>VONZ01000020.1:822500-2260000 GCA_012976165.1 Labeo catla | reverse complement strand
GGGTGCTGCTGTCTCTAGTCTGTTGCCTGAGCTCATACGACACACACACAGACACACACACACACACGCATGCATGCATAAACACGCAGTGGGGCTTTACCTGTGTTTTTGGACCAAGCATGATATATAGACGACTTGCTCATGTTGTGTCTGCTTTAATCTTTGTATCAGTTGTCAGCAGAAAGCAGGAATGATCTGAAAAGTGGGACGAGACATATTTTAAACTTTATCAGTCTGTCAAGTGTTGATTAGATGACAGTCTGCTTTAAAAGAAGAAAAGTGAGCACTATGTGTTTACTATGGAATATAGTTCTCTTTTTTTTTTAAATAAATACTTGAACCAAATGATTTTCATGACATTCAAATCCGTTAACAGTTCTCGCATGTTGATGGAATGCTGTGCTAAAATACTTTTTCCTTAAAAATAAAAAGTAAAAATAAGTTTTCTGCATTATCAGAAAAAAAAAAAAAAATACAGTGCGAAAAACAAAGTCTAATTTCCAAGGCTATGACTCCTATGTGCCAGTTCTTTTTAGTGAATCAAAAACACACTGCGCAACCAGTGACGTCTGATTCCTGAGCGAATGACACTTATGAGTCAGTTCTTTTTTTAGTGAATCACAAATTTTTATGTGTCAGTTGCAGCAGTTTCTAATTTAATTTGACTTGTTTACTGATCTGCAAGTCATTTATTTCAGCATGTCCAACTTCATGAAACATTCTGTGGCTCATGAGACCACGCTGTAGTTTCTGACTGGTTGTTCATAAAGATACACATTCAAAGATTTGTCAGTTGTATTTTATAAACATTAAGAAATTGATGAATATGTTACCACATTTGTTTTTGGCTCTTTGTTGTTTTACCGAATTGCATTTTTTTTCAGAAAATATGTGACCTGGACCACAAAACCAGTCATGAAGGTCAATTTGACTGTCTGAAAGCTGAAAAAATAAGCTTTCCATTGATGAATGGTTTGTTAGGATAGGCCAATATTTGGCCGAGATGCAACTATTTAAAAATATGGAATCTGAGGGTGCAAAAAAAATCAAAATATTGAGAAAATCGCCTTTAAAGCTGTCCAAATGAACTTAATATTTGAATCATTTTTGCCATAAAAGAAAAAATAATCATTTTGACTCTTACAATGTATTGTTAGCTATTGCTTCATATATACCCATGTGACTTAAGACTGGTTTTGTGGTCCAGGGTCACATAAATCCTAAAAAGAGGGCGGTGAGCTTTGTGAAAATTTCTAATAGTATGGGTGACATGTCTTATATACCACATTATTTATCATCTGCGAAGAATATTTGACAATATGATAAATGTAATACCTGACTGAGGAAAGGTATGAAAAGAATATATAATACTGTCTTTGATTGCGAGACAAAAACTGCAGTAAAATCGGCCTCTGTTTGAAAATCCCCGCAAGCAAAGACTAAAATACTCTTAAGTCCACTTCTTTTTTCCCCTTTCTCCTGTGTTTTCTCTCCCTCTCCCTCTCCCTCTCTTGTTCTTTTATACTTTTCCCTCTCTTGAGTTTTATTCTCTCCGTTGCATGCCATTCCAGGGAAAATCCAAGAGTCGTATGTGTCTCGACACGTTTGAGGCTAATGCTAACCATTCTTTTTATCTCTTCTCTCCCCTTCTGTATCTCTCACACAACTCTTAAGTTTCATCCTTAATTCTTTTTCGTCTCTTTTTTCCTCATTTGGATTTTATTTTGTATTAAAGTTGCACCAAGTTGAAAATCTATTTCAAATATAATTTAAACCTGAGAATAAACCTGGGTTTTTGTATTTTGAAAATTCTAATGTTATGATTTAAAATAATGAAAAAAAGCATGTGGAGTTCATGCAGCTCGAGTGCTGTTGTCAATTAAAAAAATGCTTATTCATGTTAATTTTTTAATTCAATTTTCACTCAACTTGTCAGCTGATAATATTATTTGTAATTAAAAATATATTATTAAATTACAAAAATGCAAAATAGAAGCATATTCACTTTTTGGATCCTGCTGTATGTGACAAAACTGAGGAAGGAATGGATCCAGGTCGCAGAGGGCCTGGTCAAGCACATCTGTGCCTGTAAGGGGGCATTGGAACGGGGGTGGCAGAGCGGAGGGGGCATCCACACAAAGACAAAATTGTCCAGTGGGTCCATTAGCCTCCTTGGGCTCAGTGTGGTCAAACTGGCTGAGCCAGACAGGATGATAGATTGCTTTGTCAGAGTCCCAGGGTGAGCCCTGAACCTGAAGTACTTTGTTTATCTCCAACAAAAAGGGAAAGGCTTTAGAATAATCTACGTCTGTTTCTTTTTCGGAGAAAGAGCGAGCGGCGAGGGTTTGAGGGGGTGAGGGAGGTGCTGGTTGAAGGGGGAGTGCTGGGGCCCTATGGTGGTTGTCCATTAACAGATGAACTTGGCCGAGGTCCAGCTGTTTGATGAGACAGTGTCATAGCCCGCACTCACTCTAGCCTTTACAATTCCTCTCACCCTCCTCTCTCACTCCCTCTCTCTCGTCAGTCATGTTGTCTGCTTTCTCTTTTACCTCTCATTTTCGCTCTCCTTTTCTGCCTCTCTTACTTGATTCCCCCCTCTCTCTCTCTGTCTCTCTCTTACTCTGTACCTGCAGCCGATTCCTCAAATGCTTCCAGGTTCCTTTTCGCTAAAGGCGAAAACAACGCTACTTTTCTCTCCACCAGCTGCACCCCCTCCAATGTCAGAACCAGTTTAGACCGGTTAGCTGGCCTTGTAGCCTGGGCTCCGTCATCATCTTCTTTAGCTTGGAGGACTTTTGAGAACAAAAACAAAACACCAAAAGAAAATGAAAGCGCAATACTGATAATGCTCGTGACCTGCGGGTCCCCGCCGGTGATTTAAGGTAAAGAAGGAGTTCAAATTAACACGAAAAAGTGCTATTAGGTTGAGGAAAAACACGCTTTGAGGAAATCAATGCGTTTGAGGGGTCATTTTGTTAGCGCTTAGTTCATTTAACCTGAGCTGAGGCTATAACAGGGCATTACACAGGATATGAAGGCCCTTTGTGTGTGTTTTGCTGGACAGGGTCACGTATCGAGTGAGCCATAGCAAGGGCATTTCCTCAGTGGAGTCTGTCACTGTCCGCCCAGCTGTGCTGTGACCGGCTGTTTGATCGCCACTTGCTAAGCAGCTCGCTGAACCCGGGACCCCTGATGTATGACCCACTTACCCTCGGCCAACAGAGGACACCATCGATTTCTCCCTCTACTCTGAGGGATGGTCAGTGAACCCTGGGCCGGCACTGACCCAGCAACAGTGATTCATCAGTTGAGACTGTGCTTCATAACTCAGTCCTAGAGTGATGTGAAACTTGGGAAAACTAGATTGTTGGTCCCACTTTATATGTGACCCTGAATCACCAGTCATAAGGGTAAGATTTTTGAAATTGAGATTTACATCATCTGAAATCTGCTAAATAAGCTTTCAATTGATGTATAGTTTGTTAGGATAAGAAAATATTTGTCAGAGATGCAACTATTTGAAAATCTGGAGTTTGAGAAAATTGCCTTTAAAGTTGTCCAAATGAAGTTCTTAGCAATGTAATAATTAAAAATTAAGTTTTGATATATTCACGGTAGAAAATGTAAAAAAATATCTTAATGGAAAATGATCATTACATAATATACTAATGATTTTTGGCATAAAAGAAAAAGCTATAATTTTGACCCATACAAGGTATTTTTGGCTACTTAAGACTGGTTTTGTGTTTCACTTAGGTCGCCTTAAATAACTAATATGTACTTACTATGTAATTAAGTGAATTGTTTGATACAAGGCACTTATTGTGTACATACATGTTTTACTTTCTACTTACACTTACCAAAAAACACCTGGATGTAATTACATCTGTAATTACATTTATAATTACATTGACCCATCCCTTACACCTTAACCCACCCTTAAACTTACCCATACCACCAAACCTGTTCCCAAGCTTACCTGTATCCCACGTCAATAGCAGCAAAAGTGTTTTGCAATACAGTATGAATACAATAAGTACTTTGTACTTACTTTTTGATGTAAGTACATAGTAGTTAAGGCCACCTAACATAAGTGGCACCAGATTGTTTGATTTAGACACGGGTCTACAGGGTTCCACAGGGAAATTAAAGTGATTGAAAATGATAAAATATGGAAATTATAAGGGTCCTTTAGATTTTTATTTTTGTTTTTGAAAGAAATTAATACTTTTATTCAGAAAGAAGGCATTAGAGTGATCTAAACTGACATTAAAGACATTTATAATGTTCAGATTTCTGTTTCAAATAAATGCTGTTCTTTAAAAAAAAACAGCTTCGACAAAAATATAGCATTTTTAAAATTGATAATAAATGCAATATATTATTATGATTTCTGTAAAATCATGTGACAGGGAAAACTGGAGTAATGTCTGCTGAAAATGTAGCTTTGCCATCACAGGAATAAATTACATGTAAAATATTGAATTATATTAACAACAGTTTACTCTTATCTATGGCATATTTAAAAAGGAAATATTACCCTTCATCTCAGAATGTACATTAATTCATCAAATTATTAAGCAAACAAATTATTCATTTTAGCTTTTATTTTATTTATTTATTTATTTATTTTAGAATTTGTATAGATTTCTTGGGCTGTTAAGTAATTATAAAATAATATTGTCTTATTGGTAGTGGCCAGAATTTCTATATTGGTACAGTCCAAGTAATCATGAATGTCTCAAAAAAGTCACAAGCACCAACCTCCTTGACATTTAGTTGCTGCTGCTGTTGATTTGGTAGAACAAATCTTGATTTATGACCCTGGACCACTAAACCATTCATAAATAGCACGCATATATTTGTAGCAATAGCCAACAATACATTGTATGGATTAAAATTATCGATTTTTCTTTTATGCCAAGAATCATTAGGATATTAAGTAAAGATCATGTTCAGAACTTAATTTTTAATTTTTGCTAAGAACTTAAAAGTGATTTTCTCAATATTTTGTTTTTTTCCACCTTCAGATTCCAGATTTTCAAATAGAAATATTGTTCTATTCTAACAAACCATACATCAATGGAAAGCTTATTTATTCAGCTTTCAGATGATGTATAAATCTCAATTTCAAAAAATAGACACTTATGACTGCTTTTGTAGTCCTGGTTCACATTTGTTCAAGCCTTTGTTTGATTTTGTTACATTTCTGTTTCACTGCATCAAATCTAAACATTGAAACAAGCTTTTATTCATTTACTCTGGTACATAAACAATTTTAAAATATTCTAGACTAGAATGGTCTTGTGAGGGCGAGGGTAGACTTCTTCCTTCTGGAGCAATGTATCACAAAAGCAATCCCTCTTATCTGTGGCACGGCCCACTTCCCCATCTCATGCTAGGTGTCGTATCAAAGGTGAGCTTGGACACAGGGAACAGAGGTCAGTACTGGTCTCCTCTGCAGTTAATCAGCCATACCATACATACACACACACATACACACACACACCTGCCTCATAGACCAGCACAGCTGAAACAGTTATCCACTGGATCATACTGCTGGCCACCAACTGTAAATTACAGAGACGATTATTACTTTTTCGTTTGAATGATACATGAGGTTGTCATTTAGAGCCAAAAAGATATATATTTACTTTTATACAGTCTTATTTGTGTGCGAGAGAGTTAATATGTGCATTCTGCTATGCTCCTCTTAGCATTCAGTATGTCACCAGATGTTTATGACACAATAGCAGTTATGTTTATGCATTTTTATTAACCTGCACTAGTTTTAGTGGAATGATTTCCTGGTGAGTTTTATTTTTCCTCAAATATGTGTTAGCCGTAGGGCAGTCACATTTATTTGTATGTGAGTGAGTGTGTGTGGCTGACCTGAATAGTCAGTCTGGAAGTTTTCTCCAAGTACTCTTTAGGGAACTGGCTGTGTATGTCTCCAGCTCTTCCCCTGAATTCACGGGGACAGACCAGCTAATGTGAGTCTTCGGTCAAATGTTAGCTCGGTGTGTGTGTGTTATGCATCTTCCTGAATACCAGTGTGCGAAAGCAATAATTCGCTCAAAAATGAAACCGTATCATCATTTACTCACTCTCAGGTCATTCCAAGACTGTAAGATTTTTTTTTCATCTTCAAAACACAAAAGTAGAGCTGCAAAACGATTAGTCGTGATTAATCGTTAGTATTTTACATATAAATCTAACATATTTTTCCTTTATATATATATATATATATACACGTATATGTGGGTATATATGTATATGTACATAATAAATATACAAAGTACACACACATAAAGTATGTAAACATACATTTTTAATTTGAATCGATTAATTGCGACTAATCGTTTTGCAGATTTGCACAGAAACTTTTTGTCCATGGAATGAAAGTCCAAAGCAAAGCTGGACTCTGCTGACTTTCATTGTATGAACAAAAAAAGTCATACAATTTTAAACAACATTTACAGGTGAGAAAATAATGACTTTTTTTATTGTTAACTGTCTCTTTAAGCAAACCAGCATACGTATGCACATGTTTGGCACCCAGAGCTGTGTTTTGGTGGCAGATACACAGGTCACGGTGTGTGTGCTACATGAGACAGCTGGCATTTCAGAGTGTGTTCATGTTGCCGCTCATGTATGTGTGTGTGGAAGAACCGACTGTGGTACATGTAACCCGACTGGGGTCAGAGATCTGAACCCCAGATGTAACCACAGGCCAGATACGGCTCGGCTTGGGCCAGACTGACAGGCTGGCTGGACACAGAGAGACCAGAGTGGTACGTATAGGAGGACAGACTCAGCTCAGCATAGACAACATGGAATTCATTACACCCTGCCCACCGTCACCGTAGCTGGCTTGGATTTCTAAGGATAGATGTGATCTGGCTATGTGTGTATTAAATAGCACAGAGCAAACTCGATACTATTTCTTGCCACTTTGGCCAACGGGCTATTTCTGGACACGCTATGCATGGGAGACACGCAATGTCCAAGAAACTGTAAAAACGCACGTCTCATAATGTGTTTTATTTGATATTAGCATTACACTTCCTACACAAACAGGAACTTTCAAAAACAAAATCCAACTACACCAACTGAAAAATAAACTTCTCTACTTCCTTCTCTTTTCAACCGTCACTTTCCTTCACACTTCACTTGCTCACTTTAAAACCTTGTGAGCAATGTAAAAAACAGACATGCTCTTGATGCATTTTTGTAAATATAATATAAATATAACTTAATTTTTGTTTAGTAATATGCATTGCTAAGAGCTTCATTTTGGACAACTTTAAAGGTGATTTTCTCAAGATTTTTTCCAACCCTCAGAGTAAAAAAATTGAAAAAATGTACCCTTATGACTGGTTTTGTGGTTCAGGGTCACCTTATGAACAACGTAAAAATAGACACGCTCTTGATGCATTTTACCTCAGTTTTGGTTGAATTTTATGGTAGTATTCTTTGTGGAGTTCCATAATACATTGCGACAAGCTTTTTGGAAAAAATAAACCCAAGATCATGCAAGATTAATGTTGATTACTGATATACATATTTTTATTTTTTTTATAAAAATTTATGTTAGTATTTATGCTTTCTTATTCAGTACTGAAATAGTTCAGTATAATTAAAAAAGACTAAATAAAAAATGTTTTTTAAATTTTTGTGTGTGCTGTGCATTTTCATGTGGTTTATTACAGGGCTGAATGTTTTGAGGAAAAATTCAAAATGTGTTTTTTTTTTTTCTTAAAAAAATTCACTTGTGTTTTAAAATGTCATAAATAAATAAATAAATAAATAAATAAATAAATCTTCAAATTTGTTGTGCTTACTTGGAGGGCTACACAATTTAATAACAATAATAATAATAATAATAGTAGTAGTAGTAGTAGTAATAATAAACTAATTATTGTAAAATATTGTATATATTGTGAAATACTGTAAAATAAAGAGTATTTGAGAAATGTAATATAATATAATATAATAATATTTTTATTATTATTACAGCACAGCTTTAAAATTACAATACTAATATTTATGGCTGTCATGATTTCTTAAGTTTCAAGCAGTAAACCACTGAGCATTTTTTTTCTTGTGGAAAACCACAGAAAACTCTAAAAGCATCTCTTTTGTTGACAGCAGCCAGTTTCTAAGTGTTTCTCATTACAAGTTGGGAAGATGACAAGAAATTTGTTATTAGCTTAGCAACGTGCTAACATCAAACTCTGTTGAAGTTAAAATTCCAGTCTCTCGTCTGGAGAGCTGTTGATGTGACACTCAGAGCTGCTGCATATGAAGAATGTTCAAAAATTTGTCAGTTCCATGATGTTTATAACGTTGACTTTGAAGACAGCTGCAGAATTTTTGTGTTATTATTATTTTTAAATGAAAGCAGGGGGTACTGAGATGCCGAAGCAACACAGGGGAAGTGAGTGATCTTTAAACTGCCCGTCCCTTCAACTGCTCCTGTTCACATCAATAGAGAGAGAACAAGGTAATGGGGTCGCTGGTGTTGGAGTTTGATGTATGGATTATGTTTACCGTGGCATATTTTGTTTGTGTGCGGGGGCCGTAAGATTGGGCCGTTTGATGAATGGACATGCCCTCCAGATTCACATCAGCACCTGCGCACCCTTCCTTTCCCTCCATCCTGAACGCAGCAGCCAAAACTGCCCCCTCGCACCCCCTGGTGCACCTCCATTTATGGGGTTATAATTGGCTTGAATTAAAAAAGAAAGTGCAGAGACAAAGAGGCTGCATCTTTTTTTCTTCATAATTGTGTTTATATAACCCATTTCTGTTGTTTACTGTCCGTGCCATGAAAGGATATAGTTATGTTTATCTTGGATACAGGTTCATCCACTGTTAGATGTTTCTGTTTAGTTATGCAAACGTGAAGTCTTTCTGCTTACAGGGGCCAGAGTATCTGTGATGTTTGCTTTTGGGCTGTGTGAAGTCTTGTTAAAGTGCCTTTTATTAACAGTTTGCCTGGACAAGAGCTCTTTGGCACTGAGGCATAGAGTGAGAGTGAAAAAAGGGAGAGAGAGCAGTTTTCCACAGCTATTACTCCTGCAGAAGGACCATCAAAAGCCACATCAGTGCCCTTAATGGGGCCCAGTCCACAACTGATAGCTTCAGTGTGTCCAACAAAACTATAATCCTGAATACTAAAATATCCAGACAGCTTTATGTGTGTAATTCATTAGGTATAGAACATGGAATATGTAGAGAAATTAATCTGAGCAGCTGTAAAATGCGGGGTTTTTGAAGAAGTGGTTCACCCAAAAAGGAACATTTCGGTCATTATTTACTCACTCTTATGTGGTTCCAAATCTGTATGGATTTCAGCTGTAGAAAACATAAGATACGTTTTTGAAGAATGTAAGGATCACTCTTTTCCAAAGGTTAAGAAGGATGCAAAAACACTGTAGAATAAAGAATAAAATTATATTGACAAAACATATTTTATTATTTTTTTTAATTTAATAATTGTATTATTTTTTATTTTTATGTATTTATTATTTTATTGTATTTAAATTACATGTAAATATGTAGGATTAAGAATAAAAGTAATAATAAAATAACTAAAAAATGTAAGAAAATAAAGACACTAACAGTCATAAGTTTTTGAACAGTAAGATTTTTTATGTTTTTTTAAAGAAGTCTCTTCTGCTCACCAAGTCTGCTTTTATTTGATCCAAATTACAGCAAAAACAGTAAAATTTTGAAATATTTTTACTATTTAAAATCACTGTTTTCTATTTAAATATATTTTAAAATGTTATTTATTTCTGTGGTTTTAAAGCTGAATTTTTAGCAGTCACATGATCCTTCAGAAATCATTCTAATATTCTGATTTGCTGCTCAAAAGGCATTTATTATTATTATTATGTTGAAAACAGCTGAGTAGAATTTTTTCATTTATGAATATAAGGTACAGAGGAACAGCATGTATCTGAAAAAATCTTTTGTAACATTATAAATATCTATATATCACGTTTGATCAATTTAAAGCATCCTTGCTAAATAAAAGTAATCATTTCTATAATTAAGTATTAAAGTATTAAGTATTTAAGTATTAATTTCCAAAAATATCTATATACTGACTCCAAGCTTGTGAAATGTATAGTGTATAATGTTACAAAAACATTTTATTTCAGATAAATGCTGATCTTTGGATCTCTATAATAATCCTGAAAAAAAAAAAACAGTTTTAAATATTAATAATAATAATAATAATAATAATACAAATATTTATTGAACAGCAAATCAGCATATTACAATGATTTCTGAAGGATCATGTGACACTGAAGACTGGAGTAATGATGCTGAAAATTTAGCTTTGATCACAGGAATATATTACATTTTAAAATATTTAAATGGAAAGCAGTTATTTTAAATAGTAAAAAAAATTTCCCCATACTGTGTTTGCTGTATTTCGAATCAAATAAATGCAGGCTTGCTGAGCAGAAAAAAACATGAAAAATCTTACTGTTCAAAAACTTTTGACAGTAAATGCAGTGTATATATGCATGTTTCCAGAGCTCCTGGAAAACAGAACACATTTTGTTTGTTTGTTACACTTGACGAATAGAGCTCATCTGATTCTGATCCTAAAAATCTTCTAATCCAGTCGGCTGTTAACCGCTGTGATCAGTGAGCCAGTTAGCTGATTCTCATTTTCAGAGAAAAACAACTTCAAATTCAGTCTGTTTGTCTTTTGAGTCAGATCTTTTCAATTAAATGCTTCATTCAGTTCACTAAACCATTTGAATGATTTGTTCACAAGGTTTTGTGAATCGGATGAACCAGTTCATTGAAACTGTCACCAAGAAGAGCCAGGGCACATTGTCAGTGAATAATAACTTCTGTTCATTACTCATCTAGATTAGATTAGATTGAAAGAGTCAAACAAACCACTTTTATGATGCTTTTAAAAGCTTGACAGCTCCAGTCCCCATTCAGTTTTATTATATTAAAAAAGTACATTCGGTACATTCTTTAAAAATTCTCCGTTCCACAGTAGAAAGAAAGTCACACCGGTTTGAAATGACACGAGAGTTAGCGAGTAATGATGTAATTTTATTTCGGACTGATCTATTGCTTTAATTCCGAAATGTGGCTGAGTTTTTCGGGAGCGCAGCGCAGGCTTTGTGGTTTGCATGAGAGCAGAGGCCGGTGGCACTCTGTGTGGGGTGGAGAGGTGAGTGTGTGAGTTTGATCTGCTCCATTGTCTTCCCTCTTCACACAGTGCTCTCCAGTGAGAAGTAATCAATAGCAGCAGTGGCTGACTCTCTGCCTTTGTCTGCGTCTCTCTGCAGCTACTGAGAGACAGTTTTGACATCTCGGCATGCCGCGGGCAAACTCTTACCCTCTCTCTCTCTTTTGCGTACGCACATACACACACACATCATGCCAGCCTGGCTGCTCTTTGTTCAATGTTGTACTGCGCTGCCTTTCCGGAACACACAGGGGCTTGTGTAGGAGTGTATCTCTGTCTCTCTCTCTCCCTCTCTTTTTTTTTTAAACATTCCATTTTTATAACTCTGTGCTGTTAAACGCATTACGCTGATTCCATAAGCCGCGCTGTTCTGCTCTGGAGAGCTGACGCTGTGAACTCTGACCTCTGCCAGACTTTATAGCCTTTTAACGAAAAGTTGTTAATGCCTTTGATAAGTTGCGGGTCGGCTGCATGTGTGAGGGAGCGTGCGTGGACGGGCCGTGGGGGAGGAGACTGTGTGTGACCTCACTGCTGGAGTTGAGGTTGTATCAATAGCCAGAGAGTTACTGGCTCTTAAGTTATTTTTAACTGTACAGTAGTTCTTGTGCAGGACGGGGGGAGTCGTACTGTAAAAAACACAGTTTTACTGTACTATTATGAGACCGGTGAGATATAGTCCTCATGCATTCGGTTCCTTTTTGGCCATTTTTACTTGTTTGTGTTGTGAATCAGCATCAAGCCTTTTAATGTCTTTGAACGCTGACTATAAAAAACATAAATAAATGTTTAGAAAATAAGAATGTTGGTAGTGTAAAATGTGTAATAATAATAATAATAATAATAATAATAATAATTTACTGATCAATTAATATTAAATGATTTATAATAACTGAGTCAGCCTATTAATATTCAGGGCAAAAATTTATTTTTGCTGATTGTTGGACAGTATAGTGGTGGGACTGTCAAAGTTATGTGCTTGAATTCCTGGAAACACACAAACAGGAAACTGATAAACTATATATAAAATGTATGTTTTATATATATTTATATATATTTATTTATAAAAATGATGAACTGTATAATAGTATATTACAAAATTGCGCCAGATAAAAAAATATTTAATTTAATTTAATTTAATTTAATTTAATTTTATTTTATTATTAATGTATAAATCGTGTGAGTTATACTTTAAAACACAATTGCTGATTTAAGTTCATTCACAAATGAACATGAACGAACATGGAAAAAATAGGACCTTGTGGTTTTTTATGATTTGTAATGGTGCAATTTTGAGATCTGGTTGTTAAAGGGAACTATAGCACATTTACCTTTGTATGGCAAAATTCCACAAGCGAAATGTTTTTTAATTTAATTATTTTATTTTATTTTATTTTATTTTATAATTTTATGCATGTTTGATTCATAATGTCCAACCTTTTGCTCTTGTTGTTTTTTTTTCTGTCTTCTCTCCTGATTTGTCTTAATGTTTTCCTCTCATGGTCCTTGTGACCAGACACAGATGCCTGTTTCTGCTTGACCAAACTGTGCTGTTAACAGCAGAGAGCAGAATTCTCAGGTGACCCCTCTGCCCTGCAGACTAAAGGACTGTGTAACACTCTTCATATGTCTTACACGCCCTTGTACTTTATTTATTTATCTTTTACACAGAAATGAACAAAAGCGCTTTACTCTCTGACACTGAGCGTTCAAAGGCCTCAGCGGAGGTGAGCGTGTCACAGGAAGAGAGGGTAAACCGTAAGAGCAGTCCGCCGGGGTGAGCTCGGCATTCAGCTGGCGGTCAATAAACTGATCCACGTCCCCGCTGACCTTCAGAATAGAGTGACCCCGGCATCCCGCCGCAGTCGCACACAGATCTGACCAGCGGGCCGTACTGCGCCGGTCGCTGATACAGCCCAGGCCGCTGCAAACAGGAACACACATAGAGCTGTTACAGACTAAAGGGCGAGCACAGTTCAGGATTGATTTTCTGTGGGTATTTGTATGCGTTTGTAAGTGCGTGTGTGTTTATTTTAAAGCGAGGACCAGAGTATTTTCCTGACCGCAGGAGCGTCCACGTCTCTGCACAGATGCCCCGCTGTTTATCGGCTCTGCACCGTATGCATAATTTAAATGGAGACCTTAGCCACACAAATTAGAGATGGGCCTCCGTTATCATTCATAATTCTCATCTGATAACCACTAATAACAGCCCTCTCCCTCCTCCGACGATGCTCGCTGCATAATGGACCTAACAGCTTTAACCAAATTACCTCCAATACGTATATGCCACAAGGCTAATAAAGCCAAATAAATGTATCACAGGCCGGGTAGCCCAGTGCCTCCTAATGCACATAAATCCACACTGGCTGGCTCTCATTACCCTGTGTGTGTAGCCGAGGCTAAATCCTGCCTCTATCATGTCCTCCTCCCCCAGTGACCACTAGCTGCCAAGTCAGAGAGGCAAGCTGCCAGTAATCAGCACACGATTCCCCTCGCTCGTCAGCGTGCGCCGAGCGGCCCGCCGCTGTCGTGGCCTAGTCCGAAAAGCGACGCTCTCAGTGGAGATGAGGAAGCTTGTTTTGCCTAACAGGTCCACCACCGTGCTTCCTGTACAAGAATAAAACTCACTTCTGATGTACTATATATAAACTCAACTGTGAGACTTGTCTGTTTGCAGTATAAAAAGAGTAGGATTACTAAGTGATATCTTATTTGTCACTTTATTTTATTTTAATTTTGTTAGTGTGCAATTTTGAGATCTAATTTAAAGGTGCTTACAACTATAGCACATTTACCTTTGTATGGCAAAATTCAGTTTTATTTTATTATTTTTAATTTACTTTAATTTTATTTTTATTATTAATGCATAAATAGTGTTATACTTCAAAACACTCATGCTGATTTAATTTCATTCACAGCTATTATGTGAACATGGAAAAAATGGGACCTTGTGGTTTTTATTATTTATTTTATTTTATTTTATTTTATTTTATTTTTAAATTTACAAAATATCTTTATGGAACATGATCTTTACTTAATATCCTAATGATTTTTGGCATAAAAAATTTTTATAATTTGGCCCATTCAATGTATTGTTGGCTACTGCTACAAATTTACCCGTCCTACTTACAACCGTTTTTGTGGTCCAGGGTCAAAGCCAAATAGGTAAAAAAAAAAAAAAAAAAAAATATCCGTTTAGTTTATTTTGTAAATATTTAGTAAAATTCTTTGATTTAACATGTTGTGTGCATGTCATTTGCAATATTGAAATTGTATTATGTTTATATGGGCATTATGTCAGCTATTGGTCCTGCTTTCGAGGAAAAATCCATCTTTGGACCAATAGTATTGATGCAGTAGTCACTCTGCTGATGCAGTTTACTCTGTTTGTATAGACTGAGTACATGTGGACACTGTTTGGTGTAGTGATGGGTGTATGTGTGTGTGTGTGTTTAGAGGAGAACATCTGGACATGACAAGAATGCAGAAGTGAAAATCTCCCACAGCAGACTAAATCACCCCCTTCATGCACTCCCCTTTATGTCTTTATCAGAGGCTGTGAGAGGCCCCCTGCTCGCTCTCTGTCTCCTGTCTCCCTCTCTCTGTCCATCTCTCTGTTACCAGCCTCCTTACCAGCAGATATGTTGAAGATGTCCAAAAATAAATGACCATGAAAATGCATAAATAGCTAAATTATACTTCAAAACACTTGTGTCGATTGAAATTCACTCACAGCTATTATACAAACATAAAAAAGGGGACCTTTTGGGTTTTTTTGTTTGTTATTGTGCAATTTTGAGATCTGATAGTTAAAGGAGCTCACAATTATAGCACATTTACTTTTGTATGGCAAAATTCCATAAGCAAAATACAGTTATAATAGGAATATCATGATCATATCAGGAATCGAAAATTTCACATAAGATACATGAGTCAAACATGGATCATTTTCAAGAGTGTTAAAAGGATAGTTCACCCAAAAATGAAAATTTTGTCATTAACTATTCACCCTCATGTCGTTCCAAACCTGTAAGACCTTTGTCTTCGGAACACAAATTAAGATATTTTTGATGAAATCTGAGAGCTTTCTGACCGTGCATAGACAGTAACGCAACTACCATGTTCAAGGCCCAGAAAGAACACATTTAAAAGAGTCCATGTGACATCAGTAGTTTACAAGCAGAGGAATGCACAGAGAAAAGTTGTTGTTTTTGTTTTCTTTGTGCACAAAAAGTATTTGTGTAGCTTCATAAAATTAAGGTTGAATCATTATTTGATCAATGACCTTACCCTGTTGAAAAAAACAGCATATGCTGGTTTTGATGCTGGTTTATGCTGGTCCTTTGCTGGCTTATGCTGGTCATGTTGCTGGTCAAGGACCAGCATAAACCAGCAAAGGACCAGCTTAAACCAGCATCAAAACCTACCTAACCAGCATCCCAGCATCAAAACCTACTTACCAGCATATGCTGTTTTTTTCAACAGTGTACCTTTCTGGACCTTGAACGTTGCAACTCCGTCTCTGTCTATGCAGGATCAGAAAGTGCTTGGATTTCATCAAAAATATCTTAATTTGTGTTCTAAAGATCAACAAAGGTCTTACGGGTTTGGTATGACATGAGGGTGAGTAACTGACAGAATTTTCATTTTTGGGTGAACTAACCCTTTAAACTTTGCATATTCGTCACATCTACCAAAATAAAGCTGCTTAGTTTAAAAGTGACCTTTGAGTAAGCGGTGCTTCATGCATCATTGACAATGGAGCTTCTTAGTCTGCAAAGTTTCACCCAAATGTCGCCTACATGGTTGCGCCCCAACGGCGACTTTCAGTTCAGGAACATCACTAACTTATATATGTATATATAGACACATAGAAACCTCACTAATGTGAAAGTCAAACCCCATAGTGTCTCACTCCTCCTTTGTCCCCCTCGTGCAGTTTCTCACAAGGTTTTCCTACCACATGTGTCCACTCCAGACGGCTTCACCTCATGACACCTGAGGAAAGCAAAGCAGAAAACAGGTAGTGAAAAACAAAACCGAGAGAGCAGCGTCTGTGAAGCCAGTGAACCATAACACTTTTTTTTTTTAATGTTGTTGCCTCAGTGATGTACAGTGAATCTGTTTATTTTTCAGTGGAAGGGTGTTTCCTCCTCTCTATAAATACTCTCTCTCCTGTGCGTATGAGAGAAAGAGAGTACGATGATGTGTCCGTTGGGCTTTTGGCTCTTAAACACACAAGCAGTGGTTTTAGCGTGGTGCTCTATTGCTTCGAGCTCAGCCCTGACCTGCCAGGCCCTGTCTCAGATTCCCACGTAGGGCGTGTTGAGACCTTGTGTAATGACACAGTACCACAGAAGCTGCTCAACCTGTCCCCCCCTTCTCCTCCTCCGATTTCTCCCCTTCTTCAATGCGCTAATCTTTTGCTCCTTGACCGGGTCCAAACGGTCACAGCTTGACGGACTTGTGACCGGAGAGCCGAGTCTCGATTTAGACATTTGGGGGCTTAAGTTGAACATTTTTAGCTGTCTATAAATCCTCGCTCTTTCTTTCGACTTCCACTTCCTTGTTTCCTACTTGCCCCCAGATTTGCAGACAAAAGGATGTAGGCCCATTGTTGCATGGCGGTCGAGGGCTAAATGAGTGGGTCACTGGCGGGTTTGGGATTGGCTAAGCAGGGCAGGGTGGAGCGCAAGGGAGGTACGGGTGCAGGCGGCCTGTGAGAGGATCCCACCCGTCAGGGGAGCTGGGACCGTCCACTCCCCTGTTTCCCAGGCACCCGGCGTCTCTCTACGGTTACACAAAATGTCCGCCATGGCTCCCCTGTTGCCAGGGTCTATTATTAGCAAGTGTCAGTCAGTTATCTGAGAGTAGTGCTTTTAGCTGCCATTTAAGTGGCTGACACTCAGGTTTTGCAGCAGATTAAATGAAATTTTAGGCGCAGTTTGGCTTGGCTGCGAGCGGACAAAGGAGGCAGCTGTTGTTGGAAATGTAATCTGGCACCACCGGGAAAAGGGTGCCACGGCTGACGCTGCCCACCAGCTTATTTCCAACAGTGGCAAAAAGTCCCATTCCGTCCTCATGGAGAGCACTGATTTAAAAAGTTGAGTTGGTTTCTCCACTTTTTTTTCCCCGTCCTCTCAGAGTTGGACGTACCGTGAGGTACTCTCCACACCCTGCTGATGAGTGAAGCTGTCAAAACACATCTTATTTTTTCCACTTCCTTCTCAACAGTTTTGTATACTCATAGTTACCTTCTGTCTGTCAAATGTTCATGCGCTTCCCTCAGAATGACGCTTTTGTGTCCGAGTAAGAAGCTCCAGATAGATGAAGGAGCCTTTGTGAATGTGTGTTTGTGTGTATTCTGTAGGTCAGAGGGGATTTCCTGGTCTGCTTTACTGTACCGTGACTCTTACAGTGTCACCACACCCTGCCCAGCGCTGCTTATCAAGTGACACGCCAAAGTTTCTTTTGGCCTTGTTTGTACTTCTACTTCTTTTCTCCAGAGGTGTGCCCAGACGTTTTTGTCTAGAGTGGCCCCTGTAGGGGACTCATACAGGGGTGAATCTCTGATTTAAATTATGGTATGACTGTCTCAAGCATGGTTCAATACAATCAGTACAATTACAACTTTTATAAATTAAAAATAAAAGCATAAAAATGTTAATAAATACCTCCGGCATAATTGTACAAGTGTCTGTTTTAGTAAATGGCATCATTTTTTCAACCATATATTTATGAAAGTGTAAGAACCTGAGACATGTTGTCTCTGAAAACCATGTCCTCTGGTTTGACATCATATCCTGATTTTAAATCGGCCAGTTCCAGAGAAAACCCCATTCATGGTGGTGTTACTAAAGCCCCTGTGAAGCCCATGACATGTGCACATAGTAAATTTGTGCACATATTGTTCAAATATTTAACTTTTTGGGAACCACTATAAAAGTGTTACATTTTGTTGTCCTTTAATGTGACACCTCTAAATTATATTTTTAAATTAAAATCTGTATGTTAAACTACATAATCATGGAAAATTATGCAAATATGACTTGCAAACCGCCATTTACAGGTTAGCTTGGAATAGCAAGGTCATTAATTGACACAAAAGGCTGAAACGTCCTGTGGTGTGACAAAAAACATGTCCTCTGGTGTGACACCTGTACTGTCACACCACAGGACAAAGATGTCACACCGCATTTTAAATAATTAAATAAGATTTGTTTTGATTTGTTTAACTCCTTTTTGTTTGTTTTTTGATCATTTTCAGTGTTCTTAAATGCAATAACTACATTAATTAAACTATTTCCTGATGTTTTTGCTGAAAACTTGTACTGTTATAAAGTGTCTGTTATAAAGTAAAGAGCCATGAAAATGATTTAGTTTTGTTTAAAAAACATGTTGATATTGTTTATATCAAAATGAAACTTTCTTTCTCCTTTGAGATGGTTAAAATTAAATAGAAATGCTTTAATAACTACAATTTCTGTCCTAAAGGATGTAATGTCCTATGGTGTGACGTACATAAAACAACCACAGATTTGTTTTTACCTCAAAATAGCTAAAAAAAAAAAAAAACAGTTGAGTATTGAGTATTGTAATAGGGGAGATAGAAATATCACTCACCTTAAATTAGTATAATTTTCAGCAGTTTTGAACAGATGACAGCAAAGTTTATCTTGTTGTCAAATTGTCCAACAAGTCATGTGGAAAACATTATGTTAATTATGTTATTTTAATTTGTATATAATGTTTTTTTTTCTTAATTTTTGTCACACCATATGATAAATTTATGGTGCAGTTCAGTAAAAATGTATGTATAAATTAATCTAAAATGCTATAAACATAAAAAGAATAGTAACTAAATCTGGTTGTTTTTACTGAAGAACATTAAGAATCAGAATCAACAAAATGAATAAATTATTAATAAATATACCTACACTCACAGTTTCTGTTAATGAAGAAGTTTGAAAACAAGCAGTGTTACGGAAGAAATACCAGGGGAAATATCTTAGACAGTGACATGCCACATTAGAATTTGATCAAAATGCTTGTTGTCTTGAACTCCATATCACTGTGTTTGCACAGTTGCAGTCTGATTTTTTTTAGGAGTGTGCTTTATTTTCTATAGTTTGCACTTCATTTTGGTTCCTGTTTTTGTTGTAGTGTTTAGAATTTAATGTTTAATATTTGTGTTTTTATTCAAAGTGCTGAGCCTTATTTCATGTATAAGTATGTGTGTGTGCACAGGGATCTGGAGTTTGTTAGAGGCGTCTCTCTGCCCTGTTCCAACCCTGATGAAACGCGTGAAAAGAGACAGTTGTAAACGAGTGCAGAAAGTAGAGGGGGTCTGAACTGCGAACGGCATCAATTTTAGCCCGCCCGCTTCCTCACGCTACTGCGGGGCAGAGAGTATTGATGTCAGCCGCCGTTTGAAGCCAGTCTGCGCTAAGTGCTCTGTTCTGTGACTGGAATCTGATTGTCTGTTTTTAATGAAATGGATTAGTTCCACTTGTCCACTGTGAAACGAAATCATTTTGCTCCGTTCAGACGGGCTTCTAAAAACAGTCTGATACTGTACAGAGCTGCGGTATTTACAAATACAGTCCTAGTTTGCACCGCAGCCTGAATATACATTATCTGTTTGGCTGAGAGCCACAAAGAGCAGAAATGGCGCAGCTTGCGCTTTGCTCTACTTACGTCGCTTTATATAACTTTGTGTTCTGTAATGCAACGTGGGGTCGAGGACTGAGCTCAGGAGGGCAAGGTTGGGGTCAAAAATTAGAAGCTGAAACAGGATCGTATGCACACAGTGAAGTCTCGCCTACACATACTTGTATAGAGAGAGAGACCGGTGTCCTTTGCTCTTCTCAACTACTGGAAAAAACCTTGTAGTTGAAGGCTCAGACGGGTTTGGTGAGTCGATTTTCTAGAAACGGTAAACACACTGCATCATAATAAATGTCAGAGAGACACACACACACCTCTCTCTCTTCTAAAGGCGGTTTTTGGGAAGTCCAGGCACTTGAGATAAACATCTGAGATATTTTCGTCAACCTGAGCGACCTTACAGAAAGCTGTTCCCTCCTCCGTTCGCTTTACTTCCTTGTACCCTGTTTCACGCCACCCCTATGAGATCTCTGATCTATAGGACCCCGGACACATTTTTGGCAGAGCGTGCAGGTAATGTTCCAGCATGCTTTGAGTTGTGGCTCCTTGCCGTGTTAAAACCTGATTTATTGACTTTAGCCGTTGAAGAGGGCTTGCAGGTACAGCTGCGGTAATTAAAATTTCTATATCGGTTGTGTAAGCGTCCCGGGTAGGAACGGGTCACATTTTTGCTTATGAATGGCTGGTTTTCTTGGTCTTCATACATGAAAAGGCCCTCACGCTGAGTTCAGAGCGTTTGCTTTGTGTCCAACTCATACCGCTAAGTCTGTCTCCGAGCAGAAAAATGGACGGAGATGAAACAAATGGTAATACGTTCGTTTTTGCAGAGGAGGGCTCGGACTGTGGCCGTACTGGCTGGTTGTTAGAGGCGGAGTGTTTGCAGCCTTAGTGCTGAGCTGTCAGCAGTAACGTACGATGGGATGATATGGATTAGAACACTTGTATTGAATTATCTGTGGGACTGGGAGTAAATGTGGGTAGAAGCGCTGCCATGAAGAATTAGACTGAGCTGCAAAAGCCACAGCCCTGTATGCATAGCATCCATCTTACCACCCCGTTATTGATGGTAAATGTTATACTGTAGTATTAACGTCTTCTTTCCACCTTGTACTAATGCCTGTCCCCCCACCCTTCAAACACACACATACAGTGAGACGAAGATAAATATTTGCAGCGTTTTCTTATGCTGTCATACAGCGTTGTGCTGTAACTAAAAGCAGGAACTCTGCTTAACTACATTTTCCAGTAGCGTCACAACAGCTGCTACTTTTGACAATAGGTAGCGTGACATGCCAATTCTAAATTGCATTTTAATTGTAATAATTGAATTGTGTGCAAAACTTTGCAGCCAAGAAAGCTTAAGAAATAGTCAAGCAGACTGTTTTCTCTTATGTGTAATTTATTTAAATGTTTATATTTTTTGTAGATACAGTATCTGAATATATGCAATGAATATTTAAAATTGTATATACTGTATTTTTGTTATATTTCTATTAGTGGTGTCAATCGATTAAAAAAAATAACGAATTAATGGCACATTTTTTTTTTAAATTAATTAATTGTGATTAATCCCACCAAACATTCAATCTTCAAACTAATGTAGAAACAACATAAAGGAAGTATATTTTTATATTTGTTTAATGCCATCTATTTTATGACTGTAATTTTAAGGCAAGTATCACTGATACCAACTGATGTCTCTATGAATTTTTTCCTAATATTTAATCACTGACTATAGCCATTCAACATTACGGTATAATTAAGAGCTTTCAATTTAACATTTATTAGACTTGTAATTTAAGTGAACTTAAAACAATCTTCACATTAACCTGTACTCTTCAGCAAGAACATATAGCCAAATTTAATAAAGTTATCAAACACTAAAATCTAAATTAAATAAAAGATAAATCTTAAAACTACGGAAGTTATTGATTTCCTCTTTTTTTAATTTTGTTATTTGATTAACAGACATCACAGCATCTGGTTATTAGGATATTTTGGCTGCTGTTACTTTAAAAGCTGCCGCCGTTGAACTTGAAGCGGATCTGACACTGCTTTAAATGTGACTCTTAAATAATTAACACTAACATGCCCAGTTTTAAGGCAGCTTTAGTTGCTTTTTGTAACTTCATGACTTAACTGACGACATAACTACGACTAACTACTCGTAGTTTCATTTGGGTTTGAATATACAGCGCTTTAATAGGCTATAGCCTAATACAGCGTGCGCCGGCATATTTGTGCGTGCACTTGAAGAGCACGCGCTACGAGAACAGCATAACGGCTGACAGGACAGGAAAATTCGTTTTTACTGACATATGACCAGACATCTCATCTGACCGCAGTTCACTGATGTTCTACTGAAGCTCCTCCTCA
The DNA here is from genome assembly GCA_012976165.1 of Labeo catla. NCBI lineage: Eukaryota > Metazoa > Chordata > Actinopteri > Cypriniformes > Cyprinidae > Labeo > Labeo catla. Next base: position 2,237,724 of record VONZ01000020.1, on the reverse strand, counting down.
CCGGTACCGTTTCCGTGCTCGTTTGACTCGGGCCTGGCGCTGAGGTGACGTTGGAGCGCGCGTCTGAAAAGTCTCCCGTTTCACGTGCTCGTTATTACGTTCTGCGTCTAAATAAACGCAATTCTTTAGTGGTTGTGGGTGGGGTGGCGAAACCTAGCGTTAATTGCGTTAAATATTTTTAACGCGTTAAAATGAAAAAAATCGCCTGCGTTAACGCGCTCATTTTGACACCACTGATTTTTTTTTATTTAGATGTTTGTTAGTAGCTTCAGGTATAGCTGACAACTTTTTTTCAAGAGTAGCTTGACATTTAAATACTTTGGATTTTGAGCAGCTTTTTAACTTTGGATGCTACTTTCAAACTATCTTCCCCAACACTGCTATATCAGATATATGAGCAAAGTGCTCCACTGTCACAAAACCTAAAGGTCTCTCTCTCTTTCCTTCATTCTCTCTAGTCTCTCTCTCTCTTTCTGCTAATGGCTGTGGCCTGCTAAAGGGGGCAGTAGAAGGGTCAGCCTGAATTTTTTATCCCGATAAAGTGCAGGGCCGCAGAGTGGCTTTGAGTCATGCGCTCCGTCCCGCATGAATAAAGCGCACACACATAGACACACACAGACAAGAGCTTGTCCATTCACCTCTGCCTCGCTGCCTCACCACGGGCATCTGATGTGCCTTATCAGTGTATTGACGCATGGCTCCAATTGTTTTATGACCACGTGAAAGCGGTTTGTTTCCTGGTCTGAGCTTTGATGTCTGTCTCATTATCGTTTTCACCCCCACCCCCCTCGTCATTTTTGTTTACTTACTTTTTTACACCTCTGTGGCCTTGGCCCTTGGCCCTGATGGACATGTCCCCTCTCTAGCACCAACATGTACTGTAAACGAAGATACTGAAAATGAGTCCAAGCAGGGCCAAAGGTTAATGTAAAGCGATATAGGCAATCTTTCCAGCCGGGTCATTCATTTATGCTTTATGAACTCTGGACACTAGTGATCCTAAATAACTCCATTTATTGGTATAGTTAACCCAAAAATGAAAATCCTGACACAGTTTACTCACGCTCATGTTGTTCAGACCTATATGACTTGCTATCTTCTGCTGAACACAAAATAAAATTTGAATAATGTCACAATTGTATGTTGCAACATAGGCTCATTGGAAATACATGCCTCTATATACAGTTCTGCAAAACTAAAAAAAATACCTGTATATACAAATAACTGCAGTTTACAGTTGAAATGAACACTAGAGGCCTTCCTTTTCACACAAAGTATGATTTAAACAGAGTTTTGATTAATAAAGCCTAATTTTCACACAGTTACTTGAAGGATATTATGGCTACAGAACAATTTTAACATCCTGTGCGATTTGAAAACTGATACTTATGAATGTTGTTATCACATATACAGCTTCATATTCATGAGTTTTCTAATTCAGTAGGTTTACTCTGTAGCTCAAGCGATACAGTTTTGCATCTGAGTAATGTAGAGCTCCGGTATGAACCCCGAGAAACCATGGTTCAACAAAATAGCTCACATCCGCATAAGGAAGTTAAAACAGCATGGCTGCCCCAAAAATTGCATTTTTATATAACTTTTGCATTTGTTTTGCTACTCAAAACTAGCCCAAAACTAGCCCAATCACGAAATACACATTTTTTGGCGGGATTCCCTGGGTAAAATTAGCATTCCAGGGGCTAAATATGAGGTTGCTGGGGTCGCTTCAACCCGCGGACATGAAAACAACCTGTGGCAAACGGTGTTAAACTAGCCCAATTCCGTGGGAAAACCACAGACTTGGCAACATCGGCTGCAATACGTACTTCAAGCAGCGTAATAAAAACGCAGCAATATGTTCCTGTACCAACGTAATAAAAACGTTCCACGGTAATGTATTGAATGTGTGTTTTAGCGCCACTCTCTGGACATTTCACTTTCGCTAAACTTGCAGTAAGGTACGTAATTGTGGTGCTGCAGAAATCTTTATAGAGGCACGTATTTCCAATGAGCCTGGGTTGGTATTATTCCTGTGAAAGTCAATGTGGTTCAAACACTTTACAGAATGAGTTTACGGTGAGTATTGATGACAGAATTTAAATTTTTGGGTAACCTATTCTTTTAGCTTCTTTAGCTTGCAGGGAATTCCTTTTTAGCTTCAGATCCGTCACTGATTTATTATAAATTTGGCTGTATTTATGAGAAGCTGTAAATGAACATGTAATTTCCTGGTATTCGCTCCAGTATTATGGATCAGTCCGCCAAAACACACGTCTCTAGGGAGAGAGAGAGTGAGCGAGAGCAGACCCAGAGCGTACGAGCGATTGAGACGTAGGGCAGTTTTGCAGGCCTCCCGCACTCTCACCAGCCGGCCATGCGCCAGTCGGGAGGAATGCAACAGCACTGCCTTGGCCGCTCTTGAAACAGTGCTCTGTTTGTGTGTGGCCTCGTGTCCCCGCTGCGCTCGATAGATGTGCTCTTAAAGGCATGGATGTCACATGTTCTCCCCAGACCCGGTGGACATGTCACACAGCTTGGGGCGGCAGTCAGGAGGGTGGTGTGACGTATCGGGTCAGCCGGAGTTCTGTAGGATTTGGTGTCCTCGACTTTTGGAAAAGTTTTGTCAAGTCTTCAGCCATCTTCCTCCAACACACATCTCTGGTATTAGTCGCTGCGGTTTCTACGCCAAATTTGAGGCATGTATGTTATGGCTACGCTGGGAAGTTTTGGAGTGAATCGGGGGCTTGCTGCAGAGTGAGTCACAGAGTTCCTTTGGGAATGAGATAGGGAGTGTTTGTTGGCTTTGACATGGTTGCTGGGTTTCGCTCTCTCTGGCCTTGGCTGACATTACCTCTAGTTCTTGCCCCGGCAGATCCAGCCCGTTCGTCGTGCCCGCCCGCCCGCCTCCCCCCTCCTCCAGGCCGTCCCGAAAGCCGAGAAAGGCAGGAGCAACAAAAGAACCCAGATAGCGAATGCTGAGGGGATTCTGGGAGTGGAGCACAGGGAGCGCGAAGACAAAAACAGGTCGGGAGAGACGTGAGAACAGGAATTCCACTGAAACCTGAAATGGCTTCAACGGAAAAGCCGAGGTTATTTATGCGATCATACTCGAGGCTATTTTCCAGGAGGGTGGCATCCTGCCGTAGCCTGTTTAGCAGCGATAGGCCACACGCTATTAGCATCCGAGTCCTACCGGTATCTGAGGCCGGGTGAATTTATGTGAATAGCAATTTAATCTTCTGGTTTTAATGGGATATAAAACCCCTTCCCGGACAACTGTCCTCTAATAGGTCTTTAAAGTTGTTTGTTGGTGTCGATATGGGGGTAATTAGTAGACCCATATCTTTGGGAGAGGGCGTCGGTGGTCGGGGCCTGGCTCTTCCCGCGCGGCCGGCCGATCTTTTGGGCCTGGCTAAAAGGCGCTGGCCACTCCTCGAAGGGAAGCATTTGGAGGGCTTGTGACCGCTGCGCTCAGGGGGGTGGAAGGGAAATGAATGGCACAGCACTTAGAGTATCTCTGATGGGAACATTAGCCACATTAGACTGCTCTCAAAATGCCCTAATGGAGCACTCACACTCGAGCACGCACACACCAGTAAAAAAAAAAAAAGGATTGCAAATAGTTTTCTGGAACTTTTTAATGTGTGATTTATATATTTCTGTAATTTGCCAGCTGCCCTCTCCCTTGCCTCTTAAGTAAGATAAAAAACGAAAGCAGGACGGCCGGTAATTTCTCTGGACGAGATTGATGATAAGAGGCAGCGGTGAAGTGAAGGGATCTTCAACACCTTGCAATCTCCTTACATGCCCTGTCTTTAAATCAACTCCTGCGCAAAGACCCGCTGCATGCTCCTGTCGGTAGCTTCCTCTTCTTCGCTCCCATTCTGCTTTGCAGTGCGAGGAGCTACTGTGGGCTTCCTTTAAAGGCGGTGTGTATGTGTTTTGGGGGTGTTTGTTTGGCGCTAGTGGCGGGGCCTTGGTGTTTGTGTAAATGTCAGAGGCTGTGTCGTTATTGACTGCTCTGTAACGGCTGTGTGCCTCTGTGTTCTCCTACACAACTAGCCCCAGGCGGCCTGCTGCTGCAATACTGCCTTTCTTCTGACGTTCATCAAACTGCTGCTTCTCTCTCTCCCTCTCCCGTTTTCTCCCTCCCAACCCCTGCTAGCCTCTCGCTTACTTTCCCGCTCTCTGGATGTGTTCTTTTTAGGGCAGTGCCCAGTAGATGTGTGCTTGTCCACTCTGAATAATTTAGAGAAATTTTTGTCCTCTTGTCAGACACAGGCCTGAGCCGTGAGGCAGAGTGAGTGATCTATCTGTTTGGACCTTCTCTCATCGCTTTTCATTTTCAACAAGCCTCACCAACGCAGTCTGCTCACTGCGTTCTAACAAAGTCTCTTATGTTTTTATTTTTTTATTTTCTTTTGGATACACTTTTTTATTGCAATTCATGCAGTTATGTATACAGTGTAAATTTAATGAAATGGGTGTGCTTTGGTCCTACATACATTAACACAGTAATTTAATTTTAAAATAAGTCATTGAAAACAATATACAGTATGTGACCCTGGACCATAAAACCAGTAATAAAGGTAAATTTTTTTTTAAATTGAGATTTATAACCCATAAAACTAAATAAATAAGCTTTCCAGTGATTTATGGTTTGTTAGGATAGGACAATATTTGTCCAAGACACAACTTGAAAATCTGGAATCTGAGGGTGCAAAAAAATTGAGAAAATCACCTTTAAAGATGTCCAAATGTAATTCTTAACAATGCATATTACTATTCAGAAATTAAGTTTGGATATATTTACAGTAGGAAATTTACAAAATATCTTCATGGAATATGATCTTTACTTAATATCCTAATGATTTTTGACATAAAAAGAAAAATCGATCATTTACACCTATACAGTGTATTTTTGGCTATTGCTACAAATATACCCGTGCTACCTAAGACTGGTTTTGTGGTCCAGGGTCACATATATTATTGATTATATTATTATGTAATTTTTTATTTATTAATAAATTTCTGTTTTATTCCTCACAACAGTTCTGTTGTACTGAATATATTGTATTTAGTGCAAAATCACTTTTGCTTAAATTGTAAAATAAATATCTTTAGTTACAGATATATACTCATATTCTTTTAAATAATTTGTACAGCATTATACTTAATAAAAAAGCTTTGTGTTAGTTCCTGAAACAGTTTGCTTTGATTAATTGGTTCAAAGAAAATGGTTATGTATGCGATTTTATTTTTTAAGTGCATTTCAGTTGTTGAACGCTGCATGGGGAGATTTCCTCCGCTATTGATTTGAGTATTAGCTTCTGTTAGCGTAGCAGCTAGCTCCAGTCTGAACTCAGGGGTTTACCCATGTGAACTCACAAACACATGGGCTCCTCACACCTCTCTCTGCATGTCTGTCAGCTCTTGTAGTGCAAGGGTCAGTGGCTCCAGGAGGCAGTAAGAGGCAGTTATGTGAATAAACTTTTTTATGGCTCTCTCTCACCCCCCTTACCGCCACTTGACTCATTGAGGGGATTTTACTGTTGACGGGGCAGCAGTTACAGTATATATCTGTGTTAAAAATGTCCTTTTATTAAAATATTTGAAGATTGTTTTCTAATACAGAGAGAAAGAGAGAGAGAACATGCTGAGAGATGAAGTGGTGAAGCTGTCTAAAGCCTAAAACACAAGGTTTTATTCTGAATTTATTTACAGCCTTTGAATATTTCCATATTCCTGTTGCATTTTATAATGCTGATTTTTAGTACTTTTAGCATAGTAATTACTAAATTCCCACTCATGTCCTTAATACTAAAAAGCAAAAGTGCAACAAATGTAGCTCTTGAGACTAAACTTCTATTCCAATATTCTCAATATTCTAATTCATATCAGAATCAGGCTCAAAGTCCCATATGCCTCACTTCCTTTTCTCTTACTTGCTTTTTCTCTCTTCATCTTTTCTTGTTATTTTGAGAGCTCTGGGCATCTGTGAAGCAGAAAGCGGCCTCTTGGTGAGGCGAGGTGTGTGTTAGATTGTGTATGTGTGTGTTTATAAGAGAGGGTCAGTCTTGCTGAGGTTTCTTCTCCTGAGACTGCAGAGCAAAAAGGGCTCTGACTTACAGGTTTAACTTTTCCTTTTGTTCTTTTCTTTCGCATTCTCTCTCATCAACTCCCCCCCCCCCTCCACCCTGCCCCTTTCTGAACCCCTGAGGTTGAGTCAGTGCAGACCTGCAGCCAGATAGTGGAGGGAAAAAAAAAACATTTCCAAAGATAGTGTGGGCTGGGAAAAACAAACACCTGAACAGCCCCCTGGTGCCGATGGACAAATGAATAAGAGCAAAAGAGAGAGATACCAGAGACGGTGTAAGGGGGAGGAGATGAACCATTTGTAGAAAAATGTATGAGAAGAATTGTAACGTTTAATATGGCAGATGAATGAAAATCATCTGCCAGGTAATTTGCATGAAGGTGACATGCAAATTACCTGAACTAGTGCTTTCACAATGTCTGATTTTCAGATTACCGTGACCAAAATAATTCACAGTGATGATATTTTTGTGAAGTCTATCATAAATAAATAATTAATGCTGTCAGTGAACTCCCTCTTTAACTTTTTTTTGCTTTTTCTAACTTTTTTCAAGTTGACTTGTTTTGACTACAGGATTTTGTGTGGTAATAACTACACTTTATTGTTGTTCTTTTTTCTGTTTTATGACAAATGGCGAATGATAATATGCTAGAAATATGCTTATAATATGCTATAATATGCTTATCAACTAGATAAGTGCTCAGTTATGTACAATCATTATTGTCAATACCAGTACATTTGAACTATGGGTGGGGGGAAAAAATGATTCACATATGAATCGCGATTCAGTCTTTTCGTGATTTGCGTCAATTCACAATTTTCAAAAATATAATAATAATAATAATAATAATAATAGCATGATGTTGTCAGAACAAAACAGCAACAGCAATGGAGGAGTGAAAAACAAATACATCCTGCCCCATTGTCAGCTAGGGCAAGTATTTGAAAAAATATTGTATGAATTATTGATCTTACGCTATTATGGAAAGTCGGGATGTGCTGATATAGTAAATCCGTGTTCGGAAAGGCACGGTAAACGAACAACGAGTTCTACAGAGCCACTAAAGGGACATGGTTAGCCGCTTGCTAGCGGTAGCCTGTTACATTTCAGTACATAATATATATTTCACTTTCCATGTAAACAGAGTAAGGAGAGATGACTGATAGGACAATGGTGAATGATTTGCAGATCCTGAGAATCACTGAAACATCTGATCTTGCAAAATATGGTGTGTTCGTTAATTTTTGAAAGTGAAAGTAAAATGCAAGTGGCATTTTTCAATGCCCTGCATATTAATAACGGCTCCCTGATGCCCGCGGTTTATATACAGTATATAATATAATTGGGAGAGAAAGCACTGAAATATATTTTTTTTCCTCCCATCTCATATTAAGGGGTTTAGTACATTTCGTTTTTGAACACGGTATGATCAGATTTGGACACGAGGAAGTTAATAGTTAATGCGAAACACTACTTGAGTCAGGACTACCCATAGGCTACTAGTAGTTGTGTATTAAAATACTGGTGCTTTTGATGTCCACTGTGCACAAACAAATTGATGACAAATAAAAATCGTGACCCCAGGAATTGATTTGAATCAAATCGTGAAGTATCGAAAGATTCCCACCCCTAATGTGAACATTCCTAACCTTAATTATTCTTAAAAATGCTTTTTTTTAGCATGACCTTAAGAAGCTGAATAAATCAGATTTTATTGCTCACTTGAAATATTGAAACATAATCCATTAAAGCAAATAAGAGTTATACTTGCATGCCTATTGCTAACATAAAAAAATAGCGACTTGTTAGAGTGTTTCGTTTTATGGATGTGTGTCTTTCCAAGGGCGTGAGGCCAGTACCTGGTGTTTGCTGAGCATTATGATGGTACTATAAGGCTGATGAGTGATCTTCTATAGCCGACAGCTGCTGCTGCTGCTGACTGCCCTGGTCTGCATGTCCCTGCACATCCCTGTTTCCTCTCCGTATGTGTGTGTGTGTGTGTGTGTGTGTGTGCAGGTGACCGCTGACCTATTGCGCGTGAAGGAACAGGAAAAATGACCACTCTGAATTTATTTGAACACCTTCCATCACAAGTGTCAGCATTTGTGTGCTTGTTTGTTTGTCTGAGCATAGGGATTAAAAGGGGATAAATGCAGAATAAGAGCCATGAAAGCCTCTCGTGCACTGTACTTCATATACACTATACTACAGTGACAGAGCCGAAGGTAGCTGAATAATTAATGAAGTACAAGCGAACAGACTTCCAGCTGTTCAGCCACCGTAGGACACGCTATTCATGAATGTTTGAATGTCCTATAAGAAAATATATTCAAATTGAAAAAGCACAAAAAAGCCTTAATGGAAATATGAATTGCCCAAGTTGAATACGACGGGGGACAGAAAGGGCGAAAACGCTGAGCGAAGTGCAATTATGTGAAAGCAAATGTTATGGAGCCTCAGAACTGGCTTTGGTCCTCTAATTAAAATGGCTGAAAATGTTTTGACAGTGTCTGAAGCCATGCCCCGGGCCCCAGCTCTGCGCAGCTCCAATTTCTCTTCCTTACAGATGCAGCGATACATTTATGCAGAACGTGCTGTGAATATCTCACTCACCCCCCCTCCTCCTCCCGTTTATTTCATTCCCTCGTTCTCTCTCGCTCCGAGAGAGACAATGAAGAAAAGAGGTCTCCATGATCTGTGCTTCAGAGGCTGCAGCCGAAGCCCCGGCCGTGCGCCGGTTTGCTGCATTGTTACACGAACGATCTGCGTGTTTGATGCCGTTTTGCTGTTTGTGTGGGTTAAATGAGCGCTGAGGCTTAATTAGTACTCAGCCATATTGAAAAGTATATTTCAAAAAAAGCATTTTTGTAAATCTTCTGGGATACCTCAGACTGAAATCGGAGATCTAGTTCCAATAATAATAATGACTTTTTCGGCAGTAATGATTTTGGGCACAAAGCCTGTGTTCCTCCACAGGAATAAATGAATCTGGGTTTAATTAATTGATGCATTTGGAGCAGTCTAGTAGTTTGCACAGTGATTAATTAGGCTATTTATGACAATGAATGTCACTCTTTCTTTCCCATCCTCCTTCTAGGGTCCCATATATGTGAGCATCTGGATGCTGGTATTTCTCTCAGCAATGTTTTTTCTCCTTAGCTAAAAAAAAAAGGAAAAGAGCAAAGCACACAACCCTTCTATGCTGTAATTTGTGCTCTCTATAATTTTGACATTTTGGTTTTGGGTTAAGAGTAGTCTACAGTTGCCACCATCAGCAGTGAGGTTCTCTCCTCACAAGAGAGAGAGAGAGGATGCGCACACGGTTTTACGCTCTGACGGTTATATAAAGGTTTGGCCATTTAATTACAATCATAAACACAGTTTAAGAGGCTCTGACTGTATTATTAAAATTATGTTTATGAGGTTATGCGGGAATTCATTTTTAAACAATCCATTCCAGCGTCTACGGAAGCCTGATACGCACATCCAAAGCGCAGGAACGGCAGTTACAATAATCCGAGTGACGGAACAACGGTTTTGTTCATTGTTCACGGGTGTCTCCGCCAAGAGTACTCCATCTGTCCCTCTGGGGCTTCTGCTCTCCAGGCATGTTCCCCAGTGGTAAAGCAGATCCCCAGTACTGTTCCTGGGCTGCTTCTGCATGAAGTTATCATTGGGATACACACACTGCCTACATTCACATACATGAGCAGAGGATGTTGGAGTGCTGGTTAAAGAAAAGGTTTCACAAGGGTTGTTCATGTAGACACTTTTGGACACCTAAGTCAGGTGTATGTCATTGTATTAGATATGGATAACAAACAAAGTGGTATCGGCAAACACGTGATGCTAGAGCTGTGTTTAGTAGCTTCACTTTGAAAATGTTTGTCTCGAAACGATTTGTAGAGAATGTACTAAGTACGTGTCCAAACTTTTTTATTGATAAATATACATAATTTTACTGTTCAAAAGTTAGGGGTTGGTAAGATTTTTAAATATTTTAAAGAAGAATGCTAACCAAGGCTGCATTTATGTGATCAATAATACAGTAGAAACAGTAACATTGTGAAATATTATTACAATTCAAATGACCTGTGTTCTATTTTAATATATTTAAAAATTTAATTCATTCCTGAGATGGCAAATCTAAATTTTCCACAGCCATTACTTCAGCAAATCATTCTAATATGCTGATTTGGTGCAAAAATAAAATAAAATAAAATAAAATAAAATAAAAAAATAAATAAATAAATACAAAAATAAATAAATGCAAATAATTTTATTAATAAATATAATAAATAAATTTATAAATATAATAAATAATAATTGGTTAATATTTTTGTGGAAACTTTCAAAACTTTCAAAAGAACAGCATTTATCTGAAGTATAATTCTTTTGTAACATTATAAATGTTTGTAATTTTAATCTATCTATCTAGTAAAAATGAATAGATGACTAAGGTTGCATTTATTTGATCAAAAATACAATAGAAACAGTAACACTGTGAAATATTATTACAATAAAAATTTTTTTTTTATATATTTCAAAATGTAATTAATTCCCGAGATGGCAAAGCTGAATTTTCCACAGCCATTACTCCAGCAAATCATTCTAATATGCTGATTTGGTGCAAAAAATAATTAAATTAAATTAAATTAAATTAAATTAAATTAAATTAAAACTATCATTGTTGAAAACAGTTGGTTAATATTTTTGTGATTTTTATAAATTGAACTTTCAAAAGAACAGCATTTATTTGAAGTATAATTATTTTGTTACATTATAAATGTTTGTAACATGAATGCCATTTTGATTAATATGATGCACCTTGCTGAATAATTTTTTTTATATCTTGCTAACCCCAAACATATCATAAGCTATCTATCAATCTATCTATCTATCTATCTATCTGCATATTATATAGTGAAAATTAATAGATGACCTGCCACGAGTGTTAAAGGGTACAGCAAGCACAATGTGGATCCCAGCAGCGACTCTGAAACTCTCTGGCACCCACTCTGGCAAGTCAAACCAACTACGCCATGTTCACATGCGCAAATATACATTTACACACATATAAAGTCCTGATTGGCCTCCTCGCCAAAACAATAACGCTTTCATATCCCAGCTCTTTAAAAGCACTTGGGGGTAATTGTGTTTTGTCTTCGTTCTTGTGTGGCAGATTGTACAGCAGCGCCTAATGACACACCAAGAGGATTGTGAAATTAGCCTCATTGTTGCTCTTAAATACTGAAATCAACTTCTCGTATTCAGCAATAACAGAATACATGCGCACGTTAGGCTCGGGCCTGATCAGCCGGGTTTGATTTGACTGGCTTGAGAGGGAAACGTATGCCACTCTCTGTGGTTATCATTAGCTGGGCAGGCCCTGTTTAGCTGTGTGTATTTCTGATTGGAGGGGACACGTCTCTCCTCACTGTAATAATGATAAGGAGAGGGGAGTCAGGTGTGTGGAAATCTCTCCCGCTCTTAATTGCGCTTGCTGTCCGGCAGGCAGGCAGATGGGAGACATGGCGTACGTTGGAATGAGTTGATGCTGGGATTACTCACATAATGTGGAGAGGGAATTCCATTAGGATTTTTAATTTTAACCCATATTTTCTCCCCAGGGTGATTGACCCATAACAAATGGTTGCTTCACACTATTTTACAACATTTTTTTTTCAGGTGTCACAGATTTTAAGTTTACTTCTTAGCTCCACACATGCATACATATTATTTTCTACGTCATTAGTAAAACTTTCTTGAAATGTGACCCAGCTGCTTCTTATCAGGGTTTGGGATGGTGAAAGTTAATAAATGTGAAAGTCAGATTTTCACTGGCCTGTCCAGGTTAATTACTGACATGCTTCTGCCCAGGAGCACCAGCTCTAGTTATCGCAGTATCTCTTAAGGTCTTTTTTCCCTCTTTCCGTCTATTTGGAAAGCGCAGTTAATGGGCACATTACATCTCATTGTTTAGATATTAGTGTGCGTTCTTTTGGCGAGGCGGAGGGAAATGCATAATGTTTGGGTTTGGAGGACACACAGCGTGAGAAGTGTCTCGCAGTCTTTTGCGGGATTTTTATGGCACTTCCTCTGTCCGGCTTTGTCAGTGAACAAGTGTTGGTCAAACAGGCCTTTGTTTGTGGCCAGTCACTCGGCACACCACAAAGAGTCTGGAACCGGACAAAGAGCCAAGTGTGTGAGAGCGGTGCTGGGCCGACCCAGCCAGACTGCTTGGAGGAATACTGATACAAGCCAGAGACACACATGACCTGAGCATTGACACACATGTGTTAAACACAGACACCCATTAGAAGTCTTGCTGTGGTCAGAATTAGCAAATATGTGACCCTGGACTACAAAACCAGTCATAAGTAGCACAGGTATATTTATATATAGTAGCAATAGCCAAAAATACATTGTATGGGTCAAAATTATAGATTAAATCATTAGGATATTGACTAAAAATCATGTTCCACAAAGATATTTTGTAAATTTCCATAAATATATCTAAACTTAATTTTTGATTAGTAATATGCATCGCTAAGAACTTTATTTGGACATCTTTAAAGGCGATTTTCTCAATATTTAGATTTTTTTTTGCCCCCTCAGATTTCTGATTTTTTAAATAGTTTTAAATAGTCTCGGTCAAATCATATCCTATTCTAACAAACCATACATCAATGGAAAGCTTGTTTATTCAAATTAGATTAATTATTTAACCTACATACTAACTTGTATCAACAGACAATGATGTTCACTTTTTAATAAAGGAAATAATTTGGGGTTATGAAGTATTATATAAGTAAGTAATTTAAACAGCATTTTGCTATTGTTTATTAATTATAAATGTGTGAGTGTGTGTACTAGTGTACTAGACTAGTTACTACAGTTTTTAAAAAGTACATGCAGTTTTGCTTGAAATATTTGTACTTTTAAAAATGAATTTGTCATGCTGCAGGACAATTTATAACGAATAAGTGAAAGCAAAAGGTGATTAAAAATAGCAAATAACTTCAAATTAATATTGACCAGTTACGGATTCTTTATATACACTACTATTCAAAAGTAAAAAAATGTTTTGTTTTTTTTTTAACTGAAGACTGGAGTAAAGCTTTGCCATCATAGGAATAAATTGCTTAATAATAAAATATATTAACATAGAAAACAGTTATTTTAAATTGTAATAAAATTGCCCGTTTTACTCTGTTTTTGATAAAATGCAGCCTTGGCAAGCACTTTTTTTAAAAAATGACCCTAAAACTTTTGAACGGTAGTGTGCACTTTATTGTGCACGTTTAACTCAGAATCTTGATTTAAAAAGTTTGACATTGATTGATTTTATTTGTCAATGTTAACAGGATTCATATGCATTGTGCTTCATTTCCTTTATGAAAATGTAATGCTTAAATTGTAATGTCATAATTTCACGACTCGAGCAGGTGCAGAGGTGAAGGGACACCTCAAACACAAATATATGCAGAGGCTCTTGAAAGCATAAGCCGCTGATAAAATTCAAAAATGATATTACATGGCATTGTCCTTTCTCCCCCTGCATTCAGTAATCCTGTTACTGCATTGTTGCATTACTTCAATTACCATTATCTCTGAGAGCTGTTGAATCTTAACACAATCGTCAAGGACAAAACAAAAGGAGCCGCAGTCTCGGCTAGTGACAGCAGTGAAGCTGTCGAGATGGAAGGCTGAGAGCACAGCTCGCAAAATGCCAGCAACTGTCCAAATGACCTGCGCTTTCGCATGTAGGAGGTTTTGAATCGCTGTACGCAAGTGCGTTCGTATCCGGTGCTTTTGTTTGCCACGGACGCCGTGTGTGAGCGAGGGGGGTGGATTTTTTAGTGGTGGGAGGAAGAACAATGGATGAATCTGCATGTCGGGGATATTGGGCTGCCCGAGCTGTTTTAATCTGGCATTCATCTTAGTCTGCCAGCGCCATCGATCCAGACGGCACACATAGAAATGCACCCCGCTCTCTTAACAAAGCCAACTGTAGACATTACTCCAAATATACACGCTCTCCATCTATACGTGTCAGTCATCCGTGTGTCAGTCAAGATAAATCCATTCGTTTCATGCACTTAGCTGTATTTAAGTGTATTTTAATGAAATTGGTATGACGGCAAAACGATTTTTCATTTGTAAATGTGCTTGTGTAACTAACACAACAGACAGGTTATGTGTGTGTGTCTGTGCTTGAGTCCACTTTTGCAATAAAATACGCCTGACCTGTCCCCTAGGCAGATTTTCTGCGTTTTGCGTCCCAGACGGGCTGTCTGAAATTTGCACGAGTCATAACTTGACACTTTTTGGTTATTTTTGCACTGTAAAGCTATCTGTTTGGTGTGCTACAGTTTTCCTGCACAAGATGCAGAACTCAGCAGGGGGGGAATTGGGTGGATGGGGGCTCACAACATATTTCCTTCCTCCATGTCTCCGGTTTCACCATGGGCACCAGTCACTCTCTGCCAAGCCATCACCGCTCTGTAATACAGCCTTACTTTTTGTCAAGATCATTTAGTGTGGCTTTATCTAACTGCAGTTTAATGCGTGTGTGTGCCGATTTAGCTGGATTAGTCGGTCCTGTGAGGATGTGGTTGGCAGTTTAGGCGGTGGGGGTGTTCTTGTTTTCCCGTGGCTCTGTGCTGTAACATTGCTCTGACATTTCCCAGTGTAAAAACTGCCAGCAATGCACTGATCGCTCGCATCCGTCTGTAAGTAGCCGTGCCGCTGCCAGCTCCTGCAGACCAGTCCAACAACTGTCACCGGCAGTCTCTGCTTCGAACGTCGCGGCTTGCCAGCTTGTCCGGACTGACCCGCTTTCGCTGCAAATTAGAGAGCTTTCTAATTAACTGAGGAATCTGTGAAAATTAGAGCAAGGCCACTTTCCGAATTCTTCTCTTAAATGCTCCCAGTGTCAAGGCGCAGATTATCATTGCATTTAGCAAACTTGTGCACCCAGTGACGGCCAAGAGACGTAGTCGCGCACATTAAACAGCTGTGAAGCCACGAGTCCCTCGTCTGCTTTTACTGCTCATCCGTCTCCAATGCTCAGCTCTCGACTTCTCCTCTCAAAAAGACAGTCAATGACACAAAGAATACTCTTTCAACTCTCTTGAGAAAATTAAAATTAGACTGAAAGGAGGGGGAGGCTAATTTCTTTGGCAGGCTGCTGCTTTTAATTCCACCCAGTAAAATCTTCAGAGTCTAATAGCAGATTATTGGAGCACCTGTCGGTGGCTCGCCGACTCCCGTCATCGGAACAGATTGTGACAGTTTTGTCAGAAGAAGAACCTGGCTGTGAGCGTGCCAAGCACGATGCCCGCATGGCACACGCCGGTGCTTGCGAGAGGCACGCCAGTCAATAATACCGCCGCCTGCGCGAAGCTATCAATTATTGCCGCAATTATTTGTCTAGTTGGATATTCAAAATGTCATGTGAAAAAGATGATTACATATTCCGCTGAGCGTTGCCATGTGTAATGAAATGAAGCGGGCCCTTGTTAAACATGGAGATGCGGTAACCTGTCCTTCAGAGATCCCTGTGGCTGGTGAGGAGACGGTGGACCCTCAAAGTCTATTTAAAGAGCTGAACCTTCTGAAGACCCTGCATTGAAAGCGAATTGGGTTTTTAAAACTCTCCTTCAACCTCCACAACAACAGATAGCCATTACGCTTGTAGCTGTGTGACAGGAGTGAAGAAAAAAAAAAACCCTTTGCATGATAATACAAAAATGTATACTAGGTTAAACCCTCTGCAGGTGGCAGCAATTAAATGTAATTTCTGCAGATTGTAATGATCCATAATTTAGCTGGCCTTTGCATCAACCCCCCGATATAAAGTAGTGCGCAGTCTTGATTTGGTGCAGGGCTTTCAGCTGTTGGTCATGAGTGAGATTGTCAGGAGGTGCTCGTGGGTGGCAGGGCCATAGAGCAGCAATGTGCTGTTATTTTTCTCTCTGTTCACACCAACCGTCACCTCCCTCACTGCCCATCTCAGATGAAAGCTGGCGTGTGATATCGTCACCGTTGGTCTCTTGTTCTGGGACCTTGGATTATTTTTTTATTTCGTTTTATCATTTTTTTAGTTATTTATTTTTTTAAATGTCTGTCAGATTTGTCTGTCAAGATTGGCTTTGTCATAGTATATATACCGGGATATGTGCAGGATCCAAGGTTACTTGGAAAGATTTCTCAAATAGTTGAAGGATTAGTTCATGTCCAGAACAAAAACATACTAATAATGTACTCACCACCTTGTCATCCAAGATTTTCATGTCTTTCTTTCTTCATTCGTAAAGAAATTATGTTTTTTTGAGGAAAACATCTCAGGATTTCTCTCCATGTAATGGACTTCTATGGTGCCCCCAAATTTGAACTTCCAAAATACAGTTTAAATGCAGCTTCAAAGGGCTCTAAGCAATCCCAACCAAGGAATAAGCTAGATAAGACCCTTTTTCCTCGGCTGGGATCGTTTAGAGCCCTTTGAAGCTGCATTGAAACTGCATTTTGGAAGTTCAAATTTGGGGGCACCATAGAAGTCCATTACATGGAGAGAAATTCTGAAATGATTTCCTCAAAAAATTTTCTTAACGACTGAAGAAAGATGGATCTTGGATGACAAAGAGATAGCAAGCTGCTTGATGAGTCTGTTTTTGTTTTAAATGCTATCCAGTATAATTTGAGTAAAAGTGCACACATTTATGGTGGGGTTCAGGGCTCAGGTGCATCACCATGTTTTAATTATTCTGAGATTTACTCATGTTATTCCTAATTCCCAAACACTATCATTTATTTGTTGTACACATTTCTTGTGTAGAGTGGGTGTGTGTTTTGGTTTACCATGTTTAAGAAGTGCCAAGGCAGAGACAAAATGATGACAGCACAAAAGGGTGCAGCGATGTCCGGAGGTGGCTGTCTGCCCGCCACGGAGCCTTCCAGAACCACCCCCATTTGTGTGCATTAACAGGATTATCTGAGAAAACCCACAGTGGCTCTGGCCTGCCTTTCCTCCTCTGAGCAGCAGAAAGGCCTTGCCTCGTTACATGCTTTGCTGGCTATTGAAGACTTCAGAGAGAGCCCCTCTGAGGAAAACAAACGAGATGAAAGAGTGCACGCTGCCTGTTCGGCTCCGTTCAGCACCTCTTTCAGCCTTTCTTCCCGCCATCTCTCCATTTTTTACTTTTTTCCCTCTCCCCTCTTCCTCTCGGGATGGTTGTAAACAGTACATGATAGCAGTTTAGAGACCTCTGGCTTGTGGGGGGAGTTAAATCCATCTCCCCTGTCCATTTTCGCTGTTTGTTGTTGTGGTTCCTGTGCGGATGATGGCTCTTTTCCTGACCGCTTGACCTTGCGTTTTTGGGAGCGTAGGTAGATATCTGTACCTTGCATGTAACATCCCTTTTAGCGCTGGTAATTTTCAAAGTTCAAACTGACACTCATTACCTCATGAAAATATCCATTTCATTGCCATTTGTGAGTTAATCGTGTGTTTTTTAACTATAGGCATCCTGAACCCGCTGCTTGTTTACCTGTTGATGGTGCAAATGCCATTTGCAGCACTTTATAACATTTTTTTTTTAGGAATTTATTCAGTGCAATTATCAAAAATGGTTCTGTAGCTTTTGACAGCTTTCCATCTGGACTAGATAAAACATTTAGTCTTGAGCATATTTATGAGAGGTGTGTGTTTTTTCTTCCAGTATGTTTTGTAGTAATGAAAATACCCCCTCCCCCCTTTTATTAATAGAATTTTTTTTAACTATTTTTATAATACTAAATACCATGTGTTACAATACAGGCAAGAATGAATAATAAAATAAATAAGGTAAAATGAATGGATAAATTGTGTTTAAAGTGCAAGTACAGTTTAGCATCTGCTATTTTTTTTTTCAGAATATAACGTATCAGTTTCTCTAAAATGCAGAGACAAAACATATTACAGAAATGAGTAACATTGCATCAGGCTTCAGCACAGTGTGTTTAATGTTGAAAGGCTCTTGTTTCCAGCCTCTTTTATTATTTAATCTCCTAAATGAGGTGGTGGAGGAGTCAGAAACATTAAATGAGATTACAAACGCAATGGGAGGAAAATCACCGGTCATTGTCAAAGTGCCAGTGAAAGTCAATTATTGTTTTAAATGTTCCTTTGCTGTGACAATTGTCTACATACTTTACGGTTTCAGTTGTAATGGAGTAGATGGTTTCTCTTTTTGCTTTTTTTCTTATCTGCTGGTAGATTCCTTTATTTCAATTTTAAGCAACTGTTGCTTAAACTCATCTTTTTTGAGCTTGCATTTAAAGAGCAGACAATTTATTAAATAGAATTAAAATTTCAAAACAAGCTTTTTCAATGTGTGAGGTTTTTGCAACAAATGTTCCTAGCTTAAAACTGAATTTTAAGCAATGTAACCTTTAACACATCTTAACAATATGTGTGTTTCCTCTGTTGCCCCTTTACAGGATATATTTCTGTAGTCCTTCGAGATTTTGTTTATTGTATGCTTCCTGTTCATCTGTTCTTGTACATGGATGAAAGTGTTCAGCTTGAGAGAGCACTATTGTTTGCTTTTATAGCCCTGCTGACAACCGTTACAAGAACCGGCTGAACAGTGTACAGCCGAAAGCAGGAGTGTTTCACCCCATGCAAAGACCTGAGTTAAACCTCAACACAGTCTTACTCTGCTGGACTGCCAGTGCTTTGTCTGGTCTTGTGTTGTGAAAAGCTCTGCTCCACTGGGTTCTGGCCTGTAGTGCTGTTTGGGAGCATGTTTATAATAAGAGCTGTGTTTACTGTTATGTGATACTTACTTTAGCCTGCTGAGGGGCTAAAGCCGATGAGAGACTGTTAGTATGGGGTTCTGCACAGGCCTGGGGTCTAGACGGGAGATGAGGGAGGTTCATAAATGATTAAGACCCAATCTGTAGACTTTTTTGTAGGTCTGAAATGCTCTAGGGAGCAGCCGAGAAAGGGAATGAGTGTGAACAAATGCATGTAGCAGATTTAGAGATCTATTAATGGTTCTGTTCTGTTCTGTGGTTCCTTCAAATGAATTGCAATTAATTGCAGAAGAATTAACTCTTATCTTATGTGTTTTGCAGGTAAAGATGAGCCCAGCAGCTACACTTGCACAACCTGTAAGCAGCCGTTCAGCAGTGCCTGGTTTCTGCTGCAACATGCCCAGAACACTCATGGCTTCCGCATCTACCTTGAGAGTGAGCGCGGAAGTCCGCTCACGCCCCGCGTCGGAGCTCCTTCGGGAATGGGTGCAGATTGCTCCTCTCAGCCCCCTTTGCATGGCATCCATCTCCCAGAGGGAAGCCCATTCAACCTGCTGCGGATACCCAACTCTGGACGTGATGGACCCCCTCTCAGAGAGGGTCGGTTTCCCCCTACGCCGCCTCTCTTTAGCCCTCCACCCCGCCATCACTTGGACCCTCATCGCATGGAGCACCTGAGCCCGGAGGAGCTGGCTTTGGCCACCCACCACCCGAGTGCCTTCGACAGGGTGCTGCGCCTCAACCCCATACCCATGGATCCCCCAGCTATGGACTTCTCTCGTAGGTTGAGGGAGCTGGCTGGTAACACCTCAGGGTCAACTCCTCCTCTCTCACCCAACAGGCCCAGCCCTATGCAACGGCTACTGCAACCATTCCAGTCAGGAACCAAGCCACCCTTTCTCTCCACCCCTCCCCTTCCTTCCATGCAGTCCCCCTCCGGCTCCCAGTCCACCCCAACCCCTCTCACGCAACAGCCGAACACGCCAATGAAGAGCAAGTCTTGTGAGTTCTGTGGGAAGACCTTCAAGTTCCAGAGTAATTTAATTGTGCATCGACGCAGTCACACGGGTGAGAAACCTTACAAGTGCCACCTGTGCGACCATGCCTGTACGCAGGCCAGCAAGCTGAAGCGGCACATGAAGACACACATGAACAAGTCGTCGCCCATGACGGTCAAGTCCGACGACGGCTTGTCCACAGCCAGCTCCCCTGAGCCGGGAACCAGTGACTTGGTGGGAAGTGCCAGTAATGCCCTCAAATCCGTTGTAGCCAAATTCAAAAGCGAAAACGACCGCCTGATTCCAGAGAACGGAGAGGAAGAAGAGGAAGAGGAAGAGGAGGAGGAGGAAGAAGAGGAGGAGGAAGAGGAAGAGGAGGAAGGAGAGGAGGAGGAGCTGGAGAGAGAAGGAGGCAGAAACAACTACCACTTCAGCCTCAACCTCGAGGCTGCGCGGCACCACGAGAACAACGGGGGACGCCTGGGCACGGGCGAGGACGGGATCCCGCGCTCGCTGCCCGAGGTCATGCAGGGCATGGGCTTGGCGGCCAGCATGCAGCACTACAGCGAGGCGTTTCATCAACACAAGCGAGGAGCCCTAAACTCTGACAATGATGCACATAGGGACATGTGTGACGAGGACTCGGCTCTGGAATCAGACAGAGTGGACGAGGGCTGTGGCTCAGCTATCAATGGTCGAGGCTCGTCCCCCAGCGAGTCCGCCTCCGTCGGTTTGTCCAAGAAGCTCCTCCTGGGCAGTCCCAGCTCACTTAGTCCTTTCTCCAAACGAATCAAGCTGGAGAAGGACTTTGACCTCTCCACCCCTACAATCCCCAACACTGAGAATGTCTATTCCCAGTGGCTGGCTGGCTATGCTGCCTCTCGGCAGCTGAAGGACCCCTTTCTGAATTTCGGGGATTCCAGACAATCGCCTTTCGCCTCATCTTCAGAGCACTCCTCAGAGAATGGAAGCCTGCGCTTCTCCACGCCACCGGGGGACCTAGATGGCGGCGTCTCGGGCCGCAGCGGGACTGGCAGTGGCGGCAGCACGCCACACCTCGGGGGTCCTGGTCGGCCCAGCTCAAAAGACGGCCGACGCAGCGACACCTGCGAGTTCTGCGGGAAAGTATTCAAAAACTGCAGCAATCTGACAGTGCACCGGCGCAGCCACACGGGTGAGAGGCCTTATAAGTGTGAGCTTTGCAATTATGCCTGCGCTCAGAGCAGCAAGCTAACACGGCACATGAAAACGCACGGGCAAGTGGGCAAGGACGTTTACAAATGTGAAATCTGTCAGATGCCTTTTAGTGTGTACAGCACCCTTGAGAAACACATGAAAAAATGGCACAGTGACCGCGCATTGAACAACGAAATTAAAACTGAGTAGCGGTGGAGTGTGGTGGCTCACTTGGCTGTTAACAGCGAATAACACCTTACCCCACTCCCACCCTCATCCTTGTAGATTTCCCTGTTTCGCTAGTCCAGTGGCGGCTAAGACAAAGTGCTTGGCACCACCAGCACACCCTTTTCATTTACCGTTGAATGCATGATCTGTATCGGGGCAATACTATTGCATTGACGCAAACTTGGAGCCTTTCTCTTGTGCAATAATTTACATGTTGTGTACTTTTTCTTTTTTCTTTCCCATTTTGGAAAATTTGACAGCATGCATGATATATTTTGGCTAATTTTAAAAATAAATTGTCCCTGGTTGGTTAGTTGTTTAGTAAATGTGTTGCTGTTTTATCGTTCATTATTTTAAGAATGTTTTTTCTTTGTTTTTTTTTTTTGGTTCAAGATCAAAGAAAAAGAGAAGAAAAAACAACCATGCTGCATACATTCTGTAATACATATCATGTACAGTTTTGTGTTGTAACATGGAGGACTACAGGCTATCGCTTAATCCTCTTTGGACGGGCTGGATATCGCACTTAAACTAATCTTTCAAAAAGATGTTCTGTCCACTTAGGGTTAAAATACGAATTGGCCCCTATTACGGAATAAAAGTAATGACAGCCTTTGGATTTCTTCAAAAGGAAACAGCGTCGAGATTTGAATTTGTACTATCATTTGGTAAAACAAACAAAAAGAGTGCCTTGGATATCTTGAAATTGCATTGGTTAATCTCATCTGCTGTAATTCTGGAGTCTCAGCTAGATACTACGTAAGGATCGATCGGATCCTCAGAAGGTTCTTGCATCAAGCACCTGACCGCTACAGTCAACTGTGACTTTAGAGAGAAATAGTAATAACTAAAAAGCTATGGAAATTTCTAGTTAATCATCATTAGGTACCTATGTGAAACGTATCCTTCCATTGTGGTTTATGTCCTGGGCATGGCACTGGCATTCAGCCTTGTTTACTTCTTCTGTCTGAAGGTACTGTACTTGGCGGTACTAGTTTTCAGTCCACAATCATTTGACTTCTCTGTGTTTGTTCAAGTCTTCTCGTCAGTAGCACAACATTTTGACGTTTCTTTGATGACCATTGTTAGCGTGAACATCCATTGCAAAGGAGCGCCTGAGGGCGTTTGGAGTGAACTAATGTAATGTACACTTGAGAATCGGTTATTAAGAAAGCATTGAAATATTTGCAGCTGTCAGTGATGATTAACTATGAATTGCCTACAGGTCCGAGTCAAAATCTTATTTCTTTATTATTGCCTACGTCTGAGCTCCCTAAAAGACTAAATGAACCTGAAAGACCGACCGAGCGAGACGCACAGAGAGAGGGAAAACCGTACATGTCACTTTTGTTCCTTTGTTTTCTATGAGTTTCACACATAGTGTGGTGTAAGTTGACATTCAAGGAGACTCTTTTTCATTGTTGCATTATGACATCAATGACTTCAGATAACGTTGTCTTTTCCTTGTTTTTCTATTAGACATGCTAATTGGAGGTATAGTAGTTGAATATAAATTTAAGATTGCTTGCTTGTTGGACAACAAAGTGCACTGTTAAAGTTTCCCAGTTTACAGGTATTCACGAGAGGGAAAACTTCCTAACGAATCGAACGTGGTGTCATTATTTAATGTACAAAAAAAAAGCCAACTCCTCCTCTCACCTCATGAAGATAAAGCCCAACTCCGATATAATATTATTGTGTCAAAGCACACAGTGCTTGACAAAGTACGGACAATTGAAACTTGCTGCTTTCACTGCAAGAACTTTTTTTGTACAAATCTTTTTTTAAGTATGAAAATAAAATGACTTTTTTAAAAAAGGTAACATTTCATTATCTTAGGGGAAACTGTATTTAAGTTTGTTGTTTCTCTTTTCCTCTTTGTCTCGGTGGTGTTCAAGACTTGATCACAATATATATAAAATGGGAAAAATCTGTGATTTGGTTTTTTTTTTTTTTGTTTTTTGTTTTTATTTTCCTTCTTTCTTTCTTCTTTTTTCATCTTGGCTCTTCACAGCTCTTCAGGTCAAACTTGCATTGGGGAAAGGTTTAAGATTATATATAAAATATATAATAGAGAAACTTAAATATAGGAAAATGCACATCATGTCAGTTCCTATGCTAAAACACATTTATGGTCTACTTTCTTCTGTATTTCTAGAATGGTATTTGAATTAAATGTTCACCTAGTGTAGGTACTACAGTATTTATATTGAGGCTTGTATTTTTAACTGTTGCTTGTTCTCTCAAAAGGTATTATTGTACCTTTTTTGGTAGTGGAAAAAAACAACAAGCTGCCACGGTATATTTTTTTAATTTGGCAGGATAATATAGTGCGAATTATTTGTATGTTTAAAAAATGAAAATGGAAAAAAAAATCAAATTAAAAAATTAAAGTATGTGGCATTGTACAAAGGAGGCCATTCAATGGTTTCCCCGAGGAGTCTTTTGAGAATGTCCACACTAGCTAAAACAGGTGGTTGTACATATCTTTTTTCTGTTCTTCTTTTTAAAAAATCTCCTCTGCTGCCATTCTGTATGCAGTACAGCAAGCTAATGTTGGGTTGTTCTGTAGTGTGCTTCTGTCTTTTCACCTGTCTCACCTGAATACATTCCAGCATCTTGAAAAAAAAGCTAACTTCATATGCAGTAAAATACCAGTAAATAAACAAACAAAAAAATCATTCAAATAAATGAATTCAAATAATCAATGTTTTGCAGGTGTTTTTTTCTTTTTTTTCATTGCCAAATATTAAATGGTGCTTTATATTTAGATTGGGACGACTTTCATATGCAAAGCATATTTAAAAATGAAATGGAACTAAAGGAGCAGCCCACTTAAGTTCATACTCTTTTGTAAATGGCAATGCGGAATATTTTGTTATCAGCCTTTTCTATTCCTGTTATGAGAGCTGTTTGTTGTAACTTGAACTTGAACTTTATCTTTTTCAATGGGAGTCACTATTTATTATTGCTTAAATACTCTGTTCAAAACGGAGACATAGAATGGATCCTTTTTTGTTTGTTTGTTTTCATTTATTATTTTTTCTTTTTTTTTTAAAAGAAAAGAATGACCAAAGGTCATTGACAGACTTGCTTTTTGTTGTTTTTGTTTCTGGTCTATGTTGAGTTTTATTGGAGAAACCACTGTCTGTGTTTTCTGGCAGTTGTCTACATTATCCTGTTCACCAACCAATTTTGTCCCTTTATTGAAAACAATTAATAAAAAAAATTAAAGTATATACCTGTGTCTGGTGGCAAAGTTTTCTCTTTAGCATTTTTGTCTTTTAATTAATTCATTATTTTTTTTAGGACATTTGACACACACTTACACAGCTCAGAGTATCACACTAAAGCCTCGATGGTGGTGCTGGGTGTATGCATGTCAAATAATTAGGACGGCCGTCCTGAGCAGCTCAGGACTCGTGGCACCTCTCCCCTCCCCCCTTGTTCCTTTGCCCGTTACTGTGTGTTTGCGTGGTTCAGCAACGGTGTGTTTAGCCCATGGGCGTAGGAGGTTCTTCAGGCTGCTCTGCAAATCTCTGGGGTCATGTGACCAAGCGTCTTGAAAAGTGTTACCTTACCTGTTCCATAGATCAGAAAAACAGCTTAGCAGCTTTACCACATACCCAGATGCAACATCACTCCTGAAACTGTCTTTATTTTGTATACCTCTTTTATATGCGACAAAAATGTCGCCTACATTCACTTTAAAAACCTTGACCACAAACTGTGTGTTGCTTATACTGATGCACACTCAAATTTTCTCCTTTGTCTAATGCAAATCCATAAAACAGGCTGAGATGTGTTGCTTTAAGATTCCTCTTCAAACACAAGAAAGAAATAGCCACTTGTGTTTAGAGAGGCCTATTGTGTTTTGGCAGGTGGGAAAGACGGAAAACTTCAACCCCTCCCTACCCAATCATTCCCATTTTATTCATCTGGCTCTTGAAGACAACATGTCACTCTACTCAAACAATGCCACACTACAGACAAATAAAACAAATCACTGACTTTTCTCTCCATGCCTGAAAAACAAGTGCTCACATAAACCCATGCACTAAAATTCCCTCCATTTTTACAGACTTTAATGCTGTATTTATGATACTTCTGTCATCATTTACTTACCCTCGTGTCTTTCAAATCCTGTATGACTTTCTTTTTTATGTGGAACAGAAAAGATGTTAGTCAGAATGTCCAAGCTGCTTTTTTCCATACAGTGGAAGTGAATAGTGACAATGACTGTATTTTCAAGGTAAGATTTTTTTTTTGTATTAAACACAAAACTATATAATTTCTGAACATTTGTGATTTAGTGTAAAAGCTGCATGGACTACTTTCATGATGACTCTTGTTTGCCTCTTTTAAAGGAGAAGTTCACTTCCAGAACACAAATTTTGTTTTTTGAGGAAAAAAATCAGAAATGTTCTTCATATAGTGGACTTCTATGGTGCCCGTGAGTTTAAACTTCCAAAATGCAGTTTAAATGCAGCTTCAAAAGGCTCTAAACAATCCCAGCCGAGGAAGAAGGGTCTTATCTAGTAAAACGATTCGTTAATTTCTTAAAAAAAAACAAAAAAAAAAAGTAATTTATATACTTTTTAACCTCAAAGACTCATCTTGTCTAGCTCTGTGTGAACTCTGTGTATTCCCGTTCATGACAGGTAGGGTATGTCGAAAAACTCCCATCTCATTTTTTCCTCCAACTTCAAAATTGTCCTACATCGCTGTTTTACCTTTTTAAACGGGGGGTTCACCCTCCTTGCGTGTTCTCTTTTTAAACACTGAGTCGGTACTTCTGCAGTGATCTAGGATGATTTTGAAGTTGGAGGAGAAAATGAGATGGGAGTTTTTCGACATACCCTAACTTTATTGACCCGGAATGCACAGAATTCACGCAGAGCTAGACAGGACGAGCATTTGAGGTTAAAAAGTATACAAACTATACATTTGTTTTTGGAAAATAACAGATCGTTTTGCTAGACAAGTCCCTTCTTTCTTGGCAGGGATTGTTTAGAGCCATTTAAACTGCATTTTGGAAGTTCAAACTCGCAGGCAATTTTGAAGTCCACTATATAGAGAAAAAATCCTGAAATCCTGAAGCCTCAAAAAACTGAATTTCTTTATGACTGAAAAAAGAATGACATGAACATCAACACTGGATGACAAGGGGGTGAGGAGGTGAACTTCTCTACTTTCATTATATGTTGTATTGTACTAAACTTTTCATTTTGTGTTTCATGAAAGAAAGTAAGTCATACAAGTTTGGAACAACATGAGGGTGAGTACATTTTCAACAATTTTCATTTTTGGATGAACTATTCCTGTCATGGCCTGTCAAAAAATCGAACTAGCAACTGATACAACAATATATAAACGGATACCAAAGCACAACAAGATCGGCGCCTTCCAGGAAAAATGTTCTGTTCTCACTGTTATAAAAATCTAATCCCAGTATCCCCAAATATTCTTCTTTTCCCAGTGTTTTGTAGTTGAGAATTCTCCAGCGACTTGGAAAATGTGAGTCTCAAAACACTGAGGTGCATGGTTTGTTTTAGTTTTGTGTCTGTGTGGACTTGGCCGTGCAAATTGGTCTCCTGATCAAAAGTTCCTTGTGTTTATGGCCCGCTGGCAAGCATTCTGCTCTGGGCTGTTCAGCGTGAGGTTGCCAAGCGGACTGTACCGCTGTCTAAACAGAGGTTGACTCGGTTGTTTAAACGTTACACGTTGTCAACTTTCTAGTCGGTTTGAGAGTTTGTGGTACTGCTAGACACGAATGCCTCATCGCCAGTGGCCATCTTGTGTGTTGAACTAGCTTCGCATCATTTCCTTTACTCCAGCTTGGCTTTGCTCTATTAATTGTGCGGTGTGAGGTGAGTGGGCACAAAGTAAGTGTACCTTAATGGACAATGACCACCTCGCACCCGCTCTCAAAGTATGTGGCAGTTAACCAAGCTTAGATTTACAGCACATCTACTGAACGTAAACTACTCTAGTGGCTCTTACAGAACAGCCTCGCATGGCAATTTACACACAGATGCAACCTCCACACCAATTTGATCTCAAGGAGACATGAAAGATTAGAGACTATTCTTTACCCGTGGTCAAATGGGTTTGGTTAAGAGGTTACAGGGACTAGATTAGCACCCAGACGTCAAACCAAGCTCAACCTTTGACCCTGACAGGCCTGCCCAAAGGTTGGTGGGGTCAACTGGTCAAGTGTCATTTTATCCTCATTCCAGTGAGCCACATCTAACATGTTTGTCTTCTCTCTTTCTCTCACTCTGTCTCGCTTTCTTTAACGGCAGGTTGTCAGGCTCCTGGAGTCATTAGAAATGGACACCTGCTTGCTGAATGGGGGTCGAGCAATGCCACAAGAACTTGTATGCTGACTCCAATCTCATTAAAGGTGGAATCAGTCTCTTCATTGTTGTTTTTCCCCCTCAAGCACAGGACAACAGATAGATAGTTAGGAGCAACCATGTGTGTTCTATGATTAGATTTGTGAGGGATAATTAATCACAAATGGTGCAGGGGAGAAAGATACACACACACATATACACACACACACTCAAACAGCAGCAGCAGCATCATTTGAATATGTTAGTGCTTTAATAAGCTAACTGATTGATCCCAGGTGAACACTTTGTTGTGGAGATTGCAATGCCCTTTAGGTTTGAATAAACAGAGCCCGTAGCCCACACTGAGCCCTGTTTGGAGATAACAGCCTGTTTGAATGAGGCGTGTTGAATTCTGAGAAGGCGTGTCACTGGAACGGTCCATAAGTATGTCACATATGGACTCTCTCTCTCTTTCTTGCCAGTGGTGTGAGGCCCTGGAGAGACGTGTCATTTTTAGAACATGCTGTATATACAGTCGAATACCTTCTGTGAGCATTAATGAACATTATAGGTTCACATATTTAAAAGACGAATGAGAAATGACTTTTATTAAGTTGTCACTAAGCCCAATAAAACCCGTCAGAGTCGCATAATACTTTCAAAGAGGTCAGTAGGTTAGCCATCTGCTTGCAAAAACCAAATGCAGACTTTTTCCACATTTTCAGTGCAGGTTTTTTGGAGAAAATATAGTTAAATATAGTCAAAAGTGTTAATCTAAACTGAGAGTGCTGCAAAAATTAATGGCTTTTGATATATGTAGATCACCGGTGGTGTTCTGAAAGGATGAGGCAAAGTCCTTAAAGATTTCATTTTTAATAAAATGTAAATTTATGCCACATTCACATTTTCTTGGTTAAATAAACATTACTTATCCTATCAGGAAAAAAAAACTATTCTATTTTATATTTTTACATTAACAATGCAATCAGTATTATATTTATTAAAGCTAATTCAATCTCATCAAGTTAAGCCGGGCTCACACTACAGGATTTTCAGCCAAATTTGGCTCGATTTTCCCCTCCCGAGAACCGGAGCAAAAATCTTGTCTAGCACCTCAAACAGTCCCGATTTTCGGCGCGGATTTATCTGGTAATGTGAGACGTTCGTTCACAGATCGAATCTTGCACGTCCCGATCTGCACACACACAAATCGGGCCCACCCCGATTAATATCAAACATGTTTGATATTTAGCGTTTAAATCGGGATGATGAGGGTTATATGATTACATAAGTACTTTAACAACAGCCAATGCGCGACCGCAAAGCAGCTGCTACGGGTCCGTTGGACAGTAAGGTGAGGAAACTGCTTGAGTTTTTGTAGCAGTACCGTCTGTATAACGTGTCGAAAACGTACCACAACCGTAAGGAGAAAGAGAAGCTCAGGGGTGAAATCGCCTCAGTTTTGAACGTACCAGGTGAGTGTAGAAAGCCGCTAGCATGCTAGCTAACATATGTAAACATTTGTTGCTGAAATGAAAATATGTTGCGTGAGATCACGTGAGGCGCTCTCTCCGGCGTAATAATAACATTTTCTAGTGTGTGATGCGCCACGATTTTCAAATCTTGTAGTGTGTGCATGTAAAATGTAAGAGAAGATAATCTGCAAAGAATCTCCTTACGTGTGCATTGCAACCAGATTTCATAATCGGTTAGGATTTTAAAATTCATGTAGTGTGAGCCCGGCCTTAGTGTTTTTAAGCATTTTACATTTATTCGAAAATAATAACTCAAGGCAGTAACAATTGAAACATATTTTTTGTGAACTTACACTACCAGTCAAAAGTTATTGAACATTTTTATTTGATTTTTAATGTTTTTTAAATAAGTCTCTTCTGTTCACCAAGCCTGCATTTATCTGGTATTTTTTTTTGGAATATATTTAAAAATATAATTTATTCTTATGACTTAGCATCATTACTCCAGTCACGTGGTCCTTTAGAAATCATTTTAATCATTTTAATCATTTTAATATTCAGAAAAAAAACCTGAGTAGAATTTTTTAAGGTTTCTTTGATGAATACAAAAATACAACAGCATTTATCTGAAATAAAAGTATTTTGTAACATTACGTCTTTATAAACACTTTTGGTCAATTAAAAGCATCCTTTCTAAATTAAATTATTAATTTCTATAATTTCTGTAATTTATATAATGTATATACCCTCGCTCCCCCCAAACAAACCAAGAAAATTATACAATAAAATAAAATACTCACTCCAAGCTTTTGAATGGTATAATGTATAATGTTACAAAAGCTTTTTAGTTCAGATAAATCCTGATTTTCGGATCTTCCTATTCATCAAAGAATCCTGAAAAACTGTTTTAAACATTGATAGTAATAAAAAGTTTCTTGAACAGCAAATCAGTATTTAAGAATGATTTCTGAAGGACCATGTGACACTGAAGACTGGAGTAATGCTTTTTTTTTTTAAATGGTTACCTTTTAACTATTTTTGATTTTTTGATCAGTCATCAAAGCTCAGTAAGGTCACAGATTTGAAGATTAACTTTAAATTTCAGCAAGCTGATTACTCACTAAAAACTTCTACAGATCATGTTTTCAGGACATTTCAAGTCTCATTCTGATGTAACATAGTGGTTATATCTAAGTGTGTGCGCTGTTTACTTTTTAAAATTAGCCTTCTCAATTACACCATTAATTCATTCAGATGCAGGAACGTGGAACATGCATGAACAAAAGAGGCGGTATTTATTGCATTAATCAATCACAGCCTAACATAACCAGTCATATCCAATCATATCCCGATGGAGGCATTGCCTCTTCTCACGTGACTTTGTATTAAACAAGCAAATGCTGTACGTCTAGTGGCAGTAAAACTTTTTGAATAATGGGTGTTTCCAGTTTCCTGCAAATCCGTGGGCACTGATTTCATGTGGTCCCGGTCATTTGTTGACTAAAGTAATACAAGAACACTTTATGGTCACAAACACACACATACTCATTAAGCCTCGAACCTCAGACATCAGATGTTGGAGTTTAGTGTTTGGTGACTTATCCAAGTCCCCTGCCCTTGCATGGTCAACAGAGTGAGTGTGTCATTACCATAAATCTATCAGTGTCTTCCTGTGTGTGTGTGTGTGCGCGTGTGCGTGTGTGTGTGTGTCTCTCTCTCTCGTCCTCTTTTAGCACCCTGGGGCATGTTGGACTAATGGCTGGCCTTGTTCTCACCCTGGCTGTTTGCTGAGCTGGGAAGGCTAAAGTCTATAGATAGACAAGAGACTTGGAATGCAAGGTGTGGACAACCGAGATAAAGTTAAGACTGTGTGGACTGAAGGGCAGGGTGTGTGTGTGTGTGTGTGTGTGTGTGTGTGTGTGAACGGTCTGGAGTGTAAAGGTCAGAGAGTCAAGTTCACTCCCTAAGGAAAAACATTTATGGTTTGTAAGTGTGTGGGTGCTGTAGTTGTATCTATATTAACTGGCCAGTAATCTGTTTTCCAGTATCCGAGTGCTTGTCTGTGGTGACAGTCTGTAGTTTCTCTCACATTCACGTATACAACTTTGACTCTCTTCTCCTCTCCTCAGGGCATCTGGTGCAGGCCTTAATCCCAGCGTAGCCTGATGGTTGAGAGCGAGGCAGAGTGTCCAGGCAGACTGGAGCTAATCTGCCGGAGAAAAAAAAAGCCTGTCCGTGCTTGCTGTTAACACGTCTCGTTCCTGCTCAACTCTGGGAGCTGTGCAGGGTGACCTGGGTTAATTGCAGCTGCAGAGATGAACAGCCTGGGTCACCTTCGCTACGAAAGAGACGGGAAAAAAATGAGGTAATCATAGAGGACGGCTGAAGTTGAACAGCAGAGATTTTTTCAGGACAGTTCCTAATGGCTGGTAGAGGGCTTTAGAGGGGAGGAGAGGACGGGACAGGTGTGAAAAGGAGGCATCGCTTACAACTGGTATTAACTGGGCTCAAATGATTAAAAGTGGTCAGCACTAAATACAGGTACACACTATTTTAGGAGAAGCTGCAGACATTTTTTTTTAGTTTTCTTCATCTTTGTCTGTATACATACAGTACTTTCTCCCTCTTTACCCGGTCAGGTTTTTTACCAGTAGTCATTGATATAATTTTTTGTAAATGTATAGCCATATGGAGGGAGGTAAAATCTAAAATGTGCAAGTAATACTAATCATCCATTATGCTAAGAATAGTTTTAACTGCTATATATGTGGAATGTTATGAAACTAATTAAAGTATTATTTCACTCCAGAATTAAAATTTCCTTATGATTTACTCACCCCTGTGTGATCCAAGATGTTCATGTCTTTCTTTTTTTCAGTCAAAAAGAAATTAAGGTTTTTGAGGAAAACATTCCAGGATTTTTCTCTATATAGTGGACTTCAGTGGGGATCAGTGGGTTAAAGATCCAAACTGCAGTTTCATTGCAACTTAAAAGTGCTCTACAAGTAATCTTAATCGTAGGGTCTTATCTAGCAAAACAATTTATTTTCTAAAAAAGAATAAAAAATGTATATACTTTGTAACCACAAATGCTCGTACTAGTGCTTTGCGTCCAAGACTTCACGCATTATGTAGTCATGTTGGAAAGCTCACACGTGACGTAGGTGGTACAGTCCCAGTGTTTACAAAGTGAACATGCAAAGTAAGTCAAACGCCCTTTACAAAAAAACAGCGATGAGCGATTTTGAAGTTGGAGGAAAAAAATGAGATGGAGTTTTTTGCCCTACCCTAACTTTTTGAACTGGAGTACACAGACTAAAAACTAACCACGCGTGACCTTTATAACATGATTACTTAATGCGTGAAGTCATAGACGCTCATCACAGAGCTAGTGCAAGATGAGCATTTGTGGTTAAAAAGTATATAAAGTTAAATGACTGATTGTTTCGCTCAATAAGACCCTTATTCCTCAGCTGGGATTGTGTAGAGCTTTTTGAAGCTGCATTGAAAGACCCTTATTCCTCAGCTGGGATTATGTAGAGCTTTTTGAAGCTGCATTGAAACTGCAGTTTGGACCTTCAGGTCCACTATATGGAGAAAAAATGCTGGAATGTTTTTCTCAAAAGCCTCAATTTCTTTTAGACTGAAGAAAGAAAGACATGAACATCTAGGATGACATGAGGGTGAGTAAATTATCAGGAAATGTTAATTTTGGAGTGAACTATTGCTTTAAATTCATTATGAAATGAAAGTTGTGATCATCACTTCTTCCTGTATGTGACATATATCCAATTGAAACAACTTCTTGAAAGAGAAAAAACTTATGTTGTCCATTGACTAATACAATCACCAGAAGTTAAAAGCTACACAAACAAAATACACCAGGTTCGCAAGTATTGGGCTTTCAACAATTTCGGTCTTTATTTGTAGGCTAGTAAATAGATGAATTTACCTGTTTGGTGTGATGATGTTTAGTGTCCCCAACAACCACTATAATCCCATTTAACCACTTGTTAACAACCAAGAAAAGTAATAGCTTTAAAAATCACAGTAGGGTATTGCAGATGTTTTATGCTGTAAAATAAAACGTCAAAATATCTTGAGCTTGTGTTGATCATGGACATTATTTAATCAAAAATCCATTCAAGAAACCTGCTGACATCAGAACAATGGAACTGGAAGTGCTAAATTCTCAGCACACTAAACATACCAATATTCCATAAAAATTAGAATTATCAATTTTGGTTTCATGGTGGAGACATCGGATGCCCATTTTTCCACAAGTTGGTATGATTCTTTAGGGTCTTTGGTTTCATGGTCTATGAAATGTCTGTAACATACTTTAGTTACAATTTCTCAGTGGTTGTGTAAAACAACACCCTTTTTACCTGGTAAATACAGCTCTTTTTACAAAGACCTGTTCTGATGCATGTCTCGGTAGCACTTTATTTTGATAGTCCACTTTAGACATTCTACTAACAGTAAGTAACTTTGCAACTGCATGTCAACTGGTCATTAGAGTATTTGTAGACTGCCTGCTTAATATCTTCTAACACTCATCTAAACTTTGCAAGTATATGTCAACTTATTCTACTAACCCTAAACCTAACCTAACAGTCTGCTCCAAGAGTTAGTAGACATGCAGTTGCAAATGAATGAGAATTAGTTGACATGTAGTTGCAAAGTTACTTATAGTTTGTAGAATGTCTAAAGTGGACTATCAAAATAAAGTGTAACCCATGTCTCTTTAAATGCTAATGAGCTCTGCTCACCCTGCCCCTTTCTTCCATAGAAGAAGAAAGGCAATTTGCAAATAATCAATTCTTGAGTTTTAACTTTTTAGCAAAACCTGCCTTGAATTGTCCCTTGTTTGGAAAGCAGTCTGGAGTAAAATGATTTGTACAGACGTAAATGAATTTAGGTGTATTAAGTGGTGCATTACCATCAAAAATAAAACGAATCTATTGCGTCTTCAGTGGCTCGATGTTGGAGGAAAATTAGGACTTTTATGTTTTCACTTTTACATCCAACTACAAAACACCTGCTCTGCTTATGAAACACTGTTGCTTCAGCTGCTCAAGTGCGGAGAAAATAGCAGACAGCGTACAACTGGCCAAGGGCTGAATTATGTAAATACGGGACTGTCAGTCAGCAGTTGTGGGTGGGGCTTTAGCAGTATGATGTCATATTGCTCAGAAAATCAAAACGGCTTGATAATTGAGACTGTTTAGGTTTTTTGGGGATTAAAAAAAGGAATTAATGGATTTGTATCATTGTAGGGTGGTTGTGTCCATATACTGCTAAGACACATTTATATGCAAACACCACGTAAAAGTAAATTTTGCATCCAATGTCCCCTTTAAAAGAAAAACGTCTGATTAGTAAATTCAGAAAAGCACATAAAATACCAGGTGTAAATGGCAATCCATCTTGTTTGATATTTCTGATCTAATAATATGGGCTGGAGAAGAACAGTGTGGCCAGATTTGAGACTGTGTTTTGTCTAGTGGTCCTACTGTTTTGTGTTAAAGTGACCCGAGTGCACTCTGTCTATACCGCTTAAGACTGTTTTGACACTTGCTCACGTTTGTATCCCCAGAGTCACACACATACACACACACCCAGGCGTGAACAAGCACACAGAGAAATGCGTCAGGAACACAGTGAACATTTTTCATGTGTTGTAAGCGATTTCAAAAGGCCATTCCATCTTCATTTTACAACTTCATGGTCTCCCTGGTATGTTCTCCACGCCGTTTCCCTCGGTCTAAGCACAGCTCTCGCCCTTTCTCTCAGCCTTAAGACGGTAGAGGTGAGAGGTCAGCATGGCAAGGCTGCAGATTAAGTTTCACATGACTGAGCACCTTTGTTGGGGCGGCCCACTAGAAAGGAAGTGTCTTGCATATCTGAATCCAAGAGGAGGATTGTGCAGCTCCTCCCTCTGAGTCCTGTGCTGAGATTGGCCACCGTTGCAGCAGGTCTCCCCCTTCAGTCTCACTGAGCATGTTTGCTCGTCCGAGGGGGGGTGTTTTGAACTCTGCATGCTACACAATCTGGTTGATCTGTAGTGTCTCAGACCTTTTCATGAACTTCAATACGTCTGGCCTGACACATGCTGCTGAATGGAAGGGGAGAGCCAGCAAAGGCTGCACTTGAGATTGAAGTCATGTTCAGCCAATCAGTTCCCTTTAATAAGGGATTTTCACAACTCTAAAATTTTTTCAAAATGAGGATTAAAAACATAAAGTTTTGCTACATTGCTACATTTTACGAATAAATTGGTCCTCATTTTATTTTATTTTACTTTATTTTATCACAATATCTGTAAATATACAGATCAAATGCAAGATCATATAGTCAGTTCCTAATAAAGTCTGATCTCATTCATACAGTCCTGTCAGTCACAAACAGCTGCTTACATCACTTCCTCTGTTCCACCATCCTCATGCTTGGTCACCTCCATTTCAAACAGCATCAAACCTCATTGCCCTTTCACGTTAACATGTGAACTTGTGAAAAGCCCTTTACATGAACCTATCTGGTAATGACTAAACAATACATTGAATCTCAGGTTACATACACAGCAGCAGAATACGGTTGTCAGTCCTGTATTTGAGTCCTCTGTCTATACCGCTTATACCGGTTATTTACGGGTGTGACAACCGCATTCTATAACCGAACTCACACCCGTAAATTTTCAGGCCTCACTACTGCATTCTCTGAAAGCACGCGCTGTGTGAATGTAACAGGACTGGACGACAAGTTGTCCATCAAGTCATTCAGTGCGAGAGAGCCGCTCTCCCGCACAAATGCGCATCTATCGTGTGCTGCGTGCTTTCACGTGTGCTTTCGGTAACTTGCAGTTATGGAGAAATGAGCTGCGTGTCATCTTAAAGTTTTACATCCAGTCTCCACCGGAGCCGCTCCTGTCAGTTTTGTGTTCTGTTCACGACTCAAATGCTCCTCTCTGCACCCAAATATAAAAGCTGCTGTCGGTTAATTAAGGTTTGATGAATGAACTCGCGGCTTGATTGGACGTGTCAGAAAATGATAAAACTTTCAGTTTTATGGATGTCGCCATCTTTGATATCATGGTCACTGTTGCTATGGTTACTAGTAAGGAATAGGGGTTTGACTCCCGCTGCACGTTCAGACAGTAGGGACTTTAAAGGAGAAGTCCACTTCCAGAGCAACAATTCACAAATAATTTACTCACCCCCTTGTCATCCAAGATGTTCATGTCTTTCTGTCTTCAGTCGTAAAGAAATTATGTTTTTTGAGGAAAGCATTTCAGGATTTTTCTCCATACAATAGACTTTATTGGTGCCCTGATTTTGAACTTCCAAAATGTAGTTTAAATGCAGCTTCAAAGGGCTCTAAATGATCCCAGCCGAGGAAGAAGGGTCTTATCTAGCTAAATGATCAGTCATTTTTTTTCGGAAAATAATTTTTATAATACTTTTTAAGCACAAAAGCTTGTGTAGCACAGGCTCAGACCCAGACTACAGACCCAGTGTTTACAAAGCAAACACGCAAAGAAAGTGCAAGTAAGTTTGTAAACGCTGTTTACAACGATTTCCACTCAAGTTGTAGGAGAAAATAAGAGGTTTTTTGCCATACTCAGTACACAGATGATGAACTTACACGTGATTCATAGTAGTGATCGAAAGTTCTGATTATTTTACCGACTCAGACCTTTGAGTTTCGTTCAGCAAAATGAACAGATCTTTTTTCGAGTCATTTCGTTCATTTTAGCGAAATATAATTAAAATGTTATGTGTTACTTCCCTAACACATCTACTGCTTACACAAACATTGATCACACTACAAACAAGACAAACTATAATGCTATAAGAAACAGAAAAGAATTAGCTCACCTTACCTCTTATCTGACAAGTTTTCGGGTTTGAGTGGTTCGTTCAACTTGTTGAGTCGTGACAGCCCCATAAGATGAACGAACGACTTGAAAAACCCGAAAACTCAAAACAGGTGAACTAATTCCAGTACAGAACCAAATTGGATGTTGCGCATACACAACTGAACGAATCACTCCCCGAGACGACTCGTTCTTCCCGAGTCACATTAAAGATTCGTTCAAAATGAAAGAATCATTCAAGAACGACCCATTAATAATTCATAGCATCGTGGACGCGCATCCCAGAACCTGTGCTACACAAGCTTTTGTGCTTAAAAAGTATACAAATTTTTATTTTTTGAAAAAAATGGCAGATCGTTTCACTAGATAAGACCCTTCTTCCTCGGCTGGGATCGTATAGAGCCCTTTGAAGCTGCATTTAAACTACATTTTGGAACTTCAAAATCGGGGCACCAATGAAGTCCATTATATGGAGAAAATCCTGAAATGCTTTCCTCAAAAACCATAATTTCATAATTTCTGTTCAGGGAGAACAGCTGGTTTGCCGTAGTCTTTACAACGTGACAGATTAGGTAGATAAATGTTATATTTTATAGTTTATACCACTGTAATTCCATCAGTATACAATTCTACCATTTGTCTTTCATTTAATCTGTGTCGATATGTTTTAAACTTAAGTAATTTTAAAGATTTTTTTCATTTGTACAAACATATGTCTGCTGTTGGCAATAGCACCTCAGGTAGCACTGAGACTAGAGATAATGTGAAATCAACAATGTAAGTATTGCCTAAACATCGTCCTCATAATCCACTGTACTTAAATAAATGAATGCCGTGTTGCGCTGTCTTGTTTACGGTTGCTAAATGATTTTTACATTCTCTGTTACGGCGGTATAACAGATTACTTCCGGTCATCGTAGCCATTCCATTGGAAGCTGTTGCTTAAAGTCCCAAGTATTCGAGACGCAGCTGTAAGCTGCTGTGTGAACGGGACATTTAAAGACTCACACCTGTAAGTAAATGCGGTTGTCAATCCCAAAAACTGACAGTGTAATGTAGCCTCAATGTCTGAAACTTGATTCTGTAGACTTCAGTTTATGAAGTGAGTGGATGAGGTTTGCTCTCTGTCTTTGTCTCGCCCTCCTGCGTGAGGGATTTTCTGTTTACACACCCACACCGTGACTATTGGGCCATCAGGGCTGAATTAATTTGAGCGATCGATAACTTCTTCATCAACATTTTCATTTCCTGCCTCTGCCGGAACGGTGGGGGCCTATTAGTTGTGGTGTCTTCAGCATGGTGACCGCTGTGTGTGTGTGTGTGTTTGAACAGCGATGACATGGCCAAGGTCAGGCAGCCAGTGTCCAACTAGAGATCAAGCTCTGACAGGTGAAAAATATTTATTTCTGGGAACACCCCTCCCTACAGTCTGTAATTGAACATACACACACACACAAACAAACACAACAAAGTTTGTGCTGTCCAAGACTTTTTCCAACTTGGCTTAAAGTGATAGTTCCAAACCTGTATGACTTTCTTTCTTCTGTGGAACACAAAGATATTTTATAAAACGAGTTTTGAAAAGAGTTTTGTTGTTGTTGTTTACGTCCCCATTGACTTACACAAAATGAACCAGAACAGAAACATTATTTTTTTCCACTAAAGAAAAAAGTCAGAAAATAGCATCTGTTTTTGCCAGAAAACCACTGTAAGAAATATGGTGCGATGTTTGAAGGCATAAATTACAATATGTTTTTTTTTTAATTATCCAAATTACATGGTAAATTATTTTTACTTACAAAGCATGCATTTTACAGTACTTTACAGCAAAATTACATTATTCATTGTTAAACCTTTTACAGTTTTCCCACCATATACTGTGTTAAAGGCATAGTTCACTCAAAAATTAAAATTCTGTCATTAATTACTAACCCTTTTGTCGTTCCAAACCCTTAATAACTTTGTTCATCCTCTGAACACAAATTAAGATATTTTTTGATGAAATCCGAGAGATTTCTGACCCTGCGTAGACAGCAATGCAACTGACACATTCAAGGCCCAGAAAGTTAGTAAAGACATTGTTAAAATAGTCCATGTGACATCAGTGGTTCAACCATAATTTCATGAAGATTCTCGTAGCTTCATAAAATTAAGGTTGAACCACTGATGTCACATGGACTGTTTTAATAACTTTCTGGGAATTTGAGCATGTCAGTTGCATTACTGTATGCAGGGGTTTGGATTTCATCAAAAATATCTTAATTTGTGTTCCAAAGATCGTACAGGTTTGGCATGACATGAAGGTGAGTAATTAATGACAGAATTTTCATTTTTGGGTGAACTGTCCCTGCAACATTTGCTCTGCATTTTTTTTTTCTGTAAAAAATACTTTTTGGGTTAAGTTAACAATTACAAAATTGTTCAGTTTTGGGTGTTTGTGCATGTTTTGTGTCTGTATATTTAGGTTTGTATTTGTGTATGTGTACTTTTTGACCTCTGTGCTCAACCCCAGAAATCAGTATTTGTAGTAACTGATCATATCAGTAGCCCTGTCCTCTTGGAATGCTGTGGATGGCCACAGGTGCCCATTACTTATCATGCTAAATGATTCAGGTCAGCTCGGTCAACATTCCGGAACTCTCAGAGACAAGGCCACTTTGGAAAAGGGGGGAAGATCCCCCTCTAAATCTCTCCTTCCCAATTGGGCTTTCATTTATAAGAAACTGAGTTTCAGAATTGAAATAATGGATGTTTATGACCAGCAGATTCGAGTGGATTCGGATATACTGCTCCTGCAGGGCCTGCTAATGTGTGCCACTTACCCACCCAGCAAGTGGCATTAGTACACTGGTCCTCCATTTCCTAGCAGTGCACACGGTGCCTCTGTGCTTTTGGAGACTTATTCAACTTAGGTTGAGTCTTTTAGGTCATCTACTTCTGTAAATTTTAACCTTTTTTCAGTGGGTTACATGTTCTAATTATCAGGATGTGTGTGGAGAGTCTTTTCTTCTTTTCTTTTCGTCTCTCTCTTTCTCCCAACCAAGCCAACTGTGTTATTGAGACCAGGCCCAGATTCAGGGCCCTTGAGATGAGCTGTACTACTTTAAATTGCCTACACAAACCCAGCTCCTTTTGACACCTACTAGCCGTCTGTAGCCCATTACTGACTGCATTTCTGATAGCTCAGCTTTATGTAAATGATAAAAACAACTGAGCCTAAGTGTGACTCTCTTAGGTACTGTTGCTAATTCAGACAAGCTTTTCAGAATGTTCATGAGTTTTAATAAAATGTGCTCACAAAGTGGTAAAACAGTGACAGTACAAAGCATTTGCTCTTTTTTTCTTTTTAGAAATTTGTAAATTATAGAGTGACATGATTAAAAACTACTTAATAAAGAAGGACCGAACAACATTTTACTGTATTGTTTGATCATTTCTGTAAATTTGTGTTTAAAACTATTCAAACACACAGATCTCTCACAGACTCATTAAAAGAGCAAAAGCTTGTTTGAGAAAATGGCAGACATTTAAAACTTAGTGAAAGGTCATGCTTGTGTAAAAGAAATACACTTTAGCTTGCTTTAAAAAATAGTAGTTATTACAAAAATATACTGCAAACTGAATGCAATGTTAATTTTTTATTTTTATTTTTTAAATTGCAATTAAATGAAAAGATACAGTGGTTTAAATTTATATTAAATGCAACTGCTTACAATAAAGTGTCATTTGTTAACATTAGTTAATGTATTAACTAACAATATTAATGTTAGTTAATAAAAATAGTCGTTCATTATTTGTTCTATGTTTGTTTACAGTGCATTAACAAACACAACTTAATGCTGAATGCTGAAATGAACATGAACTAAGATTAATAAATGCTGTAGAAGTATTGTTCATTCTTAGTTCATGTTAACTAATGTAGTTGTCTAATGTTAACTAATATTTAATTTCATAATTAATTATCATTTTTGAAAACAAACATTGGTCAACTAAAATGTACTTTAATGTAATTTCTATTGAAACTTGTATGTTATGTATTTAAGCATATTAACTACACATTTGTAATGAAATTGCAATTTAGTACTAAAAATTTAGATATGTAATTTAGATAATCAGTGTAATATTGAATAACACACTATGGTTAAATTCTTTAAAGCACAACAGAAGATTATTAAAACATTGATTTAAAATGCTTTAAAATAAAATGTCTGACATAAAGTGCACTTCATAAAAGTGTCCTTATGTATGTTAATAAGTCATGCAAATATGCTCTCTTTAAGCACATTAACTGGCTATTTTTTCATTAATAATATTATATTATATTGCATTATTCGAGATGATAAGTACACTACAAGTGCGCATTCAATAAAATTAAGTGCACTTCTTTTTCACAAGGACAGTCTTAATAAGGTTGTCTGAAGATGTGCATCATACATTGATGCCTGAGTTTTGTTTGTTCAATGTACAAGTGCTCAGGGTCTTGTGGACACTAAAAGGTTAACCTGAACATGAGAGCCTGATTCGTCTCTATCAATTTTTGTTTGTGAAACAGTGGAAAATGCCCGAAGGCTTGAGTATGTGTGTGTGAAATATTAGTTCTCCTCCTCTTCCCGCAGGCAAACTTTGTACCTGAAGCTGAATCGGCCCCGATTGGCCCTCCTTGTGCTTATCTCTCCAGGTTGCTCCACACCCTCTGCCCGCCGGCGCTGGTCACATGCTTGACCTGCTTGACTGGCCTGGACCACACCCCGTCCTACATACCTGCTCCTCACCTGCACTGTACCGAGTGACACTTTCTTAAGTACACACACACACACACACACACACACATACACATATGCAGCTGCATGCAAGCCTCTGCAGGAAGCAAGAGTTTGAGAGAGCAGGCAGCCCAGCCCAGTGGCCGTTTATTTGCTCTGCCATGTGCGTGAGGAGAGCCGATGATTGGCTCCTCTGTCATTAGAGCACATCGCCGTTGCTGTTAAACCTTCATCCGCTAGATTAAAAACGCGGCAAGCCCTTTAATGTTCATGAACTTGCACACTGGAAACAATTACCTAAAAATAACAAAATTATCATAACCTGAGCCCCTCTCTGCCAAGGCAAAGGGCAAATAATTAGTGTGAGAAAGTGTGTTTTCATTGTGTAAAGCACACATGCAGTCGGTCCAAATTGCCAGTGTCTGTGTCTCATCTGGTCAGTCAATAAACTTTGCTGTAAAAAAAGCTGAAATGCTTCCCTAGCAAATTATGCCCCTGTTTTTCTGTATCAGATTTTCCACTATCGCCCATTTAATCTTTTCTTCAAGAGCTCATTAAACTGCAATGGTAATGAACATTTAATGAGAACACTTTAAACCTAAAGGAAACCTGATTTTATTTATTTTTACTCCCTTCCTTGATCCTAAACATTTTTAGGCTCTGTTTAAACATGGTATTAAGATCTGTTTTGGGTGATCTGGTCACAAGTGGACAGCCGAGACACATTATTGTTTACACCTTATAGGAACGCGCATGTGTCTCTTGTGACCACAGATTTTGAGAGAAGGTCTACAAACCACACAACCTTAATTTTTTTTTTTTTTCCCAATGTTTTTGAAAAAAAGCCACATTTATTTGTTAAAAATACAGTAAGTACAGTAATATTATGAAATATTAATACAATAAAAAACAGTTGTCTACTTTAATATATTTTCAATTTTAATTTATTCCTGTAGTGGCAAAGCTGAATTTTCAGCAGCTATTACTTCAGTCTTCAGTGTCACATGATCTTTTAGAAATCACAAATCATTCTAATTTGCTGATTTGCTGCTTAAGAAATTTTGTTATTATCAATGTTGAAAACAGCTGTGCTGCTTAATGTTTTTGTGGAAACTTTTTTAGGATTATTTGATGACATTGAAGTTCAAAAGAACACCATTTATTTCAAATATAATTTTTTGTAACGTCATAAATGTATTTATTATTTTGATCAATTTAATGTTTGTACTTAATAAAAATATTAATTTCTTGATAAAAATCTTACTGACCCCAAATATTTGAACTTTTGCACATCATTTATGTCTTGTGATAAAGCACAAAATAATACTATATTACTAATCAATTATTTAAAATAAAAATTAAAAAAAAAAAAAAATTGCCATAGCTATGGTCATGCAAAATTAATATTAAAGGGGTCACATGGCCAAGAAGCTGAGAATGACTTGATTTGAAAAAGGGGACATTATTTTTAGGGATTAAAAAAAAATACCACTGGTTGGATTTTTATCATTATAGGGTGGTTGTGTACGCACACTGCCAACACACATTTATGTTCAAACAACATGTAAAAGTGAATTTTGCATCCAATGACCCCTTTAATACCAGCAGTGTTGGGGAAACTTACTTTTAAAAGTAATGCATTACAATATTGCGTTACTGTATAAAAAAGTAAGTAATT
The DNA here is from genome assembly GCA_012976165.1 of Labeo catla. Taxonomy (NCBI): domain Eukaryota; kingdom Metazoa; phylum Chordata; class Actinopteri; order Cypriniformes; family Cyprinidae; genus Labeo; species Labeo catla. The sequence goes on along the minus strand of VONZ01000020.1, from coordinate 2,194,296 downwards.
GCGTTACTTAGTTACTTTTTATACTTTTTACATTTGTGTTACTTTTTGTCACCTGAGCTAGATTTACCTATTTGTTTTTTTAATAACAAAACCCCTAATAGTTAAATTTTTGGCAACTGTAAAGACCCAAAGTGAACTTGACCCTTCGCAAAAAGCTTGATTGACGGCGATATGACCAATCGTAATTCCGAATCCACCATTTTGTCGACAAACAAATCAGACAGAAGAGTATAGAATAACTCAGGTGGATTTAAACTTAAAATATTGTGTATACTGACATCTTTCTGTGATTGAAATAAAACACGTTCAGATGTTCATTCATGTTTATTTCATGCATTATGTAAATATGAAAAGACGATCGGTTCACGTGCCACTTGAACAAAGGCAATACAGTGATCTGTCACGACAATTAAGAAGCCACAAAATGGTATTTATTGTTTGAATTTCTTACAAAATTACAAAATTTGAAAGCTGAGACTTTGTTTCATACCAGAAGTAACCAACTGTCTGTCGGTTTCTTCTTTGCTCCGCGATGTATTTTTTACTGCATGAGAAAATGATGTGTAGTGTGAGAGCAGCATTGTTTGTTGGACATAGCAACAATAACTAAGGAAGGCGGGTTTTTGCAAAGGGTCAATAAATAAACCTCAGCCTGAAGGAAATACCTCTGCACCTCACTCCCGATTTCTCTCAATACAGGAAAAAGAGAGGTGTCAGCGAATAAGTGGGAAAAACTTTTATTTTTTGAAAAAGTAACTCAGATATTTAGTTGTAAATTAAAAAGTAATGTGTTACTTTATTAGTTACTTGAAAAAAGTAATCTGATTATGTAACTTGCGTTACCCTAAACACTGAATACCAGGTGTAAATGGGGTCATAGTAATGTGTGTGAAGGTCACCCTCACAGTCTTTTTTTTTAAACGGAAGCTTCATCTTTCCATCAGTCCTTTCAGTTATGTTACCATTGTAAACCTGACTGACAGCACCCGGGCTCACAGGTGTGACGGTCACATGACCCCAAAGACCATCCTTCTAGGAGAGCACCTTTCTCCCAGACTGCGGTGGTATGGCGGACGCCCGAGGATAGCGAGTTGATTGACGGGTTGCACGGCGTGAAGGGGAGGGTCAGGGGCAAGCCGGGGGCAGCAGTGGGGGCCTGGGTGACTGACGCTGGCTCTCTGTGTCCTCCGGGCTCAGGGATTGAATGTCAGTTTCTCTAATAACGGGTTATAGTGAAAAGGTCAGCTCCAGTCATCTGACCATGAGAATGGAGAGAAAGAGAGTGAGGGAAAAAGAGAGGGCAAGAAAAAGAGAGATGAACGCTATGCCAGGGGCGGAAATTGATTGTCTGGCAGGGGGAAAGGAAATGAAGAGAAAAAGAAAAATGGAAGGCCGGTAAGCAAAGAGAGGGAGAGGGGTGGAGGACAGAGGGGTGTCATGGCCAGTCTCAGATATGCATGCCTGCTTTTTAAATTACCATCAGCGCTTTATTACTCTCTCCTCTCTCTGTACCCTCTCTCTGACATCCACAGCACCTGAAAGAGGACTTCCTACTCACACCATCGCCACTAAATCTCTGCAAAATAAAAGCAAGAGCATCCAGTGAATACCAAATCAGCCATCTAGGCCCACGCCGAGTCTGCGAAGCTTCAGTGGGTGCTGCACACCAATGGACAAGTAACAGCTTTTGGCATATATACTGATATTATGCAGTGATATTATTTGGGGAAAATTGCTTTAGCTAAATATGTCATGAACAACTTCGGGCCATTTTCCATCGATTTCCTCTTTGATATACTGTAAGCTCGGCTCAGTTTTTTTTTTTCCAAGCTTTCTAACTTAAAAAAAACCCCACATACCAAAAAGGCTCCTTCAATCTCAACCTCTTCAGATTCAGATTAATTTTTTAATCAGTTCAAATTCATGAATTAAATTGGAATATAAAAGTAATTTTCAATTCAGTTCTGAATGCTTTACAATTAAAGTCTAACAAATTAATTAATATCATTTAATAAATGTTTCAGATAATATAATAATGTGTTCAGCTATGAATAATTTTAAAGTTGGCATGAAATGTAAATTCAACCTTAAATTCACCAAATTCGATTTTTTAAATGCAATTTTAAGGACCCTTCTTTCTTTCGTTCTTTTTTCTTTCTTCTTTTTTTAAAAAAATTAAATGTTATAACTTGATCTTCTGCTTAGGGATGTGCCGGAAATCGAATACCGTGTTTGGAAAGGAAATTATGTGTACTACGGAACACCTAGTACACCTAGGAACACCTAGTACATAAATACGCAATTATATCATTGGGTCTGTATATAAATTGCGGGCATCAGGGAGACGCGATTAGACGCTATTTTTACGGGGCTTTGCGATTGCTTGCTTTTTACTTTCACTTTCGAGATTCACGATCACACATACTCTTCCTATATTAGCCTATGGAGCGGCAGTACACACATTTTACGAGATTAGATCTTTGTCAGTGGAGCTCAGGATCTGCAAATAATTCACCATCATCCTATCATTCATCTGTCCTTACTCTGTTTATGTGGTAAGTGAAATTGTGTGTACTGTAATGTAACAGCTAGCAAGCAGCTAACCATGTCCTTGTAGTGGCTCCGTAGAAAGCGTTATCCATTTTCGGTGCCTTTCCTTATCCAGATTCACTGTTTGGGCACATCCGTACTTCTGGTAAAATGACAGATGTCTCTCCAATGATGAATGGCAGATTTCTCCAATCTTTTGTCCATGTAAACCTCTTTCTTAAAAATGACTAAAAGCCTGCATTTAGATCTGCCTTCATCCAACCAACAACCAATGGGTAGAACCAAGTCCCCATCCTACATTTTTCTTTTTCAATAATCATTTTACATTACAATGAACAAATTTACATTACAATACAAACACATTTTCTGTCACTACTTCTGTCAACTTACATTTCAAAATACATTTAACAAAATTCCTTTAGAGTTTTCTTTAAAATCAGTTTGAAAGACACACAGCGGATTCTCTTCAGTATTGTACACCTATAGCACTTGTATAATGGAAGGCTTCTGATTATGGTGTCTGTATATTCCTTCTCCAAAATTAAAAGTATCAAGTGACACATCTGCTTTATTAGCATCCATTAGTGCTCATCTAAGGCCTTTGGGACTCAGTTAGACAGTGGGGCTTTAGTTTTCAGGGGCTCTTTGGATACGCTTTGGCCTTTAGCATTTCTCCACAGGATCTCCCCTCAGCTGCAGCAGACTAAACATGGCCGGCTCTGTCAGAAACAGCTCTGCTCTCCAGTTACAACCACCAGCAATGACCCACAGGGTGGGTCAAGTGCTCTGCCCAAGGTCATGGTGGGAGGGCAGAGGTGTGATGGGGCTATAGCTAGAAGGAGGGGGTGGACAACCTCCAGGGACCTGTTCCATATTGAGCCAAGATGGTGTGCAAACCACACAAACTGAAAACATCCTTAATAAAGGACTGTTGCTTCTGGTGACTGTTGGAAGTCCATGAGGAACTCATGTGAGATCTTGTGAGACATTGTTGTGGATTAGAGGTAAAAAATGATATAAATACTGTTTAGTTTCTTGCACAGACTGATTGTTTTGTGTCTTAAGAGCTCAATGTATGGTCACGCACCGCAGGGTTTAATTTGGTTTTGTCTGTGTATGTTTTTTTTTACTCTCAAAGCGGTGGGTCCCATTGACTGCCATTATATGACTGACAGGCTGCAACGGTTTGAGTTAAAAATCTTCGTTTGTGTTCTACTGTGGAAACAAAGTCACCTACATCTTGGATGCCCTGAGGGTAAGCAGATAAACATTAAACTATTATTTTTGGGTGAACTATCCCTTTAAATAAAAAAGGGGTTTTGCCACTTTAACTCTAACCGACAGGGAGTGTAACTTCATGTTAATGACTACATTCGCTATTTTTTCCCAACATAAAAAAGAAAGACGATAAATGACCAGAAGAGATGGAAGAAGATAGAAGAACTGAATCAGAGTGGTAGCAGAGTCCCCACCTCTCAACACACACACGTTAATAACAGGATATTAAAGGGGTGAAATAATTAAGCTAACAAGTGAGCGAGTGTGGCTAAGCTGTCTCCTAAGGTCCGATATCGATACATTAGCTTAGACAAGCGCAATGCATTTTACATGGGGCCCTGGGAAAATGATTGATCAAGGCATAATAGCAGGCCCCACTCCTCTTCCGCCATTAGCCGGGTCAAGCTGGCAGGCCAGTTTGTCTGGGCATAGGTCAGAGCCATGCTATAATAGCTCTGCTGCCATTACCAGCGAGTCTGTGTGAAAAACTACCATTAATTAGCATTACACAGCTCCACACACACACACTACTCATTCAGCTCTCATTGACTACAGAACGGCCAGAGCTCTGGCCTTCTCTCTCAGTGCCAAACGCAGGCACACAGCCATCCTCTCATTTGGACAGATAGAAAGAGATGTAGGGAATTAAGGAGAGAGAGAACGAAAGAGAGAGAGACCCGGGGTCTGACTGCCTGCCCGCTTGCTACTCCCGTTGGTTTCACTGGCTAATTGAATTGGCTTGTCAACAAAGCCGTTGTCATTCAGTAAGTGAATTTGTTGTATTATTGCGCATCACAGCTGCTGCAAATTGTCTGCTATTTCCTGGAGGCAAAGGCAGCCCTCATGCCCTGTCACAAAAAGCATGAAAAAAAAAAAAAGGCTAAACAAATGAAAGTAAAAACGCTAAATGACATAAACAAACAGAAACAACAGGGGCGCCACAGACAGCGAGCGAGCGGAGGGAGATTCAGGGAGCAGGGAGACGGGCAGGTGTAATTGCAGCGCTGTTGTTTCAGCTGGGACTCAAAGACAGAGCCCATACTGGCACAATGGCTGTGCCCCCTGGCACTGCTTGTAGGCCTGTCCGTACCCCTACCCATTCAAAGAGCCAGCTTTATCTTTCTCAATCTGTCTGTCTCTCACATACACGCATACAAAACACCCGCCCATTGAAGTGGCCACTGGGCTCTTTGTTTCTTTGGTTAAAGGTGCACTCAGTCATTTTTTTTTTTTGGATGGCTGCAATCACTCAAATCTTGGATTTACCCAAACCAACACCTAAAAAGCAAATGAAAAAAAAAAAAAAAGGTTTTTAGTTATAAATGTCATGTTTATGACTATATACGCTCATTTTAGAAGTTCCTATTTGCAGTTATCTGTAATGATCACTTTTTTAATATATGGATACACTGATAATAAAATTCAATCTCATACCAATTAAATTATCATTATTTTCATGTTAAGGCCTGATAACCAATAAAATACTGATAGATATATATATATATATATATATATATATATATATAGAGTCACGGGTGCGGAGCAAAGCGACAGACACAGTGGGCGTGACGTCAGGCCTCAGAGAGGCTTTTATTAAACAATAAACAGAAAGTGTCCAAAAAGGGGGAAAAAGTGTCCAAAATAAATAGGGGATCTGGTGTCCTCGACGTGCAGGGGTTCCGTGAAGGAGGGGCAGTGTTCAGAAGGGAAGGGTCCAGGTAAGGGGCGGAGTCCGGCGGCCGCACTTGCTCCCCGCCGGGGTCCGCGGCAATATGTCGGGTAGCGGCTTCCTATAGCGGCTTCATCCATTCCTTAGCGGCGGCGCTTCCTCAGGCGGGTGAGAAGGCCCAGCATCCTGGCCCGCAGCCATTTCCATGCGGCTCGCACTCGGACCACGGGTCCGGCAGCTCGTCCATCGGCGGCGCTCGTCCCTCTACGCACCCTTCCTTGACCCACGAGGACACCAGCGTGCATGCACGGGGAAGAGACCGGTCTCCTGAGGAGAGGCGCACTCGGCATTTTAACAGCGACGGTGATGAGGCTTCATTCACATCAGGTGTGCCTCATCACACGCCGCCAGCCCTGGATGTTTCAGCGCCCCTCCTCCTCCCACACGCCCACTCCCGTCGGGAGCCTGGTGAAGGGCGGCGATTACCGACGGGGTGAAGCTGATACTTAGGGGGGAGGCAGCCAACTCATCACATTATTTATATATATATATATATATATATATATACATTTATTATATAAACATTTATTTTTTCAGTTTTAGTTTACATTTATTTTATGTAAGCAGCAGATTAAAAATATAATAAATAATCAATAAAAATATAATCACATCAATAATCAATAATACTATGATGTTATATATGATAGATATAAATACTTGCATAAATATTTATATATAATTGTATTTTAAAAATTATGAGTAAATTAGAGTAAGTTAGAAGAGTAAATTATAAGTAAATTATGAGTATATTATAACATTTATTTTTTTAGTTTACATTTATTTTATGTAAGCATCAGATAAAAATTATTAAATAAATAAATTCATAAATATTAAATAAAAAATATAATCACTTTTTTTACGTGTAAAGATTAATATAGGGATAAATTGATTTTGGTTCTTAAAACATCCTTAATGAATGATGTATGATTTTCATACCAATAAGTCAATAATTATTTTGACTTATGGCCTGAAAATATTATATATAATACATATAAATAGATATATAATACATATAAAAATTACATATTTTGTTAAAAAAACACAACATGTACAGCATGAAAAAAAATGTATATTGTAAAATATGTTCAAAATTACACTCAACAGTTGTAAAACATTTTATTTAAAAAATTATTTACATTTTAAATTTTATGTGAGCAATGATTAAAAATACAATAAATAAATATTAAAAATAAATAAAATATAAAATTAGAGCTAGTGATACACAAAATAAATGTTTGTGTTTACGTACTGTGTACATTTCTTATGTGTGTATATATATATATATATATATACATACATAAGAAATGTATACACAAATGTATGTAAACACAAACTTTTATTTTAGATGCATTTAATTGCGGTTAATCGTTTCACAGCCCTATATAAAACATATAAATAAATAAGTAAATAAATAAATTATATAATTAAATAGATAGATAGATAGATAGATAGATAGATAGATTACAAGTAAGTAAGTAAGTAAAAAAGCCACCATGATAGTAATCTGTTGTGTACCCCTTCTTTTTAATGACTGAGCACCTTTAACTAAGACCCAAGTGTGAGAACGGATATGAGGATTTTTAGCAGGTTAACCTGCTGTGGCCTGTAAAACCATCAAGGCCTGAGTGACACGGGCAGCTTTAGCCCAGTCAGCCCTGACCTGACCCAGCCTCTGTCATCCTGTACACCACTCACTTCATTCTCTCCCCCTGACTCTATGCAGGGCATCCAGTACTAGAAAACATGCACATGACCCCATGCTGTTTGTGCTTGTTCCAGACTAACCTTTAGGCCAACACTATTTGTGGAAAATTACGATGAGTGTATGTGTGTGTGAATCAAGACTGCAAAAGCTGAGGATTTATTGGATGTATGCTTGTTTCTCACCCCTGAAGTAACTATGTTAGTCAGTGTATGTGTGTCACTGTGCAGTCCAGTCTGCCATGGTCACTTTTAGATGATCTGCTTCAGCAGAAGGCTTTTAAAAGGCCTGCAAGGCCACGGCCTGATTACCGGACACTCACATACTAATCTGCTGAGGCCACATGACACTGCTGTCTCTCACCATCCTCCTCTCCCTCCCCTTCTCCTTCTTTCTTTCCTCCACCCACATTTTTAACCAGAGTACCCTTGCTCTGGCCTGACAAGGTTACGCCACTATGCAGTGAGTATCTATTGATTTCCACCATCAAAGATCCCTGCAGCCAGAGACGGCTTTGCTGCTTCAGATAACACTCTGTCTTTCTTCTTTAACTCTCTCTCTGTCACACACACACACACACACACATAGAAAAAAAATATGTCACAGTTGCCTAAGATTTCTGTCTCTAACTTCTCTCAGTTTACATGATGAGTCTTGTCCAGTGTTGAGTGTTATTAGCTTGGCCTTAGGGACTGGCCACCCTGGGGTCACATTAACACAGTTATTTTTCTCAAGTGCAGGATTGTTAATCACTGTAAATGAATTATGCATTGAAAGGCCAGTCTGTTAGCTTTATAAGAGAAAATGTGCTTTTAGCTTAAACTTTTAACTGGAAACTGAATGGCATTAGTTAAGTTCTGTGCATTATTTTGTCGATGTGGATAGAATGCCACACTAAAATACTCTGATTCTGAAATACTTTTTCTGTTATATGCAATACTTATGAAATGGCTCTGCATAATTGCTACTAAATTTACAAGGCAAAGATCAGCGTGATCAGTGTAGTCTGGTTTCAAAATGAATGACTCTTGTAAATTGATCATTCTTTTTAGTGATCGCTGCTTCTAAAAAGATTGATAAATCATTAAAAAACATTTAACATTTATTAATTATTTAGTTATATCAACTGGCAATGAGATTGCACATCTAAAAAAAATGTAAAGAATTGTTAATGAAATTTTTAGAATGGAATACAGAAAGAGAATACAGAGACGTCCCATTCCTATGGAAGCCTTTTTCTGCAATCGGATAAAAATAAAAAAAACGTTATTGTGACTTTTTATCTCACAATTCTGACCTTTTTTTATCAGAATTGTGAGATATAAACTCACAATTGTGAGTTATAGTCAGAATTGCGAGATATAAACTCACAATTCAGACTTTTTTCTCAGAATTGCATGATATAAACTTAAAATTGAGAGAAATAGTCGGAATTGTGAGATAAAAATATGCAATTCTGACTTTTTTTCCTCACAAATGCAAGTTTGTATCTCATAATTCTGACTTTTTTTCAGAATTGCATGATAGAAACTCAGAATTGTGAATTATAGTCAGAATTGTGGTATATAAATTCACAGTTCTGACATCTTTTCAGAGAATTGCATGATATAAACGTACAATTGTGAGAAATAGTCAGAATTGTGAGATAAAAATGTGCAATTTTGAGCTTTTTTCTCACAAATGCGAGTTTATACCTCACAATTCTGACTTTTTTTTTTTTTAGAATTGCATGATACAAACTCAAATTTGTGAGTTATAATCAGAATTGTGGGATATGAATTTTGATTCTTGCAATTATGACTTTTCTCTCAAAAGCGAGTTTGTATCTTGCACTTCTGACCTTTTTTCCTTGCAATTGCAAGTTTATGTCTCGCAATTCTGACTTTTTCTCACACTCTGACTTTTTTTCACAGAATTGTGAGATATAAATGGGCATTTGCAAATGATAATGTCCCATTTTGAGGGGGAAAAAGACAGAAAAAAAGACTTTACGTGTTGCGCAAAGTCAGAATTGTGAGATATATACTCGAAATTCTGTGAAAAAAGTCAGAATTGTTAGTTTATATCTTGCGATTCTGACGTTTTAGCTCGCGATTTCATGTCTCGCAATTGTTAAGACTGAGATTTGATGAGATTAAAAGTCTCGCAAAATTGTGAGATAAAATGTAATTACCTTTTTTATTTTTTATTCAGTGGCGGAAACAGGCTTCTATACATTCCTAATACTGAAAGTAATATATGAAGAGGTAGAGTTATAAGACCGAAGAAAGCGAATTGGCGGTTCGATACAAAGTAAAAAAGGTATACCAAAAAGTGGCACCATTTTTGTTTAGAGCTCACAAAGGGGAGAGTGTATCCAAATTTAGGTTTAGAAATTATTCATAAGATTTTAAGTCATGGCATCATTCGCTTTTAGGGAAAATGAGATTTTATTATGCGGTTGCTTATGAGCGACTCCCACCCCAGACAGAGGAATGAATGGCTTAATGCCAAGGCCAATTGAGAGACACTGTTGAGGGCCAGGGGGTAGATTTTCATAAATTATTCATCATTATACAAAATAATCCTTAGCAGGATTGGGAAAGGGGGCTGAGGCGACGGTTGGGACTGGAAGCTGTTTTTTGGTTGGGGGGTGGGGGGTGTTTGAGGATTAGACATAAATATGTCTTTCATAGCATCCAGGTCCAAACAGTCTCCTCTGAATATGGATTCCGATGGCTGTAATTTAACGGTCATGATGGCACTTGATAGTGGACATTTCGGTTGTAGATGTGTGATGACCCGGTTGAGCTGAGCTCTGTGAGATGCCCCCCTCTGACTGGAGCCTCAAATTCAGACACTGTGCCTGAGAGACCAGACACTTCATCACAACCTGGGGTGAGACCCAGACACACCCCACCATACAATCAGATGGACACACACACACCAGGACACACCCGCACATGCAATCGTTCACACACAGACATGTGACACACATAGACTACAGACAAACCCCACAACCTTTAGGTGAAAAGTTACATGTATGTTTACAAATGAGGAGTAAGCAAGATTGTCAGTACCAATCTAAGGCCATGTATTATAACCAAGTCACATGGGGCCACCTAAGCTGTCATAAACAGAGCTGCTCCAGACGCTTTCCATGAATATGGTACAAAATAAGACCTGGAACTCTTTAAAAAATGAAGTTACTTGTATTTTTCAGCAAATGGTTAGTGGAAGGAGGTATTTAAGGAGGTATTTAATCTCCAGAATGTTGATTTTCAACTTCAGGCTAAATTAAAATATATATGATTCATTTTGTAGTGAATTTATATGGGGTTTTGCAACCCTGTTTGCAGAATTCTGGATGTGTCTGAAAAAACAAACAAACATAAATCACAAAAAATGAACAGTTGAATTGAATAGTTTTGAATAGTTGAGCTTAACAAATGCCATAAACTCAAAAAAAAAGGAATGAGATTATTGATTTGTCTTCCTTTTTGTATCTCATAGTTTATCTAACATCTACTATCTAAATAATAATTATACTTTTTACAGTATTTACAGTATACATATATATATATATAATCATTTTAACAAAGTAACAGAGATCATACAAAATGCATGTTATTTTTTATTTAGTACTGTCCTGCGTAAGATATTTTACATAAAAGATGTTTATAGTCCACAAGACCAAAAAATAGCTGAAAGTATTAAAATAAGTCCCTTCAAAAGTTTGGGAACCCTTGGTTCTTAATACTGTGTGTGGTTACCTGGATGATCTATGACTGTTTTTTTGTTTTGTGATGGTTGTTCATGAGTCCCTTGTTTGTTCTGAACAGTTCAACTGAGCACTGTTCTTCAGAAAAATCCATGTCCTGCAGATTCTTCAGTTTTCCAGCATCTTTTGCATATTTAAACCCTGTCCAGCAGTGACTGTATGGTTTTGAGATCCATCTTTTTGAGGGACTATTAAAAAAGGTTCAAACATTGACTGATGCACCAGAAGGAAACAAAATGTATTAAGAGCCAGGGGGTGAAAAAATGTTGAATTGTAAGATTAAGGTAAATTGAACTTAATTGTCTTCCGGGAAACATGCAAGTATCTCCTGTTGCTTCCAAAGCAGTACTAAATGGAAAAAAAGATATTTCAACAGAATAAGAAAAATTGGACATCTTCATCCTGTTCAAAAGTTTTCACCCCCCTCAGCTTTTAATGAATCATGTTTCCTTCTGGAGCATCAGTAAATGTTTGAACCTTTTTTTTAATAGTTGTATACTGTATACACTGTATGTATATGTATATGTATATGTATATATATATATAATACACACACAATACATACATACATACAGTACATATAAATAGCAAAGGGTCACCAATGAACCAAAGTCATGGAAAGTGTGAGCAATCTTTTATTTTGGAATCCAGGAAGATATTAAAACCCCTTCCTCTGTATCTCAAGGACACAAACAAAAAGTTACTCTTATTAACACTGCAATCTAATTCAATTTGAAGCCATCTGCTACTGCCAGCATGCAAAACCACACAGAGAACCATCACCCGTTCCCTGATGAATCCTCAAGTGGGAAAGTGGGAATGTCCTTCAGTTATGACTCAGACGCTAATGGACTGTACACGTTATCAGTACTATTTAAAAAAGCACATAGGAAAAACAAGAAAACAAGCACACAAAACCTTTTAAGTCAACTCCCTGCTAAAAAGATGAATTTCTATGCTGGTCCTGACTAGTTTACGCTGGTCTACCTGACAGGACAACAGCATCCAAAACACAAAGTAAATATTGGTTACCCACAACACAATTTTTCCTTCTTCGTGGCTGAGGCTAAGCAAAACCCTCTCTGTAGACTATAATTTTCTAAGAAATTTTTTTCCAAAAAGACGCCAGATCGTATAAAGTTTACTATCCTGTTACCAAATCCATACTTTTTATGACATATGAAATCGTGCCATGTGCTTGAAGGGTCATCTGCAAAGGAGCCTTATCAAAACCAGGTGTTGGAAATCATCTTGTTTGAAAGTCAGCGTGAACCCCCGCTGCTCAAATATCCGCTTGTGTTCATCTCTACACAAGACCTTACACATCTGGCCCTGAAATATCTAAAAAAAACATAATCAAGAACAATGTTCACTGATGGAGAATTTAGCATTGGAGCCAGTAAGCGGCTTTTAGTCTTGAATCAGAGTGATAATTCTCCCCTGTCACCCATTGCACAGGGTTGTAATTACTGTCCCTCTTGTGTGAAAGGCCTGGACTGATCAGTCTCCCCCCGTTGGCTCACCTCTTCCCTGTAACTGTGAACAAATGGCCTGAGAGAATCCAGAGCTCCTGTGGCCTGCTAAAGGGCCCTTGATTTATGAAATTACTGCAAACATGATTGAGGTAGTGGTGATGATTATTGTAATAATAGAGCCACTTGATGAAAAAGAGTCAGCGCTAAACTAGGCATACCTAATGAGGACTCGCAGATTGGGGGATGCTTGTGCGAAAAGTGTTTTACATGAGAATGAGTGTGTCAGTTCCCTCTCTCCCTCTCTCTCTCTAAGAAACCGGGAAGTAGTTTGGCTGGGGCAAACTGAATACAATGTGGGAACTAGCAGCGTTCCTGAACACCCCCTCCCCCCACCTCAATTTACCACCAAATTCAACTGCCCGTCACCACACTTGCATCAGATAAACTTCAACAAACATCTCAACCCTGAACACTTTACGGAACTGCAGTATAATGTTAACAGAACACTGAGCTTCTTTGTAGGTTTATATTTTAATAATAATAGTAACAATGTTTTTATTTATTTATTTTATATTTTTATATTTGTTATTCATATTTTTTTAATGCTCACATTCGTTTGATCAAAAATATAGTAAAATCTAAAATATTACTATTTAAAATAATTATTTTCTATCTTAATATATTTTAAAATCTAATTTATTTTTGTGACGGTAAAGATGAATTTGGTAAAAGTGAATTAGTAAAATTTTCATCACATGATCTTTTGGGAATCAAACTAATATGTTGATTTTTTTTTTTTTTTTTAACTTAAAAGTTCAAAAGAAGAACATTTATTTGAAATAAATGCAAAATGTTTGTTTGAAATGAACGATTTCTTGAAAAATATTTTGTAACAATATAAATGAATTACTGTCACTTAGATCAATTTAATGAATAAAACTCAGAAAAAAAAATAGCAACCCCATTTGTCTAAATGGTACACAAAACACAAAATATAACACAAAACGTAAAAAATAAAATATATGATTTTTTAAAAAGAAGAAGATTTTTTTTGGATGACTTAACAGGTCAAAAGAGGAACAGTTATTTGAAATAAATGCTAAAAGTTTTATATTTATATATTTATTAAATACAAAACATATAACATTTTATAAAATGTCACATTTTAAGAAGATGAGAACTGATGCTTTTCTAATATAACTTGAAAGTGAGTTTCACATTTTTTGGGCCATAAGCAGAGCTTAAAAAAAAAAATCCAAAAGAACTTAAAGATGTCTAGCATTAAGTAAAATGAAGTTAAATGAGATCCAGACTGAAATCGCCATGGTTACTAAACAGCTAAGATTCCAAAAGGATTTCAAGGAGAGGTCTCTGTAATATGGCCCCACGCAGGACTCCCCAAAAACCTGCTGAACCTCATCCCCAAGGCTTGTCTGAACCCCAAGCAAGCATCCTCAGCACCCCCTCCTGCCCGGACTCGCTGGACCAAGCAGAGCGGCTGTGTGTTAAGAGCTATTGAATAATAGTGACCTTTAATAAAGAAGGGGATCCCCAGACTTCTTTCCCAGACACGCACTGACCTTTCAAACCAGACGAGGGCCAAGAAAGGAGGGGGCAGGGGGCAGGGTTCAGAGAGGGGGGCGGGGGTTCTCTAGGGTTTCAAACTGTGGACTTTGAACTGGCTAGTCCCCGCTGTCCTGTTGTGTGTTTCACTCTGCCAGGGATCTCTCTTATCCCCTCCTTCTTCCCCCCTCTTTTTTTTTTTTATTGTGTTCGGGGAGTGTTCTGCATGCTGAGGCCTGAGCTGCCGGGCCTGAACCCTCGCTAATCAATTTCTCTGTGAAGAAGAGTTCAGAGGCAGGACGAAGAATGCAGCCCCGCGCTCTCTGACATCACTGGCTTTGACACTTGTGTCATTTCAGACAACGCTAAAGGATTACACCAAACAAGAGTAAAGACGCACAAGAGAGACGGTGCCAAATTTGAACCCCTTTTTGTTTCAAGACAGCCCCGGCCCATGAAAAATAAACAAGAGAAAAAGTATGGCGCGGGCGACACCTGACACTGAATGCTAAACTGTCACTCCGCCCCAGCCATTCATTTCGAAAATGCTGAAGTGGGTTGCCATGTCCTTTTGTTATCTTCCTCTCTCAGACAAAACAGCCCTGTACACTGTACACTGGCCCTTAATGAATACCTATTGTCCAAATACTTCAGCTAGCTCAAACAGCCCTTTAAGATGCCCATGAAAAACTGAGTTGGAGATAAAGCCTCGGGTCTGCGTGACATTCCCTCCTAGAAAAAGAGGTAAGCTCCTTCAGAAGACGCAGACGCTGAAGGTCATGTGAAGGATCTTGCGTGGTTTTCTCTACCCACATATCAGCGCTTGGGAACAATGGCATGCATACGAGCGCCAAGAACGATCGTGTTCGCTTTGACCTAAGCGATACTTTATTTACTGTTTACAGTCATTTTCTTGCATCGTTGTCAGTGAATATATTTTTTTTGGCTGTAGAACGACAGTTCCATTCAAGAGTGGAGTAAGGACAAAACCTACCGTCTACTGACTGTGGAACAGTTCCCATGGGAAAGAAAACGAATGATATCTCTTTAACATCTCAATTATTTCTCCCACACACCAATTAAAGGAAATGGAGAGCAAATTGAGACTTTTACTGAATTGCCTCTCAGATGTTTCATTTGAGAAAACGACCTTAGTAATCTTAGTGTCTCCTGTAGCATTTCACAAGCCATTTCAACAATCAAACATCTTAAGTTTCAACTCTCAAATGCTTTCAACACCAGATAATTTGATCTGACAACAACATTCATTTTATAGCAGTATACTCTTACTCTATGTCAAAAACTGATGCAGTATTTCTCAAAAATCTGAGGCAATAAGCTCTAAAATAGCAACCCTTGAGCAATACAATTTCCCTCTGGGTTATTATTAAATAAGATCATTCTAGAGATCCTTTCTAGTAAATATGACATGAACCAACATTTTTTTTTGTGCATGATTCATGTCTGTGCAGGTGCGCTCTGTAGTATGTACTTCAAATAGTACAAGGGCCTTTTACACTTCATTTAATTCTGTATCCATGAGATACATTCTGGGAAGGTTAATTTATGATTATAAAAGACTAAAAATAACCATTACAGAACATTTTGTTTAGATTATCACAAAAAAAGAAAAACTCCCTGCTATGTTCTGGGAAGGTTAGTTTGTGGTTATAAAAATGAAACCTAAAAATAGGCATTAGAGAATGTTCTTTGTAGGTTCTCTTTAGGTTGTTACATTGCAGCATTCTAGGAAAGGTTAAAAAAATCAAAGAACAAACATTCTTAGAATGTTATTATTTGGTTTCCCCCCAAAATACCCAAATGTGAACCATGTAGTAAAACATTTTGTGTTGCATTATCAACGCTCTTTTTCTCTCTCTCTGAGAAGTGACCTGCCATCAGTGGACTGCTGTCAGCTCAAGGACGTCTCTCCACCCCATGTGCAGTTTTATTTCAAAAAATCAAAGCATATTGACTAAGAAAAATAATAACAGCAACTTTTTTTTTTCTCCCAGGGCCTGTCTGGTAATGGGGGTAAATCTGGCCTACTATCTTCACCCCGTCTAATTGCTTGCAGCATGACAATTGAAATAGAGAGAGGAGAAAATCTCAGTCTGTATTGATCACATATTGGCCTCTGTTTCATCAAGCATCCCTTCGCTCTCCTCCTCGCATCCCCCAATTTACACCCTTGATTCGAGTTGCTGTGTGTGAGTGCGCTTGTGTGTGAGAATGTATGAGTGTGTGTGTGGGTGTGTTTGATCCTTGATCAATATCTGTCCCCTTGTGAGACCCTGTCTAGCCGGTTTCCTCCTGCTCTTCGGGAGTCTAATGAGTGGCCTTGTCAGGGTAGGACGGGGTCTTCGGCAAACGGCCAGGCCCGTTGCACCACCTGTGACCTTAGACCCTTTATCAAGGACAAAACCAAGATGTAGCATGTCTTGGAATGTATTTATACTACACCTACAGAAGTAAGCACATGAAATAAAATATAAAGATTAACACAACCATGTATGTACAGTGCTGTTAAAAACTTTTAGGTCAGAAAGATTTTTTCTTCTTTTTCTTGTTGAAAGAAATCAATATTTTTTTTCAGCAATGATTCATTAATCAGAAGTGACAGTAAAGACATTTACAATGTTACAAAAGGTTTCTATTTCAAATAAATGCTGTCGTTTTGAACTTTCTCTTCATCAAAGAATTTATACAAAATGTTTCACCGTTTCCCTCAAAATTTGTTTTAAATTTGTTTTTAACATTGATAAGAACTTCAAAATCCTCAAATCCTCTGCAGGAATACATTAAAATTCAAAATATCTAATTTTTATTTTTACTATTTTACAGTCTAACTACTGTATACATTTTACTGTATTTTTGGATCAGATAAATTCAGCATCGGTGAGCATAAAATATTTTTTTTTCCTCCCCAGCAATGATTAATTAAGAAGTGACAGTAAAGACTTCTAAAATGTTAAAAAAGGTTTATATTTCAAATAAATGCTGTTCTTTTGAACCTTCTCTGCATTAAATAATCTATGTATATAAAAAAAGTTAAAAAAATGTTTATTCAGCAATGACTCATTAATCAGAAGTGACAGTAAAGACATTTACAATGTTATAAAAGTTTCCATTTCAAATAAATGCTGTTGTTTTGAACTTTCTCATCATCAAAAAATCTTTCAAAAAATGTATCACCGTTTCCCCCAAAATGACTGTTTTTAACATTGATAATAACAAGAAATCCTCCACAGGAATAAAAAAAAAGATTTTTTTTAGATTTTTTTTATATGCAGTAAAGACATTTACAATGTTACAAAAGGTTTCTATTTCAAATAAATGCTGTTCTTTTGAATTTTCTCTTAGTCAAAGAACCTATATAAAAATGTATCACCATTTTCCCCAAAATAATTGTTTTCAACATTGATAATAACAAGCAATTTTCAGATCCACAAGAATACATCAAAATTCTAAATATATAATTTTTATTTTAAATTTTTACAGTCTAACTACTGTATACATTTTTACTGTATTTTTGGATTAAATAAATTGGTGAGCATAAAATATTTTTTTTTTCAGCAATGAATCATTAATCAGAAGTGACAGTAAAGACATTTACAATGTTAAAAAATATTTCTATTTCAAATAATTCCTGTTCTTTTGAACTTTCTCTTCATCAATGAAGCCTTTAAAAAGAAAAATCACCTTTTCACTCGAAATAACTGTTTTCCACATTGATAATAAAAAGAAATGTTCAAATCCACAAAAGGAATACATTAAAATTCAAAATAGATTAAAATATAAAACAGCTATTTTTATTTTTAAGATTTTAACTCCTGTATAAATTTTTACTATATTTTTTGGATCAAATAAATTCAGTCTTTCTGAGAATTGGAAAACCTCTTTTTAAAACAAACAAACAAGCAAACAAAAGCAGTCCAGTGTTTGTGTGAATACATACATATTTGTTATTTGCGCAAAAGATAAATTCAGAAAAATGTACTTTTATTTCAACTGTATCACACGGCCACTTCGTACATATTATATGAGGTGGCTAATTTTTACGAAGTCATATGACTTGTGCGATTTCTATGACGGTTACATTTAGGGGTGGGGTTATGTGTGGTATGAATTACTACCACCTCGTAAAATATGTGTGATTTTTCACAAATCGTATGTATTTGTATGTGTGAGGTCGTACGAATTTGTACAAATTAGACACCTTGTCGAAAATGTACAAATTGCCATGAGATTGGGTTTTTGAGACACAAAAGGTGTCTCAAAAGGTGAGAACAAAACATCACATGCTCATGATAGTTTGCAACATGAACAGTTGATCAGAACTATTTAGTTATGCTGGGTTGCTATGATATATTTATATAGCATATCTTTAATTAAATTTGTTTGCACGCATCCATCTGTTATTATGTGTTAGCATACAGAAGGTGGATAGATATCTATATTTCTGTTCAATGATAGTGTGAGCTTGTATGCGTGCACATCATTGGCTAGAATGCTAATTAATACACTCCTATATACACTTTTTCATACTACTCAGTGTCTGTAGTCTGGGAAGCTGTAATCACTAGATGGCTGCTGTTGCTTTATTGTCTTCATGGCTGTGAGATTGCCAGCGTGTGACATCAGTTGAGGAGCTAATGAAGGATACTTTAAAGCCAGCTTTTCTTTCTCCTCTTTCCTCTTTTTTTGGCCACTGACTCATTAAAGCTGGCCTATTCTTTAACCGTTGTCTTGATGCTGCTGCTTCTTCTTTTTCTTTTTTTTTCTTAAACATCCTCTGTGCCCTGGTTTGACTTTATGGTGTATCTCCTAAGCTGTTGGATTATCTTTATCCTGCACTTTCTCTCCCGTTCTTTTTCTCTTTCATTTTGCCGGTGAGATCCAGGAATACATTTCTAATCAGATGTCAGGAAAAAAAAGAAGGAGAGAGAAAGATAGAAAGGCAAAGAATGACTAATTGAAGCGAGGGATTTCTCCTGATCTGTGCTCGGTTGGCTGTACTTACAGCTCAGTCAACTTGCCCTTCATTTCCATGCCTTTATCTGAGAGCCGAAAGAAGAACACTTGCCGTCTCTGGAACATTCTGCTCTTTCACTGTTCACACTGATCCTACAGCTGTGAATGTCACCCGGACGCACAGACACAGATCTGTCCGGTTGAGTTAGTTTAAAAGGGACTTGGAAACACCAGTTTCATCACTCTTTTGAAATAAAAGAATTTGATGTTGTAAGTACACATAGTCTAATGTTCACAAATGTAAAGGACCATTGTATCGTCACACTCATGAGCATGTTAAACAACCACCCATATTTACACATAAATGTCTATTCAATAACTTGGTCCAACCTAATGAACAATAATGTAAACAATGCCAGTCATAACATAGTCTTAAAGGAGAAGTCCACTTCCAGAACAACCATTTACAAATAATTTACTCACCCCCTTGTCATCCAAGATGTTCATGTCTTTCTTTCTTCAGCCGTAAAGAAATTATGTTTTTTTTGAGGAAAACATTTCAGCATTTTTCTCCATATAATGGACTGATATTGTGCCCCAATTTTTAACTGGGCTTCAAATGATCCCAAATGTGATTGTAAATGATCCCAGCCAAGAAAGGAGGGTCTTATGTAGTGTAACAATTGGTTATTTTAATAAAAAGAATGCAATTTATATACTTTTTACTGCCAAATGCTCGTCTTGTCTTACTCTGCTTGGACTGTTTTTGTTCTGGTTCGTGACTGTTAGGGTATGTCGAAAAACTCCCATCTCATGTTCTCCCTCATCTTCGAAAATCGTCCTATATCGCTGTTTTACTTTTTTTGTTAAGGGTGTTTGATCTTCTTTGCATGTTCACTTTGCAAAGACTGGGTCGGAACTTCTGCAGCGATGATTTTGAAATGATTTTTGAAGTTGAGGGAGAGAATAGGATTGGAGTTTTTCGACATACCCTAACTGTCTTGAGGCAGAATACAGAGAGTTCATGGAGAGAAAGGCAAGACAAGCATTTGAGATTTAAATTGTATTTTTTTAACGAAAATAACCAATTATTTCGCTAGATTAGACCCTTCTTCCTTGGCTGGGATTGTTTACAACCGCATTTGGGATCGTTTGAAGCCGCATTTAAACTGCATTTTGGAAGTTCAAAATCGGGGCACCATATCAGTCCATTATATGGAGAAAAATGCAGAAATGTTTTCCTCAAAAAACATAACTTCTTTACGACTGAAGCAAGAAAGACACGAACATCTTAGATGACAAGGGGGTGAGTACATTATATGTGAATCTTTGTTTTGGAAGTGGACTTCTCCTTTAAAGGAATAGCTCACCATTAAAAAACACAAAAAAGTAGCGCTCATGATTTATGTCATTTCAGAAGGTTTTGTCTTATTTTTGTTGAGACTTCAAAAGTTGAAGCAAAATAAATACCGTCATCATTTACTCACTGTCGACTTACTTTCTTCTAAAGAACAGAAACACACACAGAATATTTTGAAGAACATTGGGGTCCAAACAAAATTTGACCCTACTGACTTTTGTTAAATGAAACATTTTTCAAAATATAATTTTTTGGCGAATTATTCCTTTTTGACTTTAACTCCCAATAAAATATAACGGAAAATGAAAACACTCTTAAATGATGATGCAAATGTTTTGGTGCAACATTGTAATTGGGCTTTAGGGGGAAAATACTACAGAAAATCCTTTTAAGAAAGGTATCAAGCAAGTTTGTTTAGTAAACAGTCTTAAAAGGTATGGAGGGGATTGGGCCTCTTGTATGGAGTCTGACAAGGTTGCTGTTAAGGTAGAAAGTGCTGAGAGACATAAATGTGAGAGAATAAATGAAGGAGGGAGCAGTATAGAGGAAGGTCTGGTCATTTTTTAGCTATATGTGGTGGGTAGAGAGAGGTCGGCCGGGCTCCTCTGATAAGGCAGTTCGTGGAAATCTGAAGGGGTTGGCCGTTTGTTGCTTCTTTCCCTTTTTTTCATAATTTCCTTCAGCATAGTTACTCAAGAGGCCATGGTCAGCTATGACAGACTGATAAGGAAATAAGGGTTCTGATAAACGTGAGTGCAGAGGCCGTGGGGAGTACAGTCGGGGAGGAGAGAAGCCGGCAGAATAAACAAAGCAGTGCCCTGCTCTCTGTTAAAGAGATTAATTGCAGTGGTGACACCTTTGCCATTGACAGGCATCAACAAGGAACTTGTCTTTGACTTTGTCTCATTGTGGGGAGGAGCAGCATGCATGTTAGTTCATTGAGGAGCCCCGTCTCACTGCGCTGGGAGCAGATGCTGCTCATTGGCAGGCTTTCAAGCCCTTTTATGAATGTTAAAACTCACATATCAAAAGAGCCTCGCGACAGCTTGACAAGTCTTACAAAGGTCCCAGATATTAAAAATTAATATCTATTCATTATTGCCCACAGTTGATTCAAAGTCATGGTTGGATGCATGGAGGTTTGCACAAGATTTCTCTCTAGATGTTGGGAGGTTTCCAGGTAAAGGAAGCAACAATTTATGCCTTTCAAAAGGGTGTTTTGATTAAAACAAATAAGAATAATAATTAGGCAAATAAGAATAAAGAATTAACAGTACTGTTTCCAAATTGTATACATCTTACAATCTAATTATTTATTTATTTATTTAGTTTATGTAAAGAACGTCTTTGAGTCAAGACATATAAGCGTGTCCAAGATAAAGAAAAATTCATGAAAAACGACATAAAAATCTAGTTTAAAACATTGGTTTTGTATGGTTTTGAAACACTTTTAAGGAAAAAAATGTAACACCTTGAAAAAGTCCAATTATTAGGGTGACCAGACTTTTCATGGTGGAATACGGGGAGGGTGGGCAAGAACTGTCTGCAGTTCTTCAGAAAAATCCTTCAGGTCCCACAAATTCTTTGGTTTTTCAGCATTTTTGTCTATATGAACCCTTTCCAACAATGACTCTATGATTTTGAGATCCATCTTTTCACACTGAGGACAACTGAGGGACAACTATTACAGAAGTTTCAAACACTCTCTGATGCTTCAGAGGGAAAACTGATGCGTTAAGAGCCAGGGAGTGAAAACTTTTTGAATTTGAAGATCAGGGTAAATGTAACTTATTTTATCTTCTGGGAAACATGCAGGTATCTTCTGAGGATTTTGAAGGGTAGTACTAAATGAAAAACATGTGATACTTAGGCAAAATAAGAAAAATGTACATGTCTTCATTTTGTTTAAAAGTTTTCACCCCTGGCTCTTAATGCATCATTTTTCCTTCTGAAGCATCAGTGAGCGTTTGAACCTTCTGTAATAGTTGCATATGAGTCCCTCAGATGTTCTCAGTATAAAAAGATGGATCTCAAAATCATACAGTCATTGTTGGAAAGGGTTCAAATACACATGCTGAAAAACCTAAATAAAATGTGGGACCTGAAGGATTTTTCTGAAGAACAGTGGGCAATTTAACTGTTCAGGACAAACAAGGGACTCATGAACAACCATGACTAAAAAAACAACACAAAACAAACAAACAAAAAAAAAAAAAGCCATGTGTTTTCATTCAGGTAACAACACAGTATTAAGTGTATGTAAACTTTTGAACAGGGTCATTTTTATAAATGTAACTATTTTTTTTTCTTGTGGACTATATGTCAATATTTCACTTTTATGTGAAATTACTCTGGTCAGTACTAAATAGAAAATCACATGCATTTTGTATAATCCCTCTTAATTTGGTAAAATAATTAACATTTTGCAAGGTGTATGTAAACTTTTGACACACACATACTCAGTTGTGTTTCCATGTTTTATGGGGACATTTCATAGGCGTAATGGTTTTTATACTGTACAAACCGTATTTTCTATCACCCTGCACCTAAACCTAGCCCTCACAGGAGACTGTGCATACTTTCACTTTCTCAAAAAAATTCTTTCTGCATGATTTATAAGCCTGTTTCCTCATGGGGACCTAAAAAATGTCCCCACAAAGTAAAAATTTACTGCTATTACTATCCTTGTGGGGACATTTGGTCCCCATAATGTGATAAATACAAGGTACACACACACACACAAGATACAAATTAAATAAACTTGTTTTTCCAAATATAGTAGGTTATATTTAACATGTATACATTTATTTAACATCTTTTGTTGCTTGATTAACATTAATGACACTGTTCCTTTAAGACTAAATGCATGGATGTAATATCCCGTTTTCACCCACATGTTTACGTTCACTTAAGCCATAACTGACTGTGTTTATGTGAGATACTCCACACAATAGACATTTTGACAACTGTGTGTGTATTTGACAATTCAGGTGCAAGGACAAAGGATCGCTTTGATTCTGCCTATCCCAACATTCACTAACTACAAGTTAATTGATAATGAATTGTGAATGGATGCTAATTTTGTTCTATGACGAGCTTGGCTACCTTTGATTAGGGTGTTCTCGTGTGTCAGAACACTACTACTACTCGCTTTGATCTTCCAGTCATAAAGTAGTTTTAAAATACAGGACAAAACATGATTTTTTCTAATCAGGACACTAAAAATAGAACTGAAATACAGGACTGTCCTGGAAAAAAACGAGTCTCACCAAAATCATATTTATTCTGCATGCTGGTTTCAACATGATTTTATTGGTCACACAACATGAAATGCAGTTTTAATGTATTTTTCTCATTTTCAAAAATGAAAGTCACCTCATTGACCCCTTTAGGACATAATGTTGGCATTAACTTGTTGTTAAAAGTGTCACCTTATATTTCCTTGAAATGCATTGAAAACATTTGTCTACATGAGTTCTTTTGAGATGTTTCACTCAGAGTGCTATGTTCAGAAAGTAAAGCATAGCACTCTTTACAATAAATGCCTCAGGACATCTCAGAAGAAGAAGAAAAAAAAAAACCAATCGAACGACCAACGAAATACAAAGAATGACTTATATCTTCCTTTTTCATGCCCCATACTTTTCAGCAGCCTCTTAAAACACTTTCCCCTCATTAAATACTGTGGAGTCTGGTCGCTGCATGTGGTGTTTATTTTCACTCTCGGGCCTGTGAGAGAGTCAGGAGTCCGCTCTCACTCTGAGGGGGATGGTGTGGTCACAACCATGAGAGACTTTAGCCGAGAGGCTGTCTGTTTGATGGAACCACTGGCCCCTGTTTCCTTCCTTCCCTTTCAGGGCAGCTTGCACGGTCATATTGGCTCTTCTGCTCGATCTATCCCCCACTGCCAGCACCTCCTCTGGGGCCAGTTTCGTTTAAGCTGTCCTTTCGACACTTGGCTGAGCATGGTGGTCCGTGCAGACCCATCTAGTTCCTGATTCTCAGAAAAGAGAACACCTGTGTTACAATAAATGTCTCAAAATAAACCTCAGGCCCACCAGCCAGTATCAAATGCAAAACAGTTCCTGATCCGTGTGGCGGCTTCCTCCTAGAAAATGAAGGTCATGTTTTATGAGAAACGCGTGGCCTTAATATCCACCGCTAGAACTTCAAAATGTCTCCTTTGACATTGACGTATTTCGTGCTCGGTCTGGAAGTAAACCTCCAGATAAGGTCTTAAAGCGAACAGTGTCATTACAGACCTTTCACAAAAGTTGTACCGAACCGTTTTTGCATTGCAAAACCCTCATAAGAGTTTGATTGCATTTAAAGTGGCTAATTAAATAAATATGAAACATACTTATTGTTATAGCAATATGTAAATGTCCAATTCCTCGCCGTACTGCTTCAGGCAAAAGCAATTGAGCGTTTAGGCACTGGGGGCGTGTGTGAGTTCTTCTTTGGGGCCTCTGGAGTGTCACACACAGTCTTGAGGGCTGGTGGCAGGGTCTCTCAGCTTATATGTTCCTATAAGCACTCGCAGGCTGAATCTTATCTGCTCTTATCGGTCCTCAGACTGTCCTCGGAACACTACGCCTGCTCCACCGGCCTCTTATCTGGCCCACCACCACACTCTCAGCCCCCGGCCACATTGACGCAGCACTACATGGGTGTGTGTGAGTGCACATGTGTGTATTTGTACGTGTACACTGTTGACTCACAAGTAACAACAGAACGATAAGATATGGGACACATACTGTAGCTACATATCTTGAAGTGACCCCCAACTCACAAACACACACTCAGAGGTGGAGAGCTTAAACATATTTGATCATCTCAAGACACTTACTGGATTGGCTCAGTGGTCGAGGACAACATGGGGAAAAAATGAACTCATTTTAGACCATGTAAGGTCACAAATATTTAAAACGGGCAAGTTTCAGTGCAGCTTTCGTTTACGAGAAGTCTCTGGTTGCTCATGGCCACATGTGAATAGTGTATGAGTGAAAGAGAAAGTTTTGTTTTACACTATTGC
The DNA here is from genome assembly GCA_012976165.1 of Labeo catla. Lineage (NCBI taxonomy): Eukaryota > Metazoa > Chordata > Actinopteri > Cypriniformes > Cyprinidae > Labeo > Labeo catla. The sequence goes on along the minus strand of VONZ01000020.1, from coordinate 2,168,870 downwards.
TAGAGCATTTTAGCGCTCTGCGTTTTTATGTCATTTGCATTCACCTACCCCCCCCAAAAAATTCTTTCATTATTTACCAAACAGTTTCAGTTACCAGTGACCATACAATGAAAGTCAATGAGACCCAAAAATGTCTTCTTGTTGTGTTCCACAGTAGTTTGGAACCACGTAAGGTTGAATAAATGAAGACATAATTTACAGTACATTTTTGGGTGAACGAGAATGATGATATAGTACAATAGTTCATGAATATCAGCATTTTGGGGAGTTGCATCTCATGATTTTTGATTTAGTTGTTAAATGTTTTTTTCAAATATTAGTAGCAGTGAAGCAGCTATGCTTAAATATGCCAAATTATTTTTAATAAGGCCTTTTCTTCATTATGATATCAGGATAATTGTATCAGTTTTTGAATTTTTCCCCTGCCAAAGGCATCAAAATAAAATTTTATTACAGAAACCGAAAACATGCTCATTATAGAAGAAGTGTAAAAATGTATTTTTGAATAAATTCATATGTATAGGCGAAGAGACTATCATCACTTCCTCTGCACATAAAACAGAGGGCTGGAGGCTTCACACTTTCACAGTTCACAAGACTCTCTGTTCCTCTGCACTTATGGTTTACTCCAAACTGTGTCCATTTCACAAGAATAAATTACAGCAGCCTGTCGGCCTCTCCTTTCTCTCTTTGTCTTTCTTTCTCTGTTCTTCATTTTCTCTGAGCTACGTTAGCCACACTCTTTCCCAGAGGGAACGAGTGCTGTCAGCTCCATGGCCTCACATCTGGAGCTTCCTGCTGGGCTGGATCGGACTCTCCACCCTCCGGCCTCCCTCCCCCCCCAACCCTGCTCTCACTGCCACCGAGCTGGGCATTATCCTCCTCCCCAGCTCCGGAGTGCAGGCTGGCACTCCCTGCCGCCTTCTTGCCAAAGTCCCTTTCATTTAAATAAGATTAAACACAAATGTGGAGTGGGGGCACACACACTGGCTGGCCTGGGAGTTGAAGTGATGTTGCAGAGCACTAATCTATTCCATAGCCAATCTTTGCAACAGCGAGAGAGAGAGGGAGAGAAAGAGACAGAGAGAGAGAGTGCAGAAAAAATCATTATAGTCAATGAGTATTTTGTCTTATTTTCCACTACAAATCAAAGGAATAGTTCACTCAAAAATTAAACTTCTGTGATCATTTAATAATTGACTGAAAACCAGTATGACTATCTTGTGTGGAGCACAAAAGGAGAAATTTAGCAAAATGTCCAAACTGCATCCAATAATAGATAGACGCATAGACGTAAAAATGTAACATTTAAAAGTAGCATTTTAATTTTAGTGTATTCAACCAACAATTCAACCGTTCTTTGTAATTACATTTTACCGATAGATAGATAGATAGATAGCACTATTTTACTGAAATGTTGCTATTTTACCAATTCTCATGCCGGTGTGTCGCTAAAATTTGAGCCGGTGAAGGGCTGCTGTTCGCCGGGGTAACTGCCAACTTCAGACAGCGGCCTCACGGTTCACTCGTAGCTGAAAGATGCTTTGACTGACTCTAAAACCCATAAACAAACAGTACTGACATTAAAGAACGTATTTTATTATCAAACTAATTTAAACTTAGTACAAAAACAAATAAAATCCATTTATTTTAAGTAAGGCAAAAGGCGTTTCCATCTTGCAAAACAACCGCTGCCTACGCAGCTAACTGACATCTCGTCCTTATGTTGCGTTGCATAAAATAATGCAATTTACAGCACAGTAAAGACTTTATTTATGAAATAAAAATGTATACAAAACTTTATTTTGCTCAAGAAGTGTACTAAATCGTCAGCGCTGAGAACAGCTCTCTCCTGTAGAGGACTCAAAAAGCCTGCGCTCTGACTGTAACTGGTTTGTTTTGTCAGAGACAGGCTCAGCCCAGCGGTTGTGTAGAAAAAAATAACCCAGCGTTAAAAATGACCCAACAACTTAGTTACAGAAAAACTATGCAGCACCTAGGTAAAAATCTTAAAAATAACCCAATAAAATAACCCAACTAGTTGAACCCAGTATTTGGGTTAAAAAAAATAACCTAGCATTTTGAGAGAGTATATACTGGACGTTTATATTTGAAATACATCATGTATAAAAGGTCTAATGGCATGTATTTTATTAAATGTGAATGTAATGTAAAAATACTTTGATTTAAGGATGTTGATATTTTAAGACAAATAACTGATTCTGAAAAACATTTTGTTGCAGTGGGAAACAAATTGGAGATTCAGAGTCAAAGAAAGACAGGCAGAGAAGAAGAGAATAGGAGAGGGCAGGCTGTGGTGCGTTGATGGTCATATTCTTCACATGGCTCGTCATTCGGTGGTCACACTCTTCACAGCGGCCGACTATTGATCCCACGCTGTTCAAAGAAATAAAAAGGCATTGATCCCGAGTCACATGAAAACATCTTAAAAGGATGAGAGAAATTCCTCTCAGGATGAGCAATGGCACTTTTCTAGCTATTGACTTGTGCACACAGTCAAGATGACATTAACTCTCTCTCTTAAACCCATGCAAAAAAATTCAACAGGATAGCAACAAACCCCTTAAAGGGACAGTCCACCTAAAACTAAAAATTCGATCTTCGTTTATTCACCCTCATGTCCTTCCAAACCTGCATGACTTTCTTTCATCCTGAAGAATATTTGTAACCAAACAGCTTCAGTTTTCACTGACTTCCTTTAAAAGTCAATGAGAACCGAAACAGTTTGGTTACTAACATTCATCTAGATATCTTCTTTTGTGTTCCACTGAAGAAAATAAGACATGAAGATGAGTAAATGATGACAGAATTTTAATTTTAGGGTGGACTATCCCCTTAAAAATAACCAAGCAGTGAGTTATATGATTACAACAATTAGCATTTCCTACCCATAGGACATTCTGTCCGTCTTCTCTGCCGAGGTCTTTTACTGCATATTCAGCATATAAAACACTGCATTAAGAAGCCAGCAAACAATGCACAGCACATAGATGCTAATGTGTGGGTCAGGGGGACGGCTGAGGAGCGACTGCTGATTCCGGGTGACACAGGTCAGGGAGAAGGACAGCGTTTTGTCCATGGGGGATCGACCGCTGCCTCTCCGCAGGGCGTATCCGAGACTGATTTGCATGGTTGTGTCCAAATATGTGTGTATGTGTATTCGGACGGAAGATCCAGGGAGCGGGAGGTTATTCCGACAAGCCTGCGGACGGGGCTGCTCGTGCGGGCCGCTTTGCCCTGGTCATCATCATCCTCATTAGAATTATTAATATCTCAGATGGAGGCAGAGGGGGTGAATTGATGCGAGTAGCTGTTCTCATGCATTGTGACAATGCCTGTCCCCTGTGTCCGGCCCCGGATCGACTCGATTCTGCCACTGTTGCGGTCAGGGTGAGGGGAGAGAAAATCATGGACGTTAGTGCAGTGCACAGCCTGCCCCGGCCCGGCTGCAACCCACAGCCCACAGGATATGCTGAATCCAGCATTCATTCCTTTCATGTCAACAAATGAAAAAAAAGTTGCATGGCATTTGCATTAATAATCTGCATGCATTTGCCAGCTTTTACATATCATCTCTACAGATATGCGTATTCATGGGACGAGCGCGAGAAGAAAGAAATGTTTGCGCTCTTAATTGCTCAACACAAAAGCATCAGCTTTGTAAACAAACGTAAACTCGCTGATATATTTGCATATTCATGCGGTGAAAGTTTTTTCTCCCCTCAGAAGGTGATGAGGCTTGAAGTTATTTATTTTCTTTGACAGTGTGCATCTTTCAGTTAGGGGCCACCTTTTATTGTTTTGGCTCATTTATCACACACACACACACACGCACCTCTCACACATGCCTTTTTATTAAGTATTTCAGCTCTTCTTTAAAGCTTAACAATGCTGCTACTAGCTTTTGAAACCAATAAACCAGAAACCGCACTGACACACATACACAAGTAAAGCTCTTTCTCAGCATATTATGGCTCTATTGTATAGTGTCTTTTGTTTACAGTCAGTGTGTTGGCTTACAGTGCTGTTCCCCTCTGATCCTGAGCCTGTAGTGTAGGCTTTTGTCCACTAGGGTGTGTTTTAGCAGTCTCACGTGCCTCAGTGGTATAACAGGCTGTGAGAGCTGACAGGGGCCAAAGGTCACTATTAACTCATCGCCTTTGGAAAGAATAAAGAGTGAAATGTGAAAGAGTGGAAGTGATTTAATGTGCTGTAATGTAAAACAGTACTGTTATCATCCATCTGCAAGCACTAACAAATGTCCAGCAGTAACTCCCTCACATAAACAGTCAGAAATCACAGAAACATTACTGCAGTTTTTCTCTTGATGGGGTAGAGCAGAATAGGATAGATTGTATTAGCAGTTATTAGGTTAGCTTGTGTGTGTCTGTTTATAAAAACAAAATTAATGTTTATTCAGCAAGGAAGCATAAAATCGAACAGAAGCATTAAATATTTCGTAAATAATATTACTGTTTTACCCTTGAACTAATTAAGTTTGTGTGACACTTTTCTTGTGTATTGTGTATATTATATACACTGCTGTTCAAAAGTTTGGGATCAGTATGATTTGTAATGTTTGTAAAGTCTTTTCTGCTCATCAAGGCTGTGTTTATTGGATTAAAAATACAGAAAAAACAGCAATATTGTGAAATATTTTTGATATTTAAAATTGTGGTTGTCTATTTTAACATACTTTAAAATACAATTTATTCCTGTGATGCAATTCTGAATTTTCACCATCATTACTCCATGTCTTTAATATCATATTATCCTTCAGAAATCATTGTAATATGCTGACTTATTATCAGAATAAGAATCAGAATCAGATTTATCAATGTTGGAAACAGTTGTGCTACTTTACTATTTTATTTTATTTTATTTTATTTTATTTTATTTTATTTTATTTTATTTTATTTTATTTCATTTTTTATTGGAACCTGTAATACTTTTTTCAGGATTCTTTGATTTAAAAAAAAAAAATGTTAAAAAGAACAGCATTTATTTAAAATTGTGTGTGTGTTTTTTTTTTTTTTTTGGAAATTCAAAATTTGGAAATCTTTCTTTTAATACTTTTATAAAGCAAAGATGTGTTAAATTGATAGAAAAGTGATAGTAAAGACTTATATTGTTGGAAAAGATTTCTGTTTTGAATAAATGCTGTTCTTTTGAACAGTTTTTAATCAAAGAATCCTGAAGAAAGTATCACAGATTCCAAAAAATATTAAGCAGCACAACTTTTGATAATAAATCAGCATGTTAGAATGATTTCTAAAGGATCATGTGACAACTGGAGTAATGGCTGATGAAAATTCAGCTTTGAATCACAGAAATAAATTATATTTGAATGCATATTTAAAAAGAAAACTCTTATTTTAAATTGCAATAATATTTCACAATAGTACAATTTTTTGTACATATTTATTAAATAAATGGAACTTTAATGAACATAAGAGACTTACTTAAAATCATTAAAAATATTACTGATCCCAAACTTTTGAACTGTAGTGTACATTATGTTGATTTGTCCTTTGAACAAATTCAAACAAATTCACCTCTCTCTCACACTCACGTTACAAATGCATATTGTAGAAATGCTCATTGTTTGTAGTTGTAGTACAATAAAAATTGTTTGCTTTTTTATTAGTAGTCTGTGATGTAGCCAACTACTTTTTTTTTTTTTTTAAAGAGTAGCTTGACTATGATTTAACTCTTTTAAATAATCTGTCTTGTAGCTTGACAAGCTAGTTTTTGTGAAGCTTTGCTTCTAATCACCAGTAAAAGCACAGATACTGTTAAATTCAAATCATCTCTTTTCAGAACAGAGGAAAGCTGCCAGTACAGTGCTGAACTTTAATCATGCGATGAGTGACATTTTCCTGTACTTCTGACAAGTGCCTCTTCAGCACATTCACACCTTAACTTAGTTATTTTAACCTCTCATTCGGAGCCCTTATCTGGATTTCTTCCACCTATCTACGATATTAAAAATCTTTGTGCGGAGAGGACCGGACCAGATTGCTCAAACAGAAGGAAGTGAAGACTAACTTAAAAAATAAAAAAATAAAAAAAACAAAAAAACACAGCAACCTTCTGTTCTAATCTGTGATCACACTGTTAAATATGATTGTTTCAGGCTTTCTGTCTTTTCTAACACACCTTTTAGAGAGGCTGAAACTTTTCACTTTCACACCATTTGCGTGTAGTCACACATATAAACACACACACACATAGGCACGCACACACAAAGTATTACAAACTAACAGACACACAAACACACACAAATTAGCTACTTGAGTAGTTCCGATCCAACACAGACTCATAGTAAAACAGGCCAGATTCACCAAAATACACAGTTTCTTGGAGTGAAGCCAAGTACTAGTGAGGCTTGTTTGGAAAGCTTTCAGTTAAAAAGCCACTTTTTGGCAGGAGTGGGGGTGGTAGAGCCACAGCAGTGGGTCAGAACTGCTAAAATAAATAATGGTTTAGGGAGAGAGAACCATTCCTGTAATTATATATGTCAGCTGACACTGAGCCACCCTGACTGCTCTCTCTCTCTCTTTCTCTCTCTCTCTCTGTGTCACACTCGTTCTCTTTCTCTCTCACTCTGTTTCTGACTTTCTATTCATCAGCTTTCTCTCACTCACTCTGCCACATTTTTCATTCATAATTTGTCTTTCTGTGTGACACATGTAAGTGAATAATAGCAATAATGTTGCTGCAGCTTCCGGGTCGTCAGGACACAGTTCACAGGGGTCTGTAATCTACACAGTGTGCGGTAAAATATAGGTAAAATACTCACTCTCGCTAAAAACTCACACTGAACAAGGCCACTATAAATCTTCCTTTGTGTTGCAAATATGCTGGTAGGAAACAACCCTCAGTGTCACACACATTTTGCTATAACGTGAGGCATATACAAAACAAAAACAAAAAACACACACACAAAAACAAAAAAACAAAAAACAAAACCAAAACCCTAATGTGTCAATATAAAACGAAGTTAGAAATGTCTGAAAAGTTCATCTGTAACAACCAGGCAACAAATATACAACTAAATAACAATATTTATATTTTATTCAGATTTTATTTAATACATATACTACTGTTATTCAATAAGGGCGCATTAAATTGATTAAAAGTGACAGTTTAGACTTAAAACAATTTTTAAAAAAAAAATCCTGTTCTTTTAAACTTTCAGTTAAAAATCCAGTTGTTTTTTTTTTCAACATCAACAATAGTAAACGTGTTTTTTAAGCACCAAATCAGCATAATACAATGACTTCTGAAGGGTCATGTGACAAAATTCAGCTTTGCCATCACTGGAATAAATTAAAATAGAAATCAGTTGTTTTGAACTGTATAAATATTTAATATTTTTTAAAGGTTTTTGTAATTATATTTCATGTATTTTGTTAAAATAAATGCAAGTTTGCTAAACACAAGACATTAAAAGACCCCCAATTTTAAAATGTTTCGAGTTATTTAATTCTATATGTATTTAAGGGTTTAAACTGAAAAATTTTAGAATGGGTTACATTGTCCCTAATTCTGCAATATATGTGAACTGGACTGCAAAATCAGGAAACTGTGCAATTTTTATTGTGTTTTTAGATGCTGCTCTGATGGCATTTTGCTCGCAGATATTATGAAATTAAGGGGAATATCATTGTGTTTAGGTGGCACTTGAAAGGTCAGAGTTGGACTTGATCAAAAGTGATACTTGACCTGAAAAGACTGAGAACTACCGGTCTAGAAATTCAGACAGGAGAGGACATCCATAGTTGCTATGAAAGACAAACTAAGAAAGCAGCATGAAAGAGCATATAATGGGATACAGTAGAAGGGGAAGAAATCTCGACGGATGCCTTCATCACTGAAGAGAAAGACAGATGGGGAAGAATCATAAGCAGAGACACTGGAGCTTCCTGTTAAAGGCGATTAGCGCAGCAGTCAGGGGGCTCTTCCTGCCCGCACAGCCAGCCTGCGCAGGTGAGAGCAGCCATGCATGCCCACTCTTTCCCTCCCAGTCCATTTGAGGTAGGCTGCCCAGCGAGACAGGGTGGAGGGGGGCAAGATTAAACGGCAGGAAGAGTTTGGAGCCTTATCGCTGTTTATTCTTAGATTTCAAAACATGGAGGGGGGGTTGGTGAAGCCAAATCCCTGCCGCGCTCATTCCCCTCCGGGTCTCGCTCCTGCTTTCCTCTGCCTGCCAATCATTCCTCTGCCCACGGGGCCAAACGCAGGCCTTTCCAAAGGGGAAGCATTAGCAACACCACTTTGGCTCTCCTCCGCAGATTTGTTTATTCCTGTCTGACGAAAACCGATGCATTTCAATATGATCTTTTTTTGGAGGCTATTCTGCTCGGTGAAGACTTCTTTTAAAAGTTATTTACTTTATGAAGTTGTTTTGTCATCATTTGCTCTTCCAGCAAGTTTTTGTTAGACAGTATGATGACCTACACAGACCGCAAAATGTGTGTGTGTGTTTTCAGTGACGGTGTGCACGGTTGTTCAGGGAAATCAGAGCCAGGTGGCAGGTCCTTTGCGAGGGTGATGGTTTGTTTTGCAAGACTGCTCTCACAGATTAGCTAGCTGACTGTGGAACCAATGTGTCCAAAAACCTTTCTCTGCTGGACCGCTTTCATCTGTGAATCATCTCGTAGTTATCTCAAACGAAATCCAGAAATGCATTTTAAATATTAAGAGATCAGATGAAGTGAAGCTGTGTGGATCTTGCCAGGGGCATTATTCAGAACCGGACAAGTTCTATTGCTTATTTAAAAAAAAAAAAAAAAAAAAAAGAAATTACCAACATTAACAAACATCCTTTCACTCTTTCACTGATGCGAGCAGGAAATACTGTGCTAAAACACTCAAAGAGTGCTTACTTATATAATAAAATAGTTATATTACAGGGGAAAAAAATCATTTGTTTTTCTAAAGAAACACTGTCCAAAAGCGACACCAGCAGATAAAGTTACAGCGGGAGTCCTTGTCTCCCCTGAGTTTATTGAGTTTTAACAGACCCCCCTAAAGCGTGAGTTGGGTTTGGTGGGGGTAATTGAGAATGAATGGGGGAAAGTCACGTGAGAGGAGGCAATGCCTCCATTGTGGTATGATTGGATATGACTGGTTATGATCGACTGTGATTGGTTCATGCAATAAATCCCGCCTCTTGTGTTTGTGCACGTTCCGGATTTGCGAATCAGTCTGAATCAACATTATAAGGGTGTTACTGAGAAGACTAATTTAAAAAAGTAAGTAAACAACTCACACACTTAGAAATAACTACTTTGTTACATAAAAATAAGACTTAAAATGGCATGAAAACATGATCTGTGTGAGTTTTTAGTGAGTAATCAGCTATTTTACTGAAATTTAAAGTAAATCTCCATGTCTGTGACCAGTATCTACCAAGTTTTGATGACTGATGATTTGAAAAATTTTAAAATACTTAAAAGATAACTATTAAAAAGAATAGCTAAACGTAAGTTCACAAATAAAATACATTGTTTAAATTGCAACTGTTTTGAGTTATTTTGGAATAAATGTAAAATGCCTAAAAACGATTCATACTTGGCTTTAATAAATAAAATATTGATTACATTGTTAATGTAAAAATATAAAATATTAATTTTTTCTTTTTCAGATAGTGTAAGTAATGTTTATTTAACCAAGAAAACAGTGGAATCAGTGGAAATTTACTAGAAATTTCTAAGTCCAAATTGTTTCAAAGCCCTTTTTTCAGTATATAAATATTCATGAATGAAATGTTACCAAATTTTTTTGTTTGTTTAGTAAATATAGAACAAAGTTTATATAGTATATATGCACTTATGTCTCATCTAAAACAGACTGTCAAAAGTCTGTCTAAAAACGCAAAACTTCATTGATTTAATTAATTGGCAATGGATTTGCACCCCCACCCCCCAAATATTTATTCCTTAGAAGTACTAAAAATTGTTAATGAAATAGTTAACGAATCAGAACCAGATTCAATGATGAATCAGATCCGGAACCACTGTTAAATTATTTGTTTCATATCCCTAGTCCTGGCTTATTTGACATTACTAAAGAAAAAGAACAACTTTAACAGCTTAGTGGTTCTGCACTGGTTTACACTCAAACATACAAATATATATTTTTGGAAGTTGCATTCAAAATCCACTTGGCTCAAGAATCTGAGCAGTTTGAATGGGCATGATGCTTCTGTATCCAGCCATTCCTCGGGTGAAACATGTTGAACAGAGCTGAAAGTCTCTGAGAGAGTGTGAGATGATGCAGTGGATTGATTCAGGTACCATATGTGAGTCAGAGCCCTGCAGGCTTACAGCCTGCACAAAGAGAACAACCCTCCTTTGCCAGAGTCTCCTTGATCTTCTCAGCCCCAGGTCTACTGCACCAGGAGGCCACAAGCCCTGAACCCACCCTAACGATTGCGTTTGTTTACCGCCGCTACTGGATGAGAGCATCCGCTTAACACCGACGAAGACCTGCCGTGAAGTTTCCTCTCAGTCTCAGCGCAGAATACTCCAAGCCTCCCTCAGCCCCTCCTCTTCCCCAGGACCGGCTACCAAAAATAGCAGCATGGTGGAATGGACTGTGACCCCCTCACCCTGCAGTGTTAGTCTCGGTTATGGTGCAGATGCCTTTTTCCCCCTTCAAAGGTTTGCTAATGCTTCCCTTAGGATCAGACCCAAACTGTGCAGAATGTCCTCTTTCCTCTTTTTTTGCACATTTCTCTCTCTCCCGTTCTGTCTCTTCTAGTCTTTCTCCTTCGTTTGCCTCCTTCCTCACTGTTGCTGCCAGGAGGCAGAGAAATAATTCAAACTCAATGCATATTGCAAGCGCTTTGGTCAGTGCTACAGCCGGCGAGTAATGACACATTAGTTTAGTGAAGTGACCCGGTCGACTCATGCTCCATAATAAATAGCTGGGGTCTGAAACAAACTTCGCCCGGGTCTGGCATGCATGCCTTCAGAGTATGCGGTACTTTAAAGGAATTTTCAACACACAAAGACGACAAAAAAGAGGAAGGGGGAAAAACAAGAAAAAGAAATAGCATCCCTTTAGGTAACAGAATGATTTCTGCATTGTTTAATATTTAATCACCTTGCCTTCCAACATTCAGATTTCTTTTTGCATATTCTATATAAAAATATATAATTAATGTCTGAGAAGCACATAAAAGAAAAACAAAATTCTCACAAGAGCTGGAAAAATCATTTGTTGTTCTGGAGAACAAATTAATGCGGGTGATAAAAGGAGATGCTGAGGCCATGTTTTTTTTTTTTCTTTTTCTTTTTTTGTCTTTATTATCTACCTTCAGATCCTGGATTCTTTTGTTTCGAGGTTGGACGAGGTTGTTGGTCATTTTGCAGTGTTTTGTCGAGCGCTTTCTTTCCTCAAGGTGTACCTTTATTTGGAGTGCATCCTCAAATCTGTGTTTGTTTTCCACATAATGCAAAATCTCATTAACGCATGTTTTTTTGACCCCTGACACCGGCACCAATTTGAAATAGAATATTTTTTGTTTGGAATATTAAGCTAGCATCTTCAGTTCTGAGTGATACACTCAAGTTAAAGCCACTTTTGGAGCTTTTGAACCTCTGAATATGACTATTGCTTTTGGCTTACCCTGCAGTACTACGGTTAGAATGACTGAACCTCAAAACAAAACTTGTGAAGGCCATAAACATTCAATTTTAGGGTGAATGTCAAACAGCATTTATGCTACTCAAAGGGTAGTTCCAAATGATAGTAAAAAACTGAATCCCATCTTAAATGGCCCGTCCACAAGGCTGTTAGTGAAAGGTACATGTGATGGTCACTTCAAAAAATAATTTTGCCATTTATGAGATCCTGGGTTGTGCATCCTTGCAATTTATTTTGAAACCAGAGGTAATTTGTTAAAGATTTTACCTGCTATTTAAACCATTAATGCACCCAAGGACAATTACCAAGAAATACTAGGTTCAGATACAGTACACAAGTTTAAATGCATTTTAATGAATCCAAATAAACTCTATCAGAGTGAATACGACATAGTGTTGTTCACTTTCACACAGATTTCGGGTTTTGTGTGTGTGTGTGTGTGTGTGTGTGTGTGTTAGCTCTGTACTTTGTATATAGAAACCTCCAGTGTGTCCTGTTTGAGCAGACGAAGACTATATTTTAAATGATTAATTAATGAAAAATGTCTTTAAAATTCTTCATTACTCACCGTCATGTCATTCTAAAACTGTAAGACCTTTGTTCATCTTCAGAACACAAATAAAGATGTTTTTAATGAAATCCGAGAGCTTTCTGACCCTGCGTAGACAAAAATGCAACTACAGTGTTCAAGGCCCAGAAAGGTAGTGAGGACATCATTAAAATTCAACATTAATTTCAATAACTATGCCTTTAAACTATCATCTTAAAGTTAAATGACTGATACAATCAATTTAAAGTCACTTTTGCAATCTCCAAACATGATTCTTGTTTTCAACTTACTCTACACTACGGCACCCTACGGTTAGAATGACTGAACCTCATAACAAACTGCTGCAAAGGTCACAGACATTCAGTTGAAATAAATGAATTAAACAGCTGAATCCCTTAATAAAGGGCCCTTCCACAAGGCTGATAGTGAAAGGTATGTGCAATGGTCACTTGAAGAATTTTGCCATTTACAGTAATGAGATCCCAGGTTGCATGTCCTCAAAATCTATTTTGAAACCTTAGTTAATTTACTGAAGATCTTACCTGGGATTTAAACCCATCAAGCACCCAAGGACAATCAACAGGAAATAGTACACAAGTTTAAATACATTTGAATGATTTCAAATGTACTTACCCTTCATACTGCTTGCTACAAGTGTTCTGCCCTTCAGAGTGAGCACCACATAGTAATATGCATTTTCGAATACATTTCGGCCTTCGTCTGTGTGTGTCCGCTCTGTACTTGGCAACCTCCTGTGCGTCCCGTTTTAGCGGACGGAGGCCATATTCGCTAATCGCCCAATAAAGATTAATCTCCCTCCCTCACCTCTCTCCTGTAATGTTGTCACAGCTATTGAGCTAAAATTTTAATAGGTTTTTTAGCATACCTCCATATTCCTTTCAGCGTGGGTCACTAATGACCAGCTGTGAGCGCAGAGCACTGACCCCCCTGAGCAGACTGGGCTGCCTGGCCTCATTCTCAATATGCCGGCCCTCCAATTATCCTTAGCATGCCCCCCGGCGCAGGCCAGCGGCCCCTCCACCGCCACTGCCAGCCAACCACACTGCCACATGCTGCAGCAGAAAAATCTGCATCTGATAAGAATGTGTGTTCATTTTACTTCACATGCTGTGTGTTTGCAGCCACCCTGCCTGTGTGGAACAATGCACAGCTGTGGACGCTATAACATATAGCTGTTACCTCCATCATTACATATTGAACATTTATGGTCTGCCTTGTATATGTCACCATGTGCATGCATCATAAATTCAAACGCTATGTAAAAACAAAAGTGGAGTTAATAACACTCACAGTATGACATGTTTCTGCTTTGTGAAAGACACAACTGTATATTCATCAACTAAAGAATTTTTGTTATGGTTGACGCTATCTCACGACCAATTCGTACATCACATATGAGGCACTTTACTAGTACAATTTTGTACAAATTATGTGAGGGGTAGGTTTAGAGGTGGTCCTGCATACGAATTCCCATAATTTCCCAACTTGTAAAATGTGTGCTAATTTTCAGAAATTGAACAAATTTGTATGACCTTACTAGAACTAATTTGTACAATTTAGCCAATGTAATGTAAAATAATTTTTAATAAAGCACTGTCTGCTTTGTCTGCAAAAAATATGTCACAGTATTCTTTATCGCTTGGTCAGTAACAATATATATCATAATACTGTCATAATTTAATAAAATAAAAATCCAATATTCTTTATCATTTTGATGAGTAACAAAATATATTAAGCAATTAAAATTAAAATACTGATATTTATGTATATAGGTAACACTTTACAATGAGGTTCATTAGTTAACATTAATAAATAATACTTCAGCTAATGCATACTAATGCATTTTTAAAATCACAAGTTGAGTTTGTTAACATTAGTTAATGCTCTGTAATGTAACATGAACAAACAATGAACTGTATTTATATTAACTAACATGAACAAAAATGAATAAATAGTGTAATAAATGTATTGTCATTGTTTGTTCATGTTAGTTAATACTGTAACTAATGTTAACAAATGACACCTTATTGTATTGTTACCTTTATTTATTTACTGTCATGTATTTTGCAATGAAAAAACAACTTTGTCCAAAAATAAATATTTAAATTCCTGCAGTTCAATAAATGAATCACATGTTGATTCAATAATTAAGTGAAGGATTCATTAGAATGATTAAAACAGGTCATGCACGAGTTTGTGTGTTGAATGGTATACATATATACATGGCTATATTTCATCTAGATATTGCTATATTGTTATCCTAGATATTACTAAATAATTCCTGAGAAATTATGTTGTCATAAACCAGTCATAAACCAATTATGATGTCATAATACAGATTCAAGTTTTACAAACCTTTAGTACACTAAACTTGCTTCGTTTTAAAACGGACATCACCAATGATTACCTGCAGTGAAACTGAATCTGTTTGTTCAGTAAAGGATTCATTGTTACCCCTTTAGAAAGTAGAGTGCATTAAAGCACACAATGAACAAACCTTCAATTATTATAATGCATTACAACAATTATTATAAATACATGTATAATTATTAATACAAAGGCTTTAAATAAATTGTTACTGAACAGAATCACTGGTCAACTCAACAGCAAGATGTGATTTCTTGTCACGATTTTGCATCTCATTACATTCAATGTAAGCTGCTTTATCACAAATCAGGTAAACTATTTTTTCTTTTGTTGTGGTGCAGGTGTTCTGAAGATATATAGGAATATAGGCCTACAGTTCTGCATGTGGATATCTAGTTGCTACACTTGTATCAGTGCTGGTACCTTGTAAACACAACTTTGTTTCAGGCTAACTGATAAAATCCATGTGTTGCTTTACACAAACTGTAGTTGCTTTGAGTCAGCTAGATTAGAATTTACAAGCGCAAAACAGTCACAGACTTTGCAGGTTTGTGTGCAATATGCATCAGATAATCGGTGAACAGACTGTGGGCGGTCGGTCGGTCTGTCTGAGGCTGAGACTATGGTCACCCTGGTCATAATTACAGCTCAGCGCCTGTTCCTGCTCCCTCTATCTGCACTGGTCTTATTCTCAGTCATTGCACCTGACAATCTTCCTTTTTGTCATCTTCTCTTTGAACCTCAGAGGAGCACGAGCTCATGGCAGGCAGCAGGGAATTTGTCCAGCTTTGACATGGCAAATGCATTTCTTAGCCCTCCTTTGAGTACACCCTTATCAATATGAATGCTAAGCTGTGACTGCTCTGAACCTCTGCTCTTTAGAAATGGGCCCGCACTGGTGCTGCCAGATGCAAATTTGACCAAAACAGGCACCTGATAATACTACTGACATTTGGGGCTTGTAGACGCACCGCCTATATGAAGGACAAAGGTATGAATGCGTGCAGTAGCAGACATATTCATATAGGGCACATAAAACTCTATACCCAGAATACAACGTGCAGCACAGATCTATGTAGCACACATGAGTCCATACTTCAAGCCTACCTGCTGTCAGGAGTATTCAGGGATACAGTCTATTATTCTGCTGTATGCAGGCCTGAGGTGAGCCAGTCTTTCTATTTTGACCTTATACTGTAGCATACACATGCACAAACTGAATAAAGTAATAATAGCTGGGTTTTCCAAAAACATTCCAAATTCTGCCATAAAAGTCATTGCTGTATGTTTCTTAAATAAAAAAAATGCTAATAATGAAGTACTTAAGTGCACTGTTCTAGAAGAGGAGCTTTCGCACTGTGCAAGTTCTAGGAACTACATTAGGTAGCAGGTTGATTTCTAGAGAACCAATTTGTTCCTTCGGGTCATTGCATTCGTACCAGCAGCAGGAACTCTGAAGCAGCCAACAGCGATGTTTTTACTTGCAGTATTTACAAATGTCAAAAACCGGTGAATGGAGGATGCCACGATCTAAGCTGTTGTGTAACCACACAATTTACACGATTGAAAAGCATGAAAAATCTGACTAAATATAGTATGACAACTTTGAAGTGTTACATATCATTGAGGCTGAGAAAAGAAAACAATGCTGCAGACAACAGGTAGCTAAATTCCATTATTGCTATTTTCTATGTTAGTAGAGTAAATATTTTTACATGGCTTTTTAAAAATGCTGGGTAGCCAGTGTTTCATATGCATTTGGCCGATCATCGTACAATTAACGTCACTGATAGTTCCTATAGAACTGTTTTAGACCCTACTCTGAAGTAGGAGCTAATTTAGTTCCCCAAACAGAGTTCCTAGAACTAAATACATTCCTATTTCCTGTGTTGCGAGCATGGCAAAAAGGGGAAACTTCTGCCAATAGTTCCGTTGTGAAAGCACCTAAACTGTACTGAATTTTTGATTCAGATTGGAGCTTCGGAGCGTGGATCGCAAATCATTTGATTCAGATCAGGACTGTGATGCGGATTCGTGAATCATTTGTTTCAGATCGGGATTTCAGAGTGCCTATCATGAATCATTTGATTCAGATCGGGACTTTGGAGTGCGTATCGCAGATCATTCGATTCAGATCGGGACTTTAGAGTCGATCGCAAATCATTTGATTCAGATTGGGATTTGAGCGTGAATCTCGAATCATTTGATTCAGATCGGGACTACGGAGTCGCTTGTGAATCATTTGATTCAGATCAGGACTTCAGGCGTATCAAATTATTTGATTCAGATCGAGACTTCGGTGAGGGTTCTCAAAATTTGATTCAGATCGGGATTTTGGAGTGATCGCAAAAATCATTTGATTCAGATCATTTGAGCTGAATCTCAAATCATTTGATTCAGATTGGGACAGGCGTTGTGAATCATTTGATTCAGATCGGGACATCAGAGCGTATCACAAATCGTTTGATTCAGATCGAGACTTCGGTGAGGGTTCTCAAAAAATTTGATTCAGATCGGGATTTTGGAGTGCATATCCTGAATCGTTTGATTCCGATCGGGGCTTGTATTGTGAATCATTTAATTCAGATCCTGACTTTGGCGCATAGATGGTGAATCATTTGATTCAGATCGGGTTTGCAGGTTCATGAATCATTTGATTTAGATCGGGACTGCATTGCAAATAGTTTGATTCAGATCGGGACTTTGGGGCTCGTATCATGAATAATTTAATTAAGATCCAGACTTCAGTGCGTAGGTCGCGAATCATTTGATTCAGATCGGGACTTTGGATTGCAAATCGTTTGATTCAGATCAGGATTTCGGGGCTCATATTGCAAATCATTTAATTCCGATACAGACTTTGGTACATAGATTGTGAATCATTTGATTCAGATTGCAAATTATTTGATTCAGATCGGGACTTCAGAGCAGGTTTGTGAATCATTTGATTCAGAGTAGGATTTTAAAGTGCGCATTGCAAATCATTTGATTCAGATTAGGACTTCGGAGTGCATATTGCGAACTGTTTGATTCAGATCGGGACTTTAGTGTGGATCGCAAATCATTTGATTCAGATCGGGACTTCTTGACGGGTTCATGAATAATTTGATTCAGATCGGGACTTCGGAGTGTGTATCGTAAATCATTTGATCATTGTTAAATCAGAAATTATTAAATGATTAACAGTAGTCTACTGAACAGAGGTCAAATTTGCACTAATATCTCAAGGTGTTTCTGTACAACATGAAAATAATAGATACATATACATAATATCTATATAAAGCTATTTCACCTCTTTCAGTGTGGTAGTAGTTTTAAATGCTTATAGTCCAGTCTGGAATGACCATCCATGGCTGTACAGGGTTAATTGTGTCAGGGATTAAAGCGTTCTTCTAAAATACATTAAGCCCAAGGCTGAAGTTGAAGTCAATGCTGTAATATTAGTTATTAAAATGAAAAATGGGAATTATAAATGGGGTAGGTGAAGAGAAGTATTGCTAGCCTAGTGCAAAAAATATCAGAAGTGAGTGAGAAGGAATTAACATTATAAGAAAGTCTCTAGAGAAGAGTATATGTGGAACATTATAATGAGCTATAGACTTGCACAACTTCATACCGCATATTGCCGTCTAAATGAGCATATAATACATGTATCAGTTTCTTATACAGGGACTCCCGGTCCAGTTTGACCAGCCACGTGCTGCAGTTTGTAATTAGCGCAGTCGTTTCATTTCAGAGAAAGAGAGAGCAACTAGGGAACCATGAAAAGAAAGTGACTGAACAATAGTGAAAGAAATCAAGAAAAAAAAAATACAGAGAGACAGACATAATCTCAGCAATCTGACACTGACCCTTTTCATTAAAGGCTGATTAAAACTTTTAAAAATGCTGTTTGCCCCTAGAAGACGATAACCTCTACAACACAAGACATTAAAGAATAATAACCATCTATAAAAAGGGACAAAGAAATCCTTGCCTGAGCTAGAAAAACCCAATTGGAACATTTTAGAAAATTAATGAAATTTTAGATCAAATGAATAATAAATTAGGAGAAAATGAATTATAAATGAGAAAAAAGTGCTCTTACTATCAAACAGTACTAAAGGAACATGTAATCCTCAACAAGCTTGAAGAAACAGGGTCAGGTTCAAGCCGGCGTATTGGTGTGCAAAAAACAAAGGTTTCGGCTCTACTCTGCTTTGAAGATAATTGAAACAACTGTGCTTGAAAGGACTCCAGCCTGACTCTGTACTACACAGGCCAGTTTTACTTGTTTTTATTTTCACCAACAACAATGGGATTTGTGTGGTTCTGCTCTTTTCACCAAAAAATAATAGTGAAAAAAAAAAAAAAGAAAGCCCAAAACACATCAAATGCTTACTTGCGCTCACATTCCTCGGTACTTAATGAAGTTCTTAAAAGCTCCATTAAAAATGAAACTCAAGAAAATATGCAAAACGTTTCATGTTGCTGAAAGTTGGCCCATTAAAAGTTGGGTCTTCTTGAAAGGAGCCATGAAATGAACTTCATCTTTGTTCATCTTTGTTGCACAACATCAATCCGGCACTTAAAATGACCAAAATAATGAATAATCATACAATTATCTTTATCAATCATGAACATGTTCCTGTACCAAAGGCTGCATTATTGTTGTCGAATATTAATTCTAATTTCAATTATTAATATTTTAATTATACAAATGAATTAAACATGAGAGGAGTAAGCAGAAATACTGGAAGATGCTCAACTCAGTATTGGATAGAATCACCAAGTTCAGGCAGTAGGAGAGATGCAAAGCTTCCTGAAGTTCTCATCGCTGCAATAAAAGTGATAATGACCTCTGAGTGAGTCTTCAAATTGCATTACTGTTGTGCGGTGCAATGATACACAGATCAATCTCCGTTATCATAACGGCAATATTTAGTACTCTGAGATATTGCCTGTCTGTTATCTGCTCTTGCCTGAGGAACAAAGAGTTTTATTGAGCCCAATAAACATGATTCCTTCAGGGTGGGGTGACTGCTAGCTGGTGGTCTTATTGGAGGGTGTTAAATGGCTCATTGGCACAAGGTTGTGGACGTGTGAAATGACAGTTCAGGGTGAAAGGCCATCAGTCAGTGTAAACAAATCACACGCTAATCAGCGGCTACTCACCGAGTGGATGGAGGTGGAGTTTTAGTGGAGCCCTGCCGAGCCAATGTGTTGTGCAAAGTGCACCTGACACAATGGTGTGGATGTTTAACTTTACTGCCTGCGCAATGCAAAGCCATTTACTCAGTCATGTCCCATGTGGGATGTAGCAGTCTTTAAGATTATTAAATAAAGTCTTGAATTTTATGATTGAAGTCTGCAAATGTTTATTCAATTTATAGCTGCAACCAGTATTAAAGGGATAGTTTATCTAAAAATGAAAACTCTGTCATTAATTGCTTGCTTAATTACTCTTCGTTCATTTTCAGAACACAGTTTAAGATATTTTTGATGAAATCAAAGAGCTTTTTGACCCTGCATATAGACAGCAACACAACTACCACATTCAAGGCCCAGAAAGGTAGTAAGTACTTTTTGTAGTACTTTTTGTGCGCAAAGAAAAAACAAAAGTAACAAATTTATTTGACAATTTCTTCTCTTCTGTGTCAGTCTTCAACATGCGTTAATGCACATTGTACATAAAACAATCTTCATAAACGTGTCTGAAGAGAGGATGACTTGCAATTTTGTGCCCAGCTTTACTTATTAGAACCAGAATATACAGACAATGAACTAAGAGAGATGGACGTTCTACATCAGAACACCATAGATTAATGACAGAATTTTCATTTTAGGGTGAACTATCCCTTTAAACCTGTCAGTAACAAGGAAGCTCAGATGGAAAATGTGCATCATAAGTATAATTTATTGCAATCATTTTAAAGAAAATTAACAGCAATATACCAGGGCTGGGCGATAAATCGATAACGATAATTATCGCGATATATATATATATATATATATATATATATATACATATATATATAAGCGACGATAAGCGACAACAAGAGTTCGATAAATGTTCGATAAAATTTCTATGCGGCAAAGGCGGAACAAAAGAGCGTTAGTCATTTGAAGCGTGCCACTCGGACCGTTTAAAGTTCAAATGGCGGCACGGCGCGAACTTGCTTGAGCAGATTCGTTTAACTCTGATGAGTCTCGCTCACTAAACAGCGATGTGAGATCCAATGTGAAGCGCTTAAATTCAGTGAAGAACACAAATGACTTGGTTTAAAGCCACCTGGATGACTTGTCATGCGCTGACAAACAGGAGAAACACTGTGGGCAACGATACAGTCAGAAGGCTTTTTAATCTACAAATCGCCATCGTTTACTGTAGTAGCACTAACTGCACAGTGTATAGGTTGTTTGCAATCACGTGATTCAGAGGACGCGCGAAATGCAGCTGGAGGGCAGGAAGTGATTTTTCTCTATAGGAATCAATAGCAGAATCTTAAAATGACTATGTTTTCAGTTGTTTATGGAAATCGGTCAAATCGAGAAATTGTATTTCATATCGTGTATGAACATTTGCTGTTCATAAGGAGGAAAAGGCAAAAAATTGACTGAAAAAACTTGGGAAAAGTGGCTTGTAAACCTGTGTCTGCGGTCAGGAGGAGAGTCAGATAATGATTGTGTGTGCGGATGATTAATAAAATGCTTTCTAGGCTATAATCAATTCAGAATTTGAAAAAAAAGTTTCGCTTTACATGCTGCTAACAGGACCAATGGCCAAAAACCCTGTACAGCAGTAGTTTTAGGAGTGACATATATCCTTCATAGAAATGTGGGAATCACTTTGGGAAGAGTTTGTTTGCTATCAGGCTTAGTTGCGTCCCGCCTCCGACGGGTAACTGAGGCAGCTATTTCAATTTAGTTAAAAAATCACTCCTCTTCATAACATCACATCCAACATATGTTGTGATTTTCTGTTTATATGTTTCTCTTGTACAGTACAGACTTTCCTCCATATCATCCGTTCTGCTTTTTCAGTCACTCCTGAACTTCGCTACATGTGCAGGGTTTTGTGGCTGTTGGTCCTGTTAGCAACACGTAAAGCAAAACTTTTATTCAAATTCCGAACTGATTATAGAAAGCGAGCAAATAGCGCTTTCATATAGTCACTAAAAAGCTGTCACTCACTTCAATTTATTGCAATCTCACAATTTTCCGTTATAATCAATGACGCTCTCGGAACTACAAATATAATGTCTTACATTGTGTCTAGGTGTGGCGTTTAGCATTAGGTGAATTCTCACTGTCTCACCCTGTATACATTTATATATTTATTTATTAATATCTTAACATATTATTATTATATCTTTTATTTAACCATTTGCACACACAAGCATAATCCGACTCTCCTCCTGACCACAGACGGAGATTTACAAGCCACTTTTTCCTGCACTTTTCAGTCAATTTCTTGCCTTTCCGCCCTTATGAACAGCAAATTTTCATACATGATAAAAGATATTTTGTGGTTTCTCGGTTTGACAGATTTGAGCATCCATAAACAACGCAAAACATAGGCATTTTTGAGTTTCTGCTAGTGATTCCTATGGAGAAATATCACTGCCTGCCCTCCAGCTGCATTTCGCGCCACAGCAATGACGTCATGTGCAAACAACCTATTGTGTCAGAAATGTAAGTATATTTGTGTCAAATTTTATTATATTGTTAATGTAGACATGTATTACATGTATTGAATGGGGGAGTAATGTAATATAATTACAGTCATTTTTGTGATTAAGCTATAGTGTTTATGCATTTATACTACTTGTATTTAGATTAGTGTTTTTCCATACAAATACATAAAAACCATATTACATTTTTACCATGGTATTGAGATGCTATATTTATGGTCTTAACTGGTATTATCATGATCTATGGATGATACTATGGAAGAGCAATGGTTAATTTAAAAAACAAAAAACAAAATCAAAAACTCAAACAGTCAGAATAATCAAATTTCACCATATAAAAATGAGGTTGCTACAATTTTTACAGATATTACTGATTTTGATAATGAACATAAATCTGCATCCTAACTCAGCTTCCTGACAAAAAAAAGGTTTTATTATTAATATTATCAGGCAACACAAACCTGTTTCTTGATTTGAAACAATATTACTCATTAAAACAGCAGAACTAAGAAATTAACAACTAAGAAATTATTTTTTTCTATTAAGATATTTATTTTGTTAAGGAAAAATGAATTAAAAAAACATGAAGTGTTTGTCATGTTCTGACCATAAAGAAGTTTAAAACCACAATTAACTATCTGGTTTTTACAACTTTCACACTGTAGCAAAAATCTGCATTTAAACTTGAAAGAAATAAAAATTTGACATTTATTGTGTATTGACAATAATTATCGATTTATCGAGTGATATGAAAAAAAAAAATATAAAAAAATATATATATTGTGATCAATATATATCATACTTTCTTCTGTGGAATATACCAAAGACTTTCACTGAATGGACAGGAAAAAATAAAAAATAATAATGTACATATATAAATTCATGTATAAAACATTCAATTTTTTTGTTTTTTAAATTTTGCACATTATTATTAACTAAAATGTTATTTCACCCACTAAAATTAGTTATTATTTGAGTAAAATTGAATTTCATTTAATCTATCTTTTGAATAAGTGTAAAGAATATAAAAAATAATAATAATAACAACAACAACAACAAAAAAAATATATAATACTGGTAAAAAAACCTTGATGGAATACAAACACCTTTAGAATGTTTCGACTGTCCCCTGAAGTGCATTACACAGACACCAAATAATGTGGAAAATGCTAAAAAGCGAAAGACAGTTGATAAGAGAAATCTGACTGGCAGACTGCAGGCCGGTGCTGTCGAGTCTGGCAGATAATGAATAAATTGTCAGAGTGCCTGAGATGCCTTCCAATAAGACCTTCAGCGCAGGTTGTGATTTCTGCTATGTGTGGAGTCAACCACCAGCTCTCTAAATGAGATCATGTACTGCGTTCCTGAAGTGAACAATTATAATTGTATCCGACTCTACGGCTGAAAGCTGGGATGAACCGGTTCCTCTCGCAAGTCTGTTCCTCTGTGGATACACGGATAGTGAGTTCGCCTTATGTTAGCAGTTAGCGTTATACGGTTTAGCACACACCTCTCACTCACTTGGCCGTGGAGCAGCCAGACCCGTCCGTGGGCTTCGGGGGAAAATCGCAGCGCTATAGGACTGTTAAAAGTAGATAATTGGAAACAGGAGGAAGTCGTCCTTACAATAGGCATCTACCGACGTGCAGCTTGTTACCAAAAGTGCTTTAATAATTAATGTAGTTCCCTTCCCTGTTCGACACTCTGTCTTTGATATAAGGTTACTGCGCTTGGGGTCCTGCTGAAGGACTAGGCTAAGCAGTCAAACCTTTTCAAGTCCTTCTTCTCTCTCTCTTGCCCAAACACGCACCCTGCCCAGCGTCTTTTCAGGAGCGAGGGCAATCAAGCACAGAAAACGATCTCTTCTCGTCTCTTTTTGGCACCATCAGCACATTTTCATTTTTTAGCCGTTTAATTGGCCTTGCTTATCCAATTATTCCTCAGGTTACCCATCCTTTCTGTAAATTTCAGAGGAGAGAGTGTAAATCGAACTGTGTTTGAGTGTAAGGTCATTGACGAGTAATAGTGGGCCATCATTAGTAAAGGATGTTCAGGATGGGCAGAGGGAAAGCGTGTAATGCTCCCCTCAGTGGGAGGCTCAGGATGAAGAATGAGAAAAAAATAATTATTGCATGCCTCCACTTTTAAAAGCATTCCCAGGGTTTGTCAAGGTCACTGAGGGTCGAGAATAGGCTAGTTCTTTGCTCGCATCATCAATGCCAAATGCCTGCCAGTTTGTTTGGGCTTCATTTTTTTTCTTTGTCAGCTGACAGATCGTTTAATGAATACATAGAGGAACTACAGTACATGTAGAACATGTCAGTTTAATTTCACATTCTTGTATCCATCTTGTAACATGGACTACATTCTGTGTTTGAGTATTAAAGGAGAAGTCCACTTCCAGAACAAAAATTGACAGATAATGTACTCACCCCTTGTCATCCAAGATGTTCATGTCTTTCTTTCTTCAGCCATAAAGAAATTATGTTTTTTGGTGGAAACATTTCAGGATTTTTCTCCATATAATGGACTGGTATAGTGCCCCGACTTCCAAAATGCAGTTTAAATGCGGCTTCAAACGATTCCAAATGTGGTTGTAAACGATCCCAGGAAGAAGGGTCTTATCTAGCAAAACAATCTCTTATTTTCATAAAAATAATACCCATTTTTTTTTTAAACTCCCATCTCATGTTGTCCCTCAACTTCAAAATCGTCTTATATCACTGTTTTACCCTTTTTTTTGAGGGTGTTTGATCTTCTTTACATGTTCACTTTGCAAAGACTGGGTCGGTACTTCTGCAGCGATGTAGGATGATTTTGAAATGACTTTTGAAGTTGAGGGAGAAAATACGTTTGGAGTTTTTCGACATACCCTAACTGTCTTGAGGCAGAATACACAGAGTTCAGGGAGAGCAAGACAAGATGAGCGTTTGAGATGAAAAAGTATTTCAATTGTATTTTCTTAATGAAAATAACCAATTGCTTCGCTAGATAAGACCCTTCTTCTTCGGCTGGGATCGTTTACAACTGCATTTGGGATCGTTTGAAGTCGCATTCTGCATTTTAGAAGTTCAAAAACAGGGAACCATACCAGTCCATTATATGGAGAAAAATCCTGAAATGTTTAATTCAAAAAACAATTACTTTACCGTTGAAGAAAAAAAGACATGAACATCTTGGATGACAAGGGGGTGAGTACATTACCTCTAAATTTTTGTTCTGGAAATGGACTTCTCCTTTAAGGCAAGTGCACACTATAAGAGCTTTTAAGTCTGCAACAAAGGCCTCTAATTTTAGCTGACTTCCAGTTCGTGCCATGTCTTTCCGCCCTCCCCAAAACACTGATATACCTGGGGGAGGGACATACAATATTTTGTGGTTCATTATGCAGTAAAAATGAAGTCTTTCTTGTATGTAAACATGTTGCATTTTAGAATTTATAGTGTAATATCTAGACTGTAAAATCTCTGAAACACTGCCACCTCCTAGACTTCATAGCTTGTAACTTCAACTTTTTATGCATTTCTATTTATGGTTATGCCTTTTTATGATGCATATGTGACCCTGGATCACAAAACCAATCTTAAGTAGCATGGGGAAAATTTGCAGCAATAGCCAAAAATACATTGTATCCCACACCAAATTATCATTTTTTTATGCCAAAAATCATTAGGATTTTATGTAAAGAAATGATGAAGATATTTTGTAAATTTCCTACTGTAAATATATCAAAATGTAATTTTTGATTAGTAATATGCATTGCTAAGAACTTCATTTGTACAACTTTTGAATAAGTGTTATTCCTCGGCTGGGATTGTATAGAGTAAACAATTTTCTCAATATTTACTTTTTTTGCACCCTCAGATTCCAGATATCTTGGCCAAATATTGTCCTTACAAACCATACATCAATGGAAGGCTTATTTATTCAGCTTTCAGATGATGTATAAATCTCAATTTAAAAAAAAATAGACCCTTATGACTGGTTTTGTGGTCCAGGGTCATGTATATGAATCCATAACATGCATTTTACATATTTTTCTTGTGTTGTTGCTAATGTAGATGTGCTAAGTATGCAATCAATCCTTGAACTGCATCGCATTTTGTTGATTTCTGTGTTGCTAATGTTCTGCTGCTAATGTGAGCATGTGGCAGTGCTTTACATAACTAAATAATTATGAGGTCTGTATCTGCAGTTAGTATAACTGCAGGTTTGTGTATGATTACATGCGTGGAGCTTTGCAGTTGCGCTGCACATGCTTGTGAATGCACGGAGGAGTCTGGGAGGGATTGTGCGGGGAGGTGCCATGCTGTGCCGTGTCTGTCTCTCCGTGGGCTGTGTTGTATGCAGGCCCATGCACAGCACCCTGTCAGTCAAGGTGGGGATCAGCTGTGGCCTGGGATGGGAGCATTAGCCCCCCGTGGTGCTCTCTCTCCGTACCCCCTCCCCAGCCTGCCCGATTTCCACCCCGTGCACTTCCCAGAGCGCGGCCATGCTCCTACCTGTCTGCTTAATCTGGGATTTTCTCAAGATAATGCTGTTATTTCAGGCCAGTAGCAGGATTTCCCACAAGAAAGGCCCAGTTCAGCCTTTTTTTCCCCTTCTGCCTAAATGTCATCTACTGTGCTGAGATATACAAGGGATTTTGTGGTGAGCGGTGCATGAGCAGAATTTTGACAGCATTTTAATATCCGTTATGATTGTTGTAAGACATCTCTGTTCTTTAAAACTCATTGGGAAGAGTCTATAGTATAGTCACAATAAAGCTCTGTTATCTCTTATCGAGTCAGAGATTGCAGCAGGATAGATCGCTCAATAATGAACAGCAAAGGAGGAAGATTCCAGTCGTGGAAAAGTGTAACACGTTTCTTTGCACAGATGTTGTCTAGCCAAAGGCCAGCATTCTGTGCATTACTGTAGCTTTCAACACTATGAATTATGATAGCTGTCTTTATGTGTGCACTAGATTAGTGTATATACTAGATTAGGGGCCAAGGATTTAATTACGACTATCGTGGAAATCCTTCAGGAAGAGCTACAAAAAAAGTTCTATACAAATATGTAAAATTGTAATGAATATTAAGACGATTTAATAATGTTATTAATATTTATTGCACTCTAAAAACTGCTGGGTTAATAACAACCCAGCACTAGGTAAAATATGGACAAACTACAAAATATGGTTGTTTTGACCCAGCGGTTGGGTTACTACCCAGAAGGTTGGATTAAACATTTAAATGGGTCAAAACAACCCAATCGCTGGGTATGTTCATATTTTACCCAGCAGTTTTTAGAGTGTGGTTAATTTCCATTTCTGCTTATACTAAGACATTTTAATAAAAATATCCATTCATGTAAATTATAATATAAACTAAACTTAATAATTAACATTAAACTTGTTTCATAAATGCTGTAGAAATGTTTCTTCTTCATTTTTAGTTCATAATTTAGTTCCAGAATTAAAATGTCCTGAAAATGTACTCATCCCAATGTCACCCAAGATGTTCTTGTCTTTCTTTCTTCAGTTGAAAAGAAATTAAGGTTATTGAGGAAAACATTCCTGGATTTTTTCCATATAGTGGACAGTAGGGATGGTTTGAAGGTCCAAATTGTTTTAGTGCAGCTTCAAAAGCCTCTACATGATCCCCGCCCAAGGAATAAGGGTCATATTTAGCAAAACGATTGGTCATTTTATGCCAAAAAAAAAAAGGTCACATGTGACGTAGGTGGAAGTACTGACCCAGTGTTTACAAAGCGAACATACTAAAACAAGGTAAACAATGATATCGGACGATTTTGAAGTTGGAGGACAAAATAAGATGGAGTTTTTCGCCCTACCCTAACTTTCTGAACCGAAGTACACAAGCATGTGACCTTTCTAGCGTGATTACGTAATGTGTGAAGTTGTAGACGCAGTCACAGAGCTAGTGCAAGATGAGCATTTGTGGTTAAAAGTATATGAAGATTTCAGATGCAAAAGCCTCTAAATCCATCTGACGTATTTCTTTAAAATTAGCATTTCTTTCTGGCTACTCTGTATAGGTTTCTATGTAAGTACTGGTACTTCTGAGGGCTGGGCTGAGGCTGGAATTTAGCGAGTTTGAAGTAAAAGTATTTGATGGATGTAACTCCTGTGTCAGGAGCATTCACTCAGTATCATTATCTCATTTTTGACCGAGATGGCTTTTAGCTGGTTTTGCATCTGAACTCTTCATACAAAGACGCTTATTCCTCGGCTGGGATTGTATAGAATTCTTTGAATCTGCGCTGAAACTGCAATTTAGACCTTCAACCTGTTGGCCACCATTGAAGTCCACTATATAGAAACAAAATCCATATAGTGGAATATTTTTCTCAAAAACCTTAATTTCTTTTTGAATGAAAAAATACATGATCCTGGATGACATGGGAGTGAGTATGTTCTTAGGAAATTTTGAATTTTGAATAATGAGTGAAGTAATTGAACTTTACCATAAAGGATGTTCATCTGAATATTTTTATGAAAAGTCACACCAAATGGAAATAAAATTTCCAAAAACTTTTTATTCAGTGAGAAGACATGATTAGAAATAGGTAATTTTGTACTCTGGTCATTCTGAAATGCCAAAGATTGTCATTAAAAAAAAAAAAAGTTTTTGCGATAATCCGATTTTTATTGAATGGAAACATAGGTTCACTAATACCATACAACAGGACTTCTTTAAAACAGCTGGATGTGGAATGAATTTTTAATCAATGTTTATAGCTCTCCAGCTCTGCTGAAGTAGTCCAGTAAATGAGGATAAGTGCAGGCTTGTGTGTGCGCCCGCTTGCGTGTGTGGGTCTTTCAGTAATAAGGTTGCCGTTTCTTTATGAATGAACCTTCCCTTTCATGTTTGTTCGAATGCCACATGGCTGACCACAAAACAGAACCCTCAAATCTTTTAAATAAACAGAAAGATTACAGTTCTGCTGTTGCCTTTGAAATGGTTTTGGAATGCAAATCGAGTCAGAAGGTCCGGCTGCGGTTACGCGCTTTAATAGGCTATAGTTTTAGCCAGCTGATTATTCCCCATTTATATACCTTCATTTGAAAACGTCAATTGGTTAAATCAAAGAAGGAATGCCAGAAGAGCCAAACAGGTAACCACATAATGACAGCCAAAAGACTTTCAGAAACAGACCACAGCGAAGCTGTAAAATAGAAGAAAACTAAGGAAGTATAGGATTCCCCCTGCAAAGCTAATGGCGTCGTAAGAGATAGATCGGATTCATACAGTGCCATAGCGTATACTCGCAAATCATTGTCAGCAAATCTTTAGAGCAATAATGAAAGCCAATGTGAAAATGAAGTCTCCAGCTATTCAGCACTAAGCACGTAGCGTTTTGTCCAAGCTAATCGTAAATTACAAACTAGACTCCAGCGGTGGTGTTTTTTTCCCCCAGCCTTCTCACAAATTTTGGTCTGCGTCCAGCCTCTGGGTTTGTAATTTGTGATTAGTGCAGTGGGCAGGCCTTCGTAATCTTAGGCCAGATTTAAAGCAATATTTGAAGGCAGTTCGTGATCATGAAAAGCCAATTTCCTCCAGATGTTTCAGAGAAAAAAAAGAGAAGGAAAGCCAGATTTACTCAGATTTGAACCTTTAGCCCTCCGTACTAAAATTACACAAAGAATAAACGACAACTAACCAGCAGCAGTTGGGGACGACTCCTGGATGTTTACACTCGCAGCTTCTTACAGATGGACTGTTAGCCACACTGTGAGTAAATGCAGCTCACTGCAAGCAATAATGATTATAATTAAAAAAAAAGAGAGAGAGGTATATGATTTCAGCACATGCCAACTGCTCCTTGCATAGGAGCGACAGATTGTTCCAAACCAATTAGAGCTCCTTTTGTTTAGCTCAAGTTAAACACACAATCCTCCAAAGAAAGCAAGCGTCTTTTGATTTCTTTTGAGCGCTGGCGGAGGTGGCTGCAGACGGCTCCCCGCACAAAGAGAGGTGCGGTAACGATGCGCCAGGCTCTGCCCAGATGGCTCAGAGGCACTGCGACCTTGTTAGCACCTGCTCTGCGGGCCCTTTGTGTGGGCATGGCCGTGGGCACGGAGACGGGCACGCACCACAGACTCCGCTCCTCCCAAACCTCCATCAGCTCTAATGAAGCGGCAGCTCTGCCCATCATCACTACCACCCTCAGCCCCTCACATTACCCATCAGGACACCCCCTCCCCTCCCCAAACTGATGGCGAACGGCAAAGACGTGATTTAAAATGAATCAACCATCTCAGGGCCCCTGAAATGTCATTATAATTAGGTATGTAAATCTTCTTATCATCCCCCTGTGCCATGTATTAGAACGACTGCTATAAGCCCTAAGGTTGCCCTAAAAATATTCAATTAATAAATGACTGGGTTTTGATGAACTTTGATTGTTTTGGGCCGTCTTCCAAGTTTACCTTATCAGGAAATGTCACCTTGATCCGAGTCTCAGTGGTCTGCTAAATGGTGTCACAACATCCACCCCATCCTCTTTATTTCGCACTTTGTATCGCCAGATTAACCACAGCTCAACTTTAGGTTTTATTGGACTCGAATCAAAATGATTATGATGGAATGGTGTTGTTTGAGATGCTACAGACGTATCTAGTTGACCCCGTGGCTGCCATCGAACACGCAAGGGCACGCATGCAATTCCGCCGTGTGTGTATCAACATTCAAAAAGAAGACAGGCCTTCAAGAAAGCCAGCCAGAAAAAAGCAAATCAGCTGCAAAGAAACGAACAAATGAAAGCCCAGAGTGGTGGAGCTAATGCGCAAACTTGTTTCTGTCCTCTACGGCTCCATCATTTATTCAGGAGATAGAGCGCAAGACGGCCGACTCGCATTTGCTTGATACTCAATTATACATTAGTGTACATCACTTGGCAATCTGTTCATATCAATTTAATTGGATTTTAATATTGCCTCTGATCTTGTTGTCCAATTAACAGTACTGGCTGGCAATAAAGCAGAACCACACACTCTGTGACACCTTTGATCCCCGCCATATGGAGCTCCTCCATTGATTACCACATTTTCTGAAATTTCACTCTCTCAATATGGCCAGTGATGAATGGAAGAAAATGCACATCCCCGACGTGATAAAAATTTCACTTCCACTCGCAACTTCATTTATTTTGTTGACATCCTGCACTGATTAAAAACAATAAAAAAGGAGAGCCATGCCCTGAATATGGTATGCAAATAGAGCCCTGGGCAGGCATCTTGTGATGCCAGGGGACTGTTGCAGTCACTGGCTTGGCATCGCCTCAAGAATTCCCTTAAAGTGGCAGCACCTTTTTTTCCAAAGACTCGGAGAGATGCTTCTCTTGTAATGGCTGTCACAACACCGTGCTGGTGGAGGAGAAGAAAAGCGATTTGGAGATCATTTTTCTCTTTACATAGGGGGAAAAAAACTCCTCTTGCATTCATTTTTCATAAGGACTTACATGATTTCAAAAGAGCATCACACAAAAGATTAAAAAGAAAAAATTGAAATGGGGAGAAACGGTTCCTGTAGCAACTGTTTATTCCATTCTCACATTACCATGTAAAGACAGCTGCCATAAAACGAGAGCAGTTGTATTTCTCTTTACAGGCTCGGGGGCAAGTGAGGGGCAAAACGAAGCGTGTAACGTAGACACATGCAGGGGTGCAATCAGAGCGGAGGAGTGCACAGAGCACTGACCCACTTCAGGTTAAAAGCTCACTGGAGTCACCAAGAGAAGAAGATGTTCTTGAAGATGACTCTTCTGCTGTTCTTTTCTATTCTTTTATCTCTCTGCCTCTCCTGTCCTCGCAGTTGTCTATTCCAACTAGGGTCCATCGCAGCGCTCATCCCAAAATAACTCTACCTGAGATCTGTGCTGTTGATTTTGGCACCTTGTTTTAAACTGATTTGCACTGTTTCCACTTTTTCCTTCCCGATACAGAACTTTAGGATATCTATACCTCAATTACTTTTTCATGTCTAAAATACAAAGTGATAAAAATAATTAAGTACTAAATAACATAGCAGCAGATTAACAGTAATTTCAGAAAAAAAAAAAAGAAAAAAAAAATATTATACTATAATAGTTATACTGTACTGTAATTGTTAACATTCAACCCTCAAGCCTTTATTTTGGCAGAAAGGTTGAAATTCAATATTATTTATTTATTTATTTATTTATTTATTTATTTTTAATGAAATGCTGTAAACTCCCCACAAAACCCTGGTTGTTTTGTTATATAGGCTGTAATATGAAGCAAACTGATATAAAGATAATTGATTAAGTGACTTTTGTGATTTATGACACCAATCTTAGATTTAATAATTGTATTACTAGCTTTAGCAGTCTTGGAAAATAATGCATTAATCCTATGAACTATGTTTATAATACTTTGCTGTTGTTGTTGTTGTTTTTTTTAAAGATGACATTTGAATGTTTAAATAAACAACTTTAAATAAAAATGTAAATAAATCAAAATGTTTCATTTATTTTAATCTAACAAAAAAAAAACAGTTGTAAGAAATTCTTTTTATTCTTTGTCAGATAAAAAACTATTCAAATTTTTGTCAAAATAAAAACTGTATTTCTCTAAGAAAATAGTGAATGAAGAAAAGACAAAAGAAAAGGTTGACGTCCTACATATTCACTAAAAAAACTGACTATTTAAAGTTAATTATCAGTGTATTATATTAACACAGTTTGACAAATTAACGTACTTCAACAACTGCAACAAATAAATGATATTATTCTGTATCACATTACTGAAAATCTCCACTCTGTCGTTGCTGTTTCATCGTTCACTTTTCTGTAATTCACCCTTTTTCTCACCTGTATTTCACATGCTGTATTACTGTCACTCCTGCCGCAATACAGATTGACTATGCTTTCTTTTTTCCCCCTCCCTCCTTTTCTCTGTCTCTCTCCTACGCAAGTATAAAAAGCACTGTTGTGTAGTGGCCTATCATTAGAATAATTAATTGTTCAATGAAGTGGCATTTTCAGCAGGAAGTACTCCAACGGATGCTGTAAGACAGGCATTAACAAGAGTGAAGTCAGCAGCGAGAAGGGGGGCTGCACTTGTTTTGTGCTAGTCAGAGTATTTTTTTTCTTTTTTGCAAAGACCAAACATCAGAAATGTACAAAGGTAAATATTCTATATATTTAAAATTACATTAACTACAAGAAGTAAAAAAAGGCCAGCTGGTACCATACCACCAAACAAAAAAGAATAGCCTATCTGTTACACGTCATAAATGATTTCTTGACCATTAGCACTTTTTCTGCATCACAGCTATTCCTAGGGCATATTAAATCAGCGAGGGTGCGTGTGTGTGGGGGGGGGCCTTGGTAGGACATCTGCGCCTGCCAGATAATTCAGTTAATTTCTATTCCCTTGAACCTGGAGGTGTTAATTTGGAAGCAAGGCAGTCGAGTCTGAAGAATGCCAATACGTCATTTGAATGATTAATGCAGTCGGGGGAATTGGGGGCCTTTGTTTACTCTTTCATTTTGACATGGCAAAGCAAGGAGGTGCGGTGCGTGGCGCTCAGAGTTGAGGGCAACTTCTGTGGGCATCCTGGGCCTCGTGTGCGGGAGACTGTGTGCAAATGCAGAGACGGCCTGACTAGAATGTTGGGATATAGCAAGGTGAAAAACACACTAATTTAACTCTCTGCATTCAGAATCTACTAGTCAGAACAATCAAACATGACACATATACACACCATGTGCCAAATATAAAGGGTTATCGCAGGTAAATCACAAACTCATACACTTTGAAAAAGAAGTGTCTTTTTAACTACTGGCTAAATTAACTTAATAATTTAATCATTTGTTTATTATAACAAAATGATTGTATATAAAAAGTGTAGGGATGTGCCTGAATCCGAATGCAGTGTTTGGAAAGGAAATAACATATACTATGGAACCCCTAAGGGGATTAAATACGAGATGGGAGGAAAAATATATATCTCTCGCAATTATATCATTGGGTAATTATGCTGTACATGAAGTGCATACATCAGGTAGCCAGTATTAATATGCGAGGCATTGAAATTCGCTTTTTACTCTCACTTTCGAGATTCTCAATCACACATACTGTGTATACTATGAAGCAGTATACTTACCACACATTTTACAAGAACGTTTATTTTGGATGCGATTAATCACAATTAATTATCTGACAGCACTAACTGGAATGTAACAGATTACTGCTAGCAAGCGACTAACCATGTCTCTTTAGTGGCTCCGTAAAACACGTTATTATTCATTTATTCGTGCCTTTCCGAATACAGATTCACTATTTGGGCACATTCCTAAAAAGCTGTATTCATGCTGTTTTATTGTTGTCAGTAACACTTTAAAATAAAATTCCATTTGTTAACATAAGTTACCTATATTTCTTATCAATGAAAAACATTTTTGGTTACACTTTATTGTAAGGTGTCCTTGTTACCATTTAATTATACAAACAAAAACTGTGTAATATTAATAAGTAACAACATGTACTTATAGGGTTAGGATTAGGGTTGGTTTAGGGTTAGGTATGCATAATTATGTATAATATATTTTTATTACTGTAGTATGTACATGTAAAGTATAAAAAGGACGATAATTTTAAAGCATTTAATAAGCCCAAGCCGTAAGCCGTTACTGTAAATTGTTACCAAAGATTCTTAAATAAGAACAAACACTAGCAACAAAGTTTGATGGAAAAAACATTTATTTATATAATATCCCAAAAATCTTGCTATTGAGAATGGCCATGACTGCTTTTAGATGACCTTTTTATATTTTGTGCATTTCCGCATTTTGCGATAATCCTGTCTTGGGATTCAGTGTCATTTTCCAGCATAATTAAATGAAGAAAGTAATGTGTCTGCAGGAAATAAATTGCACCGTATTGAAGCTTTACTCCGGGTTCAGGCGAATGACACACTCTCTTAGTCATTTGCCAGGCAGTTAGCGGGCAGGGTGTGCCAGACGTGTCCCTGAGCAGTGGGACTTGGCTGGGCTGCCAGCTGCCCCCGCAGGCCCCGCGATCCAGCCCTGCCCAAGGTGAGATGAACTCATCTTGAGAGAGCTGACTGGCACAGACATGCTCTGCTGGCCAGAGAACAGGCAGGTGTCCCCGTCCCATTCCCGTCTTCCTCACTTCTCATGCCCAACGAAGTGCAGCAAGCTCTGACGGATATCCTGTCTGCTTTCCCTTTGAGCCTAGTCTCTCGCTCTCTCTCTCTTTCTCTGGCTCCTGTGCGCTCGCTCGCTTTCTTTTTTCCCAGCCCCATCACTTATTCATGGAACAGGTTCAACTCCCAGCACTGATGTCTGGAAACGACGCGTGGACACAGAAGTGACAGTGGGTGGTTTTGAGAGTGGCCAGCGTGGATAATAGCAGCCAGGCGACGGAGGTAAAAAGGCTCGATGCTATTAGAGATGCTGAGGTTAATTATCAGAGTTAACAAATGTACATTTCTATGTGCTTTAGAATGTATTCAGTAAAATGTCAAAATGTGAGTCTGTTAAGAACTTCAAGCTTTTAAATAGAAATTACTCAAAATATGTTGACCTTTTATAAATATGTGGAATGCAAATGATCAATTGTCAAATTATCAAATGATCATATTTCTTCAAGGTTTATGACTAAAATTGGTTGTCAGTTTTGGAACTACATCCTCGCTCTCAGTGCCTTAACCGCCATGTTAACAAATGTTCTGTTTGAAAACTCCTTGTCCTTTTAATGGCTCAAAATAATTGTAAAACCTCTTGACTTTTCTTAATCGAATGAGAACTGATGATAAACAAAGCTTCAATAAAAAAACAAAAACAAACAAACAAACAAAAACAGCAGCAACAACAACCTGCTTCAAGCGTCCTTGATGAAAACGGTTAAATTACTAATATATTACTATATAAAACTATTACTATAGAAAATATAAATAAATGCTTAAGACTGCCTGATTGAGGTACACACTTAAAGTTCACTCTTGTCAATTATATGTGTATATATTTATTTTTTTCAGTATGAAAATTATTTATTTATAAATGCATAAAAAAATACAAATAAATAACATGACAACATCATTTTTTTCCTGCTGAGTTTTGTTTGATAGGTAAAATAAATTCAGAAACTAAAAAGAAACAAGAGGTTCATTTCAAAACTATGAATATGTGTTTTTAATCCACATCAATCTAGATTTTGAAAAATACTATTGAAATTACCAAAAAAAAAAAAAAGAAGAAAAAAAGAGAGGTTTATTTCAAAACGATGAATATGAGTTTTTAATCCACATTTTAATGAACAATTCACCAATCTAGATTTTGGAAAATACTTACGAAATTACAGAGAAAAAAAATCAGTATGTGGAATATTATCTTTTCATTTAGGTTTCTGATGTCTCATTGCCAGGTTTAAAAAAAATGAATGGGGGTGTGTTTCTCCTCCTTTATCAGTCACTTTTTGCAATCAATATGTAGGACATCTCGATAAGACTGACAAAAACAAACACACACACACCCACTACTCACACTGAAGGACACACACCACATATCAGCAGAGAAACAATTACATGAAATGTTAGAAATACACATATTTCTTTACAATATTCTGCAAATTCCATTAAACTGTTTAGCGTTATTTAAAGTTTATGTCAAACATATTTAAAGCACTTAAAGAATGCACTGACAATGCATTTTATTTATCCATTTATTTATTTTTTAATGGGATGATGAATCTCTTTAAAATATAACTCTTGTCAAAACACATTTGAATAAGATGCTGTAAATCCTTAATGAAATACATACTGTATTAGTGTGTGTCTCAGAGGAATTTAACATGGTGCTAAATCACTCTATAAATAGATCACAAACCAATTAAGCCCGTGATGGCTAATCCATGATGGGCCTGTATATGCAAGGTTTTTTTTTTCAGTCCTCTGTAGTCTTAGAAAACCAGAGTGATGGCTTCCTCATAGCTCGCCTGTCCACATCCATTTCATACACCAGAGAGAGCACATCTGCGTTTCCAATCCTCCCTCGTTTTAAAGTCCCTCTAGGTGCATTTAAATTAAAAGCGGTTCAGGTTTATAAAATGTTAGATTCACCGATAATCTGAGGTCTGACGTGACCCCAAACCAAGCCAGTTTAGAGAAGCTTGCTAGTGACATTATTGAGATACCATGTGTGTTCTAGCCTCTGATTGGAACGTCTGGAGAAAGAAATTTGCATGCCTCCCTAGAATCATTAACACTTACATAACTCGGCTATGGTGATTGCTGTGCTGAAAGGTATGTGTGTGTCTTCGTGCTCCAGAGAGACTGAAGCGTTAGCTGCAAATCCTGCCTGCCATCAGGGTTTTATCCTTGGCCTAAGAGCTGCCTGATCAATGGCCCTGCTCTTTTGAACAGCAAAACCCCACTGAACTTTGAAAGCTTCTCACTCATCACACCGTCACCTCGAGCCAAAGCGCAGGGAAACAGTATGAGACCGGGAGAATACAAAACACAAGAACCTTCACGTTTTTTAAATAAAAGAATTTGACAAACTGACGAAACGCTTTGGAGAGAATTCGTCATTTCTTTAAAACGAGAAAATGACATGAGAATTATGTGGGGAGCCAGCCAAGCTTGGGATTTATAAAACACTCAACAAATACCCCTTTGACTGAATAAATGTAAAACTACTCCGTTCAATTACGCTGGCAAGGTGCAGAATTTAACCCCTTGAGAATCTCCTGGAATCTGGAAACATCACTAATGTTGCCTGCACTTTGCCAAAACCCATCACTGCTAACACACACACCCCCTGCCAAACGTCTGGATCTCCTTTAAGTTGTTACTTATTTCTGTAGACAGATGTGAGCGTTCTCGAGCACCGATATATTTTGTCGGTGATGTGCCCTACATGCTAACCCTCATTATATATCATAAAACAGCTGAAAACTCATATGTGCATTGATTTTTGCCTCAGGCCTCTGAGTGTGCGCTCAAAGCAACGCTCTCAAAGAGCATCAGAGAGCATGACACAAGCAAGACTATTTGGCACAAGTTATAACCTTTGATATTCGACAACCTTACGACAATCAAACCTACTGGAAGCTACTGGTTAAAGTTGTGTTCAAGTAGCTCAAACAGTAGAGCAAGAGCAAGTTAAAGTGTCTGCCAAATGCATACATACATTGCAAATAAAATTAAATAACAAAAGAAGAAGAGAGAAAAAAATCATAAAGACCAAACCAGCTCATGATTCTAAAGTAACAAAGCATGATAACAACGTGTGCATTTACATTTACAACTACTAAAAATTGACGACAGGGCCGTTGAATTCCTAGAAAATAATGTACACCCGAGGCAGTGATTCGCGTCGTGGCAGTTACACCTCGGGTGTGCATTATTTTCAAAGAATTCAGCGGACCAAAGTCATTGTTCCGCTTATATCAGCGGACCAAAGTCATTGTTCCGGTTACCACACCTCACGACATCGATCATGTGTCGATCATATCAATGCTGTTGTGAATAGGATTAATTTCTTACACCGTTTTACACTGGACGTGAGCGGCGCAGCACGACGCGGCACAACAAATCCCCAACAGTAAACTGCTGCCGTGTTCTGTTTATGACATGCTTACACAAAGTTCAAATGATCTGCAATGGTCACTTTGTCGAGTCCAGTGTAGACAGACTCCTGTTGCAGCCAGTGTTGTCAACTTCTTTAAATGGAAAGTAGCTAAATCGTGCTTAAAAATCACTAAATGTTGCTAGATTACGTCATGCGCTGATTAGCATATTCATGACGTCAGTGTGTCGTATTGTCTTGCCTCTCTAATGCAGCCAAATTCTCAATAAATGTTTTCACTGATATATTTTACTGTTTCTGTTGTCAGACAACGGGATGAATATAAAATACTGACTGAAATTAAGACTACATTAAGACTACATAACCAGCTCTTGAAGATATCAATCTGCACTAAAATCCTGATTCATAATCACAACATTGTTTAATGAAATCAAATACACATACGATTAGGACAATGGCTGTGCTGTGATTTCAGATATACTTGCATGTAAAATAGAGTTAGAAGCAACAGAATATCTATTTTAACTTAAAGCGCTGCTCCTCTTTGCCACTCGCTGAACAGAGCAGACGCAGAGAGATGTGTGCACGCAGGGAAAGCAAGACTTCGCGTTTGTGCGGCAGTACCGGAGAGTCTCAGAAACTAAATAGGTTTGTCCCAAAAGTCACTAGATTTGTCGCTAGGTGCTTTTTTGGGAAAAAGTCTCCAAGGGGTCTGAAAAGTGCTAAATCTAAGTTGGTAACACTGGTTGCGGCGTCGCAACTGTCGCGTCCAGTGTAGACAAGGTGTTAAGGTGCGTTCACACTGGACACGACTTGAGCAAATAAATCGCGCTATTCACGCTTGAACATTTTGAGTTTACTCACTTCATTCGCGTGTGAAATTCACTTCACAACAGACACGAATTCGCGTCATGGGAGGGGCTTCTGCCAGGTGGCTCCAGTCTCGTTGCAAAATGGCTGACATGGATTTTGTTGTGAGGGTAGCCGTGCTTTATGTGCTATGGAAAGCTGAAAAACGGCGTAGACTCGTTCAGCGCCGTGTCTGGGTCCATCAGATCAGTCCATCAATATTATATAGCTCAAATTGAGTAAAGAGCGTTTAACTTACCAAATTGTCCGACCTCCTCACTCACTTTCTTCCAAGCAAGATCCTTTTTATTCCTGTTTCTATAAAAGTACGAAGATGTATTGTACAGCTCTAGGTATCCACATACAGCGACAATGATTTTGTCCACCATTGTTGTTTCGAATTTTGCCTCCGCTTGCTACGTCGTAATCACATCACTACTAGAGCAAGCTCCTGATTGGTTAATGTGGCACGAATATTCGCCAAAGTTCAGATTTTTCAACTTGCCCGAAACGCTCAATTCGCGCTGCAGGATATCTATCGGGTCTTTGCTAGTGAATTAGATAGTGAATTACCTCTCTGAGTCTGTGTGTCTCTAATAGTGAAACTTCAAGTTCATTTTCTTCAGGAGCCTCGCTTGTGAGAAATGTCATATAGATTTTTTAAAAATTATTAATAGTCAGAGCAGCGCTAACAACATTAGCTGGTATGTTAAGGATTGTGCACACTGTATGTGTGTGCCTCTGTAAGGGAGAGTGGGAGAAATAGAGTATGTGCTTTCCATACATAATAAAACGTAATTTTGTGGCAAAAACATGGAAATAATCTGTCGTTTTTATCCCTTTATTTATTATATTTATTTGTTTGGCAAGTATCGTTGTTGGTTTTGGATATTTTGCTGTTTTACGCTGCAAGGACCTTTGAAATAACTGAAATCATGTGGCGAGGAATCGTGTAATGCGGTCAGTAGCTGCCTGGAACCAAGTTCGCCCTGCGTTTCCCTAAAAATAATGCATACCTTCAGAATGTTTGTCAGCCAATCAGATTCAAACAATCAACGGCCTGTAGTATAATATAACATAACTGCTACTTTACTAAGTATTATAAATAAATCAGCTTATAATAAAAGCCTAACAATTCAAGAAAACTGTCATTAAAAAATAATAAGTAAGCCACTAGAATATGGTGCAATATCAAGGCTTAGTGTTTAGGCAAAATTCAGTTGAATTTTGCCTAAACACTAAGAACTTTCCTGATAAATAAATAAAGTCAAAGGCATTTTCATAAACTTTGACCACATTGGAAAGCATAATTTTGTTAGATTAAACTGTAAATGTAAATGCACTCATTTGTAATTAATACTTTGTAATTGCATTTTTACATTATGTAATATAATGTTTTAATAATTAGCATTTTGAAAAATACTACCATTGTAACACAGTCCAACAAACAAATTAAAACGGTTATTGTTTTAAACTAAAATATGTTCTGATTTCCATGGGGGTTCTTTTATCCAAAATATAACTGTATAAAGATAAACTGCATCAACTAAATATAATTCACTGGTCATTATCAAATCAACATGAGGTCGTCAGCTTTGGTTCGATATATCATTACTGTCAAACCCATTTAGAATCCTGCGGAGTCCATTTTAAAGAGTGGAAAGATCTTGGTTCTGTGGTCAGGTTTAAGTTTCCCTTTGGTGCACTTTTCACTGCAGGTTTGACCTCTTTAGCTGTTCTACATTTATACCCTTTTACAGACGCACAACAAAAAGGAGAGCCAGAACAAAGCCAGACAATTACAGTCAGAAAGAACTCATCGCTGTGGGGCAAGGTGGACAGCACAGAGCCACGCTCATCTTACACGGCTCTCACACAGACACGCAGGCTGGCAAAAGGCATCCAGCCCATCAGGAGCCTCAGAGAGGAAACAGGATGGGGAATTCCAAACAAAGAGACAGGCAAGTTGATTCTTGCAGAAACCAGAGCATTTTCTTCAAAAATTGTGGTCACTGCTTTGGCACCCAGCCTGATGTTATTCAAAAGCATTCGGGAGTGCAAGCCAAAGGCCCGGCGAAGCACCAAGACCGCCGTCGCTGCTTTTGTAAAGAGGTGATAGTGGAAAAAATAAGGATAAGGTCTGACTAATTTTCATTACCTTATCTGAGCGTTTACCACAGAGTACATTATGAATTTATCAGCAGGTAGATGGGCACTGTACACACAGGGAGAAGCCAAAGTCGTCTCTGAGTGACTCTGTGGCTCTCCATGGTGTCACACTCCACAATAACACTGTAATGTCATTCTGAAATAAAGAAGTTTTGCACATGAGTGGCTCTGCTTTTGTCCTCAGGGTTACTTTATGAAATTAAAATAGAGTGAATGAGACTCCCTTTGAAGGCCAGACAGATAGAGCGAGGGAATGAGAGAAAGAGAGAGAGAGAGTGGGAGAAAGAAGGGGGCTGGGGGCAAGCAATAGGAGCGCAATTAAAATTGCACACACTGGCGAAATCTTTTTCTTTTAAAGCACAAGTCCTAGCCCTCTTTAGGGAGCTCATCAACCCCTTCTCCTTTTGAAGATTTCACAGTGTTTTTTTTCTCTCTGGTTTTAGGCAGACAACGAGGTGCTGGCCGCTCCATTATGGCCTTGTTTGCTCCTTGTATGCAGGATCATCCATACAATAAAGGCGAAATTAAAAGTTCTCAGATGTGCGGCACTGTTGGCACATGCTGCTAGCATACGCATATTCTCTCCGCCCCCGGATGGATTGAAGATACCACGTTCACATGGGAGTGAAGGCCAGAGAGGAGAAAATGTGAGGGGCTGCCGCCTTCTGCCTATCGGTGAGGTGTAGTTGTTTTCAACATTATTAGCTGCTGTTGTACAACACATTTTAAATGCTTAAACTGTTAGCACTTAAGTCAACACTTACATATAATTTACAAAAAAAACCCTCATGTTGTTCCAAACTAGTATGACGTTCTTTCTTCTATGAAGCACACACACACAAAAAGTTTAAATATAATATACTGGGAACT
This sequence comes from Labeo catla, assembly GCA_012976165.1. Lineage (NCBI taxonomy): Eukaryota > Metazoa > Chordata > Actinopteri > Cypriniformes > Cyprinidae > Labeo > Labeo catla. The sequence goes on along the minus strand of VONZ01000020.1, from coordinate 2,126,108 downwards.
CTTTCCATGCAATTGATTTTAAAGCTTCAAAAGTATGCAAATGCATAATAAAGCTTCATAAATTGTGTTATGTTTCATGCTCTTAAGTCAAAGTCTTCTGAAGCCATACACTAACTTTGTGAGGAACAGAATAAAACATTAGTCATTATTATTCACTTACATTCTTACTATCTGCCTTCGCTTTTCTTAGCGTAGTAAAGAGAATAATCAGCATACACTAAGCTAGTAGGCTAATTAGGTAGTGCTTATGTATATTAACCTTTAAGACTAAGTAAATTTACTAAGAAAGACTAACTAATGGACACTAAGGGAAGTAAAAATGTTTCATTTGACCATCTTCATGTACAGTTAGCCATAAAGTTATTAATTAACGTATTATGACTCTAATATCTTATACTGATTGAGTTTTTATCAGTGTCACTATTATTAGCAACATTCAGAGTGTATGAAACAGTATGTAGCAATATGAAACAAGCCTGGCAATCCAACACTATTCAAGCAAGAAGAAAGTTTACACTTATGTGACTAAACAACTCTAAAACGACTAAAAAATGCTAACATGTATACACAATATGCACTATTACACCCAAAATATTTAATTTGGCTCAAACCTACAGTCACCTGCAGTATGCAACATATGTGACCCTGGACCACAAAACCAGGCGTAAATAGCATCAGGATATTAAGTAAAGATCATGTTCCATGAAGATATTTTGTACATTTCCTACCATATATAGGAAATTGTCATTTCGATAACTTTAAAGGTGATTTTTTTTGCACCCTCAGATTCTAAATTTTCAAATAGTTGTACCTTGACCAAATATTGTCCTATCCTAACAAACCACACATCAATGGAAAGCTTATTTATTCAGCTTTTATATATTTTATATATTATCTCAATTTAATAAAATTACCCTTATGACTGGTTTTGTGGTCCAGAGTCACATATTTGAAATACCCCATTTATAACAAATGAAATGACCCTGTAGCAGATCTATACAGGAGGAGCTGGGGAGGGTGGAGGGTTTCTGAAGCATGCGCTGCAACTGTGACAGCAAGCACTAGCCGAGTATTTGAATGTTGAGCAGCAAGCTCATTGGCTGCTGATATGAAAAGGAACCAATCAGCTGCACCATGTGAATAATGATGTCATTATGTCAGATTGAGTTAGAACCTGGCCTGCGCTATCTAGAATTTTTCAACTTTTGAATTGCTTTGGAATCTAACAGTTAGTAGTTCTGTGGCGGGACTAATGCTGCCTTCAAAGTACATAAAATGTAAGTTCATTCATAACTGACCAAGTTGTTGTTATTTTAAATAATCGTATAATTAGGACTGTAATCACTGCATATTTGTTATGACTAAAGCTCACTTGAATTTGACATTATGGTGCCTTGCACGCTATTTTTCTTAATACGAAAAGGCTAGTTTTGGGTGAACTATTTTTTACTCTGTTGTGGGTGTCAGGTGTGTTCCAGTGTAGTGGGTCGAGCATGCAGATGGGGCGGGCAGCATGTAGCCGTATCTCCGTGCACTGAGGAACACAGTAATGGACGGGGATGAATCATCGATCTGACACTTCTAACTGCATTCCTGTTTTTACATTTCTCTAATGACAGCTGTTCCAAAGACAATCTGGAATGTTTCCAGTGTCAAATCAGCCATATCCAGAGCATGTTTCACCTCTTGACGCGTACGCACTCTGTGTTCTTTCTGTGTGTGCGTATGTTTGCTGTGAGGTCATGTGTAAGAATGTCTCTGGTGATGCATCAAGATTAACCTGTTTCATGAAAAGAAGGTATGCATGCAGGACGCTGCCTGCTTAATCTACAGATGTGCAGCAAGACTGCACGCACCCCATCCATTATATGCCTGTGTTTTCTGATGGGTTCAGGACACTGCAACAGGGCATTATGGTTTCATAAATGATAATTTATGCAGCCATGTTAAAATCTGGCCACAAAGCTTCATCACTGAGCTCTTCCTTGCGTCTTCCCAAGTTAATTACTAGGTCAAAAAAGCAATTTGTACCATCCAAGAACAGACCCCTTTCCAAACACCTTGCGCATTATGCAAAAATGGCAGATGCTGGCAACACCTCCTGAACAAGCTGGTGCAAGGGTGAGAAAGACAGATGAATGCGGAGAGGCGTTTAACGCATTCATTTTGTTTATTTGTTTATTTTTGCAACACCCAGAGAAGACAAACTCATAGATCTAACCAACAAAATCTCTGAAATAATAATGCTTATTAACATACTTTTCAAATTGAAAAAAGGACATTTGTACAAGATGAAAACATGAAGGCAACAGTTTGAATGTGTTTTTTAAGTAGCTTAAAAATTGGCAAGGTGCCACAACTTAAAATCTGTCATTAATATAACAATTAATTAGGAAGTACCCTCTAAAAAAATAAAGGCGCCAAAGGGGTGTTTTTGCAGTGATGCCATAGAAGAACCATTTTTGGTTTCCCAAAGAACCTTTCAGTGAACAGTTCTTAAAAGAACCACTTTGAAGAAAAATCTAAAGAACCTTTTCTGCTTTTGAAAGGTTCCATGGATGTTTAAGATTCTTCATGGGACCTTTGATGCCAATAAATAATTTTCAAGAATGTAACTTTAAGACAATGTTTATAAAAATAGCTTATAACTGTTTAGTGCCTTTTTAAAAATAAAATCAAATAATTACTCATACATACACAGACTCATGCATACACAAACTCCACTTGGTACACAAAACATGTCAAGAGTAACAAAAAAACTAACTAATCATTAAGAGGAACAAACTCATCCTGACAACACAAGACAACAAGTTACTGAGTGTGACAACCAAATCAACAAGAACAGTGTAAATAAAACAGGCAAACGGTCAAACAATGCAACCGTATTAATTATTCATGCCCCAGTGCATGCTGGGAAAAGGGTGAATAGGACTGAACAACAAAACGTTTTTTATTCCTCCAGTGTAGACAAGTAAAATCCTCACCTGCTACGATTTATTTAATACAAATTCTAAAATGTAATAGAACATTATTAAAATGATTAGAATAGCAAGTAATGAAAAACTGCAATAATATTGTAAATATTTGGTGATTTTTCTGAAGCAAGATTTAAACCACTTTTAAAAAAAGCCTACCATATTACACAGAGAAAAAGAGGGAAAGTGCGTGAGAGAGAGAGTGAGTGATAAAACGAGTATGAGAAAAACGGTGGAACAACAGCTAGCGGCATCAGACCCAAACACAGTCAAAGGAAAGAGAACAAGAGAAAATAGAAACACTTTAATGCTGCAAAAGCTGAGTAAGTTATTCTCTTTCAGTTAAAACAGGGGCGTTGACATAACAAACAACAGATTTGATCCACTGGATGTATGATACACATAGAGGGTATACCTGCTTTTAGCTGTGTTGCATGTGATGCTTTTCACAGACATACTCCGGCTTTAAGGCAGAAGATAAGCTAAGGTCTGTCTCTGTGTGTGTGTGTTTACTTGTATGTGTGCTGTGCCGCCCAGGGCACAAGAGTGTTTTCGTGTTGACTTCAGAGCCAAATCGGGAGGCAACGAAGGGGACAGGCCACAGCTTTCAGCAACATGTCAACTGGACACATTAACTCATAAAATATCCTCTGTGCGCATGAAAAATGCAGGCTGACTCCAGGAGAAGGGTATGTATAATTGATTCAAATGAGGAGCTCTTCCCTGCCAGGGACCGTGCGCTCGGTTTGCCAGCTGCTGTGCTGGGAGAACAGAATGTAGGCCAGAGAAAGAAGAAAGGTGCTCCGGACACAGACTGACCCGGTGGGAGAGAGGAAAAGATAGAGGACGAACCACATCAAGCCCCAGGCCATGACGTGAATGACGTTAGAGAGAGTTCATCCAAATGGTGCACATTATTAGCGTCATTTGCATCAGCTGATGCAGGACCATCACATAACCTCCTCGTTAAATAAACAAAAGACAACCAAAAATAATAATAATAAAAATGGTTTGAATTCAGTCTTGGGATATATGTTAAAGGATACCCATACCAAAAAGAAGTATACTACTAGTAAGTATATTATTAAGTATACTTTATGTAGTAGTTATACAAATGTCAGTGTACTAGTAGTATACTTGTAAGTGTACTATTTCAATACTCCTTGGGACTAAATTGGCCCACTTTCTAGTATATAAAAGTATACATTTAAGTATACTTTAAGTAAACTTTGAGTACACAACTAGTTTATTTCTATGTTTTGGGTTGTACTGCAACTATACTAAAAGTGAACTTATTGGTATACTGATAGTTTACTAATTAAATACTTGTAGTGTTTTTAGTACACTTTTAAGTATAGTCTCAGTAAACTACTAGTTTAGTAGTTTTATAGTGCAAGTATACTCTTTTCTTTAAGTGAACTTTACATCATAGTTTAAGTATACTACTATGTCCCTATTAGGTATTTATTTGTATATTTTGTTACATGAACATGCATTTATTCTAGCTTCATGCATTCTTTTTTTTATAAACACTTGGGTAAGTTTCAGAAATAATAATAAAAAAATAAAAAAATAAATAAAATACATTTTGAGCAAAGAAAAGAAAAAAGACTATGAAGTTGATTCAGAGTGATAATCAAAACATAGATGGAGTCAATCAACACCCCAAAGCTTGACAGTCATTATTACCTCTTAATGGGTCACATTTTAATCCATAATGTTACAGTTTTAATGCTGTTTTATGATTGATTATGTGGAAGCATCTGTTGTTTCGGTTTCTTCTTTGCTTGTGTTTTGGAAATTCTGTGCAGAAGATGTGTAATAGCACCCCCTCCCCACCATATAACAATGAAAACATGGATTCTCTGAGAACAATATTGCTCAAATACATTTAGACTTTTTCTAAGTATAAATCAAATATACTTGTCATTTTAAGTATAGCTTAAAAGAAGTATACTAATAGCACACTCGAATAAACTTCTTTTTCGCAAGGGTAGTTCACCCAAAATATAATGTTATGTCATCATTTACTCAACCATACAGTATGTCGTTCCAAATGTGACTTTCTTTTTTCTTTTTGTGGAACACAGATGTTTCTGAGACAGAAAAACTGTAAAATGCACAAGAAAATGAAGAAAGTAAGTCATACAGGTTCAGTATGATAAGCGATGACAGAATTTTAACTGTTTCTTTAATGTTTTTATTGTAATTCTATAAAGAACATAAAGTAAATTAAAGAAAGATTGTAAATTGAAAATAGCTTCAATACATCCGGGCCCTCTATATAACTATTTGGTGCTCAACCCTGTAAATTCACACTATTTTGCAGCTGAATATTCCCTTGCCAGTTATAAATTCAGAATGCAAAATATTCTTTCTTGACCTGTATAAATTCATAAGATGCTCCGGATTAAAAATGTACGAAATCCCTTCTGTTTAAATAATCTGTTTAAATCTGTCATGTTACTGTTTAAGTTGGAACTGAATGATTATCACCGCATAACCACTGCTTTCCTCAAACACCATCATCTCAACATGCAAATGTGGGTGGACGACACCAACCCTGTACCTGAAGTAAATCCCAGCAAATCTTCCTGTTCCTCTTGAGCCATATGACTTTTATTACATAATGTAAGTAGGTGTGTTTAAATATGCTTTATTTATTTATATGCTACATTTCAGTCGAACTAAAGCAATCATTTTTTTACATAAAAAAGTGAAATCATATCAGTCTGGTTTTTGCAACATCAGACTAAAAGATCTGGACAAAGCCATATTTTCTCTCACAGACATTCAGATATTACAGAAATGTGCATATAAATATACTTATGTCAGTAGGTTTGCATATCTTCTTTTTTTGAAGAGGTGAAAGCTGGTTTATTAAGCCTTTTAGCACTCCCCCCAACAACCGTCTCCACCCCCAGGACAAAGGTCCTGCCAGTTGCGTCTCCGCACAGCAATTACCCCGGCCAAATCAATGGCCATTGTTTCTGCTGGTAACCTTGCGAATAAATCAGGCTTTAGCTTGAAAGTAGTTAACGCTACCGTTCCCGCCGCCCAGTCTTCAAGGTCATTATCTGATTTAGTCGAAGAAAAACACTGTGCCTTTCCTACTCTTGTTTTCCTTTTCATTTCCTTTTTTGTTTTTTCCCTCTTCTTGCAGTTGAATGGCAACCCCTAATCAAGTCTTGACTGAACACCGATTTTAATCACCCGTCACACAGAGCTGCCAAATTCCTACAGGCAAATAGCCATAAAAAATTTACCAGCAATTCCTCACCTTGCACCGTGCAGCTATTTGTTGTTCTGCTTAAATGTATAAAATAATATATTATTGAGTGGCCAGTGTGCAGAAAGGCATAGAGGAAGAAGGCATGGAGTGATTCCAAGGTCAGCACTCTATGCCCGGGGACTAGACAATCGATATCATTTAGTCAATAACTTCTTTATTACTCCACTATCACTCCCAGCAAAATGATTTCGGAGTTAAAACACATTTTTGTATAAGCAGTTCATAGAATATTGAGCAACCGTATTAAAGAATAAAAGCACTACTCAGGTTTTTTTTTTTTTTTTGCTTGGCCCGTTCTAGTGAGGTCAGCCCCAGTGCCCATCAGTGCTACTGTAACCTTCTTTCCTCTCTTATTAAAGCGGGGTCTCTCACAGGGGGCCAATTATATGATGCGGTAAGCACACAAACCTATGTGGCAGCGTGTGGGGTGACAGTCGACGTCCCCCCGTCCCAACGGTGTGCCTGCGTTGGGTTTTTACAATGCAATCCCTGCACGCAATAACTGCAGCGCCTTGGGTGAAGGACACTGAGACGCAATAAATATGGATGCAAAACCAAAAATAATATTATAATAGTACATAAAAGACGCCACCATCTTCCCCTATCCGGTAGCATACAAGTGGCACTTTACTGCAGCTTGTAAAAGTGCTTTATCACCTGCCACCGCATGCACAGAGGAGAGAGGAATGACACATTGCCGTACCAGGTTGCATTAGGAGCACTTTGCATCTTTCTTTTTGAAGACTGCACAGCTTTCTTGTCCTTTTTCACTTGTTTTGTAACAAATTTAGTCACATTTAGAAAAGCATTTATTATTGCACTTTTCCTGACCTTTCGTTTATCTGTTGTTTGCTTGAACACACTGTAATTGCTGTAATGAAATTCGTTCTTACTGCTAAACCTGTGACCGAAGAGAAGAAAAACAAAGCGCAAGCACTGTTCTTGAAATAAATCTGCAAATACTACAGAAGTCAGGCGTGTGCCATGACAGACAGCCCCTCAGCGGGAGCTTCAGGTGATCTCCTTGCCCATTAAAGCAGGCCCAGGTGAGGACTTTACTCAATGGAGTAATCCATGAGGGAGGTGAACAAACAAAGTTTCCCATTGACGAATGGCTCTGCGGTCAGTAACACTTTGGACCTGATCCAAAAAAAGAAAGAGAAAATCAACCGCAATATCAATGACGCTTGCCATGGAAAATTCTTCTCTCAAAGAATGACTTAGGAAAATAACTATATATTTTATTGTTCTTTGCAGAGGAATGCTTTTCTTTGGAAGCATTTCTTCTTAAATCGTATTTGGTCAGTTTGATAATTTTTCCTTTTCTCTTAAATCAGTTGCCATGGTAGAAGACAGTTTAAAAGTGAATTAACATGTTTTTTCAGTGGAATTTCTTCAGGAATTTCTGATGCTCATTTAATTTAGATGGACTCAGAAAGAAACAAGAAATTTATTGTTTGTTATTGTTTTATATTACCAGTTTCATTCATTTTAATAGTTTAGCACTAGTCATTGTAGCTTTACTGTGGTCAAGCTTCAAAGTCACATTGGAAATATAGAGAGTATCAAACAACTTAATACAACCACATATAACAGTAGTACATGGAATATTTCAGCAAAAGCTGCAACTACAATCAACTATAAATATGCAAAACCCATTTCACACACTTAAGATCAAATTTGCTCTGATTTGACCACAGACGCAAAGAATGTTACTGTTAATGGTTGACCTTTGACTCAAAAATGAAACTGTGTCACGTGAATTCTAAAAACAAACATAAGCCACAAGATAAAAGTACAAGAATTTCAAATGAAAAAATGTAGAGATATTTTCTCTTTCTTTGGACCTTACAGACCGATTTCAGTTGGTTTCAGTCTGAATGGAGTGCTTAGCTATGCTGGCAGGTTATGTGGGTAGTCTGTGTGCAAAAAACTAAGGTAAGGTCTGCGAGATCACAGACAGGGTCAGACAATGTGAGTGTTGTTTTACTGAGAGCAGACCCTTGCAGACTCTTTAATAGCAGCCATTTCCTCTCTGTCTCTCTTTCACCAGACGGAGAGCTTTAAGGGCTCGGTGGCTCTGATCCTTCAGCCCTGCACCCCAACACACTCAACACAAACATACAACACTCCTTTTTATCTGAGATACAAGCAAGCATGAGGAAAAAAAAAATCAAAATTATGAAAAACTGTTGAGCAATTATGTTATTTCATGAATGGCTAAAACTATATTAGAAATGAAGAGGATTTTTCTCAATTGAAATGGTAGTAGTCAGTGTTAATTTCGATTAATTCAACGACATTTTTTCACAGACAAAAACGAGACGATAGTGAAACAAAAACTCTTTCTGAGTGACAAAAACTATGATGAAAATCTATTGACATTTTCATCAACAAATAAAAACGAGATAAAAATGTTAGGGAGGGACGATTTGGGAAGAGATTCATTCAGAATGAATCTGCTGCGTTGTTACGAGGTTGGATGCACACATTTGATCTGTATCATGGCCTGCTGAGCTATCCGGCGGGACATAAACTGGCATACATTTGCAGCACGTCTCATAAAAGGTTCAGAAATGTCAATATTTGGGAGTAAGAGAAGAGCAGACATATGGATAAATATGACAATGCAAAAGGGAACTCAATTCGGTCTGGTTTTCTGAGTGTAGACACCGAAGCAGCGTCTTTCACACAGCACACGAGTACTCTTTTGCATCACATGAACGGAGAAATACTTACAAAATGATGTCGAACTATCCGTTTTTAAAGAGTATTCACGTAAACAAACTTGGTTACGTTTTAGGTGAACGTAAACAGTTAGGAGAATATCAGATGTGTCATCCGTGTGTTCGGTTTTAAAGGGACAGCAGCCTAATTTAGTTGCTATTGTCTGTGGCATTGATGTTAATCAAGCAACAAAAGAAAGGCAGAAAATCACTCACTGCTCTTGACTGAATAACTTTAGTAGCCCTAATAAAGATTAATCGAAATTTATTTATATAAAAATATGTCTGCTTGAAACAAAGAAGAATGTGGTAAACAAGAATCCATAATTAGCCTTTATAACAATTGGCATTTAATTGAAAAGAAGACCATGTTCTTGTTTCTTTATGAGAAGTGGTTTCATTTAATTTTAATATAAAGGCATGTTGCGTGTCAAACCTTAATATCAAACCTAAACAAACCTATGGCAATTTTATAGAAATGCTTAATAAATGCATTACATTAACTAAACCCATTAGATTTTAGCCGACTGAATATACTGTAGATTTTTTGACTAAAACTAAAATAATTCAGATGACTAAAACATTTTAAGACATTTTAGTCAAATGACTAAAACTAAATCAAAATTTGCTGTCAAAATAACATTTGACTGAACATAACTATTATAATTAAAATAATAAGTGCTGATTCTTTTTCTTTTTATTATTACTATAACTTAATTCGTTCATTATTATTAGCATCGTAATTATATTATGTAACTGACACAGACACTGTAAAATCCAGTGCTACTGAGAAGTATTGTGTGAGGCCGACCACTCCACACACACGTGTTAATGGAACTCTTAATAGCATACCAAGCATTTCATATTTTAAAAGCCTCCAGTCAGCATGACTGGCTGAATTAACATATAGCGTTGCAGACCGAGCGATTATATGGCATCGATTTACAAGCCCCCCGCACAGAGGAGACACATTTTCTACAGCACGTGTTGGTCGCGGCTCATCCGGTCTTAGCGCCACGGCTACAGCGATACACGACAGAGACCTTTAATGAACGATGGCACTCCAAATGTATAAAAGAGGGGAAAAAAGAACCGTTACTTTTTTTCAGGCATCCAGAGCGCCATGTCGTACGAGAGATTAGCCTTTAAAAAATGAGACACGTTGATGACACGTACAACTCTTTATTCCTTCGCTCTCTCTACTACACCCTATGCTTCTTTTTCGTTTTCCCCCCATAAAGAGCGGTGGAAAACATCAGCACATCAACACATCGCTCCTCCAGCTTAACATTTCAGAGCAGCGATGAATCATTCAAGGCTTAATGTATTCAGGACAGGCCAGGACCAACTGCTGCTATCAAAGGACTTGGTTGAATAACTGTAATAACTGGAAAATTATTTTGATAGCCTGAAACAATCTTATATATCACAGAACTTTATTAAAATAATATCAAATCAAATTAGCCTGTATCCCCATAATGAATTAAGTAACAGGTTACGCTGATATTAATCTCGGCTAGCTCGCAGGCATTGCGGCAGGAGCATTTAATAAGCCGGTCCCTGTTGCTCTGAAGGGCTAGAAATCCTCGAGTACCCGTGCTTATTCAGGGAAAAATACATCAAAAGACTCTCTCCCTCTCTAAATAATGTGCCCGTTTTCTCTGCCTTTGGTGAAATTATTCATAAGGAGAAAATCTTGGTGAAATCTCGTGAGGGTTCTGATTAGCAGCTGACCCGTGGGGATGGTGCGTATCCTAATCCCCTAAATGCCTCGCCGTTCAACCCCCCTCCCCTTCGCCTCCGTCCGCGCGCCGAGGAGCAGGCCCTGAAATAATAATATAATCATGTTTTCTTACGGCGGCACGGAGCAGACGGGGCGAGCGGGAGCCGCGCCGGGCCTTCCCCCGGTCCGGGTGCAGCTGTCTGGGCTCGCGCTCGCTCAGGCCCCAGCCTGACTCTCGAGCCCCCCGGCTCAGCTCCCTCTCGCGCTCTTCCTTGGATACTGTCCATTTTCAGGGCTAAGAACCTGCTGGAGGCTCTTTAAATTTTTTAATAGAGCCCAGATGAAGCAGTGCTGGGGAGAGGAGAAGACAGCTCGTGTCAGTTTTTTCCCCGAGCTCCCAGAGGCCTAGTAGCCCTGTAATGATCTGGTAAGGCTACAGATTAAAGTCGAGCTGGAGTCCAAGAAAAGGGGGGAAAGAGAGCTGCCATCTCTCTCTCTCTCACACACACACACGCTATCGCCCGCTCTATCTGGCACTTACAGACTCACACAGAGGCAAACTCTGTTATCTCTCTGTCTCTATTCCTCCCTTTTTCTTCTCCTTATCTCTCTCTTCCACTCTCGCACTACCTCTATTCTGCTGTTTTATGTCTCTCGCTGGTCTAGTGGACCCGGCTTCTCTCTCTCCTGGTGGCGGTGGAGAAAAGGAGGCAGTTGGACAGATGAGGGCCAAGGGGGGAGTGCGTACCGTATGCCGGCACCGTTTCTTCCTCTCATCCTGCCTCCCTGTTTCCTCCAGCAGCCCTTTTTGTGCACTATCTCCAGGTTATCTTTCCTCTTCAACCCACCCTCTTTTTCTACTCCTCCTTCCCAGCTCTCCCCCAGGTCTGGCCGACTTGTTGTGTTGCCCTGCAAACTGTGCTACATAACCATCCTCCAGGGTGGACACTAAATCTTTTGATGCAGGCGTAGTGGCGATAACATCTGAACTGGGGGAGGCTTCTCAGGGCGTGCTTGACAGATGTAGCGGGGCCTTTTAGGATTTAGAGCCGAAGCGTATCTATTACGGGTGCTGCCGCGGCGCTTGGCAGGCCCGTCTGGTAATCTCCCATGAATTTCTGTCCAACTTATCACAGGCCCAGGACAGGTTTCTGCAAGAAAGAGGAAATCATCGAAGCTGCACCCCTGAAGACGCAGGGTCGTCTGCATCGATGAGACACAAACAAAATCGACTTGATTCATATTCATAGATGTTATTCTTATGCGCAGCCAAGTTCAGGGGCAGGAGCGTCAGTCTGACCAGGTCTCTGTGGGAATGACCAGTCGGGCCAGCTGAACTTTGAATATGCAAATGAGCGAAACTAGAGTAATACTGTCGACTGCGAAAGTGACTCATATGGCCTTGAGAGGTGAACGGTATAGGATATAAAAGTAACCAAATTTTTATGTTCGAGACTTATTTTTACACACAATCTATGCAAACGAATTAAGGGTTGGTGGGGGGTTATGCTCAACATTGTAAAGAAGTGACATACAGATGGAGAGGGAAATGTGACTGTAAGATTGATAAACAAAACCCGGCTTTGGGCTACAACGGAGGACTGAAGATACTGTGGTAGATAGACGGCTTTGTTGCGAGACACAAGGGAAATGTGGCTTTTGTCTGTGCCTGCGCACTCGTATGTATGCGTGTGTGTTTCAGAGCAGCATGCGTACAAATATTTGTGTTTGTTACTCCCCTCTGGAGGTTTTGATCCTGTGCCATCTGGCAGCTCGTGGGGATGCGGCCCGTCATCTTCCTCATCTGATGACTGCTCTGCCCTTGTGCCCTCCCCTCTACACCCCTCCACACCTCCACTCACCCCACTTCCTCCTTACTCCATTTCTCTTCTCCAACACTTCTGATCTCCATCTTAGTGCTTTCCTATCAGTCTACACTCTTTGTGCCATGCAATATACACATAGGGTTCAAAATTCACTTTTGGCCACACTTGCAAATTGAAGTGTTAACTTTTATTAAAAATACAATCTCACAATTGTATTATATATATATATTTTGAGACATAAACTTGCAATTCTGAGAAATATTATATCTCGCAATTGTGACTTTTTTTCTCAGAATTGCGAGTTTAAATCTTGCAATTCTGAGTTATTAACCCTTTAACTGTCACTCATCCCCTCAGTTTACTTCACCATATTACAACTAAATCCTAATATAATCATGACAAACTATATATCATTGGAAAGGTCTAAGACTCCTAAATAGATATTTTTTCACTGGTTTGTGTTACAAATTATGTAGTAATAGATTAATTTATGACAAGTGTGCACCTCTAAAATCTACATCATAACAGGAGTTCTGATCTTTGTCACAAAGACTTTCCTCATTGCCTTTTTCCCTATCAAGCTTTAGAAATCATAAGAAATTATATACCAAATGAAAACTTAAAATCCCAAAATTCATCCTTTGAAAACCATTTTAAAATCAGACATTGCATTGCCATGGAAAATGTGCATCAAAATCATATTACAAAATGTTTTGGTTCATAAATTATAAAAATGTAAATTTGGATGCATTACCACGTCTATGTTCAAAAATGGGAGTGACAGTTAAAGGGTTAAGTTAGAACTGTAAACTCACAATTCTGAGAACATATTGGTCTTTGTCCCCCCTCAAAATTGGACTTTACAACTCGCAAATGCAAGTTTATTACTCACAATTCTGAGAAAAATATCAGAATTGCACGTTTTTATTTTGCAATTCTGACTTAATTTCTCACAATTGTTTGTTTAAATCACACAATTCTGAGGAAAAAAGTCAGAATTGTGAGTTTATATCTAGCAAATCTGGCTTTACAACTCGCAATTCCAAGTTTTTTTTCTCATACTTTCAAGTTCATATTTCGGAACTACGACTTTTTTCTTGTTTTCTTTTTTGTAACGCGCAAGTACGAGTTATTAAGTTACAATTGTGAAATATAAATTCGTCTTCAAAAGTGGACTCAGAATTGAGAAATTGGACTCAGAAAAGTCAGAATTGCGAGATATAAACTCAAATTTGTGAGAAACAAATCTAGTAATATAAACTTGTAATTGTGAGTTTATATCATGCAATTCTGACTATAACTTGCAATTGCAAGCTCATATCAAGCAATTCTGCGAAAAAAGTCAGAATTGCAAGATTATATCTCACAATTCTGACTTTATAACTTGCAATTATATATATATATATATATATATATATATATATATAAATAATTCAGTGGTGGAAGCATACATGAGAACTCACAAAAAAATATATATATATATATATATATCCACTTGGAGTACTAGTACTAGTCCAAAAAAAAAAATAAATAAATAAATAAATAAAAAATAATAAAATAAAATAATTTGTCCTCAAAATTGTTATAAAATACAAATCTCCTGATTTTAAACTTGACTTGAAACTTGCGTAACTTCCATCTGCAAGGTTTAGAATATCTTTGTCACAGTTCAGTTTAAACCATGTAATGTTGCAGTTCCTGTGTTTATTTACTTACCCAAGCCAATTTTCTAGCATTTGGAGCTAGTGAGAGTTAATTGTGGATCCTGCCTATGCACAAATCCAGCATCAAAAAAAATGACATTGGAAAAATATATAAATATACAGCGGCAGCTTTAGAACAGCAGAAAGGCTGGTAGAGGTTAACAGGAGTACATTTACAATTTTGTCTGTGATACCATCTGTTAATTGTTTGTGTATGTGTGTGTATAAATCTGATTATGAATGAGAGCGAGGGAGATTGAGGGAAGCAGTTCAAAAATTCTGTAATTAAATCATTTTCCTGTCAAACTTCATTATGCAAATTAATCTTTAAGCTTTTTGTCAGGTACTCGGCTCTTAAAGAGAAAGATCTATATCTACAGGAAGTGACATTGAATCAAATCACAATTATTTAGTCTAGCCCAGCAACAGGGCTCTTGAGATCTCGTATTATTGTCGATTACAGAAAATTACGCTATGAGAATTCAGGTAATTATTTCTCTGACTGCTCATTTGAACTCATTCAGCTTTTTCTCCGTGATCAGTCATCTTACGAGGTATAGAAAATAATAATCTGCACACTTCGCTTCTCAGAGTCAGATTGAGATGAAATGCTTCCTTTTACAGAAATGCTATGACTGACTGTAGTCGAGGTGAGGTTTGGCCTATGATCACGCACAAGTCTGTGTGTGTGTGTTTGCATGTGTTTTGCTCAGAGGAAGGTAAAAGCTGAGGAGAGTTTAAAGGAGACCTGGGTCCTAAAAACTGTCCTCAGGACACACACCTCTGTGAACGTGTGCTCTACTTCCTTCAGCTGTGGCCTTACTGCACACACACACACACACACACACACATCAGCAGGATCAAATGCATAAACCAAGTTATTCAAAGCAGACAGATCGTATTAAGACAGCATATCTCAATGAGTAATTGCTTATGCCTTAGATTAAAAACCTGTAATTCTAGGATATAATTATTTTATAGGACTGTAAGAATGGCAGCTAAGTGAATGAAGGGAGCCGAATGAAGATTTCATCCAGCCAGCTGTAATAAAGGTGCGATTCCACAGAGATATCCACAGTATATCCTGGACATATAAGATATCTTAATTCATTACTCTCTGGGAGTTGGCGGGAATTTAATATTAAAAAAGATGGAAATAAAATGTAATGGTGAGGTATTTCTTTGACTGAAAATATGACTGTATGACCGCTAAGATTATGATGATTTGTGGTAGTTAATATTAAATTCTTGAAAACGCCATAGATTAATGAATTAAGATTAGCAGGCCCAGGAAAAAAACTATAAATAAATAAATAAATAAAAATAATAATAGCTATTATTATTATTATTATTATTATTCTTTGCAATTTTTCTCATCTGAAAAGTGCTTTTATCTCGCAATTCTTATTTTATAACTTTTATGTCTAACAATTGTGAGAAAAAAAAAAGAAAAACGTCAGAATTGTCAGAGTTTTTATGCCACAATTCTGACATTATTACTCGCAATTGTGAGTTTATATCACGCAATTCTGAGAAAAAAGTCAGAATTGCAAGATATCTTGCAGTTGTTAGTTTGTATCATGCAATTCTGAGAAAAAAAAACAGAATTGTGAGATAAAAAGTCGCAATAACATTTTTATCTTAATTCATTACTCTCTGGGAGTTGGCAGGAATTTAATATTAAAAAAGATGGAAATAAAATGCAAACGTGAGGTATTCCTTTGACTGAAAATATGACTGTATGACTGCTATGATTATGATGATGATTTGTAGTAGTAGTAGTACTACTATCAATTAATATTAAATTCTTAAAAACACCATAGATTAATGAATTAAGATTAACATGTCCAGGAAAACAAACAAACAAAACAAAACAACTATGAATAAATAAATAAATAAATAAATAAATAAATAAAATATTTAAAAATAATACTATTTATTTATTTATTTATTTGTAAACTAAAGCAACTATAATACCTGCAAATAATTGATATTTTTTTTTTGAAATGATTTATGTTAACAGCGTATTTCAATTATCAGAGTAATTATACATATGTATAAACCTGAAAGAAAATTTGCTTTTAACACTTCTGATTTCCAACTTTAGACAGTCTCCAGAAAGCAGTAAATAAAACAGTATGATTATATTATTTTGAAAGATTCATGTATTTAAATAATATGAATGTTTTTAAATAATATCTGCTAAATTAACACTTAAACATAAAAAAAGTAAAATCTTTTTCTTTTTCTTTCTTTCTTTCTTTCTTTCTTTCTATAAAATTTATATCTTAACTTTGACATTGCTAGTTTTTTTTTTATTATTTTTTTAATTATTATTACCATAGCTATATTATTACTAGCTTTTAACAATACATATGATTTCCCATGATTTCCCATGATTTAGACAGTCTTTAGAAAGCAGTAAACAAAACAGTATTACTGTGTAATTTTAAAATATTAAAATTTGCATGAATGTTTTAAAATAATATCTACTAAATTAACACTTTTAAATTAACATTAAAAACATGTAAAATCTTTTTCTTTCTTTATTTCTTTCTTTCTTTCTTTCTTTCTTCTTTATTATTATTATTATTATTATTAGGCATTTTCCTCATCTGAAAAGTGTGTTTTCTAGATGAGAGGGTGTGAGCTTGACTGCTCCGGGTGCCTGTGGAAACATATGGCCAATCTTCCCCGGTCACCATTGTCACTTTTATCTTCCTCTCTACTGTTTGATGTCAAATTAGTCCAGGAATAGCTAATTCTTTATTCTTCTGAATCTGGCACACTGAGGGAACTTTGTTGTAGTCCTGGGAGGCAAACAATGCTTGGAGGAGTTAAACCTAATGAAAGCCTTTGATCCTGCAAGATATTAGAGAGAACGCAAGAGGGGGGAAAACAGTCAAGTTGTTGAAAATCCAACTCGAAATCGAAATGCAAATGATATTGAAATGTGGGGATTTTGCCTTTCTCTCTCTCTCTTTTTCTGTCTCTCCTTTTTCATAATTAATAATTCCAGTTTTGTTTGTATTAGTTTTAACCTACTAAAGTATAAAGGCTTTTCTCACAGGAGTGGTACTCCATATTTATACCACTGACAGTGCTATTTTCAAGCTGCACAAATGAAAATGTCATAATGCTAAATTATAAATATGGAGACCAAGAATCAAGGGAGGGAGCAAAGCAAAGAAAATCTGAAAGAGATGAGTGAGGTTTGTTTCGTGTGTGTTTGTTTTGGGAGGAAGCTAACTCCTCTTTGCTTCTTATTTTATTATGCTAGTTTTCCCTATAGCAAAGGAGGAGTGCTAGTCGTGTCTGAGAGGCTGTCTAATGACTGCTTTGTTAGGCTGTCAGAGTTTGTGATGAGAAGAGTAGAGAGGCAGCTGACCCAAGTGTTCAGGATGTGACAGTAAACATATGTCACCAGAAAGTGTTCACAGTGGCGAACACTGAGGATAATGGGACGCTGTGATGCTTGTGCACACAAGTTTTCTGCAGCATCTACCACAGGACATGAACAGCACCATTTATTCTTTGGATTATGGTTGACACTGCTGGGAGATCGTAGACACATAAGAATTAGAACATCTCTGAGAGAAATGGCAAAATATATCTGAAGCTACCGTGAAACAGACCAATGCTAAAGCAAGAGATCTACGGTGAAGCAAAAGAAAACATTTTACAACCTTAGAATGCTCATCCAATCAGAGTAGAGCAGGTTTTTAATACCAAAGTCCCTCAAATATGATGATCCCCTCCGAGAGACTCCCTTTCAAATACATATATAATTACATTTATACTGTGTGAGAATAATATTAAGTGCGATGTTATAAAAACATGTTGTTTCCCCAGTTAAATAATTGACTATTATATTGTCAAAGTACCAGTGTTATTGTAGTATCATTACTTTTATAGTTTAATAATTTTTTTTTTTAAATTTGAATATTGTCAAATATATTTTAATTTGAGTATATATACAATTATTATTATTGTTATTAATAATAATAATTTTCAGTTCAGATTGGGTTATTTTAGTGTTAAAGTTAAAATAAATTTAAAAAATGAGAAATGTTACCTTGGCATCTAGCTGAAATAAAAAAGTACAAAGTTTTATTTTTAAATCAGTTAAAATATATATTATGTATATTATATATATAAATATATAAATATATAAAATGTATATTTTAAATCAGTTAAAGTTTATTTAATTTAATTTTTGTTTAAAATATAACAACTATAATAACCCTGCAAATAATGTAAATATTTTTTGGAAATTATTTATGTTAACAGCGTATCTTTTTCCCAGAGTAATTATACATGTATAACCCGAAAAGAAACATTTTCAAGTAAATTAACTTTTAAGACTTTTGATTTCCCATTATTTCCAACTTTAGCCAGTCTTCAGAAAGCAGTAAAACAACAACACAGTATTATTATATTATTTTTGAAGTATTAAAATTTGCATGAATGTTTTTAATTAATATCTGCTAAATTAACACTTTAACATTAAAAAAATGTAAAATCTTTCTTTTTGTCTCTTTCTGGTCTGTATAGCTTTTTTTTTTTAATTATTATTATTACTAGTACTATTAATTTTTATTTTTAGTTTCGGTTATTTTAGTATAAATTAAATTAAATTAAAATGAGAAATGTTGCCTTGGCATCTAGCTGAAATAAAATAAGTTCAAAATTTTCTTTATATTTTAAATCAGTTTTATCAAAAAAAAAAAAATAAATAAAATAAATAAGTTTTTTTTTTTTAGATTATAATAACTACAAGCCTGTAAATAATTAAAAATTATCTGAAAAACCGTTAAGTTAACAGATTATTTTTTTCCATCCATTATGAGAATAATTTTACATGCATAAACCTAAAAAGAAACATTTTCAAGTAAATTTGTTTTTTAAAAATAAATATGATTTCCCATGATTTCCAACTTCAGACAGTCTTCAGAAAGCAGTAAACAAATCAGTATTACTGTATTATTTTGAAAGTATTCAAATTTGCATGAAGATTTGCTAAATTAACACTTTAACATAAAAAAGTATGTAAAATATTTTTCTTAAATGTATTTATTTATTTTTATTGCACATATTTCATATATTAAAAAAAAAAAAAAAATGCTGACCATCAATATAACCCCTTTCGTCCCCTGTTTGAAAACCCCTGAATTATAGGTATTAAAATTAGACATTCATATGTGAGATCAGCACTCCAATGAAAGTTTAGCAGTTCTCAGTTCCCTCCATTCACCCCTTTGTACAGGAGTCTGTCGCACTGATGTACGTGTTTGTTCAAGCACGTGTTTCCAAGGTGTGACTGGTCAGGCTTGGCCTGAGGGCTCAGCTCGCCGGACTGATAAAGTGCAGGCCTGTTGCCCAGAGGTTGTTGAGAATGGGCTCCACTGTCCCCTCCCCTTCCACTCTTTTTATTCCTTCCCTTCAGTTTCTCTGCTTCAATCTCAAGCAAAGCAAATAAAGAGATGTTGAGAAGGTGGCAGGGTGGCAGGCCCCCCAAATGTAAAGTGTGCGCAATCACTCAGATACAAGTGGCACCGCTAAAAATTGCCCTCATACATCAGCTTATGGTTTACAGGCGCTGACAGAAAGGACGTTGAAAGGTCAGAAGGAAAAACATATAGATGTGTCAAAGCCTGCGCTCAGGGCAGCAGGACCGCGGGATGATGGGAAGTGAGATGGGCTCTGGAGGGACTGAAGAAGTGCTTGATGGGGCAGGATTTGTTTCTCTCTCTCTCCCGCTCTTCTTTTTTCCCTGTTTCTTCCCTTGTAAAGGGAAGCGGCGTGCCGGCGTCAGCACCGGAGACCAGGTACAGTTGGGCTGTAACCTCTCCCGCCGACCCCTCGTGACAAGACAGATAGCTCCATTCATCTGCAGCTGAGCAGCAGCGCGGCGCTGCATTTTTCACCCCCGGCCCAGGATGGATCTGCTCGCCAGGAGGAATGTCACCAGCCTGAATGCCCTGATCTGTCACAAGTCCACCATCTTCACCCGAATCACAGCACCGCAGACAGTTCGAGAGAGAAACGGAGGAGAGATAGAGACGAGCAGTCAGACGATGACCATTTACCAAAGAACAACAGATCATGCAAAGCATATAAACAACGATCTGCTTTTAGCAACTACGCATTTTTCAACCTGGAATGAGAGAACGGCTTCCAATCAGTGACAATGATAGTAAAACATATTGTCGAAAAAGACTTCGGTGCTGCGATTGCATGCTGATGTTATTAAGCTCCAGTGAAGGACAGTGAAGTGATGGAGAATTTATCGAGGCTGGTTTTATCCCGCACTCTGCGCAACAGCTTCCATATTGATCACTGTTTACAGATATAATCACTTTCAGATTCATTCTTCATCAGTATGGCCTCCAGTATTGATTTGGTTTTACTCATGTCTCTCCATAAAGGCCCTGCGTGCGTGCAAAACCCAGGGAGAGAATG
The DNA here is from genome assembly GCA_012976165.1 of Labeo catla. Taxonomy (NCBI): domain Eukaryota; kingdom Metazoa; phylum Chordata; class Actinopteri; order Cypriniformes; family Cyprinidae; genus Labeo; species Labeo catla. Next base: position 2,105,401 of record VONZ01000020.1, on the reverse strand, counting down.
TGTGTGTGGCTCATATTTATGTATGTGTGTGTGTTCGTTCAGGCTGTAATTCTGTTAGGTTTTTATGAGATATCGCTCTTTGTTTCTTTGTGAGTGTACAGTGCAGCACAATGGTCTCCTCTGCAGGAAATAAACCCACTTGAGAAGATAAAATGTGATGGCAAAAACAAGCAGTAGTGATGTTAAGTACAAAATCATAACAATCTGAACATACAACTGAATTGAACCGAACTGATATAGATGCGTATAATGCACATAGATAGGGACAGAAAGGTGAGTTACTTGTATGTGAGTGTTCTCTTTTTCTCTATTCTTTTTTTATCACTCTCTTTTTGTCTTATAGGGTAAAAGCTGTCCACACTATACTAAGCTGACCTACATCTACATCTATATCCACATCTAAACCTATACCTACTGTTCAAAAGTATGGGGTCAGTAAGATAAAAAAAAGAAAGAAAGAAAGAAAGAAATTAATATTTTATTCATCCTTTATTCAGTAAGGATGCATTAAATTCATCAAAAGTAACAGTAAAGAGTTTTGTTACAAAATAAAAAGATACTACTGTTCTGTTGAACTTTCTAATCATCAAAAATATCAGTTCAACAATTTTCAACATTAATAATAAGAAGAAATATTTCTGAGCAGCAAACAAGCACATTAGGATGATTTCCGAAGGATCGTGTGATACTGAAGATTGGAGTTATGGCTGCTAAAAATTCAGCATTGTCACCACAGAAATAAATTACATATTAAAATATATTAAAACAGCAAACATTTACATTAAATTGTAATAATAATTCACAACATTGCTGTTTTCACCACATTACAAATAAAGTTATTGATCATTCTTTGGTGAGGATAAGAGATTAAAAAAATATTTAAAATAAATATACAAAACAATACAATAAAACAGACACAAAATAGAAAAAACAAAAGAAAACAATGAAAAACAAAACAGAACAAAAGCAAATAAAACAAAACGCAAAACCGAACAAAACTAAACAAAACAGAACAAAACAAAACACAAAACCGAACAAAACAACAAAAAACAAAACTACACACAAAATAGAAAAAAACAAGAAAAAATGAAAACAGAACAAAACACAACACAAAACAAAACAAAACAACAAAAAAACACAAAACAGACCAAAAAACTAAACAATAAAAAACAAAAGAAAACAAAACAAAAAAGGAAAAGGAAGGAAAGGAAAAAAACACACACACAAAACAGAACAGAACAGAACAAAACAAAAGAGAACAAAATAAAACACAAAACAGAACAAAACAAACAGAAAAAAACAAAACAAAACAAAACAAAAAAAAACCAAAATAGACAAAAAACAATAAAAAACAAAACAAAACAGAAAAAAAACAGAACAAAACAAAACAACAAAAAATACTAAACAGACAAAAAACAAAACAATAAAATTCTAAAGAAAACAAAACAGAACAACAAAAAAAATAATAAAAAAATAAAAACACAAAACAGAACAGAACAAAACAAAACACATCAAAACACAAACCGAACAAAACAAAACAATACAAAACACAAAATAAAAAAAAAAAACAAAAAAAAAACAACAATACAAAAACTAAACACAACAAAATTAAAAAAACAAAACAAAGAACAAAATGGAACAAAACAAAACAAAATCTTATCAACTCCAAACTTTTGAAGAGTAGTGTATATCTCTAACCTTTCATACCAAACCAGAAGGTGAATTGGAATTTGATTTGGAATAGCAGGGAAAAAAAATGCTGCACTGTAATTCAAAGAAATTCAGCACAAGTAATGCATTTTGGGTAATCAAGTGTTCTTAAACCCTGGTCCATAACAGTTAATCTATTATGATGAAATATATATAAACAAAATAAACATTTCTAAAGATAGCATTTCAATAACTAAAAACATTCAAACACTGTCTGACTGACTATAAGGCCTATTAACCTTAAACTTAAAGGAATGTTAAACTTTTTTAAAAGGTTTTTTTTTTTTTTTTTTTGGTCAACATTCATTCAAAATTCACAAACATTTCTTTTCTAGATAAAAATGAATTATATATGAATATGAGTATATGAATTACTTGGAATTATGGCTTTAATTCTGTATTTAGATTCGAACCTTAATTCTGCATCCTGTTTGCTATCTCAATTCATATATAATTCATATGATTCTCAATTCACCTCTAAACTACACTCACTGACAAGTACAAACATACATGTATAAGCAGATATTCATAGTTTTGAAAATAAACTCACATTCAGCCATTCGTGTGATTCCTTGATTGGATCCACCAGGGTCCTTAATTGCTGCTGGGACACAGGTGGACAAGAGAAGACAAAAAGAGAGTAATAGTGGGTAGAAAAACAGGCTGTTTGACACAGACAGTCCTCATACTTTTTTTTTTTTGTCTTCCTGAACGGGGCCTGTCTGTCATGTGCTTCTGCTCCATCTGTGCTGTTGTTATGTGGGGTTTTATGTCCCCTGTGAATATTTGGCTATCTCTCTCATAAAATGCACTTTGTGCTTGTCAGTGATGGACGAAGTACACAAGTTGAGTACTTGAGTAAAAGTACAGATACGTATAATAAAATATTACTCCACTAAAAGTAAAAGTGCTCCTCTTTCAATTTTACTCGAGTGAAAGTACAAAAGTACCCAATTTTTTATGTACTTAAGTAAAAAAGTACTGATAGATTTGTTTTGCAATATTATATAGGCTATTTAATTGACTTTTATATTAGCACATATTTTTTTATAATCCTACTGCTCAAAATACCTGGGATTTTCCCAAAAAATACATTTTTGTTGTTGATATGGACTATGTTGATGAGAGTGATGTAGTAATATTCAATGTGAAGCTTACACTGCAATGTACCTGAGAGAAAACAGATTTGACCATCATATTTTCAAATTTTTAAGAAAAAAAGTGTTTTAAAGCTTGTTTTCCATAACGTCACAGTTATATATGACATGAGAATAAGGCCTGAAGTTAGCAAGAACATTTTAAGGAAAATATAATTATATTTTCATAATGATTTTTTCCTTTCAAATATTGTATGTGTAAAAACACCCCTGGCCAAATGCCCCCAGAGGGCATCACTTTCCACTTTGATAATTACTGTAGTTACCATGTTCTGAGCATAACATCCTTTCTTTTTCCCTGGGATGTAATCTATCTAGGTGGTTGAATAAAAATATGTGGACTTTATATCTAAAAATTATCTCAACTTAGCACCAGCAAGCAGCTAGACAGTTAGCGTCAGCTAACAATATTTACTTATTTTCAGTATGGTTTAATAAACATTCATATCTGTCTACTGTAGCTAATCCAAACAATATAAAAATGTATACTGTTGCTAAACAATATAAAAACAGATGTCACGTAGGGCTACATGCGTGGCATTTTAATAATACTGCTAACGTTACATCAGCGAGGAATATGAACGTGCAGGAGCTATTTTATTTAAGCTGTTATTTAAATTTAACGTTTTTGATGTGTCTGAATTCAAGCATTTCAGTGCGCTTAAACAGATCACCTTTTACAGCAGATGTAGTTCATAAACAACGGACAGCTTTGACCTAAATATGATTTTCAGTTAGAATAATTAATCCTAAAATTCGACATTAGTAACTTACTTTTCGCAGCATCAGTCGCGCGCGCACAAGATCTCCCAGTTCTTACTTGTGAATTCAGTTGACTGGAGACTCGCTCTAAACGGATCATTTGAATGAACGAGTTGTCGACTCAAGAACAGCTGCACTCGGATCATTCCAATTCGTGAATGAATCGTTTCGTGCGACTGGCGAATCAATTTAACAGGTTTATTAAAAAGAATCAGTTTGTTCATGAATCAGACACCACTTGTGCGTCTCAGAGCACATGATATATTATAAGGAGTAACGATATGTTTATGAAATGTAGTGAAGTAAAAAGTACGATCTTACGCTTTGGAATGTAGTGAAGTAAAAGTGAAAGTTACTCAAAATAAAACTACTCCAGTAAAGTACAGATAATTGAAAAATGTACTTAAGTACAGTAACGAAGTACAACTACTTCGTTACTGCCCACCACTGGTGCTTGTACTGGTTCATTAGCCGAATGAGCTGCATAAACAATGAGGAGAGGACAGCAAAGGAGAACGGAGGGGAGAGAAGAGAAAAGGACACTGTGCAAAGACATAATGTTGATTTCAATCCACACGAGAAAAAGCCGCTGAGGCCACATCTGGAGGCAGAGCGGGGCAGCGGTGCAAGAGCTGAGCTCAGGCTGGGCTTCACTGGACCACAAGCACATGCCCATTTTCTGCCCCGTTGAGGACTCCTGGAGGAGGAGCAGCACACTCTTGCATCCCGGGACACACATACACACACTCAGAGCCACTCCTGTCTGTACCGTGGCTGTTTGCGAACATCTCTACCCTCCAGTCAATACAACTCTGTCCCTAGCCTGCAGATCAAGTGTGTGATGAGTGTGTTGATCATTGAACACCCATGTATGGGTGGATGAAAACATCAGTGGCCTCATTTTTAAGCGCCTCTTCTCTGGGTGTCCACGTCAGGGTTGTACCAAGTTAAAGAATTGAATTTACGAGTGTGAATTTCAATCAAATTGGCTACACCCCACAGGAAGTTGAATTGGAATGACAGGAAAGAGGAATTTAATGAATTGCAATGCAATGCAACTTCTAAAATAAAAAATAAAGTAAAGTAAAATAAAATAAAAAAATAAAATAAAATAATACTTCAGACCTATAAACATTCAAATTGCAAGGCTTTACACTTTACACTTTACAACAATAACATTTGTCAACCCCAAATTTAAAGTGTCTAAAACAACCTTTGATTTTCTAGTGAATAATTACAGTAATAAGCATTGTTAAAACTAAAAGTTTTTTTTTTCTAATTCATATTTATTTGCAACAAAATATGAATATTAGATGAAAAAACAGGAAGCTGAATTGACAGGAAAGAGAAATTGAATGGCAATGAATTGCAATTCAGTGCAATGCAACTTCTAAAATAAAATAATAAAATAAAATAAGCAGTTTTGCTAAAATTAAAATGCAAACTTTTTTCTAATTCTTAATAAATTATTTTATTTAATTTTATTAAATAAATAAATAAATAAAAATACTTTAGGCCTATAAACATTGTGTTTCTATAAAATATAAAATTTATAACAGTTTTGTCAACCCAAAATGTAAAGTGTCTAAAACAAACTTTGCTTTTCTAGTTAAAAATTACAATAATAAGCAGTGTTGTTAAAACTAAAAGTAAAATCATTTTATTTGCAACAAAATGTGATGACAAAACAGGAAGATGAATTGGAATAAAAAGAAAGAGGAATTTAATGAAATTTCTAAAATAAAATAAAATGAAATAATAATAATAATAATAATAAAATAATAAAATAAAATAAAATAAAATACAATAAAATTACATTAAAAAAGTTAAAATGATTAATTATTATTATTTAATAAAATAAAGATTGCAAAGCTTTATTACACTTATCTAAACTTTACAACAGCTTTGTCAACACAAAATAGTGTCTAAAATAAACTTACATTAATAATTACATTAATAAGAAGTGTTATTAAAACTAAAAGTTTTCCTTTTTTTGGCTAATTCAAATTTATTTGCAAGAAAATATGAATATTAGATGAAACACCTACAAATTTTCAATAAACATTAAACATTCCCTAAAGCATTAAAATTAAAATACTAAATTAAAGTACTAAAATTACTTAAACTAATAATTAAATAAAAATAAACTAAATAGAAACACAAAAACGACAAAGGCAAATAGCAAAATTACAAAAAATAAAATATAAACGGAACTTTAATTCATTAACTTATATTTCCTTCGATTCAAACTGAAATTGCAATTCTGCATACTGCTTGCTATCTCAATTCAAATTCAGAATTCAATTCTGTGTAAGTCAGTGTTTTCCCACTGAGAAAGTGAGAAACCCATGTGATGGATAGACATGAAGAAGGTGGCACTAATCATGATGCAGTATTTAGTGCTTTTACACAAACATTCAAACTGGCATACAGAGTAAGCAAAACTGATTGGATTCCATTCTGCTTTACACTTCAGTGAGACCGGACCACATTTAGACGTAAACACGGCACTCGTGCATAAATACGTGACTCTCAAACTTCTGCAGAAGATGTTAAAATGCTAAAACACTGTTACATGGCTCTATTCTCAAATACTGTACACCGCTCACATATACAAGCGTGCATTTACAGCATGGTTGTTTATACCAGTTTAATGTGATGGTTACCCTGGGCAGCATTTACTTTCCAACCTTTGCAGCCAATAAACAAAGTTCTTTGAGCTTTGAGATTAATATAGCACACATCCACTGAATAGTCTGGCAGTGATTGTCTGAAAAATAAACTTTGTTGCGACTTTTTGCAAAGTGTTTATTATGGCAGAGGGATGAGTGTGTGTCTGGGAAGGGAAGGGGAGGTGAAGAGAGGGGAAAAAGAGGGATTTATTTATTTGGTTTGATTTTCACTCCTAATCTTCCCTCGCTCATGCAAATGGAGCGAATACGGAAGGTGGCGTGGTTATCTTTCTTTACATCAATAAATAAAAGGCTCCAGTAGACCACAGGGCCCAGCTAATTTTCCAAACCAGTGAAGAGGCTTTTATATGGGGAACACCTCTTCCATCCCACCTCACTCTTTCACTCTCTCTCACCAGAAGCTCCGCCTCTTTCATTTCCATTGCTGTTTCATCTCAGTGTGTGTGTGTGTTTTTGTTTGCCTGCTTTGCCACCCACTCATCGTCTGGTGTGCATCTGCGTTACACGTTCTCTTGTGTATGTTGGACGGAGTGATGGCCTTGTTGCCCCGTGGTGGATTTAGATCAGGTTCCTGTTAGGTAAGAGGACGATGCATTAAAGGCCAAGCTGTAATCTCCTCTGTGCCATCTAATCTCCCCATATTAAGCTTCTCCTGGACGATAAGATGGCCGTGCCTCCACCTTGGCCGGACAGCTGACGGCCGGCTCTAACTACAGCACAGAACCCGGGAGGACACACCCACACACATGCTCACACATAAAACTCTCTTGAGAGGGGATTAATTGCTCTAAAATTAAGCCTGTGTGTGTGCTGTGACCTTTGGGGTCACTTTCCCTCGGTATGATGAAGCACTGTGGTCAGTCCTTCAGCGTGACCCAGCTTCCCTCATCCGGCGCCATCTGTAGCGCAAAACACTCGGCCACAACGACTGGCCCTCAGAGCAGGTGGATCACAGAAACTAGTAATCTTGTGAAGAAAGAGGAAAAAATAGATACAATATCCTTTACCATGTTTTGAATTCATCAATTTCAGTGGTCTGTTGCAAGGATTTGTGAATATATCGAGTTCAGAAATCCAACTAAATTTTATTTTAGTTTAATTAAACGGATAGTTCACCCAAAAATGAAAATTCTGTCATTAATAACTCACCCTCATGTCGTTCCAAACCCGTAAGACCTTCGTTTATCTTCAGACCACAAGTTAAGATATTTTTGTTGAAATCCAAGAGCTTTGCAAGACTGACACAGAAGACAATAAAGTGAATAAAGTTATTATTTTTGTTTTCTTCGCCCGCAAAAAGTATTATCGTAGCTTCATAACATTGTGGTTGACCCACTGATGTCACATGGACTATTTTAACGATGTTCTTACTACCTTTCTGGGCCTTGAACGTGTCAGTTGTATTGCTGTCTATGCAGGGTCAGAAAGCTCTCGGGTTTCATTAAAAATATCTTAATTTGTGTTCCAAAAATGAACAAAGAGCTTATATGTAGGGGTAGGTACCAAAACCCGGTATTAAATTGGCCCCGGTGCTAAATTATGAAAGACCAGAGTATCGATAAGCTCTGACGTTAACTGTTTTTATATGCTGTAATATTAGGACATTTGTCTATGATGCATTTCTGCTATTCGCAATTCAGAAGAGATATCGCACTCACGCGGAGAAGCTATAGAGCGCACAGTATGAATGCCCTGTTTAACTGTGATGATAGAGGACAGAGCTAAACAATCAAACGTCTGCTTACACTTTAGCCCTGTGGCTGTGATATTAAGCAAATTTTATTTTTGATTTCGATGTTAGCTTCCAAAATCATAAAAAAGAAGATATGAGGTAAAACTATTCTTTCAACTCCTTTACCTTCACAGCGGTGCGCATTCTTTCTTCCATAAAACCCAAACTTAACGTCAGAATCAGCACAATCGGTACAGTTGTAAAATGTAATCTTTACTGTTGATAAATTGCGGGACATGTTTGATAAAGAGTAAGAGTGTAAGAGACGCTGTTCCCCCGGCTCCAAAACCCTGCTGAAAAAAACAGCTAAAACCAGCCTAGGCTGGTTGGCTGGTTTTAGCTGGTCTCCCAGCCTAGCCAGGCTGGTCAGGCTGGTTTTAGCTGGTTGTTCCAGCTGGTCTCGCAGCCTGACCAGCTAAGACCAGCCTGGAAGTGGCCGAAACCCCTCTAAAACCAGCCTGGACCAGCCTGGATGACCAGCCAAAACCAGCCAACCAGCTTAGGCTGGTTTTAGCTGTTTTTTTCAGCAGGGAACGGACAAGCAAATTACACTTTGGGCTTCGAGTGTGCGTCCAATTGATCAAAAACACACACAAATATGTCAAAGTGGCTGGCTTGAAGAGTATTCACTTAAACAGTTTATGTCTTGGATGTGAACAGCTGTGAGAAAATCCGATGTGTCAGCACGATCTCATGAAAGTGTGTATCAATGTCACGAGTTTCTGTTTCTATTTGGCGTACTATTTATACGCAGAAATTGACTTTGCATGCATATGATACGCAGTGGTAAGGATAAGGGGTGTGGGATAGGTGTGTATTATATGTACGCCAAAACTGTGTATCATATAAACGCTAAAAATTGCGTATCATATGCACGCCAAACACGTGCGTATCAGTGCACACCAAAATCAATTTCTGCATGTAAATTAAAGCACTGTTTGTTTCATCTCTGTCGTTGTTTTATTGTATTTGTCAGTTTGTTTTACTTTGCTTCTTTGTTTATGTTCTTACTGCATCTTATCCTATGTATTTGAAAAAAAGTACCAATAAGAATACCGCTAAAGTACCGGATCGATAAGCAGTATCGGTAAGAGTAGTAATACCGTTAAAACCTCCCTACTTACAAGCGACACTGCAGTAGTAGAGGATACCCATTCCTAATTATAAACCGATAACCTTTCTCTTTACGTGTCTATCTTTCAAGATCTACACCAAACAGTTTGGCAGTAGACTTGGACTGATCATTCTATCTTGCGCACACATCTTAAACACACACAAGTGATCTCTACGATACAAAGGACATTAACCACTGTTGCAGCTTTGAATAGCCTCTTGATTCACACTGCAGCCCACTCCAGGGAGAGGGTTCATTCTCTCTCCTTTACTTTTATGTGTTTTGCAACTGGATTCCTACGCAGGCAACCCAAGAATGTGATGAAAAGTGTCGAATCTCTGGCCAGGCCACATGCATGCAGACATAAACAGAGTGCATAATGACACTCAGGCCTCGCTACTCGGCCACTTTCAACTCAGCCCTAAACACTAGCAGCTGGGCTGAGGTGGCACCAGAGATGTTTATTGGGGGGCTTTAGCCCATCAACTTATTGTCAACAGTTCAAGAGCTTGTCAGCGGACCCACCAGATGTGTTGTGGAGAGAAAGCGAGAGGGTAAAGGAGAGAAAGGATGGGGAAAAATACATGGGAAAAGCTCCCTGTGTCTGCCTTAAGCTCTTGGAAAGACTAGTGCTGGTGTAGTCATCCCTTTCACTGTCTCTCTCCGTTAAGGTGATTTTTGAAGTCTTTTTTGTGGGTGGTAATGTTGAAAATCATTTGGCGCAAATCATACTGGTGTTGTATTTTTAGTTTAAGCCTATTGTGTTTCCTACAGTTGTCCAAATCTTTAACAGAATTAAATGCAAATTATATGAAATTAATAATGCCAGTTTACATGGAAATAATTGTCAGGGTGCATCTAAAAACAGCTATAATTTATAGCAGGGTCTTCCAAACGTTTTCATTAGCCAAACTCCTCTGACCTAAAATATTTACTCAAAATTTTAAGTTATTTCGATAATTTAACAGTTTTCTTCCCAGTTAATGATCACATGACATGCAGGTTTTTTTTTTTAGTTTTTAATATTATTTATTAATTTAGTTTAAAATGTTGTATTAATTTTAATTTAATTCTTAGAACTAATCAACCTGGGTTTAGTTACAGTCTAATGCATTTATTAAACATTTCTCTGAATTCACCAAACTCATTGTATAGGTTTGATATTAAGGTTTTATCATCATGACACAGATTTAACTGCACTGACACACAACATGCACGAGTTATTTTATGTCTTTCGTTTGATGCTTGATTAATATTAAAGCCACAAACAATAGCAACTAAATTGGGCTGCTGTCCCTTTAAAACTGAATGCACGGATGCGATATACTGATACACGTTAACCTTCACCTAAAAAGTAACCGAGTGTGTTTACATGAAAACAAAAATACAAATACAAAAATACAAAACGGACAATTCAACGTCATTTTGTGTGTATTTCTCTGTTTATGAGACGCGTAAGAGTACTCGTGTGCTGTGTGATGAGAGGCGCTGCTTCTGTGTCTGCACTCAGAAAACCGGACCGAATTGAGTTCTCTTTTGCATCATCAAATTTATCCATATGTCTGCTTTTCTCATACTCCCACATATTGACATTTTTCAACGTTTTATGAGACGTGGAGCAAATGTATGCTAGCTTATGTCCTGCCGGATAAATCAATAGGCTATGATACATTTCAAATAGAATGTTACGCATCTAACGTCCTAACCACACGGCAGATTCGTTCTAAATGAATCCAAATCGTTCCTCCCAAACATTTTCGTTTCGTTTTTATTTACTGACGAAAATGTCAACAGATTTTCGTCATTGTTTTTGTCATTCAAAACAAGTTTTTCTTTTGTTATCATCTCATTTTCTTCGTGAAAAATGACGTTGACGAAAATTATGACAAAAATTATTCGTCAACGAAATTAATGCTGACTACACCTAAACCTACCCAATAGTACAAGCAAATGTGAATGTGATGTAAAAACGCTATTTTTCCAGCTCTTTCACCATAAGTCATGATTTTGGCGGGATTTGTACCCAAGGATTCCACATCTTAAGTCCAATTCCACGCCAGCTGAGCTACAGAGCAAACTTCTTATGTCCGGAAAGCAAAACATATGGAGCTGTAATCATAACTGTGTACGAAAACAATTACAAATGCTCGCTGTTTTACCACCTCTAGTGTTCATTTCTGTTGGAAACTGCAGTGATATGTACTTATTGGTACGTATTTTGCGTCTTGCGAAAAAGTTCCCAGAGGTATGTTTTTGTCATGAGACTAGTTAGTTGATTCTACTATTGATTCTTTTGTAACTATTACTACTAAAATTATCTAGCAATGTTGTGTCTAAAACATATGTTACTCAATATTAAATGTTTATTGCTTAAATATATATCACATGATGTTGTATATGCACTGATGCTGACCATTGGCTGAAGAAAGTAACCAGCCGCATAACAGCAAAATGAAACTAATCTCTCTGATAAGAAACAGCAAAGGCACTGCTCTCAGCAGGCTGTTGCGCAATACGCCTCCACATCCAGATGAGCATAATATGATTTGTATTTGTGTCTGTTTTAATCGCTCGAGCTAAATGAGAATTTAATTGCTTTCCCACCATTTTTGCGTCCAGGCACACAGAGGCTCTGGCCACCACACACACGTCCCCTAACACTGTGCAATGCCTAAAATGAGTTTGTACTGTTTATATGTTAGAAATCCAGTAAACAAATAAAACAAATAACAGGAGGGGAGTAGTGATTTAGTGTGTTTGCCTCTCAACACTCCCCCCAACCCAAAAATCTCCCGTTTTGCAACACTAGCCAATGTTTACCAAAGTTTAGATAATCTCATTTGCATATTAGATGTGATTAGCACAGTTCATTGTCAGGATTACGCTTATTGGGTTACACAGTCGCATAGCATGAGCGGATGGATAGATCCGTGTTTGCGGCGCAGAGGCCAGCAGCGTTCCCAGCTATGCTAATGAGCGTACCTATGTAAATGAGGTGAACGGTGAATATGAGTAAAACAATCTCCTCTTTCACTCTACTGGGACACACAAACCCCCTCACAGTCGCACACACTTTCTTGAGTGCTAAAACACACATACGCGTTTATGACCAGTCCATGTGTCTTCCCCTCAGATCATTTCTTGGTCATAAAGATGCAAATGAAAGACATGGGGAGACAGAAAGGGGGGTGACAGAAGACAAAAAAAGCACTTTTTCAAGAAAGTAGTGTATTTTTTTCTAAAGCCAGTTTTAGAATCCAAGTAAAACACATTTAATTTATGGGCTAAGATTTCAAGGCTAATGTTTTACACATATGCTTCTCTCTCTTGATGTTGTCTGCACTTGAGCTGTTGTCTTTGCAACTGACCCATGGTTTACTAGCAGATATAAGCCAGTACTGGCCCTTTAAGGAAAAGTCTTACTAGAAAGAAAATGAGTGAGATGGAAAGGAAAGTTTATAGCATCTCTATCTTTGATTCTGTGTGACATTTACACTTTCAAACAGCGATATTAATAATAATGCCCCAATATATCAGGCAATTATCAGTAGCCTATTGGCTGATAAAAGCAATATCTGCGCTATTGGACATCAGCCAGAATTATTAATCAGCTAATGATTAAAGCCGTTTATTATCTATCGAAAAGGGAAACTTCAGAAAGGTTGACTGTAACTGCATTTACAGTTAACTCTTACAGGATATAAAATGTTTTTGATTTCATCAGGAGTAGTATCAAAATTATATTTTGAATCTTTGAGAGATAGGGTGAGAAAGTGTGCATGTTTTGGAGTGTTTGTGAAGGGGCCACAGCTGTGGTCGTTTCTCTGGCGACCCTGCGGCCCTGTGTCCCCTGTGCGGGCTTCCCTTTTACATCTGCTACAGCTGGAGAACAGCATATCACACACTTTGCACCTGAAGGCATTCATACGCACACATATACACACTCACAGATGCATGAACACACTCACACATGGTTGACCCTAGGTCTCAGAGCCCTTAGTGAGCCCATGTGTCAACTCTGGGCACTCTTACCTTTTGTAAAATATATATCTCTCTCTATGTGTGTGAGAGAGAAAATGAGCATTTTCTACAGTATAGCTGAGTGTTTCTTCAAACTGTGAGCACTTTTGGTCATGTGGTCTTTAACATTTCCATCATAACATCATTAACGTCATTCAAACCACTAAATTATCTATTTTTTTTTTATAGTTTTGGAACAAAAATTTTGTCTAGTCTTGACAAATGTCATTGTTAACATTTTATGTAGCCTAAATACACACAATTAAATAATATTTTTTTTCACTTCTTCCAGCATTTTAAACAGTAAAAAGCGGTGTAAATCACAAAACACAAAAACTGAAATGGTGTTTATTCCACTTCTTGTTGAAACCAATAGATTATGATAGATTTTCATATTTTAAGATATAATATATACAATATTTATATTATAGGTAACACATTTATTACAGTATTTATCCAGTTCATGAAAATACAGTCTTTCAGTTCATCAAAGTTAACGAGCACAACTTTTGATTTTAATAATGCATTAGGAAAAAATAAGTTGAAAATTAAACTGAAATTAACATGAACTAATAAATGCTCTAGAAGTATTGTTCATTCTTAGTTCATGTTAACTAAAGTAGTTAACGAATGAACCTTACTGTAAAACGTTACCATATTATAAATATTGTTATTAATATTTACCATTATATAATTAATAGTATTAGTACTTTAAAATTAAAACATTAAAATATTTTTAAAAATTAAAACAATAACATCTGTATATTATCAGGGTCAGTAAGATTTTTTATGTATTTAAATACTTTTATGTTTATGTAATTTGAATGTTTCTGAACTTTCTAATACTTTTCTGAGATATATATACTGTAGATCAGGGTAAATTTAACTTATTTTGTCTTCTGGGAAACATGTAAGTATCTTCTGCAGCTTCTGAATGGCAGTACTAAATGAAAAAAATATGATATTAAAGCAAAATAAAAAAAATGTACACATCTTCATTCTGTTCAAAAGTTTTCACCCCTAGTTCTTAATGCATCGTTTTTCCTTCTAAAGCATCAGAGAGTGTTTGAACCTTCTGTAACAGTTGCATATGAATCCCTCAGCTGTCCTCAGTGTGAAAAGATGGATCTCAAAATTATACAGTCATTGTTGGAAGGGGTTAAAATATCAAAAATGTTGAGAAAAACCCAAAATTTGTGGGATCTGAAAGATTTTTCTGAAGAACAGTGGACAGTTTAACCATTCAGGACAAACAAGGGACTCGTGCACAGCTATAACTAAATTAAAAAAACACAGCTGTGTATCATTCAGGTAACAACACAGTATTAAGAATCAAGCATATGTAAACTTTTGAATGGGCTCATTTTTATAAATTGAACTATTATTTTCTCTTGTGGACTAAATGTAAATGTCTTTTATGTGAAATATCTTATTCAGTTCAGTACTAAATAATAATAGTACTCTTAGTTTGGTAAAATAATTAACATTTTGCAGATTCTGCAAGGTGTATGTAAACTGTGTATGTAAAAATATCTTATGAATAACAGTGCACATCTTTAGATCTTTTGTAAGTTTAATGTGCTTATATAACAAAAAGAAAAACGCAATTTTAATAAAAATCAGCTCCTGGGATATAAAAGTGCCCATAGCTGAAGAAACTCCCAGTCACCATCTCAGTGCTGAGTAATTGACCACTCGCTGACAGTGTCAGACAGCATATTTTCTGTTTTCCCAAACCTAACACAATACAAACACACATTTGGTTGGTGTTCAATACAAACGTTATAATCGAAAGGTGTGCAATAAACAATAAAACTCAATAAAATCTGTGAGAATACCCTACCAATGGTGCGTTTGACTTTTTTAAAACGCATTATCTCACACAGAGAAGGAAAGTTCCCAGCCCTGTTCCTCCAAGCAGCATTGGTGCTAGACTGGCACATTAACTCCTCTTGACCCTCTATTCTCACCTGTAATAAAGCAGAGGACGCGCCCCCACTCTTCATACACACACATACTCATTTCTACTCCACACCCAGCAGAGAACAGAGCAATGGGCTTGAGAATATCCATGCTCATTAGCCCAGCTTCTGTCTCCACATAGTCTACTGTGTGTGTATGTGTGAAGTCTCAGGTGGCACACAAGGCAGATGAAAGTGTGGAAAAGCGAGAGTAAGATATGTGACATTGAACCAGTGGTGTGGGCGCCAGCTGCTCAGGTTTAGTGTGTGTATGTGTTAAGGTGGATGGAGAGGGGCCATCAGTTCACAGCCTGTGAACCTCTCATTAGACTCTTTCTCACCGAGACTTGAGCTGAGTGAGGAGGGTGGGGGAAACTGTCAGTACACATGATCACAGGCCTCGCCTCTACACACACACACACGCACACACACAAAATAACAAACGTCACACTCATTACACGCGACTGTTAGGGCCAGACACACACAAGCGTGTGCAGAGCTGGCACTCATGGAATGGGACTCTTGAATGCTTTATTTCACTCTCCTCCCCTCCCTGCCCTCCCTCTGTGAGAGTGTGTGCTAAAGCTAAATCTGATAATAAGGAGTGACGGGCTGGTAGAATGTGAGCTGAACGAGAACCTAAGAGATGATTTTAGAGTGTTAAATTTATGTGGTAATAATCTGCGTGACCTCACATCGCAGGAACTTCATATTAACCGTTCTCCTAATTCTCACCCAAACCAGACCAGACCACTGGGAGTCAGAAGCATCTTGTCCACCCTGATTTTTCATTTGGATTTTAAATGTAACTTACAAATAATAATAATAATAATAATAATAATAATAATAAATATAAATATAGCCACAAACAGTGATTACTGGGGTTCAAGCGCTTTAGGTATTTAAGCACATAAGGAAAAAGACATTACATATTATTTAGCAAGCCTGTAACCAACTAAATCGATTATTAAAAAAAGCATTTTTATCAAATCCAGGTGATTTACCATAGAAATATTTATGACTTTGCATGTTTGTTTAGAATTACCTGTCGCATGTGCTCAGTGGGTTTTTGTGAAGTTTTGAGTTTTCGTTTAGGCTTTATAGGCTTTTGGGTATATTTGGACAGGCCCCTTTTCTAAAGGACCCCATTATAGCTTCCCAAAGGGTAAATTTCAAAATGTTTTTGATAGTTACTGACCTAGAAAATTGCACTGCTGTTTTTTTTTCAGACTGAGTGAAAAACTTAGGACTATTTAGCAAAACTAAGTTTTTCACATCTTCTCAATTATTTAAAAACGATTTGATATCTGATTGACAGCAGTGGTTCTAGAGGCAAAGTTGTTTGGAACAGAGAGGTCTATCATATGATATGAATATCGTGTGCATGTGCAGAAAACCACGCAATGTACAATCGTTTACGCTCTCAAAAAATGCGATACTGCCCAACAGTGGCTGATTTCTTTCAAATTTCTCACAGACCTTTGAGGTCAGGCCCACCCAGTTTCATTCCGATCGGCCTCCGTTTACCTTGTCTAATAGGTGCTCAGTGGTGGACATGTTTTTTTTTGAGATTTGCAAATGTCCCCATGGACCAGGGGTGGCAAACTCCGCTCCTAAAAAGCTGCAGCCCTGCAGAGTTCAGCTCCAACCCTAATTAAAACTCACCTGCCTGTTGCTTTCAAGTAACCCTTCAGACATTGATTAGCTTGTTCAGGTGCGTTTGATTAGGGTTGAAGCAAAACTATGCAGGGCTGTGGCTCTCCAGGACCGACGTTCGCCACCCCTACTTTAGACCAAGACTGCACACAGCGATTTTCATGTTGATAGGACAAATGGTTGCCAAGTTATAAATTGTTTTTCCCTCTTATTGCCACCAAGTGGTCAATCTCCATGATTTTTCTGTGACCTTAGCTTGAGCACTTACATAAGTGTGCCGAGTTCAACTTTCAAGTCAGAAGTTCAACTTTTTTTTTTTTTAATTATTGATACTCTCCAGAGAATCTTTCTGCACTGGTTTGGTTCCGATTGGGCGAAAATCCTAGGACTAATTAGCAAAAGTAAGTTTTGCAAAAAATGCGAAATACCCAAACATTTTGCCAGGCTCATGATAAAAGTGTGCGTTTTGTCCAGCATGAGCCAAGGATTCCATCGACATAAGACAGTTGAGCCTTGGAGTTATGAGGAATTTTGTGCACTGTAAAAAAAAATAAAATAAAAAAAAAAAAAACAACTTAAAAAGTTGTTTCAACTTAAAAAAGTAAGGGTTCATGCTGCCTTAAAATTTACTCAAATATCCACGTTTTCTATCATCTATCTATAGTTGATTATAATGTGGGTTTATTTCTATGAGATAAAACATGAAGAAATATCCAGATTTTTTAAAATGTTTACATTAATTTCAATTTACTGCATGTTTTCACTATCATAAATGTAAATTAAACTTGACAAGCTCTCTATCACTTGAAGGCCTCAAAATCAAAAATTTGTTTCAGGAATACATCAAAACATGACCTTTATTAGTCCAGTCATGCAAAGTTTTCATGGCAAGAGGTTACACATTCATTAGAATGTTTAGTCCGACAGTGTGTTAACTTAAAATATTGATGGATTTTATTGGTTTACATCACATTTCTTCAGAGATTTATTAGGCATGTTCAGTCTCTCTTAAATTATGCAGCACAGACAGCATGTCAGTACTGAAAGCTGTAAATGTAAAACGATAACTAGATACAACTAAAAATTTGAACTAAGGCTGCCTACAAAATCTATAACAGCCCTGTTTCACAGAAAGGAGGCTTAAAAGGAAGACAATGACCTAAACGCTCACTGCGCAGTGCTATTTCAGCACATTTAGCGCCTGGTTAAACTGGATAGCAGGTGTTTAGTGACTAAGACGCAGGCTTTGTGTTGAAATACAGTACAACACACACAAAAGTGACACAACGGTTTAGTGAATTCACCTCTGTGTTCAGTATGTTCGTACAGTAAAACTGGATATACAGTATGTGTATGCAGTATCCAGTAAGGGCTGTATGTGTGTGTTTGTGTGTGTTTTGGAATAGAGATGTCTGTGCTCTCGCTCTCTATCTCTCTCTCTCTCTCTCTCTCTCTCTCGGTTATTGATCGTCCAGCACTTTGAGAACAAAGAGTTAATCCTTAAAAGGCCAAACAGCACAGATTCCTTCTCAGTCATGAAAGTTTAAAATGTCTTCTTTTTTTGTTTGGCCCTATGAGACGTGTTCTCAGTGTAGCTGGCTGTGTGACCCGGGGCACAATGGAGATCCAATACCCAACCCTATTCATCCTACATTCAACCAGTCAATACCTATTATTAGATACTGTTGGCCTATCCGCCCAGTTATGGCACAGAAAACTAGGTTTTCAGATTGGCCGGTGGAGGAGGGGAGAGTTGAAACTCCACCCTATCTCATTCTCACTCTCTCTCTTTTTGAGGCCTGGATCAGGTTTAATTGCTCCGAATAATGTATAACAAACATTATCATGATCCCAGCTCACACATTCCTTCTCATTTGGAATGATTCACAGATTCAGTCTGGAGTATTATTATTATTATTATTCATTTTATTTGCATTTGTTTTTTCTTCAGTCTTTAGTCACTTACATTGTATATTGTTTTCTATTAATAATTTATGTAATAATAATAATAATAATAATAATACTTTAATATAATATTTTCTTTTTTTTACACTGCGCATTTATCCAAAACGAATTACAAATGAGGACAATAGAAGCAATCAAAACCAACAAAAGAGCAATAATATGTAAGTGCTGTGACAAGTCTTAGTAAATGTAGCATTTTTTAAAATAATAAATAAAAGAAAATAAATAGAACAGAAAAAGAATAGAGAACGCTAGTGTTAGAGAGTCAATATTATTTAATAAACAAAAAGAAAATAAGTCGAAAGAATAGAAAAAGAATAGAGAATGCTAGTTTTAGAGGGTCATGTTTTTTTATAAATAAAAAAATAGTAGATAATAGAGAACGCTGGTGTTAGAGGGTTTTTTTTAATAATAAATAAAAAGAAAATGAGTAGATAGAATAGAAATAGAATAGAGAGAGCAAGTATTAGAGGGTCACAGTTTTTTATAAATAAAAAAATAACAAGTAGATATAATATTACTTATTATTACATAAAATACAACTAGAACAGCTAGTGTTAGTATGTAATTTTTATAATAAATAAAACAAGTAGACAGAATAGAAATATAATAGAGAATGCTAGTGTTAGAGGGTCAAGTTTTTTAAAAAATAAAAAGAAAACAAGTAGATAAAATAGAAATAGAATAGAGGACACTAGTGTTAGTGGGTAATTTTTTATAATAATTAAAAAGAAAACAATACATAGATAGAATAGAAATAGAATAGAAAGTGCAAGTGTTAGAGGGTCAAGCTTTTTTATAAATAAAAAGAAAAGTGGATAAAATAGAAATAAAATAGAGAACACTAGTGTTAGTGGGTAATTTTTATGATAAATAAAAACTAGATAGAATAGAAATAGAATAGAGAACATTAGTGTAAGAGGGTCAGGATTTTTTTTTTTTAAATAAATTAAAAGAAAACCAGTACATAAAATAGAAATAGAATAAAGAGTGCAAGTGTTAGAGGGTCAAGCTTTTTATTATAAATAAAAAGAAAAGTCAATCAAATAGAAATAGAATAGAGAGTGCAAGTGTTAGAGGGTCAAGTTTTCTATAAATAAAAAGAAAACAAGTAGATAAAACAGAAACAGAACATTTTATTTATTTACTTATTATATTAATTTTATTTATTTATTTATTTAACTAAGTAACCAACACTTTGAAGGTATAATTCACCCCAAAATGAAAATTCTATCATCTATCAAATTCTATCGAAAATTACTCCAGTTAAGTTTTCGGTTAATCCTTAAAACACAATTAGATTAGATTTTTTCAGAATTTTTTTAGAATTTATTATGATAGAGTAGTGTAGAGCAGGCAGGAAGTGAGGTGGGAGAATGGGGGGATTCTGTCCCTCTATTGTCCCTATAATTCTGTCCCTCTATATTAAAAAAAAAAAAAAAAAAACTGTACTTGTATCTAGCTAAAAACTAGATATTATGAATATAAACTGATATAATAAAGAAAAGTTATCACACTTTTTGTCTGTTTTACCTTTTTCCTGCTCATATTATTCTGCTTAAACTCCTTCATGGGACTCCTTCACACTACAAAGTAACTTGGCTAAAAAAATAATAATAAACAAAATTATAATCACATAAAAAAATACAATACCAGAAATTAGCTCTGTGAATAATGAGGTCTACCTATGATTATTTTAATGTTTAAAGCTCAGATGTTTGTTCTGGGGAATTTTAATTTGGATTGCGTCATACATTTTCACTTTTTTTTTATATATGGTGTGTTTTATTTTTTTATTGGAGACTTACGTGAGCCTGTGCTGTTGTCTCATTGTTGTGATTCATAGGGTAATTGTCGTGAAGTGGGCCGGCCTGCATTCTCCCAGGTTCTCCTCATCTGGGCAGCTAACACACTTCGGACCGGTGTGATGAGTAATGCGGCGCTAGCTGCCTCTCTGACAGTACTGGGCCACTGCTTAAGCAGAGCCCAGGAAGAAGGAGCTTGTTTGCTAATAGGTAATAAATTGTCGGTTTAATTATAACAGCAAGGTAATTACAATCGAGGAAACACCCAGACCCAGAGGGAAGAAAAAGGAGGGAGAAATTCCTATTAGAGAAACAATGGCTACACTGCATTGTGCCACTGAGTTTTCACAGAAATGAATGGAAATGGAGCTGAGAGATGTGATTGTGGTCAGCTTCTGACCCGCTTTAGACCTCCGTTTGTCCTTCAGTTTGTAAAGGCCACATTTCCGTGATAGACCTCCGTGATAAAAGTGCCTACCACAAGAGCAGTGAGAATTATATGAGGACAGAGTGAAATGGAACACCATTCCTTACATCTGTTGTCTCTGGTTCTGGTTGTGTTTCAGTTCGTCAGTGCACTGTCCAGGGAGCTGGCCATTTTTAGGGCTGCCCCATTGTCCAAATCATTCCACTGAATCAGTGTCAAGTAAACATATAACACTGTTCAAAGGTTTGGAGTCAGTATGATTAACCCTACATTTATAGTTTTATTCTAGAAATTAATACTTTTATCCAGTTATGGTGCATTTAATTAAAAGTACAGCAAAGACATATATATTGTTACAAAATATAAAAAATATCAAGCAGCACAACTTATTTCAACACTGAAAACAACAGAAAATCTTAAGAAATCTTTTTTAAGGATTAGTTCACTTCAACAACAAAAATGTATAATTTACTCACCCCGTTGTCATTCAAGATGTTCATGCCTTTCTTCCTTCAGTCGATAAGAAATTATGTTTCTTGAGGAAAACTTTTCAGGAATTATCTTCATATAGTGGACTTCAATGGTGCCCCCAAGTTTGAACTTCCAAAATGCAGTTTAAATGCAGCTTTAAATGGCTCTAAACGATCCCAGCCGAGGAAGAAGGGTCTTATCTAGTAAAACGATCGGTCATTTTCTAAACAAATTGACAATTTATATACCTTTTAACCTCAAACGCTCATCTTGTCTAATTTCTGTGATGCACATGCAAACTCCATGTACTACATTTAGGGTATATCAAAAAACTCCCATCTTGTTTTCTTCTCCAACTTCAAAATTGCCCTACATCGCTGCTTTACCTTTTTTTTTTGTAAATGATGTTTGATCTTCTTTGCATGTTCACTTTGTAAAAACTGGGTTGGTACTTTTGCAGTGATGTAGGACGATTTTGGAGTTGGGGAAGAAAACAAGATGGGAGTTTTTTGACACACCCTAACTGTATTGTGCGCTTCGCAAAAAATAGACGAGCGTTTGAGCTTAAAAAGTATATACGTTGTAAATTTGTTTAAAAAATGACAGATCGTTTCACTAGATAAGACCCTTCTTCCTCAGCTGGGATCGTTTGAAGCCCTTTGAAGCTGCATTTAAACTGCATTTTGGAAGCTCAAACTTGGGGGCACCACTGAAGTCCACTATATTAAGATAATTCCCAAAATGTTTTCCTCAAGAAACATAATTTCTTATCAACTGAAGAAAGAAAGACAGGGACATCTTGGTTGACAAATCAGCATATTAGAATAATTTCTGAAGGATCACATGACACTAAAGACTGAAGAACTGGCCTGTGTAAAATTTGCCATTGCCATCACAATGATTCCAATTACGCATGAAAAAGAAACAGTCCTGCATATTTTTGACTTGTTAGAGTGTATTTTCAAATACATTTTTTGAATTCCATTAGGTGTGTCTATTATTCATTTTGTTTAATAAAAAAATGCAGGACAGGCACATATTTCTCAGCAGCACAGTCCAGTGTAGCTATTATTTAACACATTTTACTGAAAAACTCCTTTAGTATAATCACCTGAAACAAATCCTAGGATGCGTGAAGTAGCTCATAATCATTTGTTTCTTTGAGCGAGAGTGACTCAGGACGCTGCGAGCGCGTACACGAACTCAAATCTCGCCTGTCGCATGCTTATGCGACCCCAATCATCGTTTTTGTTCAGTGTGGAGTGATAAAAGATCAGAAGAGGACTCTTCAACATGAGTTACTCCCCCGCCCTCTGCAGTTAATTGTACGAGCTAATGATGTGCGGCCCAACGGGGGGTCATCAATCACATGTCTCAACCTTTTCATCTCAGCCTTTAGCTGCGGCCTCGGCAGTAGCCTCTCACGGCATATGCTTTTAAAATGTGTCCGACCGCGTGAGAGCCTCGGCTCCTTTCCGTCACGTCACGATGGAGGGTTGGAGCTCGCAGGCTCCTCTCTTTGTCAGCACCACTTGGCTTCAAACTCTTGCCGTGGGTCTAAGGACATCGGTTCTCCAGGCATCCGACACCTCGGCTCAAGCTTGGTTGAGTCCCTCGGTGTGACAAGGGACAGACTCAATGCAGCTGTGTGTTCAAACCACACATTTGGACCATTAGATGTCAAAATTGGATGCACTGCCAATGTCTTTACCACTATTTTTAAAAAGGCTGTGGAGTCTTAAGTCCATTTGAGAAGTCATGAGACAATAGCACACTCCTCTTTCTCAGTAAATCATCATCGTCTGGCCTCCCTGCGGTCTGTGACAGGCCTCTAGACTTCACAGAGAGCCCGGCCACATCTAAAACTGCCCTCAACGCTTGTGTGTGACCAGCTCTGGGGTACATCTCTTAATCCCATCAATTCAGTCCTGCCATGACTCCACCATCGCCTCCAAACCTTGTCTGCAGTCATTACCCTATCGAGCCTCCATCTCAACACAGACATTCATGCGCACACACAGGCTAACCACAATCTCAGAGTACAAGAAGACAGCCTGTTTCGGCCTTTCGAGAAAGAAAAGCATACAAAATCTCCTGTGAAACACATACACAGAGAGAGGAACGGCTGCGAAAGAAGCAGGGTTTTGAGAAAAATCTTGCAGGCGGAGTATTCATATTCTTTATGTGAATTTTTCAGGGTTATAAATATTTCAGGCAAAACTGTTTTATTAAATGTATTTACCCCATTTCAACCTTGAGGAACCCATCAAGATTCAGCCTCATTAAATTTGTGTTCCCACAAGGGGAGGTAAAAATCCTGACATTTTCATAGAATCGATGGAGAAGACATCAAACCATGAAACATCCTCTCAGCTTGAGCTACAGTAAAACCAAACGTAGCAATAAAAGACATGCAAAAAATCCCAAAAAACAAACAAAATGTACAAATAAATGCTACAGCAGATCAGAGCTGCAACACAAGGACAAGAAACACAATAAGACACGTTTTAGTTAAATTTATTAAATTTAGTTAAATTTTATTATTTTGAAAACAACTGGGTAGATTTTTTTCAGGTTTCTTTGATGAATAAACAGTTCAGAACAGCATTTATCTGAAATAGAAATCTTTTGTAACATTATATATGTCTTTATAATCACTTTTGATCAATTTAAAGCATATTTTTTATGTAAATATAATGTTACAAAAGATTTTAGATGCAAAACTTTGGATCTTTCTATTCATCAAAGAATCCTGAAAAAAATTTACTCCGCTGTTTTAAATATTGATAATTTCAATAGCTGGAGTAATGATGCTGAAAATTTAGCTTTGATCACAGGAATAAATTACATTTTAAAATTATATCAGTTATTTTAAATAGTAAAATAATTTCAAAATTGTACTGTTTTTGCTGTACTTTGGATCAAATAAATGCAAGCTTGGTGAGCAGAAGAGAATTCTTTACAAAAACATTAAAAATCTTACTGTTCAAAATCTTTTGACTGGTAGTGTAAATATTTATCTTGAAAAATGCAAAATAGCATAATTCTATGTTATTTTGCACCGCAAGTTACACCAGTTCAGTAGGTGGTAAGTGCCGTTTTATGAGTGAGTCATTAAATCGTTCATTCATTAAATTGAACCATTCAAAGAACTGATTCTATCAGGAATGAAACAAGTGACTCTTGCTGAACTTGGAACCACATAGTAGTTTACAATTACTACTTTTACCACATTTTTCTATGGCATAAACAGTAAGAATAGTAAGTGGTTGTCTTTTGAACTGTGTCACTGAATCATTGGTTCAAACCATTTGTTCAAAAACATTAATTCGATCATGAATGAAACACTGCTGTGTTATGTTGCTTGGAGAAGAGAAGCAAAAATAGAGATTTAAATTTAGAGATATTAAAATACAGATGTACCTTTATTATTATTTATTAAATACATATTTTTTATTTTTTGTTTTTACTGGATAGGTGGAAGACAAAAATTCAGATTTTGGTGGGGTTTGTCCTAAAACCACTTCCACCATGGACCCAGGTTCCTTGAGGCGACATATGCGGGGTTGTTAATAATCCGTGTTATTTGTTTAGTCACTCTCAGTCTGTGACACAGGATACGGGACCACTTTTGATAAAAAGAGACAGCAACTGCAGGTGCCCTACCCTGACAGTGACTGAATGGGGGCAGGATGTACACTGACAAGCCTTGTCAAACAGGTGATCTCACACGTCCACACACAACAGCGGTGTCCGCACGCACACTGACACAGCCGTTGTGACACGGATGGTGCCACTGACAGTCACGTCACCTGTGAGCAGGTGCTGTTGAAACGCACACACCCTGCAATGCTGCTCTGGACGGGCAAGGTGAGAGAGGCTGTCAGTGCGGCTGCGGACGCTGATTAAGCAGTAGTGATGGAGTCAGTCCACATACCGGCCACTTGGGAGTGCAGTAACACATGGGTGCGACTCCATCCACTGCCAAGCAACACAAACGAGGTCTTCTACATTTGTTACGAGTGTCTTTTATACACTTAGACAAAGGTCATGATGCTTTCTACCCAGAGGAGCTGAGCTAGCCAGATAGCACCCTTCCCGTTGTCCTATTTTAGAGATCTCCATAGGCGCAGCACTTACTGTGGAACCTTGGCCTTCTTATTCAAGGCAGATTTATAGCATGCCATGTGGAGATCAATAAGAGAACAATGTGGAGAGATGGAAGCACAAAAGCCGTCTCAGAGAATTTTTGGACAGTAAGGGCTTCCTGCTAGGAAAAGGGACAATGGAGGAATGCCTTGACAAACCAATGCATTCATCTAAAGGAGTTTGACAAGCAGTTCTGTAATCATAAAAAAAGAGGGAAAAAGCAAAACAAAAAACAAAAAAGCCTTGATTTTTATTTTAGACAACTTTTAGATAGCCAGTCATAATGAAATAATGGAAATGTACAGTATTTGGTCTTAAGTGACCAAATAAGAAGAGACAGCCAAAGCAGGAGAGAATAAAAACGAGACAGTCCAATGCTCTTATGTCACCTGGGGAAACGCATTTGCCCATTAGATGCTGACCCGATTTAGAAGCGCAGCTGTGAAGGTATCCTAGAGTCAGACACCTTCAGCGTCCCTCCCTCTTTTCTTTATCTTTTACACTTTCTATGCCCGCTGTTGATATCGCAAGACTCTTGTGTGAGGTTCCTATGCTCTCTCTCTCTCTCCCTCGCTCTGAGGTTATGGCTCTCTGTCAGAAAGATGTTTGTCTTCTGTGCTTAGTGTCAGGATAAGAGAAGAAGGTGCCGTGCCCCAGTTGGGCTTCATTAGGACTGGGCCGTCGCTGCACGTCTTCAGGCACCCACGCTGTGCCACTCAACATTAGGCTTATTAATTCACACACAGCTGCCCTCTCTCTTATTCTCGGCTGTTTGGGAGTCAGTCTAGCCTGTGGCCACCGAGGGACAAATCCATTTTAGCAGACACTGCAAGTCAAAACCCATCCACACTTGGCCAAACGTTTTCTGGAGCAGAAAGTGGACAGAACTCTCCTGCTCCCATTTTTTTTTCCATTTCTATGTCTGATCCTTCTTTCCTGGCTGGCAACTCGCTGTATGTTTTATCCCAACACGAGTACAAGGCCACTCTATTCTCTTTATCATTCAGAAAATTGGCACCAAGCATCCAGCATTAATCGGCGTGCGCTAAATCTTTCTTTGCTCACTAAAAAGGATTTTGGCTCTTTATGTAATTTATGCAACATGATTTAGCATTTCATCACACTTTAATCTTACTGAATTTAATTTACTATAATGTCAGACATTAACTTCTGTCTGGTAATCCAGCAATACACTTCTCGGGCTGCATAACAATGGCAACAATAGTACACAAAATCATAGACATTTAGTAATTGAAGACAACCACATCCACAAGGCATACTGTGTAACCGTAAGCACTACATAAGTTTATCTACAGTTTAGGTCAAAGGTTGAGAATCTGCAAAATGTTCATTATTTTAAGAGGGATCATACAAAATGCATGTTATTTTTTATTTAGTACTGACATGAATAAGATATTTCACATAAAAGATGTTTACATACAGTCCACAAGAGAAAATAATAGTTGAATTTATAAAAATTACCCCATTCAAAAGTTTACATACGCTTGATTCTTAATACTGCGTTGTTACCTGAATGAGTCCCTTGTTTGTCCTGAACAGTTAAACTGCCTGCTGTTCTTCAAAACAATTTCCACAAGTTCCACAAATTCTTTGGTTTTTGAGCATTTTTGTGTATTTGAACCCTTTCCAACAATGACTGTATGGTTTTGAGATCCATCTTTTCGCACTGACAACAACTAAGGGACTCACATGCAACTATTGCAGAAGGCTGAAATGCTCAGTGATGCTTCAGAAAGAAACACACACAGAAATGCATTAAAAGCGGGGTGTGAAAACTTTTTGAATTTGAAGAACAGGGTAAATTTAACTTACTTTGTCTTCTGGAAAACATGTAAGTATCTTCTGTAGCTTCTGAAGGGCAGTACTAAATGAAAAAAAAGATATTTAGGCAAAACAAGATATTCAAAAGTTTTCACCCCCCAGCCCTTAATGCATTGTGTTTCATTCTGAAGCATCAGTGAGCATTTGAACCTTCTGTAATAGTTACATTTGAGTCTCTTAGTTGTTAAATACACCAAAATGTATCTATCTATCTATATGTGTGCATGATCACAGTTCACACAAGCAGCACAAAACATTAGTTCAAGCACTTTTTAGAGGCTTAATTTAATTCAATTCATTGAACATTTTTTAAAGCGCTTTTTCCTTTCCAGGTTCAGTCATTTTTATATCAGCAAATATGCTCTGCAGCTTTCCAGTATTTCTCTTCATCCCTTTGACCTCCACATATCTTTTCTCCTCCCTCACTGTCTTTCTCTCTACACCTCCAGAGCTCCAGCGACCAGGCCCGGGCACAGCCAACAGCGCCGCTGAAATGTTTGGACATGAAACGTTAACCGGCAGCTTGGATTTTCTTTCCCTAGCCGGCTACTCTCGCCTCCTACCTCCTTTTGATGAGCCACAAGGAGCGTTTAGACCCTTTCCACACCTCCTAACTGTAAGCCTACGCGAATCCCGGCCTTGCTTTCACACGTGTGGCGGAGTGGATTTTGCGGCAGGGCTGCAGGGGCCGTGGGAGTAACTTTAGCCCCTGAGTGAGAGCCACCTCACCACATCAAGTCTTGGAGTCAGTGGGCACTGCCACCTCCAATTTAACCTCTCTAACGTGACACTAGCCAGGAAAAACCAGCTCCACAGAAGCAATCGGAGCTGGAACAGAATAAGAGACATTCAAAGTGTGATCTCCTTCAGCAGCAAGGTTCATTTTTCACTTTTTCCCTGCAGTGGATTTGTTTTTCTCTCTGCAGAGCCAGGGGATAAAGGGCTGTTGGGTAATAATGAGGGGTGACCAGGGATGTTGAACGCTCTAAGTTATGTGGAAAGTGTCAGGCGGTCCAGTGTGGAGTTACACTGTGCCTTCTGAGCTGCTGAATTAAATAGCTGGCCGCAGTATAATCGCAGGGAGGATTCAGGCCCATATGTAACTCTATCTATGACCTGTTTCTCCAGCCAAAGGGTTTCTTGATATCACTGCTTTATTTTGCCAAGATACATTTGCTTTTATTTACTTATTTATTACGTACAAAAGAACTTTTACAGAGAATGAAACTCCTTTTTGTCTTGTCAGCCTATCCCGGTAAAAATAACTAAACATCCTTAAGACAAGATAAATTAATTTGAGAAACAAATAATCTAATGCAACACCATGTCCTAACAAGGTTATATGTGATTCCAGCAACAAACAATTTGTTTACATTTTTTTAAATTAACATACACTCTCAAAATTTAAAAAAGGTGCTTTAAAAGGTTCTTCACAGCGATGCCATAGAAAAACCATTTCTGTTTCCACAAAGAACCATTCAGTCAAAGGTTCTTTAAAGAACCATTTCTTTCCTAACTTTTTGTAATCTGAAGAACCTTCTTTCGTCACAAAGAACCTTCAGATGTTAAAGGTTCTTTATGGAACCATTTAGAGAAAAAAAAGATTCTACTATAGCATTGTGAAGTACCTTTATTTTTAAGTGTGTAGTCAAATCAGAACAGCTTATCTGTTTGTGTGGCTTGTGTTTTTTTTTTTTTTTAATGGTTTTGTAATATAATATGTTTTTAAGATACCGCAGGCTCATTGTCTATGTTTGATTGATGTACATGAACAGTAATACTTTGGTCCAGTCAGAATTCAGATACAATAACAAAACCATAGACATAGCCAATTAAAAGAGTTTGAAGCTGTTAATTAGAATATTTCCATTTTGGAGTAAACTATACCTTAAAATAAATTAATAAATTAAGTAAAAATTACACTTTTACTCAGAAAGGTTACATTAAATTAAAATATTATTCAATCAAATGCAACTGCAAAGAATTTACCTTGGTTTGGTATATAAAAATGTACTTCAAATAATTCTATTCACCCAAAAAATCCTGAAAAAATGGATTTCAGTTGCAATAACAATAAGAAATATTTATTGAGCACCAAATCAGCATCTTTTAATGATTTCTGAAGGATCATGTGACACTGAATGCTGAAGTCACGGCTGCTAAAAAAAGAAGAAGAAAAAAAAATTAACAATATTACTATTTTTACTGTATTTTATGATCAAATAAACAATGGATCCAACACAATTTTGTTAGATTTACGAGAATGTTTAATAGTAGAGATGTTGGCCTAAAAATTTGCATCTGGTTACAGCTTTTCATAAATTCTAGATGCTGTTGATAGCAAGAAGCCAAAAAGGTAAACAGTCCAGCTTCTTAGCATACTCAATCTTTCACACACGTCTCTACTTGAAAAAGCAGGCGGCATGCATGGACATGCACGACTGACCCTCTCAAATTTAGCCTGTGCTGTATTTTTGGGTTCATCGCTGCATGCAGCCAAAAACCACATTGTGGGATTCGGAACATAGCGCGAAAGACATGTCCTGAGTTGGTTTATGCCCCGATCCTTTGCATGCATGCTGATGAGAGTGGCTGCTGTCGAAGCAGCGTGGGACAGAACCCGGCGCAGGTCAGCAGAGACTGACATCCAAAGAGATCTGAGCAGAGGCACAATAAGGGAGGCCGAGGAGCTCACAGCAGCGAGACAGGCCGAGAGACAGACAGGGGGCATGCTGCTCTGGAAACAGCGGGGTGAAAGCCCCTGGGCTCTTGATCATGCGGCCTCTTCAGATGAATTACTTATTAGGGAATATGTGCAGAACGTGGGCTCCTTCCAGCCTGTGATCTTCCTGCCAGTTTAGCCAAAGTCCTCTCCTCTCCTCCCCTCAGCCAGCCAGACTTTATCTGGCATGGTCCTGAGCCCCAAGCTCTCCACGCCAACACAAGACACGCCGTGGAAAGAGAAAGAAAGAAAAGATGAAGAGTGAGATAGGGATGAAGAGAGGACGTGAGAGAGAGAGAGAAAGCACTTTCATTCTCCAGGTCTGGCCTGGGCCTTTTCGACACGTGTGGAACCGCAGAGCGCACACACATGCGCTTGCCACAGTATTGCTTTGCTCTTTACGGGCAATGTTTGCTGTGTGTGGCGAGGGCAGGACTGGCACGGGCCAGACGGCGGTCTGATATGCTGCCAGGGAAAATCGATTAAGAGAAATCCACCAAATCATGCTGCGTGAGAAGTTCGAGCCGATGGCTGGCAGCGGCAGGGCCGCAGCTGATGAAGACGGCTCTCTTTTTACTGCGGTAAATACTGCAACTTTGTGTTTTTTCTTTTTCTTTTTTACTGCGATCACCAGACCGCCGGTCAGGAACAAAGACCACTGGCACAGATGGCTTTGAGAAATGCATTTCCAGCCATGAGCGCCGAGACCCGTTAATGAAAACCAGATTGCGGCTTTAAATGGAGAGTTAGAAATGGAGAAAAAAAGTAAGATAGAAGGCGTGAAAAGGGGCTAAGCAGACTTATAAATAACTTCTTCACTCTAAATAATTGACTATGCAAAAATCAATAGCCCTACTACGTGAAAACAATCGATATAGAGTTTAAATAGTATAGAGAACAGCATAAAATGCTTTAGAGTTTCTCTGCTAGTCTATCACACAGACAGGACAGAGGGCAAAATGGTACTTTGCAGTAAACACTCACACTGTATCTCAGCAGAGACATTAAATAACTGCAAACAAACTAAAATGACAAGATTCTCATTAACTACCAGAAAGCTTCTATTCAAATAAATAAATAGAGAGACTACACATTACTAACAAAAATCTGCAATATAATATAAATGTATACTATAGTAGGAATTACATTGTACTGTTTAATTATGCAATTACAACATTTATTTAGAATAAAATATATAAATACTATGAAGTTACACTACCAGTCAAAAGTTTTTGAACTGTAAGCTTTTTAATGCTTTTTAAAGAATTCTCCTCTGCTAAACAAGCCTGCTTTTTTTAAATCCAAAATACAGCAAAAGCAGTAATACTGTGAAATATTTTTACTATTTAAAATAACTGCTTTCTATTTCAATATATTTTAAAAAGTAATTTATTCCTGTGATCAAACCTAAATTTTCAATATCATTACTCCAGTCTTCAGTGTCACACGATCCTTCAGAAATCCCTTCAATATACTGATTTGCTGTTCAAAAAAACATTTATTATTATTATTTATTAATTTACTATTATTATTATTATTATTATTATTATTATCAATATTTAAAACAGTTGGGTACATTTTTTTTTAGAATTCTTTGATGAATAGATGAAAGATCCAAAGATTTGCATTTATCTGGAATAATAAAAGAAATTTTTTGAAAGAAAGTATAGAAATCAATACTTTTATTTAGCAAGGATACTTTAAATTGATCAAATGTGATAATAAAAATATTTATAATGTTACAAATTATAAATTTCAGATAAATGCTGTTCTTCTGAACATTCTATTCATCAAAGAAACCTGAAAATAATTCTACTCAGCTGTTTTCAACATATATATATATATATATATATATATAACATATATATTATATATAATAACTTATTATTATTATTATTATTATTATTATTATTATTATTTTATTTATTTATTTATTTTACAGCAAATCAGAATATTAGAATGAATTCCGAAGGATCATGTGACTGGAGTAATGATGCTAAAAATTCAGACTTAAAATGTCAGGAATAAATTACATTTTAAAATACATTCAAATAGAAATCTGTTTTTTTAAAACAATGTTTCAAAATTTTACTGTTTTTGCTTAGGATCAAATAAATGCAGGCTTGATGAGCAGAAACTTTTGCCTGGTAGTGTATATATTTATATTATCACATAATTACATGTATTAATTTATATATAAGGTATTAATGTTATTATCAGTTACATTTTATCAGAAAAAAATCCACTGTGACAAACAGTAGCATTTTGCTTTAAAAGAACATGCTGGGGCTTAAAATGAATCTGTGAATCATTTATTTGACCAGTGAATCATTTAATATTCTGCAAACTTCACTAAAGAATTCAGTAAAATGAAACAGATTTCTCAACTCCATAAATGAAAGAGAGAGGTAGAAAGGACAGGCCGTTTAATTATTTCTGCAGCTTGCCCAACTGTAAGACTGTTAAAAAAAAAAAAAAAAAAAGAGATGATAAATACAGTGTTGTAGTGTATTGTAGCACAACACTGCAAGTTCATGACTGAAAAACTACTAAATCCATGAGCTAAAAATAAAAGCATATATATTTCATACATAAGTAGCATCAAATTACTTCTCAGCTCTGGTTTGTACATGTGAGTGTGGAGGTGAAGGGATATGTAAGGAAGCTTTGTTATGTCCTTCCACAGGGAAGCAATGTGAGTTTTACCTGTGGGGGTTTAGCTCTACAGAGGCGAGTGCAACGCTCCTAACGCGCGCTGGCAACACGAGGCTCTGGGCCACTTTAACACCCAGTGCAAATCCAGAGTGAAACAATCATTTCACACAACTTCTGTTTCTGTCATGTTGAGAAATGTAATTTAAGGCCAGCGAACGTGACCCCCGGGTTATTCTCTCCTCTTTTTCTCCGTCTCGGCCCACATCACAGCTGTGTCTGAACAACACACCGCTGTATCTGAAGGGAACAAGATTATTGTGAATAATAGGGTTAAAAAACAATCACAGTCCCATCTCAGAGAGCGAAAGAGAGGGAGGGAGGAAATGAATTTAAGTGTGTCAATGGTCAAATCAAGAGATTTCCTCCGGATACCACAGACAGGGGAAAAAAAAAAGAGTGTATAAGAGAAGAAATAGATACATAAAGATAAGAAAGAGGAGGGAAAAAAACGGAGCATGATTAGTTGCCCTAGATTTTTAAATTTATCTCCTGTTTTGGGCATTAAGTAAAATAACCAAAGTAATATAATCAACTGGCCCCATTACAGAAAGTTCCCATGTAGGGCAATTGAACAAAGTGCCGTCCTCAAAGTGTGAAGGAGCCGAAATCAGGTCGTTCCTGGGAGCCATCGGTAATGAACCTCGTCAGACGGGGGAAGTGCGCGTGTGAGCCGATTGCGCTGACCTGAGAGCAACGCTACACGGCACTGAAGCAAATGTTGCATGCTAATTCAATGCGACTCAAAACAGCCCAACATTTCTGCTCGAAAATGCCTCCTCTCCAAGACCGTCTGGTCAGTGCTGACTGCACGACTCATTTTTCAGCTGTTAGCATCAGGAAAGAATCCATAATGGCTCTAATATAGCGTTTAGTGACAGACTCTGATGTGTGTGTGCTTTTTATCTAGGGTTAAAATTGCATTTCTGGTAAATACATACTGACAATTGTCCATCGGTCATCTGTAACTTGGGACGGCTGAGAAAGCTCACTCTGGCAAAGTTTAATTAGATTAGTCCACACATCCCGGACACACTCTGCCCTTCTGAGGTACGCTGGCCTGAGGAGGGTTGCTGCATTCTTGCCCTAATCAAATTAACTCTCCATATTTAGGCAAATAAACAACACTTATCTGAGCACAGATTATGTGGCCAGCGGAGGTAGACAGTGACCTCTCACTCCGATCGATCGAAGCGTGCATGTTTCCTCGCAGAGTGGACTGGTGAGGGACTGGGCTGCATTAAAAACACAAACACCACTTCCTTTATCACAGTTCCTCTAAAGTGTTACTTTTTTTAAATAATGAGGATCATATAAAGTACACCACAGATAGGCATTTATTATTAGGATTAAGAGAAGCAATAATGAAATATACCACACCAGAATGTCTTTTGTTGTAAAATAACATTGGCAAGTTCATTTTTAGCAAGTGGCTTTATTTGAAAGATTAATTTTAATTATAAAAAAAAAAAAATTCTACTAAATGAACCAATATACTCACAGCTAAGTTATTTATTTATTTATTTTTGCTTAGGGGTAAAGAAAAAAGCTATACTGTTACCTGTGTTGGGGAAAGTTACTTTTACAAGTAATTCATTACTATATTCTGTTAATCCATTAAAAGTAACTAATTGCATTACCATGTAATTCATTACATTACTTTTTCATTACTTTTTGTCACCTGAGCTGGGTTTTCTTATTTATTTTTAACAACAAAAAGCCAAAAGTTATATTTTTGGCAAATGTAAAAGCAATTTTACACCAAAAGTGAAATGAATAAGCCTCAACCTAAATGAAGTGCCTCTGCACCTCCCAATTTCTCTCAACATGGGGACAGGAGAGGTATCAATGAATGAATGTGACCCTGGACCACAAAGACCACCAGTTTTAAGTAGCACAGATATATTTGTAGCAATAGCCAGAAATACACTGTATGGGTCAAAATGATCAATTTTTCTTTTATGCCAAAAATCATTAGGATATTAAGTAAAGGTCATGTTCCATGAACTTAATTTTTGCTTAATAATATGCATTGCTAAGAACTTCATTCGGACAACTTTAAAGGCAATTGTTTCATTTATTAATGCTTTATTTATGCTTTACTTTAATAGTTACTTAAAAAAGTAATCTGATTAATTAAAAAGTAACTTGCATTACTTGTAATGTGTTACCCCCAACACTGACGAACATCTGATGCTGCCCATGTTACTTGGAATGGTGTTTCGATTAATATATACATAAGTGTTTTCCTTTTAATAACAAAAGTAAACACACACACAAATAATGACAGCGGTGAGAAAACAGCAGTTAAGAAAGCATCTCACCAACGATGCACATATTTTTGCACATGCTCTGCAATTTTTCAATTAAGTCACGTCATGTTTATTTATATGGTACTTTATACAGTAGATTACTTTAAAGTAAGCGACTTTACAGTACTAGACATGAAAAACAGTATCAATTTAAAATTGAATTAGAATTACAACTTCAGTTTCTGATATACATCAGCTCTCCAGTGTGTTCATGCTTTTACTTGGACTGAACTTTTCTGGAAAGTTTACTTTGGCAGTTTCACTTTTGTTCGATTTTGTACAAGATGACATTACGTATTGGGGCCTAAAACATATGAATCATCAGTCAGTTATGTTCCTAGAACTCTCTACACAGTTTTTCTTTTGTAGTATAAATATGCTTTTGGCTAATTTTATTGTGCGGCTATTTGTGTATTTAAAACTATGTCTGATAAATAAGTCGGTGCTGATAGCCTAGCGGTTAGAGCGCTGACATCTGCACCTCTGGTGACCCGAGTTTGAGTCCTGACTCATGGTCCTTTGCCAATCCTTTTCCCAACTCTCCACCCCACGCTTTCCCGTCATTCTCTACTATCCTGTCTGTTCAAAAGCATGAGAATGGCCCAAAAAAATAAATAAATAAATGAAACAGAGACCTCGTAATATGTAATAATAATAATATATTCAATTGTGTGTATACATGTGTGGAGGCAGCAAGACAGGAAGATATACGTCCTGTGCTAGTCAGACAGCGGCTGACCCACTGGGCCGGCCATGGTCAAAACATTGCCCAGAGAGCATCTGTAGGTCACATATACATACGTACACACCCACACGTCTACTATTCTTGCACCAAGGACACAAAGGCAGACGGAGCTTCTGGCCTGGCCTTGATCTCACAGCTTTCCTTCTCCAGCCATTCATCTCTCGTCTTATCTCTATCTCTCATGTTTCTTTTCTCAGCAAAGGCCTGCTGGACCCCCAGGGCCTTTTCTCCAGGCCTCTGTCCACTCTCTGTTGTTCTTTTCTCCCCTCTCTCTCTCTCACTTCTTTTTTCAACCTGGTCTCAGAAGGAGGTCATTAACATCTCTACACTCTGATGTAATGAAAAGTCAAAAAAGACGAATGTTTCTGGATAGACCGTGCTATCAAAATTCACAAAACAAACAAATGAAAAGTTATCACGAAAGCAAGAATTAATTTTAAGACATTTAATCCATTTGTGTGTGTAAGTGAGGTCAAAGAGTAAGTTTTACAGTGGAGACCCTCAGCAGTAAGTAGACTCAGACGTCTTCAAGGAAGCCTGCTAATTACTTTCAAATCAATAAGGAAAAAATCCTTCCTCCCCTCCTTCTCTGTCACTCTCCTCTCTGTTCTCTGTCTTTTTCCCACTCTAACACATGGTGGGTAAGGGGCCGCTCCTCTGCCGGCATTTTAATTGTGGCAGCAATCAGGCAGATTCACAGGAGCTAATTAATATGCAGATTTGCAACATCTTTTCTCTGCCAGTCTTTCTCTCTTTTTTTTTTCCAGCAGACATTTCACATAAATTACAACTCAAGTGCTTTACGATTGCTTATATAAAATGTACATTAATGTTCACCGTGCTGTTTTGATGTCTAATTTTAGCACCGGATCAACTGCACTCCTTGCCACCCCTGCTTATGGTAAATGATTGATGTTTTACCATACAGCATTTTCCACTTCATTAATAAAAAAGTGCATCTTTATTTATTAATGAGCGATATACACGTACGTCTATTTATAATATAATTAGGGCAATATTAGTGTGTCACATCCCATTTGGATAAGTGCGCCGTACAAGCCCACCAACAATACCCGTTTCAAACCTGTCCAGGAGTGTCAAAGACAAAAGCAGTTTTAGTATAGAAACACTAGGAGGAGATTAAGCCTTATTTTTCCTATTGTCTGGAAGCAGGGAGTGACTAAATTAGGCTCTTCGTCTGTGTGCTCAGCACATTAGCACAATATAAAATTTGAAGCGCTGCACACAGTCCATTGCAGTTAATAGTCAGATAATGAGAGCGTGGAGGCAAACGCCTCTATTAAATCATTGTTTAATACTTCACACTGAAAGATTGCCGTTCGGTGGAGGTGTTTTCAAATGGCTCACTTTTATCCCGGCCCTGCTACCATAAAACTAACGATGTGTGAAAGTCTGTAAGTTACGTTCTGCTCTGATAAAGCTTTGTATGGTTCTGAAAAGCAAACAAACAAGCAAACGAACCAACAAACAAACTAAAAGCTTCAAATAAAACAGAATAATAGCGGAGAAAAAAATATACACTGCTTTATTTACCTTTGTGTTTCAGATTATGTTGGACTTTAGGAAATGTTTTATTTACTTACTCATGATCTTACATTTAAAAACACAATTCTGAATGACAAGAACAAAGCTGTTTTAACAAAACTTAATAATAACAATGAAATACGACAAAACAAAGCCCAAAGTAGAGACAAAACAAAAACAGAAAGGATGGAACAAAACAAAAGAAGAGAAGAGAGAAAAAACTAAAAAATCAAAACAAAAAAACCCACAAAGGTACTTGTTTACCTTTTGATCTTTGGTGCCTCTGAAGTGTTTGTGGGACTGTTTGTAATTACGGCTATCATTTCAGTCTCTTCTCAGCTCAGAAATGTTGTTAGGCTGTGAGGTGCCTGCTGTTTGTTTGTTTAATTAAAAATGATGAATGTGACATTCATTTTGGATCCTGTTTCAGTTCACATTATGCATTCCCTCTCCTTTTGTCTCTCTCTCATTTTTCATCCTTCTTTTTTTGGACATCACCCCTTCCACTCAGTTTCCATATTCAGTATCTTGGGCATGTTTATGAAATTAGTCCTCAAAAAAGGAAGTTAATCGAATTGACCAACCAGAGCTGTTACACTCCGGCTCGACACAACAGTTAACATCCGACTACAATAGCTGGTGTAAATAATGATGTCAATGGGCTTATTGAATTACAGTCCATAACAGCTGTAAATAGTGTTATTTAGATAGTTTGGGGTCATGGATACTCCCTTGTAACCTCTAATGCAGTGATCCTCACACAATGGCCCCGTCTCTTTTTACACTTCACACTTTGTTAATGTTAATGTGAGAAGATTTCATGTCAGCTGCATTATTTGTCGCACTGACTGCTGAATTCATGGTAATATTATTAACCACATTCCATTACAACTGTATCTGGAAACCAGAAAAAGAAATTGCCTGTCTGCGGATTATCTGTCCCTGCCATCAGAACACGATGGCATTTGCTGTATATTTAAAGAGCATTGTATAGGCATATTGTACAGGAGAACCACATACATATGTATATATATTTTTTTCTTCCAGACAATACATTGAGTATAGCCTGTGGTCACATGACCTGCTCATTTCAGGCAGACTGACAAAATAACCAGCCCATCTGCCTTCCGTCTGTCAGACCCCTGCATCAACTTTTGTCATTGCTGTTTATGATTGTCTGTGCATTTGTATGAGAGAAAGAGAGAGACAGAAACAATGAGAAAGAGAAAGTGAGAGAAAATATATGGTTTGTATATAATGTCTCACCCTTGGGCCACTGTATAGGACAGTTGGCCTGTGACATCCATCCATCCATCCATCCATCCATCCATCCATCCATCCATCCATCCAACCAACCAACCATCCAACCAACCAACCAACATAAGTTATTTGAAATTCAGCTTGATTTTTAAGTTGGATTTATGGCTGGACGATATGGCCAAAATTTATATAATGATATATTTCTTCATTTCGGTCGATACGATATAATTCCAATATCAATATGAAAAATATTTTTAAAAAGCCTCCGAAAAACTGTCAAGAATGCCCACAACTTCTGAAAAAATAATTTGCCAAGTCTATGAAACCTCCTCCTATAAAACTATATAATATTATAGAAAAAAGGCACAAATAAATTAATTTTCACTTTTTATTTGTATTTCCTACAAACATGTGAAATCACTGTCAAATAAACAAGACTTTTAGACTCATCTTTTTAACATTACTACCTTTGACTTTAAACTATAACATTATTCTTATAGACTGCTGATTATTCTTATAGCACATGGGAATCTACATCACTGTGCATTGCATTCTGGGTAGTCGCCGCCATGTTTTAGGACATGCTAAATAGCGTACAATGACAATAAATACAAATCACCAGAGGAAAAACGACTTGTATTTGCATTAATATTTTTAAGAGCTGCTTGCACTTGCTTAGAATAAATGTACTAATATTTGAATCCATTGCGTTCATTGGAGCACTCAGTCGTGTGGCCAGAACATGACACATACACACTCACAGAAATCATACGGCCGCCTTCTACTGTACCACTCAGAGGACCGAATTAATTTCTCTTTTGCAGTTTTTAATAACTAGGTGGCACTGATATATCTGCCAGACAAAATAAACACACTATAGCTTGATCCCAGCCAGTTGATCTTGCAAGTGAACCACCGCTCTGCATATTTTGTGTGTATCTCAGATGTCTGTTCTATTCAAAAGTAAGTGCCCTGCGAACTTGACATATTCTGCCCTGATTACAGTTCGAACACAGCGTATATGTTCTATTCAACGAGCATTAAAGTGTGCAAGACATAAATTTAAATTGCATTTATTTACAGAGGAATATTATGTCACACTTCTCTAGTAAGTTTAGTCTGTGTGTGAAGACGATGCAGGCGGTGACGTAGTGCAAATCCATGAATGAATATTCCTAAGTAAAGTAAACTTCAACTGATTTCCACTGCTCAGGGAGTAGGGAGCAATGAACATTGTGTAGGGACCATGTTAATCGGAACACAGTTTAGTCATGGAGCTCTCTTTGAACTAGCTGGTTATATGAATCAGGTTAAAAAAGAGAGGCATGCAATATATGCAGAGCGACGGAATGTGAGGACTGAAATTGAGAAACGCTGTTGTATTTAATCATGTCATATCGCCCTAATTTTATGAAGGGATAAAGTGCAATAAGTTTTACTGGACTTAAATTGAACAAATACACAATTACTTACAAAAAGCTGCTGAATAGTAAATCAGATGAGTTGCTTTATGAACAAAGACAGTGATCGCAACGAGTCATATCACAGATTAAATCACATTTACAAGTTTTATTCATAGCATGAGCACTTACAAATTCAAGTGGATCGGCCAGATTTTGAAGTTATTTTCACTGAGCTGCTTTCGCCATTGTATTGTTTCAAGCTGAAAGGCATAAAATTGCCTTTTAATTTTAGATCCGTTCTCCACTCCGGTCATGACAGCAGATATGGCAGTTCATGTCACAGCAAGTGTTCTCCATTCTAATGTGTTTTTAAATGTACATTTTAACATCTACCTCCACTATTACCCAGTCTAGACTGTAAGTGTCCATGTCCGAAAGTCCCAGAATGCCGTGCGTTGCTGACGTCACATTCTCTATAGATAAATAAAACAAATATTGGTAAAGTATATCGAAATATCGGAAATGTGTTTAAAAATCATATCACCGTTATTGAAAAATAAAATTATATTGCGATATATATTGATATTGAATTATTGTCCAACCCTACTTGGATTAATGTAATTTAAAGGGATAGTTCACCCAAAAAATAAAATTCTGTCATTAAATACTCACCCTGACAGAATTTTCATTTTTGGGTGAACTGCCCCTTTAAGTTGAAATGACTTGTACAGAAAAGTTGATTATACTTAAAAATTTAAGGCAGCTACTGGACAGTTCTTTCACTCCAATTATTATCCTGAAAATAAAAGGCAATAAGAAATGGAATGAAAAAGAAAGCAAAACAAAATAATTTGCACTAGAGGTCTCTGACTTTTGAACCCCATACAAGTGTGTGTGTATGCTTGTGCAAGTGATAAAGAGTTAGTGAGAGACTGGGGCAGCTCCTCACTGGAGCGAAGCCTGTGAATCCTGGCAGCGTAAGCACAGACAAAGTCAAACTGCTGCTCACACATATTTGGGGGGATATTTAATTAAAAGTGGATTACAAGAGTATTGGATAAACAAAGATCAGATTAACAAATAACTGTACGCTATTTTCCCATTTGCCAATGCAAATTTGACTTTGTGGCTGCATCCCCGACACAGAAG
Source organism: Labeo catla (assembly GCA_012976165.1). Classification (NCBI taxonomy): domain Eukaryota; kingdom Metazoa; phylum Chordata; class Actinopteri; order Cypriniformes; family Cyprinidae; genus Labeo; species Labeo catla. The sequence continues at coordinate 2,064,089 of VONZ01000020.1, read as the reverse complement.
AGAAGATTTACGACTCTTCCAGAATATTAAGTCCCGGTCTGGTGCTGGAGTTTAGGAAGACTTTCACAGAAGTTGATAAAAACCTCCACCTTCTGCTCAAAATCACCTTCACCCACCATATAGTGGTAGTGCCCACACTCATCGGCAGAATACCCAAAGGCTATACGTGCGATTTACGGTAAAAATCCCCTTCTGCACGAGTCTAAAAGACAACAGGCCGGTTCAACGTCACGTTCGTCCCCCAGCGGGTCAGTCAGTCAGCTGGAAAATAGTCAGATCTGCAACTGCACACCTCTCGCCGACCTGCCACGGTATGCACAGTTCTGTTTGGGCCGGTTTTAATTGGAACTGAAATTGAGTTGCGCTGAATGGCAGAGCTTCACTGAAGGTGAGCAAATAGCAAGAGGACTGACACATTTATACATACTTTTCCTCTCCTCTCTACAGTTGAAGTTTTTTTCTTCCTTCCTCACTTTCAACACCGGATGACCTTGCTGTGATAGACTGCCGGACTTTGTGGCTGGGCCCAGAAAAGCACTGACTCTGAGGTGTGTGTGTGTTAGAGAGAGGAGAAGAAATGGATTTATTGACTTGTGACTTTGACTCAGGCCAATGTATCAGCACTTGCATTATAGGGAATGATGAGACCAGAGGATGTCAGGGACAACTTAATATAGACCAAACACACACACACATACACACTCATTCAAGTCTAAATGTGTGGGAGTGTGGGAGCAGACAGATAGTGAGAAATAAAAAAAAGTCAGACTCTGCATTATCAGACATGCTGAAGGCTGAAGGAGAGCAAGAAAGACTCTTGAGGAACGTAAGAGACAGACAGAGAGAGAGAGAGAGAGAGAGAAAGACAAACAGGCCGAGTGGTCGTGCGACTGCAACAGAGAGCAGCATGGCATTTGGAGTTTGTTTGCTAAATAATGCAGGCAAAAGGAAGCAGCACAAGAGCAGGCTGGCTGATCCTAACATGTTTCCCTTCGAACATGATGAAGCCTGATGAAAATTGCAAGGAAGAGGGGAAAAAAATACCCGATGCAAGAGAGAGAGGCATGTTCATGATGAATCCCCTCTAGCCATAACTTTGTTCCTCATTTCCGGAGAGGATGCATAATTCAGAGGGTGGATAAGTCAGGCCTGAGGCTGTTGTGGCATACTGGGGCAGAGCAGGAGATAGACAGCAGGGCTGCGTACTGTCCACCATAGTCTTTTACTCTTGCAACCAGTGGGGAAGCATTAGACCTAGTAGGGTGGTGGTACTGGGGTCTCTGTGTGGGCCAAAATTGATCAACACAAACCAATCATTTGGGTGATAACAAACATGATTCTTGCAATGTTACAATGTGGGAAATTAAAGATTTACTAGCGCTTTACTAAACTGATTGTCTCACTATGACGGATGTTTGTTTTTTCCTCCGATCACTGCAGACGCTGATCTTCTGTCTGCTTGTAAAGAGGTGAGTCTGTTAGCTGACATGACTTCTTCTGAATGGAAGATTTTGCATCTAGGACGTTTACTATCCTAGATAAAATTTTGCTGTTTATCTAATATGATTACAAGCCACCCCAATCAAAATTACTGTATGGTTGTTTTTAACTTTATTGTACAGAAACTGATTGATATAATAGGTTGCAAGTGACATCAAATTGTTTCTTGAAAATATGTACAAAAATATATATAATAAATAATAAATATAATTTACAACCAAAAATGCTCAAAATTGGTACAATTGTAAGAATATTTATATATTCAGACTAATGTTAGTTTATAATAAATATAAAAATACAGTATTTTAATAAATACATAAAAATCTGTAAAAATATAATTTTTAATGATACAGTAACTAATGTTAACTCGTATAATTGTAAAAAAAAAGTACTAAAAAGTATAAATTTAAAACTTAAATTGTATAAACTTAAAATGTTAAAAGTGTATTATGTATTAGAATGTGTAAAACAGTATATTAATTGATACACTGATACACACACACACAGGTTAATGTTAGTTTATAATAAATATAAAAATCAGTATTTTATTAAATATATAATAATCTGTAAAATACGATTTTTCTTTGTTGCACTCATTTTGCAATTGTAAAAAAAATGTACTAAAATATATACAAAAATATATATTTTTATTATTAACATGAATGATTGCTAATTCACACAACTTAAAATGTTAAAGACGTAAAAATTTATATTAATTGATACACTGATACAAAATGGTTATATATATATATATATTATATTTGAATCTGTAAAATATTAACTATTTTATAACTATGCAATAACTATTGTTAACTAACATATCTTGAAATGTTAAAAAATCTGATAGTATATGTAGAAAAAGACCTTTAACTTCACAAAGAAAGTGTTGTTTACTGTTATCATAACTAATGCATTGAATGTTATCAACAAACAAATAATAACCAGCTGAACCTTACTGTACAGTGTACACTTTTTAATAAGTTTCAGTTGATAATGTAGCCAAATGTTCTCATTTCTTCTGCTATTGGCAGGTACAATGTTAATTTTGGAGACTGTGTAAAAGGAAACTGTGTTGATTGCAGGGATGGAGAGGCTGAGGTCCTTTGGCCTGTCACATTGAGTGAAGTCATCAGCATGCTAGACTGGCAGTTGCAAGTGGTGCTGGCAGGCTGAAGGAGACGGACAGGACTGTAATGTGTATTGTCACTAATGCAGACCCCAGTGCTCAGGGTGAAACATGCTTCTTAGCCTGCTGGACTCTCTCCTCAGGCCTGGACACATGTTTAAGAAGGGCCATGTGGCCTGGCACCTTCCTCTGGATAATTGATTTAGTGTCTCTAAGGCTGTCTTTATACTGCTGATGCAATCATGCTACGGCACACCGTGGCACTCCATAACCTGTGCTGACAAACACACACAACCGGCAGGCAGTGTTGGCCAATACCAAAAAATAAAAATTCTGTCATTAATTACTCATGTTCCAAATCTGTCAGACCTTCATTCATATTTGGAACACAAATTAAGATATTTTTGATGAAATCCGAGAGCTTTCTGACTTTCTGACAGCAACGGAACTACCACGTTGAAGGCCAGAAAGGTAGAGAGGACATTGTTAAATTATGTGACATCAGTGGTTCAACCTAATTCAACAATTATTCAACAAATATTTAACAATTTCTTCTCTTTCCTGTCAGTCTAAGCTGCACATTCTAAAGAGTATGACGACACATGCGTGTGGTGCTGACGTAGAACCCAGATGCGCTGCGCCTTGTTTACAATCAGAGTGAATGTACACGCATTCATCATCATACTCTTGTGAACGCACAAGCTATAAAAAAGTATTTTTGTAGCTTCATAAAATTATGGTTAAACCACTGATGTGGACCATTTTATGAATGTCCTTACTACCTTTCAGGGCTGTGAACATGGTAGTATCGTAATTTATGTTCCAAAGGTGAACAAAGGTCTAATGGAACGACATGAGGGTGAGTAATTAATGACAGAATTTATATTTTGGGGGTGAACTATGCCTTTATTAACAGTTAAACTGCATCTCCTAATAATAAGGTTGTAGCCTAGTCAGTTTTTAATTTATGTAGCTTGTCAGTAGCAAAGCTGTTTTATTGATTAAGTAGGGATGTAGCACTAACACTCGCTACAATAATTTTCCCTATAAATATTTTAGTAATCAAGTTGTTACACAACTGTTAAAAAGGTTTGGGGTTGGTAAGATGCTTTTAATTAATTTCAGTAATCGAGTTGTTACACAACTGTTAAAAAAGCTTGGGGTTGGTAAGATGTTTTTAATTATTATTATTATTATTTTTTTAAATGCTCACCAAGGCTGCATATATTATAAAATAAAAATTATTACAGATAAAAAAAAAATACAATTTTAAATAACTGTTATTTAAATTATATATTTTAAATGGCATTTATTCCTGTGATGCAAAGCTGAATTTTTAGCAGCAATTATTTCAGCTCTCAGTGTCACATTATCCTTCAGAAATCATTATGATATGCTGATTTGGTGCTGAGTTGTGCTTTATTATTATTATTATTATTATTTTCTTTTTAAATAACATTATAAATGTCTTTACAATAGTAAAGACTACAGATAGTATTGTTTATGGTAGGAAGATTCCCATACATATCAACAGCCATTAAATAGAGGAAGAAAAAAGGGAAATAGAGCAGCAAGACTGAATGTCTTGGACAGTTCCTTTACTTTGCTATTTAAAAAAAACAAAAAAACTTGCTTTTTTGCTTTTAAAAAAAGACCTGCTGGGTGTAGAATATTTGACATGCAGATATAAATATTTAAATGCAAATATAAATCATGCAATACTAATAAAATCTATTTTTGCAACATAAATGCACTATACTTAAAATAAACTTCTAAAACTACTACTACTATATTGACATTAATAATGAAATTATTAAATGTCATATTATTGATATTTATAAAAGTACCATCTGAAACAAATTCTGTAAAACATTGGTGGTTTTCATGTAAATGATTCATATAAATTAAGAAGGCTGAAGGGTGTTTATCTGACTTTTTTGCTTCCCGTCTCTCTCTCTTCCTCCCTCTCTCGACTTCTTTAATTGTGTTTTTTCAGGACAGAAGGCAGAGATGTGAAATGGGTTGAGGGTGTCATACATACAGTTTCACTATCTCTCTCTTTCTCTCGAGCCCATCACTTGGAGAGCATCACCTCTCGGCGTCTGTGACTCCAATTTGAGTGGAGCATGCGGAGGTCTCACACTGTCAGCCCGCCGCCCCCCTCCACCCCAGCACCCGACCCTCCCTCTCTCTCCTGCGCTCTGTCCCTCTCTCTCCCTCCACTATAGCAAACAGGGGCAATTACGCACTGAACTGGCACCCTGTTTACACCTTAAACCGCCACCAATTACAGCTCTGTGACACCCGCACCAACACAAGCATGTTGTCTCTCCCTCTCCATTTCCCTCGCTCTCTCTCGGCTACCCACCCGGCGAACGGGAAGGAGGGTTGTTTTGGTCTCACTTCGTCTGGCGGGATGTCAGGATGGAGCTGCTTATGGAGGAGAAATACCTGGGTCACAGGTGGATATACAGTGCTGGATTAGAACATCAGGAAAAAAAAAAGCAAATTCCCAACTTGCATGTACAGGAAACAACTGTTTATAAACAAACACTCTGCAGCAGCACTTCCGGGTTTGTTGGGCCCTTTGGAAAAGTGTTGTTTTAGATTAGCGCTTCATTCAACCTGAGCTGAAAATGACATAAATGGCTGCTTGTGGGGTTACAATATTTTAAGCATCTGTATATTTCCATCACTATCAATGGATCAGGGCAAAATCAGGATTTGACACAGATTATGATTTATATTTTTTAACTACAGTGACAAATATATGGCCAAAAATAGACTACTATATAATATTACCACCATATTGGCCTTTCATGAAACAATAATGCAAATAAAATTAATATGAAAATATAAATTATTTAGTGTTTATTTTGAATGTAAATAGTACTATAAAAAACAGCAGTTATTAGATCTAATCAATTAATGCATTATATAATAAATTCAATCATATTTAAATGTATCTATAATAATAATAATAATAAAATCATATTAATGGTTAACATTAATCAATATTTTTAAAATATAAAATAAAATAAAATAAAATAAAGGACATATATTATTAAGTCTAATCAATAAATGCATTATTAAAATTACTACTTAACTTATAATAAATTAAATTATATTTAAATGTATATACAACAACAACAACAACAACAACAATAATAATAATAATAATAATAATTATATTTATGGTTAACATTAAAAATAAAAAATACAAATTTTTAAGCTAAAATAAAACAAAATAAAATAATAAAATAAAATGTATACTACATAAATATTAATTATAATACTACTACTACTAAATAATTATATTATATTATTATTATATAATATATAATATTATATAATATATTATTATATAATAATTATACTACTAAAATACTGTTTTTCATTATTAACATGAACGACTGCTAATTTACACAACTTAAAATGTTAAAGATGTATTATGTATTAGGATATGTAAAATATAATATCAAGTGATACATTGATACACAATGGTTAATTATATATGTAGGTTAATATTAATTTATAATAAATATAAAAATACAGTATTTTATTAAATATATATATATATATATATATATATTAGTGTTGCAATAACTATTATTAACTCCTTGTTCAACTTTTAAAAAAGTACTAAAATTTGTAAAAGAAAAATACTATTTTTCATTGTTAATATGAACAATTGCTAATGTTAGGGATGAATTATATTTATGATAATAATAATAACAACATTTATGGTTAACATAATAATAACAATTATTTTTACACTAAAATAAAATAAAATTAAATAAAATTAAATTAAATAATATAAAATTAAATTAAATTAAATTTTATTAAATTAAATTAACATTTTTCTCTTTTCTTCCTCATACACATTTCCCAGGCTTTAGAAGTATTATCTAAAGAAATTCTAAATAAATATTGAAAAAAAAAAAAAGTGGAAAATGATTTTATCCACTGAAAAAAAGATCAAAAAGAACTTTGTATATGTGTCTTTACAATGAACCACAGTTATTAGTCTATATTAACTTAGCACTGGTCAGTAGCTGTTTGTCTGAAAACCCTGGAAACGTGGTTGCTCCATCTATATGGAGGCCTATAGACATCATGTGACCTGTAATGACAAGGCCTGTGAAACAAGACGTCCCACAGACAGAATTCAACCTAATCTGTAGCTCCAAGTGTAAGCTCAAAGCCATCCTGAATCATACAGTGTAACATTACCATGGCAGAAACTGGCAACACAGACAGTGATATCACACTGAGACACTATATTTAACACGAGAGTGAGAAAGAGAGTGTGAGGTTCTGGTAAAATAGGGTACAGACTGCAGAGAACACAGGAGAGAGAGTGACAAAATGAAAATAGATGTGTTAGTGTTTTAGAGACAGTGAGAGGGAGAGAGAGCGTATGTGAGTGTGTGTCTGTGTGTATGTGCGTATGTATGGGCGAGTGTGTTAATGAACTGACCTGCACAGCCCACCTGCTCTCCCCAGCTGCCTGGCCCAAGATGGAGGCAGCATTCCATAAATATCTGGAGGAGAGTCCACGGGGCCTCTCTCTCTCTCTCTCACACACACACACACACACACACTCTCTCTCTCAGTTTCTCTCCCTATCACTGTTCTTCCCTGTCTCCTCCTTTGATTGACAGGTTTGGCATTAACCAGGTTATGGAAAGGCATCAGCATCACTACTCATAATTTATAGGCCTTTAAAAACAAAAATAAAAATAATTAAATTCTTATTATAAGTTGTTGTAATATAACTGTACTTAACCTGAGAAGACCTCAGGGTATTGTTTTTGTGTTATGATGTCAACTGGAAATTAATGTGATCAGACTTTCTGATGACATTAAAAATGCTGTAGATTTTTTTTTGTTAGCCTAAAACTGGCAAAACAATAATGATTGTTAATAATAATATTACCCATAATTAGTACTGTTTTACCAGTTTTAAGCTAGAAATCCACAGCATTTATTATTGTTTCGCCAGTTATTAAAAGCAACAAATGAACAATAACTTAATGAAATAAATGTGGAATTACAAACTAAGGAACAAATAATCAAATAATCCTTTTATTTCTATTTTCATAGATCAATATGACATTTTCTCTGACATCAAAAAGTCACATAAATATGATCTGTTAAAACTTTTAATATTCTGTGGAATTAAAAAATCAGTCTGGAAGGTCCATAGGTCCAGCAATTTATTAAAAGTTTAACAAAAATTACATTTTTGAAGGCACTATGAAATCTGTTTTATTTTTTATTTTTCTCAAATCAAGTTAATTTTATTTTTTTCAGAAATACTGTGTTCTGTATTTCATTTTTTCTGGTAAACAATTTTCTGGTAAATATTCCTTAAAAAGTTAAGTAATTTTATTTGTAGTAGTACTATCATTACATTTAGTAATTATTTCTGTCACAAAGTTAAACCAAAGTTATTTCTTGCTGAGTTGCTGTGAAGACCTAAGCTGCTGTTTATATATATTTATATATCTTTCTCAAATATACAGTAAAATACTCATGAAGTGACTCTCAGAGCAGTTCTACATTGTTTATGTGTTCATGTACTCATATTACGGCAGCGGAACAGGGTTGCCAAATTTTCACAACAAAACCCACCCAATTGCTACCAAAAACTAACCTAAAACTAGCCCAATCGTGTTTCGGAGGGGGTAAAATACACGTGTTTTGGCGGGGTTCCCCTGCTAAAATTCGCATTTCAGGAGTTAAATTATGTTATTGGGGTCGGTTCGAACTGCAGACATGAAAAAAACCCTGCAGCAAAAAAGTAAAAAGTAGCCCAATTCTGCGGGAAAACTGCGGACTTGGCAACACTGCGGCAAAGGCTGAAAACACTGCTAGCGTCACGCGTACTTCAGTATGTGTGTAGTAAATGAAACCGTGCATCTGTGCCATTCATTCACACAGAGACAAGCAGGATTCATATTTAAATAGTCTTTTTGCAGCATAACATTCACAGACACTAGTCTATATTGTATTTTAATTTAAATGCACTGACCTACTTTTGATTTATTCATCCAAAATTTAGCAAATTCCGTGACATTCCGCACTATACAGTAAATCCCATCTTTATGACTGGATTCTGCGTTTTCCGCATCATGGAAATCATAGGACCCTAACTAAGCTTCATACAAGTTTCTAAATGTCCTTAAAGCTGTGTGTTATTTACAGCAGCACATGCACAGTTCACATTACCTTACAGTGCATCCACTGTTGCCTCTGCCTGACTACATGAAAAACACTGGATATTAACACTCTTCCAGCTCTCTTCCACTTCATACTAAAAGAGAAAAAGACATGAGCTCATAATAATGTAAAAAAGGTGGCTTTCATATATTTTTTTCTTCTCCTGGTACGCATTCAGACAGTGTGTATTCCTCTGTGGCCCAGTGTCACATTTGTTACAGCTGAACAGACATACGCCAATATTCCTCTCAAGCGTTCCGGGGTAATGACCCCGCTGCGGTGCAAGGCAGGACCCCGGACGACCAGGAGAGCATACCGGGGACAAACGCATCACTTCCTCTTTGTTAAATCTTAATGCGTGTTGGCCCATTTCCCCACCAACATACCACTGCCAAGTCCCTACCTCGCTCTCTAATGTATGCAGGCCCTTAGTCTTAGTCCAATAAGTGACACAGGAGAACTGCTGCGCGTGCGTGCGCGTAAATTTCATTTATGCAAGGCGGGTGAAAAGTTAGAAAATTGGTCCGTTCCATCATTGCTGGACAAGAGGCAGCGGTGACACCCCGATCAGGTGTGCATGCATAATCGCAACCAAAAATAATCACTGTTTTGAATAATTCCCCCCCAAATTCCTGCAGCTTCAACTTATTCTGGCGAGGTATCCCATAAATCTTTACAATGAATGTAAATCTGAGATGGAAGGGCTGCAGCGCCAGGCCTCTTAGGAGCTGCTGTTAGATCTCCCCCCGCTCTTTCTCTCTCTCTCTCTCTCCCCGCTCCTTCTTGAGAGTTTATACAGATGATTCAGGGGAGAGTGAGGGAAATAGCAGTTTTTTCACATCTATCTAGGCGGTGATTTCTCTGCTGTTGGTCTGGTGCGCTCTGAGCTATAAATGAATGCTCTGTTTCCCTCTGCTGAAACACAGACATCATCTTTACCTGCCTTTAATGATATTACGATGCACAAACTACGGTGCATTAGCAGATCGCCTTTTGCTTTTTTTAATTTAATCCGCGTATACCACGTGACCCGACACGGCTGCCACAACCTTTTCCTAAATAATGACTTTGACTAGGCACTATAAATGGAGCAGCCCCTCCGATTTAAGTTTAGAGCCAGACAATATGCAGACGACGAAGGAACAGACAAACAAAAACACCACGGGTAAGACAATGGGCACTTCTAAAAATGTGGTGCTGTTCTGTTTACTGGTGTAATTGATGGGGAGAGGACAGAGAGAGGGGCGGGGGGTGGTGGGGGGGCAGCGTGGTGCCACTGCATGCGTGTTTGTGTGTGTGTGTGTGTGTGTGTTTTCTTGGCGCGTGATTGAGGGACCCTGCCATGGTGCCATTGTAATGAGCAGCCACCAGAGTGAAAACTTCTCAGTGAGAAAGTTACAGAATTATTTAGAGGGGCTCTGTGAAAATTACAATATGCACAATCTACCTGCTCGTTAAAGGATGAAAAATAATAAAATTCTTTGTGACAGCCTTCCAGCCCTTGCGATGTATAATGATTTTTTTTGCCCGGCGAATTTGGATTTTTTTTTTTAGAATATGGGTACATCTGTTTTGCATGAGATGCATAAAATGACAGGACTCCGACAGCCAGTGCATCTAGTGACAAAGATTACTGTCACCCTCCTCCTAGAGTTAATTCATCATTGGAAATGGTCCGTTCCCTTGCTCTGTCTCTTAGCAACAGCCTATCCCCTGGTGCTGCCTTAACCACGTGTGCATATGTAATATAGTGCTCTTCAGCATACCTTTTACATAAAAATAAGCCCATAATTTCGACTTTACATTTTTATTGTATTAACATAAAATATTGGCCATATTACATTGGAATTCATATCCAACGAATTTGATTCTACCGACTATTATGCAGTGAAAGGCGCAGTGGTTATACTTGTTAATCTGGATGCATGAATAAGGAAATATTTGCTCTGGATATTAGTTTTCCACGGTGGAGACAAAATGGAGAAACTTTGCAATAACACGTTAGGGCAGGAGACTAACCTCTTAACATGCAAATCAGCACGCTCTCGCCTTCTGATGAATGGCTGCCGTGCCACGTTTAAAAAATTGCTCTTCCGCACAAGACTTTCTGCTAAAGGAGAATGATTAGGTCCTAACAAGTGCGAACAACGGTAAAACAAAGCCAACTTTTTAGCCAGGAGGTGGCTAAGCCGTACGGACTGCGAAAGCGTTCCCGACGAGCTGGATTAATTGACGGGAAATTACAACAGGCGCATCGCATGCGATAAACATCCCACAGTCTATAACAAAACAGAAACACACTGATCATTTCATTTGTGGCCGGTAATAATGGTTTGAAATGGCAAACGGCTACGGAGCGTAGAGGTGGGAAAACTCTAGGGATGTGATTTAGTCCTCGCTCTCTCTCTCAGTAGGGTGACACTGCAGCGCTACTCCTCATAGCTTTATCTGCCACGAAAAGGTGAAGCCATGAGTGATCTCTCCAATTTAAAAGCACTCAGCCCTCACAATATATTTTTGCATATATTCATGCAACAAAGATTCAATTTAGGAATATTATTCTGCAAACATTGGCTGAATTCTTCGCTGCATTAATAACGGATCACGAGTAGCAAATGCATTAAACTTGACAACGAGAAAGAGGCAAAAGCGCTCGTTTAATTAAAAAGCAAAAAATATGAAATAATGGAGAGAATTACTGACAGGATGCCACTGGAATACGCATCCTGTATTTGGTCTCTAATGACCTAATTTTCTGCTAATGAATTGCTGACAAAATCTCCGAACACATGGGACGTGTTCAGTGGCCACATCGGTTGTATATAATAGATTTGGGCCTCATCAGATTGGTGTTGCTGCAGTGAATGAAATTAAGATGACTAGAATCAATTACTCCAGAACTGAGAGGAAGATATGTAGAAATATTCGAGAGCATCCGTGCATCACGCTGTCATTACTTGGTCTTACAAGTCAGCGGGGCCTCTGTACTGTCGCCCATGAGCGCCCACACATACATATAACAACCGTGACAGACATCCTCTGACAAAATCATTCTTGTTTTTGTCAGCCTTAGTCCCAAATAAGTCTGCATTGTGCTACCTATGGTCATTTTACTTTTTATTTTGACAGCAAACCTTCAATTTTAACAATAGCGAATTATAACATGCCTCTACAGTGCAACAATTTATCTGCAATTCAGCTCAGCGAGAAGCGGTGTCTTAATTAAGCAGTCGGCCGGAGAAGAATTCGACCAGAGTAATGATCTGTGTGTGTGGATAAGCAGCTTCTATTGACTCTGTAATAGGTAGCTTTCATGGGATGTGTGGTTCGATAGTAATAACATGAAGGGAGGAAGATCTTCTCCACACAGCGCTGTAAGTACAATACACACAACAGCTCTCTAGCACAAGTTCCATCCATCAATGCGCAACATGAATTTGCAGAGTGACAAAATCCATTTTGATGCCTTAAAGGGATGGTTCGACAAAACAGGCAAATTCTGTTTGTATTTATTCACCTTCATGCCATTCCAATCCTGTGTGACTTTATTTCTTCTGTATAATACAAAAGCTGATATCTTGAAGAACCTACCGGACGCTGTTTTCTGTATAATGAAAGTGAACAGGTACCTAGGCTGTGAAACTCCAAAATGGCAAGATTACTTTGGAAATGTAATAGGTTACAGATTACAAGCTACCTGATTTGAAATGTAATAAGTAGTGTAACTATTTCAGTTACTTTATTAAAGTAATGTAACTGATTACATTTACTTTTCTATTTCTTATTTTCTCAATTTCTCATTATTTATTTTCAAACATTTAAAGCAGGCAGGGTTACGGTAGTACTCAACACCGATTACTCTCAGTCTTTCAAAATCCTTCATCACTTGTATTAAGATTATGAAAATGTAATTTTAAAGCACAGCCACCACAAAATCAGACTTTAGCGCCTCTTTTTACTTTGAGATTGAGGTTAAATACTGATTTAAAATCATGAGATATATTTTAATAGCTATGATACTGAGATACTTCATGACCGTTTACATTTTCATAAGTAACAGTAATTTAATTACACTTTTTTTCTCAGTAACTGTAACAGATTACATTTACATTTATTTTGTAATTAAATTAGTAACTGGGTCATTTTACAGAAATATCCACTTTTGGTATGGCAAGATGTCTTAAAATGTATTTCTTTTTCTAACATTTAAACTTAGAAGACCAAATTACTAGATTACCTTTTGACTTTATGAATACATATAAATGACATCTTAATGATTTTTTTTTTTTAAATATTTTTTGTGCAGTTATTTAAAGACCACATGTACCATTTGTTTTGTCACTGGTGTTACCTTCTTTGGCAATATTAATGTTTTTTACGAATATTTTACAAAATATTTCTCAATTTTTTTTTTCAGCACATGTTGTAATAACACCATGTAAAAACAATAACACCAGTGACACAATGAATCACCAGATACATACATAAGATGTGATATACTGATTTTCACTGTTGTTACCCATAAGGAAGGTAACAACGGTGATGGTAACACCAGTGACAATTTTCATTAAAAATGCATTTTACAAAATGGCTGCTGCAAGGTATCAAACCACGTTGTCAATCATGGTATTCTCTCTAAATTAAGTAGTTTAATCCATTTGTATCCTAGTTTTTTACAATTCCCTAACAATAAAGTAGGTCACACTAGTGACTTCAACTAAAAGCTTCATATGAAATCATGAGATAAATGAGAAAATTTCTGATAACTGAAAAGAAACAGTGGACTTAACATAGGCCTTTTTTATAGATCTTTAGGAAATAGGAAGAAGGAAGTCAAGTGATGTCATCAGTGTGATTTTTATTTCAAAACGATTTTTGTTAAACGGTAACACCAGTGACACAACTCCAGGGGACCACTACTATTATACACTTTATAATATTTATTTAGGATTTAGTTGTTTTTTTTTAAAAGCCATTTACATCATATATTTGATAGCTGTGAATACATGATTGTATTTTAAATGGTAATTAATTTAAAAACAAATATTGCCACATTAATGGCTCAAGAAGGTGTAATTGTTCAAATAACATATATTTCATTTTAAAATATAAAGAAATCGTAATCCTAAAATGTTTTTCAAGTATAATGTTTCTTTAAAGTCTGGGGACAGAAAAATGGACATTTCCATAGAATGACCCAACTTTGATACATGTAACCCATCTTTACCCAAGTTTTAAATTCATAAACAACAATTTTTGAAAGAAAAAAAAAAAAATATATATATATATATATACACACACAGGTTTTTATATTATCTCAAATAAATGTTGTTCTTTTCAACTTTTGTATTCATCAAATAATGAAAAATTTATGTATCATGATTTGCAAACAATTATTAAGCAGCAACACTGTTTTTGTTGATAATAATAGTAAAATAGTAGCTAATTCATTCTTTGACATTTCACCTTTTGTGTTCCATAAAGCAAATAAAGTCTTCCGTGTTTGAAACAACTAAGTAAATAATGACAGAATTTTAAAAACCTAGCATGAGATAATGGTAGTTCATAAACGTTAGAATAAATGTCAGGTCGTGTGGCTTTTTTTTAAATAAAATACAGCAAATTAGTGCATCACTCGGAGCATCAAAATCATTTATGTACAGAGTGATTTTTAAAGTGCTTTCATCTGTTGTATAACCAGGGTTACTTTCAGTGGGGCGGGTCACAGCGAGCAGATCGTTTTGGGGCGAGGACCCCTCATTAGCAAGGTGACAGCAAAAATAAACAGTGTACCAAACTATGCCTGTGTTCAGTTCCATTTGCATAGTTCAAGCCAATCTGCACCATTACCCAACATAAGAGCACAATGCTTTAAAAAGCCAGTCCTCCACCTGCAGTGCCCTGGCAAGTCAACAGCCATGCATCAATCAGGCAATGAGCTAATTTAGCGGGTCTCTCTCGGCTTCCACAGAGTGTGACGTGCAGGTGGGCTAAAGCACTGTTTTAGGCCACCACTTCATTTAGAGTGACACACACAACAAAGCCAGAAACAAACACGGAAATGGATCGCAGCTTCTCCCTAAGGACGAAAGGAGGAATGAACTTTAAAACTCTGAGTTGCGGTTTAAGTTAGATCATACATTCAGTACGTGTAAGTGACAGAGCTTTGGGACGTTACGAGCCTAATCTGCAGGTAATAGCATGTAAAGTCGAGCCCTTTCATCGGCCACATGCGAAAAAGAGTGTTTTAACTCTGAGAGGGGAGCCGAGGGTTGAAGTTGTGGTATTAGCGGGCATAGTTAACATCAGCAGCGTGAGACAGGCAGGGGAAGTTGGCGTTGTGCTAGCGTTTCTCGTGTCATTAGTCTGAGATGGCTCTAATGGCTGTCCCGCTGGAGAGCCTCTTCAGAGCCGGGCGCTGGCAGAGCGGCGCTCTTTTCGCACGCCACACGCCCCGACGCGCTGAGAAGCGGAGAGCGGCATGCTGCGTGTTGTATGTAAATTCTGCCTCATTTATAGCATTATCTGAAGGAGGGATATTGTCACTCTGCTGTAATGTGCGTGTTCGTACCTCTGCTGCATGAGGAACGAGAGAGCGGGAGAGAGGCGGTCCGGGCATGCATAAGAGAGATATCCACTAACTCACAATAGCCATTCTGCATATGAAAACAGCGGAGAGGAAGGGAGGAATGAAAGAGAAAAATAGAGTGGCTGATGAAGAGAGAAAGGTGGAGGGAGGAGAAAAAGAAAAAAGAGAGAGCGAGAAAAGGAAAACAAGAATCAGCCAGACATATGCGCCGCTTTTCTGAGCAGAATAAAGAGACGTCTCTATTGAAAAATAGCCAGGTGGGTAAATTTGACTAGCTCAGCCATTTGAAACACCCTGAAGAGACGAGAGAAGACAAGGCTGAAAAAGTGTGACGGCGGAAGGGAAAGACAGTGTCGGTATGAGCAGGTGGACCGTGATGTATGTGGCGCGCAGAGTTTGGAAGTAGAACATTATTGAAATTTCAACATATCTACCAGATAGAAGTTGGTATGAATTCTCAATCCCATTATGAAAGGGCTCATGATATAGTTTAAAGGTGCAACAAACACTCAAATCATCTCTCTCTTTAATGTTTAAGACATTCAAGTCCAATGAAGCCCTTCTGTGTAGATCTGTCTGACCCAGATTTCCAAATAAACACATGTGGAACTTTAACTTTTCTGTCTGCAGAGTTAAACATGGGCAAGCAAGGGCAGTCTAAAATAAAGAAATAAATATTGCCTCTACATAAAAACAGAACAGACACATATAATTCACACTTAAGGAAATGCATTGCATAAACAACAAATAATCAAAACAAGTGGCATTTATACAACCATGGTGCAAGAGCTTTTTAAAAAGTCCCTTTTTTGCAATTACTTCTTAACCATCTGGTCTTAAAATTATTTTTAGCGAACGTATGAGTTCAGTTCTCCTCAAGTTCACACAGATGTCCTTGAAGACTAACCACAGGTGCAGTTCATCACATTAACTATGAATGAACATGTCCATGTTTTTTGAACCAGAAAGTGTCTTTTTTTTTGCAATATTTCTGTGTTATTGTGAAATGCAAGCCACTTAATATTTTGTTCAGCCTTAAACAATTGTCCCAATACTTTTAGGGACACGGTATTACAAAATAGTGAATATAAAAGAATAATAATAATAATAATAAATTAAATTAAATTAAATTAAAAATAAAGATTCTCATTCTCAAAAAACATTTTTGGTATTACTTTACAATAAGGTTCATTAGTTGACATTGGTTACAGCATTTATTAATCTTAGTGGTTACACTTTATTTGAAGGTGTCCTTGTTACAGTGTAATTATAAATTAAAGTACTGAGTAATATTAAATAACTATGTGTACTTACTGTATGGTTAGGGTTAGGATTAGGCTTTGGTTTAGGGTTACTTGCATGTAATTATGCATAATTAATTGTTATTATAATAGTAAGTACATGTAACGTGTAACAAGGACACCTTCAAATAAAGTGTTATCATCTTAGTTAATGCTCATTTTAGCATTTACTAATGCATTATTAAAATCACAGGTTGTGTTTGTTAACATTAGTTAATGCACTGTAAACTACCATGAACAAACAATGAACAAGTGTATTTTTATTAATTAACATTAACAAAGATGAATTAATAGTGTAATAAATGTATTGTTCATTGTTCGTTCATGTTAGTCAATACATTAACTAATGTTAACAAATAACATCTTTTTTATACACTTTATTGCATTTTAAGGTACATGCACATTTGAACAGAAAAAATAATTCAGTCATCTTAATTCAGTCATAATATAACAAAACTAAACTGGAGATGTATGATAAATTTTAATTGTACAAATTATAGAGTTATAAAATATATGTGACCCTGGACCACAAAACCAGTCTTAAGGGTCAATTTTTGTGAAATTGAGATTTATACATCATCTAAATCATCTAAATAAATAAGCTTTCCATTGATGTATGGTTTTAAAATATTGAGAAAATTGGCCTGTAAAGTTGTCCAAATGAAGTTCTTAACAATGCATATGACTAATCAAAAAATAAGTTTTGATATATTCACGGTAGGAAATTTACAAAATATCTTCATGGAACATGATCTTTACTTAATTTCCAAATGATTTTGGCATAAAAGAAAAAGTGATAATTTTGATCCATACAATGTATTTTTGGATATTGCTACAAATACACCCTTGCTACTTAAGACTGGTTTTGTGGTCCAAGGTCACATATTATGCTTAGATGTTGTTGTCATGCTGCTCACTGTCAGTGTAGATTGGATGAGAAGTGTTCTCATATCACAACTTATGATCTGCTCATTTATTATGAACCATTTTGTAGGCCCCCCCGGGCACATCAGCTATAGGACGGGCCGGCAGTGTGTACAAAGAATCCATGTCATTTCATCTGCCGCTTCTGCATCCAATGTAAATATGTAAACCACAGCACCACAGGCGGTCCAAAATCGCTTTGTCATGATGAAATAAGTAAGTCGCAGAAGCAGACTGTGTTTGACAGTGCCAGCCTCTCTCTCTCTCTCTCTCTTTCTCCCTCTCTCTCAGCCACCGTCTCTCACCCGGGCATAATAAGCTTCAATTACCCGTGGCTCTCTCTTTCATTAAAGACAGCCGCTGCACTTTGCTAGCCCACAATAAACACTAACAGAGAGAAATATTAGAGTCCCGTTTATTTATGAACCCGTTAATAATGAGTCGCTTGATGAAAACGGCTTTCTCAGCAGTGCGCTAGCTGAACAAACAGTGTGCATCGGGGAGAGATAGCTAGTTAGCCTCCGTGACTTAAACAAAAGCTAAGGCGCGACAACAAGTGCTGGCAATTAGCCGAACCTCCTCCAGAGGTAACCCTACGTGCCTTTGTCTTTTCCGATCACACAAGACTGCTGCTGTAGAATTAAAGTAAGAATGTCATCAGTTTCCCTAAACTTCAACCTCATGCTCTGCCTTCACATGCTGGTGATTGATTGTTTTTGTCAGTTTATGAACGATGGTGCCTGTTTGCATGTGCGGGTGAGGGCTCACGCGGTGCACGACCCGCATCCCACTCGCTGTCTGAGGCCCTAATGACTGGCTCAGCAATGCCCTGCCCTTCTAATTAAAAAGGTTTTGGAAGGACGGAGCATAGTTAGAAAAGGAGGTGCTGTGATGTATCCTTAATTTCTCGACAGGGTATTTTTTTCTCATCCGTTGGTTTGCGTGCATGAATGTACAGTAGGTGTATCTGCACCTTTAACTAGACTTTTAAACTCGATGAAAACACACTTTAAAAATATGCTTGATTGAAAGTGATATTTAATACATTTACTAACAATAACCCACAATGAATGTAAATGAGAACATCAGAGAAAATCACAAGAGAATTCTGTAATATATTCCACAAACCATCATGATGAAATATCATTTTCCCCAGTAAAATTCCAGAAAAAATATTACAGTTTCCATAGAAATATAACTATAAAGCAGCACAACATTGAGAATAATAAGAAATGTTTAATAAGCACTAAATCAGCGAATTAGAATGATTTCTAAGGGATCATGTGACACTGAAGACTGAAGATATGGCTGCTGAAAATTCAGCTTAGCTATCACAGGAATAAACTGCATTTTAAAATATATTTAAAACAAATATGTTATTTTAAATTGTAATAAAATGTCACAATTTTAGTGTTTAATGTATTTTATGATTTAAAAAAGAGAGCATTAGATAATAAGATTAAAAACATTAAAAAAAAAAAACTTACCGACCCTAAATTTTTGAACACAACAAATATTAAAATGGTTTCTGACAATTTCACTATGTTTAAGTCTGGGACATAGGAAAAACAAACAAATCCATAAAAAAAAAAAAAAAAACTGTTCAAGTTTTTAGGGACACAGTATTACACAATAGTGAAAATAAAATAAAATAAAATAAAATAAAATAAAATAAAATAAAATAAAATAAAATAAAATAAAAATATTACATTCTTATACTGTATATTACACTTTAAGGTCCATGTACATTTGACTGGAAAAATTAGTTCCAGCCTTTACATGAGTGGTGTGGCACAAAACAACAAAGCTAAACTGGAGATATTTGATAAATAATAATAACAACTATTGAACACAACAGATATTATTATGGTTTTTGATTAATTCACTCTTTGTTTAGTGAAAGTCTGGGACAAAGGAAAACCAATATATTTATATACAAAATACATTTGAAAAGTAGGGAAACATGATGAAGCGAGGTCAAAAGTTTAATGTGACCTCCATTAAAAATATATATATATATATTACAATAGTAAATATTAAAATAAAATAAAATAAAATAATTAAAAAATAATAAAATAAAATCATTAATTGTTCATATTCTTAATTCTTAATCTATTTCCCCCCAAATGATAATTTGAAAAATGTATTCAGTGACCTTTACACAAACTTGTTTTTACACAAACAAGCTAAACCGGATTTAGCTTGTTTGATAGCTTGTTTGATAAGTAACTTTTTAACACAACAAATATTATTATGGTTTCTAATAAATTCACTCTGTTTAGTGAAAGTCTGGGACAAAGGAAAACAAATACAGTATATCTATATACAAAAGATATTTGAAAAGTAGGTGACCTTGTGACCTTCATACAAAAAAGTTAAATTCTATTGATTGATTCTATTGATGAAGTGCTTGTAGTTGAAGAAATACCCACATGTGAACATTCACCCTGCACCATTTCACTTCGTTCTTTATATAGAGCAACACCAAAAGATGAGCATCTCTCTCTCACCACCAAAGTCCCATCATCACCAGCTTTCTCCATTACCTCTGTCAATCAGACACCCTGTTTCTCGACTTCAGTTCTGTCCCGCAATATCACACGGATGTGTGAAGAGGACCTGTGAGTACACATGTATATTAACAGCATTTCCATTCGGCGCTGGTCAATCAGGCCCGCCGCGCTCTCTCGGATACAGCGGCGGTGCCTCTCCTCCCCTCAAGTACCCCGAGCTCACGCTCCACAACGCTCCCTCGCAGATTGCGGGCCGGGCTTGTCTGACTAGATAAAAGATCGTGCAGGATTGAAGCTGGGGGGACGATAGCCCCTGTGACACGTGCGGCGCTCTCTCCTCTCGCTCATTCCCTTCCCGAAATGCTCTGTGCCTTCACTCATTTACATAACAGACTTCTGACACCTTTACTTTATTCATCAATCACAGCGCTTCTCTCCCAGTCTACCTTTTGTCTGAGCATGTCTCTGCTCCATCAGGACCTGCACAAAAGATTAATTTCACAGTTTTTTTGCCCTCCCTGCTTCCCCCTCTCCATAATCCTCTGCTTTTTTAAAACCCTCCCTTCTCATTCTTTCATTTCAAAGATACAAAGCTCATGAAATGACAGTAGCTAGATAATGAAAACAACAATGCAAGCAATTTTTACTCCTGCAGGTCGCATCGCTGGATTTTCGCTCCCCTTCCCGTCCCCGTTTCTCCTCCTTCTTCTCTCCCATTTCCGCTGAGGCGCTGCCATCTGTCTAAGGTTCACGCTGCCGTCCCGCTCTTTAATCTGCATACTGGCAGCACTGGGCCCGCCACCTCACTGAATTCATCTATGCCCCTCTCCGCCACCCCAACACTAATCTTTTGCTTCTCTACATACTTCTGAATTATTTATCGAGCTTGGAATTTCCTCTCTAGCCACTTTCTCACGTACTTTTAAAGAGGAACAATCCAAACAACATCAAAAACCGCCAAATCATTTCTGTTCCATGCGCACATGCAAGTTATGATGCCATCATGCACCTGGTCCAAATTAGCTGGCTAAAAACAAAATCAACAAACACTTCTAGCACATAAAATTAATTTTAACCTAATGCTAAATGTTCTGATATAGTGCTTATTATGCAAATTAATAAATAAATGAATTGATATATTTAAATGAAATAAATGTAAAATACATTTAAATTAATACATTTAAAACAAGTGGACTGTATAAACCGTATAAAAAACATTCTATGTTTGTGTACATTTTCTATTGATCATGGCATCATATAATCAGCGTATGATCAGAATTTAGTCACACGTAATGGATATACACTACCGTTCAAAAGTTTGGGGTCAGTAAAACTTGTAATAGTCTTTAAAGAAGTCTCTTATGCTCATCAAGGCTGCATTTATTTGATTAAAAATATAGAAAAAAAAACAGTAATATTGCAAAATGTTTTTACAATATAAAATAATGTTTTTTATTTTAACATACTTTAAAATAGAATTTATTCCTGTGATGAAAAGCTGAATTTTTATCAGCTGTTACTCCAGTCTTAAGTGTCACATGATCCTTCAGAAATCATTCTAATATGCGGATTTATTATTAGAATGATCAATGTTGGATAATATCAACAGTTGTGCTGCCAAATATTTTTTGGAACCTGTGATTTTTTTTTTCAGGATTCTTTCATGAATAACAAGTTTAAAAAGTACAGTGTTTATTCAAAATATAAATATTTTATAACAATGTAAATTATTTATTATTAACTTTTAATAAACTTTTAATTATTAACTTAATACATCCTTGGTGAATAAAAGTATTAATTTCTTAAAAAAAAAAAAGAAACAATAAAAATGTACTGACCCCAAACTTTTGAACGGTAGTGTATGTAATTTAATTACACAATAAATGTAACTGTAATCTGTTACAGTTACTGAGAAAATATCTATTAACACATTTACTCATGAAAATGCTAACGATTACATCTGAACGTTTTTATTTTCTATTTGGGTTTGTGTATATGCTTTATTTTTTGAATTAACTGTTTTTGTCAAGGCATTGTTAGTTAACTGTAAAAAAGTAAAATTTACAGTAAAAAACTGGCAGTTGTGGTTGCAAGAATTTTACCGTAAAAATACAGTGGCAACATTTTACGGATTTAACTTAAATTTACATTTAAATACCATAATTTCTAATGTATGTTAACTAATATAATGTTAATATACCTACCTATGGAAGCACTGAAATCTGTTTTGCAACATAGTTATTTCAACGAAAAAAAAACAAAACAAAACAAAACAAACAAACAAACAAAAAAACTATGATCAAATGTGAAATGTAACGCAGGGCATTCTGTGAAGGTCAATTTATGGTTATTCACTGTAAATTATACATTCTTTTTCACTTTCAAAAATGGTGTACTTTCACAAAAACAGTTTTTCACCATATATAGTAGGAGAATTTACCATTAACCAATTCATAGGTTTTCACAGTCTTTTACCGTTAAAATCACGGCCATTTATTACAGTGCAGTATTTCTTGTCATAGCTATGCAAAGATTTGATTTCAAAAACAGTATCATAGCTATTAAACTATTTCTTGTTATGATTTTAAATCAGTATTTAACCTCAGAATGATCTCAAAGTAAAAACAAGTGCTAAAGTCTGATTTTATGGTGGCTGTGCTTTAAAATTACATTTTTATAATCTTAATTCAAGTGATGAAAGATTTTAACAGTCTGATATAATCAGTGTTGAGTACTATTGTAAGGTGAACCCTGGTTTGAAAATGATTTACAGTTTAGAAAATAAAAAAAGTAATCCAAAGGTAATCAAATGTAATCAGTTACATTTCTTTAATAAAGTAATTGAAACAGTTACTTATTAAGTAACTGTTTCAATTACTTTATTACTACTACTTATTACATTTCTACTTATTACATTTCAAATAGGGTAACTTTACATCTGTAACCTATTACATTTCCAAATGAACCTTCCCACACTGCATATAATTCAGCCGATATTCCACATATCCAGGCCTTCCGAGTGCACTTTCGACATTTTAAAAAGCCGACTCAGGTGGTTGGATCGCAGTGGTGGAGCGATGTTGTACAGTCACAGCATAGGATGCTAAACTGTGGTCGTTCACTGCATCCTCCACAATCTAGTACTCAAAGCCGGCTTGCAAGTATGCAAATAGGCACTTATTTTGTGGACACATCTGCAGCGTTACCTGATTTGCGAAAGGGCATTAGAACAGCGTGTCAGAATAAATGATGGCATCAGCAACCGCCTAATTGATTCTTAGCAAATTTCTTTGATTGCAAGTGGCACAAATTAAAATCAAATTAATTGTGCAATCATGACAGAAATGCCGGACGTCCTCATATTTTAGATCTCCGCCAGTGTCATCCGACTGCAAGCTTTGCTTAATGCAAGGGAGTGTTAAAGTATAGAGGGGGGAAAAAAAGCAGTGAGTTCATTTAATAATAGAGAGGCGCTATTTTAAATGGTACACATCTGCTTGTGAGTGCTGTTGCTCGCAGTAATGGGTCACTGGATGCCTTTGGGCAGGGCATGGACATTAGCTCCACAGGACAGCAGGGGCAAACAGCCTCATCCAACACCTGAACTTATTTAACAGGATAATTACCTCCGTGTGACTCTTCTGCTCTAGATAACTAACAGTGTTAAAGGTAACGCTACACAATGACCTCGCGCCACTCGGCAAAAACACAATTAACTTGACGCAAACATAACGAGCAAACAAAAGAGAAAAAAAGCACTGCGTTGTTTTCTGCACAAGAAGATGGCGCAGACAGGTACGGTGCAGCAAACACACTGACGTGTAGTTCAAAGGACGTTTGCGGAGAGTTTTTGTGGGCCCTGACCATCTCTTCTCTTTTTCTCCGTCCCCCTCCCGTCGCTTTATCTCGCTCTTTACACCTCTCTGCTTTCTCTCTCTTTCTGGGTGGAAAATGAACGCTCTCCACCCACCGCAGGTGGCGCAGGGAGGGAAGAGAGGAAGCGAGCATCTTGATTTATCGGAGGCTGTCAGCCCCTCTGAGGATTGGAGGCTACGGGAGGGTGGCGTCTCCTCCTTGGCCCCTTGGCTGGCTCTGAGGCAGACCCCATCTCTCATTAGGAGAGAGCTGCAGTTCTACTTGAAAGTGACATTCACACTCCCCTCTCCTCTCACAAATGCAAAGAGATGACAGCCCCTCGCCACTTAAAAGCCCGGGTCCCTCTTTTCAGGCCCAGGAAAACATCAATTTATTACATTAGGTTTGGCAGATATCCATATGATACCTATACGACACAAATAACCCACCCCCTTTCCATTACAAACACTCACTCACTCACTCACACACACTCACTCACTCACTCCTCACACTCTTCCTGTCGTTTCCTTCATCACCTCACTCGGCAGCCCACCCTCTCGTTCGCCGACACCTCCTCACGGCTGTCAGCCTCGCTCCAACCAAACATTTTGTTTGCTTGTCGGGATTTTAATTCACAATTAGCTCATAGGAGCATGTAAGGCAGCGGGGACAAAAGCATTTTTCAGGGGGGTGTGTCTACAACAGGCACGTCCTTCGGACCCATGTATTTAATTATCTACTGAACGTTAGAATGTAAACAATGAAAACGTATACAAAAAGCAAAGGCGTTCTTTGTTTTGAAGCGTGATGTAAATTTTGCCATTGTGTTTTGCTAAAGCGTTCATTCAAGTTGAGGAATGTTAGTGTAAAATACTGTAAATGCAGTCAAAGTTATAACTTTAAAATGTGGTGAAGCTTATTTTATATTAATTTAAATGGGGGTGGGGTCTCACAATGGCATACCTGAATGCATCTCCTATCCTAATGCTCTTGCATCAAAGGATACAATATGCATGGCAATAAATCTTATTAACACAATTGAAATAAATAAATAAATAAATAAATAAATAAATAGTAGCAGTAGTAGTAGTAGTAGTTAGTATTAGTAGTAAAATGTTGTTACTTGCTAAAATAAAATTTATATTAAAAATATTTCTATTATATATATATATATATATATATATATAATAATAAATATGGAGCATTCACTCAGTATCATTATCTCATTTTTGACCAAGATGGCTTTTAGCTGGTTTTGCATCTGAACTCTTCATATATTTATATTTGTATCATTGCGTACAAATTCATTACAATTATGTTAAGGCAATCTAAGCATCAACTTAAAACATACAAAGTCTGGTGAAGCTTATTTCATTTTTTTTGTAATGAGAAAATCAAGTCACAGTGAATGCAAAAATCCCAGTCCTATTCATTGCCAATAAGTCTTAGGAAAACAAATAAAAACAACTAAAATATTAAATAAAAAACATCAGTCAATCACTAATAATAATAAAAATAATAATAATTATTATCATTATTAGTGTTATTATTATTATTATTATTATTATTATTTTAGCTTTCTACATTTATTTTATTATGCATTAATATTTTATTTAAAATATTTTTACCAAAGCTTACAATTTAACCCAAATTATCACAATAAAACAGCTCACGCAATGTTTGGCCAATCTCTATATAGAAAGTAGTATATGAAAACTAACAGGCACATGATTATGAGACATATGCCTAAGAAATCTCCATATCAAACATATAAGCTGTCATTCACTTTTGTGAGCATGAAGGGACTTTAAAAAAAAAAAAAAAAACTATAATGGGTCCAGCACGCAAAGCCACACGTTCGCTGGCTCGACTGTTCATGGTGTTGACTAATTAGCCAGTAATAATTATCCTGGAAATCAGTCTCCATTATTGAATACAATAGGAACGTAATATTCGCTCGAAATACAGAGATTGAAGAGGAGTGATGGGGGAGGGAAGCCATTCGCTTGTATACTCAGACCAAAGCTGTCAAACACAGAGCAAAGACAAAGTGAAGAGACAGAAGCACGAGGGGGGAGACGCAGGAACAGCAATGATAGACACGGGAAAATGAAAGACAGAAATCAATCAATTAAGCTCGATTTGGAGAAGATGAGCCGGTGTCACGCAGAGGAGAACTTTTGCATGACAAGGAGAAAAGTGATGAAGGTATGCATCAGAAAGAAAAGAAGTAGCTAACTCGCTCTCCTTCTGTGCCGCTCTCTCCCTCTCTTTAAAGATCACCGGCATGTCAGGAGGGGGGTGGGTTGCGATATGCAAAACACGGCCTCCATAACCAAAGTAGCCTGCAAAATGAGGTGTCAGCACGCGAAGCTCATTGATGTATGAATGCGGAAAATGAAAAGCGGCAGCAGACAGACGAGGCTAAAGGTGAGACAGGCGCAATGTGAGCAGCTGTACATCTACGTCAAGGTGTTGGCGTAGCGGCCCTCTCTCTCACTCTCTCCCCTCCTCATCCCACTCGCTCTCTCTTCTTTATTTATTTATTTCCCTCTATCTATCTCTTTTCTCCATTGGAAGGGCCACAGCCTAACAAGGAACACCGGCCACAGGACATTGAAGGAATGCTACTCAGGGAAACAATCCTGTTCCCTGTGGAATACTAACTAAACTTGAATGAACCGGATAGTCTCTCTCTCTCTTTCATTCCTGCAGACCTCATCTGCCGTGTCAAAATACATCACTTGCTGTTGTGTGCGCAAATTCAAATTTCTGTCTATATGTTGGGAATGATATTACAAGGCTATTGTTTTTACCTCTTATCATTTTTGCCTGGATTGCAGAAACAAAAGAGAAGAAAAGCACCATGTTCTAGCAGCCACAAGACAATGTTTACTTGAATACTGTCAATGCAAGTAAAACTACTTATAGAACATCTTTTAAAACATGTACTTCACAGACACATACGTGCTGTACACAGAATTAAGAGTAACTTACGAGAGTACATATAAGAGAATTAAAAAGAAAACACAAAATTAAGTAAGGAGATAGGATAATTAAATAGCCTAAGTAAAAGTCAGTAAATAGATGTGCTTTGGGACACTTTTTAAAAGAATAAACTGAATTAACTGCTCATAGGTTGTCTGAGACTGCGGCTACAGGATGGCTCGCCAGTTTTTTTTTAGCGTGTTCATGTACAACAAGTTTAGAAAGAACATATTGCCAAAGTTCACTAAAGATCCCAAAATAAATTCTGTAAGACACAAAGAGTCAGTGAAGGGATTTCAGAACTGGAATAATATGATTAAACCAATTATTTATTAAAACAAACTAGTTATTAAAACACTACAGTTAATAAAACTGGCCAAACAAACCTGGTTCTGGTATAAACAAGCGGTAAACTCAATAAAGACTAAAGTCAGATGGATGGATGTTTTAATACGATGCAACACAACGCAATAAATAATTAAACTAAATGCAACATTTATCTTACCTCTTTATATCAACAGCTCATTTCGTCCAATACTCCATGGTATTTCAGCACAAATTCAGATGAAATGGCACATCCTCATCTTCAAACCACGAACACAACTATCCAAGGCAAAAGAAAATATGACTCAGACTATGTTAAATATCACATGCTAAATCGCAGTTCTACTTTTGTTTATCCATTTAAAGAGTTACATTTTAACATTAGGTCTTTCAGGTTAATAATTTTGCATGCTTTTGCATGATTTTAAAAATAAATACCATTTTGTTGATTTCAGGGATATTTATGTTTACTTCTTCACACATCATACTTGATGCCCATTGTAAAATCTGGGTCCTGAAGCAAAAAACACTATCAGGCAGTGCCAAGAACTGCTTCTTATTGATGGTCAAGCCTGGCAGTCTGTGAAACAGCACATGATGCTGCTTTCATTGAATTGGAAGGATACCTGCTGACAGCGGACTTAAAGGAGCTTCTGGCTGAGCTATCACTGCCTCAGTGTGTGTGTGTGTGTATGTGTGTGTGATTGATAAAACAGATCAGAGGAAGCTTGTCTTACACAGTTTGTGATGTTTGTAATGCTTGTTTCATTCCAGCCTTAACGCATGGGATTTCAGAGATCTAGTCCATCAGTCCGACAACAGCATGACCGTCACATAAAAACACTGTGCAGTTTAGATGACCCAGAACCTTCATGCAACATTTTACCATGTAGAATTTACAATCTGTAAATGTATTCAGAAACGCAAATGCACAGTCGAACATGCAGAATTCAGATCAGTGAACTTTAACTTCCGTTTTTGTACGTTTTGCAATCATTACAGCTCATTGATAACATAAACTATGCATAAATACATGCCATCGGTAACATTAAATCAAAAAGGCCAGAGGCAACGTCCTCTTCAGGCCTTCAGAAATTGTTGTGCGCATTGGGTAATTTGCTCTTTTGTCAAGGCGGCTGATGCGGGAGCAATTTGCATGCCTCCTCCGTGAAGAGCTTTGAAATAAAGGATGGTCGCTGTAATGCACTAAGTGTTTGTGCCACAGCTGATTGATAAAGTGAAGCCCTCTGTTGTGCAACACTCATCACTGGCCAGAGGGCTGCAAACAGAGAGAGAAAGAAGGGAGGAAAGGAAGGAAAGAAAGAGAAATGACACCATATGCAAATTAAAATTGAGAGAGAGAGAGAAGACGACAGAACAAAATGAGTTACACACCCTCTGCTCGGGAGGCTTGCGAAGGGGCGGCGGGGAGAGAATGGAGCTGAAATGAGTTGTTTAGGTATGCTCCTGGGTGCAGGACTTGTAAAGCAGATGTCACTCTAATAATGCGCGCTGGCGAACACGCTGGGCCTAAACCCAGCAGGATGAAGCTTCAAGCCCCAGCAATGGCAGCTAATGCCATTTTATGAGGTGCCATCTTATAAAGACAATGCCCACCTCATGCCATGCGCTTAAGCTAGTCAGCTGCAGGCACCAGCAAGCATTTGCTGCAGGGATTTTTATTTATTATTTCATAAGCCTCAATTTTGAAATCTGATTCCCACCTCCCATTTTACTAAAGCCGTCGTTTTCCATTTTTTCCTGGACAAGTGCTTCTTCATGTCCTCTTGCCGAGCTGTGGGCTCAAACCAGAACAGGCCTTACTGAACTTCCTATCCTACTCCCTACAAGTCCAAAAGTTTTATTCGCATTTAAATAAGCTGTTCAAAAATTTCAAATGTATCACATCCAATTGTCATACAAAAGTAAACAGAAATACCCCTAAAAAGCATAAAATGTATTCATTTGTATTACTATTAAATGTATGATTGTAATAGGAAAAACCTATAGAATTTTTATGCTTTCATGCAATCCATAATACAATTATATTAATATTCTGTAATGTTCATGTGGGCTTTGTAACGAAATTAATAAAAAAACAAAGTAAAAAAAAAAAACAGTTCAAATTAATTTTTAATTCAATTCTGATTGGTGCACAATGATGTAGATTAATTAAAAACACACGCAGACACACACATACTGGTTTTCATTTTTTTTTGTGGGGACATTACATAGACGTAATGGTTTTTATACTGTACAATAGGGTTAGGCAATATGGCAAAAATATCATATCACGATTTATTTCAGTAAAATCTAGATTCACAATTTCATCACAATTGTTTGTCAAGTTAGTTTTACTTTTTTGCAAGTTGTCTGAGCAGTATAGCCAAACTAATTTCAGTCACACTTTATTTAAGGCCCAGTTCTTGCTATTAACAAACTATTATCTATGGCTTTTCCCTCAATAAACTCCTAATTTGCTTGTTATTAATAGTTAGTAAGGTAGCTATTAAGTTCAGGTATGGGGTAGGATTAGGAATGTAGAATATGGTCATGCAGAATAGGTGCTTTATAAGTACTAATAAACAGCCAATATGTTAATAATAGGAATGGTAATAAGTAACTAGTTCATAGTAAGAATAGTTCCCTGTACTAAAGTGTTACCCTAATTTCCCTATTTTAAAAACCAAGCCTTATAATTTTATTAACATTAAAGGG
This sequence comes from Labeo catla, assembly GCA_012976165.1. Taxonomy (NCBI): domain Eukaryota; kingdom Metazoa; phylum Chordata; class Actinopteri; order Cypriniformes; family Cyprinidae; genus Labeo; species Labeo catla. Next base: position 2,034,026 of record VONZ01000020.1, on the reverse strand, counting down.
ATAATTCACCCCAAAATGAAAATTGTCATCATTTACTCACTCTCAGGTTGTTTTAAACCTGAATAATCTTCTATTTTTTTTCTGTTGAACATAAAAGTTATTTTGAAGAATGTTGGTAACCAAACAGTTGCTGGTCCCCGGTGACGTCTACGGTATTTTTTACCTACTATCAAAGTCAATGGGGACCAGCAATTGTTTGGTTACCCACATTCTTCAAAATATCTTCTTTTGTGTTCAGCACAAGAAAGAAATCAATACAGGTTTGGGACAACATGTGAGTGAGTAAATAATGACAGAGTTTTATTTTTTATTTTTACTACCCCTTTAATGACAAGCGGCAACATTAGTACAAAAATGTTATGTTAAAAACAACCCAACTTGGGTGATTTGGCAACCCAGTGCTGGGTAAATATTGGACAGAACACATGCTGGGTTATTTTGACCCAGTGGTTGGATTAAATGTTTTTACCAAACATGCTGCATTCTTAAACTATTATTTAAAAATTATTAAATTGCTGGCTTAAAATGGACTGGAACTTATAAAACTATAAAAATACACAGAATCACTAGAGGCAACAGCAATAATCAAAAGATGAACATTTATTATTAAGCAAGAACACATGGACAAAATACAAGACAAATTAAATTTATTTGGGTGAATACAGCATAGTTTACAATATTACATTTAAATTCGTTTAACAAGCATTTCAGACATTAAAAATGTAACATTTAACAAGTCGCATTTTAATTTTAGTGTATTCAGCCGTTCTCTGTAATTGATTTTTACCAAAATAGCAGTAATTCTCAGTGTGTTGCCAAAATCTGAGGTGGTGAAGGGCTGCTGTTTGCCGGGTAAAGTACAAACTTTAGACCGTGGCCTCGCCTTTCACTCGTAGCTGAAAGATGCCATGACTCTAAAACCTGCCCATAAATGAACAGTACTGACATTAGAGAACATATTTTAACATCAAATTTAATTAAACTCAGTACTATAACGAATAAAATCCATTTGTTTTATGCAAGGCAAAAGGCGTTTCCATCATGTGAAGTGATCGCTCCTGACGCAGCTGACTGACATCTTTCTTCATCCTTATGTTGCTTAAAATAGTACAATTTACAGCACAGTAAAGAATTTATAAATTAAATAAAATGTATACAAACCTTTATTTCGCTGAAGAAGTGCACCAACTCGGAAGTGTTGAAAACAGCTCTCTCCTAGAGGACTCAAAAAGCCTGAGTCCTGAGTGTAACTCAAAAGTTGGGTTGTTTAGTCAGACTCAGCAGTTGGGTAGAAAAAATATCCCAGCATTAAAAATGACCCAGCAGCTTAAAACTACCCAGCACCTGGGTAAAAATATTAAAAATACCCCAATAAAATGACCCAACAAGTTGAACCCAGCATTTGGGTTAAAAAATGACCCAGCACCTGGGTAAAAATATTAAAAACAACCCAATAAAATGACCCAACAGGTACAGCATTTTTTAGAGTGCACTCTCTTTAAGACCTGCATGCATGTAATATACAGGCATGCATTTATGTTTCTTTCAAATCTTTACTTTCACTTTAGACATATCAAATGGTGTTTATATGTAAACCTTACATGTTTTTGACAGTATTAGTGCAATCAGACGTGAAAGATAACTTAGTCCAGTAATCAGGCGTTATTTGACAGACTTTTTAGTGTGTGTGCACTTCAGGTGTACATGCTCAGAAAAAAGCGCATGTCAGAACAGCAGCAAATTAAATGTTTAATCTGTAAGACTTTAAAGCACATGCAAATAATGTACTTTTGTTATTGCGAATAAGTGAGGTGTCCCGTGAGTGTAACTCTACCACAAAGTTAACATTTGATCTGAATGTGTGATGGTTGTACAGTGTATTTAAGACAAAGGGTCCAGAACTGCAACTAATAGAATGTGTGCTGGTGCACAGCACTACGATATTTCTTCAAAAGCAGATCATAGAGACATTTTAATTGTCCACAATCAATAATTGTGATAGCATACACCCCTATGTACACATGCATTGAAAACACAGCCTTTAACATCAACAACAAAAGATATGCAAGGTGTTTTCTCTAAACGTTTTCTCTTTCTTTTTTCCTTGCTGTCTGTAACCCTATCAAAGCAGACCTTTTTAGGGTTGCAATCAACAAGTGGAGATGCACTGCTACAGTATTTAAAAAAAAAAAACAAAAAAAAACAAAACTTGCAGGAGCTGTAACACAGAATTAAACCATGCAGCAATTCTGGATCTGGTTTTAATTATGGCATATGGCTGTGTAAGTCCAAAGATGTGATGATACAGTGCAAAGGTGTGTATTTTCCATCCTGTTCTGCAGCCTTCACTCATTACCTGATGGCTCCAGGCTCAAGGCTACAGCTTAATAAAAGCTAATCATGAGAAACTTGCTCATTAATTACATTTCTGGTGGCTACCAAGCACAGTTCCTCGCTCTCTTTGCTTCCATTCTTCTCTCTACTACTTGTTTGGAGATACATTGTTACACACACACATACACATTCATTCACACAGCAAGACATTTCCATAGCTCCAAGCACGGTGGCCTAAAGTAACAGGCCTGAGTGGCAGCGGGGTGGGTTGGGCTAGAGACGTCCACAGACCCTGTCCAAAAACGCAGCAGGGTTTGGGTCTGGGATCCAGAAATAAAAGGGCAAGAGATCTGCCCCCAGGCGCCACAGCTTTGCCTGAATATGAAGTTTTAATTTACAAGCCAAGCGCTTGTAATTAAGCTCACGCAGATATGCGAGAAGCTGACCGATGCTTTTAATGCTTCCAGACCATCACCAAACATGTTATTTGGATTCTTAAATCACATCACACAGACAGTCAGAAAGCTACAAAAGCGGAGACTGACAGCCGCTGGACTGCTTGCACACATCTTTGTGTTTGTTTACGGTTCTGTCGATATGTTCATTTGTTACGGGTGTTTGTTATGTCTGACTTCCTGTTTTGGACTCTGAGCAAACCCCAGCTAATCCCTCGTGAGTTGAGCTGAATGTGTGTAGAGAAAGGGCCTTGTTCCAAAAACAGACAACGAGAAGAAAGGAAAATTCAAATGAAAGTGTAAACAGCCTCGTCTCTGTAATGTTAGGATGCACAGATCAGAATTATCATATGGCTTTGGGTGAAGGGACCAGCGAACCGAGTGTATCATTAAATATGAAGCATTCTTTCTCAGCTAGTTTTTGTCTCATTATGTTTTAATGGCTCTGACCACACAGCCTGTTTTAAAAGCATGTTCAAAATGCTGAAATCAACTAACAGACGCATCCAGCCGTTTCAGAGCAACGCGCCAAACAGAATGTCCATCCAAATAAGAAAACAATTAGAGGAACCATGAGGTTCTTTTAATGTTTAATTATTGCACTGACTAATTTGTAAGAAAGTCTTGTTACCAAAGATGTTTGGGGCAGTTATATTTACAGAGTTATACATTAACTTACATACTACTTGAATTACTACAGTGGTATTCAACTGCAATTAAATCACATTGCACTATATTGTAGCAATTGTAGCTTTTGTCTTTGTGGTTGATTGTGATATTTTAGGAACTACAAATGAACGAATATATATATATAAATTTCTGATCATTAACTTTATATTATCCAAAACTTGCATGGTTTGCTTCTTTCAGTGGAACATAAAAGAAGATATTTTGGAAAATGTCCATACTGTGAAAGTCTACGTGGTTTAATTTTGTTTGAACCCTAACACAGTTAGTTGTTCCTCAGCAGAAAGAATGTCGTAGAGGTCTGGAACGACACAAGGGTGAGTAACGAGATTACAGATGTCTCATTTTTGGGTGACTTTAACCATTGCTGTCCTGAATATAGGTGTGGTATGTTGGCATGTTAACATGTATTTCTCTGTGTGTGTTTTCAGGCTCCTCTGGGAATGAGATGTTAATTGGAAAAGAAATGGGGTCTACACTGGGTCTACTTTCAGGTGTGAACGGTGAGGAAGGACAATGGAAGACGGATGTTTACACTGGCCAGAGTATAGCCCAGCATATGCCATGAGCAACAATTTGAAGATGAAATTTTGACTGGATTGATTGATTGATTGCTGTAAAACTGGGAATGGTCAAATTAAAAAAAAAAAAAATAAAAAATAAATATATATATATATATATAAAAATATATATATATATATATATATATATATATATATATATAACAAATGTATTTATTTATTTATTGCTGTAAAAACTGGGAATAGTCAATTTAACACACTAGTGTAATTAAAAAAATATATCACACAAAAACCAGTTTAAACAATTAATCATGAGCCATACTGTTTCATTATTTATTTATTTATTTATTTATTTTTAATGAATTTTTGCTGAACAAAGTATTAACTTTTCTTTCAATCAATCAATAAATCAATCAATCAATAAATAAATATATTTTAAAGAAAACTTAATACTTTTTTCAGTAAGAATGCATTCAATTGATCAAAAGTGACATTAAAAATATTTGTTACAAAGAATTCTATTTCGAAAAAATGTTTTTTAATCTTCTATTCATCAAAGAATCCTGAAAAAATCATATTTTCCAAATAATAATAATAATAATTAAAAAAGTATTTATTTATGCAGATTTTATGCATTCTTGCTGAACAAAGCATTAACTTTCCTTTCAATAAATACGTTTTTTTGAAAGAAAAGTTACAGTTTTTCACAAATGACAAAACACTAAACCCCATTCTCTAAACCAAATTCTCAATAGCCTAAACCAATTTGTCAAATAAATCACTCTTCCTGCAAAACCTTAAACAAGTTTAGGCAGTTTAGACACTGTTTGCAGATCTCATGCACTCTTTTTGCAAAACTCTAAAATTAAAACACAATTTAATCTGTGATGAACTTGTGATGCAAAACCCTAAACACAAGAGAGCAGAAGTTAAGTACAACTGCAACACGGCTGTCATCGTTTACACACAATAATTCAAAAATCTTCACACTTGTTTTGTTTCTAAATATTTAAATATACAAAATCTAAGCCAGTTAAAAGTGCACATGGGTGCATCTGTCAATCTGAGAATACGTGTGTGCGGAAAAAAAAAAAATATATATATATATATATATATATATATATAAATAGAATAAAATAATAAAATAAAATGAAAATCTCACCAATGCCAAACTTTTGAATGGTAATGTAAATATAAGTAATTTTGCAAATCAAACCTGAAGTAGCACCATAATGTTTGTGCAAGTCTGCTTCTACAGGAAACACCTCACTAAACTAGTTGACACAGCATCGGCCTACAAGTTTATACAGACCAAAAACATAACAATATGTGTAAATGACCCGAATCTAAATCAACCTCAGACTCAGAATTAACAATCTTGAACTGTAAGCCATTAATTTTCAAAGATATGGAGCCTATTCAGTTCTTATTTCTCAGAGTAATGTATTTGAAGTATCTTCATTTAGTCGTATTTCAGCAAATATTCATACAGTATATGTTATTAATTAATTTGATCAGTTGATAGTCCCAGTGTTATTGTTAACAGTTAACTTATTTAAAAATAATTTGTAAATTGTTAAATGAAACAAAGCTGAAATCAAAAATACATATGAAAAACTAAAAGTAGATGGGCTGAAGTACTAAAATGACAACTAAAACAAACTAAAATAAAAATAATATAAATAACTATAACAAAAATAGTAGGGTCTATATCCTGTCTGAGATGCTCAGTGTGATGCCACCTGAAATGAACTTAAAAAATACTCTTCAAATGCATTCAAGAAACTAAGTCTGTTGTCACCTTAGTCAAAAAAAAGAGATCAAACTCCAAAACTGCACAAGTGTGTCTAGTACTCCAGGCTATTTATTCCAAAAGAGTGTGTTGTTTCTCCCTGAACACTGAAACTAAACAGATTAAAAATCTCAGCCTGACCAAAACAGATCCTTGTGATGCCTCTCAAACCTAAGATGTAGACAAAGGTCTGGCAACTGTCTGAACTTATTTACATCTCTATTGATTGGGAGGCTCTTATGGGCAGAAGGACTGCATGAGGAGAGGGAGGGGACCACCTGAATACTGTTCCTCCTGCCGTACTGGAGCAAATGGGTTTTGTTCAGGCTAAAGAGGACATGGAGAGAGCCGAGGAAGGGAAAAGGACGACGGGGGGTCACAGCTTAATATTCCAGACCACTTGAAAAAAAAATGAGAAAGGCTGAGAAAAAGAAAAGAGAAGGAAGAAACAACAGGCAAAAGGAATATACAAGTTTTGAATGAATTTGGCAACAACAAGCTACAAGTCATACATACACAGCCTTTGTCATACTGTATTAAACAATTTTCCGACATGGCAGGCAATTGAAATTAAGCAGGCGGAGTTTCTGGATCAAGCAGCTCCCAAACGGAGTAGCCTTGGAAGGCCAAACCAAACCTGAGATCCTGAGAGCACATTATTTATATATTTTAATAAATCAGGGAATGTGGGCCACAGTTTAAACACCCCATTTTACAACAAACAACAAACAAACAAATAAACAAACAAACAAACAAAAATAATTCTATGGTCTCCAAACTTTAGTGACCTGACCCCCCCACCCCATACCAGGTCCTCACCCCTCACCAAATAGGAAATAAAAATAAATAATAAGAAAAATTAAAATTAAAATTAAAATTAAAATTAACTTAACTTAAATTAAATTAAATTAAAATAAATTAAATAAATGCTACCTTGGTAATTATCTGAAATAAGTTTAAGTACTAAAAATACTAATACTAAAACTGAAATAAAAAATAAAGCTTAACATAAACATGAAAATATTAAAATAGATTATTGAAAATATTAATAAAAACTATACCAGCATAAAAATTTGACTGGAGAGTCAAAAAAATTAAAATTCACTCTTCTCCAGTCAGATATAAAAAATATTTTTGTTAACTAAAAAGCTGGAATTAAATAAAATATTAGATTATTTAAAACTTAAAAAAAAAAAAAATAGCTTCTATGGTCTCTTAAACTTCAACTTAAAAAAAAAAAAAGTTTCTATGAAAATACTGTATATTAAAATACCAATAATAATAATAATAATAAATAAAAATTAAAATTAAAAATCTTTAAAGTGACCTGTTAATTGAAAGCTTAAATAAAATAAAATATAAATATTATATAAAACACCTAAGTGAGAATTAGAAATGCTGCCTTAATTAACAGCTAACTAAAATAAGTTGAAGTCCTAACAATACTTATACTAAAACAGAAATAAAAATAAAGCTAAACAGAAATATTAAAATAAAATAACTAATAAATATGACAAAACTTATCATTAAAAGAAAACTGAAAATATAATAACAACACTAAAATTAGATTGGAGAGCCCTAAACAAAAAAGTAAAAGTGAAAAAAGTTTAATTAAAATAAACACCAAAAACAAGGTTTTCATCACCCTGCACACTTACTTAAACATTTCTATGTTTGTCTTTAGCTTATGGTCTCCAAACTTTATTTACTGTGACCTGTGGATTTTTTTTTCCACCCCAGGTCCTCGCTCTCCTCTACCCAGATCTGTATATTCACAAATGAGAGCTATTCATTGTGGTATTCTTCAGCTGTCCTCACGCCACCGTCGCCGCTCCTCGGCGGCCTTTGTGCTCGGCGCAGCGCCTCTCCATCCACACTCTTCATCATCCTGATGGTGCAGCTTTATCTTGCTTTAGTGCAGCTGCTTTCAGCCTATCAAAAGTGCTGAGGGATACAAGGAGAACGGAGAGCGAGTAGAGAGGGAGAAACAGTGAGAATAAGAGCGAGTGAGAGAGCGGGGAATGGCCAGTGCCCACTAGAAGGGATAATTTGTACTTTCTCAATAAATAAGGAGGACAGGCTAATTACTGGCTTAACAAGGGCAGGCCGTGGATCCTCGTGTCAAAAGGACAGGCATAATTATCAACCATCAAAGTGCATTCATATGGCAGCACAAAGAAGAGGTGGAGGGAGAACGAAAGCGGGCGCAGTGGCAACGGCGGGGTGGTGGAGGGGGGACTTGTGGCAAATGGATCTGGCTAATAAACAGCGGTGAGAGCCGCATTATGGCTGTCTGTGAGGATCCAGGCGCATTAGGACATGGCATGACTATGACCAAAAAGACAAGAGGCATTCTCCGGAAGAGCGGGAGGTGGAAGAGAGAGAGAAAGAGAGGATGATAATTAAAAGCTCCCATTTGTGTGGGTTTGGCTGGGGGCTGATGCAGGGGGCACAGCCTGGGCCGGCGGGGGGAAACAATGCTCTGCTAATGGTCTAAAGGTGACCCTTTAGAAAGTTGAGGGCAGTGCTGTGCAACTCCACAGGGGCAGACAGGACAGAGGCCCCTCAAAAAATAGTACAAATAGTATTTACATCACCAACTTATTATAATATTTGAACATTTATACACTAAATAAATCGCCCCTGTTCAAAAATCTGTTAATGCACCAGTCTTTCCTTCATCCTCAATAATTATCATCTTTTTTGTTATCTTTTATCTGTTCCCTGTCTCAACTGTTTCTCCACACTTATTCTCTGATCTGAAAATCTTTTTTGAGGATCTTAAAAAACCCTGGACCACAAAACCAGTCATAAGTGTCAATACTTTTGAAATTGAGATTTATACACCATCCGAAAGCTAAAATAAATAAGTTTTCCACTGATAGGACAATGTATATGAGATACATCTGGAAAAAAAAAAAAAAATCTAAATATTGAGAAAATTGCCTTTAAAGTTGTCCAAATTAAGTTCTTAGCAATGCATATTAACAATTAAGATTTGATATATTTACAGTATGAAATTTCTTAAATATTTTCATGGAACATGATCTTCACTTAATATCCTGATGATTTTTGCTTAAAAGAAAAATTGATAATTTTGACTCATACAATGTACAAATATAAATATACGTATGCTACTTAAAGGTTTTGTGGTCCAGGGTCACATATATAAAATTGGCTTATAAATATGATACACAAACAGCTAAACAGTCAAGTGTATTTTCTATTCTTTTTAATAAACAAACCTCAACATTATTAATGAATTCATTTTAAGTTTGACATTGATATCTTATTTGTTATTTTATATTATGAATTACTATGAAGGCCATTTTCAGAGTGTGAAATGAAAGGTGCAGGGACTGGAGCTCCTGCTGCCCCCCTCTGTGCACGCCACCTCTATTGGGGATGCCATCCTTTATTGAGCGAACCACAATAGCCACAGACTAGCAAGACGCAAGGTCACCAGAGGTTGTGAAGTTTGGCTGGAGAGGCTTTGAATGATCCATGAGACACATTGAAGACAGGGCAACACCAGGTGGGTTGTGACCAATTTAATTTGGATGAATTGGGCATAAAAAGCAGCCATATTAAAAGGGGAACCAATCTATAGTCCCTATTCTTTGTGAAAGACAATGAAGGAGAATGGCTGTCTGTCTCTGTAAAGACTGGACAGAGAATGGAGGAATGGAGGGAGGGATGAAGGAAATGAGGTCTTGCAGAGAAGAGAGGAGAGGTTTGGAGAGCTGGGTGAAGAGACGGGGAGGGGGTGTCAAGGGTTACTGTGTCAGATGAAAGAAGAACTACTTAAATTAGTATCTAAACCAATGTCATGTTTATCACTGTCTAGATATTTCTGAAATGCTGTCATTCGATTCATCATACAAGACAATAGGCATTACATAATAAAGCAATAAACCCAAAGAAGTGGTTTACAGTGAATTAGCTGTTATAAAATTTCACTGTAAACCACGGCTTCATGGGGTTTAATGTTTTTTTTTTTTTTTTAATAAAACGAATAGTTCCAGTCCTTGATTCTGATTGACTGACACGTGTTCGAAGCTGTTGTAATTTACTCTACAAACATACACCTTTGTTTACGTTTATTTGTTTACTTTGCAACCACAACTGTTTCTGAAGAACTACATTGTTTGGCGTAATATTTTTTATTAATATCATTACACTTTATTTGCTCTGTTTTATTTTGTAAAACCTTACTACATATATTGAATAACCATTTTATAAAAGCAATAAGCCCTGTGAAGCTGTGGCTTACAGTGAATTTATAACACCTTATGGGTCATGCCTAACAATGCCCACAGCTTCTTGGGGCTTATTGCTTTATTTGTCCGCTAAATAATGTAGTTCCTCAGAAATGGTTGTGGTTGGTGAGCAACACGTAATTTACAACAGCTTCGAACCCAGCTCAACCAATCAGAATCAAGGACCAGAACTATCTATTTTATAATAAAGCAATAAGCCAAAAGAAGCCATGGTTTACTGTGAATTTATAACAGCTAAGGGGTGTTGCTAGGCACAATATTTTTTTAAGCCAGTATATACACTGTAGACATTTAACATAGGCCTACCACTGGTCTAGAGTCAACAATAATGCATTTTCCCATAAATTTCTTTTTTTTTTTTTTTTTCAAAAAACAAAAACAAAAAACGTAGCTTTAGGAGGTGTTGCAATATATTTACAAGATGTGTGACATATTTAAAAGATTTAAGAGTCCCTAAAACAAATATGCTTATTCTCAAACTCACACTGACTAGCACAAATGCTAAGATTTATAAGCAACAAATGGTAACCGAAGAGCTACCAAGTAAAGTGAAAAGTGAAGATACAGCACTTTTCAGATAAGTTTTGAAGATTTTTAATAATTTCTAAGTCTCTTATGTGTAACAAGGATTTTTTTATTTGAATTAAAAAAAAAAAACAGTAAAAATACATTATTGTGAAACATTTTTACAATTTAAAATAACTGTATTTTCACATATTCTAATGTCATTTTTTCAGCAGCCATTATTCAGTCTTTAGTGTCACATGAACCTTCAGAAATCATTCTAATATGCTGATTTGGTACTCAAGAAACATTTCTTCTTATTATTAATGTTAAAAAAAAAAAGTGGTGCTTAATAATTTTTAATGAAACCGTGAAAAAACAACAACAAAAAAAACCCAAAAACAAACAAACAAACAAAAAAACAGGATTCCCTGAAGAATAGAAAGTTCAAAAGAACAGCATTTATTTGAAATAGAAAGTCATGTAACATTTTATACGTCTTTACTGTGAACTTCAGTTAATTCAATGTGTTCTTGCTGTATAAAAGTATTAATTTCTAAATAAATAAATGTAATGACTAATGTACATAAACAGCAATGGTGAGATTTAATATATATATATATATATATATATATATATCTCAAAAGGCACATATGTGACTTTTCTGCAGCCTCATACTTCCTTCTGTTGGAGCACAAGAATTTTACACTGTATTTGTCATGCAGCCAGAAGCGATGTACACACAGTAAAGGTAAAAAACAAAATCAGTGTGCAGCACAGACAGGTATTCTTGTAAGAGCAGTATGGTCGGGGCCATTCCTCTAAACAGGCCCGGAATGACCATAGGGAAGCCACAGCAGGTCTGTGTGGCGTGTGTGAGAGAGAGAAAGAGAGATGAAAGAAACAGCTTAAATGAAAATGAGAAGAAAAAAAAAAAGGCAGTGCAAGCTCTTGCCGGGGGTACAAACATCCGGCTAGAAAGGAACCCTAAACCCCAGGTTGGGTTTCGGAGGAAATGGGCAGAAAGGATATAAAAAAAAAAAGCGCACACACACACACACACTGAAAATGTGGCTGAAACCCAAAGTGTAGACTGCAGCCAAAGCCGACTAACACCCAGCTCTCTACTGGCTAGGGATGAAGGGCCAGGCTGTCTCTACTGAAACCACTTACCACCGTCAGTGTTCCTTTCTCCTAACCCCCATCTGGAGCGCTGCCCGCACTGGAGTTTATTAGAAAGCACCATGTGCGTTACGAATGTTGAGGAATGCACTGGTCAAAACCATATTTGAGGACTTACAAACCATGAACCTGCCCTGTACAGTAATTACTGTGTGTGTGGGAGTGCTATGTGCATATGAACATGCCTTTCTTTAACTTTACTTACATGTGAAGGCATGCTTGCAGGCCTTTGGCCACTGCATGTGGATGCGGATCTCCGGATTTTCTCTACGGGCCCATTTAGAAGACCTCTAATGGAAGGCTCCAGGAGCAGCTGTGGTCATCTAGAGCATTAATTAAAACAAAAATCAGTTTAGCACAGACCACAGGAGGAACAGAAGTTGTTCTGTAGGTTAAATTTAAATGCTTGAGGAGATGATTTTTTTTTGCTGAGTTCAAAGGAGCATGAGCACGTTCTTGGCACGTTTGCTTCTTCAAGTATGAGGAATGATAAAAGAAATAAAACTAATGAAGCACCCGATATATTGTTTTTGATTTAATCACATTCAGTAATGCAGCTCATTTACAGTGGATCAGCGACCTTAAAAGAGAAGTCCATTTCCAGAACAAAAATTTACAGATAATGTACTCACCCCCTTGTCATCCAAGATGTTCATGTCTTTCTTTCTTCAGTCATAAAGAAATTATATTTTTTGAGGAAAACATTGCAGGATTTTTCTCCATATAATGGACTGCTATGGTGCCCCTGAGTTTGAATTTCCAGAATCCAGTATAAATTCTTCAAACGATCCCAAATGTGGTTGTAAACAATCCCAGCCAAGAAATAAGGGTCTTATCTAGCGTTATCTTATCTGGGATCATTTACAACCGCACATGGGATCGTTTGAAGCCGCATTTAAACTACATTTTGGAAGTTCAAACTCGGGGCACCATTGAAGTCCACTATATGGAGAAAATTTTTTCTCAAAAAACATAATTTCTTTACGACTGAAGAAACAAAAAGACATGAACATCTTGGATGACAAACGGGGTGCGTACATTATCTGTACTTTTTTTTTTTGTTCTATCCTTTAAAGGGATAGTTCACAAACAAATTTAAATTCTTGTATTATTTAAGTGAATCTGGAACCTGCTGATAAACTCCAAAATTGAAAAAAAACATAAACGTTGTCCATATGACTTCCACACTATATATCAAAGTGTCTAAAGCTGTATGATAGATTTGTGTGAAGACCAGACCCAAATGTCTACCATTATTTACATTCTCTCCCCTGTAGTTTAAACTTTTTGCATTACGAATAGTCACAGATTTATGGAAACAAAGTGACAAGTACATTCTAAAACATCTCTTAAGATCATGTAAAGACACAATTATAGAATTTTCATTTTTGGATGAACTGTCCCTTTAAGAATAGAACGCACATACAAGATGTGAGTCAGTGTGCCTCCTGCTGTGTTGTCTTGAACTGTCCAGTTTATGTAGTTAATTAATGTACCACGATCACGACATACAGACAACTGATCGACAAATGTTCACGATAGAGTATCGTCAAATAAAAAGCCTTTCCATTATGTTCTGCTCATTAAGAGAGAACAAATGGCATGCTGACAAAGCCTTCCTATATCTGCCTCTAAATGCTTTAGATAGTTTACCAGGATGAACTAATGCCCCCATCAAATAGACGTTTAATTGGTGTCTGGTCTACAGCACGTTTTACACCCCCCAACTCACGTTCACAAACACATAGAGAGTGAGCTGTCACCTGATATCACAAATGATAATGTATCTTTTGCCCCATTGATGGTTTATAATATGAAACGAGAGGCCGAAGGTGAGCAAACAGGGACGCTGGCGAATAAATGAGATCATGGCTGAAATAGCTAATTATGTGCATTTTATTTTCATGCCTTGTAACAGGTATAAACATAATAGCTCTTGTCAGGTGGGTTGCTGTGTTGACTAAAACCAGAAGCCTGACCTAGCCTGACAAACAGCCCTCTAATCCATTAGAATGCATTATGGAAATTAATGTTGTTGTTTTATAATGTAAACCCACATATGAGAGTCCGAAGATCTTTTTTTTTTTTTTGGTCCTGCTAAAGCATAGCCACTTGAAGGAAAGAAAGAGATACAGAAACAGCAAAAAGAGAGAGAGAGACAGAGAGAGAATCAGACAGGACAAAAGGCACAACACTTTCCCCTCTTTTCCGTTCTTGTTCCTTTCTCGTTTCCTTTCACAGAGGAAATCAGTTGCATTTGAGAAACACGAGGCATACCTTTTACTTTCCTTTCAGCACAAAATGATCCTGTGCTGCCTTTCAATAGTTGCAAGCTAATTTCATATTCAGCATTTGTGAGGGGAAGGGACGCTTTTCGGGATAGGGAAGTGCTTAATTTGCCTGTCTGAATTGGAGAGGCTGAATAGACATGACCGGGGTCGGGGGGGAAACGCTAACCCTCAGCCCTGATCGCACAGAAGCTGTCAGAGAACTGGGCGCTGATGGAGTAATCCACACTCTTTGCTCTGATGTTTGTTCTCTTGGGCTGATGCTGATCAGGGAATAGCAGACGAGTGTAAATGCAGCTGAAGAGCCCTTGTAATTGACAGAAATTAATCAGGATATGTGTTTAGAGGAATGTTTCAACAGCATTTGTGACATAATATTGGAGAAATTTCAGCTTTTTCTACACTATTGATTGACAGTTACACAAGAAATGGCATAGATACAGTTGCATCATCACACCAGTAGGCGGTGACACTAGCTGTGTTTCCATTACCCTTCAAATTAAGCAAACTGAAATTGCGAATTGAAAATGTACCCAATGGAAACGTGTCAATTTCGCAAAAACTCCCATATATCTCAAAAAGTTTTTACGCCCGTATGAGGCGATTTTTCAGGAAATTCAAAAAAGGAATATTGTGCGAAACTGCAACAGAAACTTTTTTTTCCTGCACTTATAGTTCACTTGGTGTACGTAAAAGTCATTTTAAAGTTTTAACATGATAATTCTTTAATGTACTATAACCTCCAAAAAACGCCTCATACGTCGCTCACAAGTACAGTATAAGGGGCTTTCCTTGCGATTAATGCTTGAATAACCCTTATTTACACTGCACACTCAGCAGCACATTACAGCTCCAACACAGCCGCGAGAGCTGACCACTGGCACTTATAGTCAATGCTTCTGTTTATACAAACCGCACCACGGCGGTTGAGAAGAAGTGGCCCAGAAGCGGATCTTGTGCTGCTTTGCTAAAAATACACATCAACGTCTCCTTCGATTAAAATTAATGGCTAGTGCAGTGTCTGCAATATACATAAACCTACCAACATTGGTCATCATGACCTTTTGTGAGAGGAAAACATTACGTTTTAGTTGCATAAAACTGGTTAATTACATGCTATCATTTCGCAATAGTTTTTTAATCACTGTAATATATTGCAAAAGTTTCATACAAATCTGTAATAGAAACGCACCTACTGAATCATTCACTCATTTCATTTCATTCAGATTCATTCAAAACACTGATACATTCAGTAACAAAACAAGTGACTGGTACATTTAGCATCAGTCAGTCAAGCATTATAAAATGGCATTATGATAATTTATCATTAAACTTTAGTAATTAGAACTTTAGAATAATGTATGAATATATATTTGTCATATTGACTAACTTAGGACTGGTGGTGGTGCTTAAGATATTGTTTGTAATTTAGTGTTTCTATAAAAAACTAAAAATAATACTGATAAGATAAAACTACTACGAATTCTACTACAAATAATATAAAACAAACCAAGGATTAATGAGCTGATGGGTTCATGAATATTAATGACGTTGTCTGTGTTCGCTCAAACTGATTTGCTAAAATCAAAACAGGGACCATAATAGGTGAACGCCAGCCAATGAGATTGCAGTTTGCGCATTAGTTCTGCCTACTACCGGAGAAACTGTCATTTCTTTAAAGCGGAAAAGTTCTAAAGGAACGTTATTTTGACAGGAAAATACATCAAAAAATATTGTTTACATGTAGCCTGCATGGTACATAAGACTCTCGCACTCTGTATCTTTCTTTGTGTGTGTGTGAGACAAAGGGATGGCTTGTTGTGTGCCTTCACACTAGAGTTCACGGTTCTTCAAATACAGGTAAGCTGTGCATCCATTCAGATGAACTGACAAATAAATTTATAATAACATAATAAATTATAGTAACGCCACATTTTATTGTCAGTAACGGTAACAGTGTTGTAACTGGGGAAACAATCATTAGTTTGATTACTCGTTACTGGAAAAAAAAATAACGTCAGTAATGCCATTTATTTATAACGCTGTTATTCCCATCACTGCTTTTCTGCTATTATTTTATTGATGAACATGAATTTAAACAAATTACTCCTCTCACATACTGATTTTCACCTTGTATACAGTATGTGATTTTAAATGCAGCCACGTTTATAATGAGTCATTGAATCAGTCACTCAATCAAACTGAATCAATTCATTTAAAACCACTGATTCATTCACAAACTACACAGTGTTAGAGTGTGCTGCTTGTGCAATGATTTATTTTGCTTTGTTTGAACCAGTTTTCATTTGCAGCAGTATTATGTCTAAGATAGAAGTTACTTCATAACGTCATGTATTTTACTGACTATCGACTGAACAAAAAAAAAATATTCTTTTAAGAAAGAGACAGAACAGAAAGAGTTGCTACAAGTACCTAGCTGTGTTCATTTGTTACTGTTGGTTAGTGCAATCCAGAAATGAAACAAAACAACCTCGAACCATTCAGAAAAGGTCTTGTGGAGTCCTTCTGCTGGAGTTATCCTTTTCAAACTGTTAACAGAAGGACATGGGATGATGAGAGTTCCTCCTTACCCCCGCCCCCGCCCAAAATGGCTCTCTCACTCAAAGCCACTCCAGAGGGACTAAGGGTCTCTGGCACTCAGTGCCTCGCTGTCCGCTCTGAGACTGCCCTGCCAAGAAAGAGAAGGGTCTCTCATTTTTCTGACACTCTTGTCCTTCAGCCTATTGATCGGTAGGGAGAGAACATCCCTACCATGGCCACTAATAGAAAGTGAAGTTCATCAGCCGCTGCCTGCTGATCCCCTCAACAGACATACAGATCTATAAAGGCCACCCAACTAACCTTTTTCTTTTTTACCTTCTCATGTCCCTTCTGTCTTCAACTTTTCTCACATTTTATATATATTTTTTGTCTGTTTTTTCATGGGACTCCTGCTATGTTTCCGTTTTTTATTTGTTTGCTCTCAACACCCTGTTTTCTACGACTAGTCTGCTAAAAACTGACTGTTGTTGCAATCCAAAGCTTTTTCATTAGCAAGGCAGGTTGTATGCAAACAAAAGCTGGGGTTGTAATCAAACTAAACCTTTATATGAAGAATCTTCCTTTAGCACCTGTAATAATACGGTGGATCGGAGGACAATCAGACAGGAATATTTATGTGTTTTTCTACAGTTTCTTTCCCGTAAAGAAGCTACTTTGAGACGCACAGCTATTATTCGCATTTGTCATTCACATTATTCCAACTGCATGCAGGGATCGTCTACCAATGAGTGTGTGCAATGAGAGGAGGATTACATTCTAATTACAAAATAACACTGAACACCTCCATCGGGCTGAACCCTTTTATAATCCAGTATAAAAAGATGACCGTAACCTTGGGAGAAGAAAATAAGAAGAGGGAGCTTCTTAAATACACACATGTGCATGCACACACACACAAAGAGAGAGAACTAAACCCTGCTGTCTTTTTCTTGCCTGAGTGAGGGAGCTTTATTTTGTTGGGGACATGCAGTTGTGGTTTGTTGTCAGTGCTGGGAGAAATGCACATTTCTCATTCAGGCAACTAAGGGGTGAATGAGCTGCCGTAGATACACATAGCCCTCAGGCCTCCACGCTGTCTGTCCTCAGCACAGCTCCACTGTAGCGTAGTGATAAGCTAAGGAAATGGACTTTGAGAATGACAGGTAAACCTGCACACTATTCATGTGTGTATGGGGAAGTTTGTCTAGTGCAGAGCTGGTATTCTAACATATTCATTTAGTAAAAAGATGGGCTAAAAATTAGCACAACCACTGAATATTTTGACGCCTATGTACAGTAAATTTTATAATAATTAAGAGATAAAGATAGAGATAATTACTTACCTGTAAGACCTTCGTTCATCATTCGGAGCACAAATTAAGATTTTTTTGATGAAATCCAACAGCTTTCTGTCTCTGCTTGATGTCCATGTAACATCAGTGGTCCAACCTTAATTTCATGAAGCTACGATAATTTATGAAGTGCATAACATAAATAACAACGTTCGTGTCAGTCTTTGACGCAGATTCACTAGAGTATCACGGCAAATGCGTTTGGTACTGCTGACGCAGGAGCCAGCGTTTTGACGTAGAACGTCCATCTCTCTAAGTTTATCGTGTATATTCTGGTTCAAATAAGTAAGGTTGGGCGAAGAAATTGCAAGTCATCCTCTTTGTCGACATGTTTATGTACAATGTGTGCACTGTAAAAAAAATAAAAAACACAATTTGTTGAGTCAGCTTAAAATAATTTGTTACCCTGCTGCCTTAAAATGTTAAGTTCAGTCAACTAAAATAAGTTTAGTCAACTTGAAATGTTAAGTTGTACTAAGTAACAACTTAGATACTAGTGTTTGCTAAACTTAACAGATGGTTAAGTAACCCAGCTGCCTTAAAATTTTAAGTTGATTCAACTCAAATATCTAAGTTGTCACTTAGTAAAATTTAACATTTCAAGTTGAATAAACTTTTTTGAGTTGACTGAACTTAAAATTTTAAGGCAGCCAGGTTACAAATTATTTTAAGTTGACTCAACAAATTGTTTTTTACAGTGTGTCTTCTTTTGCTTGTAAACAAGGCAAGACTATTTTAATGATGTCCTTACTACCTTTCTGGGCCTTGAAAGTGTCAGTTGTGTTGCTGTCTTTGCAGGGTCAGAAAGCTGTTGGATTTCTAAAAATACCTTAGTTTGTCTTCCGAAGATGAACGAAGGTCTTATTATGGGTTTGGAACGACATGAAGGTCAATAATTAATGACAGAATTTTCATTTTTGGGTGAACTATCCCTTTAACCTATAGGCCACGGCAAACAATTATGAGGAAATATGAAAAATACAATTACAAGGAGAGCCTTGAATGAGAAACTTTAGAACAGAAGTCATTTGTTCTTTCAACATTAAGATATTTCTTAAACAAATGTACACAGACAGCTTTGTCATAAAAGAACAGAGTTTCAGTTACACTCAGTCAGTCTGAGTCACAAACACAAAACAGTTGGAGAAAAAAAACACACATACAAAGCTGACCTTATACAAAACCTTTCCCATTTCAATCATATTTCCACATCTCACTATCTTCTTTTAGTATAATCTTACACCAAATCTTGCTTAATGATTAAGGGTCAAAAAGGGTGAAAAAAAAGTCAGATTCAAATCTAACACATCAGTCAGTCTATTGAGGCTTTTTGTGTGTTTTCAGACCACATCTAGGCAGCTACAAGAGCAATACACTTTCATAAAACAACATTCAAATCACAAAACCCAAATGCAATTATTAAATCTTGCTTCCAGGCATGTTATTGTGCAATGTTTCAGTTAAAGCTGAATGAATGTTGAGTAATATTACACAAGTCTATTAGTCAGGATAAGACCGAAATCCACTCTGCCTTAAAACACCCTCTTATTCCTTTCAATTTAAGCCCACAAGTGCTATAAAGCCAGCCAGAATGCTCAACTTATCACGAATTATGACCACACATGAGCCATCACACCACACCCACTGCCATACATCAATACCGAAAGAGCCAAGAGAACTGGAAGCTATCAATAAACATGCGCAAATTCACACAGAATGTCTGATATTGTAAATACGACTATGGTAACTGTTTGTCCCCTTTGCAGGGCATCAAAACACGGGCATCTCATTCATCTGACATTCTGATTGGAACCAACTCAATTCAATTTCGTATGTTTACGTGAGTACGGTCAGAAAACGAGGTTTTGATGGCATTGTGATATGCTAGAGGTTCAGTCATAACAGACAGATGGCCATACAAATCATCCGTAATAAGAAATACATGCTAACTATCTCATTTTACTGATACATTCCTATTCCTCAGGAGCACTGGAAATGTTTTAAAGCCACAATCCAAATGATACCCAAGAGAATAAAATGCTGGGCTGAGTTTGGGTTGAAATTTATCTCCATGCATAATCACTGGAAGATACATTTTCACCGAATATACATTTTCGGAGTAAGCTAGCAGACGTCGTATAAAAGTATGACTTACAGCATTAGTAACATGTTAGGAAGGAAGGAAAGAAAGAAAGAAAGAAAGAAAGACATTATCTTGATTATTTTCAAAAGTTTTGAACTGTTACTGGGTAAAAAAAAAAGCACACATTCATGAACTCGGCTGTCCAAAACAGCTAAATTTGTCCGCTCAATTAAAACTACACCAACTTTCTAAATCAAAGGAAATTACAATAATTATGACAACATTTCTCTGTCATTACTGCGCCACATACCAGAGATTTGGATCCCGTTCAGACACAGCTCTCCTAACTGTCTGGGCGAAACCATCAGACATTTTTAGTAAACTTAATGGCAGCCCGTTCCAGAGGGACAGTTCACATCTCCAGTCTCTTCTCCAACCGCTTGTATTCATTTTCTGTGATGGGTTTTATGTGCAGGATGAACCCGATAGCCTGAAATGAAAAAAGAGACATGCTTGAAAAAAAAGAAGAAGAAAAAAAATGTGTCATCCTTTAATCATTTGCTTACCCATGTGCCATTCTGCACAAATACAACTTTCTTTTTTTACTTGGAACATAAAAGTTACATTTCTTAAGAATATCCTGTCCACTCTTTTCAGTATACTACGAGTATATATACAACCGTTCAAATGAATGTCTTCACTGTCCCTTTCTTTAATCAATTTAATGCATCATTGCTGAATAAAATCATTTTTTTTATTCATATGAATTTTTGTATCTTGATATTCACTGTAGCTCTTCTTGCAACATGCCACTTCATAAGAGAAGTACTGTGTTCAAATGATTAGAGTTAATGAATCAGTTCAGAAAATCAGTCTAAATTATTTGCTTATAAATGATCCGGTTCGCTAGTTTAACTCACTGACACAAACGCTGGCTCAAGTATTTTTTATTTTGTGTTCCACAAAAGAAAAAATAAGTCATACAGGTTTGGCTTATATACAGGTGAATAAAAAATGGCACAGTTATCATTTTTATGGATGATCTCTTTAAATTAAGGAAACAATACTTGCTGTAAAAAATATTTAACTTTTTAACTCTTTAACCTTCACCGTACATATTTTTATGCAAAGGCCCACCACACTTAATGAGTTCTGTTTGTACTGATCCCATAGCTGAATGGCAGAATTTTTCATTCGTCCAGACAGCAGCTCGTCTCCGCCAGATCATTTGCATGGGCTGGCAGCTGCTCACCTCTGCAGGGCACTTGAGATGCTGTGCATGGCCTCTTCTACCTCCTTCAGCCCTTTTTTAACTTAAGACCAATGGCTCCTATTAAGGACTCAGGCAGGGCTACTGACAAGCCAGTCAATAACAATGTGAGGTTACTTCATTAATGGTCTAATGGCTGATGGACTGAGGATTGGAAAGGGGCCAGTGAGACTGATTCTGGGTCGCAGAGGATGGAAGAAGCTTATCCAAAACCATCTAAGAGTGTGTTCAACGGCTGACGGTTACCTACATACACACTTTGAAGGGGTTTACGGAGGTCTAGGACACCAAGACACACATCCCTCCCTAAATCAATAGTGACATAGCCTGTTGTTTCCCATTGTTCTTCCTTCTCCAGTAGCTGTGCACAAGTATAAAGGAAGACTCTCAAGGTCTGTGCCGGTCTGTCAGAGGCACATGGCTCAGACTCGCACAAAGGGCTCTTTTATTTCACCGGTGACCCCAGCAGAGAACTGCCCATCATCCTCTAGCCAAATTAGCATACAGCAATCCATTAGACAGGCCCTGACACACGCAGCGGAAATCCCCAATAGGCTTGATCATAGGAGGACAAGTTCATTATTCATAATGGGAGGACAGAAAAAGGAGAATGAGAGAGAGAGTTTGAGGGAGGAAAGCATTGTCAGATGTAGGCACGTATATGGCAAAAAGAAAGAGAAACATTTGTATACATCACATATACCTATGTAAAAGTATAGTTGAATATAGGCATGTTTATAAATAACACTAATAAAATATATTTTGTTGAAAAAAATTAAGAGCAACATCACACTCGTAGCCATGCAATATGTCTGTATATCAGCAGCCGAGAGCTGTAGGTAATCACAGGGTGCCGACATACAGCAATATCACACGGCTATGAGTGTGATATTGCATTTATACAACAGTTCAACAGCATGAGTGTGTAAATACATGAGTGTCTTTAAAAACCCTCTTTTGTAAGAAATACATCGTTCTGCCACACATTCAAATCTTAAGTTGACAGTTTAATAGCTGAGCCCAATTAAGCCTCCATCACTAATCTGAAAACGTCACTTTAGAACTGCTAACGAAGGAATGTTGAGTTGCTTCACTGAAAGCTTACTGTATTACTGTATTAACAGCTCACTGTATTTTGTAGAATATTATGAGAGAGAGATAAACTGAGCGAGTGTGATTACCTGCTTCTGATACACCATTCATACTTCAGCTCAATCACATATTCACAATAAAACGCTAGTTTGAATGCCCGCACAGAAAAGCAATATCTTTATCTGTTAAGGGTGATATCCAATGACAGCGCTGCTCAATTCATTTGTTGGCTGCTGTTGTTGAAAGTAAAAATAACTTTCTTGTTTACAACCCTGTTTTAGTCTCTTTCAATATAAAAGTCTTTACTGCTGACTCAGTCTCTTGTCATCATCTAATAATGGAAAAATTAAACTAATCACTATCATCAACACACATACACACACACACGCATGTTGTGTTTACATGTTTTATGGGGACATTCCATAGGCGTAATGGTTTTTATATTGTACAAACCGTATTTTCTATCGGCCTACACCTACCCTACACCTACACCTAGCCCTCACAGGAGACTGTGCACACTTTTACTTTTTTAAAAAAACTCATTCTGCATGATTTATAAGCCTGTTTCCTCATGGGGACCTTACAAATGTCCCCACAAGGTCAAAATTTACTGGTATTACTATCCTTGTGGGGACATTTGGTCCCCATAACGTGATAAATACCAGGTGCACACACAGTTTCCCAATACTAAGTACTATTATTAAATACTACTATTATTTATATAAAATAATTTTTATTGAATAATTAAATTTAATAAACAACAACACCCATTATAAAAGTTGCTAGGCAATTTAGTCAAAAGTACAAAGGCAGCACTAATTGCTCTGAAACAAATAATAGAGTAATGAGATCACAGACTGTCCGTTAGACCTAACCCAAAACAAATTATATCTCATGTTTAACTATAGAGACATCTGACGCCCTGGGGCTCACATGTCCTGAAACATTGAAGCAGACTTTCAAATAGACTTTAACTTCTTTATTAAAAAACTGCATATTTGAAGTCTAAACAAATACATTGTCACCTAAACAACTTTTAAAACTACATTCTGTGACACAAAAACAGTATTATTTATTAAAAACTTAGGTAACACTTTAGATTCTAGTATCTGCTACTGACTAACAAGAAACTCGATGAATCAGTAAGTCATAGCACTCAGTTGAACATGGTAGTTCACTATTAGCTAATCAGTAACTACTATTTTTTCGTATCTCCCAGAGAACTACTATATATATGTTTATAACTAATGTGAATAATGCAAAATGTATAATTAATTCTAAAGTGAAGATCATGGTAACCCACTAGTAATGACTCAGGTATTACCAAATGCTTCAGAAGGAATTATTAATTATTTGGATCCATATTCTAAAGTGAAGATCATGATAACTCCCTAGTGATGACTAAAGTCATTAAAACTATTGAGGTTTTTGTAAGGTTCTGGATAGACATACTTCTGATGGCTTTGGTAACACTTGAGTCGTTACTAGTGGGTTACCATGATCTTCACTTTAGTATACAGATCCAAATAATTAGTAATTTCTTTAGAAGGATGTAGTAACACTTGAGTCATTACTATTCAAAACCTTACATATACTGTACCTCCATAGCTTACAATGATTTCAGTCATTACTAGAGAGTTATCACGATCTTCACTTTAGAATACGGATCTAAAAAAATCAGTAATTCTTTCTGAAGTATTTGGTATTACCTGAGACATTACTAGTTGGTTACCATGATCTTTACTTTAGAATTAATTATACATTTTGCATCATTCATATTAATTACGAACCTGTACACAGTAGTTCTTAGTAGTTCTTTGGGAGATATGAAAAAATAGTAGTTACTGATTAGCTAATAGTGAACTACCACATCAGAATTTCTTGTTAGTCAATAGTAGTTACTAGAATGTTAATAGTGCATTAGTCATTTGTTCCTATGTAGTTATTCACTAATGACAGAACAGTATTTTAAAGTGTTACCAAACATTATAGTGGATTTGGGCATCCGCCATGACACTGTGAAATATACTACAAGCAGTGGAGTGATACAAACAGTAAAATGGTTGGAGTTCTAATATCACTAGAATATCACACTTCTCTCAGCCAATCAGATTCGAGGACCAGAAAGAACTGTTGTGTGTGTGTGTGTGTGTGTTCTTTAATAAATAAATAAATAAATATACTGTTACAGTTAGCCTCAACTGATAATTTAACTGTCTTCCTATGAAGCACTTTTCATAACCCTGCTTGTAAAGTAAATAGAGAAAGGTGACATCAGTCATCTTTTTGCAAAAAAAAAAAAAAAGGAAGAGGGAAAAAAGAAAAACAATTACAATAATGTGATCTTATATCTACACATAGTTCTCTATAGGTTTCTTTTTTATTTCTGTGTGTAAAAGTAGAATATTTGTGCTACAGGGAAGGGGAGGAGGCTATATTAAAAAAGGTGGGAGTTTATGAATGTAGTTTATAAATTCATTTATGATCACAAGAGTGTTTTTTTTTTCATATCTGCATGTTAAATGTCCCTTTCCACTGCCGATGACAACAGCTAATATCATAAGTGGCTGTGAACAAATACACATACATTAAGAAGCCATAAATGGAGAGTGAAGTTCTGCTGACATGTGTAATGTTAAATGCCAACGTACCATTTAAAATGAAAGGGCAGCAGCATTTCCAGTCTTTGTGGTGCGCCATTCAGACTCATTTAGAAATAAAATGGTCCTTTAGTGTTCTGTACCTGCCAAGAGTTGGGCTGGTTAAAGACCTGCAGAAGAACAATAGAAGAGAGGAGGATGTAACATTAGCATTTCCCCTTCTCGACATAAGAACACTACACTTTTCTCAGTTGTTTTCTCTCGGTCTATTTATGGTTTTATTTTAAATTCCTATGGATTCAAACTTTCTATATTGTATACTGGCAAAAAGGGCTAAATCAAGTTTGACTCAAGGGAAAGGCCATGCTGACCTCCATTGCTGCCCTGACAGGCAAGTACTACATCTTTTCCTGCAGAGAAATGCCATCTCTGAAAGGCTTCCATTTGATTAATATTTATAATGGAAGTCTGACTCTT
Organism: Labeo catla; assembly: GCA_012976165.1. Lineage (NCBI taxonomy): Eukaryota > Metazoa > Chordata > Actinopteri > Cypriniformes > Cyprinidae > Labeo > Labeo catla. The sequence goes on along the minus strand of VONZ01000020.1, from coordinate 2,008,568 downwards.
TTTTTCTCCTCTCCACAGGCTGTTTTATTGTCAGATGGTCACCTCTCTAATTTGGGGGTTGAAAATGATGGTCTTGGTTGTGGCACTCTGCCAGCACAGGCAGTTCCTCTGATGTCTCTGAAGTCCTCAGTAAGTCTCCCTCTCTCCCTCTCTCTCTCTTTTCATATCAGGCCTGTGCTGCTCAATCCTTGGCAAACCTCTAATCCTCATATTATAAGACACCTGGACAGTCTTACACTGTCTGTCTGCCCAGAACTCTCCAGATTGGTCGCGCTATTTCACACCTTTTCTCTTGCCTGATGTTCAGGCAGCTTCTCTGATATGAATAGCAGTTTCAATGTGGAAATCGTTAGCCCAGCCGGGACCAAATCCACTGTTATCTCTCTCTGAGCCAGGACTGCTTGGGAGGGTGGGATAGATTTTGTGTATGTGTAAAAATGAGCACAGAGGAGGTGAGGAGAACTAGAGAGGAACTGGCAGAAGTTTGCAGGAATACCTCCATGGCATCATTTACACCTGAGACCCGTCACAGGTAATCCAATCACAAGAGGCCAGCACTAAAAACAAGTGTAAACGGGATGCAAAATATTGTGCGATTCGATCATGTAAATCACATTCGGAGCAACGGTGTTGTTGTTGTCAACAAAAACAGTTAAAAATGGGGTCCCACTTTATTTTAGATTGCCTCAACTTATTTACATTCAAATTAATCCTTTGGTACAATGCACGTATTGTGCATTATACTTATATTTTAAAAATACCTGCATGTAATTACATGTGTAATTAATTTCTGTAAATACATTTACTGTTGACCCATCTCTTACACCTTAATCTACCCTTAAACCTTCCCATTTCACCAAACCGGTCCCTTACCCGTATCCCACCTCAGTAGCAGCAAAAGCGATTTGCAATGCAATATGAACACAATAAGTACACTGTATTTATTTTTATATGTAAGTACATAGTAGTTAAGGTCACCTGATTTAAAAAAAAAAAAAAAAAGAATGAATGAATGAATGTATAATAGATGAAATACACACATAAAAATTAAATGAAAATTAGAAAAAATGTTTTGTCAGCTAACTGAAATAGAATAGTTGAAGTACTAGATTACTAAAACTCAAATAAAAATAGGCTAAATATATAAAAATAGAAATATAGAAATAATAAAACATATTTTACTTAATTTGAAATATGTGCCTTTATAATGAATATATTTAATTTATATGTGCAATGTATAATTATAATGCAAATTATTGACACATTATATAAACATATTTATATATAAAAACATTATTTATAACCATTATTTCTCTGATTAAATGTCTAAAATCTTAAATTAACTTAAAAGCACCATACTCGACAAATGACAAAGTGACATCAGTTGAGAAAAAAAAGGAAGAGAGAAAAAAGAAAAACAATTACAGTGATGTGCTCTTATATATACACATATAATTTTTAATAGAAATATATAAAAATAAATTATTACTAAACCACAACAAAATAAAAACTGAATTAAATAAATAAATAAATAAATAAATAAAACACATTAATAAAAGCTAATTAAAACATATTTTACTTAATTTGAATTATGTATGCCTTTATAATGAATATATTTATATATGCAATGTATAATTACATATATATACATATGTATACGCACACGCATATTCTTTTTTGAGCTTTATCCACACGATCACATAGTGAGAGATGTACAGTATGTAGTTGACTACTAGATCTCCCCTAACCACTTTAGACTGGATCCCAAGCTGATTGTAATAGCAGTTGTGAAGTGGGGCCCATGTTTTGCTCTTTTGGCGAGAGCTAGTGGTTGATGTTTGAGGTTTCACACCACTTGACACACATACAAGTCTCAGCTCGATCCCCTTTCCCTCGCGCTCCATTGGTAACGTTCAAAACCTCACAGGTTGTAATAGCAAGGCTTTTGCTTTCTTCTCTCTATACTGTCATTGGTATATTCAGCTTCAGAAAAAGCGACTCGACCCACTTCAAATAGCCGTTGTGTTCAATTTCCACCTCTCCAAAACAAACCAGAGGCGGCTTTTCAAGCCATATGTCAGCAGTATGAGAGGATGGCTTTTATGTGGTGAAAGCAGTTTAATATTTTGTGAAGGCTTACTGCTGCTGCAGACCAGCTGAATGACAGTCTGACAATACACTCCCATCCATTCTGCTTCTCAGATCAAGCGCTCGCAGCAGCAACCCTGAGACACATTCACTCGTTCGCCCGCCCGCTCTCGGCGGGGTGAGAGGGCGACGTGGCCACCCTGACGGAGAGAGCGAGAGGGAAAGCGCAAGACGGGGAAGGAGTGAGATGTAGAGGTAATGCAGAGGTTTTCGGTGACCTTGGCTACGGTGGATGAGGAGTGATGAGTGTGTTGATATTGTGTATTCCGGATCCATTACTCACAGAACCTCTGCTGCAGGAGGTTTATGCCTTTGTCTCTATGCCGTACACACAAACACAGGCGTCGAGGGTGCAGTGGGCATCGCCCTTCTTTGGCACCACACATACAGGGAACCCGTTCTCTCCGGCTCGCCACGTCTACGCGGGGTTTTCGCACCGTTTCTCCTCTCATCTTTATTCCTATTTAAGTCAAAGACAGAAATTCAATGCACAGGGCACGGCGTGGAGCTAAGCTTCACTGGTTTTCTCCGTGCAGAAAATGAGATCTAATAATGATTTGCTCACCGTGGACGCTATCAGCACATAAAATCATCCAGGTTAATCAAATGGTTGTTGTGAAAGCCGTTTCTTTCTCTGCAGCGCTAACCCTTGCCGGCACAAGCTGAAAAGATCATTGATTTTTAATCTGCAATGAAAACCTCTTGTCACCCTTGGTTGTTTCTGAAATAATGCTGTTTTCAGTAGTTATACTTTTTCAGGCTCTTCTGGGATGGGCCTGTGGAAATTCTGAAGAGCTTGTGGGACCGCGAGTATAAATGTTATGAACTTTGCCTTTTGACCATGCTGCAAAACATCACATGAACGAAAGGAAACTCGCTTTGTAATTCCGGCGACCTTAGACCTAGCAACCTACATACTGTGCATAATAACAAACAATCTAAAATAAATGCAAAGTACATGTAATGATATTTTACATGCCTCTGGCTCATATTGATTGTGGGGAAGAGACACGGTACTTAAACGGAATTATTCTACCCAATCTTTCAAGGCTCTGTGCTTCCCCTTAAATTAAAATATGTAATCTTTAAACTGCATTTAAAGAAACATTTTTTTCAATATTTAAAAAGCCAATTCCACCACAATGACAGGCTGTCATTAGCAAGACCTTGTGATGTCAATGCAACGGGAAGACAAGAAAACAAGTTTTGAATAAGCCCTTGAATTAAGAGTTACCTGATGAATACGACTTAGCAAACAGAAAATTATTTACACTATGGAAGAAAACAACTTAAACTCAATCAAGGTTTGCATCAAAGCTGTAATGAGGACGAAGTCAACAAACAACACAAGGACATCTTCTAATATAAATAATGCGGGCCGAAGAAAAAGCAAAGTGTTCTGACACTAGTTTTCTGGAGCGAGTTAAAAGAAAGAAGAGAAAGAAGAACGTGGAGAAGACGTGCTGGGTCTGGGCGGTGTTCGGCTAAGGCGAGATGATGAAGCCTGCTGAGTGGGACAAATGAGACACGGAGAGAAAGGCACGAAGTCTTGAAGAGAGAAGTCTGTCGGTCGAGCGTCCTTCATTCCTAAAGTACTGCAGACTGTTATCTGCTTACCAGCAGGGTTTTTTCTGAGAATGCAATGGATAAAAAAAATATCTACGGTACAAAAATTGAAGACATACATGAAACACAATATGAGATCTAATGTTCGTGGGTTTTTAAAGAACTTTTTTTATGACACTTTCCAACAGTAACACCAGTGACAGTTTCTTTTACTTTTTTAAGCTCATTGTGTTCTCAGTGAGATCCTAAAGAAAAGCATAAATGTGAGGGGGAATTGCGATATGCAAATGAAAAGTCTGCCTCCATTGTTCTATGGTTGGCTGGTTACTCCTTCAATACGATGGTGCCGACTATATTGAAAAACAGTCCAAAAATCAACCTAAATGGGTTAAACTGGATGGATGGATGGATGGATTGATTTGTGAAATTATAATACATAAAACATATCAGCATGAAACAAAAACTGCAGATAGGCTGAATGAGACGTAAATTTACACTCTGACAGCAGATGGCGCTTATGGAACAGCAGCAATACAGCGTTTTCTTGGTTACTGCTGTAACTAGTGGTGTAACGGGACACGTACACGAAAATTTTCAGTACAGTTCTTTTGGGTTCGGTAGGCATGTGCCCTGAACAAATACAGCACTGTTTTAACCACTGTACAAGAAACAAAGTATCATCTTTCAAATTATGTTTTTTTTCAGGAAATGTAAACAATAAATGCCATTTTGACGCTCTTTGATGTGATTATCTTTTCCTCTTTACTACTACTTTTAACGTGTAATAAACATGAATGAACATCTCATGCCTCATGTAATCGCTTGTGATTCATCCACGGAAAGAGGTCAATAAAACAGCTTGTAAACAAAATGTCACATAGCATTTCATTTACCTCAGCAAGTCATCAGAGTCCACAGCTCGTTAGTTTGCTAGAGAAATGAAATCTAGAGAAGAGCATTTTGCGAAATATTAGACTATAATCTACTATTACCTCCGTATAATCTACATTATACGGAGGTAAGATGAAAAGATTATCCAAACTTCTCTGAAGACAGTCAGTTCCTCTCAGAGATACATTCATATAAACCCCCACCCCCAGTTCAGTATTTAGGATTTTGTTCCAATATTTTGCGCATTGTGAACAGCTAGCTGATATGCCTGCTACAGCATTTTCTCCTCTTTGCACTTGTGTTCAGCGTCTCTGGCTTCTGTTAACAGCCGTTTGCAGTTGGGTTATTTGCCCAGTTAAGAAATTAGTTAAGTGTTATTAATAGTTCTTAAAGTTTCCCAACCATTAGTAAGTAGTGTACGCAGTTACGATGCTGAGTACATTGTTTAGCTACTTTTTAAAATTCACACCACGTGCATAATTCAAACTGGTTTACCGTTTGCACCAGTATATCGCACAGCACTAATAGCTGAATAACTGAAATTCCCCAAACCTATAGAGCGGAATTTGCTTTGTCATTTCTATCGCACGCCTCTGCTGCTTACCATACAGGACACGTCATGAAAGAAAAGTTAGGCAAAGTGTCACTTTGTTGCACTTTAGACGACATTGTTCAATTCTGTAGAACAGTCACGGACGCATGAACATGGCTCTCACGCTGAGGTTTCATAATGGACACACAAAAGAGGAAACCCTGTTGAGAAACGCCTATACCAGAACTCCACTCCCCCTCTTAGAGATAGAGGGAATGGGATGAGGAGAAAAAATGAGAGTGTTTATTCTCAGCGGTGCTTTGCTAATGAAAGAGCACATTCTTGTTTTCTTACTGTGTCATTGCGGAACTCAGGGGTTGCGCCGTTGTCACGCTCTTTCTTTCTCCACGTCTGTTTGGCGACCCACTATGAAGCATCGCACGACTTGGTGACAAGGACTGAAGATAAAGCCTCCATAAATGTTCAGTAAATCATCTCCTGACCTTTCCTGGCATCGCACACATCGGCACCTGAAATGTTAAAGACAAAAGGAAGATTGAAACTTCCAGTGGCGTGATGAAGTACAGTCTCCGGCCTCCCTCCTCCTCCTCCTCTCCCGTAATCTCTCTTCCTCTCTGTCCAACTACGTCGTCTTTTCTTCATGTCCCCGTACCTGCCTGGCTGTGTGAACGCGTAGGGTGGCGGACATTTTGCATATGCGATCCGTCATAGGGGCAGGATTAATGTTGTTTGCTGGCTCCCAAACACAGCTTGTGGTGCACTGTGGGCGACAGGAAACTTGGCCAAGTCTGGCTGCCGCACGGCTGGGTGGAAAATTAACCCTTGGTGGCGGGAGGCTGGAGGCCGTAGCTCAGGTGTCCTTACATATGTTTGCAGTGTCAGGACAAGCCCGGCTCCGGGGCCCCCTGCAGGGAAAGAGCACTACCAGCGAGCCCGGCGTCAGAGGCCCAGAAGGGGGAGAAGGGGGAGAGAGATGCGCCTTGGCACGGAGCGCAGCCAATATGTTTCGCTTCTTAAGGCCTTTCTGGCTACAGACAGCGGAGCCACTGATAGTTAATCATTATCTATATGTATGAAACAGATTTATTCGGATGTTTTCATGTCATTTCGGAAGAGAGGATAGGAGAGAAGAGGAGGTCCAGTCCCTGCTGGGACACAGGTGTCTTCATGTCTCCTGCTATGCTCACTCAGAAGATCGCACAGTGGGACTATCACGCCGAATTGCTTATTCCATAATTATGGCCCAGCTTCCCGTAAGAACACAGAGAATCAGAAACACCCTCATGCATAGCTTTCTCTGCAAATAACATATTACTCATCTGAGAAATTGCAAAGACCTGGTTAGAGTTTTGATGTGGTATGAAATTATTGTTTTTTGACAAGCATATATAGACTTCCAGTTCGGATATGCCAGAAATTAGACAGAGAAGGAGGAGGGATAAAGATAGAATGTGTAACTCGAGGGGCCAAATGAACAATATCCAACAGCCGTCGTCATGGCATTGACCTTTACTTTGGCCCACGGTGACCTGTGGCTATGCATTTAAACTTTTAAATTGTAAACTTGAACCTTGGCATTTCCGAGCCTCTGTGCAGGGGTGTTATCTTAGGGGAAAGTGACAGTTCGCAAAACGTAACCAGAAGCAGGCTTCTGTCAGCCTTCTTCAACGAAGCTGGAAAAGAGAGAGAGGACATCTACGACTGGATGTCTTTCATAATCACAGTTTCCTAAAACTAGACTCTGTCTTACACAGAAAAGCTGTGATGCTCTGTCAAAGAGGAGTTACTGTGGGTCAAGCATGTGGCGGATGATAGAGGAGCCAAATGTTCTCTTGTTCGTGACTGCTTAGCTTGACTTCTTCCTGTGCTCTGATCCAAACTCCACCAATCAGTGGATCTGTGTCGCCCTGCTCCGGAGAACCGCGCAAAGGACAGAAATAAAGAAATAAGAGAGAATCACCCTGAGGCTACATCTAACACCTCCACCATTTTCCCCATCATTTCCAGTTGAGATTTGAAGTTGCTGCTACCTCAAATAGAGATACGCCTATGAAGGGAAACAGAAGAAACTGAGAGAGACGGAAAGGTACAGAAGTAATAAAAACAGGGGCGTTCTTTCCTATAGGTAATATATATATATACATATATATAGTACCATTAAAAAAAATTGGGTCAGTAAGATTTTTCTTTTTATTGAAAGAAATTAAAGGGGCCATGGGATGCGAAACTCACTTCTACATGTTGTTTGAAAATAAATGTATGTTGGCAGTGTGTGTACACAACCACCCTATAATGACATAAATCCACCCAGTGGTATTTTTTTTTAATTTTTATAAGTAATTTCCCTTTTTTCAAATCAGGCCATTCTTAGCTTCTTGTCAGTATAATGTCACACCAACCTATGCCGCTCCCATGATAGTTGATTGACACGGCCATCTTACCTCAAACCCGCCCTAAATGAGCTGAGTGAGCTGTAAACAGTCCAACCACCATTGTGTTGACTCCGGTGCAGGGGAAGACAAGAATGTCTCCGATTGAGCAATTGAGGTGTTCTGTTGTTGAATGTAATAATGAACACAGCAGTCGTCATTTATGCTGGCCCGGCGATCTACATAAATGCATCTATGTTTGTGCAAATCATTCGTGATCCAGCTTCATCTACAGCAGAAGTGAATATAAGGGTTTTTTATGCATCTTTGCAAATCGCCTTTCTTAATAATGTGCTAGTTAGCAAGTTTTGTGGCTAAATGTGGCTAAAGTAAAGAGAATGATTCTCAGCCCACAGAAGAGAGGGGCTGGGTGAGCAGAGCTCATTAGCATTTAAAGGCAAATGCATCAGAATGGCTCGCCCTTAAAAGGGCTGATTTTGACAAGGTAAAAAAAAAAAAATTTACACTCATTAAGGCCCTAAAGAATGATATCAACTTATGGAAAATGGGCATCCGATGACCCCTTAAAACTTTTAATCAGCAAGGATGGATTAAATTGATAAAAAAGTGACAGTAAAGACATTTATAATATTACAAAACATCTCTATTGCAACTAAATGCTGTTTATTTTAACTTCCCATTTATAAAAGAATCCAAAAAAAGGATCATGGTTTCCACAAAATAAGCACAGCTGTTTACAATACAGATAAAAGGAAGAAATGTTACAGAATTTTTAATTGTAATAATATTTCACAATTTTACTTTTTTTGTTTAAATAAATGCTTTGATAAGCATATGAGACCTCTTTTAAAAAACATTTAAAAAATCTAAATGACCCAAGTTTTGAACAGTAGTGTGTGAATATATTAATAATTCAATTTCCCGTAACCTACAATGAATGAATATTATTATTATTATTATTATTATTATTTTAAACCTAGAATTTAAAGATATGATTTATAATGACTGAATCAACCTAACTACACAAAGTTAATCTAAAGAAACTTTTTTTTCAGGGTCAGATATGGTAGAAATAGCTTTGTACAGAACTGTATGTATGTACACTGTGATTATTTCTAGTGCTTTCTCTTAAGAAGAAGAAAACCACTCATCATGTCGCAGAGGTTCTATAGATGTATTATGTTATGGCCATTCTTTCACTGATCTGGCCTGAGGCCCCACAAACCCACAGGCTGGCCCTGAGTGGGAAACAGAAAAAGAAATGAAATTAAGAAGGAAGAGAGTAACTGAAAGAGAAAGCAATAGTCTGTGAGCAAGATGCTGACCCGAGAGACAGTGCGGGCGATAGTTGTCCCAGCTAGCGAGATAAAAGTTACATTACATGAAATTAATGGAGGCTGTGCGCGCCGTACATGAATCACTGTTTCAACACTATGAAACAAGTACAAAGGCATGAAGAAATCTAACCACAGCTTCAAAGGTCTGCCATTTAGTCAGTCGCAACAGGCCTGACAGAGGAAAGAGGGGTTTTAGATGAGCAGTTGAGCGAAAGAGTGTGAAAGAGCGCGAACGAAGGAATGAGATGGATAATACAAGACAAGGACTATGAGAAAGGCACAGTCTGGGAGAGAGAGAAAACAGAATCGAAACGAATGAAGGGGAGCAGATGAGCATTTGCGCAGCTTGCGTCTCTTCTCTGAGGTGATATCAAACACTGTTTAATGAAAGTTAAATAGTTTCTGTGGAGTGCACAGGCTGGAACAGATGAGATCAGGCTGCGGAAGCTGTCAGTGCCATTGTTGCGGGTGCACACCATCACCCTGCCTGAAAAAAAAAAGTGTATGCAGATACAAACCACCCACCGTATGCGCCATGTTGACTCATAAAAAAGTCAGAGAGGTTTTTTTCTTTCCTTCTCCTGCCTTTTTTCTCCACTTGGCATGGTCGTTTTGCAAATACATCTTTGTAATTTGAAACTGGCAAGAGGAGATTTATGACAGAATAAGTGGCCTTTTCTGCTGGAATTTATAACGTAGTGGAAGAAGAGCATTTACGGTTAGGAAGAAGGAGCCAGGAGGATGCTGTTATGGGTGTTTGAATATGTGGAGGTTAAAAAAAAAAAAATCACTAAAATCACTGAATTGTTTCTGCACCTCTTCGATATGAGAGGATTGTGCTCTTTTCTCTCACTTCCTTTGCAGACGGATACACGCAGATCGTTAAAATCTTTCCTCCCACTTTCCGTTCCTTACTGCTCTCTCTTTTTCCCTTTAGATGCTTTAGGAAACATCATTTCCTCTCTGTATATCTTTCCCATCTCTGTCTGTTCCAACACATATTCCTAACAGACCTGACATAAAGCAAAAAGCAAAAAGCTTAAACTCTTAATAAAAGTTTTGTAATCAGTCATGAGCATACGTTGTGGTGCTCTCGTGAATGGCAGTGGCGAGTGACCCGGAAGAGAAGAAATTGTTGAATAAAGCCCTTATTTTTGTTTCTTTGCACAAAAAAAGTGGTTGAACCACTGACGTCACTATTTTATCAATCACGTTAGTACTTTTCTGGACCTGGGAACGTTTCTGTTGCTTTGCGCTCTATGCAGAGCCAGAAAGTTCTCGTATTTTATCAAAAATATCTTCATGTGTGCTCCAAAGACAAACGAAAGTCTTATGAATTTTTTTATAATGACATGAGGGTTAGTCGCACAAAGTCACATGACTTTTTGTATTCGTCAAACGTGTTTCCAAGTCAAAAACCACCTCAAGAGAGCGTAAAAACTTTTTTTGTGAATTAAATGATTTTCTTTTTCATAATTTGGTGAAATTTGTGACAGAATTTTTTTTGGGTGAACTCTCACTTGTAAGCCTTGTTTTTAAAGCTCATGGCAAGATGGTAGATTTTCAAAGCAGAACTTTTAATGTATTTCCAGGTATTATAAGCCTCCTTGGTGTGGAGAGACAAAACGCCTGGTGGAGGAGAAAGGCAAACAGAATTTACACATTAATTAGATAAATGACCATAAAAACATACAACAAAAGAGAACTGGTGGTTAAAAGCACAGTGATCTTTGGCGAATGAAAGAAGGATAAAGAAGACAAGATGAGAGGGTCAGTTGATACAGTCTCTGGTCAGTCACGTGTTGGTACGGGACAGGAAGACTGAGTCACAGTGTGATGTGGCACCTGGGTGCACTAATTAATGCACAGTTCCAGTGGCTGAACATTTAACCTCCTCCTGCATGTATCACCCAGTGGCTCCTCTCACTTCCACAACAATAAACACAAACAAACCATTAGAGACGGTCAGTGGCTCAGGCACAGTTTCTTTAGAACTAGAGACCTCAGCATGAAATGATCACAACACACATACCATAACTCCAGGAGGAATTTATCACGGGTGGGTCGCAGATGCTTAAAAAACCTGCATAATATAGCAAGACGATCTAATTCACTCTTCGGGAAATAGCAATAAACAAGACTATGATGTTTGTGTGGCAACTCCGGGTGACTGGGAAGGCCTGTTACACAAGTGCTTCTCCTGTCACCCTAAAGCGCTCTATCAAGTAGGTCAAAGGTCACCTAAAAGGCATGACAGCAAAAGAGAAAACAACACTGAGATGGTCTCATTTTGAAAAGAGGCTCAGAGATGCAGAGGTCGCCCCAGGGCGAGACTGTTGCTTTCTGATCTGCCTTGTGACTGGTGCTGAGGCCTTTCACATGATTCAACCCCAGCCTAACCTTGTCATCATTAAGGTCAGGGTTATTTATCTGTTCATTTCTCCAGTACAGAAACAGCCAGGCATCACAGAAAGGTCATATGTGGTCATAGACCCTGTAAGGAAATTATGAAACAGAGAGAGAAAACGCTTTTGATCCAGGATCATTCTTTCTGGATCGCTAGCGCAAATTGGCGTCTAAGTTGCTGTAGTGTGTAAACTGAAGCTTCATATTTTAACAGTGTAAATATTACATGATTTTTAAATTAAATTGCCATATACAATTCATATTAAGTACTAATTCCTGAGTACTAGGACAAATCAGGCTACCAAACAGAAAAAGGTTACTATCTTGGAGTACTCAGTTCAGCATTTACTGTATGTTTGGATGCAATTTTCAGCCTTTAATTTCTTTTTTTTTTTCTTTCCTATTAAATTGGTCAACACCTTCAGATATAAAAACAACATGTCATAAATAATGACAAGTGACAAATCTAGCATTCACTTCGATAATTGAATTAATTGAGACTGGTCATATCCCAAACAGTTTCTTTACAATTTGAGATTGTGAGAAACAAATCAAAAGTGACAGTAAAGACATTTATAATATTACAAAAGACTTCTATTGCACATAAATGCTGTTCTTTTGAACTTTCCATTCATCTAAGAATCTAAGAAACAGTTTCCACACAAATACTAAGCAGTGTAACTGTTTTTTAGCATTGATGATAATATGCAATATTTCTTGAGCACCAAGTTAGCATATTAAAATGATTTCTGAAGGATCATGTGACACTGAAGACTGGAGTAATGATACTGAAAATTCAGCTTTACATCATAGGAATAAATGACATTTTAAAATACATTAAAATATAAAAGTGTTATTTTAAATTGCAATAATATTTCTCAAAATTGTGATTTTACTGATAAAGTAAATGTAAACTTCGTCAGCATAAGAGACGTCTTTCAAAAAAATCTGTACGGCATGTCAAAATTTTGAAAAACAAATAAATTATTATTCTGAAAACTGGCAGATAAAATTGTAAGATTATATATAAATAATCACTAGCTGGGTTTCCATCCAAAGTTGCGCATTTAACTTACGCGCAAAAAACATTTGCGAATAAGCACCGGTTTCATCCAACGAGTCTAAGAGAACAAAATCATCCAAAGAAAAGTTGGAGAAGCCACTGAATATAACATTTTCATATATAATTATATATGAAACATATGAAACATAACCTGATTTAATCATAATTATATCTAAATATATATAATATTGATTATATTAGGTTATGCTGTACTACAGCGCAAAATCGTGTTTTTTTTTTTTTTTGATGCGCATGGAGTCATTTATTTGGCAAATGTGTTTCCATCTCCAATTATTCGCATAACTTTTTTTCGCATTTCCATCACTCTTTTCCCTGTGATACTTCAAAATGTGCATAAAAATAACAAGAGAGCTACTGTAATATATCTGTGATTTTCTTGAGGGCCAAAACAAATGTGGTATATCAAACTGTTATCCTTGATAATGACTATTCTACTGAGAGGACAGAGAACACGCTTTCTAATGTCATTGCTTCGCTTTGGACAAGAAGTTCAGCTCCGCTGCTTTACATTAGGCCTGATCCTCAAGCATAATAATCCTTTCTTGCTCTTAAAAATCTAAAACACACAAACTGCCAAAGTCATTTGAAAAAGCCTTAATTAAGTTCATCTGTGCAAACATTAACCTTGTAAGAGGCTAAAGAGAAGGAAGAATGAAAGAAAGTCTGTAAGTATGTGCGTGTGTGCGTGTGAGAGAGAGAGAGAGAGAGAGAGAGAGAGATTCTATGGATGGCGAGAGATCGGAGGAAGGTTAATGAAGGAGGGCGAAGTTGTGTTTGCTTAGACCTTTGCGACGGAGACGGAGGGGGGGGGGCAAAGGAGATCTTTCACGGAGAACCGCACACACGTCCCTCGGTTTTACTCGAAGTACTGCACAAACAGGCTCCAAATGACAAGGTGACACTGGGAATACACTACTACGTGACCGCCGCTGGAATTGCCTTCATCCGTTTAAGATGACTGCAGCCACTGTGGACACTGTCGCGCCATTAGAGAGATCTAGAGAATAAGCCACGGAGATAGCAGAGATTATCACGGCCTGTGTGTTCAAAGACCTCCCAAGGGCACAATGACAAGCCGCACCGCTGAGACTACAACAGGAAGAAATCTGATGATGTATTATTAAACTGCTCATCGTTACGTTACTGCTGTTTTTTAAATTGTGCAACATTTAAAGGAGCAGTTCGCACAAAAATGAAACCCCTGTCATCATCTTACTCATGTTAGCACAGCACTCCTGCTGCTTTTTGCAAGGTGGATGGTGACAGGGCAGTAACCACTTTAGACATTAACGTTAAAAGTGATGCTTCAGTTTTTAATGGCAAAATAGTGCAAGGTAAGATGTAAGTAGCCAAACATTTAATATTTGTCAACTGTTTTGTGAAAGAAATGCTAGATAACCAAAAGTAATATCTAAAGTTAATTAGAGCTGAATGTGATGTCAATAAACATTTTGCTGTTTTGTGAAAAATTAGGCATAAGAGTGAATGTGTGCAAATTTTAAAGTAAAAAGATTAGTTTAAAAAAGTTCATATTGAAAGAAAGAGTTGTGCAACATTTTTATTTATTTACTTATTTACTAATATTTAAATATTAATGAGTTCAAAATAATTATCGTTCTGCTTATTAGTTTGTTTTTACATGGTACCTGTCTATTTGGTCTTTGGTCCACCAAAAGTAAAATTTATGCTGTATTACCATCTGCTTCCTCCTTCTTAAGGTAAAATAAATACATGCATGCATGCATAAATAAATAAAGCATAGTAATGTTTTAATGTAAAGAAACGACAGTTTATGTGTTCGTCTGTAGGCTGGTTCAGACCTTAATTAGTCTCAACATTAAAAGCATTTGATTATACATTCATCATTTGATGTGCCAGGGAATCGTTTTCTTTAGGTTTTTCAAATGACATTGCTCAATGCAAGTGTCAGAAAGGTCAACAGCCACTAGACATTCTATGTGTGTTTATGAATGTGTGTTTATGTGAATGTTTTACATTTTTATACAGTTGGCAGATTTTATTCAAAGCAACTTAAAGGCTTTTAATGTGCACCCTGATGTGTTTGACACTAGAATATGGTTGAATTTGGGACTATAACCGCAAACTGTACCAAAGTCCACGTGAAAAGCTGGTCTGGGGTACAGTTTGTGTCACCTACAATTTGCAGCTAAAGAAAAAAACCTTGCAGTGCATTTAAAGTATACATTTTATCATTCCACTTGTTTCCTGAGAATCAAAACCATGACCTTTAAGTTGCTAGTGCTACACTGTAGCAGCACATAACATATGTTGTGTTATGCTAACAGGAAGAAAGCTTTGACTGGATGTTCGAGGGTCCAGTAGAGCATGTGATGTACCCTGTTTGACAGCCCAAAGCTCCTTTTATGGGTTTTGGCCATTTTGGCTGTTGTGAGTCAGTTAAGATGATATGTTATGTCTCCCCGCAGAGCCGCCTTTGGCTGAGTGAGATCTGAGCTAGCCGGGACCACACGGGAGATGACATTTCCATGTCTGTTTGGATAGAGGTGTGGCGGACACATGTCTCTCTACCTGATCGAACTGATAGAGGGAAATATATTCACGGCTTTCCATCCTGCTGTTTCTCTAACAGAATCTGATTTTCACAGCCAGCCAATTAAGCGAAGATTACATATTTATATTAAAACCCCCCTCTAAGGATGATTATTTCATTTGGCTGATGAATATATTAACTGTGCATTGATCAAGTCTGCTCTTTAGTGCGCTGTGGAGAAACGTTACCCTTCCTGGCAAGTTTTTCAACTAGCATGGCCTTCATACCAACACACACATACATACACGGACTGTCACTATAAGGCCAGCGGTGCAGGGGTTAACGCTGCTGAGAGCTTTTGCCCAGTGGATTGTTTATCGACTGAAAGAGAAGGTCTTCTTTCTCTGGGCCAGTTAAGTCAGCCTCCCTTTTGTTTGACGCTGCCCATTTGAGGAAAGCTTATCCCTGACCTTCTGCCGCCGAGACTGATGACAAGGACAACGCGCACTAACCTTGACATTCAGTGGGCTAAATGGCTTTTTCCACTAGCAGTCAGCAAACCAGAAGACAGGCAGCAGGAGGCCAAAAACTAATGAATCTATACCTGAGAGAAACTTAGCACAGCCACATTCTTTAAAGGAGCAGTCCTTACAAAAGAAGTGACACGTACAACGGTGTGTGCGCTTGTCTCCACGCCGCTAAGTGAAATGGTACAAGCCAGTACTGAAAAAAAAAAGTCAAAAAAGGGTTAACTACAGCAGTGACTGTGGAGACAGTGGAACATTTGCATAAAAATGTGACTGTAAGACATTTTTATACATCAGAAATTTGAAATTCCATTGCATTACGGACCATAAAGCATATTGAAACACATCATGTAAGTTTGCTTACACATTTCACTAGTCAGTGTGAGTCAATGCTTTGAGTTTGCAGCCCACTGTACTTCCATAACCTAGCATATTATCGAGTGACTAAAAACACACCAGAATGGAGAAAAAACAATGCCTAATAGTGCAAATAAGTCAATTTTGCATAAATGCTGATTTACAGTATGATGCCAGTAAAATGATGCATTATGGGCCTGTATTGCATCAGGTAGTTAGCCAAACAAACTGTGTCCAAACCAGTGCCCAGATACACACAAACACAAGCCCACACACAAACAAACAACACATGCGGTAAACACCCCCAACCCAAAGTCATATGGAAAGACTATCTAGGGGGGAGTTTACAGGAGAGCTCTGCTTTATGACTGCTGTTGTCAAAGCACTTAGCGCCGTGTCCTTTGTTTCTAATGAGATAAGACAGTGTCAGACGGATACAGTACTAACCTTTCTGCTTGTTTACAGTGCAGAAGAACAGGATGGGGGGTGACCTCTCTAAAGTTTATAGTCCAGCTTGCCAGACAGCTCTGTTTCTAATGAGAGGCCTTGTGGGAGCATGTCACAGTGCCTCTGCTTGGCACACAGAGAGTGTTCACAGACAATGGAGAGAGAGAGCTGGCCGTTTCCCTCTCAACAAACACAAACACTTAAAGGGATAGTTCATCCAAAAATGAACGTTCTGACATTAATTACTCACCCTCATGTCGTTCCAAACCCATAAGATCTTTGTTCGTCTTCGGAACGCAAATTAACATATTTTGGATACAATCCTGATCTGATCCTGCATTAATAGCAATGCAATTACCACGTTCAAAGGCCAGAAAGTGACATCAGTGGTTCAACATTAATGTATGTTCGCGCACATGTGCAGGAGAGGATCCTTGTAATCAAGGTGCAGTGCATCCAGGTTCTACGTCAGAACGTGTTGTAGACTGACACGGAAGAAATTGATAAATAAAATCATTATTTTGGTTTTCTTTGTACACAAAAAGTATTCTCGTAGCTTCAAAAAATTACAGTTGAGCCACTGATGTCACATGGACTATTTTATCGATTTCCTTACTGCCTTTCTGGGCCTTGAACGTGGTAGTTGCTGTCTATGCAGGGTCTTAATTTGTGTTCTGAAGATTAACGAAGGTCTTACGGGTTTGAAACGACATAAGGGTGAGTAATTAATGTCAAATTTTTCATTTTTGGGTGAACTATCCCTTTAAATTTGTATGAATCTTTAATTTTGGGGTTATGTACTTATTGCATTAGTTTGGTTGAATTAAATCATTATTAAAAGTAATTAATGTTATTATATTATATTATATTATATTATATTTTTTATCCAATTATTGCAGCCTAGGTGAGCATTAGAGACTTTTTTCAAAAATATATATATATAAAAAAAAAGATTACCTGAAAAAATATTATATGACAATTATAATGTCATTAAGTAATTATTACTAATGAGCAAAGCATTCAATTAAGGTAGACACTATAGGCAAAAACACTCTTTTTTATGCACCTGTCAAGTTTGAAATTTTGGGCTTTTTAGTTTTTCATAAATTGTTTTTTTTTAGACCAGTGGAAAGAAAACATCCAATATACACTGTTACAGTAAGTGTTTCTTTTGTAGCACTTTATCTATTTGTGTCAATAGATTTCAATTACAATACATATTTTTAAAGGCTGTTTTCTTAAAATTATTTTTTTCTCTTACACTGAGCCATAAATCTCCACTTCAGCAGCACTTACACACAACAAACTTTACATTTTTATTACTGTCTATATCCTGAATGTTTTTACAGAGGGTTTTGTTTATATATTATTTGCTTGATTATATACAACATTTTATTCCCCAAAAAATTGTTAAAATATAGTGTTTTCTGTCTGTTATAAGTATTTTCTGAATTATGGAGTGAGAAAAATGAGATACCCAAAATTCCCCCTGTAAAAACTTTTGACTCTAATATGTAAAAATAAAAAAATAAAAAATCTAGAAATGTATGCAATTTCACACATATTTCATTAAATAATGCCTCATTTGCATATTTAAACCTAACATTTTAGAAAACTACAAAAAAAGGTTTGCAATTATCAATCTAATCAATCAGCTGTATAAGTAATGTGATAATTATTAGTTTTTTATTTATTTACCCTATTCACCTGCAGTCTCGTCTTAATTAATTTTATCGCATTTGTAAATTGATTGACAGCCCTAAATTTGAAAAGCAGACTTTTGGAAACTTGGAAGGCAGATGTTTCCATACAAAAAACATTAGGCTTCCATATATTAAAAAAAACATTAATATCCTCTGAATGGAAAAAAAACAACAACAAAAAAAAAAAAACTGGGCTTATACCAGACAACATAATCTTGTCTTGATACAGTGAGGTTTACTGTCACTTCTCAGCCAGCCTGCCACCCATGAAGCTGTCTGACCTTTGACCTTGGCGTTGCAGAGGGCTGATAGATACAACAGAGATGAGCCTGCGGTAAGGCAGAAGACAGAGCTCTGGCAAGAGCAGAAGCAAACCGAGGCAAAATAAACACTCTCCCATATCCCTCATCTCCTCTACTGTAACTTAATCAAGCTGCAGACAGTATGTGTATCTTTTTTTGGCAGTGTGTCTCTGTTCTATATCCGAGAGAGGTTGGGATGTCAGGGGCCAGTCTCCTCTCTTTATGAGGCCACGCTGCTACAGCCCTTCTGCACTCCGGCCCAACAGGACAGCTGCTCCACTCTCCCAAATACATCATCCTGTCCACCAGCCTCTCCCAGGACACCCTACTGTCCCCCCTCCCACTCGCCTCGCTCTCTTTCTCCTAGCGCGAGGGGGGGAAAGAGTGGGGGCCAGATGTGTAGACAGAGAGTCCTTGTCCAGCAGAGGTCAATGGATCTAACAGAGCTCCTTTCTGTAAGGAGCTGAAAGCCTTCTACTGCAGCTCTCCATCTCGCCACTGTCATGGGACGCCTGCGCGGAACGCTGAGTCAACCTTTCGACAGGCTGCGAAACAGTTTAGAGCGGCGGATGAAATTAAGATCACAACCTGCATCCTCCCTCGCTTGTCTCAAGGTTTTAAGGGCGGTTAACACGAGACCCCAGGTCCACCTCCCCTGCCAAAGAGTTCATCCACGCTTCCCGATTCTGGATGGGAATGACACGTGTGCGCCACTGCCTGAGATTCCGAAGTGGTTTATGCTTTCGAACGCATTTTATCAGGCTCTTTCAAACCTGCCGCTGTCAGTAATTTGTGGACATGTGATGAGCGAAAGGGTTAAACAATCACCTTAATGTAATCTTGTTTACTGCTCTGTCGCATGAGTAAATTATTTCACACGGGCTCCGGCCCACTCAACATATAAAAGCCGCCTTATCACCGACACGGCCATTTGCGGCGGCTTTACTGTGCAAAAATTATGAGTCATACTTTTACAGGGCTCTCCAGTTTTGACGGCCTTTTTAATCCCTGAACTCTGCTGAACTGTACATTTCCTTAATTGCGGCGCAGCTTGTAACCTCTGTAATTGGCCTCCCTCCTTTACCTCTGCTTGGAGATGTCTAGACAGAAAGGATATAAAAAAAAAGCTGAGGTGAAATGCAAGAATAGAGATGGACGGAGCGAGGGAGAAAAACAGAGAAGGATGGATTAAATTTAGAGAACGCTTTTCATGCCGAAAACATAATGAGCCCCTCACAAGGTGGAGGTATTATTTCAAGGAATAAATAAAGAGAAAGGCTTACTGCAATTAAGCTCCACCTACTTTTTTATGATAGGTTGTCGACACCTCAGTTGATTTATTGACCTGGATATTGAGGTATACACATTCAAATCAAACACAGCTGTTTAGTTTAAAGCCCTAAATTTTGGATAAGAATCAGATTTTTGAGCTATAACTTCTAATGAGTGTTTAGAAGAGTTGTTCTCGATTTATGAGTAAAATAATGTCTGTGGTTAATAAATTACAAACAGTCATTCCTCAAATGTGAACAGGGCTGCCGATAAGAGGGAATCAGGGGGTAAAATCTGGGGTCAGCCATTTTTTTCTTTTTAAAAGATATTATTACTTTTAGTTCATAAGGACACATTAAATTGATAAAAAGTGACAGTAAATACATTTATAATGTCACAAGAGATGTCTGCTTCCATTTCAAATAAACTCTGGTCTTTTGAACTTTCTATTCAAAGAAAAGTAAAAATAGTATCACATTTTCCACAAAAATATTAAGCAGCACAACTGTTTTCAATATCGATGATAAGAAGAAAGGTTTCTTGAGCACCAGCTCAGCTAAAGAATCATGTGACACTGAAGACTAAAGTAATGGCTATTAAAAATATATTAAAATAGAAAACAGTTCTTTTAAATTGTAAATGTTATATGTTTTTAATAGTTAAATTCATAGTTTCACTTTTTTATATGTTACTGTTTCTTTTCTTTTTTTTTTTTTTTTTAAATAAATGCAGCCCTTGTGAGCATAACCGACTTCTTAAATAAATAAATAAATAACAGTCAACAAAAGAAAGATTTAAAACAACAAGAGGGTGAGTAAATGATGACAGAATAAATTTGGGGAGTAAACTATCCCTTTAATGTCATATACAGGGGTTGGACAATGAAACTGAAACACTGGCCAATATAGTGTTGGAGGTTTCATGGCTATATTTATGCAGCCTGGTGGCCAGTCTTTACTGACCGCACATTCCACCAATAAGAGCAGAGTGTGAAGGTTGACTTTGTGCACCCAATAGCTCAAACATTGTACCCTGAAGGTGGTGCCGTGTATTAGGATGATAATGCACCAATACACACAGCAAGACTGGTGACAAGAGTGATTTGATGAACATGAAAGTAAAGTTAAACATCTCCCATGGCCTGCACAGTCACCAGATCTGAATATTATTGAGCCACTTTGGGGTGTTTTGGAGGAGCGAGTCAGGAAATGTTTTCATACACCAACATCACATAGTGACCTGGCCACTGTTCTGTGAAAGGAATGGCTCTTCTGGCTACTGTGCAGGACTTGTATTTGTCATTCCCAAGATGAAATAATGCTGTATTGGCTGCAAAAGGAGGCCAAACGGCATACTAATTGTGGTCTAAACCCAGGTGTTTCAGTTTCACTGTCCAACCCCTGTATATGACATCAAAGGGATAGTCATATATATATATATATGTACTCTAAATAAGAAACTAAATGTCTACAAATGTGGTGTCAAATGTCTTTATGAGTCATTCACTCATTTGATTTGATTCATTCAAATAGCTGATTCATTCAGGAATGAAGTAAATGGGTAAATGGCTCTCTTCATGAATGGGCCTTTGAATCACTGATTCACAGGATTCATTCAAAACACAGATTCATTCAGAAATTAAACACCGCTGTGTTGGTTGGAAACGCGCAACAATTCTGCTATGGCTTTAAAGGTAATATGTTCTCTGCAAAATTGAGCAAAAACACACAATATAGTGTTTAAAACATAACACAATATCAACTTCTTATTTACTGAACTGTTGTATAAAATAACATTTAAGCTTGTGATAGATCAGGACAAAATTAGCACTAGTGTCATATTGCTCTTGCTGCCCGTGTGATATATGATATATATATAAAAATGAGACAAAACACATACAGGGGGCAATTTTTTTTTGCACCAATATCTTGAATTTTAGGGCATAACTGCATTTATGGAGTTGTTGCCCTGCATCATATTTGTCAACAGTCAACCGTATGAAATATAAGAAGATGTACTGTCAGCGCGTTAACTGTATTAAAATATTTTAATCACATTATTTTTTCAGAACTTATTAATTTAGGTATGCGTTAATTGCACTGACATCACTTTTTTGAATGGTAGCATATCTTTATGTAAGAGGACAGTACATTATTTTTTTCCCTGTATTTATCCTTATGTAGCAACTTGTTAACATTAGCAGCTTTGTTTTTAAAGTGCATGATTATTTCAGGATTCACGTTTTATATACGTCCTATACTAATATTCATCACAGACTTTATACTGAAAACTGCCATTCTAAAATTCCATTATAAATTCCAGAGGAAAGCCATGAATTAGCTCTCAAAGCTGACCTACAAACTGACATCATGACTGAACAACTTCATAAGCTGAAATGTCCCATATAAAATGCTTTTAGAATGGAAAATGTTACTCTTAACCTGTTAGTCATCCTTAATGTAATGCCTGTTTAGGCTGAAAAAAAGACTAAAATCACATACTCTCACTCAAATCCATTTGGTAAATACACACATTCAAAATCAAATATCCTCAATTTCTTTAAACGCAATAATGCTGCAATAGTCTCCTGATGTTTTTCTTTCTCTCTGGTGATGTGAGTTTCTGTTAAGGGTTAGATGTGTATATGATATAAACCAGTGCTGGGGCCTCTTCTCTGACAAGGCCAGCAGTGTGTTTACCTAGTCTTGTTGAATCCACACACTGGCCGGTGGAAGGTTAGCAGGAGGCCAGCACGTCCCACCCCACAGTCCTGCTATTCATCCCTGTCACTTACGGACAGTCCACACCCCACGCTCTGTCCTTCCTCTCTCGTTCCTAACTTTGTTTTCCATTTCTGCCCATTGTAAACCCCGGTTTACATGGAGATGGTAAGTAGAGGTCTTTTTAAACTGAACAAGTTTAGACCACAAATAAATCAGACACACATACTAGTGATAAATTAAATACTCTTGGGAAGAGCTTCATTAGTATGTAATGAGTGGACAACCTACACTCTCAAAATATTTTCTAAAAATAAACTTGCTGAGTTTATATCCTCACCAGACTGTGTGTGTCGAAATGACTTACTTTGTCTCTGTGCAGGTATGCAGAGCAAGTATGCAGTGACCGTCACGGTGGGCTGAACAGACTGACCTCTCAGGGTCAGGTGGGTGGGGATAGTGTTGACCATGACCTTGTGAGAAATGCCACTCTGGTTCCTCTCAAGGGGCCAAGGCAGAAGCACCATTAGAGCAAGTCAGATAAACTCTGCAAATCCAGCATCTACAGTATGTATCTATCTATCTATAGATATACATTGAGGTATAATTAATCTTAAGTAGAATTAGATTAATGGACTAGAGTCATTGTTAAGTGCTTAATGAAGACATATATACTTCTGACATGAAATTGAGTGTTAAATGTATAAATTACAGAATTTGACTCTCAGTGTTGCACACTATTAACAATTACAATTATGATTCCAGTAATAATACAGCAATTGCAATAATAACTGATTGTATATTAGGATTATTGAATTGCATGTGGACATGTTTTTTTTTATATGAACTGCTTTTGTTCCTCTTTTGTTGCTTTGGATTCCTTTTTTTAATTTTTTAAATAAAATGATAATTCTTTTTTATATTATGCATATATACTATTATTATTATTATAATTATTATAATTATTATTATTATTATAGCAAGACTGCATTTAATGCAAGATATTTTCAATAATAATTAAAAGGGAAAAGTAGTTATTTTGAATTATTTTTCTATTTTGTTTATATATATTAAAATTCTTATCTTTTTAATGCATGTATTATTATTATTATTATTATTATTATTATTAATTATTGATCATAATAATAATACAATTATTATTCTAATACTATTATACATCTGTTATTATTATTATTATTATTATTATTGCAAGACTGCAATATATGCAATATATAATAATAATAATAATTAAATGGAGGGAATAATTCTTTTGAATTATTTTTATATATATAATTACATAAATATAATGATTTATTATATAACGATAATTATATTCTATCTTGGTATGCAAATATTATTATTATTATTATTATTATTATTGATAATAATAATAATAATACAACTATAATTCTCTTTTTATTTTATGCATTTATACTATTATACATTTGTTATTATTATTACTATTGTTATTATTATTAATAATAATAATAATAATAATAATAATGTATAATAATAATAATAACAATAATAACAATTATTATTATTATTATTATTATTGCAAGACTGCATTATGTGCAAGACATTTTCAACAAAATGAAAAATGGAATTGGAAAACATAATTATTTTGAATTAATTATATTTGTTTGTTTTGTTATCTATTTTTGATTTAGTTTAAAACTGTCATCATGAATCAGTATTGTATCACAATTTAGCGCAGTCTCATATTCACCGTTACTCGTATGACCTAAACAGTAATTACCCTTCTCTCTGCATGTTTAAATCAGAAGCCTTCAGCAGAGCTGAACCTGGCAGCCCCCTGTGCACATTAATGGCCTTTCTTCTTAAAGTCCTGTCTCCCTGACAATAGAGCATCACTGAAACGCCTGTCGTCCAAACAAAGAGCCTTCTCTCCCAGACACCGGGGTCATGCTCTGTAGTGATGAACCTCGCTGTCACGTGAATACAATGTGATTCCCCCATGTGAATAACAGAAAACCAGATAGAGACAAAGGGAAAGTGAGAGAGCTGGATGTGTGATGCTATTTTGTTTTGTCGACATGACTATGGATCAAAAGTGCAGATCTGGGGAATTATAACACCGCATGTACTAGAATGCTGTCATTACAATCAACAAAGTTGTCTACACTGAAAGCGAGCGAACAGCCAGCTTTGTTTATTGTAATGGCAGTGCTCTAGTTTGTCTCGCTCGCAGTGTAGCTGGGGTGTAAGCAGTGAGAACTCTACTCTGTCCTTGGGCCTGTGCTGTCTCTGGCTGAGATTTATGATCGTCTGGGCTGCTGCTGCATGCACTTGGTTCTGATAATTAAAGGGGTCGTTATTAGTTAGCTGCGTATGCAGAGCAGGGCAGCGTGAAAGGTCAGGAGGAGGCACTAAGCACCCCAGCCATTCCTCACCTCTCCCAATAGAAACACGGTCACATCACACATAAAACATCCACACTGTCACTCTTTACTCCACCATCTGAAACAGCACAAACTGCACAAGAAAAAAAAATACATAATGGTTTTATACGTGACAAAAAAAAAAGTAAAATAAATTCTCATATGATGGTTCTTTCTGGTCCTCGAATCTAGAGAGGAGTGCGATATTCAAGTGATATCGGAACTCCAAACGTTTCATCAAACCCACTATAATTTTATAATTAATACTGTTTTTGTGTCACAGTATGTAATTTGAAGAGTTTTTGTACTTGTTTACACTTCAAATATGCAGTTTGTTAATAAAGATAACGGCTGTTTGAAAATCTGCTTCAATGTTTTCAGAGATGTGAGCTCCAGGGTGTCAGCCACCGTTTAGTGCTCACGAACCCGTGGAAAGCAGCCTCACTTCGGTCAGATCTTCTGGAATTTGCCTCTACCTCTGATGTCTCTATAGTGGTTTAACATGAGTTATAATTAGTTTTAGGTAAATTTGACAGTCTTTGGTCTCGTTGATCTATTATTTGTTCCAGTGCAAACAGTTTTGACTGAGGGCAAAATCTCATCATGTTATATTTTTGTAACTTTAACTTTGTATGTATCAGATCACAGCCTTTGTACTTTTAACTGAATTGCCTAGGAACTTTTATGATGGCTGCTGTTGTTGTTAAAAAATTATGTTTTATATAAATAATAGCAGCATTTAAGTATAGTATTTATTATTGGGAAAGGGTGTGTGTGTGTCCGTAATGGTGATTAGTTACATTGCTCCGCCATTAGATGATGAAAAGAGACTGTTTTTATGAGTGAGTCAGCAGTAAAGACTTTTATATTGAAAGAGACTAAAGCAGGGTTGTAAACAAGGAAGTTATTTTTACTTTCAAACGAAAAGATAGTATCACAAAGATATGTACAACTGATTTCTTCAGTGGATATTCAAGATAATGTATTTTATTGTGAATATGAGACTGAGCTGAAGAATGAATGCTGCATCAGATGCAGGTAATCATACTCGCTCAGTCCATCTCTTTCTCATAATACTCTACATAATACACTGAGATGTTTAATACAGTAATATAATAAGCAAAACAACATTCCTTTGTTACTAGTTCTAAAAATCACATTTTCAAATTACATAACGGACTAACGGAGGTTTGAGCTCAGCTGTTAAACTGTCAACTTGAGATTTGAATTTGTGGCCGAAGGAAGTAGATCAGCACAAAAGAGGGTGTTTAAAGACACTCTGTTGTTGTTTCTTATGTATTTACACACTCGTGCCATGGAACTGTTGCATAAATGCAATACCACACTCGTAGCCATGCCAATAAACAGCCGTGTCGCATGGATACTTGTGTGATATTGTTCATATATATGTGACCCTGGACCACAAAACCAGTCATAAGGGTGAATTTTTTAAAATTGAGATCTGACATCTGACATCTGTACAAAGCTGAATAAGTAAGCTTTCTATTGATTTATTGTTGATGATAGGACAATATTTGGCCGAGATACAACTATTTGAAAATCTGGAATCTGAGGGTGCCAAAAATCGAAATATTTAAAAATCGCCTTTAAAGTTGTCCAAATAAAGTTCTTGGCAATGCATATTACTAATCAAAAATTAAGTTTTGATATATTTATGGTAGAAAATGCACAAAATATCTTCATAGAACATGATCTTCACTTAATAGTCTAATCCTAAAAGACAAATCAATCATTTTGACCCATAAAATGTATTGTTGGCTATTGCTACAAATATACCCATGATACTTATGACTGGTTTTGTGGTTCAGGGTCACATATATATACTACAAGAATGTCACATCACATTAGCCAATAGAGGCCTTTCCATTCCCGTTAAACTTTCCCACAGAGAGTAAAATATCACATCACAACAACACAATTTGCGATTTTCATTTGCATTGCCAGTTGTCATTGGCAAGAAAAACAAAAGCATGTAATATTGGAAAAATCCATCAAGCCATGAATATAGCATGAAGAGCTAGCATATTTTCTATGTGCGCGTACATGCATTATCTATGACACAAAGGCTGCGAGGAGATGCAACCCCAGGGCTCCGTGATCCTTCTCTCTCTATCCAGCCGGCAGCAGAACCCAACCCTCTGCCCGCCAGCCTGCACACAATCATAATCACCATAATAACAATAATAATAAAGTAAAGGCATACCGGGCTGGCAGCAGTCTTAGCACACCTCAATCAAATTACACGGATGCACGAGGAACATGTCACCCTTGGATTTTTCATTTGCATAAAACAATTACCCCACGGACAGTGGGTTCAATGTCGTCTAGACTACATGCTTCAGATGGTGTCATCAGCCCCAGACACAGTAGACTGCCTATAAATTAGCAATGAGCTGAGCCTAGCCAAGATGCATTATAGCGCTTATAAACCCTGAGAATTTATTTAAATAGATAACACACATGCAAATCTCCCTGGCTGGCATGGCAACGATCTTGATAGCGGGGCTCCATATGTGCGGAGAGGGCAGCTGGGAGCGGCCGAGCACTATGGTGGGCTAAAATGAACCCTGACACCTTATTAGTGTATACACTGGACACTCATTAACTTCTACTGCCAGGAGAAACCTGACCCGACCCAGCAAAGCTCTGCCTTCTTTTAAACCATAACATGCTGGTATGAAAGCAATACTAGTGTTTTGATGAAAATGCTTCCTGTATAATGACTTTCTGTGTTGAGTGATTGAGGCCTTGAAGCTGCGTTCTCAGCGGGACACCATTCAGTACTGACAGTGAAAGAGTGATAAAATATCAAAATTTTTCATTTATTTATTATTGTTGATTTTTATCCTAAGCAGGCCTTAACAAACACACCTTGGCTTATAAAGCTTTTTATACCAAGTCTATTCAGTGCCTGATTAGAAATGATTGATTTTAATCTTAACCAAGGACATAAGTTAATCTTATGTGTTTTCATTTTGTCTTTGGTTAGCAAGATAACTATGCTAGCATTACATAATGCTAACTAGTTAAAATAAATAAAGCTACAAGATATCATGATAACATGCTATGTTTTTAATCAGGTGTTGAGTAAAGGGGAACATGCTTAATCGCATAACACCAGAACCTGTTAATTTTAGCAACGACCCTGATCGTGTAAGTATGTATGAATTAGTGTCACATGATTAAGCTGAGACATATATGATTAAATAGAACTACCACTACTGAAGAACTTCTCTACTATTACACACCTTCTCATTTTTCTCTTTTTCTTGCTCTCTTTCTGTCACTGGAGTGAGGAGGGACTTTTATCTTAACATCTTCATGTACTGCAGGGCATTTTCTGCACCTCCCCTTACAAACACTCACCACCATCACGATTCCCTTAATCAATACAAGAATGTACAGGATGAAAAAGAGAGATTGGGGAAATCACAGGGAGAAAAGGTTTTCCTTTTCATTATTTATAAAATCAATGATTTATATTTATTCATTTACATACGCGAATCTGCTGTAGGTGTGTAAGTGAAGTTTAATAAACTTAATGTATGTGGTATAATTGTTTTTTTGAGAGCTGCAGATCATATCTAGAGCTGTGTGCCAAAATGTGTGTGTGTTGTTTATTTGACCTCTCGGCCTCTCTCTGTTGTTGCGGGGAAAAACGACATAGACATATTCGTCTGGCAGTCCACACAAAAGAGAATAGTCCCACTTACCCTTCCATTACTCCACTAAAAAGTGATGTACCAGTCCATTAAAACAACTCAGCGTCTTTGTTTTTCATTCTCTCTCGTCCCTTCATTTTAGCAAAGTGCACGTGAAGCATCTGTGAACAATGCTTTCTTGAGCTTGTAAATGTCATTAGTAACGATTTGTCTTTTTTCCGTAGCGTTTCTCAGAGCACCTCATAAACCACCCTCCATCTCCCCTCCCAAACCCCTCCGGCCCCCCATCCACCGCCGGTTGTCCTCCAAGAAGTTGAGCATTACATCCGCCTTCCAGAGATTTTACAGTGGATTCTTTATCTGTATAAACAAAGCAGGTAATGGTGGCTGTTTATTGTACAACGCGCCCCCATCCTAGCTTTTATGTCTTGCATACCAGTTGTCTTGTTTATGTGTCGGTGTTCCCAGCCACTGCCCTTGAACTTAACCCCCGTCACCCCTGCCAGTTCCCCACCCCCTTCTCCCAGCTCCATCCGTGACCCCTCCTTCACCAAATCTCTCAACCCCCCTCTCTGTTAGGGATTGTGAATGCCAGAGAGACAGAAAGAGGGAGAGAGAAGTGGTATGCCGCGATATTTGGAAACCTCTGCGATTCATAAGGTTGAAGCCCCACCCATAAGCAGTGACATCATGCATAAGCATAATAATTTTGCTGACTGTGATATTTTAGGTGATACTACAAACATAAAATGTTATAAATGTTACATTGAAAGTGATATTATAAAAATAAAAGGGAGGGAAGCAGTTGAAACTCTTCTTAAAAGTTTGCTCTGTATCAGTAGCTTCCTCAACACTGTAAAAAATCACTCTAGATAGGCAAATTTAACCATAATATAATAGGCTCAGAACCCTGTGAAGAGGCCCCCACAAAGAGTTGGGGACTGTGGGGGTGTCCCGTACGCCAATGAGAGAGGAGGATCTGATGTCTTGGTGGTAGGATGGTAATTAATACGAAGATGGGGAGTCATGTACTGAATATTCCAGTAGTGTGACAACGCTACTGATGACAAGCTTTCGCTCACATGAAAAGAAAGAAAGAATGGAAAGAAACAAGCAGGGAAAGGGGGAGCGAGAAAGAGAGAGAGAGAAAAAGAAAACAGAACAACGTGACATCCCCCGTCCAGAGCTCGAGGATTAACGATGAAAAGAAACAAAAGGACAACAGTAAACAAAAGAGTAGAGGCTAAAGGGGGCTCCCTTAATTTCTCTTCCCTCTCAAGGAGGGAGAGATGAAGACAGACGGAGGGAGCGAACTGGAGAGGGGCTCCTCTTTTGGGACGGACACGTATGGATCCACATGCATGCATACAGTGGCCTGGTATTGTGAATCAAGCAGAGCTAAATCAATGTCAGAGCTCAATCAATATTTAGTCCCATGTGTTCCTCCTTGCTCTCCTGCACTTGGCCTCACCTTCCCAATGCTAACATCACCAGGACTTTCACATGTGGGTCAATACACACCAACGAGCTACGGCCGAGCAGTAAATCTATTAGCCTGCCCATGTTTTAGTTAGAAAGAGGAGGAAAAACTACCGAGAGGTATAAACAAAGACAAGAAGAATGAATCAAGTCCAAACTGAGAGTATGCAGGTGTTGAGTGTCAGTAAATACTGAGGTTATAGGGGAGTCTTTCAGTGATGGTGTCATATGTTGGCGCCTACAACAGGGACTCTGGACACTGTCTGCATCGTGTTGAAAAGCAGCCGGTTTGATTTGGTTTGGTCTGGAGGTTGCGTGCATTTGGACGTGTGGTATTAGGGAGTTGTTACCGCTTCCCTTTAAAGTTATCTGTGTTTACCAGTGGCATATGGGTTGGCCTGTCTCTCCTGCCTTGGGCTGTAGACACAACAACACTGCTTGTTAGTGACATCTGCTGGGAAGAGCTGCCCCTCTTGTCCTTTGGCCCTTACTCAAGCGAGTCCATCCCGTCAACACACCCTCAACTCCCCCTAACTTCCCACCCCTATGTGCGCTTTATTACTGGGCAATGTGTGCTCCATCCCACATGCACATAATGTCCTCTTCTCCTCCTTCTGTAACCTATCCCCCCTGTCCTGTCTCCAAAACTCATACCAGGGTAAGGTAGAGGTGTCTGCATTCCTGGGACTTTTCCCTTCTGTCCTGCTCAAACCTGTCCAGAAACAGTGCAAATGCATGCTAAGTATGCAAGAAGGATAACATGAAAGAGAGTTTATGCAAGAGTGCAAACATACAGTAAGGGTGCTCTTTTTTTACACATGCACCCCACCTTATTTGATTTCCATTGAAAGATGTTTAGAAGCACAAAAAATATGTGAACAGTTGTTTAAGAACACTATTTTTCAAGGTGCGTTCAGGCATCTAGCTTCTTAGCTTTGCTTTTTTGCTACACCTCCCACTGGATGCTGAATAAATTGTCATTATTTGATAGCAGCCTGTCCTCTGCAGTCATCTGAAAGGCAGCAGTCATGTCACTCAAACTGTCATTGCTATTGTTTCAGGTCATAAAAATACATGAATCAAACTCATCATTCACCAGGGCACAACCAAACCTCAGCACTGACTGTCACTGAAGTATACACTCTATATAAAGAGTAGACAGTAAAAAATCTGATAGAGATGAAAGCACAGCAACAAAGTTCTTGTGCAGAGGAAATGTATGTAAACATTGTGATTGGAATCCATCCTTCCAAAAGCAATAAGTACTGATTTCACAAATGTAATACAAAAGGCCAAGCACAATATTCTTTTTTTGTTGTTGTTTTTAATTCCTAGCTTGCTGGCTGTTAGTACATCAGATAAAACTCTTAACTATCTTCAAAAGATCTTGAGCCACCAAACTATTTTTTCACTATTTTTAGTGACTAGTAGTTCCTCAGAAGTGTGCATACAAACTAGGGAATTACCTACAGTGTACTGATTAGATGAGATTTGCTGAATATTTAAGAGCTCAGCCCAATCCAAATTTCACATCCAACTTTTTGGGAAGTAATCATTACTTAAGAGTTCTGCTTGGTCACCAAATGGCTTTTCTCTTTGGAAGTCAGCAATAACTGCTTACTAAATTTGTCCCCAAAAAGTAAAGCTAGGTCAGAAACACATTTATTTTCTTAGCACAGTGGGGAACTTTCCACTGACATTCTGTTTTAATGATATTTTTTTTTTTATCCCTTAAAGGATTAGTTCACTTCCAGAATAAAAATGTGCTGATAATTTACTCATACTCATGTCATCCAAGATGTTTATGTCTTTCTTTCTTCAGTTGAATAGAAACTGATACTTTTTGAGGAAAACATTCCAGAATTTTTTCTATATAGTGGACCACAGTTGGAGCCAACAAGCTGAAGGTCCAAATTGCAGATTCAATGCAGCTTCAAAGGACTCTACAAGACCCCAGCCGAGGAATAAAGGTCTTGTTTAGTAAAACGATCAATCATTTTCAAAAGAAAAAAAAAAATATATATATATATATATATATATATATATATACAAATTTAAATACTTTTTTTATAACCACAAATGTCTTGCACTAGCTCAACTTTACGCATTATGCAGTCATGTTGGAAAGGTCATCTGTGATGTAGTCTTATCCTCAGACATCACAGCCACGGAACGCTGGCTAAACATCTGATTCTTAAGGTACACTTAGCTGGAAACATTTCAGGAGTTTCGAAGTCGTCATCGGATTAGTTAGATTATACAGGATTTCTGGGAGACGTGTGTGTCGCATTCTTTAACGTACCGCCTGGAAACAAAAATGCTGTGGCGCCAAACCCCCTCACAAAAGAAGAAAGCTGTCATGTTTACAACTGTGATGACAAGCGCTTATCAGGATCAACTAAACGCTGGATTTTGAAAAGTATGTGAAAAATTTAAAGTTCGCGGCATAAAATCTTCAAAAGATGTCAGAGTTTCACACACCGGTCTGTTATCGTGGCAACATTTTCACGCCCCTAAACATGACGTGGCACAAAACAAAACTTGATTGTTTGCTTTACCTGATATGGCCTCTTGGGCGGGCCTTGGCCATTTGAAGCGGTCAGGGTTCCCAGAACTTCTGCCGTCAGACTGAAGGTTTGGCTACACATTATGTAGGCTGAAGTACCGATCCGGAATTTACAAAGCCAATCCACAAAGAAAGTTAAACGCCCTTTACAAAAAAAGGTAAAACAAAGATGTCAGACAAGGAGTTGGAGGAGAAAATGAGGTGGTGTTTTTCATCCTGCCCTACGTTTGTGAACCATGGTACACAGACGAAAAACTAACTGCACATGACCTTTCCAACGTGAGAAGTCGTGGACGTGCATTGCGAAGTTAGTGCAAGATGAGCATTTGTGGTTAGAAAGTATATAATTTTAATTTTTTTTAGAAAATGGCCAGTTGGATGACCTGGATGACCTGGGGATGAGTAAACTATCAGGAAAATTTTATTCTGGAAATTAACTAATTGTTTAATCTGAACCTAACCCTCAAAAAGCTTTTAGCATTTTTAGATTTTCATTAGACACTGTTTAGTATGTACTGAACATTTGGTTACCACAATGTAGACAAAGCCAAGACACACATACACAGATTAACAGATGAGGTTGCTGATGCAGACTAAGCTGAAGGCCAGTGGCCCGGAGGAGACTTGGTCATCACTGGACTTCTCTTGACCCGTCTGAGTCATTAAAGCACAAATGAGATACATGACAAAGACTCGTGCTAGCCCTCAGCCAAACTGCACCAAGACGGATACCTGCCTAATATCTGCAACACAAGACAAGAGTATACAGACACACACACTAAATGCACATACAAAATTACAAACAGCTCTTTAAGCCGGAATATATTTGGGGGTCAGTGGATTCACATGAAAAGAGTGACATAAAGGCCATAAAGTCAATATTGTTTCTTTCCCCAAGTTCACACAGCTTAGTTAGGCAGGCTGTCCCCTCCAGCCGTCCATCCTGACAGTCCTGTCTCTATGCCACCCTGCCCTCATGTCACAACACATTTAAGCATCAGTTCTTGTGCGAGGTGGGGGTGTGTATGTGTGTGAGTGAGGGCAATGAAGACACAGACGGATGCAGCGGACGGGTGGCAATGGGCATGTGTGTGTGTGTGTGTGTGTGTGTGTGTGTGTGTCACCGCTGTGGCCCTGCCTCTCTGTGGCTACCCTTCTCCACAGTGAGCAGCCCTCCAGCCATGGATTTGATCTTTGCAAAGGCTAACATCTGTCGGCTGTCATTTTAGAGAGATTGATGACAGGCCGGGGAATGGAATGGAGGGAGGGAAGGATGGATGGGGAGGAAGGAGGAGAGAAGGGTGAAGGGGGTGAGAGAGAAGGGCTAGAGGGATAAATGGCGACCGTGCCAGTTTAGGCCTGATGGTAACAGGAGAAAGAAAAAAAGAGAGAAATAAAGAGAGTGCAAAAGACTTAAAGGGTTAGTTCACCCAAAAATGAAAATGCTGTCAGTAATAACTGACCCTTGTGTCGTTCCAAACCCGTAAGACCTCTGTTCATCTTTGGAACACAAATTAAGATATTTGATGAAATTCGAGAGCTTTTCAACCATTCATCGACAGCAACGTAACTACCATGGACAATTTCTTCTCTTTGGCGTCAGTCTTCGACATGCGTGTGGTGCTTCTGACGCAGGAGCTGGCGTACTAAAGTAGAACCCAGATGCGCTGCACCTTGTTTACAAGCAGAAGAAGATGCATAATGTACATAAAACAGTCTTTGTAAACATGTCTGAAGATTTCGCCAAAGAGGATGACTTGCAGTTTTTTGCAAAGTAAACTCAGCCTTAGCTAAGACTTGATTTTCTTTGTCTCAGTCTTGACTCAAATGAGCTTGAAAGAGAAAGAAAGAAAGAAAGAAAGAAAGAAGGAAAGAAAGAAAGAAAGCATACTGTAGGGCATATAATTTTAGTAGTATTACTCGAAGTCTTTCCAGGATGAATGGACTACATGGATGTCAGTACATTAATTTTTATAAATAATTCAGTATAATACGAGTGTGTGTGTGTGTGTGTGCACGCGCACAGGGAGCCAAAGTGGACTTTGACCCTTTGCACATGTTAATTCACCATCAGGCTCGGCTAACGAGGCAGATCTCTCGCTACTTTGTGTCTTTTGTTTACGAGTTAATGGAATTGGGGTCAAGAGGATATGTGTAAAATTCAGTATATCTGGGCTCTTCACATTTATAAAGCAGGTAATTGTTTAAAACACCCTGGCTTTCTGTCTACAGTTCACTAATGGAAAGCTGATATGTTTTTATGTATGATATAATGAAAGCATTTTAATCATGTTTGTCAGGAACGCAAAAACAGTTCAGCTACATCTTACATTTCAAGATAGGCAATAGCGAAATGTTTGAACATGATATGCAAATTAATTAGCTCCTCTTAAGTACTACAATTTAAAGGGTTAGTTCACCCAAAAATTTAAATTAGTCCATGATTTACTTACCCTCAAGGCATCCTAGGTGTATATGACTTTCTTCTTTCAGATGAATCCAATCAGAGTTACATTAAAAATGATCCTGACTCTTCCAAGCTTTATAATGCCAGTGGACAGGTGCTTCTCTTCAACAGTCCAAAAAAAGTCCAATAAAGTGCTTCCATCCATAATAAAAAAAAAAAAGCTCTGGGGGGTAAATAAAGGCCTCCTGTAGCCAGTCGATGTGTTTTTTAAGAAAAATATCCATATTTAAAACGTAGTATTTAAAACGTAGTAATCCCTTTTCTCTAGCTTGCGCTAACTGTCGGAAGCCGTTCCGGGCGGATGATGTATGACATATGCATTGCGCTGCTGAGAAGTGACTGACACGGAGTTGGAGAGGAGAGAGCAAAACAAAACAATGGTCATGAATAAGAAGTACAAAAGTAGGATTTGTAAAGAAAAATGTTGGAGGATTTTAATATAAGCCAAGAGGAGGCTGGTTTTCCTTTGTTAAAGGGGTCATTGGATGCCCATTTTCCACAAGTTGACAGGATTCTTTATGGTCCTATTGAGAAGTCTATAACATACTTTGGTTAAAATTTGTCAGTGGTAGTATAAAACACCCTTTTTATCTTGTCAAAACAAATTATTTTCAAAGCGAGCTGTTTTAGTGCATTTGCCTTTAAATGCTAATGAGCTCTGCTCACCCCGCCCCTCTCTTCAATGGGGTGACGAGCCGTAATGTTTACTTTAGCCGCATTTAGCCATCAAATTGCTAACTAGCATATTTTTAAGAAAGCCGATTTGCAAAGATGCATAAAAAACAATTAAACTCACATCTGCTGTAGGTGAAGCTGGATCACGAATGCTTTGCGCAAACATACATGCATTTATGTACATCGCCAGGTGCATTTCCTTCTTAAACGAAAGTAACATTAGTCCTCTGCATCTTCAGTGCCTCAGATGTTGGGAGCATTTGACAACTGCTATGTTCATTATTACATCCAACAACAAAACATCTCAATCTCTCAATCAGAGACATTCTTGTCTTCCCCTGCACCGGAGTTGACACAATGGCGGTCGGACTGTTACAGCTCATCAGGGCGGGTCTAAGGTAAGACGGCATTGTCAATCAACTATTGTGGCAGCGGCCTTGGTCTGAGTGACATCACACCGATAAGAAGCTGAGAATGGCCTGATTTGAAAAAGGGGATATTACTTATAAAGATTAAAAAAAAAAAATTCCACTGGCTGGATTTTTATCATTATAGGGTGGTTGTGCACACACTGCCAACATACATTTATGTTCAAACAACATGTAAAAGTGAGTTTTGCATCCGATGACCCCTTTAAAGTAAGGAAACTTTGCTTCCTTTGCTCCTATAAACAAACGTTGGTTTTCACGTCCTACATCAGCTGCCCAGAACGGCTTACACGTATGATAGTTAGCGCAAGCTAGAGAAAAGTGATTATTACATTTTAAATATGGATGTTTTTCTTACAAAAACGCATTGATTCTCTACAGGAGGCTTTCACTCACCCCCCGGAGCTGTGTGGAACACTTTTTATTATTTTATATTATTCTTTTAGACTGTTGAACAGAAACACTTGCCCACTGCTATTATAAAGCTTGGAAAACTTTTTTAATGTAACTCCGATTGGATTCGTCTGAAAGAAGAAAGTCATATACACCTACGTTGCCTTGAGGGTGAGTAAATCATAGACTAATTTTCATTTCTGGGTAAACTAACCCTTTAAATACTACTACTACTACTCATATAAGAGTGTTTGAAAATTCTGTAAGTTAGAAAGTTCTGTTTTGTAGATTAGTAAGAGTGAATTGGGGACTGGAAGGTCTTGGATCTAAAAGCAAATGGAGAAGAACAGGTCATTTCAATAGCTCCAAACATAAGGCCTCTACGTTCCTCTTGACTGGTTGCTTCACAACACAAAGTGCTGTACAACTCTGAAAGCTCATTAAACATGCCATTGAATGTCCCCTCGACTCATCTGTAAAGCATGAAGAATACCAAGGCCGTGGACAGAAAAGGGGAGAAAATAACACTTAAAAACAACAAATAATACAACTCTGTTCTGAACAATAACACACAGCTGAGACTTTATCAAAGACCCCACTCTTTCTTTTGTATGTCTGTCTTCATAACTAAAGATATACTGTCAGCTTTACAGCCAGTATAGAAGTGTGCATAAACATGTGCATTCATGCACAAAAAGTCAGCTGATCAGAATTTATTTTGAGCCACAAGACCAAATTGTCACAGAAAATCATAATTTTATCAAATATATTGTATGCATCTGTTAAAGGTACACCACTAATGTCCACTGTCAACATTTGCACCATAATTTGTCCTGCATCTTTGACACAAAGTTACACAATATTAAAGATGTCATTTTCAGCATTCAACATGGGAATAATAGAAGAGAATGCATCCTTGTTCTCCTTGTATATACAGAGAGAGAGAGAGAGAGAGAGAGAGAGAGAATGCAAAAGGATGTTATGCAAATGTGCTTTATAAGTCGAGCGTAGCATCTTGTCATGACACTGTCTATATTTAAAGCAGGTCACCTTAAACCCACCCCTGCTGCCTCATGACAGTGACATCTGGATGCAGCACGCACACACACTCACACACACACACACACACACACACACAAAGCCACCTCTGCTGTCGCCGGCTGAATCAGAGAGTGTTTATGCAGATGATGATGCACACCGCAGCTAATACAGCATCATTCCAATGCAGAAAACAGAGATTTGGTCACCCAACAGGCCACTACAGAGGCTCTCCATCCTGCGGAACACAAACCCTGCTAGATTTCAGCATGTTTAACATTTTACATGGTAAAGATTGTGATTATGCATGCATATCAGTATCCGTTCAGGGCTGCGTGTGTATGAAAGCGAGAGCAGAGAGAAAGAGAGGGAGGAAAATAAAGAAGGACAGGTTGCGGGTGAGGGATGAGAAGACTGACCACAGCCTGCTCCCTCCCCCCTCCACCAGCAAGGCCGAATTTCAATAATTTCATCAGTTCATTTGCCTCTTAGAAATGCCGGGAGCCTTTTTCCATCTCCTTCCTGCGTTCTCACTCTCTCGCCTTGACCTAGATTTGTGCGGGGAAAGTGACATGTCTGCCTGACCAGAGAGCGGCCGGCCGCGCTCCGCAGCTCAAGTGCCTATAAAAAATGACTCCCTATCTCCAAATAAGAATAATGAAAAGCAGTGCCATGACAGATTGGACATAGATGAGATTGCTGCTGTGACTATATGCATGCGTCGCTTGCCGGCTTTGCATCTGAAATGGAAAAAGGGTGGGTGGTGGGTGTCAGGCTGTCGCTTCTGACGTTAAAGGGACATGGTCCCTCAACCTTTCACTCAGAGCGCGTACACACACACACACATGCACATGCAAGATTGGTTGGCCTCTGACCATATCTTCTTTTCACACATGGCAAGACCACAGCCCTTCAAGCAAGCTACCTCTGTCAAATAAAACACATTCTCACATTACAGGAGCGGAGACGACGTCGGTGTGATGTACATATAGAAGTGTACTAAAATCAAACTCGTTAAATAAATCTGCGAAGCGGGCTGAATTCTTGTCAGGGCACTTTGTAGAGATTAGTAAATCAATTAGAAGTGCTGAGAGCCAGCCATTATAGACAGGAGGTTCAGCAGCGGCAGCAGCCAAGATGGCGGGTGGTGTGGCATAATGCCAATGGGCACATGCAGACACCTGTTACTGCCTGTGCGTGTGTGAGTGTAGGGGAAAAGATATTTCAACACCTACAGCATGTTTCCTGCATGTCACTAGCCCTTGCTCCAATCATGGAAATTGATCCAATTAATACCAAATTATGATCAAAAATTCTCACAAATGCAGCTTCATATCTGACAATCTGAATTTATTTCTTATTTAAAACTATGCTCAGCTTTTATAGATTTGCTTTCCCTTTACAAGGTGATATTTGACTCTAAATTTTCAGGGGAATTTTGTTTTTATCTTTGTAATGGTATTTTTCTAACTTTATTAAAAGTCACCTTTTATGTCAATTTTTTTTTAATTATTTTTTTAAGTTTTTTTAAAATTTCTACTTAACGCAACAGAATAAGAACAAGGGGAATAAGAATAAGTTAGCAATCAAATGAAATCAGTATTAACAAAATTAATTTGTACTACAGAGGTGGCACAGAAGAACACAAAAGTGGCTTGTAGGTGCATTTTCATGTTTAATGCGGCTTAGAGGTGGCATGGGTGCAATCATATTCATAAATTCATGTTGAGATTAATGTTTTAAAAATAACATTTTGAATAAAGAAATATTAAATGATTTAAATAACTGAAATTTAAAAATTAAACTAAAACTGCCAGTAGGTGGCGGCAAGTCACTGATTTAATTACTGAATCATTCATTCAATTAATTTGTTTGAACGTCTAAGTCATTTATTCCTAAATAAATGGGAAATGTAATCATTGACTCACTAGATTTGTTTAAAATCGCACGTTCATTCATAAACAAAACACCGCTGTGTTTGAATGAAGATGTGCAACGGCTCAGTTGTTACTTGTTTCAGACTAGTTTTGACGACAAAATAGAGCAAAGTCAGGCAATAATGTTATCTTGAGGATATCTACAGCCTTAACCAGTCTAATGATGAGATGATGCCACGTCAGATGCCATTGGATTTTTCACACCATAGGACTGTTGACTGATGGGAGCTGATGTTGTTATGTTGAGCCATGGGCATCAGAGAGGGAAGAAAGGTCACTTGTGATTGTCTGTGACCCAATAAGGAGGCTTTTCACCCTCTGAAGGCTTCACTGATGTGACATTTGGCAGATATGTCCAAACAGGCATATGCACAGACACAAACACTTTGACAGCGTTCACAGTGACCCTTTAAGCTAGACTGGACATAATTAAGATCAGGCCTTGCCCACGTAAATAAAAATAACAAACAGCAGACAGTTTATTACTGTCACAGTGAAAATAATTTTATTAAAGGATTTTTACGCACCTTCATATTGTGTCCAAATTGGAACAAAAAAAAGATATTTTGAAAACAACATTGGACTCCACTGACTATAATTGGCAAAACTAAACTATTTCAAGAGGGACATTTTTTTTCACCTTTTATTCACCTTTTTCCTTAACATGGAAATCTTACCCGACTGAACCAATGCTTTACATTTCTGGTCTATGGTGTTTCTAGTCAAATGAATGTATTTTCTGTGCTGATAATATACTGTTAAACGTATGACAATGGTGTCACAAGGCACCATAGTTTCATCACTTCACAATGTCGCAATGGCAGTCTTTCTGCAGTAACTCACCTGTCATAGTTCAATGAGTGAGAAGATGGCATGAAGTGAGTGAACAAGGCCATGCTTGTTTTCTTTTGTCATCATTTACGCATACAGCGCCGGACACAGACAGATTTGCTGGTATGCAAAACAAGTACTTTACAGGAATTCCCTAAGCTGATTGCTGTTACTGTGGCAGAAAACAACAGCACGACTTAATCCTACACAAATTTTTATATTTAGTTATATTGAAAAAGTTTCAGTTGAATTAATTCAGTCAATCTTTTTTTTTCCCCAGGTTTAACATGGATTTCTATGGAGACCGGAACACAACATGAGAGCATGCAAATGGAAGTTAGAATCCATTATGGTGGCACTCATCAGTTACTCAGGAAAAAGGTGGAAATTCAAATAAACAAATGAATAACATGTTTGGAACAACATGAGAGTGAGGCCCCACTGGACCCTACTCACATTCACTGTCAAAACAAAATACAAAATAAACAAAAACAATACAAAAACAAAACAAAACAAAACAAAACAAAACAAAACAAAACAAAATCCTTTAAGACAGACTTACTTAAAAACAGTGTTTATATGCCAAATATTGAAAGAAAGAAAGAAAGAAAGAAAGAAAGACAGAAAGAAAGAAAGAAAGAATGAATGAATGAATGAATGAATGAATGAATGACAGGTTTAGAACACATGAAGGTGAGGCCCTATTGGACCCACTGACATTCATTAAAAAAAAAAACTTTTGAGAGAGACTTTTGAGAGATTATGGAAAAAAAACAAAAACAAACATTGTTTATATTCCAAAGAAAGAAAGAAAGAAAGAAAGAAAATGAATGAATGAATGAATGAATGAATAAATAAATAGTGAGACTAGTTTGGAACAACATCATGAGGCTTAGGCCCCACTGGACCCCACTGACTTTCACTGGTTCAAAACAAAACAAAACAAAAAAACAGAACAAAAACAAAATATTATTTCAAGAGAGACTTTAAAAACTTTCATATTCCCAAACAAACAAGTCAGACAGGTTTGGAACAACAAGAGCTTCAGGCCCCACTGGACCCCGTTAACAAAACAAAACAAAACAAAACAAAACAAAACAAAACAAAACAAAACAAAACAAAACAAAAAACAAAAAACAAAAAACAAAACCTATATTCCTAACCAACCAATCAATCAAACAAACAAGTCAGACAGGTTTGGAACAACATAGAATCCACCATGGCGGCTCTCATTGGTTACTCGGGAAAAAGGTGGAAAATCAAATAAATAAATTACAGGTTTGGAACAGCATTCACTGTCAAAACAAACAAAAAAAAACAAATCTTTTAAGAGAGACTTATTAAAAACATTCAGTTTATATTCCAATATTGAATGAATGAATGAATGAATAAAAGGTTTGTGAAAACATGACGGTGAGGCTCCATTAGATTCCAATGACATTCACTGCGTCCAAAAACAAACAAACAAACAAACAAACAAACAAACAAAAAAAAAACATAATGTTTATATTCCAAAGAACAAAAGACTGAAAGACAAAAGGAAGGATGAATGAACGAATAGTGGGAACAACATGAGGGCGAGGTCCCATTGTACCCCACCGACTTTCATTGTTTCAAAACAAAACAAAACAAAACTAAACAAAAAAACAAACAAACAAAAAAACTCTTTCAAGAGTGACTTTAAAAACTTTTATATTCCTAAACAATCAATCAATCAATCAATCAAATAAAGAAACAAGTCAGGCAGGTTTATAACAACATGAACAACATGAGCGTGAGGCCCCTCTAGAACCCAAAACACAGCAATGGAAATTGATTTGACCCATCTCTTTAAGATTCAATTCTGTGTAAAATACAGAATGTGGACTGGGTACACATGTATTTCTGATTTTAACACTCTAAAACTGGCATTTAACAATGTATAGTTACTTCTCTGGAGGCATGTCATCTAATAATGAAAACAACCAGAGAAAAAAAATAAAAAAAAACACATCGGAAACTACCCCGTGCATGTGCCCTGATTCATCTACAATCCTTTGCTCAGGAGGGGCTGAGACTGTCGCAGGGGGATGATGTGGACAGGTTGGCACCAGAAGCATGTCGCGGTTAAGCAGAAATTAAGCTGACATGACCCTGCATAGAGCAGGTAAACAGAAAGCCTGCTTTGCCTGAGGTTACCATATGGCAGCAACACCAGCAAAGCGACCTGGTGGCTTTAGCTTTGCTTGCAGGGGATGTTTTGCTACCTGCTGTCCTTTTTGTTCGGTTTTGCTTTCGTTGCCGTCTCTCAAACTGTGACAGGCCCTGGCTGAGAGCAATGGGATGTCAGGTTTGGGAAGAAGAAAAAAAAAAAAAATGGGAAGAAAACAGCTACACGCTTTACACACATATACCAGAGCAAGTGAAAAGAAGCAAAGAGAAATAGAGGTGGGAAGAGAGCGAGAGAGAGGGAGCCTTCGCTGTGGGTTGCCAGCCATATGGTGTTGGGTCTGTATGCGGGGCTCCTTAAGTGAAATTTCTGGAATGACCCGAGGCGATGAGCAGAGCAGTCTCCGCACGGGGAGACCAGCCTCACTCTAAAACCGTTTCTGCAAATTATTGATGAATTGATGCTTAAACGGCATGGCAGTGATACCTGCACCCACTCCTGATGGTGACTCAGCCCGAAAAAGCTTGTTTTCTCTTGGAAAAAAAAAGTGTATTTTGCATATGCTTGACTGGTCTGTGAAGTTTTGACATGGCGATGTACAAAAACGGAAACCTGAAGCAGTTTGGCGTGCACTGATTTTTAGGAAATTAACATAGATATCCCAGCTTCCATGAGTTCTGAAGGGGGGCGTTGTTGATGAGACATGTGTTGTGATGCCTTGAAGACATGCATAAATTATGAGACGACGAAGGCCCCTGAATAAGAGAAAATGTTAATTATCAAGATTGTCATTGCCCCCCTCTTCTTTTAACCCCCCACTTTTCTTTTCTCCTCTCTTCTCTTCTCTTTTTTTGGTTTTGTTAATTAGCCTTATTACAATTCTAATTGGTTGAGTTTTTCCCATCTTAGTCAATGACAGCATTATGAAGCTATTAAAACAGATCCTCAGTGGGGTGAAAAGTCTAATCAACCAATCACCTCAGATATCCAAGAAATGAGCCTTGGAATATTATCATTTTGATCCTTTGTCCTTGTAAAGTGTGCTTACTTCTTTTGTGATAGCGTCACATCTTTGTTTAGTTTAAATATGTCTGTTTAATCCCTCGCTCGTCTGAATGGACTTATACCATTATCCACTATAAAGTTATCCAAAAACAACCTTTTTTTAGATACCGTAATTAATTTAGCATTAACTGAAGAGCATGTTTTTGATGCTATACTGATGTGTAAACAAAAGAGACAGAAAGAGAGAGAGATGTTAGAATAATTCTCTAACAGTGGAAAGAGTCAGTGTCTGCTGGCAGTTCAGGGTAAATTGGTACCGCTGTCTTCCTGCCAGTATCCAGACCCTGAACAGAATAAACACCCTCGTTAAACACTGTCAGAAATGCTGACTATTAAGTCAAACCAGACAATGTGCTAATTAGTACATTTGCATATGATCATGCAAATAAAAAAGCTGAACCCAAACCTGCATTTGCATGTAACACAGTTGGGCTCTGTGCTGGAGGCTTGTTGCGGAGCAGAGGAGGTTACCACCGCCATCAGCTTACTGACCAGTTTATACTCAGAAAGCATACATATTTCTTCAGAAACTGCTTTAATGATGGCATAAAAGTATGATGCTTAAAAAAAAGGTAACTAATCAGAATTGTTTACTTGATATCCAAGCTAGCTACTGTATACTATGGAAGGCCATTTCCGCCACTGAAAAAAAGGGTAATTGCGACTTTTTATCTCAGAATTCTATAAATATAAGCTCGGAGATATAAACTCGGAACTCCGATAAATGAAGTCAGAATTGTGTGATGTAAACTTGTAATTCTGGCGCTTTTTTTCAGAATTCAGAATATCTCACAATTGTGACATTTTTACCTCAGAATTGCTTATATCTTGCAATATTATACTATATCTGACTTAACACAAAGGCCATTTCTGCCACTGAAAAAAAAGGTAATTGCGAATTTTTATCTCACAATTTAGTTTTTTTTTTCGTAATTGCGTGACACAAACTCGCAATTCTGACTTTTTTCTCAGAATTGTGAGATATAAACGGGTGATTGCAATTTATAAAGTCAGAATTGTGAGATATAAACTTGGAATTCCAATAAATGAAGTCAGAATTGTGTGATTTAAACTTGTAATTGGCGCTTTTTTCAGAATTCAGAATATCTCACATTTGTGACTTTTTTTCCTCAGAATTGCTTATATCTTGCAATATTATAATATAACTGACTTAACACAAAGGCCATTTCTGCCACTGAAAAAAAAGGTAATTGCGAATTTTTATCTCACAATTCAGATTTTTTTCGCGTAATTGCGACACAAATTTGCAATTCTGACTTTTTTCT
Organism: Labeo catla; assembly: GCA_012976165.1. Lineage (NCBI taxonomy): Eukaryota > Metazoa > Chordata > Actinopteri > Cypriniformes > Cyprinidae > Labeo > Labeo catla. Next base: position 1,963,954 of record VONZ01000020.1, on the reverse strand, counting down.
CGGAATTGTGAGATATAAACTGGTGAGTGCAAGTTATAAAGTCAGAATTGTGAGATATAAACTTGGAATTCCGATAAATGAAGTCAGAATTGGTGTGATTTAACTTTATGATATGGCGTTTTTTTTTTTTTTCAGAATTCAGAATATCTTACAATTGTGACTTTTTTTTCCTCAGAATTGCTTGTATCTTGCAATATTATACTATATCTGACTTAACACAAAGGCCATTTCCACAAACTCGCAATTCTGACTTTTTTCTCAGAACTGTGAGATATAAACTTGCGATTGCGAGTCACAAAGTCAGAATTGTGAGATATAAACTCGCAATTCCGATAAATGAAGTCAGAATTGTGTGATATAAACTCGTAATTCTGGTGCTTTTTTTCAATACTCAAAATATTTAGTGACTTTTTTCCTCAGAAATGCTCACATCTTGTCATTCTGGCTTAATAACATAGAATTGCGAGTTATAAAGTCAGAATTTTAATATAAACTTGCAATTCTGAGATATAAACTCTCAGTTGCAATATTGTTATAACTGTCAACTGTATATAACTCTCAACTGATATAAAGTCAGACATAAACTCGCAATTCCGAGAAATAAAGTCACAATTCTGAGAAATATGCAATTGTGAGTTATTAAGTCAGAATTGTGAGATATAAACTTGCAATTCAGAGAACATATCAGTCCCCCCCCCCTCCCCTTTATAACTCACAATTTCGAGTTTATATCTCACAATTCTGAGAAAATAGTCAGAATTGTGAAATATGAACTCGCATTTGCAAGAAAAAAGGTTAGAATTGCATGATTTTATTTCACAATTCTGATTCCATAACTCACAACTGAGAGTTTATATCACACAATTCTGACTTTATGACTCGCAATTGAGTTTGTATCAAAATTCTAAGAAAAAAAGTCTGAATTGTGAGATAAAGTCAAAATAACCTTTTTTTTATTATTATTTTTTATTTATTTATTTAGCATAACAGGCATTCATAGTAGACAGACAGACAGACAGACAGAATTATGAGATATAAACTTGTGATTGCAAGTTATAAAGTCAGAATTGTGAGATACAAATTCTGATAAATGAAGTCATGAAGGCTTTTTTAGATGGGTCAGGGTCAGTTCTCAGTGTTTTTTCTGCACCATAAGAGGGAATTTAATTCACTCAATTTGCCATTAAGATTTTAGCATGGATTAACATTCTCCTCCATTAAAACATTTCACAACAAACCACTAAACAGCAGAAACAGATTAAAGTGCAGAGGCGACTATAAATTATCATTTCTTTATTAAAAAGTAATGCAGCAGAATTAACTTTGAATTAAATTATATTTGCAAGGCATTACTGGACTCATCTAAGTAAATGGTTCGAAATCCCCGAGGAGACGTGGCTCATGCCGAATAAAAGCACTCTCTTCATCTGAGCATCTCTAAAGGTTAACTCCTCCTGGACAAGACGCCAGAGGAAAGACCAGACTACAGTCCACCAAAGTGTTTTTCTAAGCTACATCACATCGAACGAGGGCTGAACTCCAAGGTGCTGAAAATAGACAGACATTTTTAACTCCTTATTTTCATTTACTGTACATTTCTAAAGGACAAGAGGTAGGCGATCAGTTCAGCCCACTGACATATATGTGACACTTAGCTGGGCTAAGTGACGTAACCTACTGATAATTCAGGACTGCAACGTATAGTTAAAGTCAGTCTTAAAAGCCAGGCATTATTCCTTTAAAACCCAGCATCCGGTATAATGTCTAAAAAAGCTACAGAAAATAAATTTTCTTTTCCCCTGTACAAATACTTTCTTTCATGCTTGCATAAATAAATAAATAAATGTGTTTCATAAGTGTTTTATGATTGTGTGTATTTATTTCTTAAATTTTAATGATATACTGCCATTCAAAAGTTTGGATCATTAAGAATTTTTATGTTTTTTAAAGTCTTTAAGCCTTTTCTGTTCATCAAGGCTGCGTTTATTCGATTATAATTACAGAAAAAGACAGTAATATTTTGAAATATTATTGCAATTTAAATGAATGCTTTTCTGTTTTAATATACTTTAAAATATAATTTATTCCTGTAATGCAAAGGTGAATTTTCAGCATCATCAATCCAGTCTTTAGTGTCACATGATCCTTTAGAAATCATTCTGGAAACAGTTGTGCTGGTTATTTTTATTTATTTATTTATTATTAATTTTTTTTTAAACCTGTGATTTTTTTATGATTTGTTGATGAATGTTAAAAAGAACAGCATTTAGAATAGAAATAAATAGAAATCTTTTATAACAGTATACACTATTGCTTAAAGTTTGGAGTAAATTTAGCAGTGGGTTAAAAAGCAGTAATTTTTTTCTTTCTTTGAAATAAATAAATACTTTTATTCAGCAAAGATGTGTTAAATTGATAAAAGTAATAGTAAAGACTTATTGTTAGAAAGCATATTGTAAGAAAAGACTTCTATTTTGAATAAATGCTGTTCATTTAAAATTTTATTCATCAAAGAATCCTTAAAAAAGTATCAAATGTTCCAATAAATAAATAAATAAATAAAAGGCAGCACAACTGTTTCCAACATTGATAATACAAGTAATGAATCAGCAAAGTGATTTCTAAAGGATTATGTGATACTGAAGACTACATTTTAAAGTATATTAAAATAGAAAACAGTTATTTAAATTGCAATAATATTTCATAATATGTTTTCCCTGTATTAAATAAATTAACTTCTTTAAAAAAACATTTAAAATCTTACTGGTCCCAAACTTTTGAACTGCAATGTAAATTGTGAATTATTCTGGGGGAAAAGAAAAAAAAAAAGAAAGAAAAAGTTATAAGAGCCAAATGTGAAATTAATTTTAGACACATTTTAAATCCAACATTTAATATTTAACTTATATATCCCTGTAACTAAACGTCTAACCAACATGTGGTTGAAGATAAAACAATAGGTCTAAACGAGCCCCTCTCATTTACACTATATACACCCATACACACACTCTGACACAACGCATTATTAGTACACTCTACCATATGTTTCTGTTTTAATTGCTAGCATTTGATCCAAGTGTTCGCACGCTGAGGCTGTGTGGCTTTTCATTTTAAAAACAGTGTGTGACCCTGATCGGGCGAGATAGCGAGTCTCAATGTAGCACTCTCATGTCCGTTAGTTCAGGGCGCAGCAGTGCTCCGGACTGACACGGAGGACACGGACAGGGCATTACTGCGATATCAATTTTACTTGAGCTTTTCTCCACGCTCGCAGAGAGGCGAAAGGCAGCTCGCGTGACCCAGGGGAGGGGTGTTCAATGTCGTCTGCCTGCTCGCTGAGAGCTGATGGCCTCCAATTGAGTGCAGATGCAGGCATATCATTTGAATAAAGAAATACCTCTGATCTATGGTATTATCTTGACAAGACAGCGGATAATCAGCTGCTCTGAGCTCGGCCATTACTGAACTCTTTTGTTTTACTTTTCAGCACAAATCAACCCCTGCCTTTCCCCTGACAGCTCCTATTTTACTTTGCTTCTCTTTTCTTCCTGTCTTCCTTGAGGACGGAAACACAATGTGAGCATAACGTGATGGAAGGACAAATTGAGTTTCGCAATTCTAATTTAAAATCCAATCGTTGCCACCTTGAATGTGCTGTGAATGTTAAATTAATAAATAAATATGAGATTCAAGATAATCAGAAACAAATCCATTTTACACTCTTAAGTTGTGAACAGACAGTTTTTTTGATAACAGCCTAAAAGTGAACTGATTTTGTGTACGTAAGTCATTCTAGTTAATTTAGCAACCAATTCAGTGAAAGATTTATGAAAATCAGGTAACAGAAAATGAATGAATGAAAAATAAATAAATAAATAAATTCCACGTATTATGATTTGGTACAGCACCACTGTAATACCTGAATCTTTTTAAATAAATAAATAAATACATAAATAAATACAATGTATTATGATTTGATACAGCACCACTGTAACACCTAAATATATACAAATAAATAAATAAATAAATAAATACCATGTATTATGATTTGATACAGCACCACTGTAACACCTAAATATTTTCAAATAAATAAATAAATAATATAAATAAATAAATAAATAAATAAATGCCATGTATTATGATTTGGTACAGCACCACTGTAACACCTGAAACTTTTTTTTATGTCAAAAATAAATAAACAAATAAATAAATACAATTTATTATAATTTGATACAGCACCACTGTAACACCTGAATATTTTCAAATAAACAAATAAATAAATACAATTTATTATAATTTGATACAGCACCACTGTAACACCTGAATATTTTCAAATAAATAAATAAATAAATAAATGCCATGTATTATGATTTGGTACAGCACCACTGTAACACCTGAAACTTTTTTATGTTAAAAATAAATAAACAAGTAAATAAATACAATTTATTATAATTTGATACAGCACCACTGTAACACATGAATCTTTTTAAATGAATGAATGAATAAATAAATAAATAAATAATGTATTGTAAGTATGTATGTATATAATATATAATGTTTCTTATTATCATCATAATGTGTTGCTTTTTGCTGGATTTTTTATGAATACAAAGTCAAAAACAGCATAAAAATAAATAATTAGAATAAAAAAATAATTGAAAAAATATTTCAGGTAGAATTTAATCTTAGCATCCTTGCTGAATAAAATAATAAAATAAAAATAAAAATATTTAAATAAATAAATAAAAAAATCGGACTGCCCCAAATGGTATGGTATATGTACCTGTGCATTGTTATAAATAAATAAATAAATAAATAAATATGCCATTTATTTATTGTGATTTGGTTCAGCACCTCTATAACACCTGAATCTTTTGTATGTCTAAATTAAATAAATAAATATTCTGTATGTATGAAAAAAGTATGTATGTATGTATGTATGTATATAATGTTTCTTATTATCTTCATAATGTGTTGCTTTTTGCAGGATATTTTATGAATAGAAAGTGAAAAACAGCATAAAAATTAATCATTAAAATTTTAAAAAATAATTTTAAAATATTTCAAATAATATAATTTAATGCATCCTTGCTGAATAAAAGAATAAACCCAAATAAAAATAACAATAATAAAAATAAATTAGACTGACCCCAAATGACAGTGTACAGTATATGTACAGGTGCACTGTTTTAAAAGTCTAAATAAATAAACAAATAAATAACGTATGTATGTATTTTTGCTGTGTTTCCTATTACCATCATAATGTGTTGCCTTTTGCAGGATTTTTTAAATAATTCTTTTTTTATTTTTTATTGTCATTTAATTTAAGTAGAAAGTTTAAAAACATAAAAACAATAAAAATAAATAATTTAAAAAAAATCAAAAAGCCACTTTTGATCAATTTAAAGCATCTTTTATGAATAAAAGAATAAACTTAAAAAAAATAATGAATGAATGAACAAACAAACAAACAAATAAATAAATAAATAAACAGGACTGACCCCAAATGGTACTGTATATGTATATGTACATGTGCATGGTTTTAAAAGTCGTCGCCATCATTTAATGAATTACTGCTGCTATAATCACTAGAAAATGTACACAACATTTCTTTTAAATAATAATAATATTAATAATAAAATCAGGCTATAATGAGCCTAACCTATGATAACATACATAATTACATATTAGCATAATTTACTTGACATAGGGCTATTTTATTATATTTAGCATCTGTTTTTACTGGATTGTGGGTAGTTAGTAAATAAGATGCTGGTTTGTGCACTGAGATACTGTTAAAAAATGATGTAGCAAATTCGTCCTTTCCTGTTTACAATAAGAGATGTTCTGGGAGAAAAATAAGCATTCTTTTGAACTAAGACCAACCAACTCTACCATACAGGAACATAAGAATTAACAACACAGCAATATTTACAAGTTCGCCTATAGTTACAATCCACTGATTGTGTTTTGTTGTGCAGTAATAGACTGAGCTGTAGTCTCAAGTGACATGTACAGGTATCCAGAACACCATGAAAGAGAGACAAAAATAGACACTCCTCTACTCTAAGTGTGTTTGTGTGTGTGGACATGAGCGTAACAGGAAGGGATCTCTCCACATCGCAAACAGCTTTCTCGATGGCATGGCTGTGCAACAACAGTTCATTTTGGCAGCTGTTCATCTGGATTTTACACACACACACACACACATACACCAGTAGTGGAGCAAATACTACAATGAGCACCTCAACGCCTGTGAGAACCCTCCAGATCCCTCCCCTTTTAGATGCCAAAAGTTAAATCTATATTTAATAGGCTTCGAGATTCAGAAATCTAAAAAAAAATCTCTGCTGGCTCAACTGTGCATTGTTTTTCTTTTTCTGTTTTCTCCCTTTGCTTTTTTTCCATTTGTTTCTCGTTCGCCCTTTTCATCTGCGTCTGTTTGAGGATGCACATATTCCGCACCCCTTGCGCCTTATCGTTTCTTTAGGTTTTTTTCTTCCTTTTTTTTTCTTTTTATATTTTATCTATGGTTAAAAAAAAAAAGAAAGAAAGAAAAAAAATAAAAAAAAATGTTTGAACTGAATGGCTGCTTAAGATGTGGCAGAGATTGAATACGAATTATTCCCCCCATCCTAAAGCAGTGGCCCCATGCATAAATAATAAAACAATACAAAAGGAGTTGTGTATGGAGGAAGCCGTCTATGGTGCCACATGAAAGACACATGCAGACTCACACAGGGGACTCGTGTGTGCCACACAGAAAAAAAAAAGGCACGGGATTACTACAATAAAACACTGTGGCTTTCTTTACCTCTGTCCATAATAATGACACACTTTTCTGGATTCTTCATAAATCTGTGAGCGATGCTCTCATCCTAGCTCTGAAAGAAAGCATGGATGCTGTTATCAGATATACCTTCCACTCCAACAATCTTTGATTTAGAATTTATTTATTGGTTGACAACATTACATCATTTATTTTGAGTAATTACGAGTATTTATTCCCACATCTGTATATTTTCTAAATGAAACAAATTTCTCTAAACTTACTAAAATGCTATTAAAATAAATAAAAGAGCCATCAAAATGTTTTGCCATACACCACCACAAAATTTCCAAACTAAATCTAAATATTAGCATCAAAATTTTAATCTACTGGCCATATATTCCTATTCATATTAATTATATTTATTGTTTTATGTTCAAATTAAATAAATATTAATTCTCTCTCACACACATACACACAAACACATTTATTATTAAAAAGTAATAATACATTATTTACAATATTTGAATTCTTTATTTAAATTCTAATTTTTAGTTAAATTGGAATTTAAATGGAATTCAATTTAGAATTTAGCAATTCAGAGTGCTAAAATCACTATAAAATTTTGATCAAATCATTATAAAATAGACTGAAAATGTAAATGTGTTATTAAAAATGTATGTTTGAATTCTTTCCTTAACTTCTAATTTTAGTTCAGTTAGAATTCAAAAGGCATTCAATATAGAATTTAGGCATTCAGAGTGCTAAAATCATTATAAAAATGAGATAAACCATTATAAAATAGAAATGTAAATGTTTTATTAAAAATGTAACTTACATCGGTTATATTTGAATTCGCATTCCTTAAATTCTAATTTTAGTTAAATTGGAATTTAAAGGCATTCAATTTAAGTATTCAAAGTGATAAAATGATTATAAAAAAATGATAAAATCATTATAAAATAGACAGAAATTTAAATGTATTACTAAAAACGTAACTTACAGCAGTTACATTTGAATTCTCTTTCCTTAAATTCTAATTTTAATAATGTTGGAATTTAAAAGGCATTCGATTTAGAATATAGGCGTTCCGAGTGATAAAATCATTATTAAACAAATTGATAAAATCATTATAAAATAGACTTAAAATGTAAAATGTATTATTAAAAAGTAACTTACAGCAGTTCTATTTGAATTCTCTTTTCTTAAATTCTAATTTTAGTTAAACTGGAATTTAAAAGGCATTTGATTTAGAATTTAGGCTTTCAGAGGGATAAAATCGTTTAAAAAATATAAATTATAAATAGACTGAAAATCTAAATGTATTATTAAAAATAACTTACAGCAGTTATATTTACATTTTTTCTTTAAATTCTAATTTTAGTTAAATTAGAATTAAAAGGAATTCAATTTAGAATTTAGGCATTTAAAATCATTATTAAAAAATATATTATAAAATAGACTGAAAATGTAAATGTATTATTAAAAATGTAATTTACAGCAGTTCTATTTGATTTCTCTTTCCTTAAATTCTAATTTTAGATAAACTGGAATTTAAAAGGCATTCAGTTTAGAATTTAGGCATTTAAAATCATTATTTAAAAAAAAATAATAATTATAAAATACACTGAAAATGTAAATGTATCATTAAAAATTTTATCTTACAGCAGTTATTTTTGAATTCTCTTTCTTTAAATTCTAATTTTAGTGAAACTGGAACTTAAAAGGCATTGAATTTATAATTTGGACATTCAGAGTGCTAAAATCATTTAAAAAAGGATCAAATCATTACAAAATAGCCTGAACGTAAATTTAGCTTTAAAAATGGAACTTACAGTGGTTATATTTGAATTCTCATTCTTCAAATTCAAATTTTAGTTCAACTGGAATTTAAAAGACATTCAGTTTAGAATTTAGGCATTCAAAGTGAGAAAATCATTTAAAAAAAAGAGATAAAACCATTATAAAATGGACTGAAAATGTAAATGCATCATTAAAAATGTAACTTACAGTGGTTGTATTTGAATTCTCATTCCTCAAATTCTAATTTTAGTTCAACTGAAATTTAAAAGGCATTCAGTTTAGAATTTAGGCATTCAAAGTGAGAAAATCATTTAAAAAAATAAAATCATTAAAATAGATTAATGCATCATTAAAAATGCAACTTACAGCAGTTATACTTGAATTCACTTTCCTTAATTTCTAATTTTAATTAAATTGGAATTTAAAAGGCATTCAGTTTAGAATGTAGGCATTCAAAGTAATAAAAATCTTTATAAAAACTTGATAAAATAGACTGAAAATGTATATGTATTATTATAAACGTAACTTACAGCAGTTATATCTGAATTCTCTTTCTTTAAATTCTAATTTTAGTGAAACTGGAATTTAAAAGGCACTGAATTTATAATTTGGGCATTCAGAGTGATAAAATCATTTAAAAAATGATCAAATCATTATAAAATAGACTGAACGTAAATTTAGCTTTAAAAATGGAACTTACAGTGGTTATATTTGAATTCTCATTCCTCAAATTCTAATTTTAGTTCAACCGGAATTTAAAAGGCATTCAGTTTAGAATTTAGGCATTCAAAGTGAGAAAATCATTAAAAAAAAAAAAGATAAAATCATTATAAAATAGACTGAAAATGTAAATGCATCATTAAAAATGTAACTTACAGTAGTTATATTTGAATTCACTTTCTTTAATTTCTAATTTTAATTAAATTGGAATTTAAAAGGCATTCAGTTTAGAATTTAGGCATTCAGAGTAATAAAATCTTTGATAAAAAAAAATTTAATAAAACAGACTGAAAATGTATATGTATTATTCTAAACATAACTTACAGCAGTTATATTTGAATTCTCTTTCTTTAAATTCTAATTTTAGTTAAATTGGAATATAAAGCGTTTAATTTAGAATTTGGGAATTCAGAGTGCTAAAATCATTTAAAAAATGATCAAATCATTATAAAATAGACTGAAAATGTAACCGTATTATCAAAAAAAGTAACTTACAGCAGTTATATTTAAATTCTCTTCTGTTAAATTCAAATTTTAGTTCAAGTGGAATTTAAAGGCATTCAATTTAGAATTTAAGCATTCAGAGTGCTATGTAATATTGCCATGTGGTGGCACAAGCAGACATCTTGTCTTACTCATTTTCTCAGAGCCGCGTCTGGCGTGCACACCGCACTCCTCAGCTGCTGCCTGTCAGCAACAAGCCCAACATGTAACCTCTGACTACAACACTACTAAGCACTAACAATTTATCTCTCTCACTGCACCCCATAACAGCAAAGGGCCATTTCATTCAGGGTCTTTTTTTAATTGTTACAGTGCTGGTTTTATAACTCCAAATTACACATTGTCACTAACAAATAATGCAACTCCAAAAAACGCGCGCTAAGCATGTCACCACGGCTTTTGATAGTGTCAGTCAAAGCTCTCGCTCAACGGGCACGTTCGCACGGAAACACGACTCGCTATTTATCATCTCTCCACCTTCCCTTCCACCATTCGTCCTTCCTCGTCGTCGCGTTTTGTTATGAAGTCTGCATGTGTATTAAGAGGGATTTTGTTGTCCCTAGACACCAATTTACATAAAGTGCAAGCCATCATTGGTTCAAGAGAAGCAAATTACTTCCCTGACAAGATCACCCCCACCCCTTTTTATTATTTATTAATTTTTAACGTAGCACGAGCTGAGGTTGTTAAGAGCACTTAACCAGATATGCAAAATATCACTTTTCCATGACCATGATCAATGAGGAGAGGAGTGGGAATGAGAGAGAGCGAGAGAAAGAAGAGAACGAAAGAAAGCGCTAAGTGATTGAATTAAGTGCTGGGCCAATCATTTAACAATTCCCCGAGGTGCGCTGTATGAGAAGACTCTTTCTTAAGCCTGTGCTGTAGCGAACCTCAGATAATCACGCACCGATGCCACCTCCCCACAGACAAACAGATACACCTAAAATCCCACTCTTACGTACTGAAAGGGTAACAACAATGCGCTAAACACAAGAAAAAAAGCACTATAGTGCTATTAAAGGTAGTGCCACTTTAATTTCCTCGCTTCGTCTTAGCTAGACTGTGCTTCACGTGACAATTGAGCCTTGCATCTAAAGCCATCCTGTCAAACATGCCTTTTTTTTTTTTACTATCAAATTTGCAGTTTCAACCCGGCTGAGAAGTGCGCCATTAAGGACACTACATTACTCAAAAACATATGAGTGAACATTCACAGGCTACATCCGCCGACCGTGATGTTTCAAACATGAGACTTCATTTCGAACCTTGAGTGACACTTCACACCTGAAACTAGTAATGGAGTTACTATGCAAATGTACGAGTAATTACACAAGCCAAGTAAATTAAAGTACAATTAAAACGTGAGAGGTCCTTACTCAGTCATAGTTAGAAATGACTAGATACCAGCACATCTGTGACCTTGAGCTGAACGCTAGAGACAGATAATAAAGAGGAAAAAATAACTTGGGGAAGATCATTCATTTTCTCACATTAGCTTTTTGATGAAGCTCTTGATGAAGCTCGAATGTTCTTTTCTTGTCTTGTCTGGCACTACGTGTAATGTAGCATTTTTGGGAATTAATGCAACTCGCTAAGTAAGATCCAGGGCCTATTGTAGTTCAGATGTTATTCTTCTTCTTTGTCACGTCTATGAACAATTCTCCATCATCGTGGTTGACTGTAATAAGGAAGCACTTTGATAAAAGATGTTATAATAAATTTCTTCATTATGAAGCAGCAATTTCACACGGCTGCATTTGAAATTCTGTCAGCAGCTTCATACAATGAGGTCCAAAGATTCACTAAGAAAAAAAAAAAGATATTTAAATTTTATATTTTAATCGTATATTTAATTTTTCTTAATAGAATACAATTTATTTCTAAACTAATTTATCTATTTTAACAAATTATTTAATTATAAAATTATCAGTAAATCAACTAGATTAACAAGTTAAAATAAAATAAAAAATTCCATGCATGTCAAAATTTCTTTTATAATTTTAATGACAACAGTCCTCACAACAGTGCTTTTTTTTTTTCTTTCACAAGAAAAAGTGAAGATTCTTTACAGAATATTTTTCTATAAAGCAGCTGTTTAAAGTTTTACACAAATTTAAAAATCAGAAATTAAAATGTAACATGTATTATATTGTGCAGGAATAATTAGCACATATTAAATCAAACTTAAGAAGAATAATGTGCGGTAAACAGACACATACATACATATATATATATATATATATATATATATAATAGGGCTGTCAAACGATTAATCATGATTAATTGCATACAAAATAAAAGTTTGGCGAATATATGTGTGTATACTGTGTTTAATTATTATGTAAATAATACAAACACATTGTATATATTTAAGAAATATGAAGTATTGTTAAGTAAAATTAAGTATATTTATTATAAATTTTAGATAAAATTGTGCACATATTTAAATATATACATTAATTTGTGTTTTTATATATACATAATAATTACACACAGTACACACACACATATATATTAGGCAAACTCAAACTTTTATTTTTTAATCGCAATTAATCATTTGCAGGCCTAAATATATATTCTTGTCACACAAACACACACACAATTTTTTTTTCATAATCAAGTTTGCCTTAACAAATGCACATTATTTCTACAAAATATAACGCATATACAGAGATCATTTGCATATTAAATCAATTTCAGGAAGAATATCCCACAGTCATAAATAATCATTTTTCCTGGATCTGTGTGGCGATCTATTAAAGTGTCTACAAGCGACACATTGCCAGGTGAAACAGCAGTCTATTTTTGTTCACTCAGATTATGTGCCATTGCATCCACATGTTTGATTTGATCTCCAGCAAAAACAGTGCAGAGGTCTGGTTTTAATAAAAACAAACCCTCCCAACATGATGGCATCTTCTGCTGCTTTCATGTGTGGACGTGGAAGCCAAGTCTGGACGGGACGTTCAAGACCGCTTCACATGTTTTCCTATAAAGTTACACCCCAGCCCCAAACCAGTCTTTGTACAATGCACCCAGTCTAGACTATTAAGTCAAAGCGACCCATTCCGGAGCATTCCTCCCCACAGACATCCAGGAAAGCTCTCTAAATAAGCACATTTCTTGTCAGTTTTGACACTGATGTCTCGTTTTCTGAGGCCGAGAGTGGAGGAGGAAAAGCCCGTGAATCCAGCATTCGCCTCGGGCCTCCGCGAACACGTCTTTCAGTGGTCACCTTGTGTTATTAGCAGTGTATGGGTGTTTGGTAACAGCTCGCCAGCGCTTGTGGGCATGTATCACGACAGATTGTTCCCACAAGCACGTACGGCGATGTTTTAAAATCACCCAGCAATTATACAAGCCTGCAAAACGTTTGTAAAGGTTTGCGTCTGGGTACAATGCTGTAGCGTTCACATCCAAGGGACATCAGAGGACTGTGTGAATTAAAAAAAGAACTATCAAATCTCAGTATCATTAATAATAAAGTGACTTCTGAATGTCCCAAGAACAATGGCATTGTGTGTGGAAGTGAAGACAAATTCTTTCCTTTTTCTCTCTGTGACGATCCTCTATCTATTAATAATATTCACATTTCATTTTTTTTCTTTTGCTGCTAATGTGATTTTTAATCAGGGACTGAAGCTAAGCAATGTAATCTTGAAAATTATTAAACAGACTTTTATAACCAAGGTCTCTTGATCTCGCTCTGATCAATTGCACGAAAACTGTTGTTATAACGAGAGCGATAAAAATCAAGGGCGAGTTCTTTGTGCACTGAAGTTTTGGAGTTATCTTTTCACAAATACGAAAAGAAATCTACTTCAACTTCTTGTTGAAATGGATATTGTGTTGCTCAAAGGCTGATGAATACAGATTGAACATTTTTTCTTTTTAATCGCAAGATGTAAAGCGAACATTTCCTGTTTTAATCCTAATGAATTAAGCATAAAAGAACAACCGCGCCTGATAACATTAAAATGCATAATTCTATCTCTACATAAGATAAGGCCTTTACAAAAGTCCTATACGTTTTGTTCTGCTACAGTTCTGGGAGGTCTTGAAGTGTCCACTTCAATAAACATCGAGGTATCCTCTCAGTCACCGTGCAGAAATCCGTATCCAAAAACACAGAGCCGAAGGGAGACAGTGTGATTCAAAGCCTTTGGTCTTTGTCAACGTCTGGTTTTTCCCAGGATTGGCTAATGATAGTGGCTCCAGTGAGTCATCTTTGGGAATGATGATCAAAGCCAAATTAAGTCTGACTTTTATGCAAAATGTAATATGTAAGCCTCCAGCAATGTCTTTGCTATTGATTTTTTTTCTTTCCCTCTCTCCATTTTTATCCAAGCACAATACACAGTGTGAAATTCGAAGAAAAGGGTTCTCTCCGCAAAAATGATTGGGGTATCCGGAGTTCTGCCTGTTTGCATTTAGAGTCAATTTCAAATATAAATGGTCATGTTCTAGAATAAAGTGTGCCATTCTGTATTTAGATTTGGCATGCAGGAGGAAAGACGGTAAAATGTGTCATGTAACCACTCGCAAATTGTGTTTCAAAAAGCTAAACTATCTTGTACTACTAGTATAAATAATACTGGCACATTTGTAAATTACCTCATTCTGAGCAAAAGAAAATTGGATTCAGATTCTAAGCTGCATGAAATTGTGTAAAATGGGCATAAACACATACTACCATTACAAAGTTTTTTTTTGTGTGTATGTGTGTTTTTGAAAGAAGTCTCTTTTGCTCACTAATGCTGCATTTCCGAATCAAAAATACAAAATATATATATATATATATATATATATATATATATATATATATATCACTAAGTAAGTGAAAAATTATTACAATTTTAAAAATCTTTTTTATATTAATTTAATGTACTCCTGTGATGGCAAAGCTGAATTTTCTGCAGCCATTACTCCATTCTTCAGTCTCACATGATCCTTTATAAATCACTGTAATATACTGTATATATGAAGAGTTCAGATGCAAAAGCCTCTAAGTGGCGTCTAAAATTTTCTTCTAAAATGAGCACTTTTTGTCAGGCTCCTATATTTATGTTCAGCAAGGTTGGGCATGTTACTTTAAAAAAGTAATTAGTTTTAGTTAGTACCTGAGTTGCATCATTATAAAAGTAACTAATTTATGTTTAGATATGTCAAATAACTTGGATGCCCCTAATATTAAATATGTCAAAAGAATGAAATTTATGATGATTTTTTTTTTTTTTGTTTACTCACCAGACTAATATTAAATATCTGATATACTATTATGTAGTAGTCAACATTTGAAGTGGATCAGAAACGTTCTTTAAAGTCGTCTTAAGACAAGAATGGGTATTGTTTTGGTTTTAGGACAACTTTGCTAAGAGGTTTTGACCCACCTTAAATGTTGACTACTATACACTGCCCTCCAAAAGTTTGGAAACGCCCTAGAAAAGTGGGGTTTTGGACAATATTGGCATGAATCCTTTTTAATTTGTGATAATTTTGCACTGATAAGGGACAACACAAACTATGAAAACATATTTTATTACATAAACAGTTTATACATAGAAAAAACTTCAATTTTCGATTCATCAAAATATCCAGCATTAGCAGCTATTACAGCTCTGCATAATCTGGGCCTAAATTCATTGTATTCTAAACGTAATTGGCAATCAATTGCTAAAGCTATTAAGGTGTGCTGACCCAAAAATCTTTTAAAAACCTGGGCCAAGTTTAAACCAGTAATCAGGCATCACAGCTGGCACAGGGGCATGTCTGAATGTATATATTGCCATTATTATGTAATCAAATGAAAATTATTATTGCTGGTCTTCAATGACAGTGTCAAGTTACTTTAATGTATTTGCACCAAAAAATGATAAGGATTTATGCTGATATCATCCAAAACCACACTTTGCCAAGGGTGTTTCCAAACTTTTGGAGGGCAGTGTACATATATAAAGCTTAATGGTACAGTTTTTTTTAAATATCTTAAAGTACACTTAGCATCAGTCAGTGAAGCAATATAATATGACATTATAATAATTTAGATAACAAAACCGGCAGTTCTTAAAAGCTAAAGAATTCCAAAGGAACTCAAACTTCCAAAGGAAAATATAGCAAAGAATATCGTTTACATGTAGCATGTCAATTCTCTCTCGCTCTTTCTTTGCGTGTGTGAGACAAAGCAACTGCTAGTCATGTGCCTTCACACTAGAGATTATGGTTTGTCAAATATAGGTACGCTGCAAATCCATTCAGATTAACTGAAAAAATTAAATTATGATAATATTACAATAAATTATAGTAACGCATTTTGTTGTCAGTAATGGTAACGGGGGAAACAGTAATTAATTTGATTACTTGTTACTGAAAAATGATGCTGTTATTATCGCCGTTTATTTATAATGCCGTTATTCCCATCACTGATGTTCAGTTATTTCACTTTAATTGCATAGAAAATGGCCTATACATTGCCATTAGAAAATTCCTGAACGTAGGAGCCTGATAAAAATTTCTGACAGCACTTAGAGGCTTTTGCATCTGAACTCTCTCTCTCTCTCTCTCTCTCTCTATATATATATTAGTGCTCAGTTCATTTTTTTAATCAGTGTAAGATAATAAGTTCATTTGTCCTGAAATGACGTTCACTTCCGTTTGATTAGTGCTGTTTACCACAGTTGTTTTGTTTTCCCTACAACAAAACTACTGAATAGGTCTAGCTCATACTTATAAATAAAACACAGCAATGCAGAAACCAACTAAATCATACAGTGTGTAAAAATTGCCTTTCTTGACAGGAAATAACGCTCCAGGAACCATGTAATTCAATAGACAGCTCGAATGCAAGTCTATGAGTGGCTCAGAGCTGTTTATTTGCAATAAAAACAGCCACTGTAATAACCCCAAATAAGTCAGAGTAACAGTAAAAGCTCATCTTACATGCCGTGTTTTCATAGGCTCAGTGATCTGGGGGCTAGCACTTTATCTTGAGGACCTGTGCAAAGAGCACCGTATTGCTGATCCAAACAGGCACACCTGGAGCCCAAACAAAACCCGAGCACCTGCCCACTCAACCTGTGCACGCGGCCTCTTTTCTCAGTGTGAACCGTGTGCCAAAACTCCCCCACTGTGAATGCAATAGAAACCCCTCTTCTGTTTACGCTCTGTAACACCTTTATGGCTAAAACGCCAACTTGAAATGACATATTGGAAAGTATTGATTGATTTCTGCTGCTGCTGAATGATGGTAAACAGTTATGGTTATATATTAAAACCATGGATGTGTTTTTTAAGAAGAAAAAGGAGGTGCAGTATCACTTAAAAAAAAACTGGGATGAGAACATATTCGACAGCATAACAGTAAAACTAAATTATTATGAAATATGACCTTAAAAAGTGTGTAAAGCACTCATTTTTCTAAACTAACCCTGTCCAACAGAGACATGGATAAAGTTTCAGAGGGAGGCAGTGTCTCTTTTTCTCAAGCTCATTGAGATTGTAAAGCTGCCTGGACTGTGAGGGTTAACAACAAAATACAAGGTAAAAGTTATTTCAGATTCAAAGGAGGCAGTATTTCCTCATTGTATCAGCACAATGGCTGGCTGATAATAAATCACCACTATAATTAAAATGTATTATTTTAATTAAATTACTTTTTTTTTTTTTCAAATAAATGCATTCACCCTTCACAGTTCAGGAATTTGTTTGACAGGCGATTTGACGAATTATAATGCCAAATCTGCCATTTTGTCCGACAAACAAACCAGATAGGAAAGTAGATTAACATAATTGAATTTCTGCAATTGAAACAAGATACACTGCCCTCCAAAAGTTTGGAAACACCCTAGAAAACTATGAAAACATATTTTAATACATAAACAGTTTATACATAGAAAAAACGAATCTGGGCCTAAATTCATTGTATTCTAAACTTAAATGGCAATCAATTGTTGAAGCTATTAAGGTGTGCTGACCCAAAAATCTTTTAAAAACCTGGGCCAAGTTTAAACCAGTAACCAGGCATCACAGCTGGCAAAGGGGCATGTCTGACTTTGACATGTATATATTGCCATTATTATGTAAACAAAATGAAAATTATTATTGCTGGTCTTCAATGATAATGTCAAGTTACTTTAATGTATTTGCACCAAAAAATGATAAGTATTTATGCTGATATCATCCAAAACCACACTTTGCCAGGGGTGTTTCCAAACCTTTGGACGGCAGTGTACCTTCTGATGTTCATTAATGTTTATTTTGTACAATAACTAGTAAAAAGGAAGAGATGATTGGTTCGCATGCCTCTTGAACTGAGGCGCTACAGCGATCTGTTGCACAACACATTGAAGAGCCACAAAACGGTATTTCACGAGTTCACCTGCCTATCCAGTCCTGATGGGCAATGGTAAACAAACTTGGGTTGCTGTCCTTAATTGAAGCTCGAACCCGAGGCTCGGCTTGAGCGTCGAGTTCAACCCCCCATTGCAATATTACCTAGAGGGAGGCTGGAGAATAACAGAAATAGAGGAGGAGAAGGGGAGATGGAGGGATGCCGGAAGAACTGACGCTGGGACGGTGCAACGAGAGCTGCTTATATAGGCTCGTAATGATGATTGACAGGACTGAATGATTAGGCTCCTCCCGAACCTACGTTTGGAACTTCATTTATTGTTTGAATCTCTTACAAAATTTGAAAGCTAAGACTTTGTTTCATGCCAGAAGTAATCTGCTCTGTCTTGTCTGTCGCCGCATTGGCAATTTTCTCTTTGCTCCGCGATGTATTTTTCACTGTGTGGGAAACATGATGTGTGGTGTGAAATAGGAGCATTGTCGGACATAGCAACAAAGCGGGGTGGCTCTTTGCGAAAGGTCAATTTCATTACTAATAATAGACAAACAAAGAGTAGTAACAAATAAAATGTTTTATTACGGTATTACTGTAATTACTTTTAAAGCATTGTTTAAAAAATGTATATAAATACATAAATGTACATAAATAATATGCTAATATAACAATACAAAAGCATTATTGTTTGTTATATAGCTGATTCGATAAAATATGGAAAAATGTAAGTGGAACATGAATTTACAACAGAGAGTGAAAAAAACAACAACAAATGCTCAAATGCAGAGAGGGTCTGTTCCTCCCCATTTGAGAAGTCCAGCACACGCCACTGATTAAAATCACATTTGGGTATAGAGTAATGGTTTTGAGGGTTTGCACTTGTAGTATTGCTGCACTTCTTTGAGAGACTGCAAATCACCGCCTGCATCCGTACACATCCAGAATAAAAACCCTTTTATATTCTCAAAAGCACTTCCATTTTCTAAGAGCATTCTGTTGGCTCTGTGCATGGATGATGGTGACAAACCTTTAATTTCCCTTGACAAGCTGTCGACAGCCTCCTTATGGAGGACAGGTGACTTTTCAGAAGGTTATTCATGTAATTGTTTATTTATCATCGTCTTTCTGCTAAAAAATCCCTCGCTCTCGCTTCCTTTCTCTATTTCTCTTTTTCTATGTTCCTGCTTACATATAGGAAGGTCTCTTTAACTAACATCGGCTTTTAAAGAAGTCCTTCGCTTTGAAAACTAAAAGAACCCACCTAAGGCAGCCAATAAGAAGAAAACCGTGCATTCTTGCTCTTGAAAGGCCTGATTAGAGGACACAGGGACACATCTGTCTCTGGTTTCAAACTGACCTCTAATCTGCCTACAAACGTCATTCGAGCTTCTAAAGAGAGTAGCGGTCATTGTTACCATTCGTTGAATACAGTGCGGATGCGAGAGACATTTCTGTGACGTGTTTATGTGTGTGTGTGGTACAGTAAATCATGTTTGTCAGAAATGATGCTGACAGCTTTTGATGCAGCGAGCGTCTGAGCTGGCGTAGAAGCCATTTTGTGACTTGCCATCCTGTAGCCACATGCATAATGCGTGTTTAATGTGATTTTCCCAGGTTTATCTGGCACTGGGCTGGGCCTGATTGCCGCTCGCGTTCCTGCATACTCTTAAGGATGTCTCTTTAGAACTGTCCAGACACATACAGTCCCGTTTCATAAGCCCCTCTTTGCATCTCCACCAACCGCCTTAAGTACTTTGAAGAGTCTTAGAGTGCACTTCACAAATTTCCACACAGGGAGCATATCAGCTGTCAAAAAATCAAGCTTTTCCATTCTTTAACATCTTTTTTCCCCCGCTTCCTCCCAAAGCCTTTCCAACTTCGCATCAGGTTGGGCTAATGCTTTTTTAAAGCGCGTTTCCCGCAAGATTCATCACAGAAACTTTGACGAATCAGCACTCAGTTAAACTCAAAGTTTGAAGGAAACGCTCATCCAGGTCTTTTTTCGAACGCTAGAAGAAGGGATACACGAGGTAAAAATCACAGATCCGTGAGGCTTTTGAATTTTGAATTCACAGACCTTGAATTCAAACCACCAAAAAAATACCGCACGTATCAGCAAAACAGCACCGCGGCCCTGTGCGCGCACCATTGTGCGTGTCTGTGATCATCTGAAGAAGTTTCGCTGCTGAGCTTTTCGTTTATGCAGAAGTTTCCAACTCTTCAGGGTGCCACGGGTCTCGTCTCTCCCCCCCGTTTTCCATCCTCTAGTTTTTAATTCTCCTTTTCTTTTTCTTCAACTCCTTTCCCTTTGCTCTCACACGGAAGAGCATCATCTTTGCACATATAGCACTGGGTGTGATGAGGGATTCAAGTAATACAAGCATCTGCTCAGGGCTTTTGTGTTCAAAAGATTCAATTAAAAAATAATTACCAAAAGATTAGTAGTAGTCGAACATGACTGTACTGTTTGAATTGATGTTTCTTTTCATCTGGTTTAATAATAGAATGCTTTCTTAATTAAGAAAAAAGGGCCGCTGCAGTGCACCCTGACTGAATAAAAGTTTGTTTGATGTGTTGAAAAATTAAATATTTTTTTGATCTAACAAATTAATTTTTCCCCCCCTTTTCCCTTTTTCACTAGCAGGAGATAAAGACAATTTAATTTAGATACCAATGGCTAGAACAAACCATTCCCTGAGCTTCGGTCAACGAACGCGCTATAAAACCAAGCCCAGAACAATTAATTGCTATGGTGTTCATCTACAGCGTGGGGTTAGCTACGCACGGACGTGATAGAGCATATACGACTGGTAATGATATCGGGAGAGAGGATCCGGCGGAATTTTCTCCTTAAATTACCTTCTCAGTGGTGTCCCACACCGTGCGGCTAATGCACAGCTTACAAATCCCACGCGTGTATGCAAACACAGCGGGAATCTCCCGTGCCGCCGTAATTATCCCGCCATTTTAATCTCTGATGGCCTTATGTGAGATTACACACGCTGGAGCATGTATCAATGCTCCGACTTTGGCTCTGCCACACCGCACGGAGCAAAACTGAGCATATTCATGAAGCCGTGATATAGTGATGTCTGATTCGTGAACAAATTGTGCTTTCGAGTCTGTTCTTTTCGATGAATCGGTTGAACTTCTTTATAAAACAATTCTTTCCCAAATGGATCTTACTTTAATTCAGCAAAGACGCATTAAAGAGACCAAAAGTGAAAGCAAAGACTTATTCATTGTTACTAAAAAATTAATTTAAATTAAATGCTGTTTTTTTTTTTTTAATAAATAAATATGTTTTTTTTTAAATATTAAGTAGCGCAATAGTTTAAACATTGATAATAATAATAGTCATGTGACACTAAAGACTGGAGTAATGGCTGCTGAAAATTCAGCTTTGCCATCACAGGAATAATTCCACTCTATTTCATTTTATTTATTTATTTATTTATTTAAAATAAAGTTTGAGTTTGCATAATATATGTCTGTGTACTGTGTGTAATTATTATGAATATATAAATACAAACACATTCATGTATATATTTAAGAAATACTTACAAGTATATGTATTTATTATAATTTTTATATAATTTATATTATATATAAATAAAAATATTTTGTACATAAATAACATATTTATCTTAAATATATACATTAATTTGTGTGTATTTATATATACTTAATAATTACACACAGTACACACACATATATTAGGCGATTATTTGCGATTAATCACTTGACAGCCCTTATTTATTTATTTATTTATTTATTTATTTATTTATGCAGCCGTAAATCTTACACAATTGACCCCAACATTTTGAATGGTAGTTTATGTTAAAACAATAAACCCAAAAATGAAATATTCTCCCACATCAAAATTCACCAACGTATTTGTTTGGAACTGTTTTATGCCTAGTAAATGGTGCTAGATCTGTGCATATGTCTCTTCTGATTCAGAGAGAACTTTTCACCGGAGAAGTTAAAAATGTCACAAACATGCAGCTTTTCAATCACAAGACATTAATTGATGGACTGGAGTCGTGTGGATTACTTGTGGATTATTGTGATGTTTTTATCAGCTGTTTGAACTCTCATTTTGACGGCACCCATTCACTGCAGAGGATCTACTGATGAGTAAGTGATGTAATGCTAAATTCCTCCAAATCTGTTCCGTTCAAGAAACAAGCTCATCTGCATCTCGGATGACCTGAGGGTGAGTAAATTTACCTTTAACGAGTATACTATTAACTTAATGACTTCATTTTCTGACACTTTAATAAAATCATTTGATCCAAAAAAGTTCTATATTTACAATAAATAAATAATAATAATAATTAAGTAAAAATTAAGTTTAGACAGTTTATTAATTAAAAAATACACCAAAAAATGATCAGCAATATGTGCATGCATTTGGCTTTTTTAGGACATTTGAGCATGTAAAATGGCAAACCAGGATGCTAGGGACCATGTGGTGATGTACAGATGCAAAAGAATAAATGCTTTTTTTTTTTTTTTTTTGAATGGGTTAGTTGAAACAAGCAGAAAGAAACCACTGATTCACAGAAATGAGTCAGACTTCCCTTCACTACAAGGCTAGTCCCTCTGTTAGTCCATGTTAGTTCCATGCTTCAGAGCGCTACACACACACACCACCTCGCTCTCTCTCTGTCTGCTCTCCTCACCTCTAATCCACACTGGAGCTGGGGCTGTCAGAATCCCCGCTAACTGTCACACCGCTGACCACTTCATCTGCACCCCCACAGACGCACAGGCCCGACTCCATTTGACCGGACACTGACCTCAGCCTAGTTCAGCTGGGAACCCTCACGGAGAGGAATAGCAAAAGACAGAGAGAGAGAGAGAGAGAGAGAGAGAGAGAGAGAGGGAGAGAAAAAGAGAGAGAAAGACATAAAACAGGCCTGTGACAAATCAAATAGCCTCTGAGCTCAAGGCCCTGTGCTTGCTTTGCTGCCTCATAACCTTATTTGTTCTGAATATCGCAGAATAATAAATGATTTCTGTCACACTTTTCAAACACCCGTGCAACTTGCACGCCGTGTGTATGTTGGATAATGTACACAGTGGGGCCTATCTGGAAAAGAGAAGGTGAACAGCAGAATAGAAAGAGAGAGGGTGAACATATGACATATTCGTTTTATTGTCATAAAAATGGTTCAAATGAAAGAAGGTAAAAAAGGTTTGTATAAACAAGGCCTTTGCGAAAGGGAACAAGAATGAAAGCACTTTATGTCTTCAGAGATTGCTGCTACGCTGGCAGTGTTTTCGTCTTTGTTTATACAACGCTATTACATCACTGGCAGACTTCATATGCACAGCTTCCATTGGTTTATCTTCAGTAGCATGTAGACAAAATCATTATGAATGTGATTCAGAAAGCAATTCTTTAGAGATCAGAACATTTTCTGATTATAAGGTTCAACTATACATAAATGCATATTTATAATTGCATATAATTTGTCTTTATTATTTTCTTGTAAAAGTGCTGTGTTATTTTAGTATTACCTAATATTAATATAGCTTTTTATTTTTTATATACTTTAAAGGTTTTAGTAATTCTGTTATGCACTTGTAGTTTTTTCTTCCAGTTTTAGTACTTAAACTTCTTTCAGTTCAAATTTCTATATATATATATAGATTTTATTTCAGCTTTTTTTTTTTAAGAACCATAACAATTTGAATAGACTTACATTTAGTTTACAGTAACAACAATGATGTAATGAATAACAGAGCAATGACTTACATTTAATCACAGAAAATCACATTTTGGTTTGTTGACCCGGTTCAAACGAGCAGTTTGAGGTTCAAGGTGACCCGAGCTGTTCTTTGTTAGTGTTATTTTACCGTACCTAAGAAGCTGCGCCGAATGTTAATTACGGCTGACAAATCTAATATATATAATATATATAAAAAAGAAACAAGTTTATCCTTTTGGGGGGATTAAATAAAATGTTCCTGGCGTTCTTTATCTTTGAATTATCCGCCTTTGTCTACTTTGACTGTCCCTGAATATTCAAGAAATGAATGTTGGCAGAGAGAAGAAAAGATATTAATTAAGAGTAGATTCTGCATTGACTCAGACTTGTACATAAGACAAAAGGTTAAGTAAATGCCAGGGCTGCTATGTCACCTCAAACAATGAGTATTAGCTTTGGAATCATTAATGTCTGCTGAGAAAACACAGTCAAATTGGAGTCTTGATTGCCAGAAAATGTGAGGCCAGGGCTGTTTCATTTCAATCTATAGTTAAATTAGCCTCCGACAGCGGGTTGAAAACACACAATTAACTGAGCTAGGTGGGGCGTAGGGGAACAGCACCTCTAATGCACCGCTAGATTGAGATTGAGCCGGGCTTCCAAATAAGAAACATCTC
This sequence comes from Labeo catla, assembly GCA_012976165.1. Taxonomy (NCBI): domain Eukaryota; kingdom Metazoa; phylum Chordata; class Actinopteri; order Cypriniformes; family Cyprinidae; genus Labeo; species Labeo catla. The sequence continues at coordinate 1,939,417 of VONZ01000020.1, read as the reverse complement.
GTCGGCTTTACAAATCAAAGAAGGGGCTCCCAGGCTCCTAGCCATCTAACCTTGTCAGTATGAACTCATTGTCAGGGGCTGACTCTCCCAGGACCCTTGATGGAGATGAATTTTGGTCAAAACACATTTTTGTGCACTTTTACAACTCGTTGAATAAGCAAACGGCATCGTGCTAAAACGGGCCAGCGCTGTCTTCGCAAAACCGGTGAACATGACAGTAAGTGAGACGGAGCAAATAAACAAATGAGCAGGACGAAAATATATAAATAAATGGTTGAGATGCTCTGAAGATTTCCCTCTTTAAACTGATAGAAATTGCAGAGGCATTTGAGCAGCGCCGAGGTAGCGTTTCCAAGCATATGGCGTTTTAATTCCTGTTTGTCTCATCTGGGTAACTCCGGCCCAGCAAATCTCCGACTCCATCCAGGGAAATATCCGAAGAAGTGAATGCTTAAGAACAAAGGGTTTCAATTTCTTCTGTAATGGGGGTTTCATTCCCTGTATTTTCCACAGAATTATGAAACGGAGAATTCGGTTCAGTCGCTGATTTATTGGCTGTTATCATCTCGGCCTGTCTCTCTCTCTCTCCCCAATATACGAAAATCAACAGACATTTCAAACGTGCATCTTTCCTCAAAACTGCTCCATCAATAAAGCGCACAAATAACCCAACATTTCGCTCGTGACACCAAACACGAGACCGTCCTGAACAAGCGGCGTGTTCATTTTTAATCATGAGTCGCCTTTGTGGCTGTTGACAGCTAGTGAAGTATGACTAATAAGAGCGGTGTTGTTGCTTCCCCGCTGAGGTGGAATGGTCTCTTCAGACACAGAGCCCTGTAGATCATAATAAATTTCATTGCGGGATGGCTAATAATCTCACTGTTTCACTTTGGTGGCAATCACAGCTACTACAACGCGTCATGATTCACCAATTAAGAGGCCATATTTCTTCAGGCTGCCAGTGCAAATGGACAGCAAGTGTTGGTGAAGTCAATGGATGCTAAGCTGAGCTCAGTGGCTCACTCACTGTAGCGTCAGATCAACATAAATCCTGTGAGATTTATTAAGGTATAAATATATATTCATGTACACACATTCACACACTCATGTGAAGAAACTAGTTGTTCATGGAGAAATGTGATTATAAGAAGAAAGCTTACAGTTTTGTCAGTTTTGTTACCCTGCTGAAAAAAACACTAAAACCAGCCTAAGCTGATTTTAGTTGGTCATCCAGTCTTAGCTGGTCAGCAGGCTGATTTTAGAGATGTTTTAGACACTTCCTTAGCTGGTCAGGCTGGTCTTAGCTGGTCAGACTGGGAGACTAGCTGGAACAACCAGCTAAAACCAGCTTGACCAGGCTGGGAGACCAGCTAAAACCAGCTACTTCCAGCTTAAACCAGCTAAGACCAGCCAACCATCTTAGGCTGGTTTTAGCTGTTTTTTCAGCAGGGAAGTTTTGTTATTCTTGATAAAACAAATCTGCAACTTTCAAACAGTTTTTTTTAAACAAGATTCCATTAATAAATGTTGTTTTTACACTCTTTAAAGAATTAGTTCACTTCCAGAATGAAAAAAAAATCCTAATTTACTCACCCCTATGTCATCCAAGATGTTCATGTCTTTCTTTTTTCAGTCAAAAAGAAATTAAGGTTTTTGAGGAAATCCTTTCAAGGATTTTTCTTCATATAGTGGACTTCAATGGGGATCAATGGGTTGAAGGTCCAAATAGCAGTTTCAATGCAGCTTCAAAGGGCTCTTCACGATTCCAGCTGAGGAACAAGGGTCTCATGTAGCGAAACAATCTGTCATTTTCTAAAAAAACAAAAATAAAAAAAAAGAACTTCATGCATTGTGTATTCACTTTGGAAGGCAGAAGTACCAACCCAGTGTTTATAAAACAAACGTGGAAAGAAATTTAAATGCCCTTTACCAAAAAAAAAAAAAAAAGAAAAAGAAAAAAAAGGTAAAATAAGGATGTTGGACAATTTTGAAGTTGGAGTTTTTTGCTCAACCCTACCATATGAACCAAAGTACATACATGAAGAACTAACCACTCATAACCTTTCCAACATGATTGTGTAATGCATGAAGTCATGGACACACATCGTAGAGCAAGTGCAAGATGAACATTTGTGGTTAAAAAGCATATATATGAAGATTTCAGATGCAAAAGCCTCTAAATCCATCTGATGTATTTCTTTACAATTAGCATTTCTTTCTGGCTACTTTGCATAGGTTTCTATGTAAGTACTGGATTTTAGCAAGTTTGAAGTAAAAGTATTTGATGGACGTATACTATGTGTCAGGAGCATTCGCTCAGTATCATTATCTCATTTTTGACCAAGATGGCTTTTAGCTCATTTTGCATCTGAACTCTTCATATGTATATAAAAGGGACTTATCTAGCAAAACATTCGGTCATTAGAAAATGATCGATCGTTTTGCTAGATAGGACCCTTTTTCCTTGGCTGGGGTTCTTTTGAAGCTGCATTGAAACTGCAATTTGGACCTTCACCCCCTTGGTTCCCACAGAACCCTATTATACGTAGAAAAATCCTGGAATGTTTAAAAATTGAAAGTTGAAATGCAAATTGTTCAAAACAGAAAAAACAAAAACAGGCAATTTCCTCAAAAACAACTGTTTATAACATACTTGTACCATCAGAAAGCAGAGACTTAAAATGAGCTTCTGGGTTTAAAAAATATATATTTTTTATTATTATTACATTATTTTTAATGTTCAATTATTCTAAATACATACATACATAGACAGATTTGTGGCTTTTTTTTAGGGCCCATCTGCTGCCAGATGCCACCGCTCATGCTAACATGCTCCTCCACTAAACACTGCAACGCAATATGACACTAACCCTCTGCTACAGTTTAGAGGCCTGCAGAGAAAGAAAGACAGGGAGAGAGGGAGAGAGGGATAGAGTGGCAGTGTGAGAGAAAAAGAGCCATCTACGCTGGTGGTGCCCACACAGCGCCAGCAACGATGCTAACAAACAGACACGAGCCTCACTTCCTGTAGCACATCCCTCAGCGCGCTGTTAGACGAAATAACTGCGTTAGTTATCTTGAGGGAAAACTCACTACTGTTTAACAGCCTAGGACAACAAACAAAAGTAAGTCTATTGTTTATTCTGTCCGTGCTTGCATTACATCACGGCTTCAATTACAGTATTTTGGTTATTACTGCCAGTGCTGTCTCCCTCTAATGTGACAGCTGTTCCCAGTTTTACTTTAAATGTTTGTAGGTTAAATACTGCGTTTTGGATAATGAGAACAATAGGAGAGAGGGAAGCCCCTGGGGCCCCGGATTCTGCAGGGCAGTCTCAGGGTCTGGCCTGGAAAATCAAGCTGCGGGAACAAGAGATACAAAGCACGGGAATCAAAATAAATAAATAATGGAGAAAAATTGGACAGAGAAGCGTCGACCCCTGCTCCCCTAGGAACATGTGCGCCTCTGATCTGCCTAGTATTTCAAGAAAAAGCAAGGTCTTGAACCCCAATCCTTAGACACATAACAAAGCACACTTTTGCAGCTGCCATGCACAACTATGAGCTCGGAGGCCTGAGTGAGTCCCAAGACAATGCCCTCTCTATCAGCCCCAGGACAAATATCTAGACAGCAATATTTTCTGCTTCAACGGCTGCACTGCATGTAACTGTGAGTGTGAGAATAGAGGGAGAAAGTGAGAAAGAGTGTGCCAAATGATTCTTTTAATAACTCATATACACCTAAATAAACGTCAAAGCACGCGGGCACATCCCAGCGAGCATTACTGTAGAGATGGACATCCATGTTTAGACTGTCATGTGGCTGACATTTCAAAATTTTCATTGTCTAATTTTCTTAAACAACTCCTCTGTTTTTGTACCCAAATAACATGTAACATTTGTTACTTTATTTTATTTGGATAAATTGAATAAATAAAAGTATTTATAAAAAATGAGTAACACTTTACAATAAGGTTTTATTGTTAAAATTTTTTTAACAACAATCATTAACATGAACTAACTTTTACCATATTGATTAACCTTTGTTCATTTTAAATGCAAAATTTACTAAAACATTTTAAGGTCAGATGTAGTATCTGTTAACATTAAAGTTAATCTACTGTGAACTGACAAAGATGAAGATGTTTATTGGCTGTCATTAACAAAGATTAATGAATGCTGTAAAATATATCACTTAATGTTAGTTCATGTTAGTCAGTGCATTAAGTAATGTTAACAAATGAAAGCTTATTGTAAAAATGTTACCAAATAATTATTCACAAACTTTTGAATGGTGTTGTATTAAACAACCCTTACATAAAACCCAGTGACTGGGTTGTTTTGAGCCAGTGGTTGGGTTAAAAACCTTCTGGGTAGTTTTATTTAACTTAATTTTTGTTGAAAATGTACTATATGGCTGGCTTAAAATGAAGCCGAAATAGTAAAATTAAATTTAAAAATGTTTATTTTATTTTATTTTATTTTATATACCAGAAATTTGCCAAAATTGATACCTTCTATTTTTTTAGGTTATTTTCTGTTTTATGTTGATGTTTATTGCACATATTTATGTAAAACACATTGTGGTCATGTGACATAGTGAAAATAGAAAAATAAATAAATAAATAAATACATAAATAAAAATTAAAATAAAGTGTCGGTAACAGGTTATTTTCTGCTTTATGTTGATTTTTATTGTACGTTTATGGCATCTGTTATACACATTGTGGTCAAGTAGCATAATGAAAATTAAAAAATAAATAATAAAAATAAAAAAAACATAATAATTTTAATAATAATAATAATAATAATAATAATAATTATTATTATTATTATTATTATTAAATCTGCATTTTAAACTGTTTTTTTTTTTACATATCCCAAATGTTGGTAACAGATTATTGTCAGGTTTTTGTTGTTGTTGTTGTTGTTGTTTTGTTTTGTTTTTTTCTGATTTTTACTGTACATATTTATAGGATCTGTAATACATATTGTGGTCATGTGGCATAGTGAAAATAAAATAAAATAAAATAAAATAAAATAAAATAAAATAAAATAAAATAAAATAAAATAAAATAAAACTGAATTATAAACTGTATTTTACATATCCCAAATGTTGGTAACAGGCTTAAAAGATGCAAAAGCATAAAAAGAAAATTTATAATATTATAATAATAATAGATCTCATATTTGTAATATTTAATAAAAAGTATAGTTCACCCAAAAATTAAAACTCTGTCTTTAATTATCCATTCTCACGCTGTTCCAAACCCGTAAGATGTTTGTTCATCTTCAGAACAGAAATTAAGATTTTTTTGATGAAATCCGACCCTCTATAAACATGTTCAAGGTCAAGAAAGGTAGTAAGGACATTGAAAGGATATAATAAGAAATTGCTGAATGTTGTTTTCTTTGCGCACAAAAAGTATACTTCATAGCTTCATAAAATTACGGTTGAACCACTAATGCCACATGGACTATTTTAATGATATCCTTACTACCTTTCTTGGCCTTGAACATGTCAATTGCGCTGCTGTCTATGCAGGGTCAGAAAGCTAAATTTGTGTTCTGAAGATGAACAAAGGTCTTACGGGTTTGGGACATCATGAGGTGAGTAATTAAAGACAGAATTTTCATTTTTGGGTGAACTATCCTTTTAATTTTCACTATGCCACATGACCACAACTTGTATTACAGATATTATAAATATATACAGTATATATGTAAATATGACAACATACTTTACAACAAAATGATAAGATTTAATTTAAAAATCACTTTTCTAACTACCAGAATCGCAAGAATCTTCAGATGACTTTGCCGCCAAGAATATCATTGATTAAAAACATACAGGCCTCTTTAGAAGTGAGCTCATTTCATAGCTAAACGTCTCTAATGTCCAGGGAAAGCTGCAGTGCAGGCTGCAGTAGGATGTAGGCCAAACTCTGACTGTGTGTTAATGAGAACACGGGTCTAAGGGCTTAAGAGCTGGCATTGAGGCGTAGGCCCTTGACGAGGTCCCACCTTGCCCAGCGTCGGCCCCTGGCTCTGGACTAACTAACTATCCATCACTGGCACACAAGCCTGCAGTGCTGCTCTACAAAAGGGAGGGAGAACGGACTTCCTGTTGGCAGGTCAGCTCTGCAATTACACAGAAACAAAGGTATGAGAGGACAAAGCCCTGCTTCAGGCCTGACCCTGACCTCCTGACCCCATCAACCTCAAACCAACCACAGACCCCAGAACTTCATTTATTTACACTGAGCTCTGAAGTGTAAACAAAAGCTCCCATGTCATTAATAACACATAGAACTTGAGATAAATGAGCTCGCTTTCAATTTAACCACGAGCGTTGTTCATCTGCGTAGTTTTTAATTGAGTTTTTCGTAAATTTCTTTAACAACTGCTCAGTAGATGTTCCCTCGGGGGAAAACGGGCGATACCTCAGATGCATGAATTGTTTTGATATATCAGGATGCAAAACATCAGTCAGATGGTGTGTGTTTTTGTGTGTAACCTCCACTTGAAACAGTGCGGGTTGTGCATAGCTGTGGGCTCGGGTACGGAGAAGAGCTATGAGGAGACCATATGGCAGAAGACATAAGAGTCTCCAGTCAGCATTCCCCTCCGCTGCAGCCCTCCACCACCGGAGCACGGATCCACATCAGTGCTCTCACTTTCCCCCTCTCACTCGCTCGCTCAGACACTCTGCTAATTGCATCCTGTGTTTGTCAATCAAAATCTATTTTCCTTTCCTTTTTTCCTTTGCCTTTTACCACCTTCTATTAATTCCCCTGTTGCTCAAAAGCTCTTTGTCACTCTTGGCGCATGTTATGAGGGCTGGTTTGTTGAAATGAATTCCATCTGAATGGAACCGGCTCGCAAACGTTGGCCGGGCAGCGTCGAACGCCTTGGAATTCTGTACGACGCTCCGTCAAAACGTGAGGGGTTCTGTTGTCACCCAAACCACACATTTCATTTGTGTGAGCAAATCACGGAGGAGAAACTGAACTTGGCTTTGGAGCAGGGTCGTGTTAAAGTCGCTCTCCCACTCAGAGCTATTCAAGAAAGTCAAAACAAATTAGTGAAGCATTATAGAGATGATGGAGTTTGTAGAAATAAAACAACTCCCTGATGAACGGGCCTTGACTGTGGTGGATTTCTCTTTGTCTTTATAACTCTTTCCAGCTGGAGATGCACATATTATGTTCTGAAGTGAAGTCGCGCTTCTCTGCAGTGTGGACGAGAAGATTACAAATCAAAATTATTTGCTTTATTAAGTAGTTATTTTTCTGGCAGATTATTTTGTAAACTAACCTCATAAAGAGTCATAAGTCATAATTAATAGTACAGATATTACTACTGTTTAAAAATTTGGGGTCGGTAAAACTAATTTTTTTTTTAAATGTATAGGAATATATCATTCCAATATGCTGATTTGGTGTTTCCCTACGGTGGCCGAGAGAGCTCAATGCGCTGCAACTTAAGAAAACACATGCAAACAGAAAAAAACGACAACAAATTAAGAAAAGATCTTCATCAGTTGTTTTTTTACCCCTTAATTTAGATTTTCATGATATTTTACTTTGTTTTCAAAACCCCTCTGATAAACAGGTTTATATTATAAATCTCTTAATTATCTTAGCAAAGTTTTATATTCACAAGTCAAAAGTAAGTCAGAAGAAACCATTATATATTACATTTTGTAACACTGATCTTAAAATTTACCTTGAAACCCTCTCTAATATGAGATCTCAAAATAAGAAGCTCATAAAAACAAAACAAATTTTAAAGCTTTTCAAATTTCTGTAACTGCCCTGGAATTTCCTTTTTTTTTTCTGGTATGTTTGTGTTAATTTTGTGTGTTTTCTCTTTCTGCTGTTATTATTTTATTTTTTTGCAGTTGAATTTGCAATTTGAAATGTGCAGTGCTGCCTTGTATTTTTGTTCGATGATGAAACTGAATAAAATAATAATAATAATAATAATAATAATAATAATAATCAGGTCCCAGCTGGGTTCGTCACTTTTTGAGGTCCCCCTGAAACATTTCCGTTGCGGTCCGTGCTATTTGCAGCGCGTTTGTGTGTTTGGTTGTGTTGTGAGAATTTGCAGCGCGTTTCCGTATTTGTGTTTGCGTTGTGAGGATTTGCAGCGTCTGTATTGTCAAACTGATGAAGATGTTTTCTTAATTTGTTGTCGTTTTTTACGTTGCAACGCATTGAGCTCTCTTGGCCTCCGTATTTCCCAGATTATTTGATGAATGGAAAGTACAAAAGAGCATGATCTATTTGAGATAGAAATCTTTTGAAACATTATAAAAGTCTTTACTTTAACTTTTGATAAATTGAATAAATAAAAGTATTTAAAAATTCAGTAACACTTTACAATAAGGTTTCATTTGTTAACAATTTTAAACTACATTCACTAACACAAACTAAATTTTACAGTATTGATTAACCTTAACCTTATTTTAAATGCTAAATTTACTAAAACATTTTTAAGATCAAATGTAATATCTGTTAACATTATAGTTAATATACTGTGAACTGACAAACAAGAAGATGTTTAAAAGCTAACATTAACAAATATTAATGAATGCTGTAAAATATCACTTATTGTTAGTTCATGTTAGTTAATGCATTAAGGGGAGACACTGCAGACAAAAAGACTGTTTTTTTTTTTCATGTACCTGTCAAGTTTGTGATTTTGGGCTTTTTGGTTTTTCATAAAGTGTTTTTTTTTTTTTAGACCAGAGAAAAGAAAACATCCAAAATCCAAAAAACACTGTTACGTGTTTCTTTTATAGCACTTTATCTATTTGTGTTAATTTCAGTTACAATTTTAAAAGCCGTTTTCTCAAAATGAGTTTTTTTTTCTCTTACACTGGGCCATAAATCTTCACTTCAGTAAATCGGCACTTCAGTAGCGCTTACACACACCAAACTTTACATTTTTATTCCTGCCTTTATCCAGAAGGTTTTTACAGAAGGATTTGTTCATATGTGCTTGATTATACACAATATTTTAAACACCGCAAAATTGTGAAAATATATTGTTCTCTGTCTGCTGTAAGTGTTTTCTGAATTATGGAGTTACAAAAATTAGATACCCAAAATTCCCTCTGTAAAAGTTTTTGACTCTAATATGGCAAAAACTTTAAAACTGATTTCATCCAGTGTTTAGTTTTTGTACTAGAAATTTATGCAAATTATTTCAGAAAAGAATGCCTCATTTGCATATTTAAACCTAACATTTCAGAAAACTCGAAGTTTGCAACTATCAATGTAATCAATCAACTGGGTGATAAGGTAAGGCGATAACTATTAGTTTTCTTTTTTTTGTTTGTTTGTTTGTTTTTTTTACCCTATTCACCTGCAGTGTCTCGCCTTAATAATAATGTTAACAAATGAAAGCTTATTGTAAAATGTTACCAAAAACTCTTTGCAAACTTTTAAACAGTTTTGTATTATTCAACCCTACTCTCCAAATTAGGTAGTAAATTATTAAAAAAAATAAATAAAAATACTATACTAGAGGTATTAGCAATAATCAACATGTCTACATTTATTAATAAGCAATTTAAAAATGTTTAAAAATTATTAATAAATGTTCATTTTTTGAATATATTAATAAATGCAAATTTCCAACATATTTTGGGTTCATTTTTTCATATTTTGGGTTCAGGCCGTCTTACCTTAGACGCACCCTGAGTGAGCTGTAAACAGTCCAATTCTGTGTGTCGACTCTGGTGCAGGTGTAGACGTGAATGTCTCCTAAGCGATTGAGGTGTTCTGTTGTAGGATGTAACAATGAACATAGCAGTCGTCATTTACTCGTGACATCTGAGCCGTTGAAGACGCAGAGGTTTAACATTACTTTCGTTTTTGAAGGGTATGTGCCGATCTCCGATCTACCTAAATGCGTCTACGTTCGTCCAAATCATTCATGATGCAGCTTCACCTACAGAAGTGAGTATAATGTTTTTATGAATCTTTGCAAATTGCCTTTCCTAATACTGTGCTAGTTAGCAAGTTTTGTGGCTAAATGTGGCTAAACTAAACACTACAACTCATTATCATTTAAAGGAATATGCAACAAAATGGCTTGCTGTGAAAAGAGCTGATTCTGAGAAGGTAAAAAGGGTGTTTTTTACACTACCGCTAAGAAATTTTAACCAAAGCATGATAGACTTAATTAAGACCCTAAAGAATTATATCAACTTGTGGAAAATGGGCATCCCATGACCCTTTTAAACAATAGTTGAGTTAAATAAAACTACCCAAAAGGTTGGGTTATACTTTCAACCCAATCACTGGGTTTGTCCATATTTCACCCAGCGCTAGGTTGTTTTTAACCCAGCATTTTTTTAAGTTTAGAGTATACTCTCTTCAAATGATTATCAGTACTTTGACATGCAGATAACACAAGGCAAAATACAAATGCAAAAAACAACTGCTATGTGTGACCTATAAAAACCTGGAGTGGAGTAAATTACCGGAGAATACGTCTTTCTAAACACAAAACTTGCACCCCGGTAATGGGAATAAATCAATTTTGGCATCTTCAGAAGCACCACTTGAAGAACGGCACTAGAAATCCTGTGTGTGGATCCTTATCTGGAAAGGTCAGAATGTAATACTCCCTCACTCCAGGAAAGAGCTCACCGAGCACGTGCTTTAATTACTGCCCATAGGACGTGGATTAAGAGACTAAATGAAAATGTCATAAAAACGACGAAGAGAAATCTGTGTTATCGCTGCTTTAACTGATCTTATCATTGCTCTGTAATCACAATCACTTCTATTGTTCAGGGTTGTGCATCAGGGCCCTTTACTATCCAGTGGTAGTGCTGGCACTCAAATATCAGCACATTTGACAACGCTGTGGTCTGGATGTGCTTTCTTTTGTGCTACATTAATTTTAGCGCTTAATAATTTCCATACTGCTAATGTTTACATTAAAGGAGACGTATTTCGTTCCTTTTTACAATATGTCACATAAGTCTCAGAATGTGTCTGTGAAGATTCAGTTTAAAATACCCCACAGATCATACAATTTATCAAATATCATTTTGAAAACGCCTATTTTGGGTAGAAGCAGATACATGCTGTTTTCGTGCATGTCTCTTTAAATGGAAATGAGCTGCTGCTCCCCGCCCCTTTTCCAAAATAGAGCTGTGCTTTTATAGCTCTGAACTCAGATACTCTGCCAAAAAACATCTGCTTGGTTGTGATTATCATGTCTATCTCGCTGAAATCATGCATTTTAAACCATATTAGTTTAAACTTCTGATATGGTTTTCAAAGTGCACTGAAGCATGAAGCATGCACACAGAAAGTGGCTGTCACACCGCATGTGAGCACTAAACTAAACTTCTCTTTCACATCTTGTTGTGTTTAAACTGTCAAATACACACAAGTTTATGTTAAAAACACACGAGTTACAAAAATGTCAGTTTTGTCTGTGACAGTAAATAGTTTGGAAAGAAATCGTGTTTATATTAGATCTGTGGCAGCAGCGTAACATACAGTAAATAAATCAATAAATCTACCACTCTCGTCTCCTCTCTAAATTTGTGCTCATATGTGCCATCACAACAGAACAATTAGCATGCTTTGCTCGAACTTTTACAACTAGCACACAACTGTCGCTTGCAAAAACAAAATAGTGGCACGTGGAAACGTTCTGATTAAGGGGCGTTTTTTCTCAGTTTCTCCCTGTAAATACACTTCATATGTAATAACTTAGAAATAAATATAAATTATTAACGCATAGATGACAGGACCAGACTTGACCACACATTTCCCACATGGGCACCAAGGCTCAACGTGTTACAAAACATGACTAAACACTAAGCCACAGCTCCTGCAAAACTCAAAACAAAAATCTGTCTTTATCTGGTTTAGGTGAGTTCCCTAGTTGTTTCTTTCCTCAATTAGGCCAATTTGAGTTCACAGATTTTGGTTCTTCATTTCACAAAATCGAATCTGTAACTCTGACTGAATCATAAAGCCCTGTTAGTCCCAGGTCAATGACGATTTGCCTAGTGAAGGTGGATTTTAGAAAAAGGTTGTAACTTTCACGGGGAGGTCGCGGTTCCAGTGCTCTGTGAAGCGAACGCCAGAGATCAGACAGACGTTTCTCCTCCCTTCTGCTGAGAATAGGGCTGGTAATATGCGCTGGCAGCCTCTGTCAGCTCAGCCTGCACACCTCTCACAAATTAGGACCTATTTATCCAGAGCACCCTGCACTCAATGGAAATGATTACCAAGACAGTCAAACCCTATTTACACAGTACGTCTTCATCAAAGCAGAAAAAAAAGGAAATGACATATTCTATTTCAAGGACTGTATCTAAACGAGGAGGTAGAAAAGTGGAGCTGAACGCGTGTTACGTGTTAGTTTTACAAACAAATACAAAAGACCAAACGGGTGCGATATGGAAAAACGCACGTGTAGTTAACTGGCTCTCTTAACATACAAATGTACATACAGCGGAGCTGCGTGGATACGTTGGCATGCGTAAAAAGAAAATGCATTATTGTTAAAAGAACTTCAAGGGCTTTTATTTCCTTGTTTATTCTTTTTCTAAATGAGATCAAAAGAAGAGTTGAAACCATTTAAAACTTAAACCTCAACTGGGAAATAAAAGAAAAATAGAAAAGGAAAACAATAATAATGAAATGAATAGATAAGTCAACAAACAAATAAACAAATAAAAGTACAAACAATCGGAGACCTGAAAGACCCTGAGAGAATTTCCCCCTCGAGTTGATTTCTTTTTAGTTCTTTCTTTCTTTTAGCTCCAGAGGGCAGGCGGATTGAAGCTCCCCGGATCCGCTGGTCCAGTGTGACTTGGATCTAATTAGTTGAAAGGAATGAATAATTATCTCATTTCTATTACACTCTATTTGCATGTGATACCAATCAGTAAGACAGTTGTTTTCCATCACTGTGACCTTGTCTTGCATATCTTACATATACAAATACAAAGTGGGAAGTAAAGGGCAACCAGTCGATGACCTTGACCTATAGTCAAAAGTAATTAGAAGATGTCACTGTCAGATACATCGAAGAGTTCAAGAGGACATACAGAGAGTCCAAATCTTTCTCTGGATCAATCTGAATCTGTTTACACCAGCGTCAAGGATTGTCAAAGCTGTAATTTGAAAAATGTCTAATATACAAATCAAGTCAAAAATTCAAATGTTTTTATAATAAAGGACTTGGCTTTCAGCAACAAATTACCAGAATAAATTTTGCACACTACTGAAAGAAAGAAAGAAAGAAAGAAAGAAAGAAAGAAAGAAAGAAAGTCAATTCCTTAGACTTGTGTTTCTTGTATTCAGCTGAAGGGTTTGTTGAGAAAAAGAGTGCAGGCAGAAGCGGAGAACATTTCAGGTCAATAAGGAATCAATACTGGTGGGTGAATCTACACAGAGGAGATGAAAGCCAGTGTAGAGGGCCTTGGCCTGGGTCATTGTTCGCTGGATTAGGCCACAGAGGAGAAAAGATGTTCAGGTTATTCTACAGTACTTCATGGCAAACCTTACAAAAAGTTACTCTTGCAGAAATAAAGGTAGCTGTGATGTAACTGATGATGCACTATGGACTACTGGATGCACTGTATTCTTTATACTCATCGACTGAGCTGACCTTTTCAGATTTTGTCCCCTGTTAACATCATCCTTGTATGAAAGACAGTTTCCGCCATTAAATAATAAAAACAAAACAAAACAAAAAAAAAGTTACTTTTTTTCTTCAGAATTGCATGATACAAACTCACAATTGACTTTTGTCTCAGAATTTTGAGATATGAGCAATTGCAAGTTATAAAGTCAGAATTGCGAGATATACACTTAAAATTCAGAGAAATGAAAGCAGAATGATTTTTTTCTCAGAATTGTGTGATATAAACTCACAATTGCGAGAAATAAAGTCAGAATTGTAAGATAATAAAAAAAAAAACAAAATTTAGACTAATTTCTTGCAATTACAAGTTTATAACTCACAATTCTGAAAAAAAAAAAATTCACAGTTCTGAAATGGCGGAAAGTGGTGGAAATGGGCTTCCATATCCTTGTCATACTACTAGACCAAAAAAAAAAAACATTTTTTGGTTTCTATATTACAAAATAAAGTGTTTCAAATATCTTTAATACACACTGAACTGCATATTTTTTTTTAAAAAAGAAAAAAATTGTGAGTTATAAAGGCAGAATTGTGAGATATAAACTTTTTTCTCAGAATTGTGTGATACAAACTCACAATTACGAGAAATAAAGTCGGAATTGTGAGATAAAAACTTGCAAATTTGACTTTATAACTCGCAATTGCGAGTTTATGTTTTATTCTGAGAAAAAAGTCACGGTTCTGAGAAAAAAAGTCAGAATTGTGAGAAAAAAAGTCGCAATTAGCTTTTTATATTTTTTATTCATTGGCAAAAATGGGCTTCCATATCCTGGAAAAAAATTAAAATAAATAACAAAAAAATGTTTTTTCTATATTACAAAATAAGGCTTTTCAAATATCTTTAACACACTCTGTACTGCATAAAAAAGTGAGTTGAAAAGTCAGAATTGTGAGATGTAAACAAAAAACAAAAAACAAAAAACAAAACAAAAAACAAAAAAAAAAAATCACAATTCCTTTTTACTGTAGGCGGAAATGAGTTTCCATATCCTTGTCATATTACTAGGCAATACATACATACAAACATAAAAAATAAATAAATAAATAAATAAAATAAACATAAATAACAAACATAGCATAACTGTGGTTACAATTACTGGTAACACTTTACAATAAGGTCTATACGCTAGTTTAAAGTACATTAAAGGAAGAACTCATCCAAAAATGAAAATTCTGAAATTAGAAAGAAACTTTCTTAGGATGATATTTTGCTGTTAGTTGTCAAATTCCAAAGTTTTTACTATATAAGTTAATGGCTTCATGCAACTGTCAGAATATCTTTGTTGTGTTTAGCAGAAGAAAGAAACAGATTTGAAACAACTTGAGGGTGAATAAATACCTAGTAAATGTCAAGATTAGCATTAATAAAGATAAATAAATGCTGTAGAAGTATAGTAAATTTATTTAATTTAATTAACATTAACAAATGTTACCAAATTAAACCTTACTGTAAATTATGACCTCTTTCTCTCTTTATATTTATTATATTTTTTATATATTTATAATACATAATATATAGCAAGTGTTGCTTGAGGTTAAAGAGAATCCCATAACATAAACAATAAGGATATTGCACTCTTAAAAATTGCTGAATGCTGCTATAAAGTAACCCTATTTAAACAGAAGCTTAAAAAAATCATAATAAATTACCTGTCCATTGTCTGCATGGAGGCGTTGACGGCATTTAATGTTTCGGTGTAGAATCCTCTGCTTAGCAATCACTCAGTCAGACATTCAGGGATTCCCTGATTCCTGGGTGTTTTCTCTCTCTTTATCGGCTATTCATAATGGGCTGCTATCGATCTGACCCTCTCCTCCCCTGCTGTAATTGCTTTGGTGATTGGTTTAATTTCACAGTCAGTCTGAGCCTAACTTGATGAGAATGCATTTATTATCTTTTCCAATCTGGGAAAAAATAGCAGAACTAAAAGAGAGAAATTGTTCATTCAAATTGAAAAAAAAAGAAAGGAATAAAAAAAGTACTGTATGTTTTGGTATCTCATGTGAGACATTTATTTTATGCATAGGGGGTGGGGGTGAATGAAATTGACCAATTAAGCAAATACGGATATCAATTAGGTGGTATAATTGAGATTTTTGATATATTAAACACGTGTCCCTGGGTGCGTGTGTAATGAGCTCCAGTGTGAGGTATGGGAGTTGATCATATTAGAGCACTCCACCAGTTTCTCTCTGTGGTGCACAAATAAGTGCCATTCATACACATGGGGCTGCTGTATCTGATAAGGTGAAACAAAAATGTCCAGCCCTGCACGGCGAGGACAGGCACTGTTGACAGGGTGCACTTTTATCTTGAGCTAGACCATCACCCTGCTCTGTATACAAGGCTCCTGTGACAGTTCAGCCATGGAAACAACAGAATGTTTCCTGTGTTGGCAAACAGCAGCTCTAAGCTGCAGCACAAACAGTCACAGCTATACAACTGTGTAAGGAGCATTTATTTACAAAAAAAAACAACAAAAAAAAAACAACAACTGTCTTTACAGTGTATGCATATATCAGTGTCATATTTACAGTTTTGTGTTAAGCCCAGCTGTTTTATTTAATTTCTCAAATTTTGAACGGATTACAATTTAAATAACCTTAATTTAATGTATTGTTGCTGCAGATTTTTACATTCACATTTTAGAGTGATTTTAGAGTGTAGCACACTGTAAAAATTCATCCGTTTTGTTAAAACATCATCTTTAAACAGGTTTTGTCCATTTAACAATAATAAATTGCACCTTGACTTTATTTTTATTATTATTATTGCAGTAATTACATTCACTAGTTCATTAGTTACAAATCTTTAACTTATCACTGCATGTGTTTATTTAACATTTATTGCAATAAATTTAATGGATTATATGCAATAAACAATTAAGTTAAAAATAGGTTTTGAATTTGTAATAAATGTTAATTATAAATAAAAATAATTTATATTTTATATAAAATAATATAGAATTTATATAAATATAAACTTGTGTCACTGTGGTGTTAATATACATTCGTGTGATAATTTGGAGTGGCCATTTAAAAAAATAGCTAGCAAATCTCTCATTATGCTATATTATTACCAAATCTTGGATTCAATCTTTCTCTTGTTTTCTTTCAGTTAGCACAGGTGTTTTGAAACTGATTGAGGGAAAAAAAAAAAAAATTGTGATTGAGGGGAAAAAAATCATTACTTGTGGATAATTTTGGCAATATTCACTCAAAAAATAAGGTGCATAAGCTCAGATCAAAGAAGTCTCCAATTAATCAGTTCCAAAACAAAATACAAAACCTGTTCCTCTGAAAGAAAATGAACTGATAAAAAAATATTCTTGCCAAATATTAAACCCAATATTTAGCAATAATATAGTGTAATGAGAAATTTACTAACAATTTTTATAGGCCGTAATTTAATTTAATTTAATTTAATTTAATTTTACTTTATATTATTTCATTTTATTTTATTTTATTTTATTTTATTTTATTTTATTTTATTTTATTTTATTTTATTTTGTTTCATTTCATTTCATTTCATTTCATTTCATTTCTCAAAATGACCAAAACACAACATTAGTGATATAAGTGCAAATATAAGTGTCCCTTAAGTGGATGGCAGTGAGCGGCAGTGTGTATGGCTACCAGATACATCACAAGCTGATTTACTGATTTGTTTTAATATCAGTGGCAAAGAAACAGCTTCACTTCTCCATAATGTCATTCCCTTTTAAGAAGCACAACAATCACGCATATTTTTTTTTTCCAGATCAGACCTGACAGGCAGCTGGTGAAAGGGTCAAGAAAAAAAAAGAAGCATAGGCGCTACAGAGGCTGTTAATGAGTGATGTCCACAACAATATGGTTGCCACCACAAGGCTACAGTTTTCTCTCTTTCTCTGATTTGTGATATGTTTAGAACTATTGTTTGATGCATATGCTTCGTTAATGATCCTTTAACGGATCTCTCTTCATGGTAATTAAGCAAGCTGTTTGTGCAAATCTGTGCCCCATACACACATGTCATGACCCCACTCCCACATAGATGAACCCACATACACAATTTCCTCAAAAACACACAGTTGGAACCGTATAAAACTGCATTTGAGCTCTGGATGGTGTTAGTTGTTTGCAATGGGAGGACGATGAGGTAAGAGGTTCTGAAAAGAAGTACAAGATCAGGCTTTAAATGAAACAAACTCTCGACTTCAGGCGCAGAGAAGATCAGATCAACTGAACATATGGCCTCAGCAACATCCCAAGAAACCAGCATGAGGATTCAATCCAAAAACACCTAAAAAATCCACATGACCATGTAGTAAAATAATCAGATTTACAAGGAAGAAAAAATCATTTTCCTAATCAGTATATTTGCTTGGCTTAACAGGAAACCATCTGAATAGCCTTAAAACAAGATTACTTTTAGAATTAGATGGATTGTTCACCCAGCAATGAAAATTACCCCATGATTTACTCGCCCTCAAGCCATCCTAGGTGTATATGACTTTCTTCTTTCAGACGAACACAATCAGAGTGATATTTAAAATAAAATTAAAAAAGTCCTGGCTCTTCCAAGCTCTATAATGGCAGTGGTGGTTGAGATTTTGAAGCAAAATAAAATGCATAAATCCATCACAGAAAGTGCTCCACACAGCTGAATAATTGGCCTTTTAAAGTGAATGCATTTGTGTAAGAAGAATATCCATATTTAAAACTTTATAAACCGTAATCTCTAGTTTCCTGACGTACGTGTGTTCACAAGAAAGTGGCGTTCCAGCGGATGATGTAGGCAAACGTACACAAATGCATCAATTAATATAATATTAAAACATTTTTAAATATATAGTATTAAAGAAAAAAAAAGTGCAACAACCAGCTAGAGGTTACACATTTTAGCTGTGGATAAAAAATAAATAAATAAAATAAAATAAAATAAAATAAAATAAAATTCCGGATGTTTATTAATTATAGTTATTCATTTTTTTCTGCATTAGCTGTATATTATCTGTACTGAACTTTTGTTGGATATGCATGATTTTATATGTATGTATCTCTTTCTAAAAACATTTTTACTGGAGTTCAAGATAAATACGCTGACTAAACAAATGCTTTTTACAATACAACTGAACTGTCTTGGCTCTAGAAAAAAAAAATTAAAAATGTGTTGAGAATTAGAGGGATAGTTCATCCAAAAATGAAAATTACTCCATGATTTACTCGCCCTCAAGCCATCCTAGATATATATGACTTTATTCACTCAGACGAACACAATCAGAGTGATTTTTAAAAATCAAAAACCCTGGCTCTTCCAAACTCTATAATGGCAGTGAATGGTGGTTGAGATTTTGAAGTAAAATAAAATTCATAAATCCATCATAGAAACTGCTCCAGGGGTGAGTAATGGCCTTCTGAAGTGAATCAACGCATAAGAAGAATACATTATATATATATATATATATATACACACACAAAAAAAATATGTATATATATATATATACACACACACACACATTTTATATATATATATATATATATATATTTTATTTATTTATTTTTTATTTTTTTGGTGTATATTCCCCGCACCTGTGCTGAACATTTGTTGGATATGCATGATTTGATATGTATGTATCTCTAAAAATATTTTACTGGAATTCAAGATAAATATGCTGACTAAAAAAATGCTTTTTACAATCCATCTACAGAACTGTCTTGGCTTTAGAAAAAAAGAAAAATGTTAAGCTTTCAATTTCAAAACAGATTAATGTTCAGTGATGTGGCATTCCAGTTACAAAAGACATACGAATAAGATACGAAGAGAGAGAGAGAGGGAGAGCGAGAGAGCTGAACTCTGCCTTGTTTTAGGTCACCACTTCATGTCACAAGTGGGAGAGTTTGTCAGCTAATGTAGTGAGCTGCTGGACAGCACCGTGACTCCACAGTACATCTTGGCATTCATAAACATGTCACACTCCCGCACACACACACAGAGCTGCTGAGCATTGGCTAAAACACCAATTCCTGAAACACTGGCGAGACGGCCTTAAAATGGACATCTCTGCTGTCCCTGCACATGATGGATAGCCATGATAATGTTACTGGGACCAACAGCAATAAAAGTGACTCTGTCCAGGCATAAAGTACACAAATCAATCAAACTCAAGGTAATATAATTTATTACCCACCAAAACGGGAAATATGCTGAAAGACAAACACACGCAGCAATTCCCCCATGTTCTGTGATAACCATTACCGAAGAAGAGGCAGCGGCGGGGATTTCTATTGGCCGGTTTCGCGCGGCACTGGGCAGTACGTCTTGGGAACAGGATGAGCTGTGATCCAGGCCTGTTCCGCTCGCCGAGGCCCCGCAAAACAGACCAGCACCACTGACAGCCATCCAGACTTTAACCCACCAATTAACATTTGGAAAGGATTAATCAGCTCCCATTTGGAGCCCAGTTTTAATGAGACTGAGTATGCTTTCAGCCAGATGTCCTCCTCTGTAGGTATCTATGAGAGCCTGTTGGTTTAATTAATTATTGATGTCTTAATGCCTCCTGCTTTGTGAGTCTCAGTCACTGGTGAGCCATGTGTCTCCAGCCTAAGCTAAGCCAGCAGTAACTAGGGTTTTTTTATATTTATGTGTGTGTGTGCAAGAGAGAGAGAGAAAGAGAGAGAGGGAGGAATGAGCTAAGTGGGGAAAAACGTGAGAGAACGAGATGCGCTTGGCACTTGAATGCACTGGATTGGCCTCTTCTTTTCCTGCGCTGTTCCACATAAACATACATGCAACCTGACCTCCGCTCATGCACTTTAATTTGAGGTGATTGCATGTCCACTTACATAAATTATACACCGACCAGTGTGCATTATTGATGCAGCAGAATCCAAAAGACATGCTGGATTACTTGACTGAAGGCACATTATCAAAAACAGAATAATTGGTCCATTTTAAGTGAGCAGTTTTATCCTGGGGTGGCCCACTACTAGAGGACAGGTGTACTGTAATATTATATATTTAATGTTTTATATTCAAATAGACACATTTGTATCTCATCTCATTTTGCTGTCTTACTGCCTCACATCCACTCCTTTCTACTTCATTCTTCTCCCCATCTTCTGTCTCATCTTTTTTTCTTTTCTTCTCATCTTCTTTCCTCTCCCCTGGTTTTCCATTACCTTGCCTCCTTGTTTCCTCTCCCCTAGTCTCTTCTCAGCTCCTTTCCTCATCTTTAATTTTTTTTTGTCTCCTCTCATAGTCCCTCATCTCATCACCTCATCTCCTGTTATCTTGTCTATATTCCTCACAGCTCCTCTCGTCTCCTTTCTGTGCCTTTCCTTCCCTCTCCTCCTCTTGCCTCCTTTCCTTTCCTTTCCTTTCCTTTCCTTTCCTTTCCTTTCCTTTCCTTTCCTTATCTCTTCTCATCCCTTTTCCTTTCATCTCGCATTATCTCATATCCTCACTTCCCCTGTTCTTTCCGCTCTGCTCCTCTTGTCTCATCTTCTTTCTTTGGTTTTCCTTGCATTCTTGTCTCTCCTGTCTCCCCAAATCTCGTCAACTCTCCTCTAGTCTTCACTCACCTTGGCTAATTTTGTCTCCTTTTGCCTTTTCTTCTTTTTTCCCTACTCTCTCGTCTCATACCACCTCGTGTAATCTTTTCTCATCTTTTTTTCCTTTCGTCTCCACTTTTCTCCTTTCCGCTTCTCTACCGATTGTTCTCTTCCTCTCCTCCTCTTCTGTACTTTCTTATTGTCCAATTGCCTTTCATCTCCACTTATTTTGTCTACTTTCCTCTGCTTTTATCATCTCATTTATTCTCATTTTCTTCCTTCCCTGTCCTCGTCTTGTCTCCTTTTCTTTTCTATCCTCAACTTCCTTTTCTTTTCCTTCTCATCCCACCCTTCTGTTTTCCATATCTGTCCTTATCTCATTGTTTCTCAGCTTCTTCTCTCCTCTAGTCTTTTCTCATCTGGTCTCCTTTTCTCTCTTTCTGTCTCATTGTCCCTTTCCTTTAGTCTCCTCACGTCTCTTCTCAGCTCCTTTCCTCTAGTCTGCACTTACCTTGTCTCATTTTGTCTCCTCTTTTTACCCCTCCCCTCTTCTCTCATATCCCTCATCTAATCTCGTCATCTTTTTTCTTTATTCTCCGCTTTTGTCATATATAGATTGTTCCTCTCCTCCTGCCCTGTATTGTCTTCTTGTCTAATCACCTTTTTACGCCTACTTGCTTTATCAGCTTTCCTCTCATTTTCCCATCTTATTTATTAGTAATAATATTTATTATTGTCTCTTCTTTCCTCAACTTCCTTCCTTTTCCTTTCTTCTCATCCCACCCTCCCACTTTCCCATACTTTATCTCAGCTTCTTCTCTCCTCCAGTCATCATCTTGTCTCCTTTTCTCACCTTCTGTTTCATTGTCCCTTTCCTTTAGTCTCCTCATATCTCATAATATCTTCTCCTTTCATGTTCTTTTCTTTCCTCTATTCTCTTCATGTCGTATCAACACATTCTCACTCCAAACTCGTCACATATTGACGCTTAGTCAGGACCCCTTGGCGTCACTTTTTGATGCACAAGGTACCCCAGCAACGTCATTTTTCGACATGCAGGGTCCTCCGTTGCTATAAATAAGAAACCTTTGGTGGCGACATGGTGACGTGAAAGGAGTTGGGAATTTTTTTTAATTTTTCCATTATTGCATACATGTTGGTGTGTGTGTGTGTGTGTGTGTGTTTCAAATGTAAACAGTCAAAACTAATTTTTTTAACATTACACTATTTACATATTAGCACGTAACCCAACCCCTGCCCTAACCATTTGTCAATGTAAAACACAAGATATAACAGGCAGATACAACTACAGTCGCAATTTATTTAAATAGTATTAATATCCCAAGTCTTCAGAGGCAAAGCAATTGATTTCTGAGAGGAACAGACGCGATCGCCATCTCTATCTACCGTAAAGCTCATCCTGTGTGCAGTCTGTGCACAAATTTAAAAATTGCTGCCAGAGAAAGCATTATGTCAGCTTTGGTTATAAAATCCCAAATGTATATATATATAAAATGGCTCTTTTGTCTGGTGAATGATTGCATCATGATAAACAAGTTCGGAAGTCTCTTTTTGAATGTGATATGAGCGGAAGCGAGATAATTTTCAGCGATTAAAACCCTACGATTTACTCTGTTCTTTGCATAAAGATATTGGAGGACTTGGAATGTATGTATGGACTTTGCAAATGCATGCAAACCATTAAATGCAACGCATAATGCAAACAACTAAAAGCAATGGAGGACGCATGTCCAAAAGTGATGCTAAAGGGGTACCCTGAGCGTCAAAAAGTGACACCAAGGGGTACTGTTGGGAGTGAGAACGCGTTGGTCCAATCAACTTTCGTTTTCCCCTTATCTCGTTTCCTTTCTTCTCACCTATTCTCATCTCCTCCTTACTTATCTCATCCCATATCTCCTTTCCTCCTGCCTTGTTTTCCATTATTTTGCATCCTTGTCTCCTTTTGTCTCCTCTTCTTTTATTCTTTTGTCTCCTTTCCTCTCCTCTCTCCTCACCTAATCTTTTCCCTTCGGTCTCCGTCATCTTCCTTCACTGTCCTCGTCTTGTCTCCTTTTTCTTCTTTCCACAACTTCCTTTCTTTTCCTTTCTTCTCACCGAACTCTCTTGTTTTCCCATAACTTGTCTCCTTGTCTCATCTTTTCTCAGCTTCTTCTCTCATCTTGTCTCCTTTTCTCATTGTCCCTTTCCTTTCATTCTCATTTCTTTCCTCTATTCTCCTCATGTCTCATCAATCTTTGTTTCCCCTTATCTCGTCTACTTTCCTTTCGTCTCATCTTCTTTCTTTTCCTTCCCTTTCCTCCTGTCTTACCTCATCTCGCTTTGTCTCATCTCTTTTTCCTTTCCTCTCTTTTCTTTATCCAGTAATTTCCAAGCTGACTATGCTCAACACACAAATTCCCATACGCAATCACACACACTCAAAGCGTCTGTGTGTTTAAGTGGCGTACGCTCGCAGAGGTGGGGGGGATGAAAAACGATGCCACGCAACAGAAGCGTTTCCGTGTTCGCCAGTTCCTGCGCATGTGTTTAATCACACTTAATAATGTATCTACAGCACCGGCACCTACTCAGATAAATGGGAACACATGCTGAGGTGCAAGAGATATTTATCAGAACGACGGCAAAAACGCAAACTCAAGCACTTCCCTCTCCCGTGCCCTGCTATTTGGGAAGAATAAAACTCTAAGCAGCGGGTCAAATGGTCAGCTGGAGGTACTAAATGATTGAGTTGTGTTGCCATAAAGCAGAGCCCTGCTCCTCTCCTCCCTCATCCTTTTTGCAGGAGCCTTCCAGTTAATCCCTAGTGAACACTCTGCATTTTTCATTAGATGAGATGGAAGTTGACTCCAGGCCAGAAACAGTGGGGATATACTGGAACAATATTTTGACAAGCCAGAGTCGTAGAACTGGAGTGTGTGTGTGTTTGCACGTGTGTTTTTTTGGGACCGCGTCTGGCGTGTGTGAGGGAGACGAAAAAGAGGGGTGGCATTCTTCATAGTTTTTATCTACTTCAATTGTCACACTGGCTTGGGCACATTGTGAGCCGTTCAAAATACACAGGCAGTTTTTTTTATTTATTTATGCATTTATTCTGCAGTGTGTCAGCCATAAAGTTCAAACCAGTATGTAAAGTGTCACAGCATGATATTTTAGCAGGAGCCGTCCTCCTGTGTAAGTTTTTGGACACTGGAGAAGGCCGAAGCTCCAACGCCAGAGCTGGAAAAAAAACAACGCTGCATGTCAAGGCTCACACGGATGACTTAACTCCTAAATATAGAACGGGAGCTCCATTCATGTAATGTTATTACAGTGCTAATGTGCACAATTGTGGATTTGGTACGGGAAGCCATATAGCCGCCTGCGCTCCTGAATATGTATGTGCTGGAAAAAGAAAGGAGCGTCAACTGAGACACTCTGGATTTGATGTTCAATAAAAGAATAAGCCTTTGACATGAAATATGAGTGGAGCTAGCCTCAATATAAAAGAATGAGGAAGAGAGTTAGAAGTGTGGAGAATTCTCTCAGATGTGCAGTGTGGACTGAATTATGAGAGGGATAGAGCACGTGTGTGTGTGTTCATGTCATAATAAAGCGTCTTATACCTATGACACTCCAGAGGTATAAAAATGGAAAAATGAAAGCAAGAGGAAGCTGGATGAAGAACCGACATCATGAACACGAGAACACAAGAACACGTCCATCAGCACTTTGCAATTAAAACAAACATAAAACTCACACTCAAAGCTGTCATAAAATGTAAATACTTGTGATTAACAAAATATAGAACTTATGAGAAGTACTTATGGGAGGAATTATATATTATTATTATTAGCAGTAGTAGTAGTAGTAGTAGTAGTAGTAGTAGTGACAGTAATGGTAACCATATTATTATTATTATTATTATTATTATTATTATTATTATTATTGTTATTATTTTCAGTAGTAGTAGCAGTAGTAACGGTAATCATATTATTATTAAGGTTATATTAAGGTTAGCAATGTTTTGCTAGTCCTTAATTAAATTTGTATTTATTAAGCAATATATCATTATGGGAAGAACTTATGGGAAGAATTGTGTATTATTATTATTATTATTATTATTATTATTATTATTATTATTACTATTACTATTATTATTATTATTATTATTATTATTATTATTATTATTACTACTACTACTACTACTACTACATATCAACCTTTTTTAGGTAAAATATTTTGTCCTTAAATAAATTGTATATTAAATGGATGTGCAATTATTATTATTGTTATTATTATTATTATTATTATTATATCATAAAATAAACTCTTTGGGTAGAATATTTTGTCAGTGCTTAAATAAATTTTATATTAAATGGATGTGCAATTATTATTATTATTATTATTATTAAGTGTAATAACATAACCCATTTTTTAGGTAAAATGCTTTGTCAGTCCTTAATGAAATGTGTATTTATGTGCAATTAAGCACATGGGAAGTAATAATGGGAAGAATTGTGTATTATTATTATTATTATTATTATTATTATTATTATTATTATTATTATTAAGTGTAATAACATAACCCATTTTTTCTCAGTCCTTTATTAAGATCATGGGAAGTATAATTGGAAAAATTGTGTCATTAGATAACCTTTTTAGGTAAAAATGTTTTGTATTAATTAATACATTTTGTATTAAATGTGTGTGCAATTAATAACTATATAATAATAATAATAATAATAATAATAATTATTATTATTATTATTATTATTATTATTATTACGACTACTACTACTACCACTACATTATTTTACCACACCTTTTCCAAAAGGTTTTAGAACAACTAAGCCACACTTTACTCCTAAAACGTGGTAAAATAATTTCAAATGGCTTGCCAAAAAAAAACTCCATTAAGTAATGTTTCAAACAAAGACAATCTCTGTAAAAACAGTTAAAGCTTATTGTCCTTTAACAATCATTACTGGATCCGGAGTGTCGACAAAAGACTATTATGTGATTTAATGAAATGTCTTAGGACCTGACCTCTTAATGAAACATCATAAACCTTAAAGGCCCCAGAGGGAGATGTGTAAGACAATGTGAGAATGAGAGTGAGAGGATGACAGAAGAGAGCTATGAAAGCAATCACATGTTTCCTAGACCCGCATACTACAAATCTCAGTCCAGTCCAGCTGGAATGGGAGCGGCGGTGAGTGGAGGAAGTGACATCAGCAGCTATCTGAGCTAGCTGGGACCTGATGCTCTACAGACCTGCTCAAGGCACTCTGAACGCTTCAGTAGGGGAAAGTTTCATATTAAGTGTGTTTTCCGTTGCAATTAAGGCTTGGGCTTGATCCCTTCTGACATCGTAATTGTTATTTCAAATGTGAATTAATAAATCATAGCCGTCTAGTTAAGAATGAAAATAGGTCTCCACCAGTGGAGCTTCAGACCAATGCTGCATCTCACAAGAGGTTATTTACCCCCTAAAACACACCATACCACTTTCCTGCACATAAAATGAGAAGAAAGCATGACATAAAGTGATTAAACGTGCAGTTGGGATCCAGCAACAAGAGCGTCTCTTTTCTACACTCATCACTAATACAGTATGCAAATGGTTTACCCTTCTCCGCTCCAAGTTCAGGGCTGGAAAGAATTCAAAATTTATGCTGAATAATGTTAACTGGTCACATCCCGGGCCCTTGCCAGATCCTCCAGGGTTAGTTCTCTCCCGCGGTATGCGACGAGCACTTTAGCTATCACAGTGAATTAGTGTAAGACCTGTAATGCACCTTTAAGTATGTGAGCCCTTTTAAGGCACTTCGAGGTCATCTCCTTGGCTAAATATAAAGTACAACCTTTTGAACATTTATTTTCACTTGCCAGGCCAGTGGCTCAGATAGCACGCAAAGGATAGCATGCACTTTCCTGACCCTCTCTTCCTCTAATGGCCTGAGCTGAGGAAGAAGGCAGCAAGAGGGAGGACAAAAAAGAACAGAACTTAGAAACCCTGAAGGCCCCTATGAGGAACAGGGAGCCACTTGTTATCCCAGCGTGCAGAGTAAGACATGCTAACCGAAAATGCTTTCAGCATGTTTTAGGGAGGGTAGACTGGTAACAATCGTGCTAAACGCAGGAGAGGTGGGGCTGGGTGAGGTGAATTAAAGCTTACATAGATAGGAAGTAGTTGTAGGACCAAATATTTTGCCAACAGTTAAGAGACTGTGGGATGTGAAGCTAGCGACTAGCAATCAAAGATGAACTTTTAGACCATTTGGGAATCATCTCGTCTGAGAACGCATGGGTGGCTCTTAGGAGGAGAAGGGTTGCACAGGTTGTGATATAACAAAATGGTGAATGCTAAGCTCATGAATATTAATTAACCATGCACAAATAACTTATAATGGTGTTTCAATTTAAAACTGAAAAGTAAACTATAATTACAATTGCAGATGTCCTAAAGCCATTTAAACAAATAAAATGTAAAACTAAGCTCTCATTACAAAGGTGTAAACATTCTTGTTGTCCAATTCAAATGCTTAAGCATGCATTTCAATTACTACTATCATATTTATTTTCATAATTTCAAACTTACATTTGCCACTGTCCATTGCTAGATTTCATAGGTCAGTGTATAAATGCATGGATCAGAAAATGATTATCAAATATGACATCTTGTTTTAGTGTTTATTTTATTTTATTTATATTTTTAGTGTTGTTTTGTCTCACACTGATTATTTTTTAGTGTTTTTTTTTTTAGTTTATTTTTTAAGTTAATTTTTGTTTAGTGCTGTTTTGTTTTGTGTTGTTTTGCTTTGTATGGTGTTGTTTTGTTTAATTTTGCTTAGTGTTGTTTTGCTTTGTTTGGTCTTGTTTTGTTTCATTTTGTTTAGTGTTGTTTTGTTTCATTTTGTTTAGTGTTGATTTGCTTTGTTTTGTGATGTTTTGTTTAGTGTTGTTTTATTTTGGTTTGTGTTGTTTTTGTTGTGTTTTGTGTTGTTTTGCTTTTGTTTAGTGTTCTTTTTTGCTTTGTGTTGTTTTTTTGTTTTTCTTTGTTTAGTGATGTTTTGTTTAGTGCTGTTTTTTTTTGTTCTGTGTTATTTTTGTTTTGTTTAGTGTTGTTTTAGTTCATTTAATGTTTTTTTGTTTTGTTTAATGTTGTTTTGTTTACATTTTATTGTATTGTTAAAGTATTATTTAAATATTGTTTATTATTATTTTGAATTAGGTCATTATTTCATGTTTTTTTGTTTTGTTTACATTTTTATTACTATTATTAAAATATTTAAAAATATTTCTGTTTATTTATTTTTTTTTTATAAAAAAATCTGCAATGCAACCTTTCTAATGTTTGTTCATTTAAGTTTTTTTTATACATACGTTTTTCACTTAATATATATGTGATGTGAGTGTGTGTTTTACAGAAGTCTATATATCTGTCCTTTAGTCCACAATAAGAGGGAAAAAAAAAAGCATAAATGGTGGACGGATGGGTAAAGGAGCCACACCACAGACCCCGCCTGGGCATAAAAGACCACTAATCTAGTGAGCCTCTCAGCCACTGGGCTCTTAACCTGGAAATGGACAGATGAAAGAGGAGGAGAGTGAAAGGGAAGAGTATGTGGGGGGTGGTGTTCTGCTGACCCCATTAGATGGGCCAGAGCAGTTCAGCCAGAGATATGACAGGACCAGAGAAGAAATGGAGTGAGAGGGGATGATGGGACGATATAAAAGAGTAGGAGTGAGAGTGCGAAGGAGTAGAGAGAGAGAAAGAAAGAGGAGCAATGGGAGTCACAGGCGAGAGAGGTCTGCTGAGATGACAAAAAGGCACTGAAAAACAGCATAGTAGGAAAACTAAGAACAAAATATGTGTGTGTGTGTGTGTGTGTGTGTGTGCGTGTTTGAGGGAGCTGTAAAAAGAGACAAGGCCCCTCATGAAAGGACTAAAGTGGGCACACGCTTCACTCTGCTTACTGGAGCAGCACATCAGAGGTCAGATGCTCTACACTGAAAGTGATCAACATTTCACACAGTGATGGCTAAAGGTTGTCTACGATGAAATAATGTTTACTTATCACGGACCAATCAGCTGCAGGCTTATACATTTAAATAAGCAAACACTTTGTACCCTACTGTTAAGACAGGGGAAGTGTTTGATAGATCTGTTTCAAAACAGTCCTTTTTGTAAATCTGTAGTAAATCCGGTGGAGATAATCATTTTCTTTTCACTTAAGTGTGGTCTGGAAAAGTACCAGGGTAAGGCTGGTGAGAGAAAGAGTAAAGCAAAACAGAGAGAACTGAGCAGATGTGTAGAGGGGGGCTGAGGGCAGTATTGTGAGAAAGGTAGAAGGGTCTGTCCTGGTGGTCTCTGCACTCACGGCTGCCCAGACAATAGCCGCTAATTGGCCTGGCTGTTGGTGGTCCAGCTGGAATTGCTGCCGGCCCATTGGACAGAGAGCCTCTGGTTACAGCACACGTGTAGTGAGATGCGATGCAGGAGAGTTTCATTTACACAGCCATGCCACATACAACTAAATCACTTTCCATGGTGTGAAATGAAGGTTGCCACTGTGCTGGTATCATGCAGACTCCAGGAAACATGAGAACTATTCATCGTCACACCTGATTCAGAAGTACGGAAGCTGCTTTTGCCACCTTACAGAGGCCTAAAACTCATACTGGTGATACACACATACACAGACAAACATGGGCATAGACACACTGGCAAGGCAACCCCACAGGGGAGACATCTGTGTGTTTGCTGGAGCAGTTGCAGGGAGTGTTAATTATGTATCAATGAGCCAAATGTACACCAGGATTCCGAACAACCAGCATCCTGTGGCCATTTCCAGACATGTCAACACAGAGACTGTGGAAGTGTTTAATGTACAGAAGAGTTAAATATTCATCCTGCATTAAGACAGACAACAAGCACTGTGCACTAAAATAGGTAGAGAGGAGAAAGGAAACAAGGAAGAAACAAAGAAAGGAAAGAGAGAGGGAATCACTGTAAAAAACTGCCAGTTCTGCAGTACACACAACAAAACAATTCAGCATAATGGTCGTTTCTTAAAATATTTATTAAATATTGTTACAGGATATATATATAGCATTTTTCATATTTATTTTTAGAATTATAAGATATTTCCACTTTTTAAGGGATGAGCCCGAATAGTGAATCCGTATTTGGAAAGGCACTAAAAACAAATAACGCATTCTACGGAGCCACTACAGGGACATGGTAAACCCGCTTGCTAGCGGGCAGCCTGTTACATTACAGTACATATAATTGTAAGGAGAGATGACTGATAGGACGATGCCGAATGATTTGCATATTCTGAGCACAAACATCTAATCTTGTAAAATGTGTAGTAAGTACTGCCACTCCATAGTATACACAGAGTATGTGTGATTGTGAATATCGAAAGTGAAAGTAAAAAGTGAGTGCATATTCAAAAGCATTTTCAATGCTCTGCATATTAATAGCAGCTCCCTGATGCCCGCAATTTATACACAGTATTATTACCCAACGATATAATCGTGAGAGAAGGCATTGAAATATATTTTCTCCTCCCATCATGTATTTTTCCCTTTAGAGGTTCTGTAGTAAACGTCATTTCCTTTCTACACACAGTATTTGGATTCGGCACATGCTATATATTTATCTGCAGTGATTCTATAAAATTATTGGTAACACAAGGTATTTATAATTTCATTATAACACATATCTTTTCATAAATACAGTGGCAAGCGAAAGTTTGGGAACCCCTTGCAGAATCTGTGAAAATTTGAATAATTTTAACAAAATAATTTTTAAGATGCTTGCATATAGTCCACAAGACAAAAAAAAAAGCTGGAATTATTAAAATAACCCCCTTCAAAAGTTTGGGAACCTTTGGTTCGTAATACTGTGCGTGGTTACCTGGATGATCTACGACTGTTTTTTGTTTTGTGATGGTTGTTCATGAGTCCCCTGTTTATTCTGAACAGTTAAACTGAGCACTGTTCTTCAGAAAAATCCATGTCCTGCAGGTTTTCCAGCATTTTTTGCATATTTCAACCCTTTCCAGCAGTGACTGTATGATTTTAAGATCCATCTTTTCACACAATGCATGGGGGGTGAAAACTTTTTGAATTTGAAGATCAAGGTAAATTGTATTTTGTCTGCCAGGAAACATGCAAGTATCTTCTGTTGCTTCCGAAGGGCAGTAGAAAAAAAAAGAAGATATTTCAACAAAATAAGAAAAATTTGGACATCTTCATCCTGTTAGAAAGTTTTCACCCCTTGCTCTTAATGCATCGTGTTTCCTTCTGGAGCATCAGTGAATGTTTGAACTTTTTTAAAAGGTTGTGTTTGAGTCCCTCAGTTGTCATCAATGTGAAAAGATGGATCTCAAAATCATTCAAATATGATTCAAAGGGTTCAAATATGCAAAAGATGCTGGAAAATCAAAGAATCTGCAGGACATGGAGGATTTTTCTGAAGAACAGTGCTCTGTTTAACTATTCAGAAGAAACAAGGGACTCATGAACAACCATCACAAACAAATAAACCAAAAAACAGTTGTAGATCATCCAGGTTACCACACAAAGTATTAAGAACCAAGGATCCCAGACTTTTGAAGGGGGTTATTTTAATAACTGCAGGGTTTTTTTGTCTTGTGGATTACAGTAGTCAACATTTAAAGTGGATCAAAACCTTTTATCAAAGTTGTCCCAAAACCAAAACATTACCCGTTCTTGTCTTAGGACAACTTTGATGAACTTTTTTTGATCCACTTCAAATGCTGACTACTATATATGTAAACATCTTTGACAGTACTAAATTAAAAATAACATGCATGATGTATGATCTCTCTTATTTTGTCAAAATTATTCACATTTTTCACAGATTCTGCAAAATTTAATATTGTAATTTAAAGTAATTTTTTTTTTCTCATAAAAAAAGTTTAAATATATAAGGTTATGGGTTTGATTCCCTGAGAATGTCTAAACTGATACAATGTGTACTATGAATGTAATGTAAATCACTCTATATAAATGTACCCAATGCATAAAACATGTAAAATGTACATCATACACATTTGAGCACTACGATGAAACAAAACTAGATCGCACCCATTATAATAAACGGAGCTATCTACACTGGGAGTTGACGGATGCCTCATTTCTATTTTTTACACACTCCTCAGCTACACCTGGCAAGTGGCCCCTAGGTAGTTTAAGTTAGAGACCCCTAATCTAAGCCAACGTGCAGTTGCCTTACATTTAGTCTGTGATTGTACAGTTGAAGGGAAAAAAGTTGTAGAGGTCACGTAAGAATAATTCTGACCCAGCATTCCAAAAATACTTTTATGATGATACAGAGGTGCAGCTCAACCAGGTAGATAAATATGATAATCTTTTGAAAAATGTAGTTCATGGGATGAAATATTACAGTTGCTATTGTCACAGGGGCGCAGCTGACAGCGCAAGCGGCCACAGCTGAGAATGCTGGGCTTCTGGGGCCAACCGGGAAAGAAAACAGTCCCAATTAGCCAGCACAGGCAGGTCAGCTGGGCTCCGAAGTCCTTCTCTCAATTCAGCCTGAAATCAGCATATGCTGCATGTCTTAAAATAAAACACCAATTGAGAAAAAGAGAGAGTGGAAAAAAGCAAGACGACCAGAGAGGAGAACAAGAAAAGGGGCAAATCAGAAAGATACAAAGGAAAAGAAGGGACAGATGTGAGAGAACGAGAGTCAAAAAAAAGAGAGAATGGGATGGGGTGGAAGGAATTATACACAACATTCTGCAGAATTACAAGTCCATTTCTATACTAACTGACACAACAAACTAGTTTCAACACATCCTTAGATCTGAATGCTGCATTAGTAGGACATTGGAAAAACTAGAGATTTAAGAAAAGATTGAAGAGAATGTAAATGTGATTATAGAATGGATTTGTCTGCATATCTACCTCTATCTGTCCATACATCCACACAGACACTGTAAAAACTGGCTACCATGTATCCTTATTAAAGCCCTTTAAATCACAGGTCAGTGAACCGCTGTACTCTAGTCTAGGTAAGGAATGCTGCCTCTAGTGGCCAGACTAGAAACTATACATCTGTTCAGTCTCCACACATGCATTATCGATCACATTCCATCAGTTACAGAATCTAATTTTTTTTACTGAAATTAAAGAGATTCTGAATTAAGATTCGTATGGTGCTAAAAAGGGTTTGGCTGTAAGTATTTGATGCACAGCAAGCATCACACTGATGAGGGAGTGTGTTATACACGGCCCATCCAGATGTAGCAGCCTGCCAGACACAACAAACCCAGCCTCTGACCTTTACGCATGGCCCACATTTAAGAGTGGCCGTAAAGGATCAGGTTACAGACTAAAATAGCTGCCCCAACCCTCTCCATATCCACTCCTAACTCACTCTACCTTCAAATTCAGGGCTGTGGCTCTCGACAGATGTTCCTTTCAACACGACCCTGCAGACTGGCAGGACATCTGGGTAATTGAAGGATGCTGTCAATCCAACTAAGTCCTTTACTTGGAAGTGAGATTGCATGACCTTTGTCTGTCTGAAAGAGCCTGAGGAAGGAATTGTGTCATCGCATAAGGTAGCGATGTGTTCCCCTTTGAGTTTCTCCAAGGCTAAAGAGTCAGAGTAGCATGTCAGAGAAGTCCCATAATAGATATATTGTTGAATTAATTGTTTTCCTGTTTACTCTTCCAATTCTTACGTGCAGGTTAAGAAATGGAACAAGTGTTGCCTTGTTGGCTTGATATGTGTCATCCAGAGATCAGGAAGGTCTAAGAGAAGACATTGTACATTTATACAAAGATAAACGGTATTCTTGTATGGAAGATGGGCTGTAGAACTTGACCTTCACGTTGAATGGCACTGCTCCCTTTCATCACCCTGTAAAGCTGGCACATCAGTTAAAACGTGTTTTTGACACACTTCCTGTCTAATGAAAGCCCACATTGTGTTTGATATCTACACCAGTAGTCCACTCTCACACATGACCTCTGAACCTGAACGTGACCTGCGCAGCCAGAGGCAGATGGGGCAGACCATGTCTCTTTCTACTGACACTACGACCTCACTCCTTTCAAGTGCATCTGCTTAATTAGCTAATGCTTAGAAGAGGAGAAATTAAAAGACTCAGACCTTGGGGACACACACATACTCTCACACAGAGTCTGTGCCGTATAGCCAATATTGACCTTGAGTAGATAGTGAATATTTAAACTATTTGCCGATAGAAACTGGCCATTTGCACAAGGGCTTGATCTGAAACTACCACAAAAGAGCTCATCATGGAAGACTGCTGGTGGACAGTATTTAGCACAACCGAAAAATCCAGCTAATCACACAAACTGAAGGTAATTAAATACGGGACGTTCCCCATGCCATCATCCTCACACCTGGGAGCTTCTTACAGCGTTTCTAACAAATCTATTTGAGAAAAATTCATACGAAAATCCACCAGAGTAATCCAGGTTAAATGAATCTCTCTGAGGTATGGCAGCAAGTGTTCCACCAGGGATTGAAGTCTGGAAGCCTCCGGTTCCTCTCCCCGTGTTTGATTTAGTGTAGCTCCAGACGGACGCAGTCAGACGGTCCCCTCAAGACTGCTCTCTCCTGAGGAACTACCTCCAATACCTCAACTCTTCCTGAGAGATGTACCACCTTTCCACAGAGCACCACTTAGCTGAGGAGTTGAATCAAAGACTGTGTGTCTATTGAAAAGTTTAGTCCACCGAAAGACAAGAGGGCCATTCACATAAAGGATGATACCTATAATGATAACTCCAGCATTCTGGTAAGAAGAACAGGTAAGTCCACACCTCAATTATAATGACACAGAGGAACAAAATCATTGAAATCACTTTCAGAATAATAAAAATCCATGTGATTTTAAGTGCTTCAGCATTTAAAATAGCAGATGACATTCTAATAAACAGAATTATATAATCTGGTGTGGACGCTGGCATAGTTATTATTAGTGTTATCGTATTTAATGTGAACAGACCTATACACTTTCTGATTTCTATCCTAACAAGTATTTAAAGGTGACGTGTGAATTTTTTGCAATGTTAAAACACTTTCTTTTATCCTGGCTTAGTATGCAGAGAACTAAGTAAGCCATTTTGCAGGCTTACACTTCTCCTGAAAAGTGTAAACACAGGGGCGCTATCAAAACAATGGTGTTTGTTTGTGAACCCCGACCTGGCTGAAACAGCAACAGTGGCTCAACCAATGGCGTGAGTTTGTGGAAAGGCTGTAAGTTTGGCTGACCAATAGAATAAGAGGACAGTGTTTGAAAGCAGTTACACAAAATAAAATGACTTCATTTTTAGTGACCAGACATAAATTAATCAAAAAAGCTGCAGCTGTAACTGTTTCATTCTATTTATGTGTGTTACATTTCCAAATAGTGCTTTCCCCCCCATTAAATTTGGTAATCTTGACAGATGAACACTTTATAGATCCCAGCAATTCAGTGACTTCCATGTATCACTAGACAACAGGAAGAGGTTAAAAGAGTTCAGAATCCTTTCAACTAATAGAGATTAAGCGACTTTCGCCGTTAATACTAAGGAAAAACGACTGCTTCTCATGTCAATAAATCACCAAGAGAGGCTTGGGAATGACAGGAAACAGGATATTGGGACACTGCTGTCTCAATGGGTCTTGGTCAGTGGGGCAGAGGCCTAGGAAATGACTGTTAGCACACTATCAACAAACTCCTTGACACCTGACCAAACTTCCTGTGTGGAAAGGAAGTGAGAGTGGCCGCAGGGGCCACAGTTAACAGTCAGCTCATGCACTGATGGGGAGGAAGAAGGAGAGAGAGCGATAAGGGCAGACTTAACCTGCCGTTTATCAGCTATCTGACATGAGGAGATGGGCCCAGTGCACTATATGATCAAATATGACATTATTCAGGTTATGTAATATTATTCAAAACTGGGCAGGAATGTGCACACACACACACTTAACGCACTGGCTCACACACGCACCATATTCTCATTCTCGTACACATACAATAATAGGAAGTAATGCTAATGCCATGCTTAAAATATTTCAGGGTTGAGTAAAGTCGCCTATGAAATGCAAATTACAAATCTGCTGTAAGAAAAAAAATCAAGAAGAGCACAGCCACGCGCTCCTGAAGTGTTTAAACCGCTAAGATGCCATGAATATTAATGTTCAGAAAAATGACAATAGCTGCACCGAGCTGTTTACAGGAGCGAGCAGCGTGTTTCGGGCCCTGAATCTGCTGTTTAGCATGCGCCGGTACCAGTCCGTATCAAACACGGCACGCGTTGAGACAACACCATCTCAGCCGCTGCTACTCAGCTGACATCATGCATTGTGACCTATGGACGGGAGAATAGAAAAAAAGGCTTTGAGACAGAAGGAGACAGAGAGAAAGGGAGCGTACTGTAGCCCAACACCGTACGTCTGACCTCCTGTCTTTCTAAGCGCGATGTTAGCATGTCCCTGAAGCAGCGGTGCATGAGCGTCCTAGCACACTACATATGTTTCAGCCCAGCCAGCGTAATGAAACAATGACAATCCATCCAGCGGCTGGCAGTGAGCAGTCTCTAAAAACCTCACATTACACACTGCCGCTAAGCTGAAACATTTAATAGGACATTATCATTATCACACACTGCTGTATTAACCTAATAAACATCAGTGGGAGTTACTGTATGATAGCAAAGCGGAATTATCACCGCTGTTATCCCGTCATAATTGCACACGTAGTAATAGAAGTCACCGTAAATTGGATATTAGCGTGTTGAAATGCATCATATCGTATTGGAACCTGCTGAGATGGTAATAACTAAATGAGAGTGTTCATTGCTCTAAACAAGTTTATGAATTTGATAACTGAGGTGAAACCTCAGGTTTATTTTGATGTTTCGCAAACTGTCAGAGTTTGCTTTTGAATTTATCTTGAGTGCGTTCAAGGGAGCCATCCAAATATGACCACAGCTATTCCACTATGGCTTCTGGTTGATGAGGACGAGGCTTTTGAGGCTTATCTCACCTTTTTGTAATAGAATTTCAAAATAAAACACACAACACACACACACACACAGTCAGACGTTTACTCCTACTGTGAAAAATAGGCACGAGCAAAGAGATTATACCGTCGTCCATTTCGTGACACCTGTGAGGACAACGCAAACAGTCACTCGTGCTTTATCTCTCCTTTGAGCCAAATGGAGGCTACGGCTTTATTGGTTTGTTAGTTAAGAAAGTAGGCCAGCATAAGCAGGACACAATAATAATTCCTTGAGTGGCTGGGCTCTGGCCTCGGCGAGCCCGCCGATGATGAATCTCTGTGCCACGGTACATTATAGCGGGATAAAAGAAGAGGGGGGTGAAGGACAGTGCCTTCTCTGAACCTTAATCAGATGCAGATCAGACTAAAAGCATCGGAGCAGCAAATCCCCGCTCCAAAGCGCAGCGCCACACCACGCCGGCCACCCTCTCTCTCTTTTCTTCCATTTCTTGCACCCACTCCCCCGCCCGCCCTCTCCCTGAGCCCTTTATAAAAGGTTGGTAGATAGATTCAAGTCTTTATTGGAAGATCATATGGGATGACTGCAAAATCCCATTACTTGTTGATTAAGTATTGATCCCACCCCCAAGTATTAACAAGTAAGCTAATATGGAGTGACCCGTGAGACCAGTGGCTGTGGAGCAAAGAAATCAAACGCTTTGGGGACAGAGAAAAAGAGAGGGAGGGAGCAGGGGAGAAAGAAAGACAGACAAAGAAAGAGAGAGATCATACAGGAGACAAAAAGAAGGACGCTGAGTAAAGTGAATAGAAATAGACAGATGTGAAGAAACAGACATTGTGAATGAGAGGGAACGAGGCGCTGCTTTAGACGTGTTAGTGAACTTCTGTCTCTCGGCTCTGGTTAAAATGTCACACATCAATGTGCAGATCAATGGACGCCTTATTTTTCAGCCTGCTCCTTATTGCCATCATCAGACGGCTCTCCTTTCGTACCTCCTAATGACTCGGGCTGAGTTCTCTCCCCCTGAGTGTCAGTGTACTGCGAACTTCTCTTGATCTCTCTTGATTCCACGCGGCCCCTTCAACTGCGCCCTGTGTTCTTCTGACACCGCCAACCCACCCACATGCTCACACCAAAAGGCCACTGGATGTGTTCAAAATATGGTCCAAAGCTAATTTTCTTTCACTTTTTATTTCGGCCTTTGAATTGCACTTGGTCTTAAAAGCTTTTTTTTTTCTTAAGCCAGTTTCTTCCTGCTTATTACCAGTAGTGGGGAAGCTACTTTACAACTGTACTGAAGTTTGACAAGTTACAAGCTACTTAGCATAAAGTATTTAAAGGGATAGTTCAACCGGAATGAAAAATCATTTACCACCGTCATGATGCTCCTCTTTCTTTCTTCGGAGCACAAAATATGACATTTCGAATCTTCTTATCTTCTTTTGTGCTCTGCAGAAGAAAGCCATGCAGGCTTACAACAACACACTGATAAATGATGACATAATTTTTATATTTTGTGTGAACTGTCCTTCTAAACAGCTGTCAAGCAGCGCTTCTAAGAAAGAAGTTACTTACACCTCAAGGTACTTAGGGAAAAAAAAACATAACTAATTTGAAGCTATTTAAGGCATACTATCTTATCTTCTAAAATTCAAACTATCAGACTACATTAGTTATTTTTGCAGAACAGTATTTATCTGGCCGAAAAAACAATACCACTATTAAACTTGAACAGATGCATTTACAGTAATTACAACTGCTAAAACTAGATTCTAATTCAACCTGCGTTCAAGTGGTTTACTCACAGAAAAGACACATTTCTGCACAGGGTCATTTCTGTATACAGATCAAATGAACTGGTTGTTTTACATTGTTTTACATGACCAAACAAACCATTAAATGAATCCTCCAAATGCTAGATATGAGAGAAAGAAAAAACACTGCAACAACAGTGATGTAGCATTTTTTTTTTTTTATAAACTACAGGATAAAGTTCACATGTGGTTCTTTCATTTTTCTCAATGAGGTGTAGTGTCAACTGTCTACACTCACCTTCTTGAAGTTAAGCCACAGCTACCACTGCACACAATCTGGGAAAGGGATCAGAATGATTGGGAGAAAAATATTTTTTGCACAAATAAAAATCTAAACTACCAATTTTAAATTTTGCCACAGAATATACTGGACACTAAAGATGTGTTTCCTCATTAAAATATCTCCAAATCCCAACTGTAGCTTTTGTCCCTACCAACAAGTAGGAACATTCATGCATACGGTATGGAAATGTCAGAAATCGCATTGGTACGGTCTGATATGATTGGAAAAGATATGCAAGCAGTTGTGTTCCTTCTAAATGATGATTCCAATTTAGGTTTAACAGAGCTGGCTGTCAGGACTAACATCTGCTAAAAAAATAATTATCTGTGCGACATTGGCTACTTCAGTTTCATGATATGTTAAAAATTCCAGCGGCCAAAATTTGTTTATTGTGAAGAAGACTTTAAACAAAAACAATTAATTTCAAAAAACGACAAGTTTAATTACTGGAAAGATTTAGTTTGTATCTAGAGAAGAAGAAAAAAAAAAGTAGTTAGTATATTAGTAGCATTTATGTAACATTACTTATGTTACCTCACAAAACTGCTTATCATCGCTTTTTGGCAACATGGAGCCAAAGTCACACAAATAAAGACCAGTCACCTCTTGAGTCTTTATGAAGCTGTGGTGACTGCACATCCCTCACCCACGTGCTCACCGTCAATAATTCATATTTCATTTAAAACCCATCACCACCGAGATCACAGTGTTTGTTATTGCACACAGGAAAATTACTTCAGCAGGAGTGCATGTGCAGAACATAAACAGATTGTTTGTCTTCATGTAACTGTCATTCAGTACTTCCCTTTTGTGTAAAGAGAACGAATAGAGATGATAGAACAAGAAAGAATCGATGAGAGAGTCTGTCAGAATTTTCATATTAAAATGGAGGTGAGAAAAAAAAGGACACAAAGGATTTGTTATTCTGGCAGACTGCTTGGTCAGTCGATATGTCCACAGATTATTCAGATTAGTGAGAGGTTTAACTCCGCTCATTGACTTGACGAAGGTTTCGTCCGGTTAAAAAGCTGACACAGTCCATTACGAATAACATTCTGCTATTGATTAGTTCATTCCGAGAGAAACTCTTCTACATCTCTCTCTCACTCTGGCTTTCCAGCCTCATTACACAGCTGTGTAAATTATGTGTGCATTATGTAACCCCACAAGGTGCATAAAACATTTTTTATGAGTACATTTAAACTAAATAGTATCAATATGCTATGAAGTCTACTGCTAGTGTTTTCTGTAAAGGCCATGTTGGCTATATCTGAGTGACTAACAGACATAGTCTACACCATCAAATGGCACCATTCAGAATTTAATTAGGAATGCCTTTTAAAATCATATAATAACAATAGATAGATAGATAGATAGATGGATTTCGCTCAACTCTGGTTAGGACATTGATCCCCACTACTGTAAGTTCTCCCAGAAGAAACTTCTTAAATGCCTCTGGCCTGGGCTCTGGGTAAGAAACGCTGTGTCTCTTCTCCTTGCTTTTAACAGCCACTTTGATTGAGTTTAGCAAAAGTTTGCTTTAGAATATAAATACAAGGAGGCACAGCTAACTCCTTTTTTATTAGGTTTATAAAGGTCTATTGATCGATCATTAAGGAACTGTCCTGGTCTCGATGCACAATGTGTAGAACCTGTTTGTTAGAGCTTGCTGAGTAACCAAATAATTTCTCAGCCTCTATTTATTAGAGATGCAAACTCCTTATAGCACGAAAGACAGAATGGATGAGGCATGATATTTGTCAGACTAATGGCCAATTAAACCCCTCTAAACAAGAAAGTAGGAGATTAGAATCTCGCCGACCCCCTCTGAGACATTAAGTGCGTTTACATGCACTTTAAAAGTTCGATTTTAGTTGGACTAAAACAATAATTTGTCTTTTTACAACGGCATATAAACACTTCGACCAAAATCGGGCCAATTAATTAGACAACAAAAGTAATTCCTTTGCCAAATGATGAGATTATTTCATTAATAAATAAATTGAAAGCAATTCTTTGCCAAAAAGGTGTGACAGTCTACATGCAATCCAATTCCTAGCAAGTAAAACAATAATACTACACAAACAAAAAATATGGTGAGAGATTTAATCTATTAAAGGAGTTCACTTCCAGAACAAAAATTCACAGGTAATATACTCACCGTCATCCAAGATGTTCAAGTCTTTCTTTCTTCAGTCGTAAAGAAATTATGTTTTTTGAGGAAAACATTTCAGGATTTCTCTCCATATAGTGGACTTCTATGGTGCCCAAGAGTTTGAACTTCCAAAATGCAGATTAAATGCAGCTCCAAAGGGCTCTAAACAATCCCAGCCAAGGATGAAGGGTCTTATCGAGCGAAACGTTTAGTTATTTTCTAAAAATAAAAATAAAAAATCTGACAATTTATATATTTTTTTAACCTCAAATGATCGTCTTGTCTAGCTCTACGTGAACTCTGTGTATTCTGATTCAAGACGGTTATGGTAGGTCGAAAAACTCCCATCTCATTTTCTCCTCCAACTTCAAAATCGTCCTACATCGCTGCAGAAGTACCAACCCAGTGTTTACAAAGTGAAAATGCAACAAAGATCAAACACCCTTTACAAAAAAAGGAATTTGAATAGAAAATGACTGATCGTTTTGCTAGATAATACAATTCTTCCTTCTTCCCCTTCCCGAGTTCAAACTCGCGGGCACCACTGAAGTCCACTATATGGAGAAAAATCCTGAAATGTTTTCCTTAAAAAACATAATTTCTTTACAGCTGAAGAAAGAAAGACATGAACATCTTGGATGACAAGGGGTGGGTACATTTTCTGTAAATTTTTGTTCTGGAAGTGAACTTCTCCTTTAATAACAATTGTGTGTGTTGGGCTCCAAAGTCATTCAGTGTTAATATTTTAACTAAATATATGGAATGTTATCTGGAACTTAGCTTCCAACCCTAATTATAACTGTATGTGTAACGTAATGAGTGAGAAAACCCCTCTCAAACTTTAGCTCTGTTGGAGAAGAAAGGGCTGCTTCCTGTAGGAAACTCTGAGAAGTGTTATGCAAGACTGTCATTTTTTGGTTTAAATTTCTCAGAATGTATTTTTGCACATTGTTTTAGACATTTGACAAGGTCTTTAAAATATACATCAACAATTTCTAAGTGACCAACACTTTTAGCTCTGCACCGTATCAACTTTTCCCAGCCTGTGTGCGTGACCTAAAATAAAGCTTTCAATATGAGGGCTCGGTGCACGACTTAGTCCACAAATGTATTGAAACCAGGCCCGTCGTATGTTGCCAAAATATTCTGTGGTTTTCTGCAGTTTAGACGACTCTCCTGTGATCTAAGACGGCTTGGAAATTGGATCTTGGCCTATAATAAGCAGGGCTGGAGAACCTTGGGCCGTCTCAGCCAAAGAACTGAGACATGAATAGGTCCCAGGAACACTGGGTCATACAAAGCCTTGATTGACTGGATCAGATGCTCGGTACGATCAGATACTTTGGGCCCGGTTGAAATCAAAGGGAGGTGGACTCTTTTAAGCACACATCGGGGGAAAGGGTGGGGGCCGAGGCTCAGTTCTAAAGAAGGGAACAATCCTGTCGTCTGACGCACTGGAATCCTGCGGTATCGGAAGGTTAGTGCAGGTTGTCTGAACATGACAAATAATGCCCACAGAAACTGCTAAAGTACTCCAAATCCCACTAATGTGCTTTGGGATATTAAACCGAGAGAGAGGGAAAGGTTCTTAAGGAAGACGGTGGGTGCAGTCCCATCGTTCTCTTCATTACACCCATGTGGTGACAATTGTAGTGCCCCCTCCTTCCCAGCCCCCTCCCCCTACCATGTTTAGGAGTGGAGGACATCAACATGCACAGCATGTAATGATGTCAAAGAGCTATTTCATGGTGAACGTTTGGTTTGAATTAGAGGCCAGCGGGAGTGCGGACTCTCACACACTTTGGCAGCGTCCCTTTGTTCCTCCCTGATCTGTGGTGCGGTGGAGACCTCTCTCTTTTTCTCTTTCTCCCAGTCTACAACACGCTCTCTCCACCCATCTCCCGCCCTGCCATTATGCATACACTCACAACGCCCCGATGTTCGCACTCTTAGACGGATGATCTTGCAAACGCTGACATTTTCTAAACATGCAAACTCACACTCTTTAGCACTTTTAAAGTACGGCGCATAACACTGTTGCTTAGACACATATATGTACATTTACACTGATAAAATCCTAAAACGTGTTGCCACGTAGCGTCATTACATTACCCAGAAGCTGAGAAAAAGCAGTTTAGAAACCCTATAAACACCCCCCCCACACACACACACACTTTTTATCTTAGAGAGTATGAGTGGAAAGGCAGATTTTCTGTGAGGTGAATATGGATTGAGAGTAGGCATGGCTGAATGAATAAATGGAAAGTTTGAGAGGCTGAGAGGAGAGGAGCGGACAGTGTGACCTTTTTAAGATCCCAGTCAAATGGGTAAATAAGATCCCGAGGTGACTGTCATTTACAGGTTGGGTATTGACACGAGGCCGGCCAGTCCTGAGAGAGCAGGCCACTGCCAAGGAAAGACACAGAAAGTACACATGTGCCAGAACACGCAGACAGATTGAAACTATTATACAAACACACATTCATACACAGCTAACAAGCTAAAGGCTAAAGCTAGGAGATGCATATTTTGACAAAAAATATGAGTAATTTTTAGTGGGAAAAAGTGGTACATTTGCTACAGCAAAGACTCATTTCTACCACTGAAAAAAAAAAAAAACTTTGTATCTCACTATTCTGACTTTTTCTCAGAATTGTTACACAAACATGCAATTCTGACTTTTTCTCTCAGAATTGTGAGGTATAAACTCACAATTCGACTTTTTTTTTTTCACAGAATTACGTGACATAAAATTACAATTGTGAGAAAAAAGTCAGAATTGCGAATTTATATCTTGGAATTCTGACTTTTTTTACTTGTGTTTCTGACTTTTTTTTTTCTTTTGCATAATTGCGAGTTAAAGTCCAAAGGGGGAAAACAGACTGATATGTTCTCAAAATGATGAGTTTATATCTCACAATTCTGATTTGACTCGCAATTGCATGTTGTAAAGTCAGAATAGTTTATATGACGCAATTCAGATTTATTTCTCAGAATTGCTATTCATCTTACAATTGTGACTTT
The DNA here is from genome assembly GCA_012976165.1 of Labeo catla. Taxonomy (NCBI): domain Eukaryota; kingdom Metazoa; phylum Chordata; class Actinopteri; order Cypriniformes; family Cyprinidae; genus Labeo; species Labeo catla. Next base: position 1,894,854 of record VONZ01000020.1, on the reverse strand, counting down.
ATGACTCGCAATTGCAAGTTTATATTACACAATTATAAGGAAAAAAGTCTGATTTGCGAGTTTATATCTTGCAATTTTGACTTTATAACTCTCAATTGCGAGTTTATATCACACAGTTCTGACTGCCTTTCTTAGATTTGTGAGTTTATATCTCACAAATCTGAAAAAAAAGTCAGAATTGTGAGTTTGTATCACAACTGTGAGGTAAACAACTCACAATTGCAAGATATAAACTCGCAATTGTGAGAAAAAAAAAAGTCAGAACTGTGAATTTATATCTAGCAATTCTGACTTTTTTCCCCCTCACAATTCTGACTTTTTTTTATAGAGTTATAAAGTCCAAAGGGGGAAAAAGACTGACATGTTCTCACAATTATGAGTTTACATCTCACAATTCTGACTTAATTTGCAATTGTGTGTTGTAAAGCCAGAATTTCAAGATATACTGTAAAAACAAATTCTGAGAAGAGTCACAAATGCAAAATATAAACTCGTTAGTTTATTTAAGACAATTCTGAGCTATTTCTCAGAATTGCAAGTTTATTTCTCAGAATTGCGAAATCATCACCTAATTTTGACTTTATAACTTGCATTTACAAGTTTGTTACGCAATTTTAAGAGAGAAAGTTTGATTTGCGAGTTTATATTTTGTAATTTTGACTTTATAACTCGCAATTGTGGGTTTATATCATGCAATTCTGACTTCATTTTTTAGAATTACAAGTATATTTCTCACAATTATGACTTTATAACTCACAACTGCAAGTGTACATCTCACAATTCTAAGACAAAAAGTTACAATTGTAAATTTGTATCATGCAATTCTGATAAAAAGATGAAAACTCGCAATTGCAAGAAAAAAAATCCAAATTGTGAGATAAAAAGTCGCAATTATCTTTTAAAAAAAAAAAAATGTATCCAGTGGCGGAAACAGGCTTCCATACTAAATGTACAAATTGTTTTCAATTTAAACAAAACAAAAGTCACACAAAAAATGCCATCCTGCAATATCAAGAACATTTCACAATTTTTTTAAGTAAATTTCAAGCAACCACAGTTTTCTATTTTTTCATTAAACTGAACAAAAATAGTGTTTTATATATGTAGTTACATTTTATTTGGCTTCTCTTTTGAAATGCTTTTGTCATAACACCTGATCACTGTATGGCACAGCGCTATACAGCATTTTTTTTTGAAGTTGATCTCTCTTGCTATCCCTCTGTATTTGCCCATCATGATTTTGCTGAAGGCAAACATGTCTCAATCCTTACTTCAAAACAATGCACAGTATTTCTGTCATTTCTTTGCTTACTGTTCCTTTCCTAGAGCCTTAGCTAATAAGGGGGATGTTTTCCTAAGTTATGGTCAAGGATGCCTCCCGTTAACTTATCACACAGGGAAATGCCAGAGACAGCAGGGCTGGAGGCTGATGCACTGGGTAAAACTTGGCATAAGCTCCTTATCACAAAATATTAGGTTTACGCCTAAAGGTGCTTGCTTGTGTCAGCTTCTGAGGCTGTCTGGAAATCCCTGCCTCGATGTGACAGGTCAGTGTGCCAAAACTAGCCAGCAGATACATGCATAAGGCACACGTCCACAAATATATAACAACTCTTCATAGAAACTGCAGTTACACGGTTTAATGTTTAACCAAATAAGTAAATAAGTAAATAAGAAGAAGCAAAAAAAAAAAGCACTATTATATGATTTGCTTGCTAAAAAAGGTAAATAAACATATAATGGAAGATTTAACAGGTAATTAATTTGTTTACAATAAAGATTTTGTTGGTTTGTTTGTTTTCAGGTCCTCAAAAATGATTCTTCTATCATTACTCCTCATTAAATTAAACGGTACACAATTTATTCATGGTCAAATAAGGAAAACAACATCAAGATTTGCTCCTTACCTCCAGAACATGTATTTTATAATGACAGGTTTGTACTTGTGTGTTCTTTTATGCATCAAAACCACTACAAATCAAAAACCATCCTATTTCTCCAAGGTTGAACAAAACTTTAAGAGTTTCTAGTTGAATCAAATGCCTCTATAAATAACCGAGTTCATGTAATACAGATCAAACTGTAGAGACGTTTGAAGTGCAAGCAATATGTGCAAGTTGCTCAGTTCTCCTAGATCGATTGAGAGGGTCTTACAGGGGTCAGAGTGGATGCCTGAGGGAGAACAGGAGTCAAACATAATGTTGGGTGTCAGACTGTTGACATTTCAGATCTTCAGATGCGTTCACCATGCCAACACGGAGAGAGAAAAAAGGATGCCAGGGGCAGTGTGCACATATACAGTATGTGAGTCTGCTTCCTGAAATGGCCAGGGTCACAGTAAAAGTTGACAGGCCATGTTGCCAATAATCATAATCATTATGGGTCATGCTTGTATGCAGATGCATCCTGCATTCATTTACATATCTTAATTATTTTTCGCCTCAACATGACTAGTCTTACATCTTATTTGTCTATTTTTTTTTTCTTTTTAAACACAGATTGATTTTCACAATAAATTCATGCACAAAAATTAAAACAGCCATGTTTTCTATTACTGTTACAACCCACCCCAGTGCTCCAGCACTCTTCGTACATGACATTAATTTACACAATTTAGGGATAAGTAGTCGGTTGCTGAACTACGTTAATTTGAATCAGATAAATATGAAATTACTTATATCAAATTTTGAGCATAAAAAAGCAGTGAGTTACAGATGCTGAAACAAAGTGTGTTAAAACATGGTCTCTTCACCATTATTCATTATATCATTAATAATTATTAAAATATATTTAATTAATTTTTATTGTACAATATAAAGGTATCATTTTACTTAAAGCCATTATGTATAATGCATTATAAAGGGTTATTAAAGGGTATAATGCATTATAATTATTCAAAATGCCATAACAATTTAAAATGCATAATGTAACAAAGAATTGATAAGTGTTATAATGTATTAACTGTGATTAATTATTCATGAGATTCTACAATGCATTAAAAGGCATAATTAATGCGTTAAAACTACTTATAACTACATAAACATTTTAAGTAAAATGTTACCAGTAGTTTTTTTTTAAGAAAATTTTTTTAGCAAAATAAGAAAAATATACAGACACTAAAATGCCATTCCATAATGCTACTGTTAAGTAGAAAAATATTTATATTATGATATTACAACATGTATATCACAAGTAGGTTTTTAATAAAAAACAAAGTTAAGTAATGTAACAATGTTATTTTAATTCTGTGATACATTTCTGCAAACCACTGTTGATAATTTTACTTGGAAACTGAATTAAATTACATTAAATTAAAATGATAGTAAACTATAGATTTTTTAATCTTTGATAATGCAACGTTAATGTAATGTAATGTGCATGATCATGCAACATTAATTTACACAATTTAGGGATAAGTAGTCTTTCATTTGAATTAGATAAATATGGAATTACTCATATCAAAGTTTGAGCATAAAAAACACCTCTGAGTTACAGATGGCTGAAACAAAGTGTGTTTGTTTCAAAAGGTATCATTTTATTTAAAGCCATTATGTATAATGCATTACAAATGGTTATTAAAGGGTATAATGCATTATAATTATTCATAATGTCGTAACTTGTCGTAAATAATTATAACAATTTAAAATGCATAGTGTAACAATGAATTGATACGTGTTATGATGTTTTAACTGTGGTTAATTATTCATGAGATTGTACAATGCATTAAAACTTTTAGAATGCATTATACAAAAAGTGTTACCAATAGTTTTTAATAACTGCAAAATAAACAAAAAATATATACAGTCACTAAAATGCCATTCCATAATGCTGCTAAGTGGGGGGAAAAAAATGATATTACAACATATAAATCACAAGTAGGTTTTTAATAAAAACAAAGTTAAGTAATGTAACACTGTTATTTTATTTTTATGGCACTTATGCAAACCACTGTTGATACTTGTACCTGTAAATTAAATTGAATTACATTACATTAAATAAAAAATATATATTTATAGTAAACCGTAAATTTTCATAATATGATCATGCAACGTTAATGTAATGTCATGCAAATTTTAATTACCATGGTTGTATTATATTTGCCTTTTATTTTTAAACTGCGCTTTGTACTTGAGATTAATTTAGAGTTTAGGAAAGAGTAATCGATTTCTAAATGGCTTTCTAAATTACTTCCATTTGTACTAGATAACAGGAGTTATAAAATCGACATTTGAGCACCAGAAAAAGCACTTATTTACAGATGACGAAATGTAATACAATGTTTTACAATCCTCTTTATCAAACAGAACAAAGAAAGGAAATCAGAATTAAGGAATGCTTGAAAAATCATCAAAAGCAGCGCTTGAATAACAGTAAAAGAAACTAAAGTTCTACAACAAACTGAAGTCTAACTATTGTGACCTACAATAACAAAACATCCCTTGTTGTAAGGGAGTTAGACCAGCTGTTGTAATATGGCTAATAACCCTACACCACCCATATCATTGGGATGGAGTGACCCATATCTGCCACGCGCGAGAGGGTTGGTGCCGATCCCCACAGCTCGTCTCCTGTCTCCCTGAGCCGAATGCACCGCCTGGCCCTGGCTCTCACTTCTGGGCTTGGATGGGCCCCTGACGAGGCTATCTTAAAAATGCTCTAAGATCCTCTGTCCTTTACTGTCTCATTCAAAGCGCCTCGTTTTTAATATTCAGCACTGCAAGATGGTGGGAGCATTTGTTCCGGCCGCCACATTAAAATAGCTCACACTCTCACTGATGAACTTCAGGCTCCAAAAGTGGGGCTAGGAATTTATCATATCAAGGTCATGCTGTTGTTTTCAACTCACAAAAAACAATATTTGCGTGTATGGATTTAAGTGATAATGAAATACGGACTTATCCATCAGGAGAGGCGACAAACAAGTTAGCGCGGTGGTTTAGGCTGTAATTCATAACCGGTGTCCTTACATGTTTATCTCACAGTCTGGAATACGTAGGTACTGTACAAACTCACATACATGTGCCAGTGGTGCAGCCGAGCACATACTCATGCATATAACACACGCAAATGAGGCGGGATAAGGAGCAGGTTAAGTATTTCTCCATTAGAGGAGCAGTCGTCAGGTCTGCCAATGTGTCTAAATAATGGTTAGACTTGGGGCCCTCTTTGACACTCGCTGCTTTGTGTGTGTGTGTGCGGGTGCTCCTTCCTGCATTCGTTTTGACTAAAACACACGCAGGCACACACAAAGGTGTGTGTATTTCATTTAAAAGAAACAGCTTATGGGGACAATTAAAGCAGAACCTTGAAAATATAAGCACTCAACGCCAGCAAGCATTGTTTTGGAGTATGTTATTAAAGTACTCGACCAATTAACACAACGAAACAGGTTGTAGTTGTTAAAAAAAATTCAGAAAATATACGAAATATGCCATGACCTCTTTGGGAAAAGTAAGAAAACTGTTTTAACATCACCATTTGAGTGATCATAAAACTAAAATTGAATGCAATATCGGAAGACAAAGTAGTTTGTTAAAGTAGCGCTACGTTGGAAAGAATAGTCTATGCAAAAAGTCTATGCACTATGCAAAAAAGTAAAATAAATAAATAAATAAATAAATAATAATACATACATACATAAATAAAAATTACAAAATGTAGGAACTGATGGGAATTCTGATGGACGACTAATTGACAAAAAGTCCTATTCATACAGCAGAAGGACTAGAGGCCTTGATCATTACAACAGCCAACAACAAACAGGATACATCAACTCACTATGTGAATTCCCATATTGTAAAAACAACAAAACACAAATAATATAAGCTTTTGATTTCTTTTACTAACACGTTTAACAAACACATTTTCCATGCTCAGCACTTTACTCCTTAACGTTTTAGAACAGGGATTCCTCATATGCAGTGCATTTTAAACTCTGTAACTAAAGAAAAATAATGTTTTGTCAACTTTAAGTTAATAATCTTGGTTAAATTGTGACATTTTTAAAACTAATTTATGTAATTTAAATCAAACAAGATTAAACATTTCAGAGTGAGACACATCACAAAACCACAAAGAAACAAAAAAGCAACAGTGGCAACATCTGCTCAAATCAAAGCAGTTATTATACTATATGTGACCCTGGACCACAAAACTAGTCATAAGGGTCAATTTTTTGAAATTGAGATTTATACATCATCTGAAAGCTGAATAAATAAGCTTTCTGAGATACAACTATTTGAAAATCTGGAATCTGAGGGTGCAAAAAAATCAAAGTAGTAAAAAATGTAGTTAATTTAGTAAAAAAAACAATGTATTTTTTTCATGTCATTACATTGTTTAGAGCGTTAATAAAATGTTAAATTTAAAAAAAAAAAAAAATGTAAATTACATTTCATTCAAAAGTTACGCTCTGCCGAGGTCATTAGGACTCAATTTTTTACAAAAAATAAAAAGACATGAATGAAGATGCATAGGCAAAAACAATAGATTCTTTTTTTTTTTATCACCAATACATTTTTAGTTTTTTGGTATTTTTTTTTTTTACCAAACTTTGTATAACGTTTGAGTCTCAACTATGTTATAACAGAATGATTTTATATACCATTTTTTATGCAAAATGTGTTTTACTCATTATATACAATGTATTTATAAACTAAATCTAATTTCCATATTAATGTGTTTTTGGGGAAACATGTAATGAAAAAAAAGTGTAATAATGGAAGTAATAATTGACAAGATTTTCATAATAATATATAATATTTCACAGGGATATTGAAATATAAATTATTTCCCTATTCATTTGTTGTGTCTCCCAAAATGCATAATAAACATGCTTTTAGTCCTGGTGTCCTCATATGAAATCAACATCCTGTTTTGTAACAGAAAGTCATATTTTGATTTGAAACCCCATAACATTTTCCTGAGATGTTGACACGCAGTTTAAAAATTAGTCAGATTTAAAAGATATCTACAAAATATTATCATATTTCCATAAGAGTGTCACAAAATTAATATTAGATATTTTTGAAGACCAAGGAGAGGGAGTGGTCATGGTAAACATCCAAAACTGTGCCATGTCTCAGAGAAATTTACTAAAATATAATGTCCTCATATGAGGACGCAGTGTTTCAAGAGGTTAAAATTAAGTTCTTGAAGTTATGCAATGCATATTACTAATCAAAAATTAAGTTTTGATATATTTATGGTAGGAAATTTACAAAAAATATCTTCATGTAAACATCATCTGTACTTAATATCCTAATGATTTTTGGCATAAAAGAAAAATGAATAATTTTGACCCACACAATGTATTTTTGGCTACTGCTACAAATAAACCCGTGCCCAACTGGTTTTGTGGTCCAGGGTCACATTTGTGGTTTCTGTGCATAAAAGTAGAAATGAACCAGGTAGTGCATGCAAAAACCTTTAAAGCAAATCTGTGAAACTGCTGCATTTCTGTAAGACTCTACACAACACCACATTTCTATTTTTTTTTTTTTTTTAATACCAGCAGAGAGAGAACGAATCACGTGACATCATCTACTCCCTGCTTCATTCAAAATTAACCATCTACAACCAGTTTTGGTTTGACACATCTCGCTTTATTGGTGCGCCACATGTTTTCATAAATGCAGTGACACCAGCGCGCACCCAGCTGTGATATTATTGGCTCCTTTGGCGTACAAATAAAAACTCACTTCACCATGCATCGATCCTATAAAAGAGATGGAAAAGAATGGAACGATATGTGAAAGATGAGAGAAAAAACATACTGGTCTCAGTGCAGTAAAGCAAGAGGAGGAGGTCTTCATCCATGAAGAGGACATAAAGTAATACCCCTGACACCGATGACCAGCTCATTAAGTTGAGCCTTTATGGTCCATTACGCACTGGGTCAATGAACACACAAGTTCGAGCCGTCCACATTCAGACACGAGCGACGCAGGAAGAACAGCGCAGTGTTTGTATTGTGGAGCCGAAGTCTAACCTGAACGAGACCTGATAGAGCGACTCCGTTTCGAATCTCATTCCACCCCTGTCTCTTTATTTCTCTCCCTCTCAATTATTGCTGTGATTTGTAAGTTGTGATTACAGCCGTGCACTTGGGAGCGAGCGAGCGCCAGCCTACACCGGGAGATAACGCACTCCATGCAAACTTACAAAGCGACCACTGACTCTTCTCTCGCAGGGTAATGAATAGAAATGCAGCTTTCAGGACAGCGGGGGGAGAGCCGTTTGAGTGTGTATGTGTGCGTGTGTGTGTACTACGGGGGTGGTGGGGTTGTAGGGTGAGCAATGCAGCTCCATTCTCTACCTCGCTGTCAGAAAATATAATTTGCGCCTTCAGTGATTCACCTGGTTCATATGCAGCATGCAAATTTATTTCCTTAATAATCAGAGCAGGAGGCTGCCCAGGAGGATTAATGGCATCATTCCTTATGCACCGGCAGCCTCCCGGACCGCGAGGATATTACCCACCTCTGACATGGAAAAATTGTGTTAGTTCTACAGAGAAAACGCCGGGATATTTGTCCTGTGCGACAATATAATGGGCTGGTGCATCATCAGATTGCAATGTCATTTCAAAAACCTTGAATACAAATAATGTACAGTGAGAGAATAGATGGCGCGTACCTTAATACAGTCGGCTAGTTATCCTTCACACAGGTATAAAGGGGCTTTTCTGACACTAGCCTTTATTTAAATGAAGCCCGCCGCATCCGGCGGCTCTAGGCTCTATCCTAGGACCGATCCCTCTCTCTCTTCTCCTCTTTTAATTAATCTTCCCTTCTCTCCCTCACTCTGAGAATCTCTCTTTTCTTGCCTCCTTCACCATTTTAAAGCAAACAACATGAAATATGTATGGGCCAGACATATTAATTATCCCACTATGTGGGGAAAAACAATGCGGCGGTGGCACGGAGCGTTTGGGTGCAGATCTGTCACCGGGCGCGGGGAGGGGAGAGCCAGAGAGAAGTGAAAACCTAATTAACAAGATAAGTGACCAACAGGAACCCTCTGTCAGGAGTCACACCCACCCCGGAGCTGAGCCAACATGGACGCCGCTGGTGTTACCGCAGCGCTGCCTGGGCAGCCATCTTGATGAAGTTGTCCTGTTTGTGCAGTGATCTAGTGCGGAGTGGCACTGTTACAGCTATTGTTTTAGAATCATTTAACCATAAAGTTTGTGGGGTCAAACGGCAACGGATCCAGCGATCACTAAAGGTTAAACTGTGGTTTTAGAGATGGGGGAACCCTAAAATTTGATGCTTACTCTTGCCTGAATCTCTATGAATAAACAAATATACAAATAAAAAATGAATAGTACAATTCCCGTTTTGACATAAACAGTCTTGCGTTCAAAACATACCTTAATATTAGGGTTAGGCCGAAAGATGACGCCATCCTCCATCGCCAATGGCTGAGAGACACATGATGTTGAGTCGGCATCATGATTCTTCCCCCACCTTCCTGGAAGGAAATGACGTGTACTACGGAACTCTAAAGGAAATAAATAAGAGATAGGAGTAAACTAATATATTTCAATGCTTCCTCTTTCAAATACATCATTGCGTAATTTTACCATACATAAATTGCAGGCATCAGGGAGCTGCTTTTAATACGCGGGATATTGAAATCACTTTTAAATGTGCGCTAGTATTTTACTTTTAGTTTCGAGATATGCGATCAAACATACTCTGTGTAAAGTACGGAACGGCAATACTTACTGCTCAAATTTCAGCTTACTGCTGAAATTTAATGTAACAGGCTACGGCTAGCAAGCAGCTAACCATGTCCTTTTAGTGGCTCTCTAGTGCGCATTATTCCTTTTCCATGCCTTTCCGATTCCCTCCCAATTCCCTGTCATCATCCATAGTGATGTTTCACTGTCGACATTGTCCAATGCCAGTTTGGTAGATACTGCCCAACCCTACTTCATATACAACCAAGCACAATTGGAGATTGTAGACCAGGGGTGCCCAACCCTGTTCCTGGAGATCGACTTTCCTGCAGAGTTTAGTTCTAACCCTAATCAAACACACTTGTCTGTAATTATCAAGTGCTCCTTGAGATCCTAATTAGCTGGTTCAGGTGTGTTTGGTCAAGGTGGGAGCTGAACTCTGTAGGAAAGTCGATCTCCAGGACCAGGGTTGAGCACCCCTGCTATAAACTAATGAATGAAACAATAACTAGACTGGAGATTAGACAAAATGGTATGGAATGGCAAAAATTGATGATACGGTTTTAAAATCATTTTTTAGAGATGAAAATTGTTTCTATGTAAATCCTACAACATTTTTAAGATGTAGAAGACCTTGCACCAGTAATAAGAAACCAATATGCTACTAAAACATTTTTGAACATTCATCTTAGGAATCCAGATTCAAATCTCAAAGTTTATGTTTTTTTATAAAATGAATAATCACATTTATTTAGTACTGCTGACTATTGTTCTACTATTATCATCAAAAATCACATTCTTTCCATGTGGGTGAGTTGCTTACTCTAATTATTTCCACCATATCACCCAGTTCAGGATGATCTGATACAAGTTGCAAGCATGATAAGACATTATTCCAAGAGGCACATGACTTTTAAAACTACATACTTTAGGATCTCATTGTGAACATTAAGAGTTCAAAAGAGGCAAAAGAGACACTGCCTCCATCTGAAACTTCATCCAACTGTGTCGCTGCTGGATAGCATTACTTTAGTAAAAAAGGGTGTAGTATTTCATCTAACCGTTGTGTTATATTTCCAATTTTTTTAAGGAGGCACCTCCTCCCTTTCCTCCCTAGAGAAAAATACCTCAGATGCTAATAGATAAAGAGAATTCAAGGTCAGAAAAGGCAAGCCTTTTCCATGGAGCAAAGCTCTCTCTCTTTTTTCTCTCTTTTGGTTCTTCTGTGAGACCCAGGGGTGCCTTGAGGTGAGGGCTAGTATTTTTTCCTCACTGCCAACCACTCATTACAGTCCCGATGTCCCCCTCTGCCTCTCCATCACTTGAGATTATAGGAAAGAATTCCTCTCGATGAAAAACGACAGCGTTCTCACTTTGCTGTTGTCGAGTAGACTGAGCCAAGAGCAACAGTGTGGACGACAACGTCCTCAGAGTTCACAGACTGAAACAGTTTGAAGATCATTATATCCAGCAAAGATAAAAGACCCTTGAACTCATCAGACACATGCTAGACATCATAATGAAATACCTAAAGTGTCATAATTTGGACATTTACTATAAGAAATTTGGGCAGTAGAGACAGCGTGATAGACACTAGTAAGCAATTATTTGGAGGTTACAAAGCTGTGCGAACAAATACATCTGATTGGCTGGACAGGTGTCTCTGGCTAGGGCCTCTTACCATGGGCACAAAGCCATCCTTGTGGGCATTGTTTCAGTAAGTCTGGGATTCTCTGGAGCCCAGCAGTCCCATTAAAAACTCCAGTCCAGTGCTAAAAAGCTGCAAAAATGGTGGGAAAGCAATGCTTTTGACAAAGTGAAGAGCTCAACAAGGACCAATGCTGAACAATATAACGTCTGGACACTGCATGAGTGTTTCTTGGAGAGTCTTGAAAGAACTTCTAAGAAAGAGAGAGGGGGGATTGGGAATTGGGCTAGCAAAGGTGAAGTGTGAAGTTTCGGCACCACTAGTGGAAGCAAATAGAATTGCAGTCTGTTTGTGTGAGAGACCAGAGCAACTTCCTAAGAACCAAAGAACTACCTGTTTGTACAGTATGAACATGCCAAATATGAGGACTGTTTAAAATTTGTTTTAAGCAGTTTTTGCAATGGCACTTGGTGCTGCTAATGGAGGAGAAAATGCACACTTCACCTTTAATGTAAGGCTGCAGAGATCTGTCGAAGGAACATGGATACTCCTGAAACATGGCCAGGGTAAGTTTAAAAGCAGCCAAATCTATTAACTACAAACATCATAAACTTGTCTTTTTAGGAAAGAATCAGACATGGGTGTCAGGTAGGCTAGTAAAATATTTTTATTGGGCCTGAATTTGTATTTAACGTGATTTCAATTTAATAAAATCATTCGAAATCGAAATTCAAACAGTGAATAAATTACATGCAGAAAGCGACATTATCACTAACTTTGATCTATTGAGAGCTTAAGCACTCTCAAAAAAACTAAATTATCATTATTATCACTGAAGCTTTCTACACTGTGAAATGAATCTCTTACTTACATTATATGTATAACTATACATATCTGCGCTTTGTTGTTTATGATGAGAGAATTGAAGAGTTGTGCGCACTCAACAGAAATGATGAGTTTCAGCGATGACTCATCTGAACGCCTCTGATTGGCCATTGTGTTCCTAAGCTCAACATAATCGTGTGTGATTGGTTGTAATGTGCAACACTGTAATAACGCCTAAAAAGAATTACATTGCAACATGAGCAAATCTTAATTTAATGCCGCAATCGATACTTTCTATTCATTTTCATTTTGTTAGCAACAGACACAATACATTTAATTTGTTTGTGCAGGGGCATTTTCCCAAGTCCCCATGGCCACACTCTCCACCTATGATGGCCACTCAAAGAACAGTCATGTCAGTTCATTACAAACATGTTAACATAAGAGACATTTATCTGGACGATCCAGACACACGTCACGGTCTCTATAGAAATGCCCCGTCATCCTTCAAAAACTGCCCCGCGGGTGCTTGCATTTGAGGTGGAACTGCTTTGAAATGACCTGTCGCCATGCGGCAGGACTGATGATTAAGACGTAGGTGCGTTAATGAAACTTATTAACGACTCTTCTCATCCGAAATGGGATTTATTAAAATGAACGGATAATTAAATTTAGCGATGAGCCACGTCGAACAATGCCAGATAGTGGCTACTTTGATTTTGTTTAAAAGTAATTATGCAGAATTGACATGAGTGAGAGTGGTGCTGTGGCCCCTCTAATGAGTTAAATAAGAAAAATCGCTCAAGTTTCAGACTCTGGCAGGAGCTAATTGTGTTAATATGATGGTTTCCACAATGCTGTCATTTCACTTTTGGTCTCATTTTCTTCTTTTTACCCTCACCCTAAGCGTTCCTGTTTTTCTCTCTCAAATCCATAGGTAAACAAAGGATGATTTTCTTTCATTTTCAAGTCTTTGCTTATCATGGATTTTCATAGCAACATTCTTATATAACAGGACACAATAAAGTCTTGCAATTAGCAACTTTGACAAGCACACAAGTGGATTTGTGTCTTAGTTTATTACATGTTTGGCCTATGTGTGGATACTGTTGTTTATGTGTTATGTTTTTATGAAAACAACAAATAAAATGTACATAAATAGAAAGACTGTTCTTTACGGATATGATTAGTATTTTCCTTTTGTTTTGTATACAGAAAAATTAGCAACTTTCAGATTCAAGAAAGAAAGAAATAAACAAACAAAAAAAGAAAAAAAGAAAACTTTTATTCAGCAATGATACATTAAACCAATCAAAAGTGACATTAAATAAATGTATAAAAAAATCCAAATATGTTATGTTATTTTTTGAACTTTTGAACTTTCTAGTCATCAAAGAAAAAAATGTATTATGGTTTTCACTAACATATTAAGTAGCAAGTGTTTTGTAGTAGTTATTTTTCAATTTTTGTAATAATGTAATAATAATTATATATATATATATACATATACATATATACATACATACACACACACACACATTCTAAATGTAAAATAGAAAATAGTTTTTTTTTTATTGTAATAATATATTTTTGTAATTCTGTAAATTATAAATTATATATTATATATATATATATATATATATATATATATATATATATATATTATAAGCCAGATTTTCAGGATCATTACTCCAGTCTTCAGTGTCACATGATTTTACCATTCAAAAGCTTTTGTGTTGTTTTGTTTTGTGTTTTTTGTTTTGTTTTGATGGTTTGTTTGTTTGGGGGTGTTACATAATTTACTACTTATATTTAGCAAGGATGCTTTAAATTGATGATAAAAGCATTTATAATGTTACAAAAGATTTCTATAATATATATATTAATATTTATACACACACACACACAAACATGACAAATAATTATGCTAAAAAAATCAGCTTTGAAATCACAGAAATAAATTACATTTTAAAATATCTTCAAATAGAAAACAGTTATGTTAAACAGTAAAAATATTTCAACATTTTACTGTTTGCTGTACTTTGGATCATATAAATGCAGGCTTGGTGAGCAGAAGAGACTACTTTAAAAAGCATTTAAAAAGCATTAACAATCTTACTGTTCAAAAACTTTTGACTGGTAGTGTGTGTACACCCCAAATAAATGTAGCTGTACCATAAGAACTACTTTCACACAAAAAAAAAATAATAATTAAATAAATAAAAAAAAACAAACATTTACTGACCCCACCTTATTGGACGGTAGTGTAAATGCACATAAACACTCAAAATTATTATTCTTTTATAACTACTAACATGGAAACAAAGATGGCACAGGGGTCAAAAAATATGTAGTTTGCAAGTCAAAACTTTTAGGTACTTGCATCTTTTCTGTGTTTATAGACGGAGCAACAGATGTGGTCTTTTTGTCGCGTCTGTACTTTGGTCACTTTGCCCCCAACAACAGGCCATGCAGCAGTACTAAGGAAAAAAATACACCAAGTCCAGACGGACTCAAGTGCTCTCCAGCAACAAACGCAGCCTTCACACTCAGAGACCCCAAGTTTACCAACACATCGCCATGGAGACGGATCACACAATAGCCTTAATTTGGCCCCTTGGCCGCAACAAGCAGGAAGAAACAAACTGCTGCGACATACTCGCTTGAATATAATAACCGCGGCCCAAACAACACAAGCAGGGAAAATAATCACGGTCTGCGCCCTGTGCGTGGCACAAAACAGAGCCGTAAACACAGACGCTGTGTTGTGGCGCTACAAACAGTACTTTTCATATGAGGTGAGGAGAGGTTATCGGCATCACAACCCTCCCCGCATCTGGGCACGTATTAATTATCACGCTCAGCATTCACGCCTGTTTCTCAGAGCTGAGGCGATATTTGGCTGGGGACGTGAGGTCTCATTATTACAGGGGCTGCTCGCGATGTCCTCTGCTCTTCCCATCTACGAGGAAGACAAAAAAAAAAAAAATCCTTCTCACTGTCCTCTGGTTCCCAGTGGAAATCGGCAAGCCCATCTCACTGCTTAGCAACCAGCCCTGGGGCCTGTTTTACACAGCTTAATTCAGATGTGAGTTAGCTGCAGTTGATTGGCTGTGCGGTCCACTCCTCTGTATTCTCTCGCTCTCTTTCTCAGAGGTGAGGACTGGCTAGAGAGAGAGAGAGAGAGAGAGAGAAATGTACAATGGATGCAGAGGCTACTGTGTGTGACAGTAATGAAGGATGGCTGGGACAAGAGGGGGGCAGTGCTGGGACCGCGCTCAGAGAAGATAATGGTCAACGTCCTCGCTAAGAGCTGGGAACACCATTTAAAAGTTTGGCTTTTCAATACAAATCAGCTGACATTTTAACTGTGCTAAGACTCCGTGCCTTTTCAGGATTGTTCATGTTAACATGAGATGCATGTAGTACTGAATATGCCTTGCTTTTTCTTTTTGTTTACCTAAAATCTGTCAGTAAAAAATGCAACAATAAATAGTAAAAATAAAGAAATCAAAAATTAAATAAATATATTTGTTGATATAAGTAATTTATTTTATTTTTATTAAATAAATTATTTATTATAAACAAATAAATGTCACATCATGTGTATGGTCCAACAGTCTGGTATCACTGTTTATCATTAACATTTAATTTAGATTAGATGACTGGCCTTAGCAATTTCATTATTTCTTCTTCTTATTATTTTATTTTATTTTATTTTATTTTATTTTATTTTATTTTATTTTATTTTATTTTATTTTATTTTATTTTATTTATTTATTTATTTATTTTTACTGTTATCACACATTTAATTGTACAACCACCATAAAATACATGAATAAATTGTAAAAATAATAATAATAATAATAATAATAATAATAATAGTAACATATATTTGTTGATAATGAGTCTTTTATTTTATTATTATTAAATAAATTACTTATCAACAAACAGATGTGACATGACTGTTTATAATTAACATTTAATTTTCTGTCTTTTTATTTTTTAACTTTTTTTTTTTGCATTTATATATATTTTTTAAATTTAATTAGGTGACTGGCCTTAGCGATCTCATTATTACATAAAATATTGATTCTTAAGTCATTAAATTACTAAATGTATTTGCTTGTGCATTAACAGCATAACAAATTGAGTACAAATATTGGATAAATAAAATAAAATAAAATAAAATAAAATAAAACATAAGACCAAATATTTTCATGTATTCTAATGTATTCCTGTTTGTTTTTTCTTCCCTGCATTAACAACATAACATAAGTAAAAATATTGGAGGGGGAAAAATAAATAAATAAATAAATAATATAGATATAGATATATATATAGATATATAGATATAGTAGAAATAATAAACCTAAATAATAAAATAATAGGAACAGCTAACCAACCATTAAAATAGCTTATTAAATATTTTCTTGTACACTAAAAGACTAAATATTTTAATTCCTAATGTATTCTTTAAAAAAGACAGCATAACAACTGTTAACAAGAAAGAAAGAAAGAAAGAAAGAAAGACCAAAATATTCTTGGGCTTCAACTGAAACAAAAACATCTGACCATCCATAAAGAATTTCACATAATCAATGTCACAAATTTTATTTTACTAATTTGATTAGTGATGCCTAGGACAGAATCTTAAATATTTATTTTCAAAATAATTTTTAAATTTCAGTGCAATTTTATATTTTTGGATCCCAGTGTATATTAATATATCTTCATTATTATCTTATTATCTTGTATATTGTATTTTGAAAAGATATTTTTTTTTTTTATTACCTTGTTGCCATTTTCTCTAGCTGTATGTGTGAGAAAAAGTGAGAAAACAGTTAGGAAGACAGAACCTGATAAGGAACACTGTCACTCGTGTCATAACAGTTCATACAGAATATTCTCAACACTAAGACATAGTGTTGAAGCCCTGCCCTTCCAGCGAACAAGCGCAAGTAAGTGTGAGAGACAAAGAGAGAGTGGACGGAAGTGAGCTCAACAGGGACTTACACCAGTGAGGTAGAGTTTAACATCTTGGCTGATAGTGGGTCAATTACCTGTGTGTAATTGCAATAATTCCAATAACGCAGCAGTCATGCTTGACAGTTTCCAGATCAGGTCCAGTAATTGCAGGGTGATGTGTATGACTGGAATCAAAGGAGAGGCTCTGGAACTCAGCTCTGCCATTCGCAGCCAAACCCACAATGCTTAATGCAATAAATCCTGAGCTTATTAGCACAGCTCTAAATGGCAAATTGGTGTGAATACCAAATTATTCAGGTTATGATTGCGGGGGGAAAAAAAAAAAAGTTGACGAGGGGAGATTTCACAGAAAAAACGACAGGTATTCCAGCAAAGGCCCAGGAATTGACTTCACTTCATGCCGTAACATCTGCGTTTACACGCATTATTCGACGGGAAACAATCCTGAGGTAAACAAGCACCTCTCTGATCATTCGTAAAACCCCTTAAGATTCATTACATACCTATATTGTCTCATAATCACGCATTACATTCGGCTGTGATCGCTCGGCGCGGAAAACTACCGAACCCGCGCAAACGCGAAAGCGGAGCCCTGTTGATATTCACATGACCAGGCAATCGGCAACTCAAAGCAACAAGAGGCTAATAGGACCGCAGCCCGTTTACTGAGGTAATTAAACGGCCGTGCAAGAGGACCGGAGAGGGAGAACGCTACGGGGACTGAGAAATATTGCCCGAGTGTGGGGCCACTTTGCTAATAGGCCTGGCGTGATGATGGATCTCATGAAGTGGCCCCTTTGCATTAGCAGGAAGGCATTAATAAACAGGAATGGGTTAATAGTGCAGAAAAAGCCAGCAGTCAGACCGTGGGGGTGTGGAATATTCCTTTCTTAAGTCAGCTGTAAGTAATTACGCCATGGTGAGCTTCTGACGATTACCATAACAGAGCAATTGGACGTGAAGAATGGATAATAGTATGAACATGGAAGTGTGTTTAGAGAGGGGCTGCGAGAGCTGGGTAACGCCACGCATTCCTCTCTTCTCCCAGGACACGCGAGAGGGGCGATCTGATGATTTCAGCACTCCGAGGGTGACCCTCTGAGATGTTTCAGGCTTACGGATTGTGACAGGCCCTTTCTTCACTGTAACCTAGACTTTTGCCCTGTGTATTTGGCAGCTGTCCATTCGTTGTACATGTAAACGAACATTTCGCAGCCTCGCAGACATGAAAGTAAGACGAGAACCCCCAAAAAACATGTTTTCTTGGCTTTGGGTCTTTAGATTGCAGGGGAAACATGAAAGGCTCCAGAATAGCCTTTAATTAGATGTACAATTTAAGCTGAAAAAATACTTCTCCTTTTGGCAGTTTCTTAATCGTACATAAACAATGTTTATTTAATGTTCACATAAAGAAGTGGAAATATAATAACTACTCTACCATTCTAGAGTTTGGGGTCGGTATGATTTTCTGATAAAAGTATCTTACGCTCAAAAAAACAGTAAAAAGAAATATTACGACATATTATTACAATTTATAATTGTTTTCTATTTTAATATATTTTAAAACCATATTTTAAGAGGAATTTTCAGCAGCCTCCAGTCTTCAGTGTCACATGATCAAAATCATTTTAATATGCTGAAACATATTATTGTAAATGTTGAACAGCTGCTTTTTTTTGTGCAGAAACCAATATGGGTTTTTTTTTAGGATTTTTTGGTGAATAAAAAGTTCAAAGGAACACAATTTATTTGAAACAGAAATCTTTTGTAATCATTGTAAATGTCTTCACTGTCGCTTTTGATTAATTTAATGCATCCTTGCCTAATAAAAGTCTTAATTTCGTAAAAAATAAATTAATTAATCTGACTGACCCCAAACTTTTGAATGGTAGCTTCAGGTTATTACAGGTTATTACTATATTCCTGCATCCGAATCTATAAACAAGAGGATGGAATTAGTAATATGCAGGTTATAGGAACTGTAAGAATGTCTTTCTCGCAGTCATAAATGCACACGCACATCCACACACTATGGACATCGGGATCTCAGCCCTGACACAGGACAGGAACTGACTTTGTTCTTCAACAGTAAAGGAAGGAGGAGGAGCGGGATGACAGGATGAGGGGGATGGAGGAGTCCAGAGGTCTCAATCCTTACAGTCAAAGCAGCCAACATGTGACGGTTCCCACAGCTGGGCCGCCACTCTGCTTTGGATCAGGTCATAGAGCCTTCAGAAAGGTCATGGAGCAAAGGTCAGCCTGTCTGAAGAAACTTCCTAAGGGAATCTCAGTACACTTTCAGCATTCATCAACAAGGGGACTTTCACAGGTGAACGAGTGTGTGGATACAGAGAGAGAGAGAGAGAAAGAAAGAGAGAGAGAACCAATAAGCATTAGAACACTCTATTCATATTACACAGAAAATAAGTCAGAAGAATTATCCTCCGACCACTCCTAATAAACAAGGACAGTTAAATTCCTTACTACAGCTTAGGCTGTAAGGACTTTTGAAATAACTGAAACCATGTAGCGAAGTGATATAAACACGTAATGCGGTTAAGACCTGCCTGGAACTACATTCGCTGTGCGTTTCCCTGAAAATAACTGCACACCACAGAATGTTCATCAGCCAATCATATTTAAGAATTCAACGGCCCCATAGTATAAATTTGATTAATCTACACTACCGTTCAAAAGTTTGGGGTCTCCGGCTAACTAATACAGTTGGGTAGATTTCTCGATTTTAATCGACTTTCATTTTCAGGAAAATTCAGGACCTATTCTTAAATTCCAAGAATCAAATAGTCTAGCCTGTTTTCAGTTAATGAACAAAACATTGTAGCAGACCTCCCATCCAATAATCGTAATAAGCTTTGTGCTTTGTTACTTTCTATATGAAACAAAGTCTCAGATTTCAAATTCTGCAGATTTTTGTTACAATATTCAAACAATAAATGCCATTTTGGTGCTGTTTAATGTGGAGTGACAGATCTCTGTAGCACCTCAGTTCAAGGGAAGGCGAAACACGAAGCGCATGTGAACTGATTATCTTCTTCGCTTTAGTGAAATAAGCTAAAATAAACTAACGCTATCTCACGACCAATTCATATGTATTTTACGGGGTGGCTAATTCGTACGAATGCAATTTATTCCTGTGACTGCAAAGCTGAATTTTCAGCAGCCATTACTCTAGTCTCAGTACTCGTGTCCCATGATCCTTCAGAAATGATTGTAATGCGCTGATTTGCTGCTCAACGTGTCTTGATATTATCAATGTGATTAATCTACCTATTAAATATAATGGTCCAGCTAGTGAATTTTTCCAAAAGAAGAAGGAAAAAAAAACCGGACGACAGGCCACGTTCATGTAATGATCCTTGATATTCCTTTTCCTGAATGATTTAAGCAATACAAGTAAATAAAACAATTAAATACGGCACACACAAAAACAAAGAACTAATTCATCACTAGATCGAGTCCAGAACTTCCTCTGCATGGTTCTAATAAACGTCGGGCCAGAAGCCACGGCTCATCTGCAAGGGTATGCTCTGGCAAAAGTTTACCCACTGCATCGAGAGAAGCCAAACTAGCAGCCGCGCTGTCATGGCCAGCATCCAGCGCGTGTACTGAGATATATTTATGTGCATTGCATTAAGACCGAGGCCTTCTTTTGGACCGTGAGCCGCGAGCTGACGTCTCAATCTGTCGTGTGACACGCAGCCGGCTGTCTGATTCTTTCTCTTGCGTCTGTCTGGCCCTGTGCGTCCGGTGCGCTGGCGGGGAGATGGACTCCACCAGACTGCCAGCCCCAACCTCTCACCCCGCCAGCCTTCCTAACCGCCCAGCTATCCCAGACTGCAGCACTCCAGCACCCACTGCTCAACTGCTATGCTTAAAAGATTTAGAGCAGACAAGGCCATTTTTTTCCCTTTAGCTTGCCTGTGCAAGTAAGGCGTTTGTGTGTCTGCCAATCTCAGCCATCGGCTTGGAAAGCTCAGGCCGGGTCAGGGCCCAGCAGGCTGTTTCTCCTCCACTCCTCCCTCTGTATCTTCCAGAAAGTTCTACTTGAAAAGCCCTAGATAAATATTTGTGCACAATGTGACACAGGGATTTCTGTGCACAGGCGCGACGAGTCTAAATTAAGATGTCAGGCCCAGCCAAGGACTCCTCTTAGCTGCTCAACAGGCTTTCTCTTGAAGAAGACAATTATTTGAACTACTATCAAGTACTATCCACTCACTCACTATTGTAAGGGAATATTTAGGAATAATTCTGCTATAAGCTCACAGGATATGCGACACAATCAAATATACAGAAACAGTGTGTTCATGCCAATTTGTCAACATAATAAAGTAATATTTTGTTCAGTATCCCAAGGCTGACGATCAAGATGTTCAGAACTGCCCATTTAAAAGACGAGAATAAATAAATCAATAAATCACATTCTATTTTGTACCCTAATCTCGCAAAGTACCATCTACAGATCTCATTACAGTGCTGAATGGGACTTTTAATTGCTGAGTCTCGATAAACACTTGAACCATAAATCACTACAAAACTGCTAATCTATAAAGTACTATATAGTATTACTACTGTAAGATAGAGTCTCTGTGTCCTGGGAGAAAATTACCTGTTTTTGTTCTTATTTCAGCAGAAAAAGACAAGTTTAGCCATGAAAACACAGGTCAAAGAGGAGTAAAACACCACGAGAGAGGAAGGGAAAAAAATCTTCACACTCTAGATCTACACACAGGGCTATATATATTCCTCCTTGGTGTGTGAAAATTATAGCTTGCATCTGAAGTCTGCTCCTCTTAGAAAAAAAAAATCCAGAAATCACCCCCTAGTAGTAGAAGAGGATATCTTTTCTCTGCTGGAAAAAAAAGAGATCACTTTTATGTGTGTGTGTGTGTCTGTGTGTGTTTTGTTGCCCAGTGTTGTTCAGCATCTCCACACTTTCTCACATCCAGAGCAGTCACTCTGAAACACACACAAATGCTAGTCGCTCCGATGAAAGCTCCCATCACAAGAGTCACCGAATCTGGCCTGAATTCACACAATTAGCTTCTGTGCATTTTAGTAGTGCACTGTTGCCACTTTCATTGAAAGCTACAGCTTAAATAAAAGTGCAAAGAGGAGAGGGGGAAAGCATCATGAAAAAGATGCAATAACTCATAAGCATCACAGTTCCACATCCCTGATATACATATACTATTGTGGTTTTAAGACAAAGCGAGAAGACAAAGACGCAGTTCTTTTTCTCGCAATTGCGAGTTTGTATCATGCAATTCTGAGAAAAAATGTAAAAATTGCGAGTTTATATCTTGCAGTTCTGACTTTATAACTTGCAACTGCGAGTTTATATCATGCAATTCTGACTTTATAACTCATAATTGAGAGTTTATATCATGCAATTCTGACTTTATAACTCATAATTGAGAGTTTATATCATGCAATTCTGAGAAAAAAACTCAGAATTGCAAGATCTAAACTTGCAATTATGAGATATAAACTTGCAATTGCGAGTTTTTATCATGCAATTCTGACTTTATAACAAGAAATAGAATTTCTTTAAATTTTCGCGTAAGAATTGGACGGACATTATAATTTGCAAATGCAAGTTTATATCTCACAATTCTGAATAAATAAATAAAAAAAAAAGAGTCAGAATTGTGGGAGAAAAAAGGATGCAATCCAGAGTTTTTTTCTTGCAATTGCAAGTTTATATCATGTAATTCTGAGAAAAAAGCCAGAATCATGAGTTTATTATCTCACAATTTTGAGGTTTTTTTCTAGCAATTGAAAGTTTATTTCATTCAATTCTGAGAAAAATGTCAATTCACTTTACAATTCTGACTTTATAACTTGCAATTGCGAGTTTATATAATGCAATTCTGACTTTATAACTCATAATTGATAATTTACATAACGCAATTCTGAGAAAAAAATTTAGAAATACTGTTTTGTTTTTTTGGGGGGAATTCTGAACTTGCAATTGTTAGTTTATTTCTCGCAATTCTGAATTTATAACTTGCAGTTGTGAGTCAGAACTGTGAGATGTAAACTCACAATTGTAAGAAAAAAAACCATCAGAATTGTAAGATAAAAAGTCACACATACCTTTTTATATTCTTTATTCAGTGCTTCCATACTCAGACCATTCAATATATAGGACATTTTTTCTTAAATAATGTTCAGTTTCTTGCACAGACTGATTATTTTGCTTCATAAGACCTCTGTATATCGACAGGAACCACGGGTATTAATTTCGTGTTCCTCAACCTGCTTTCATTTAATTATTCATTTATTTATTTATATAATTTATTAAAAACCTGACTTGCTTTTTATGAATCATAAAGGACTACAGTTTCAGCTAAAAACCTTCTTTATTGTTTTTAATCAAGAAAAAAACGTCACCTACATCTTGGATGGCCTGAGGGTGAGTAAATTAACAGCAAATTTTCATGTTCAATGTCCCTTTAACTCAGAATCAATTATAATTATGATTCATTCTAGATAACTGTTTGAGTGCATTCACATACCATACATTTTGTTCTAAGCAGGTAGATTTTGATGTAAATTAAAAGGTGATTAAAAAGAAACTATTTTTGGATCTGAAATGTGTTACTTTTTTATTTGATTTAAATTAATTTTATAATTGAACCTATTAATTACATGAAAACAAATTATTCTTCTACAGTCAGAGCTGACAGTGAGGGAAAAAAATGCCTTTGACCCCTGACCATGCAGAATTTCTCTCTAAGCTCTTGAAGACTGAAGGGAAATAAACCATACCAATTAAACTTGGCTGGCTTGTTAGTGGTTGGACGGAAGACTGACGGCTAAAGTTATTGTATTGTTGAGTCAGTGAATGCGTCTAGAAGTCTGTGTGTTTATGAGACTGCTGGCGGATACCAGAAGCAATGCCGATTACGATAGGGATGTGATGGTTAACCATCCATTAAAATACATCCCACAAAATGGCCACAAACTGCACTCTGCTTTGCTTAGCTGACAACATATATAAGCCACCATCTCAGAAATGGAATACTATAAGAAAAGAAAACAGAAATCAGCCATTTACTACTGGAAAGGTTTCTGCGGCATGCTTGACATCTAATGTAAAGTTTTTTTTAGTGTTTGTATTGGTCAGTTAAACGATTGTTACTCAGTGGTTGAGGTAAATGCTACAGTAATGGTACAGTGAGATGTAAATAAAACGGTCATTTTCAAACATAAAACCCACAATGAAGTGGAGGTATGTCACAGTGGTAATACGCCTGCTTCCAACAGATAGGACCAAACAACAGTATTATATTCAACTACTATTTATTTTCAGATAAAATAATCATACACACAATAAAAACCTAAATGTGGGTTTAAATGGCTAATAGTGCAGATACTGTATAAGTGATGACAACTAGTAATTGTATGTTAATGATAATAAATATATAAATAAATGTAAAAACAAACAACAATTATTATTATTATTATTATTATTATTATTATTATTATTATTATTATTATTAGTTGTTTGTTTTTACATGTATTTATAATAATAATAATAATAATAATAATAATAATAACAACATAATAATAATAATAATAAAATGCTATGTATATTATTTTTGTCTAACTGTATTTAATTGACTAGTATTAATAATTGTATATCAGTGACAATAAGTAAATAAATGTAAACCAAACAATTTATAATAATAGTAATAATAATAATAATAATAAATTGTTTTGTTTACATTTCTTTCTTTCTTTCTTTCTTTCTTTCTTTATTAAACAACATAATATACATAGCATTATTATTATTATTAATAAATTGTTTATGTGTATTTATAATAATAATAAAAAATGCGGTGTATATTATTTTTGTCTAGCTGTATTTAATTTACTAATATTAATAATTGTATATCAGTGACAATAAGTAAATAAATGTAAACCAAACAATTTATAATAATAATAATAATAATAATAATAAAATTGTTTGGTTTACTTTTCTTTATTTATTTCTTTATTTCTTTATTATACAAAATAATATACATAGCATTATTATTATTATTAGTAGTAGTAGTAGTAGTATTAATAAATTGTTTATTGTATTTATAATAATAATAATAATAATAATAATAATAATAATAGTGCTGAGCAATGATTAATCACAATTAATCACATCCAAAATCATTTTTGTGTACATAATATGTGTGTGTACTGTGTATATTTATTTTGTACATATAAATACACACACACACACACACACACACATGTATATAGGAAAATATAAATATAAATTATATGGATATAAATATACACATTAATATTTTCAAAATATATACTGTATGTGTTTGTCTTTATATATACATACTAAATATACACATGTACACGATTAATCACAATTAATCATTGCCCAGCACTAAATAACACTATAATAATAATAATGCAATGTAAATTATCATTGTCTAACTGTATATAATTGTCTAATAATAATTATATATTTATAATTATATATTATATATTTACAATTTATTATTATCATTATTATTATTTCTATCATTATTATTACTACTACTAATAATAATAAATAATAATGTTATATATAATATTTTTGTATAACTGTAAATAATTGACTCATATTAATAATTGTACATAAATTACAATAAATAAATTAAGAAATAAATGTAAACCAATTTATTATTATTATTATTATTATTATTATTATTATTATCATTATTAAATTGTTTTTTTTTTTTACATGTATTTAAATAATAATAATAATAATTATAAGTAATACTACTACTACTACTACTACTACTACTAATAATAATGTTATTCTAGTCCTACTACTATTATCACTACTACTACTACTAATAATAATAACAATAACAAAAAAAAAAAAAAGTATATTCTCTATTAATAATACATACGTGTATGACAGTCTGGCAGTTCAAAGAGAGAGAGAGTAAAAAGAACAAGAGAGAGAAATAAACCTGGAGCCAGACTGGTTGCTCTCGTGGCAGTTTGACCGGCAGAGGGCTGCACTGTTAAGGAGGGGGGTATCTTTGTGCAGTAAGGGACCAGGGTCCTACAGCCTTGGGCCTGTTAGCCCCCTGCCAGGAGGCCTGCAGTCCATCACCCACAAAGCCTGGCCTGAGATGGCCGGCGGGGACGGGCAAAGTCCTGGAGGACAAGCAGGCAGATGGTGCCTACACCGAGGGGAGAGACACCAGACACACTCTCTCATGCAGCCTGGCATTTGGCCCAGCAATCACAAGCACTAAAGCTAATGCTAAGGGTAACTCCAAATCTAGAGAGGACGGAGCAAAGCACCAGCCAGCCAGTCCTCTTCATCCACTCAATTACCCACATACACACACGCACGCCCAGCGCCGCTAGGCCAAGCACCCAAACGGCAAC
Source organism: Labeo catla (assembly GCA_012976165.1). Lineage (NCBI taxonomy): Eukaryota > Metazoa > Chordata > Actinopteri > Cypriniformes > Cyprinidae > Labeo > Labeo catla. The sequence continues at coordinate 1,868,284 of VONZ01000020.1, read as the reverse complement.
AGGCATCATTACACTCCAGCACACATTCTCTCACCCAGACTGACTGCAGAAGAACAGACTGCTGAGAGTTTTAAAAGTGGAAAAAGACGGAGAGTTCGTAATGAGGCACATGTGGGAGTCGTAGCGGTCCCGCTTGTGTGTGTGCATGTTTGATGAACTGGGCTGCTGCTTGTGTTACCTGGGGCTTGTGTGCAGATGGGCTTGTGTCCTGAACCGATCCTCACTTTATGCGCCTACAGCTAGGAGAGGAACGAGAGATCTCTCGTACACACACACCAGCTGCAACCGAAACGCTCTCCCTCTCCCCAAACATAACTACACACACTCTTCAACTCCCATCTGAGGACGCACAAACTATCCACATTACCAGATAACACAGGAAGAGATACATTTCATCACCCTCAGGTAAAAACATCCCACATGACACGAGCTATTAGAGATTCAGTAAACCACCGCACTTATATGTTTGTATCCTGTAAGCAGAATACAAAACACATTCTCAATTTGGTGTGCGCCATTTTCGTCAGTCCACTCCGTACCTGAGCGCCGTCCACGGATCACCCGCTGTCAGATTAGCTGACACGCGTCCGCTCGGTTTCCAAGCCTTCATATCCTCCGTAATAACACAAGCAATCTCTCGTCTCAGAAGTCGCGAAGAGAGGCGAAGGAGGGACTCTTCTTTGGCAAGGGACGGCGATAAACAAGAGAAAGGGAGAAGGAGCCGCCCTGTGGATTTCAGTCCGGCTATCAGTACCCGCAACCACTCGCCTACGACAACATGACAGGTGTAAGTTTCAGCAACTTAAACGGCAGGATTAGCCACTAGTGGTTCTCTTCATATGCATTCCTTATGGGAATTAATTCCATTTGAAATGCAAGGCCAAAGGCAAGATTAGAGAGGCAGAGCCCCATGGGGAGCTGTATGCTGCAGCTAAAAGCTGGGATTTGAATAATTGTACAGGCTTAGACCCAGAATCAGCACAGAACAGAACGAATGGATTATTACTGGGAACTTTGTACGTTTGTGACTGGCTTGCTTTCCGAAATACCTGCGCACACGTGCGTGGGGGTGTGTGATCTCGGCGAAAAGGAGGGAAAAAAAATACAAGTTTATTGCAACTGGGATGAGAATGAGAGGAAGAAATGTGAGGCAGAAAGACACTTATGCCCTTGAGGATGTCTGCTGGTTCGGACCAAAAAGTATTAAAGGAATATTTTGGGTTCAGTACAAGTTAAGCTCATTCAACAGTACTTCTGAAATGTTGATTACCACAAAAATAATTGTTAAAATACTCAATGGCTTCAGTGGTATAGCCATTGAGCATGATTTGCATTTTTGATCATTCATTTAGGATCAGTTTTTTTTTTCTTTTAAAAGTGACAGTAGTATGGAAGCCTATTTCCATCAATGAATTAAAAAAAAGATAATTGCGACTTTTTATCTCACAATTCCAACTTTTTTTTCTTTTCTTTTTTTGAGTGTGAGTTTATATCTCACAATCCTGACTTTATAACACAAAATCACGTTTTTAAGTGAGAATTGTAAAATATAAACTCGCAATTCTGAGAAAATACGTATCTTTATCTTTATCTTCCCCTCAGAATTAGATTTTATAACTCGCAAATCTGAGAAAAAAGTCAGAATTGCGAGTTTATATCCTGCAATTCTGACTTTATACCTCACAATTTTGGCTTTATAGCTTACAATTGTGAGTTTATATCTCGTAATTCTAAATTTATGACTCGCAACTGCAGGTTCATGTCACACTATTTTGAGAAAAAAAAAGATCAGAATTGCAAATCTGTATCAGGAAATTCTGAGAAAAAAAGCCAGAATTATGAGATAAACTCGAAATTGTGAGTTATAAATTTAGAATTGCGAGACATGAACTCACAATTTTTACCCTTTTTTTTTTTCTCAGAATTGCAAGATTTAAACATGCAATTCTGAGAATCAAAGTCACAATTCTGGGAAATAAAGTCAGAATTGCACAATTCAGATTTTTTTCCTCAGAATTGTGAGTTTATTTCTCCTAATCCTGACTTTCTAACACAAAATCATGAGTTTTTAAGTGAGAATTGTAAAATATAAACTTGCAATTCTGAAAATCTTTTTTTTCCCTCAGAATGGGACTTTATAACTCGCAAATCTGAGAAAAAAGAAAAAAAAAATCAGAATTGTGAGTTTATATCCCGAGTTTATATATATATATATAGTTTATATTTTTTTTTTCCTCCAAATTGCAAAATTCTAAATTCTGGGAAATCAAGCCATTGCCCAATTCTTACTTTTTTCCTTAGAATTGCGGGTTTATATCCTGCAATCTTGACTTTATAACACAAAATTGTGGGTTTATTAATCTTTTTTCCCCTTGGAATTGGACTTTATAACTCATAATTCTGACTTCGTAACACACGTTTATATCTCGCAATTCTGACTTTATAACTTGCAGTTGCGAGTTTTTATTATGCAATTATTAAATTATTAAAAAAAAAAAAAATTGTGTGAATAAAAATGGACTTCAGAGACATTGTTATAATATTAAAATTTTATTAAAATTTTCTATTAATTGAAAACAATAATTATAATTTAAAATAATAAAAAATGTAAAAAAGTTTTGAATTTAAAACTTTAAAAATCCCAAAAAAGAAAAAATAAATAAATAAATATATATATGTATGTGTATATATGTATGTAAGTACATATATATATATATATAGATAGATAGATAGATAGATAGATAGATAGATAGTAGCACAACTGTTTTCAAAATACCAATAAATTAGCATATCAGACTGATTTTTTATTTCCATGATATTGCCATAATTGAAATAAATACGATTTTAAAATAGAAAGGAAAGGAGAAAGGAGTTACTTCAAGTTTAAAAAATGTGATTTTTTCACAATTTTTGATTGTGTGTGGAAAAATTCTTACTACCCTTTCTGTGTAAAGTTTCAACCTGTTTTATCACTTCATTGCCATGTGAACATAACACCAAAACCTCAAAAACGACTACAAAATTCAAACTATTTATTTTTAAAATAAGCTTTTAAATTCTCCAAAGAAAAAAAAATGGCCCCATTTACTTTGCTTTATGAGTAAAACTTCTTGCGTTAACCACAAATACTTCTCACTAAGTTTAACTTTCACTGAACCCAGAATGTTCCTTTTAACGCCAAGAGAACTTCACAACGCTACATGTCATTCAAAGCAGAAAAGGAATATCTAATGAAGGCGAAGAAAAGGTTATTGGACGGAAACATTGGAGTGTTTAGTATGAAAGGCTGGGCTCATGCTCTAGAGACAGACAGGTGAGGGGCAGCTCACACAGACGGTGGAATTATCACACCGTTACCCGGCAACGTCTCGGGAACAGCGCCCCGCCGTCGCCATGTTTATTTCATGCAGCCAATCAGTGTAATCTGATCATTAGCCTCCTGCCCCACGCCTGAGCGGGGATCCAAAACGGCCCTTATCCCGCCACTTTGCACACTCACGCTTTAATCAAAGCCTCTCAGTCCCGACTTCCTCCGTCAGCGCCGAACCCGAGGCACGTACGAACAACAATGCCCACACATCCAGATGAAGTGCTTATGGAAAGCGCCCGCTGACATTATGAGAAAGGCATGCGCGCTAATATTCATTCGTCGTCGTAATATTACAACGCCAGCTGAAAATTACAAACGCGTTCACTATCTAGACAGCGGTAAGATAAACTAAGTCTTGGCTGGGGTTCGTAATAATTGGCAATATGCCGTACATTCCTAAGTGTGTGTGTTTTAGTGGTTTTGAGAGAGGGAGCGAATGATACGAGGATGAAAGAGTGAGAGCGAGAGAGAGACCGAGCTCAGGAGGCAATTTCAGAAGTGTCAATGACCAAATCCCACACAGACTGAAGTATATCAGAGACTCTAACCAAGCATATGCAAAGCAGAGGTCAGAGTCATCACTTTCTAAATGGTGTGACCAACACTTCAGTCATGCCCAGTGAAAACAGATGATGAGAACTGGGACATGAGAGGCCTTTATTTTGGAGAAGAAAAAGGGGGAAAAAACAGTAAACATTAATACCGTCATCTCAGAACGACGCGTGCTGAAGCAGCTAGAGACTGAACCAAACACGCAACGCGAACGCGGCAAATGACAACAACAACAACAACAAAAAAATCAATAGCTTTACAGGACGATAAACATTTAAGGCCGTCCCACTGGCTGTTTATGTGCATGGCTACAAACTGCATCTCTGTTGTTTTGACAATTCGTCTTTAAGTGACAACCCGCAAGGTGACAAGAGCCCTTCAGACGAGGCACAGGACAAGCGCAGGAACCATTCATCTGACGGATGGGTTTCAGCCATGTGTCAATCACACACTAACGCTCTTGCTCAGAGCAGTAGCCCCTGCTTCCTCCATCTGCTTATAGGCGAACGAGACGTTACCGGCTCTTCCCATAGCTCCCGCTCCGTCGTTAAGAAATTATGTTGATTAAATCTTCATGAGGCTGTGCCACTGGAGTCGGCCATATTTGAGGATTGAGTCTTTTCTAAATGTGTAAATAATTTAATCTTTTGGGTAAGTCAAGTGGATTTATCCAGCGGTCGGGTATAATACGCTTGGGCTGGAGAAACTCATCAAGGGAAAGGTGGGCCATGACTAGGCCGAGGGTGTTTAACCCACTATTGCGGGTACCAAAGAAACATGAGGGAGAGAAACAGACACAAGCAACACAACATCTTTATTAAGCTATGTGGTGTGGAATTACAAATAGAAATGTGGATTGAAGACTTGCAACTTGTGCCGATTCACAAGTTTGAGAACTATACTGAATGACTTCAGAAAGAGATTTTGAGCTAGCTGCTCTTTGTGCAAAAAAACAATATGCTCTGAATAGTGAAAATACATTTACGCTCTTTAAAAGGTTCTTCACAGCGATGCCATAGAAGAAACATTTTTGGTTCCACGAAGAGCCATTCAGTCAAAGGTTCTTTAAGGAACCATCTCTTTCTTACCTTTTTATAATCTGAAGAACCTTCTTTCACCATAAAGAACCTGTTGTGAAACAGAAAGGTTCTTTATGGAACCATTTAGACAAAAAAGGTTCTTCTGTGGCATCATGAAGCACCTTTATTTTTAAGAGTGTAGCCTATAATGTCATTAAGTGCACTTGATTTAACATGTTTTACAGTCACATTAAAAACACATAGACGTGATTATTGTGTGTGAAGTTTTATGTTGGCATCACTGTTGCTAGCTAGCTCTCTAGCTCGCTATCTATTAAAATATTCCACTATATGCTGCATACCATCATTTTTGTGTTTTTTCCCCCCCCCAATGATAAACATTTTACCACTGTCAGGAAAAAAGAAAATTCTTTAAAACTTTACATTTTCCAACACTGTTTAACAGTGAACGTACTCAAAAGAGATTTCTGAAATTTAAATTACTCACATTGTGCATTGTGTCTAACTGCATTATGTGCTGAAAATTAGATTTTAAACACTTCTGGAATAAAGTTGCTTATGTCAAGGTTAATTTTATAATTAGCTTTTATATTTTATTTCAGTCATGCTCTCTGACACTCTGATGTGCTTGGTACACTAAGTTTATATATGGGATATTGTTGGATGTGATGGAAAGGTTTTAGAAAATCTGTAAATATGTATATAAATCAATTTCACAAATATTTAAATGCTTAATTAAAGAAAGTAAGAAAGAAAGAAAGTAAGAAAGAAAAAGAAAGAAAGAAAGAAAGAAAGAAAAACAGAAAGGGTAGGTAGGTAGGTAAACACAAAATTAAATAAAATAAAATAAAATAAAAATAACTACTCCCTCAAAATGTATTGGTAAGACATAAACTGCAAAAAAAGACAAAAAAAAACTGTACTAGACTTAAATATGGTAACTTGACTGAATCTTTCCGTCATTACTAGAAGGTTGATCCTCTAATCTGCAATGACTAATATGTCATGTCTGACGCACAGCATGCGGTCTTCTAGCATTTAAGGCAAAGCCATGGAAAACGGAACAGTCCATACCTTGCATTTACAAATTGTAGCTCTGAAGGCCTAGCATGACCCCTGACCTCTAACAAAGAACAGCTTATAATTTCACTCTACGAACATCTCATATTCAGTCTATTATGAGCCAGGAACCACAAGAGGAGAGACAGACTGCTCCCAGTTTGTGTGCTCAAATTCAGCATAGTGCTCTGTTGAAGTGCTGGTTAGATTAATGTCACCTCCCTCCATCAGCTGGTGATACATCCATTTCTTTTCTGCTTTCCAGCAATCACCGGTTACATTTAAATATATCAAGTCATCTGAAAGTGACAAGTCACGACGGTGCGGTAATGACATAGACTACAGCCGCTCTGCAGGCCAGCTGGGCAGCATTTGGGAATAAGGAAAGTAATACAGCTGGATAAAAACTCCTCTCTCTATTTAAAAGTGGGAGGGTGAAGCCTCTCCCCCCGGTGCTAGCGCCAGCTGAAGATTGCGATGGCAGGACCCCAATCTCCTGCCCGTGCCAGGCCTGCTGGAGCAGACAGTCCCGACTGAAATACCTGGCCCTCCCGCGCCGCCCGCTTCAGAACGCTGCTAATCAAATAAATAAATCAAATGAAGAGATGTGCGAATTGCTTTTTCGGCTGGGTCCCATTCTACGGCGGGACACTTGGAGCGTCTCAGCTGGGGGGCCTGGCAGGGAGTCTGGGCATATTTTAACACAGGTACTGATCAGACCCGGCGCACATGTGAGGCGGTGCCCAGCGCAGGCAAGCCTGGACAGACTTCACACACTCAGAGACGCACGTAGACACAAAGAAGTATGGTAACGTTACACTACGCTGAACGGGGTGAGGGTAGCCCAAAAATGGAATCGCAGAAAAAAGTCAGCAGTGATGTCTTTATATATGTTGATCTGAATGCTCATCACGTTATCTTTTAAAATTTGCCTTTGTCAGAATCAATCCCCTTTTTGTGGTTGCTTGTTTGAAAGGCTGGATTTACTTTACTTTTAATATATTTAATCCTGTGATGCCATTTCCCCATTCTTCAGTCACATGATCCAGTGTCAGAAATTATTCTAATTTGATAGGTAGATAGATAGAAAACCCATGAAAGATTTACGTTATTTAAAAAATCCAAGCAGTGTAAGTGATCACTGCTTTCCTAGCGATGAGAAGAGGAGAAAAGAATAAGAAGATGCCTGAATAAAACGTCCTAAAGACCCATGTCTTCGTTCTCTTCACTTCAGCCCTAATGCCTTTGAGGCTTTTAGTAGACCACAGCTACAAAAAACAACTTACAAACAGCATAGACAAAAAATGCTAGATGCCACCCTGGCAGAATGTAAACATGCCGACTCATGACGCTGTGGAAACTGAAAGAGTTTCTCAGCGCAAATTTTACTCAATATCCAGGGGGGTTTTAGACTCCATGTGGGGAAAAATCAATGGTACAGCATTTGGTTTAAGCCTACGCTTATATCCATCGCCACCTGTAAGCTCTTTCAGTAGCTGTGGTCATTGTATTAGTATTTTATTTTATGAGTTGTGTATTTCGAGATGCGTTGTGTTAAAAATAGCAACAGTTAGTGCCAGTAGCTCACTGAGTGCAACCATTTCAGATCACTGAAATAATATTGCACACCATAGTCCAAAATATGTATAAAATCATGTGGATTTGTTAAATAACATAACTCTTTCATGGGTTTTCAACTACATATTTCAGTAAGAGACATCACTTGTATTATATTAAGCCATACAAGTCTTAAAGGAGAACTTTCTTCAGTTGTAAAGAAATTATGTTTTTTGAGGAAAACATTTCAGCATTTTTCTTCATATAATGGACTGCTATGGTGCCCCAATTTTGAACTTCCAAAAGGCAGTTTAAATGCGGCTTCAAACAATCCCAAATGCGGTTGTAGACGATCCCAGCCGAGGAAGAAGGGTCTTATCTAGCGAAATGATCAGTTATTTTCATTTAAAAAAATACAATTTATATACTTTTTAATGTATAACGTTCGTCTCGTCTTACTTTGCTTGGACTGTTTTTGTTCCAGTTCATGGCAGTTAGGGTATGTCGAAAAACTCACATCTCATGTTCTCTCTCAACTTCGAAATCGTCCTATAACACGGTTTTACCTTTTTTTGTTAAGGGTGTTTGATCTTCTTTGCATGTTCACGTTGCAAAGACTGGGTCGGAACTTCTGCAGCGATGTAGGATGATTTTGAAATGATTTTTGAAGTTGAGGGAGAAAATACGATTGGAGTTTTTCGACATACTCTAACTGTCTTGAGCCACATTTCCCCAAGCTCATTGAGAGAAAGGCAAGACGAGCGTTTGAGATGAAAAAGTATTTAAACTGTATTTTTTTAATGAAAACTACCGATCATTTCGCTAGATAAGACCCTTCTTCCTCGGCTGGGATCGTTTGAAGCTGCATTTAAAATGCTTTATGGAAGTTCAAAATCGGTGCACTATATCAGTCCATTATATGGAGAAAAATGCAGAAATGAAGTGGACTTCTGCTTTAATACCCAGGGTTCCCTTTAAGAACACTGCCCACATAAACAACTTAGGCTATTGATATGCCTAATATATGATGTTAGACTACTCATTCCTAAATCATCTTCTGCAAGTGTACATGACTTCAAATGTATTTTTCAAAACTACAAATTAATTTCTTTTTGCAAAATGTTTTATGAATGAACAATGACTGAACCTGTTACAAATTTAGTAATTAAATAACTGGTCAAGTCCAGAGGCAAATATCCTATTCAAAGAGAAAATTCATTACTAACCAATCACAAACCAGAAAGAACAACTGAGGACATTCCTGATTGAAAACACTTGATGACAAAAGGATCCCCAGCTTCAAAGCAGAGCAGAAAAGGTCTATTACTGAAGGGAAAATATATGAATACATTTTTCTCATTAGCTGACCTGAGACCTGCTTTATATGCGGTTATTTCCATTCAGAAGAAAAGCTTCAAATCAATGTCAAACCAATACATCTATTGGCTAGTGAACTTCTAAGTCCCTTAGGGGGGGAAAAATAAGCATTTTAAAATGACATAAGAAAAAATATACCAGAAGCAAGTTTGCAAAGCAATGTCAAGTTTTCCAACACTGTAAACACATGCACTGCACACAATGATTTTGTTTCCTGTGTGCGTGTGTTTTTGCGTCTAGGTCTGAGGTAGTGAGAAAAGTAGTGGGTTTATGTTCTTGTTCTGACCTTCTGTCTCATTTATAATGCATTGCCAGTATAAACCTTTATGAAAGTTTAATAAAGAAAAACTATCTGCCTTGTCTCCAGTCACAGCATTATGACAACGTAATCTTTAATCAGTGCGATTGGGCAGGGACGGGATTTCAGTACTCCACACCAACTTGTTACGCTGTGATCTTGCTGTGCAAATGCCCACCTAGACATCCTGGACACCCACCTGCCTCTCTCTTACACTATGTCCTATCATCAGAGCAATTCAAAGTAAAAACAACGCTTTTGATTTGTTCTGCCATTGCTGGACAACACACTAAATTAGTACGCAAATTGAACAACAGGGGAACTACAACAGCAAGCCATAGGCTTTTATGAAAGTAACAGACAGAGTCCTTTACACACAAAATAAAGGGATTTAGCATTTCAGCTAATACATGCCTTAAATTATGCATTATTATAAAACATTTACCTACTAAATGGATGCCTGTTAAAATAAAATAAAATAAAATAATAAATAAAAAAATAATAATAAAAATAAAATAAAACAATAAATAAAATAAAATAAAATAAAATATTTTATATTATATTACATTTGACAATTAACTATATCCTAAATGTGACTTTACATTTTTTTACAAAGAAAATTCAGTGATATCTTTACATTGTTTTAATTATATATTATCTTTGTTGATTTAAATGGTCATCATGGTCACATTCAAAATTCTCCTTCATCAGAACCAGTCCACTTTTTGTGGTGGCTTGTTTTATATTTTTGAAAATTAGATTTACTTGCTATATGGATGCCTATTAAATAAAATAAAATAAATAAAATAAAATAAACATTTAATTAAATTAGACTATTTTAATCTCAATTTAATTTTAATCTCACATTAATTAGACTAATACTTAATAATTAGTCTAATAAGACTATTTTAGACTACTTTAATCTCACTTTATTCCTCACATTTTTTCCACATCTCATGGTGTGACTTTTTAAACTTACTATATTAAACTACTTTAAACTATTTTTAGACTTAATCCCACTATAAACTTTAACATATTAGTAGTAGTAGTAGTAGTAGTATATTTTGGGGCTGTCAAATTATTAATTGTGATTAATCACAAAATAAAAGTTTGAGTTTGCCTAATATACACGTGTGTACTGTGTATAATTATTATGTATATATAAATACAGACAAAATAATGTATATATTTAAGAGAAATATGTTATTTACAAAATATTTTTATTTATATATAATATCAATTATATAAAAATGATAATAATTACATATACACTGTAAAAAAAAGTTTGTTGAGTCATCTTAAAATAATTTGTTACCCTGCTGCCTTAAAATTTTAAGTTCAGTCAACTAAAATAAGTTTAGTCAACTTGAAATGTTAAGTTGTACTAAGTAACAACTTAGATATTTGTGTTTGCTAAACTTAACAGATGGGTAAGTAACCCAGCTGACTTAAAATTTTAGGTTGATTCAACTCAAATATCTAAGTTGTCACTTAGTATAACTTAACATTTCAAGTTGAATAAACTTTTTTTTGAGTTGACTGAACTTAAAATTTTAAGGCAGCCAGGTTACAAATTATTTAAAGTTGACTCGAAAAAATAGTTTTTTACAGTGTAGTTGTAAATACTTCTTAAATATATACATGAATGTGTTTGTATTTGTATATACATAATTACACACAGTACACACACATATATTAGGCAAACTCAAACTTTCATTTTGTATGCGATTAATCGTGATTAATCATTTGACAGCCCTATTTTATATTAAATTAAATAATAATTAAACTGCACAGAACTAAAAGTGTTTAAATCATCTGCATTATCTGCTTTATAATATTGTGTGTCATCACTGTATCATTCCTGACAGATCATTTCAAACAATGCATGAGCAGTTTATTCCATTTTTTTTATTTTAAGAATTGAAGTAGAGCAAAACTGAAGAAAAACATTGCTATATTTCAAAGGATTGTGTTGATAAATAGGTTCATAGTGTGCTTCAACACATTTTCTGCTGAGTTCAGCGTCCTACGCATGGCAAAAATAACCTCAGCGCTGAAACTCCACTTGGACCGATGCTGGTCTTTATCAATTGCTCCTCATTTCCTTCACGCACTTTATTTTTTAAGAAACTCTGAGTGTACGAATGAAAGATGTACCTCAGTAGCCAAGCCTGCTCTGTCTCAACAGTTAATCCCTGTCTTTGTTTGGTAGATTTAGAGTTGAATCTGCAGTAAAGCTGCATCACACACAGTTTTCATCCAGGGGGATATGAGCTCCCAAACTTCCCTGATGACTGTCTGGAGCCTAAATCTCCCTGCTGAATACAGATGCTCTCACCTTTAACGTCACATACATCTGGATCCCGACACAGAGGTGGAGAGGTCTGTCTGCAAGGCCTGCATTATAATACATGGTGATAATTCAAATGTGACTGGGGTGGAATATGTGCCTTCGTAATTTCAGCTGTAGGGTTTATTGCTATTATTATTATTATTCCTATACCTGCTTCTATGATGTTGCTGTCATGATTAAACTACTTATAGAATCAACAGTATGCACAACATTCAGATCATTACTCAGAAAGGCAATGAGAAAAAGCATAATGTGCGATATTCATGATTTGTTGGAGTTTATTTGTCTCTGTTTTATTGGAACGCCCTGGTCAACTGTCAAGATCACTTTAAGCTAAGCAATAATAATTGTATTAATAGGCAAAATGCACTTATTGAGTCATAAGCTGTAAATAAATATTATACTAAAATCACTTCAAGTGTAAATTATTGAACAGCCGTGAACTTATGAACTCAGTGGAACGTAACAAAGAAAAAGAGAGCTTACTGTTTACCACCATACAAATTCAAAACTACTTTATTATTATTTATTTGAGTAAATATATTTAGCTTTGTTGCCTAGTTTTGCAACAGCTGCAAGACCCTGCTTTCCCTCAGAAATCGTTTCTGTAGCACATGATCTTTTTTGTGGAAAAGCCATGTTATGATAGCCTCCAATAATACAAATGAAAGTAGTTTCCATATAATCATGGAAAATCCAAAAATAAAAGCTTACGCAGCAGGGCAGTTTTTCAGTCGGCGACTACCGTCTCCGTTTTCTCCCGCTACGCTAAATGTTTATTCTGCTCTTGGAGCTCCCAGCTGGCATCAGGCAGAAATTATAGTTGTCTGGTGATGTGTCTGTACATGTCACTTCTGCTTTTACCACTCTACCTCTGTCCAATGTCTCGGTTAATGTTGATTGAAATATGGGCACTGTCTGTCTGCAAAACCACTTTGTGTCAACATGTCAATAGCCGCACAAGGAGAAATAAGTCAAAAAACGACCACATTGTCAAATCACACGCTACACAGAGCCGAGCGCAACGGATACGCCGGCCAGTGCAGAATTTGCGGGGTTTTGACAAGGATTTCACGCGGCACATCTTATGTTTCAGAATTAATCCCGCTGCAAAATTATGGGTTCTTTTCATCCCAAACTCGCATTGCCATGGTTACAATGTTTAAGCCTGCGAGATGAGCAGAATGAGGTGTAAGAGAGAAAAAAGGAAGACAGTGCCAAGCTTTGATTCTCGTACCGTTTCAACTGCGATCAAACGGATGAATCTAATCATAACAAAGGACAAATTCCATTTTGCCAGGGCTCATTGTGCTGTGAATGGAAAGAGGAGGGGGTTTGCCGAGTTATAACAAAGTGATGGGGTCTGATGCTTAATTAAAGCACAATTTAACAAATTCTAGATGAATTTCTGCTGGCTAAGGAGGATCCAGGACCTGAAAGTGAACAGCGTGAAAAGAAAAATGACAAAAATCTGATCTCTTTTTCTAAATACACTGCCATTCAAAAGTTTGGGATTAGTAGACTTGTAATGTTTTTTTAGAAGAAGTCTCTTACGCTCATCAAGGCTGCATTTATTTGATAAAAAAAATGCTATTACAATATAAAATAATATTTAAAATAATGTGAAATAAGTATAATTTTAATATACTTCAAAATATAATTTATTCCTGTGATGCAAAGCTGAATTTTCATCAGCCATTACTCCGGTCTTAAAGGATAAGTTCACTTCCAGAACAAAACATTTACGGATAATGTAAATCTCTTGTCACCCAAGATGTTCACGTCTTTCTTTCTTGAGTCGTAAAGAAATTATATTTTTTGAGGAAAACATTTCAGGATTTCTCTCCATGTAATGGACTTCTATGGTGCCCCCAAATTTGAACTTTCAAAATGCAGTTTAAATGCAGCTTCAAAGGGCTCTGAACAATCCCAGCCAAAAAAAAAATGGTCTTATCTAGAGAAACAATCGGTTATTTTATTTATTTATTTTTTTTTAAGTTACAATTTATATACATTCCAACCTCAAACGCTTGTGTCGTCTAGTTCGGTGTGACAGTTAGGGTACATCTAAAAACTAAACAGTGATGTAGGGCGATTTTGAAGTTGGAGGAGAAAACGAGACGGGAATTTTTAGACGTACCCTGTCATGACCGGAAAAAAGAGTTCACACAGAGCTAGACAAGACGAGCGTTTTAGGTTCAAAAGAATATAAACTGTATTTGTTTTTTTGTTTGTTTTTTTTAGAAAATAACTGATTGTTTCACTAGATACGACCCTTATTCCTCATCGGGGATCATTTAGAGCCTTTGAAGCTGCATTTAAACTGCATTTTGGAAGTTCAAATTTGGGGCACCATAGAAGTCCATTACATGGAGAGAAATCCTGAAATGTTTTCCTCAAAAAATATAATTTCTTCACGACTCAAGAAAGAAAGACATAAAGATCTTGGATGAAATGGGGGTGAGTACATTACCTGTAATTTTTTGCTCTGGAAGTGAACTAATCCTTTAAGTGTCTGTCAGTCACATGATCCTTCAGGAATCATTCTAATATGCTGATTTATTATTAGAATTATTAATGCTGGAAAAAGTCGTGCTGCCAAATATTTTTTGGATTCTTTGATGAATAAAAAATTAAAAAGAACAGCATTAATTCAAAATAGAAATCTTTTCTAACTTTGATATCACTTTTTATCAATTTAACACATCCTTGCTGAATAAAAGTATTAATTTCTTTAAAAAAAAAAAAAGAAAGAAAGAATAAAATTTAACTGATCCCAAACTTTTGAACAGTAGTGTATATTGTCCAAAAATATTGATATTTTAAATAAATGCTGTTCTTTTTAACTTTTTATTCATCAAAGAAACCTGAAAAAAATATTACAGGTTCCACAAAAATATTAAGCAGCACAACACTGATTATAAATCAGAATATTAGAATGATTTCTGAAGGATCATGTGACATGGAGTAAAGATGCTGAAAATTCAACTTTGATCATAGGAATAAATTAGATTTTAATGTATACTAAAATAGAAAAATATTATTTTACTTTGTAATAAAATTTCACAATATTATTTTAACTGTATTTTTAATCAAATAAATGCAGCCTTGATGAGCATAAGAAGCTTCTATAAAAAACATTTAAAATCTTACTGATCCCAAACTTTTGAACAGCAGTGTATGCAGCTAGGCTCACACAAGTGTCCAACAGTGTCACGCAGGCCCCAAATATTGTCAGTGTTGGCATGTAAAGCAAATAGCCTGAGTTTCTGAGATTTTTAGCTGTCTGAGAGATGAGAGTGAGACTTAGAGCAGGAAACAGTTCCTGGCCCAGGCTTCACCCTGCACGCACACTGTCCCATGACACTGGCCGTCGCTGCAGTTAAAGGGTCTGACTGTCTCTGTGTGTTAACTCACCCCCCTCAGCCACATACAGGATGCAGATGCGCATGGTAGCCGTTGCGCCCCTCAGGACTTCACCATGAGAGCTTCTGTACTAAACAGAGAACAGAGAAACAGAGAAAGGGTGGTGAGGAAAAAAACTGATGGTTTCTGAGGGTTAATAAACTTTAGGCTAAGCCTAAAGACTTCTGGGGTCTCCTGTAGTTCATATATTATACTGGATACACTGTTATCTGTGAGAGAAGGACTTTGCTGTGATAATGGCTGACTAGTACACTCATTTGATGCCAAACATGTTGGGAGCCGTCCAAATGTCTGTCCACTGCCCTGTGTGTTCCAAGCACCCCAGCTTTGTCATATGGACATTTATGAAGACAAAATGTGGACAAACACCTGTGATCTAGACAAACAGACTATAACATTATTACAGACGGGACTTTCTGTAATATAAGACTTCCCTTGCTAAGTGCACTATTGTGCACAGACACGTTGAAATTATAAAAAGTATAAATTTAAGTCTTGTCAAAGTGCATTTTAGAAAACTGACGGCGAAACCAAGATATTATTTGATGTAACGCAATAACTTTTTCAGTCTTTTGGAACAGCATTCATATCGGAAATGTGCTTGTGATGCCTTAAAATGCTACCTATGGAGTGTACAGCTATTCACTTGTACTAAACCACACAGTCTAACACCACATAATAATAAACAATAGAATCTGCTCTAAACCAGAGGCTTCACACTCTACAAAAGTACACCACTGCAATACCGACACAGAAAAATGACATACCACCTTCAGAAGAACAAATTCAATGCAGTCAGCAGAGCTTCAGGACAATACGCTAGCCTCGAAATTACAAACCACGACCAAGACACAATACACTCACTGGCATGTCATCACACTCAGGCAGAAAGCAAAAGTACAGAGAACCACTGCTGGTATTACTGTAAGCATATTAAGAAAAGTTTCTACTTTTTATTATTATACATGCAGTAGGACATGAGAGTTTTTAAAATTGTGAGGATTTTGAAAAAATGTTGAGAAATGTTTAAAAAAGAAAAGCCAATTCATTCTGTCAGTGGATATATCAGACTGTATAAATTGGTAGCACTTTTTAAATATATGTGACCCTGGACCACAAAACCAGTTTTAAGTAGCATGGGTATATTTTGTAGTAACAATTTTGTGTCTCAAAATATTTTTTTTCCCTTATATGCCAAAAATCATTAGGATATTAAGTTAGGATCATGTTTCATGAAGATATTTTGTAAATTTCCTATATTTCTGGAAATATATCAAAACTTGTGTAAAAAAGTAATATGCATTGCTAAGAACTTCATTTGGACAATTTTAAAGGCAATTTTCTCAATATTTTGATTTTTTTTTTTTTTTTTTTTTTCTGCACCCTCAGATTCCAGATTTTTAAATAGTTGTATCTCGGTCAAATATTGCCCTATCCTAACAAACAATACATAAATGGAAAGCTTATTTATTCAGTTAACTTAGTTTCACCTTTATGAAATGTATAAAAATGGACCCTTATGACTGTTTTTGTGGTCCAAGGTCACATATATATAGACTTTAAAATATATATATAAAAAAAAAGGTATTCTTGTCTTTTCAAGTTGTGATTAACTGGACAAGAATTACCGTAAGTTTATTTTACTGATTTGTATCTGGTAAATTATTTTTTAGCTTGGCATAATTAGAAAGAAAATGTTTATCATAAGATGTATACAAATTGCCAATGAATTATAGTCTAAAAATTATGTCTAGTAATTGACTTTTAGGGTTTTAGCTTATTTAATGCTTGCTTTGTCTTATTTTAAACCATTTTAAATCATCTTATGGGCCCCGTGAAAGTTTGCTGAAGCCCCCTAGTTGGCTCCGGCCCCCTGGTTGAGAACCACCAATCTAGGGTGTGTGTTTTTAATAAATCTAAATAAATTTAAGTAAAAAATCATAAATAACACACAATAATATACCATCTACTCCCCTTTCTTGCAACACTACAAATCTGCAGCCTTGAAATTTGCATTCTTTAAATTCAGTCAAGAGGTCAGTCTGTAACTTTGCTACTAAAGACTGCTAGACTATGGATATTCTACTAAACTAGATGTGCATTGAATTGAATATTTCCAAATAAACCCACTGTTAGAGAACAGGTTATAAAAACAAAAACCGATAAATTAACTAAAGAGGCCATAAAAACACATTTTCTTTTGCCCTTAACCCTGGTTATTTGCGTATCTGGTATGAATGAACATATTAAGCTGTAGGAGGTCAAGGAACACCTAATCAAATGTGCTCTATTGACTAACAAAAAATAAAAATAAAATAAAAATACTAAGAATCAACAACATTAACAACACCAAATAACCCTAGAAGTTTAACCTACTAGCTTTTCATCACAAGAAATGTCTTTTGTCCATAAGCATTTATGTTTGATTTAAAGTCAAATGCTGTATACAAAAACGGAGTGAGAGTGAGTTGGGAATGTGACATTTGGTGAACCAGAGCTGGTGGCTGCCTTGAGCAGCGGCACACAGAATGTCACTGCAAAGACTTGAACGCTGAATCACAGAGCCGTGCCCTCTTTCTGCCTCTATTTCACGTTTCTTTCCTTTTCTTTCTCCTCCTTTCAGCTCTGGCCTTCACTAGCCCACAGAAAGGCTAAGTCCTCAAAGGCTTAGTTCAAACAGACTGAGCTGTGGAGGTCTTAACTGCGGAAGACTTCCCTCTGAGGGGCCGGATTCCAAAAGGCTGATTTCTGAGAGGAATTCTTTTCTGGAGAGAAGAAGAAGTCTTAAGGCTGGTAAGTTCCAGGTGTTCAGGCCAGAAAGAGGTGTTAGAAATCTGGACAGGAGACAGATGGAGTTTGTGACGACGACGGGGTCAGGAGAGGTCAACGTCGTGGACACGCCGAGGCTCTTCCACCGAGGGGATGATCCACATGACCGCACGTCCCGAGAGGCTGCTGACAGTAAAGGCTACTGCTAAATTTATGGTTCTCCTCAATCATCTCACTGCCAAGACTATATAACAGATTTAACCAGTTGACTTTGGCCAACTCAGCTTGAGATTCATGGCTTTTTATCCAGGGTACGGCTGAGAGCAGAAGATGCTCTCCCCGCCACGCCGACTTGGAGAGGACCGCGTCCGGAGAAATGAGCGAATAAATCAAAACCACTCATTTCCCTCCAGAAACTCTGCAAAAGTCACAATATTCCATAAACAGGATGATTGCATGCCTAATGGAAAATCTGACCATTAAGTATGAAATGAGATGAATAACAATGGCACACAACATCCCTGCGTGTAGCTGAATCAGGACGCGTGGTGCAATCGTTACCCCACTGAGACCATCACACACCCGAACATCTCTCAGCACCAGTGATGATTCATCAAAATGATGAAGAGGAACATTTGCTGATTCAACATCCTCACAGACCTGGCTGCAATTTTATTGGAAGTGATGAACTTCACATTGCCATACATGAAAGTTTGTGCTCATGAATACTCAGGTTTGACTTTCAAATTGTCACAAGCTACAGGAATGAATCAAATACTGTATTAAATCTGTATCAAAAACATATGATTCATAACACTTTAATGTTTTACAATACTTTTTAGAAGTCAAAAGTTTTAAGAAGTTTTTTTTGCACATTAAGGCTGTATTTATTTTCAATCAAAACTACGGTCAATGCCAGGGTTGCCAGGTTTTCTCAACAAAACCCACCCAATTGCTACTCAAAACTAGCCCAAAAGTAGTCCACTCACGTTTTGAGGGGGGTCCCCTGTTTTAGCTTTCCTAAGGGGTAAAATACACTTTTTGGCGGGGTTCCCCTGATCCAATTAGCATTCCTGGGGCTAAAACGTGTGTTATTGGGGTCACTTCAACCTGCGGACATGAAAAACAACCCACGGAAACAGTGTTAAAGTAGTCCAATTTCGCGGGAAAATCAACGACTTGGCAACACTGGTCAGAAATATTGTGAAATATCAGAAATATTGTGAGATATTTCAATTTTGTTCAACTATTTTGTAATTTAATATTTCTGTTTATAAGATCATACTAATTTGGAGCTCAATAAACATTTATTGTTAACATCAGTGTTGAAAACAGTGCTACTTACAATTTTTGTGGAAACCATAATAACACTTCTTTAAGGATTCTCTGATGATCAAAAAGTTCAGAAGAACAGCATTAATTTGAAGCTGATTTTTTTGTAAAACATTTTAAGAGAAATTTAAGGGAGTCATTTTAGTTACAGAATTTGACTGTCAACATTTGAGTACACTGACTACATTTTTAGCACCCTAAAACAGGACTGATAACCATATTCTAATCATTCCTTGTTCTGCCCACATGCTTTGTCATTTAGTCATCTAAATCTTCATCAACCTGTGCTTTAAATAAAAATGAAAGACATCAGGTAAGAGTCAAAGATTAAATTATATGAATATATGACATATAGAAAGAAGAGAAAATATTCCTCCAGACTTCTTCCAGATGTAGATGAGTTTGTTTCTTCACTGAAAATGATTTAGATGCCCGTAATCACTATACTGAAGTGAATCTGTCATTCTACACCAAGAGCCTGAGAAGAAAGGAATATAGCTAAAAAAAAGTGCTGAATAAGCATCTAGGTAGCGTGTCCGCCATAATAACAGACAGACTTTTTTTAAACAGTTTACAGACATGACAATGTTAGTCTCGCATAACCAGACCTTCAGACTGATGGCAGAAGGTCTGGGAACTTTGGCCGCTTTGAAAAGTGCAAGACCCGCCCAAGAGGCCATATGACTGACAGGTACAGCAACCAATCACTTTTTGTTTTGTGCCGCATCTAACATTAAATTTTCCACATACTTTTGAAAATCCAGCATTTAGTTGATCCTGATAAGCGCTCATTGTCACAGTTGTAAACACGACAGCTTTCTTTCGTGAGGGGGTTTGACGCCACTGCATTTTAGTTTCCAGGTGGAACATTAAAAAAACGCAACACACACGTCTCCCAGAAATCCTGTATAATCTAACCAATCCGATGATGACGTTGAAACTCCTGAAGTGTTTCCAGCTAAGTGTGCCTTACGCATCAGACGTTTAGCCAACGTTTGGTGGGCATGACATCTGAGGCTGAGACTATGACAATGCAAATCTGAATTTTCCTGCCAAATCCAACCTCACCTTCCAAAACATACATTATTACTGTAAGCTGACCATATTTAATGCACTTGCTCAATAAACATTACACATAGTGCACCTTTAAACACATTCTCTTCAGTGATACTCATGAAAACGTGAATACAAAAGCCAAACATATTTGCCGTCCTTGTGCCGACAATATTGCTGGACCGAAGATGGCCTCTTTCTCTCTCCTCGCATCAGTCCCCCCCTCTGCGCCCTGCCCCCTTTCATGCAGAATAACATGCATATGCAAATGAACCGTAAGCCCCTGCCCTCGCCATTCCACCATTCTTTCAGATGCACCTCAATAGACTGTGCATCCCAAACCGAAGATATTCACGACAGACAGCTGATGCGAAAGCGGCCAGAACCTAATTTTATTTATTACGTATTCCTTTCCACATCTCTTTTCCCTTTCGCTCATTCCCCACAGCTAGCCAGTGGTCCGGGCGCAGTCTTAATACGCTCGGTCCATTGTGGCCCAGCTTTGTTGTCCTCCCCAGTCGCTATCATCCGTTCTCAGAGCAGACAATGGGCAGCGTTGACGCTGGACACGGCGGTCATGTTCTATTTGCCGATGTGCATTATCTCCCAATCCTGTCCTTTTGCTGCCCATGCTCTGCGAGTGTCCCTCGCTCTGAATAGAGTCTAAAGCCATTATTGGAGGGAGAAGGGGGGAATAAAAAAAAAACGTGGTGGGTGAAAGTGGGCATGGACTGTTATATAGGCTACATTTGGGCTTGGCCACATGCATACTAATAACATCATTACAGAGCGGCTCTTCTGGAGAGCATGTTTACTTTGTTATGGTTTCCATCACCTTCCTCTCCTCCACCGCCAAATCGCTAATGCCCACCTTTTTCTCTCCCCCTCCATTTCACCTTTTTTTTCCGAATGTAAATAGCACGCAGGGCTAATTTTCTTATATTTTGCCAAAAAAATTAAGTTACGTAGTTCCAGTAATTCTCTCTCCAGCGGGCGCACACTGTGTGGGTGGTGCTCCGCACAGCGAGCACTTCTTTTCCATGGCATTGAACTTGACCCTGAATGACCTTTTTATAATGAGTGAATTGAAAACATCTCCCTTTGGAATGCAGCTTGTAGACACTGGCTAGGGCTGTTTTTTTTTTCCTCGACACCCCCTTCCACACATCTCTGCTTTTGATGAATTAAAGGGGCAGTATCCTCATCCTCCTCACCTGCGCTGTAACACGTGGCTCTCAAAGGATGGGAGGTCAATAACGGTGCCTTTATAAAGCAGAGTCCACTGAAGAGAGACACAGAGAGGAGAAAAAACATGCCGCTTTCTCCTTCAGGCGCCGAGGCGGCAAAAGAAACCAATACCTGTGCTTTTATTTACAGCATAAATACAAGCTTACAAGAATGAGGGGTTTGTACAGGCTGAGCCGTGGCTCAATTCCCCACCATAACACTAAACACTTGAAAGCGGCCGGCACTATGGTACAACATTGCAAACATCTACAGATCCACAGAAGTGTGATCACTGAAAACCGGAGTTCAAGTGACTAAGGAGCTCTATGCACTTCTCAGCGGCACCTTGGGACAAATCAATGCTTGACGCAAAGCTCAGCTTTGCAAAGCCTCTTTTAGCTGGCTGTTAATGGTAATAATATTGTACCTGCAGCACTGCTATCTATATTAGAGGTTAATGATATCACTGAACTGAATTAGCTTAGTATGTAAATTAGGACTGGACGGTATGAAGATATAATACAGTGCAATAGTAGAAATGTGTAATTTGGTGGAGATTCTGTTGTGCCATGGTAGATATTTTGCTATAAATGGACACGACTGCTTTTATGTTGTTTAAATTGTTTGATGCAGATTTGCATTTTTTTGTATTCATTTATTTATTTATTTTTTTAAATATCAGTGTCATACAATAGTTAGTCCTCAAATTTTGATTGGTTGAGTGATGTTCAAAGAGTGTGAATATACACTGAATCATTCTTAGTACTCAGCCGATAGTTCAAAAACATTAATTGATTCAGGATTCCTGGCTTTTTCAAGCTTTGTCATGACAATAGGTGGGTGTTTCTCTTCATCAGTCCAAAACAAGTCCAATAAAGTGCATCCATCCATAATTGAAAGTGCCTCATGCGGCTCCAGGGGTAAATAAAGGCTTCCTGTAGTGAGTCGATGCATTTTATAAAAAAAAAATATATATATCCATGTTTTAAACGTAATACTCACTTTAATCTAGCTTGCACCAACTGTTGTACACGGAATCCGCTCTAGGCAGATGACGAAGGACGTCGACGTTGCACATGTACATGAGTCTCGTGAAAACCAGTGTTTGTTTACAGGAGCACAGAAAGTAAAGTTTCCTTACTTTAGCAAAGGAAAACCAGTCTCCTCTTGGTTTATATCAAAATCCTCTGACATTTTTCTTTACAAATCCTCATTTTGTATATCTAATTTGTGACCATTGTTTTGTTTTGGTTTCTCCACGGCGCGTTCACAGTCATCACTTGTGAGCGGCGCAACGCCGACATAGTACGTCATCCGCCCAGGACTCCTTCCATGTACAAAAGTTGGTGCAAGCTAGATTAAAGTGATTATAACATTTAAAACAAGGATATTTTTCTTACAAAAATGCATTGATTCGCTACAGGAGGCCTTTATTAACCCCCCAGAGACGTGTGAGGCACTTTTTATTATGGACAGATGCACTTTATTGGACTTGTTTTGGACAATGATGAAGAGAAACACCTGTCTATTGCCATAAGAGCTTGGAAGTGCCAGGATATTTTTTAATACAACTCTGATTGGATTCGTCTGAAAGAAGGAAGGCATATAGACACAGGATGCCAGGAGGGTGTGTAAATAATGGGCTAATTTTCATTTTGGGGTGAATTAACCCTTTAACCTACTGAGTCTAAAATGCAGTTTTACCAATCCTAACTTCTTGTTTTTTGAACTGCTGCTGCTGCAAAAAAAAAAAAGCAACAAATATTGTTGGTCTGAATATCAGCATGACTCTGACTACTTAAACAACAACACTTTTGCTCATGTGATATTGCTTAAAGGGATAAAAATTAATTTTTTACAGAATTTTATGTCATTGATTTCTCACACTCATGTTGTTCCAAACCTATAAGACCTTTGTTCATCTTCTGAACACAAATTAAGATATTTTTTATGAACTCAGAAAGCTTTCTGACCCTGCATAGACAGCAATGGAACTACCATGTTCTACGCCCAGAAAGGTACTACTTAAAACTTTTGTGCACAAAAAAAGCAATTTCTTCTCTTTTCCTTGTCAGTCTTTGACAATGCGTCACGATGCATCATGGTACTCTTGTGAATGTGCGTCGAAGACTGACAAGGAAGAAAAGAAATTGTTGATTTAAGTTGTTATTTTTGTTTTCAACAGTACAAACTTTACTTCTAAGCACAAAGAGTAGTCTCATAGCTTCATAGTGTTCTTATTACCTTTCTGGGCCTTAAACATGGTAGTTGCGTTGCTGTCTGTGCAGGGTCAGAATTTCATCAAAAATGCACCAAGATTTACAAAGGTTTTACAGGTTTGGAACAACATGAGGGTGAGTAATTAATGACAGAATTTTCATTAAAACTATAGTAGTAAAAAACTACATATATAGCCTCTCACACAAAAATATGAGGCACAAGTTAGGTTTATTTGTGACCTTTTTCAATATTGAGTGAGTTGACACTGATATTGTTTTTCTTTTTGATGGCACTGATAGAGTCAGATAGCAGCGGTCCAGTATTTTGTGTATGTGTATGTGTGTGTATGTGCATATGTGTTGCTCTGAAGTGTGCTAGAGAGGTGCATTTGATCTTAATGGTGATATATTCTCCGTCAGCGCTGTCACGATCCATCACTTAGCGCAGACCTGCCGCAGCTGCCCAGTTGAGGTGTGGCTTATTACACCACCCCAAAGCTCATGAATAATAAACAGGGTTGAAGAGCCATCTAAGCTAAGACCCTGAGAAGCAATATCCCCGTGGCGACGTCACCTCACCCCCCGGCCCTGCCACCGTCGTCCCTCTCTCTTTCCTCCTCCCTCCCGCCACGGGACTCCATGTTTATGCATGATGCCTGTTTCATATGTATCGGCCGCATCATTTCTGCTGTTGTCCCGGGAACTGATGACACGCTCTGCATTAGGAGTGATGACCTGCACACAAGGGCCCGACACTTGCTCCACTTTACAGCCGTTGTCAAAACACTGCTGCATTATCCACACAAACACACACGCGTATACACGCTCTGATAAAATACAAGGGGCTGTTGTTTTTCATACATCTTCGTGAACAGCAATTTTGTGTGTGTGCGTGCACGCCTATTTGCAGTTTGCTTACACTTTGCCTGCTTGTGTCTTATCAAGATAGGAAGAAAAAACTGAAGTGAGACAAAAGGAAAGGTGCTGTCTGACAATCATCTGCTCATAATTAAAGCGGCCTTATTATACCTCACATCTTGCTTTGGTGTCAGAGCGAGATGAGAGTTGATCCAACCATTTTCAATTTTCAAAGTTTTTTTTCTCTCTCTCTGGTTTTTTTTCTACTCTGTTCCCGATCTGAATGGAAGAAAAAGAATACATAATGCATATTATGGACACGTAAAAACAGCACTTTATTAATATTTAATCTGAGGATGCGAATGTCTCAGTATTTCCATATCAAAACAGATATTACGTTTTGTTTAGGTCTGGGCTCATTTTTTAATTTCAGCTGTCCTCGTGCTCCTTTGGTTTATATGGCGGGAATGCAGATCCGTTCCAGTAACACTGATTTGTTGGTAAATTGATAAAGCTGGCTTAGATTTTATATGTGCTTTATGATTTTTATGGTACAGCTCTTGTTTCTGCAATACATTAAACTGGAAGAACTAATGAAAGCTGGAATTCAAGAATGGATATCCTTGAAGAAACAAAGACATAAAAAAGCTATATACATAAATAATTTTTAGGTCTGCAAAACATAAAAAGAAGTTTCTAATGTCCACTAAGTACAAAATACATTAAAACTGTGTACAATTCAACATAATATTTCTATTTGAATATATTTTAAAATGTCATGGCGCTGTAGCTATTACTGCAGTCTTCAGTGTCACGTGATCCTTCAGAAATCATTCTATATTCATATTTGGTGCTCACTAAATAAATAAATATATAATTCATGTTTTTTTTTAAAGGATTTTTTTTTTTTTATTAATAGTAAGACAATGGTAGTGTATAATGTCCAATCAAAAACATATAAACTGACTACTAAATATAAATATGCATATATATTTACAGGATACCTAAAGTGTTTTTCTTTTTTTCTTCCAGAAAACTTTGAGGCAATATTCCTCACGTTAAGCCATTAAAACTAAATTAACATAAATGCAGCTGAATAATGCTGTTGGACAAAAATAATATAATATATATATTTTTTTTCATTAAATATTTTATATACTTCATTAATAGAAGTAATCATATAGAAGTCAGAATTATTTATAGCCAAGAAATTTTCTCAATTTACTTGTCAATGGCAGAAACAACTTAGTGTTCAAGGTTGGCTAAAACATAATAGTTTTAGAATGTGTGTCCATTTCAAGCTCATGTAACACTGGCGCCACTGCTAACGCTATACAATTTTACCCACTGCCATTTATTCGTCAAATTACACACAGTATTAGGTCGAAATGAGATTTCTTTTTTTCTTTTTATCAGAAGTATGCGAGACCCGAATTGATTACATCTGTCTCCAATTACTTCATTATTCACCTAAATTTGGACAGGTGGGAAAGTGTTCTGCTCGTGGATTCAAGCGGACAACAGCTCCCTCACACAGACGCTCTTTTTTTTTCTCCTAATCTCTCTCTGCTTTCACTTTGATCTTTCTTTCTTTCCTCCTCCATCTCTCTATTGCTACTGTCTGGCCATTGACTCGCATAGTTCCTCGTTTTTAGTTTCTCCTGATGTCCTTCCGTTCGCTCTTGTTTCGTACCTTCCTCCTTCAAACAGTTTTGTCCTTAAGCATTCCTTCACAACCTTCCCCCATTTGAGATCACTGCGCCCCCCGTCTGAGCCTGCGCTGGCCCTCTGCCCGTACACACATTTGTGTCTGCCTTTTGAGTGTTTTCAGAGGCCCATTAAACAGCGCCTTGGCAGGGCCCGACACACTCACCTCACCCCTAAGACCCACAGAATGAAGGAAGGTTATCAGATTCCCTTATCCATGCCAGACACACACACACACATTCATAGAACTGCAAGTTTAGAGGTAGCTTGCACATTGAAGCTCTTTGCTTCCTCTACCTAACATTAGGGCATGAAATCAAACTGGATTTTCCCAACAGCCCCTGGGACTGTAAGGTGGGCTTGAAGCCAGTGTGTCTGGTCACTGGCCGGACTCGGTACCCTCAAGCTAAGAAGGTGGGGTTGGACTAGGGTGTAGGGGTGCACCTCTTAAATCTGGGTATGCTACAACTGTGCCTTCTGCTGGCCAGTGGGAGAAACTCAAGTGTGCAGGACGGAGGCTCCTGCGGGTGTAACTTAACACTCTATATTATCGGGTGCTAAAGACCACACTTCCAAACTTTAAAATATTAACTGTGCTTTTAGTCAGTGACAACATTTGATTACACAGTGGATTTAAAAGGCAGAGCAATTCTACAAGAACACGCAAACAGTGTTGATGACTTTACATAAGAATAATATCGTTTTGTTCAGCAGAAATAAGAAGCATGATCTCTTGTGATAGGGTCAACGACTAACCTGCCAACAACACACTGTAGTGACCATACAAGCAATAGCCATCACCACAACAGTGAAAAAAAATCATCATTACAATCACACTTAAACAAACCAGTGGAAGCAAGTTGTCATGGAAATTGTCTAAAGTCATTGCTAATTTAGGTTTTAACGGGTGCCAGGGAAGGAATGTTTCTAATTACCATAACAAGGAGGCTGATGGGTAAATATAGATCCTCGGTGCTGCAGCGGTGGCTGTTTGATGCGACTATACAGAGACGTGTCAGAGTCAATCATCATACCTTCTTGCACCTGCAAAAATGGAGCATGAACTTCTAGAAGGAAGTTGAGAGAAAGACGAGAGAGAGGAGAGGAGTGGAGAAGAGCAGAAAGGAAATAAAAACGAAAGGAGACTAGAGAAAAACGGAGACAGGAAAAGTAATGAGTGGAAAGCAAAAAGAGACGAGAGGAAACAAAAAAGAAACAGGACTGATGTTGAGACAGCGTAAGGAAAGGAAAGGAAAGAAGGAGGAGAGGAGAGGAGAGGAGAGGAGGAGAGGAGAGGAGAGGAGAGGAGAGGAGAGGAGAGAAAAATAAGATAACGTAATGTAAAAACGTAACAAGTTAAGCGGAAAATAGGAACACAATAATGTAACGTAACGCAACAAAAAATGAAACAAGTTGAGTGGAAAATAGGAAAGATCAGAAGGAAAATGTAAGGAAAGGAATGTAACATAACGTAACGTAACACAACGAAAGGAAACAATGTAGTGTAACAAAAAACAAATCGAAAGAAAAATAGGAAAGAAAAGAAGGAAAGGAAATGCAAAGTAATGTAACGTTATGTAACGTAGCGTAATGTAACGCAACGTAACGTAACACAACTATACATAACACAACTAAACGTAACGCAATGTAACGCAACGTAATGAAACTAACAAAACAAGTCAAGAGGTAAATAGGAAAGGAAAGTTAAGGAAAGGGAAGGAAAGGAAAGGAAAGGAAACGCAAAGTAACGTAACAACGTAGCGTAGCGTAGCGTAACATAACGAAATGAAACAAGTCAAGAGGAAAATAAGAAAGGAAAGTTAAGGAAAGGAAAGGAAAGAGAAAAGAGATAAGACAAAGTGTGACAA
Organism: Labeo catla; assembly: GCA_012976165.1. Taxonomy (NCBI): domain Eukaryota; kingdom Metazoa; phylum Chordata; class Actinopteri; order Cypriniformes; family Cyprinidae; genus Labeo; species Labeo catla. Next base: position 1,840,219 of record VONZ01000020.1, on the reverse strand, counting down.
GAGGAAAGGACATAAAAATGAAAAAATGGAAACTAAAGGAGATGAGTAAAAGTGAGACAAGATAAGAGAAAGGAAAAAAGAAAAGGGGGGTGGGGGTTGAGACCAGTGGAGACTAAACAAGACCAAAAGGAAAAAAAGGAAAGGAGATAAGACGAAGCGAGACAAGGAAAGGAAGGAAAGGGAAAGGAAAAGGAAAGGAAAAGGAACTGAAGAGGAAATGGAAAGAAAACAAAAAAGGAAAAAAAGTCAAAGCAAGGAAAGGAGATGAGACGAGACGCAAGGATCAAAAAAGGTAAAGGAAGGAAAGGTAAGGAAAATAAAATGAAAGGTCAAAAGAAAAGAAAACAAGATGACACAAGAGAAAAGGAAATGAAACTAAAAAGGAGAGGAGACAAAGTGCAAAGAAAGAATGCAGTGAGAGAAGGGAGTGAACGAAAAAAGACAGATGTAGAAGAGAGAGAGCAACAAGCTGATGGAGAAGTGGATATTTTGATTTGACTTGTGAGTTTGATGACTGCCTCCCTCCGCCACCTGTGAAGGTCTCTGCACCATCAAAGCACATTAGACACATTAGGCCCATGCTTACTTATGAGCAAGATAAAAAGCTGTGGGGCCTCTGCCTTCTCAAGCTGTGAGTGGAATAGCTTTGCAATTTGCCTGCAAAAAAACAGCATTTTGATCTTAATGAATATAAAATGGCTGCCATTAAAAGTAAAACAGATTATTTTGGGCTTTTCAGGGTGTGCGGCTCTCTGACAGTCTTGGAGGGCCACTATGATCTTTCATTAAAACCTCACAGCGGGGTCCCCTCCGCGGCCGACCGGGGCCTCAGCCCTCAAAGAGATTGGCTGCATTTAAAAGTCATTTTTATAAATCTACACAGATTTCAGAAATTCAGTAATGAAAGCCATGCGAGAGGGGCCGGCGGCTCGGCGGCTGGGCTTCACCACTTTCGTTGAGCCGATGGTCACACTGGTTATGGAAAGAGAGAGAGAGAGAGAGAGAGAGAGAGAGAGAGAGAGGGGACCAGACCCATCCGTATCACCCCCATGGCAGCACGCCACATGAGCCTCTGCCTGATCTATGCTTGTTAATGACTAGCATGTGCTAATTACTGTCAGTAGCCAGGCTCTGGCTCACAGCGCTTCAGATCCCCGGCACAGGCTACCTGCCCAATCGAGGGCCTGGACGCCGCACACTTTTAATTGCATTAAACTTTGCCTAGTGATTTGCTTCGCTGGGAGAGAGACGGAAGGACTGACAGCTGGCCAGCAACACTAATGGACCTTCGGAAATCCAGCAGGGACGGATGTTATTGGTCTTGTTTTTATTCATCTGTGTGATCTTGACACGGTACCAAGATACTCTAAAGCATCTCGCACATCTTCTGGGAATGAACGCTGCCAAAACACTACCATTGTATATTAGCAGTCACCTAATGTTGAAGAAGAGGAGTAAAACTCTTTGTCACATCATTAAAGATGCACTAAAGTCATTTTTGTTGACGTTGCATTGGCTGATATCACATGGACTGGTGGTCTGTGGCTTTAAAGATGCAGGTTAATCTAAAAGCAAACATTTTAGGTTTGTTGATTAGGTTTTGGTCATGCGGTCCCCACTTGGCAGAGCTATTCACCTTATTTTTCATCATGAAAGTAAGCCATTTTCTGGGAATGTGAAAGTGTGATTCATTAGCCGCTTGAAGTAAATAGCTAAAATAACTGATACTGAATGCCTTGCATATTCAAGTTAAAATTAAGGTGGATTATTGTTTGAAAACAAAGTATAGTATTAGTAATATGTGACTCTGAACCACAAAACCAGTCTTAAGAAGCATTAGCCAAAATATATTGTATGGGTCAAAATGATTATTTTTTCTTTTATGCCAAAAATCATTAGGATATTAAGTAAAGATCATTTTCCATTAAGATATTTTGTAAATTTCCTACCGTAAACTTTATTTTTTTGATTGGTAATATGCATTGCTAAGAACTTTTTTCAATATTTAGATTTTTTTTGCACCCTCAGATTCCAGATTTTCAAATAGCTGTATCTCGGCCAAATATTGACCTATCCTAACAAAAGCTTATTTATTCAGTTTTCAGATTACATATAAAAAAATTGACTGGCTTTGGAGTCCAGGGTTGCATACATTAAAATGTATACATTATTACATAATACAAAACTTGAATCCCTTACAATTACAATCTGCCAGCAAAGATAGGTAGTAACTGATTACATGTAATCTGGATTACGTAATCAGATTACAAAAATTAAAAAGTTTTAAAATACTCGTAATCAGACCACAGTTGCTTTTCTCTTCTACCTGATCTCATGACGAAAACGTACCTGTGGGAACTTTTTCGCAAGACGTGGAATATATACTAATAAAATAGTACATAAAATAGAGGCAGTAAAACAGTGAGCACTTTTTTGTACACGTGTAATCACAGTTATGATTACAGCTCCATGTGTTTCACTTTCACTTACATGTGTTGTACCGAATTCTGACCGCTGACAGATTACTACCCCCCTAGTATCGGTAGGTTTAGGGTTAGGTGCGGTGGTGGGATTAGAATTAAGCAATCATGTAGTGATTCGTAACAATTTAACAGGGGGTCGAAAATTGGCACAAAACCAGACGTAACAAGCTTGCTCGATAGCTCAGCCGGCACAGAATTGGACAGAATTGGAAATGGCATCCTTGCGGATGAATCCCCTGAAAAACATGACTTACGATGAAAGCTGAACGTTGAGAGATCAAAAAACAAGCTAAAACGGCATGCTTGAGGTTGCGTTTTTACGTCACATTCATTTTTGTTCGTACTATTGGATAGGTTTAGGTGTAGTGCAGGTGGTACGTTATTTTAAAACATCACAGAGCATTAGAGTTGTAGGGCCACTCAACGGACACTTCAAGTCAGAACTGTGATGACACGTACAAAACCAACGACACATAAAACGTACCATATGTACGTTCAACTTTTTTAGCGCCACTCAGTGGACATTTCACATCAAATATGTCACAGAACGTACATGGCGCTTCTCACATCAAACTTTTTTTGTCATCTGAACCTCTTTTACTTAATATATTTACTTTATGTTTATATAATATATTTTTTAAATGTATATTTTTATAATTTAATTAATTATTAGCTTTTAATTAAACTTACACACCCCCTGTAGTTTCTTTAGGAACCCCAGTGTGGGAAAATTTTATGTAATGTTTAATGCACTTCAGGTTGTGAATTACAACATATGTAATACGCTGCCCTCCAAAAGTTTGGAAACACCCTATAAAAGTGGACAATATTTTGGACAATTTTTTGGCAATATTGGCATGAATCCTTTTTAATTTGTGATAATTTTGCACTGATAAGGGACAACACAAACTACGAAAACATATTTTATTACATAAACAGTTTATACATAGAAAAAAATTACATTTTCAATTCATCAAAATATCCACCATTAGCAGCTATTATAGCTCTGCATAATCTGGGCCTAAATTCATTGCATTCTAAACTTAATTGGCAATTAATTGTTGAAGCTATTAAGGTGTGCTGACCCAAAAATCTTTTAAAAACCTGGGCCAAGTTAAAACCAGTAACCAGGCATCACAGCTGGCACAGGGGCATGTCTGACTTTGACATGTATATATTGGCATTATTATGTAATCAAAATGAAAATTATTATTTCTGGTCTTCAATGATAATGTCAAGTTACTTTAATGTATTTGCACCAAAAAATGATTAGGATTTATGCTGATATCATCCAAAACCACACTTTGCCAGGGGTGTTTCCAAACTTTTATTCTTACTCTTTGTATTTTTATATCAGTATGGTACAAGATTATCCTATTTAAATCAGTGTGTTAGGTCAAAAGTAATCTAAAAGTAATTAAAAAGTAGTGAGATTACATTACCTAAAATGTGTAATGTAATGGAGTACGTTACTAACTACTTTTTTATCATGTAATTTGTAACGGACTACAATTGGTAAGTAATCTACCCAGATCTGTCTGCCAGCACTAAACTCTGAGAGAGAGAGAGAGAGAAAAAAGAGAGAACTAAATTAAATTGAAAACAAACAAATAAATGAATAATTAGCATGAAAGTGAAAAATAAAGCCATTTTTAAGACTACTGATATGGCTTGAATTTTAAATACTTTTGTACCTTGCATTTCTAGTGGGTAACTTTTTAAATGAGAGAGGGAATCTGCATCTTTAAGTTTTCACCTTAAGCGATAAGCGCCCTTAAGCAACGCAACTTAAAAGTTCTGATCTCTTCACGGCAGGCCACTGCGAATCTTTGAAACTTGGGCAGAAATCATCTGCTGTAAAGGCTGACTGCAAGGAGCGAAACTGGAAGTTTGGGGAAAACTTCAGAAAAGTGCTTGTTGCACTGCATGCTGCTCAGGGCTTAGCTTCTATCTTCTGGATCACTGTAATATGCATGAGGACCGGACAGTGAGTTACACATCCATTAATGTATGCACTGATCTGTGGCCTTCTGGGTCAGTCTTAAACCCTTTCATGCAAAAATCACTCTCTACACGCTTTCATCTTCCGTTTGCAACAACTTAGATCTTTCTCTTGGACATCTCTGATATATCTCTACAAACAGAAAACATAAGTAGCATGTCATATCTGTAGGCAAACAAACGAGTAAATACATGAATTATAGATCGAGAAATAAATGAGGACGGTACACGGGTATCTGAATGCCTCCGCGGAGTGATGTACAAACAGCGCAGGGGCGACACACAGAATGATTGGCTCTGGCTGCAATCCCCTGCTAAGAGAGAGCTTAGGGAAGGACGCACACATCCACACGCACACACCCTGAGACAGACACTTCAACATCATGGTCTGAGATCCAAAGGGAAATTAGTGGGCACTTAGCTCCACACATGTCGAGTGTTTCAGCTGGGATCCAGGCCATAAGATCCAAGCAGCAGCACATGAAAGAGACTCAACTGCCCTCCAGCCTCCAGCCCTCCTCCGCTACATTGCAAATACCTCAAAGAGAGATGTTTGCTTCCACACACAAACGTTTCTCACGTCTGAGCGCGCACGAGCAAGCAGTCGCGCAAGCTTCCGCTGTAAAAACAGCTAAGGGATGGCGCGGCTGACAAATACATTACCGTTATTTTTCTAATCATCTTCGATGACTCTTCATTCACTGTACTGTCTGTGCTGTGAGCTCATCTAGATTTTCTGCATTCACTGTAAATACCCAATTTTCTTGTTTATATAAATATCTAAATATACCCAAGGTGTTAATACCATGTCAAACTCACTGAAATTCATATGTTGTGACACACAACTAGTGGCTTAATGAGAACTCCCACGCTCCCTGAATCATTCGACACTACTCCAAAACATCTCTGTGATTGATGCAGCCAAGTATAATGCCATTTCAGGTCTCATTGAAGTTTATAGCATACTGTTCACTAAAAATGAAACATTACTACACTTTATAAGCTGCTGCAATTTATGTGGCTGAAACATCAGCTGTCGGAGGGCAACAAATCCCACCCACTCTTTGAATGTCGGCTCAGCGTTACCATACTAACATACTTTACTTTCTCCTCATTTATAATGCTAGTCAAGGAACATCAGAACAGTCATGATTTAGTGCTTACTCTCTCATCATATAATTAAAGAGCCTGTGCTACTGTACCTTTAAGATGTTTAAGATTCGATAACCTCTTTAGAGCATAAATTGAATTCCCTTTTTATTTATTTTTTTTAAAGAGTTTAAGTTGTACTCTGAAAGAGTTCACCCAAAAGTAAAAATTCTGTCATTAATCACCAAGCCCTTACGTCGTTCCATACCTGTAAGCCCTTCGTTCATCTTCGGAACACAAATGAAGATATTTTTGATGTAATCCGAGAGCTTTCTGACCCTGCATAGACAGCAGCGCAACTACCAACTACTTAAAGAAATGTAGTAAAAACATCATTAAAATCAGTAGTTCAACTGTAATGTTATGAAGCTACGAAAATACTTTTTGTGCACAAAGAAAACAAAAATAACGACTTTATTTCTTCTCTTTCAGAACAAAACAGCAAAAGCAATGGAGGAGGAAAAACAAACACATCCTGCCCCATTTTTAGCGAGGGCAAGTGTTTGAAAAAATATTATATTAATTATTGATCTTTTGTTATTAAGGGAACTTAGGGAAGTATTCGGAATACGAATACTGACTGAACCGAATCCATTAAACGGTTGATTCATTCAGGAACGAAACACCGTCATGTTGTTTAGACTCAAAACAGTGCAGTGGCTGTGTTTGGAATGGTTTTGTTGGCGAACTAGAGCAAAAATAGGCTATATGGTGTCTAAATATTAAAAAAAAATATATTAACTTCTAGTTTATTGAACTGTTGTATAAAAGCAATATCACATCAAAAAGAAAAAAAAAAGCCATTGATTAACTATATAAAATGATATCTTGATTTTTGGGAAAATGCATTTTATTACACTGAATCACGCAGTGAAAGAACGCACTCTAATTGAGCACAGTCAGTCTAGCTAGTGATTAAGCACTCATAATCAATGAAGCTGTCCATACACTGTATGATAAATAAATTTCCTACTTACATGGTTCGTACATCTGCACTTTGTTGCTTATGATTAGGGAATTTGCAAATTCAATCTGAACAAAACTCCAGGTTTCAGCAATGACTGTTCTGAACGCCTCTGATTGGCCACTGCATTCTAAACTCAACAGAGTCGCGTGTGATTGGTTATAATGCGCAACGCTGTAAAAACGCATAACAATGAAATATGATTTAACATGAGCAGGTCTAAATTTAATACAGCAATTGAATCTTTTCATTTCATTTTCATTTTCACTAGTTTTATGTTTTAAGTATTATATTTTTATTGAAAAACCAGGGGACCCCCCAAGTATATTTTTTGGGGTGTTACGGGAGGTCCGGGAATGAAATTTGAAATTTACTTGAATATAACTTAAATAAAATAAAAAATAAATAAATAAAATGTAACTTTTACTAACTTTACTTACTTTTTAATTAACTATTAATAAATATTTTAAAAAATATATTTAAAAATAATTACAAAAAAAAAAAAAATACAAGGAAAATCCCATTTTCAATGATATGCCAATTCAACATGGCCACCGCTCGACATGCAGAGAAAGTGAAAGCCGGGAGTGGAAGTTTCAGGTCTGCCACAGAGCGCCATCGGGCAGCACTGAACGTTCTAGGCCGCTCGGCACACCTCCGTGCTGTTTAGCGCCCACCGCCCTGTTGTAATTCTGTGTTTATCAACTCTTTATTATGGGCGCATCATCATTTACAATGGTACCATCTGCTCATTACCTTTCCTGAGTATGGGGCAAATTGCTTTCACAGGGAGTTAACCAGGAGAAGGAAAATTGTCAGCAATAGAGAGAAAATCAAGAAACCTGCTCCTGTCTATTTGCAAAGGCTGTTACCCACACAAGAGATTCAGAAACACGTTTATTTTTTAAGGGGATAAAATAATTAGCCGGCTCTGGTTGTGCGAAGAGAAACAACGAGATTGGTAAATTAGAGCGAGAGGCCTCTGTCGAAATCAAATAAATTCGGAGCGTTTTATGGGTACCTGCAGCTGTGTAGCAAAAACAAATATCGCATATGACCACATGACTCTAATTTATCTGGTTCTCTCCTAAATTAACAGCCCGGGCCAGGCAATGGGAAAAACAGTAGGAAGCAGAAAATAGGAGAATTCCTATCTCCTCTCTCGCATTTAGTCCATTAACTCTTCTAACCACGACGGATGAGGAGAGGCACTCGCTTACAAAAAGCACCCATCAGGGAAAAACACAAACGCCTAACACCTAAACCTTTACTCAATGTGGAGAATTAGACCGCCTTTCTCGTCGGCCGGTGAATATCGATACTGCGGGTGGCACTGTATTCTCCCCAATTCATGGCAGAAGATGGGTAGGGAGGGAGACCATCTGTTTCATTTCGCCTTTACAGTGATGTATGGAGAACCATATCCATGAATTAATCCAAATTAAACCTTTAAAAAAATAGCGAAAGAACAATTGTGTAGAAGAGACGCAACCATTTGACATTCTGGGTGGTTATATCATGCGGCCTGTTACTTTCATTACTACAAAATATATGCGTTTCTAATCAGAATGAGCCAATCCAGTCCAATAATTCAGCATATCGTCTCCAAACTCTTTGTAAATGAGTTTTCAAAAAAAAAAAGACAGACACGAAAAGTAGCGTGTAGCAGAAATTCTGTAGTCACTGATGGATTGTGACAATACGGTATCAATGATGGAGACCAGCCCTGCTCTTTCCCATCTGATTTATGTAACGGGTCATGCTGGCGCCTGTGTGTGATAGATTCGAGACTGTCGGGACGAGTTGTTCGACTTTTGGACATTCTCCAATGTGAAGGCTGACATTATTCATGATATTTTGGAAGGAATAGAGGCTAAAAGATCTTTGACATTCAAGGATTGTGACCCTGCAGCTACGTGAAAATGTGTGTAGGCACGTTGGTGGCAGATGCCGTCAGATGAATCAGTGGTCACCGGCACACAGCACTATCAGAGCTCACACAATGTCAGGGCTGCAGGGCAGCCCTGTCCCAACAACACACGCACAAATACACATCAGTCTTGCTCTGACATTGTCTACTAGTTGTGATGGCTGAGCAGCGTAAGGGACAACAGCCTCTATAAGCAAACTGAATATTTGTTAGTCTATCATGATAGAGATTTTTCATTGACTTCTATTGTTTTTATATTGAGCTAATAATTTGTTCTACCACCGAACACAAAACCTACTCTTTCTAGAAACTTGAATAGAAACCTGATAACAAAAACAGTGAGATGGAGAAAATGCAGTGTTGAAATGTGAAATGGACATGGTTTAATTAAATGTAAACAGCGACTGGTGATGGAAGTCTTGCATGCAAAGTCGACATGAAATGAAAATTCACATGACTCATCCATACACATTCATAATTTTTAATCAAAATATAACTTAATCTTTCAGTGAAACAACAGACTGTTCTCAGGTGATGTATGCCAGACTTCTCCAATTATTTAGTCTGCTTAAACCCCAACCTTTCAAACTCATATTTATCTGCCTACAGTTTTAAATTTAACTCCCACATCTCAAAAGCCAACCAACAACGATGGATAGAACCAAATGACTGTTTTACAATTTTCATATCTGGTTTGGTTTGTTTTTAATTCCTGATTTCATTCAGTGTGTCCAGTATTTTAAAGTGCCCCAATTATGCCATTTTTAAGGTTCCTAATATTATTTTGTTACAGTAGGTTTACATGCATGCAAGGTCAAAAAAACACTTTTGTTTTATCAAAATACACATTTAATATCACCTTATTTTCAGCGATTCTCAAACGATTTGTTCGAAGCAGTTTTAAGATTCCATCTCTCTAAACCCCTCCTTTCTGTGAGCCTACTATGCTCTGATTGGGCAGATGGCCCAATCTGTTGTAATTGGTCTACCACGTAAAGCGTGAGTAGGAAATGACTCGCACTTTACCATGGTTTTATATTTTGAATGTGCAATAAGAAATATAAACATCTATTATTTATCATACTTACAGGTCTCATTTCCTAGTGATTCTCAAATGATTCGTTCAAAGCAGTTCTAAGATTCAGTCTCTCTAAACCCCTCCTTTCTGTGAGCCTAATCTGCTCTGATTGGTCAAATGGCCCAGTCTGTTATAATTGGTCTACCACATAAAGCGTGTGTCAGAAATGACCCACCCATTGCCATGGTTTCATATTTTGAACACTCAACAGAAAATATAAACATCTATTATTTATCATACTTACAGGTCTCATTTTCCAGTGAATCTCAAATGATACATTCAAAGCAGTCCTAAGATTCAATCTCTCTAAATTCCTCCTTTCTGTGAGCCTACCCTGCTCTGATTGGTCAGATGGCCCAGTCTGTTGTGATTGGTCTACCGCATAAAGCATGTGCTAAAATAACATGCCAATTGCCATGGTTCCATACTGTATTTTAAACGCTCAATAGAAAATATAAACATCTATTATTTATCATACTTACAGGTGTCATTTTCCAGTGATTCTCAAATGATTCGTTCAAAGCAGTTCTAAGATTCAGTTTCTCTAAACCTCTCCTTTCTGTGAGCCTACCCTGCTCTGATTGGTCAGATGGCCCAGTCTGTTGTGATTGGTCTACTGCGTAACGCTTGTGCTAAAAATAACACGTCAATTGCCATTGTTCCATATTTTAAACGCTCAATAGAAAATATAAACATTTATTATTTACCATACTTACAGGTATCATTTTCCAGTGATTCTCAAATGATTCGTTCAAAGCAGTTCTAAGATTCAGTTTCTCTAAACCTCTCCTTTCTGTGAGCCTACCCTGCTCTGATTGGTCAGGTGGCCCAGTTTGTTGTGATTGGTCTCCCGCTTAAAGCGTGTGTGGAAAATAACACGCCAGTTGCCATAAATCTATATTTTAAATGCTTAATAGAAAATATAAACATCTTTTATTTATCATACTTACAGGTCATGATTCAGTGGACCCAACTGGTTCAAATAAACTGGGCACTGAGCCGTCTTTCAAGAGCAAGCTTCCCACGTTGAACTCCCCGAGATTAGAGAAGTTGTTGTCAATAAAATGATGTGTTTGAGGGCAGGTCAAGCTGTTTGTGGCCGGCCAATGTAGAACATAGGTGAGCATTATACTAATATGTTACCCCGTGACATGTAGCCGTCACAGAAGTGGGATTACTGACGACTAGTTTAATCGATTCTTTCTTTTGGAAGACTTTATCTGTCGTTTACTTCGGATTTGCGACTTTGCAGATTGTTTACTTTCACATACATTTACAATACACACGGCATGAAAGGCAATATTCTAAATAGAGGCACTTTAATTTCAGTGCATCTTTTTTGGATTTTTGATTATTCAATACACTTATTAAGCTTCAGTACACTTATTAATCTGTTTTGATTGTGATAAACCAGAATATTGCTGATTACATGTTTTCACTATCCTCAACATAGTTAAAACCTGAACCAAGCATACATAACTCAACGTAGCACACTTAGTCCTCTGTGAACACCCTTATCACACACATTCACAAATATACCGCACTAGAATACACATAGTGATTCATCTACTTCAGAGCTAATGCAAACAACCTCAAAATCTTTCTTTTTTTATCACACTCTCCACTGCACACATATCCTCACATTATTACAGCCTCATGATAGGATTTCAGATGAGAATGTGAAAACAAATGGAAACGACGGACTACAAAACATAAAATATACAAGCGAAGAACCACCTTTGTGTGCGTTACCTCCACACCGCAATATTCTCGTATCTACTGAGACTGATTTACAACCCTCCCTCAAAGCCAATGCTGCCGCTGCACAGATTTATGTAGCGGGGGTCAGATCTCACCTAGCTGTAGCCATATGCACGCCTCATTTCCATATGCTGTATTAGGGTGGTGTCAGACACTATGCAGAGACTGAGGTCTTATTAGGCACGGGGGTCCCTGCCACAGTACAAATCAACACCGCCGGGACTTCTGCTCATTCTCTGTCACCGACTCCACTCAACAAACTCCATATGCGAGACTTCCGCACGCTTTATCGGCGACTGGTGAGCCCCGGTCGGCCATCGGCCCTTCGCCGTGCAAATCCCCCCAGTGATGGAAGTGGGAGGCCGTAGTGTCTGGGGAAAGGAAGACACAAAACAGGGAACAGGGGGGTTTTGGGAGTGCCATAAAGTTGGCAGCGTGTGATTGCGACAGCTTTGATTCCCAAGAAGAGAGTAAATAAACAAGATCCCCTGTGGTTCCTGCAGAGACTGGGAGCGGCAGCACAATATGGAAGGGGGAAAAGAGGAAACGAGGAAGAGGAGGACACAGATGAAGACACGAGAGATACAAAAAGCATAATCATAAGGTGTGACACTGAGTGCACTAACAAAATGCACAAATAACACGAGTAGGTGATGGAAATGTGTGCTTTCCAACCAACAAATTTTCTCCTGCAGAATTACTGAATGTACTGAATGTATATTTTAAATGAAAGGCCAGTCATCATCAGTCACTTTTTTTCTTTTTAAATAAATCAGTTAATTAATTGTTATTATTATTATTTAAGAAATTCATACACTTATTGTAAATACCAAAGCAATATCACGTCACACTGAAGATTATATCTGACCATACGCTGAAAATTCGGCTTTGTCATTACAGAAATAAACTACATTTCAAAATATACTAAAACAGAAATCAGTTATTTAAAATTTTAATAATTTTACTGTATTTTCTATTAAACAAATGCAGCCTTTGTGAGCATTAAAGACTTTTCAAAAACATTTTAAAACTCTTACTGACCTTAAACACCATATATATATATATTTTTTAATTGCAGGTTCTGTTGCGACAACTTACACTATATATTGTGACTACTTGCCCCGTACATAGGTCAACTTGTGTTCAGTAGACTGTTTGTTATCCTTGGAATATTTCAGTATATGTTCAAAAGACTATTTGGAGTAGCTAAAATATGACAGAAAACTAAAGTTTGGGCATTTACAGAAACTGACTGTCTTCAGCATAGCATTTCACATCATGAACAGATCATTTGAATACTACAGCGGATGAAAAATGATGCACAAGCGATCAGTAATGCAACAAAACAAGCCAAAATATTGGAAAGATCATGACAGTATAGATAACAACAAATAAACAAACAGGCAGTGAAAAATAAACACCCACATATACCCAGCCCAATATCAACATTCATGCAATATGTATAGTTGTCTCGGAAATATCTGGGAAGTAAACTTCAGGCTCTGTTCTGTGATGAACTAGGAGCTGTAATAATTCAATCAGACTGTCCATACGTCAGTGCTGTGATGACTTGGGCCACTGCAGCCATCTGCTTTGTGTAACCGGCTGAGGAAAGAGTGAGAGAGAGAGAGAAACAAGTTAGAGAGAGAAATCAAAAGTAAAAGAAAGGATGGAGAAAATGAGGATTAATGTCGTGGCCTGCAGCACTGGGCCGTCAGAGTCAGAAATTCACATTCCAGATATAAGCTCCATCCAGCACAACTACACTCAGTCAGAAATAAATAATTAAAAGAAAGGACAGGGTAAACTAAACACGCAGAAAACCTACAGCGGCATGTGGAAAAATAAATAAATGTAGATTCTTGCTTTAATTTTGTAAATACATTTTTAAAAATGAACAGAAAATGACAGATCAATTTAGAGAAATGACTGGTTATTTTCTAAAACAAATTAAAAACGTAGATACTTCTCAACCATACTTCTCAAATGCTTGTCTTTCAATAGCTTGACTTTACCCATTACGCTTACGCATTACCCAGTCATGTTAAAAGGGTCATGCATGACGTAGGCGGAAGTACTGACCCCATGTTTACAAAGCTAACACGCAAAGAAAGTCAAAAAAAAAAAAAAAAATGGTAAAATAACGATGTTGGACGATTTTAAAGTTGGAGAAGAAAATGAGACTGAGTTTTTCGCTCTACTCTACCTTTTTGATTGTATACAGATGAAGAACTAGGGTTGCCCTCTAATAGTCGACTAAGAAGAGGCTTGGTCGACCAAAATTTTATTAGTCGCTTAGTCACAGAAAAAAAAACAAAAAAAAAACCACAGGAAGTGGTGAAGTCACGCAGTCCATGACGGACAGATTGTTAACGGCTGGTCTGTGGTAACAGTACATTGGGCAGGACATCCAAGTGATCATTCATCGACCTCAAATATGGCTTTTCATCTGAAAGATGTATGTAATAGCAACTTTACATGGCCACTCAATCTAATGTTAATGTAAAAACAAATGTGCTACTGAAGTGTCTGTGCAGAGTGTAGAAGCTGAACAGTATACAGAATAGTGTGCTCACTGCAGGACACATGGGGGTGCTGGTGCGGTCACATGCTCTTAAAATACTCCATTTTTGGTCATACAGATAAAAGTAAGACATCTTTCGAATCTGTAAAGACTGTTTATTTGTGTGCACTTACAGTAACAACGAAATGTTGCACTTTTGTAAAATAATGAAAGCAAACAGGACGTGCTTTCTGCCGTCTCTGTCTCTGTGAACTTGAGCGCGAAACTTCGCAACTCTGTGTATACTTGCCTTACAGACATGAAAAATATATCTATAGAGAGTGAAATGTCTACTTTCAAATAAACCAATTACAATAGAAAACAATATTCTCAGATTATGTAAGCTATATGAAACGTGCATACAGGCACATCACTACTGCAGACATGACGAGTCAGTCTCGCCGACTTCATGTCTTAAAGGGGTCATCAGATGCCAATTTTCCACAAGTTGATATGATTCTTTAGGGTCGTAATGAAATGTCTATAATATACTTCTAATATAAATTCTCAGTGGTTGTGTAAAACAACACCCTTTTTACCTTGTCAAAATGAGCTCTGCAAAAATCGTCTCAGGTTACGTATGTAACCCTGGTTCCCCGAGGGAACGAGACGCCGCGTCGAAACGCTATGGGAACGCCCTCAGCGTGACCGCGCTCTGAACACGTGTGAAATCAGACCAATGGAAGAGCGAGACGTCATAGGCGGGTGACGTCACAGACCAGGAAGCATAAAAGCACGTGCGCCAGAACGAACGGCAGCTTCACATAGAAGCAGCGCTCGCAGGGACGCAGGAGGTTGGCCTCGAGACGCGGCGTCTCGTTCCCTCGGGGAACCAGGGTTACATACATAACCTGAGACGTTCCCCTTCAGGAACTCGAGCCGCGTCGAAACGCTATGGGAACGAGATGCCCACGCCACCAAACTCCAAGTCCCTGCCTAGAAAGAGCTAGGAAGGACCGAAGAGCCAGGGGTCAAGAGGTCAAGGCGGTAGAACCTGACAAACGTGAGGGGCGTGGACCAGCCCGCAGCGTTACAGATATCTTGCAGGGGGATACCCGCAAGGAAGGCTTTCGAGGCCGCCATGCTCCGGGTGGAGTGAGCCTTCACCCCCAAGGGAGGAGGAAGGCCCGAAGACTCATAAGCCAGGAGGATAGCCTCGACTATCCATCGACTTATGGTCTGCTTGGAGGCAGGGAGACCACGTCTCTGAGGACCAAAGCAAATTAACAACTGGTCCGACCTTCTCCAGGGAGCCACCCGGTGAACGTATGCATCCAGCGCTCGAACTGGACACATACAGTTCAGCTTCTGCTGGTCAGGCTCCCGAAAGGGAGGAGGACAGAAGGCCTGAAGTACGACTGGCCGTGGTGCAGAGGAAGGGACCTTACGGACATACCCAGTGCGAGGGTGAAGAAAAGCTTTAGAGAGGCCTGGAGCGAAGTCCAGGAAAGAAGGGGCCACAGAGAGGGCCTGCAGGTCTCCAACTCTCTTGAGGGAGGAAAGAGCCAAAAGGAAAGAAGTCTTAAAGGACAGATGACAGTCAGAAATCTCTTCAATGGGCTCGAAAGGAGGAAGACAGAGAGCCTCAAGCACCACGGACAGGTCCCAGGAGGGAACACGAGGTCGTACAGGAGGCCTCAGCCTCAGTGCACCGCGGAGGAAACGTGTAACCAGGGGGTTCTTACCCACGGAGAGACCACCGAGAGGGGCGTGGTAGGCCGCAATGGCCGCCACGTAGACCTTCAAGGTGGAGTGGGATAACCCTGCGGACAGCCGGTCCTGCAGAAACTCCAGCACTGAGCCAACTGGGCAGTTAACTGGGTCCTGCTGGCGGCGTCCACACCAAGAAGTGAAAAGTTTCCACTTCAAGGCATACAGTTTCCTCGTGGAGGGAGCTCTAGATTGGAGTAGGGTCTCAACAACCTCGGTTGAGAGACCGGAAGCTAAGAGGTGCGCCCCCTCAGAGGCCACACCCAAAGCTTCCACAGCTCCGGCCGGGGGGGAAGGAAGGAACCCCCTGCCTGTGAGAGGAGATCCCTCCTGACGGGAATCTTCCAGGGAGAGCCGTCGAGGAGGGAAATCAGGTCCGAGAACCATACTCGGCCCGGCCAGAACGGGGCTACTAGAAGAAGGGACACCCCGTCCCGGCGCACTCTCTCTAGAACTCCCGGGAGCAGAGCGATCAGTGGAGCTGGATGAACTAGAGAGTACCAGAGGGGACATTGAGCATTGTCCCTCGTGGCAAATAGGTCCACCAGAAGTTGCCGTTCGTTCTGGCGCACATGCTTTTATGCTTCCTGATCTGTGACGTCACCCGCCTATGACGTCTCGCTCTTCCATTGGTCTGATTTCACACGTGTTCAGAGCGCGGTCACGCTGAGGGCGTTCCCATAGCGTTTCGACGCGGCTCGAGTTCCTGAAGGGGAACATCCCATTCTGATCTCTCTGCTGCTCTGAGAGATTGTTTACTTTAGCCGCATTTAGAGCGTTTAGCTGCGAAACTTGCTAACTATCACGTTATTAGGAAACGTGATTGCAGAGATTCATAAAAAAAAAACCCTCATACTTACTTCTGCTGTAGGTGAAGCAGGATCACGAATGATTTGTGCAAACATAGACGCATTTATGTAGATTGGGAGGCGCATTCCCTTCACAAATAAATGTAATCCATTGCATTTTCTGTGGCTCAGATGTTGGGAGTAAATAACGACCACTATGTTCATTATTACATCCAGCAGCACAACACCTAATTTGCTCAATCGGAGATATTCTTGTCTAACTTACATCCCTGCTCCGGCATTGAAACAATGAAGGGCGGACTGTTACAGCTGATCTGAGGTAAGACGTTCATGTAAATCAACTATCGTGGGAGCGGCCTCTGTCGGTGTGACGCCACACTGACAGGCATCTGAGTATGGCTTGACTTGAAAAAGGGGGTATTATTTTTACAGATTAATTAAAAACCACTGCATGGATTTTTATCATTATAGGGTAGATTTGTACATACACTGCCAACACACATTAATGTTCAAACAACATGTAAAAGTGAAGTTTGCATCCGATGACCCCTTTAAACCAAAAACAAACAAAGTGCTAGTTATTAAAATTGCATGCAGTTTCCTTGCTGTTTTTTCCCAGACACATTCATAATTATTATATCTGCCGGTGCGCAGTGGCAAGCTTTTTTTTGCATGCGCTAAAGCGCTTATTAGGCCACACTCTCAGAAAAAAGATACAATTCTGTTGCTGGGGCAGTACCCTAAGGTACAAAAGTGAAAAGGTACATCTTTGTACCTTACCTACTCCTAAACAGTACATATGTGTACCTTAGGGTACCGCCCCAGCGACAGAACTATACCTTTTTTTCTGACAGTGTATGTAGGCAATTAAAAGCTCATTATTATGATTCATATGGTTTATTAATGAACGTGCGACTAATAGTCGACTAATGCTTAAAATGAACAACTACTAGTCGACCAGAAAAATCTTTAGTTGAGGACAGCCCGACGAAGAACTAACCATGCATAACCTTTCCAATGGTATTACGCAATGCTTGAAGTTATGGACAAGCATTTGTGGTTAAAAAGTATAGAAATTTTTGTTTTATGTTCTTTATAAAATGGCCAATTGTTTTGCTAGATAAAACTAATTAAAACATATTATTCAGTCATTCTTATATCCTCCTTAAAAGGAGAAAAGACAACCAGTAGAGATAAAAAGAAAGAAAGAAAGAAAGAAAGAAAGAAAGAAAGGAAGGAAGAAAAAAGAAAGAAGGAAAGAAAGAAAGAAAGAAAGAAAGAAAGAAAGAAAAAGAAAAAGAAAAAGAGAATACTCGTGCCTAAAAGCTCTCATATCCATGAGCTTGGAAGAAAAAGTGCTTTGGCATCTTAACTCTTCTGCAAATTGACCCAAATTAAATCAAATTTAAATGCAGCAACTAATCAGAAATTTGGCACTCTCAGATGCAACCAAAATAGGATGTCAATCTCAGCATTTGCATCATAAAGGGACATTGTGTAATGTGAAGAGGGAGAAATCGCTGGTGTTAGATCTAAACAGAGCTGAGTGGACAAGAGAAAATAAAACCTGGATGAACGCCTGGGACATTTAGAATAGAAGAAACATGTCTGGTCAGTTAAAACTGATATTGAGAGCCTTCTGATCCAAGGACATTGTCACCATCATTTAGTAACCTTGATATCATGATCAATGCCAGCACCACACTACACAGAAAATACAGTAACTCAGATGACAAGTTTACAACCGTAAGATGGACTTTATACAACTGGCTGGACTTCAATAAGGTTGATATTACATTTTTGAAAATATATTCTATCTAAATGTTCTCTCTCTCTCTCTTTCTGCTTAGTGGTGCTTGACTTTTGTCCAAAGCTTGAGGAAAGTGGCTCTGTTATTTCTGAAGAGGCTGATACACAGACGCGTCACAAATCCTCTTAGCCACGACTGCAAACGGCTTTTGGGTGGCAGCTTAAAGGAGCCATTGTGGCGCTCCTGGTTTTGAAACTTCCTACAATGCCTTTCGGCCAGGCTAATGTAAAAAAAAGCAGCCCTGAACATGAGCACAGGAAGACGAAGAAAGTCAGGCTGAGTGTGAGAGTGAGAGAGAGAATAAAAGCCCAGGTCTCACACTTCAAAACAGCCATTCTGAGACAGACTCCTAACGTGAGAGGAAAAGAGCGAGGGATGAGAATGACTGAAAGAATTACAAGAACTATGAGAGACAGAGAAGAAAAATGCATAGAGAAAAAGACATATTTAAGGTGAATGCAAATGTTTTTTTTTTCTTGAAGGTCACTTGTGGGAAGGGGACACTACTTGAAGAGCTGTTTCAAATGAAAGTGCACAACTTAACTCCTCTGTGAATAGTCATTCCACAAGGCTTTCAGTGAAAGGTACATGTAATGGTCACTTCAAGAAAGTTTTTGCTGTTTATGATCATGTGACCCTGAGTGGCTAACTGAATCATTTTGAAACATGAGGTAGTTACATACACTGTCAGACAAAAAGATACAGTTCTGTCGCTGGGGCAGTACCCTACAGTACCAAAGTGAAAAGGTACCTTACCTACCGCTAAACGGTACATATTAGTACCTTAAATGTACATTTTAGTATTTTTTTTAAATATATTTATTTATTTATTTGTTCCCCAAAATGTTCACAATCATCATGATTAAATTAAAATAAGATACTTTAATTAAACAATGATTAAGTTGTACACTGTCGTTCAAAAGTATGGGATCAGTAAGACTTCAAGAAGCTCATCAAGGCTGCATTTATTTAATCAAAAATGCAGAAAAATAATGGTTTCTATTTTAATATACTTTAAAATATAATTTATTCCTGTGATGAAAATTCAGCTTTGCATCAGCCATTAGTCGAGTCTCAAGTGTCACATGATCCTAATCATTCTAATTATTATTTAAATTTTGAAACCTGTGATACTTTTATCAGGATTCTTTGATCAATAGAAAGTTAAAAAAGACCAGCATTTATTCAAAATATAAATCTTATCTAACAATCTAAGTCTTGACTATCACTTTTTTGTATCAATTTAACACAACCTTGCTGAAAAAAAAAGAGTAATAAAAATGTACTGACCCCAAACTTTTGAACGGTAGTGTATATTGTTAAAAAAAGATTTCTGTTTTAAATAAATGTTGTTTGCTTTAACTTTTTATTCATCAAAGAATCCTGAAAAAAGTATCACAGGTTCCAAAAAAATATTAAGCAGCACCACTGTTTCCAGCACTGATAAATCAGCATATTAGAAGAGTTTCTGAAGGATCATTTTGACACTGAAAATGGGAGTTATGATGTTGAAAATTCAGCTTTGATCACAGGAATGTGATCTGTATTTTTTGATCAAGTGAATACAGCCTTGATGAGTATAAGAACATCATAAAAACATTAAAACATTTAATAAAACATTAAAGGGGTCATCGGATGCTAAGTTCACTTTTACATGTCACATCGACAGAGGCCACCCCCACGATAGTTGATTGACATGAGCGTCTTACCTCAGATCAGTTGTAACAGTCCGACCTCCATTGTTTTGATGCCGGAGCAGGGATGTAAGTTAGAAAAGAATACCTCAAAATAAGCGATTGAGGTGTTGTGTTGCTGGATGTAATAATGAACAGTGGTCGTCATTTACTCCCGACACCTGAGCCGCTGAAGATGCAGTGGATTACATTTGTTTGTGAAGGGAATGCGCCTCCTAATCTACATATGTCCGTCTATGTTTGCGCGAATCATCCATGATCCAGCTTCACTTACAGCAGAAGTGAGTATAATGGTTTTTTTAATAATGCATTTCCTAATAATGTGCTAGGTAGCAAGTTTAGCAGCTAAACGCGGCTAAATGCAGCTACAGTAAACAGGCTCGTCACTCCACAGAGAGAAGAGAGGGGCGGGGCAAGCAGAGCTCATTAACATTTAAAGCAGCCTCGACCAGAACAGGATGATTTTTGCAGAGCTCATTTTGGCAAGGTAAAAAGGGTGTTGTTTTACACTACCATTGAGATTTTTAACCAAAGTATATTATAGACTTTTCATTAAGACCCTAAAGAATCATATCAACTTGTGGAAAATGGGCATCCGATGACCCCTTTAAAAATCTTGCTGGTCCCAAACTTTTGAACGGCAGACTACATACTCGTTAGAAAAAAAAAAAAAAAAAACCTGACCTGCACAAAACATTTCATAAATGGTCAAAATATCACATGACAAAATGTTACTAAATGGTTTCATCATCACCAAACCATTTTTGACAATGTAGGGTGTTCCAAACGGCCACACGCGATACTGGAACACCCTACAGTGCTCCCTTAAAGTCCTCTGCCTTTGGTGTGAGTACTACATAGCAATACTCAACTCGGCACAGAATTCGCCCACATTGTCACCAAGTAAAAGACAAATGGGAGGAGACAGGTGGAAGAACAGAGAGCGAAACAAGGACAGACCCCCATCTTTTGCCTCCCTTTTTTCTCTAGGAAGCCAATTCCTGCTTTGCTCAGTTCTTCATCTATTCAATTTCCATGTATGTAATTGGCTGCACATAGAGATTGTGATCTTGGTAATCTAGACAGACGAGAAAAAGCAGGGTGGCCGGAGCCGCTGTTTCTCATAAGAGGCCCAGACAGAGCGCGGCTTCATTAGGGGGTGGGGAAGGACACGCATGAGCCAGTGTCCTCCCTAGATAGAAGCCACAGGCCGACATGTGGCGAGATTATGCATTATGGAAATCAGCATGACCCAGCGTTCGAGACCATAACGATTTAGCACTGATCTCCATGTGTCGGCACACTGTAATCTGTTTTTTATTAGTCCGGGAATTTAGGTACAATTGTTTCAATATTGTCAAGCTATGCAGACAATTGTTGGTGTATTGCTTAGTTTACATAATGCACATAACAAACTGCAACAATAACGTCTAGTAGGACGATACAATATTTCATAGTGGCGTTCGTTGCGCAATTAACGTGGATTTCGAAGCTAAACACGGCAGGTTTTTTCTGTGTATGACTAGTTGGGACACTGCTTATTAAAATTTCATAAATTCTTTAAAGGAGCTTAAGTTGATTTCGCCATAATGTGAATGAAGCATTGGCTAATATTTCACCCACAATGAATATTATACTAGAACAAAGAAGATTACAGCCAATAACAGGCCGAGGTTTAGTGCCAACATAAACCTTTGATGGACTTTTTGAAAGGCCTCTGTGAATTACCTACTTCCTGAATAGATGTATGAGAAAACTCACATAGTTGATGCGACGACGACAGAAAATAAGCATATAATAATATTACCCCAACAATAAAGAACTGCAACAAACAACTAATGACAGACAGACTCCTCCAACCCCCGTTTCTTCAAAGTTCTCCTCACAAATACGAGAAACAAACAACTCCAAAGCCAAGCAGAGGCATTGATGTCTTCGTCTAATCTTCATAAAGGTAAATACAAGCGTCAGCCTCTCTTGGGCGAGTGAGTGAATCCAATGAAATATATATGTTGTTTTAATAAACCTCGTCTCAAAGTGTACACTAAAGTGAGCGACTTCTTTTAACTTCCCCTTAAAACGATCTACATCAAAGAAAAGGTTCAGATAACTCAAAGGATTACTGGATAAACTTTTACAGGATGGAAAGTCAAACAAGAAAAGCATTTAAGAAATGATCTAGTCAGTGACAAACGCATAGTTTTAAAAAACCATGCGAGACGGAGGTATAAGTTGACTGTTTCTGTAAACACTGAACTCAATCAGGGCCTGGCACTGAGTATTTACAGCCATGAGGAAGATGCCATCAGAAGACGACGCGCTGTGGCATGAGCTCTGCGTATCATATTCTTATTACGGTTGTACAGTACAGTACATGAGTGATGATGAGCCTGAGGTCATGCTCATAAAGGGGCATGATTTTTATAGAAGATGGCACCAAACCATTTCCAGATGGCTCATCAGTGTGGACCGAGAGCCTGCCCAAGAACAAACAGTCGGATATGAGAGCGGCTTGGTCCGCGTCTCCTGCAATATGACCGCCACCGCCGCCTGGGAGCGCTGCAATGAGACCCTCCCCAGCTCTCAAATAGCCTGGCCGGACTACTGCCACACGAAAACAGCTGGCGTATACAGTATGTACTAATGGCATAAACCAACACAGATGAGTTAACAGACTCTTTTTCTTTGTAGAGGAGCATAAACAGATTCCATAGACACATAAAGAGCTAGATCTTGACACAGACTAAAGATGCTCCTTCAATGCTCATGCAAACTGCAAATCACAATAGTAGAGAGAGAGATAGAGAAAACATTATTTAAAAAGATTCTTATGAAGTTATTTTCTTTGAAGCATCTTGGAGTACTATATAAATGACATGGTATATGAATATGATAAACACTACATATAGGTCAAAGACAAATAAGAATTTCTGAGGTGATAAAAAAAAAAGGAAAAGTATTTTAAAGATTCAGTTAAAACACTAAATACTAAATGTTTAATGACTGAAGTGATGTAACCATCATGTAAAAATGGCTAAAATACTCTTGTGTGCTCTTATAGGAGAACACACAATGTAATCACTGTAAAAATAAAGAAACAAGCAAATAAAAAAAATCATCATAAACATCAAAGTAATTAATTAATCATCATAAACATCATTTTATTTTTATGATTTTTTAGGTGATGATAAAAATGGTTTCCTCCATATTGTTAATACTGAACTTGATTTGACAAATAAAGTTTTTAAAAAACGTAATAAAAATCTTACGTAAACTTTTTTTATAAGAAATTATGGATAATAAAACATAAAATATACCCAGTACATTTATAATTCAATATAATACATTTATAACAGTTTTTTTTTCCCCCTCAGTATACAGTTCTTTCTTCTGCTGAACACAAAAGAGGAACTAATTGAGGGTGAATAAATTATATTTTATTTCATTTCATTTTATTTATTGTTTATTGATTATTAAATTAATCATCA
Source organism: Labeo catla (assembly GCA_012976165.1). Classification (NCBI taxonomy): domain Eukaryota; kingdom Metazoa; phylum Chordata; class Actinopteri; order Cypriniformes; family Cyprinidae; genus Labeo; species Labeo catla. The sequence goes on along the minus strand of VONZ01000020.1, from coordinate 1,816,779 downwards.
TTAATTCACTTTTTATAATAAACTATACATAATAAAACATAAAATCTCTAGACAGTTACAAGACCTAGATATTCAAACTAACTGAAAGAAAGAAAGAAAGAAAGAAAGAAAGAAAGACAGAAAGAAAGAAAAAAAGAAAGGTTTGTTTTGTTTTGTTTTGTTTTGTTTTGTTTTATTTATTTATTCTCTGGACAGTTACAAGACCTAGACATTGTCATTGTAAAAACAAATAAATTATTTTAAAAAACATAATTAATTAATAATCATAATTAAACTTTTTATAATAAATTATACATAATAAACATAAAAATATACCCAATACATTTATAATTCAATATATATTATTCAATAAGAAAGAAAGAAAGAAAAAGAAAGACAGAAAAAGAAAGAAAGAAAGAAAGAAAGAAAGAAAGAAAGAAAGAAAGAAAGAAAGAAAGAAAGAAAAAGCAAAGAAAGAAAGAAAGAAATAAAGAAATAGGTACATTTAATTAAATTTATAAGATTTGAGACTCACAGACGCATGTATTTATAAGAGAAGAGACAAGCAAAACCAAGAAGATTTCAGAAACTTCATCTAACTGTAATGTTCAACACTCTAGAACTCTTATAAAATGCTGCTAAAAAGTTCATTTCACTATTCTCTCTACCTCCATCCTCCTTCCATTTCTTCCAGCCTGCCAGTGTTACAGGGTTCAAATTGAGCTTGTTAAAAAGGAACCCTCTCTCTAACTCACAGATGATTATTCATTTAGCTGCTTTACAGAGTCTTGCCAGTGATAAGAGCTCTCTATTCATTTGCCCAGGAAAAGACCATCACAACATCCTTTTTCCCCCATGTTCGCCGCATTGGCATGGAATATAGCTGTTCATTCGAATCTGATCCCTTGCTAATTGAAAATAACAGCCTCTTTTGCGTATTGATTGATGGCTTATTCACCCTTATATCACAGCGTCATAAATACAGGTAATGCTTGATTATGTTCTCTGTTCCCACAGATCTTGACATGCCAAATGAGGTAATAAAATGCTAGGTGCGAGGAGTGGTTTTGAAATAGCTTGTGATAGAGTTGCCTCGTTAATTTGTTTGTGTGTGCCGTAATAAACCTGCGCTTGGACACACGGGTGCGTGATTAAATGCATCTCAGACTCAAATGAGCCTGACCCTTTTGCCTCGTCATCCCTTTTTTATATGGAAATCAGACTGTAAGAAAGAGACCTACGAAAGAATACAGCCAGCACTCCATTATCAGCTTCTATTATTATGACAGGTTTATATATTTACTTAGTGGTTAAACTCATTTTCACATACAAATGTGCACAACTAATGGATCCATTTCTGAAATGCAATCTCACCATACTAAATTATGACACATTTTGGTGAAGTATCTCAGGGGTTTACTATTAAGTCATCGACTTAAGTCATTCACTTCATAAATGGCAGTTACATAAACAAGGTTAGTCAAAGTTTTGCTTGCTTTGAACTGTTCCAATACAAGTAATGGATGTTTTCCTTTGTCTTTGGAGTGTTACAGGCTGTTCATGCATATATAAGATATGCAAAGATTAAAGTCTCAAACCCAAATATATATTCTTTAGAAAAGTTAAGACTCCTAAAACGGCTCATTAAAACACGCCCCCAAAAATCTACATCATGGTGTGGGAAGATTTGCATAACACCGCACAAATGTATATGCAAAGAAAGGAGGAGTAACTTTTATTCTCGCTGTAGTATTGTTGCAGCCGCCACTACATCGTGGAGACGCTGTGTGTTTCATTGTGAATGCAAAACTACTTTGTTTGGCCCTCCAAATGAGTATACAACTGCAAATCAGTGGTTAAGTTATATTTACAACACTGTTCCAGAACAGTACAATGCAAATATTCGAGTGTGTGAAACGCATTTTACGGAGGATTGTTTCCTGAACCTGAGAGAGTAGCCTACAATGCCGGCTGTGCACAAAGGCTGTTTCTATAAAGTGGGGCAATTCCAACTTTGCAAGGACAGTTCTGGCACTTCTGACTCACAGCCTGTAAGTACATTTTCATATTTAAAGAATTTGCTATTGATTATTCAAACACAAGTTTTGAGCAGTGTAGAGTGGTGCTTGTTGTTTGTTGTATCTACGAACACAAAGGCAGACATGGTTTTATGTTTACATGGTGCGGTGCAGCACAAGTCATTAAAATCAGTAATTATGTCCCCACTGGATGCAACAAATGCTTAATTTATAATAGGTTTTATTGTTTTTGTCTCATCTCAGCAGGACATGGCATCACAACATGGTAAGTGACATTTCCGCCACATGCTTGAGGTATTCGGCCAATCACAATGCACTGGATAGCTGGCCGATCAGAGCACACCACGCCTTTCAGAAAGACGTGTTTCAGAAAGGTGGGGCAGAGAGGAGCAAAAATAATGTACAGTATGTGGAAAACAATGTTTTTTGAACCTTAAACCGCGTAAACACACTGCATTACACAAAATAATGTTCTTTTTAGCAACATCTGACCTCTTTAAAATTCTGTTTTATTTTTTTTGGTTGAACTATTTCATTAAATATGGACAGTTTATCTGAAGTTCACCCTGCTGAGAAGAAGAAAAAGAAGAAGAAAGAAGGAGAAGAAGTTGTCTGACAAACTAAACATCAGATTAGTCAGGCTGTACCAATAAACCAACCGATAAACTAGATTTTCAGCCAAAAAAACCTGAATTCACAAAACAAGCAGTTCATGTACTGAAAAAGTCTCACTGTAGAAGTTAGATAAGGATCTTAAGACAAATATAATACATTAGTTGACCTTTTTCTTTGCATTGTGATGCTCTGTAAAAAATGGCTACAATATTTTTCAAAGCAGGTGCCATGTTCACCCAAATTAGACGGGTCAGTAGAGGGTACTTCAGTAATGTGGCAAACCACTTCAAAACCCTTTCCCTTCACTTTTTCTTACATTCTCTCACCTTCCTTTCCCCCTTCTCATCTCTGGTGTTATTTCAGAGGAATCTCTTTCAACTAGAAAGGGCTTAGGACAACTGCCGAGTTTGACATAATTATGTCTGGGCTAGCTTTAATCACTTTGGGCCTTCACTCCTTGACGCACATTATCTGACTCCAAACATGTCAGATCCGTGCTTGAAATAGGCCAATTTACCCTCCGTAGTCTGCGCTGAAATCTAGCTCGGTGTCAAAGGCACAGATGCATAATTGTCCTCATTTTTTAAAAAATGTGTTTTTGAACACAGCTTGTCTACAGGAATAGAAAAAAAGTAAGTTTGACTTTCTACACTTTTAATAGGATAAAAATTCACCTAACTCAAGGTTAACAAAGCAATGAGTAAGAAAAAAAAAGTGTATGTCACAACAGTAAGATTAGATTCGATGTCAAACGTTCAGACTACCTGAGCTTTCACAAAGTTAATTACAGACAGATGCAAATGAAACAATGCTAAGCTTCGTGCTATATGGAGCGGATTTTAATTAACAACTATAATATTCACTTTGAAGTGGAGAGAATGTTTTGACATGACGATTAGTTCTTACAAAGCTTATGTCCGAAAATACACTTTAAATTACACCCTGGTAAATTTACGGTAAAAAAAAAATAAAAAATGCTCGTTAATTTAATGTATCTTATTAACTGTATATTTCATTAAGCGACAATGTTAATGTTACAACAATGTTTTTGAACTGCCAAAATGTTTTTTTTAATCAAAACTTAGAATTTCTGAGACAAATAATGTCCAAAAATGTACCATTTTTACACTGTAGAGTATAAGCTAACTTAATCAACCTAACTTAACCAATTAACAAGTAGTCCACCATTCTATTCTAATGTAGACACATTTATTTACATATATTTTAACTCATTTTCCATCAAACTGAATACTGTAATCTTGAAATGCTATAAACAGTATGAATTCAGAATAATTGTTTTATTTAATTAAAATGACTAAAAAAGTTTTTAATTAATCTAGTTTGGTAAATGGCAAAGCAGCTGGGTTTGATTTGGAATTAATTTAACTAAATTTATACCTAGAGTAGGGTTAAGTAGAGTCAAGTATATTTATATGCATCTCATTTAAATAATTTGTTTCAAATTTACTTTTGTAGGATTTTTATCTTTTGAGCATATGATCCGCTTCCAGGCACAGAACTGGTCACACGCTGCCATAAAGGGTCCCGTTAAAAAGGGAAAGAGGGTTTTGGATACACCAAGATCCGTGGATTTTTTGCCACCCTCATTTTACAGGCACACCACAAGCCCAGCCAAGACTCAAATGGGTCAGAGAACAAAGGCACATCAAAGCCACACAACCAGGTCATGCACACACAGGCTAATGTGCTCCCAAGATGCAGCCATTCAACCTAAAACCAGGACCTTTGATGATAGCAGCCTGATGGACCATTGTTAAAAAAGAAGCCATCAGCAAATATGAGCAAATCTACTCTCAAGATAATGCAGGCCTGAACTACACACACTGAGACCAGAGCGAGGCACAGCATGATACAGAGTCTGATAATGAAAAATACAGTACTTCTATCAATGAGCGTGCGTGTGCGAGCGTGTATGTGCGTGTGTTTCATCTGCGCTCATAATAAACCCTAAAACAAAGACTTACATTTCTAGTCTGAGCGTTATCGCCCGAACTTGCTTTTTAATCTCGTCCTCGGCCTTCGGAGTTCTTCTTCCACCGTCGTCCTCTGACTAGACAAGAAACAGACACAGAGGAGAGACCAAAGGAAGTGTTAGCGGACAATGGAAAATGTTTAGGTGTTGTAGTGGGCTTCAGTTTGAGAGGTTCAAAGAGGTTTGAGACAACAGCTTCTCGCATGGCCAGAGCGCAGGGCACAGTCACCAGCCGGTTCCCAGTGGAGCTGGAAACTCTCCCTGCAATACACTTCTCAACGCTGGGCCAGGATGAGAGCGGCTTCTTTTCACTCTCCTGAGGCCCTGCAGCTGAACCCAGACCTGATGTATCTGTCAACTAGAGAGGAGAGCAGAGGCAGCTGACATGCCCGAGCTTGTGGTCACATGTGAGAAGCACTGGGACCTATTTGTCCACTGGTTCAGTTTGGTTCAGAGAGGAAAAGAGAATAAATAAAGTGAAAAAGAAAGAAAAACATGTAATCTAGCTAGGATACTTCATATCAGGCAAACTAAACTGAGTTAGTTTTCTTTATAAATAAATAAATACTTAATATGTACAAAACAATTCTAATTTAGTCTACCCAATAAAGCAGCAAACTCAAAAGCTATCTTTTCCATTCTGAATTTTTTTTACAATTATTATTATTATTATTAATCAGCCATGAGCACAAGCACATTTAGCTAAGCAGAAAATTTCCTTAGTCCAGAGGGTGAAAAAAAAAAAAAAATCTAAATATTGAGAAAATCACCTTTAAAGTTGTCCAAATGAAGTGCTTAGCAATGCATATTAGTTAATCAAAAATTTACGGTAGAAAATTTACAAAATATATTCATGGAACATGATCTTTACTTAATATCCTAATGATTTTTGGCATAAATGAAAAATCGATAATTTTGACCCATACAATGTATTTTTGGCTACTGCTACAAATATACCCGTGCTACTTAAGATCAAATAAATTATTATGTCACATCATGCAGTATTGCAGTAAACAGTTCTACTTTTTAGACACTTTTACTCTTTTTCATCTTTAAAAAACATATTTAAAAAAAAACAGCTGCCAAAAGTCTAAACCATGTGGAGCTCATTTCCGCCATAATAAAAAGTAATTGCTACTTTTTATCAATTCTGATTTTTTTTTCTCACAATTGTGAGTCTGCATCTCGCAATTCAGACTTTTTTTCTCAGAATTGTCAGATATAAACTCGAGTTATGAAGTCTAGTTCTGAGGGGGAAAAAAAAAACTGATATGTTCTCAGAATTGCGAGTTTATATCTCACAATTCTGACTTAATAACTCGCGATTGTGTGTTATAAAGTCAGAAATGCGAGACATAAACTCACAATTCCTAGAAAAAAAAGTCACAATTGTGAGATATATACTCGCAGTTCTGACTTTTTTCTCTGAAATTTAAACTCAATTCTGAGAAAAAAAGGTCAGAAATGTGAGTTTAAATCTCGCAATTCTGACTTTATTTCTCAGAATTGCGACTTAATTTCTCAGAATCGCAATTCTGATTTTTTTTCTTACAATTGCGAGTTTATATCATGCAATACTGACTTCATAACTCGCAACTGCAAGTTTATATCACATAATTCTAAGAAAAAAGTCAGAACTGTGCATTTATATCTCACAATTCTGACTTCATTTGTCAGGATTGGGAGTTTATATCTTGCAATTCTGACTAGAACTCGCAATTGTGAGTTCATATGTCACAATTCTGAGAAAAAAAGTCAGAATTGTAAGTCTGAATCACTGAATAGAAAAGTAAGAACCGGCGAGATGTAAACTTTAAATTTATTCAGTGCCAGAAACAGGAAAACATATTTGAGAGGAAAAAAAATCCATTTCTCATCCATTTTTGACAAAAGTGCCCAGATTTTGGTCCAATTAACCAGCCACGACCATAAGCAATAAAGGAAGTATACAGTATTTTGCATATTTTATTGGTCACTTGTTGTGGCCAATCCACATAGAAATTTAACTGGTCCTGCATCACATATATATTAAATACCAGTATTTTCACTTTCAGCTTGGACAGAAAATATTGTATCTATTCAATATATCTATTCAGCTTGTTGAACCACACTGTACTGTATATCTTTTAAATTCACTGTTCATCCTATGCAGCGCATAAAAAAACACAATCACAAATGTATCATATGTTTAATCCTACACCTGTTGTTAACCCCTACCGTTGTTTAATTGCCAAACCTGCATGTGTACGCATACATTTGTGTGTGTATTATCAGGCTCGACTGTATTGGACAATGCAAATCGCACCACACCTTACGCAACGTAGTCCATTTAAGCAGGAAACAAGCAGGCCCGCAGCACAGCTATTACGGATCTGCGGAGAGCCTGATACATTCTGACTCTTTGTGTAATTGTCTCTCGCATCTGAATACAAATTCCCAGCCCCCGTGATTCGTCATATTTATTTATTCCTTTTTCCTCCAGCTACATCTTTTATTAGTCCTGCTCTCTGTGTCAGGATTTAATTTCTGCGGGAAAAAACAACACAGGCAGTTGATTATTGTTATTAAGAATGTGATATTGCAACGTCAGAAATAAAATCTATGGCGCATTAAAGTGACAGATTAGAGGGAGGAGGAGTGTTCATTTACAAGTGTTAAGACATCACGTCGCATTGCCCGGCAACAGCAAATGAAAATCAACTGTTTCCTACTGTTTGTGTGATACAGACGGAAGCTCGAGGGGAGGTGAGGGAAGGGAGTGCGCGGGAGAGGAGTGAGAGCCGTAACTGTCGCTACGATCGCAGTTCCCCCCCTTCTGCTTCGCTCGAACAAGATGAAGCGGACCCCTCCTCCATTTACCTAGAGAAATGAAGCAGTTTTATCTCCTCATCTCTAAGGCACCATGTGCAAGATATGACCAACGACAGGGGAAATTATGGAGGAGATTATCCGTGCCATTGTTACATTACATAAACTCTCATTTCCTCTTCATCCAGGATAAAAACGGTTATGCTTACCAACCTGACAAATTTCACAAATATGAACATTATGTTAAAAGGACCAATTTGGCGAGCTTGGTATTAGACTTCATAATAAAGACACAGTGGGATATTTATGTGATGTAATATGTGATAACACATCAATAGTAACAGAAGTGTTCTAACGATAATGGGAGGAAAGGTGGTGTACTTATGTAATAATGGAGATTTAAAAAAAAAAACAAAGTAAGTAACAGTGTAAATGGTGGAGTGGCAGTACTGGAATAATCATAATGGATTTAAAAGTGCTAGCAATGGTGTAGCATTAATAATGTAACAATGGTGGTGATGATGTAACAATAGCCAGGATGACAGTTGAGAGCAATGGTTGGGTTCCCGGAAGAAGAAACCTCATTCACTTTCTCCATTCGGGAATTGACTTTTAATGATAACTTAAAAACCATTCAAGACAGACCTACTGTAAGCTACTAGGTTATTAGCCAATAGTATATGTTACTGTGTTTCATTTAAAACATCAAAACATTAAAAAGGAAACATTTTAATTCAAAACAAATAACACTGGAAGCATGCTAACGACTCTAAAAAAAGTATAATATGCAGTCCAAGTGTAAGTCATTAAACACCCATTCATACTAAAAAAAATCTATTTCTAAGCACCAAATCAGCATATTAGAATGAGTTTTGAAGGTTCATGTGACACTAAAGTCTGGAGTAGTGGATGCTGGAGTAATGGGAGCTTTGCCTTTACAGAAATTACATTTTAAAATAATAAACACGTTGACATAACGTCAGGATATAGTTATGAATCTCAAAATCAAAAAGCAACAACGAAAACACAAGCAGGATTTAAATAAGCCATAATGGCAAAAAGGCAAATCACTCTGAATCCCACATTGTGACTCATTTTCTAACCCGTCTCATTGAATTTATTTTTATTAAGCCAGAAACTTGATCTTTTTCTGTAAGCTTTTTAACCTCTGTATTCTGCGTGATGCCCCCAGATATGTGCCTGCTGTCTGATTTCAAAGAGAGTTGAGTTAATCAAAACCAGGGGCTTGAAAATCAGTGATCACAAACACTCAGAAAAGACAAAGACAGACAGATAGACAGACAGACAGATGCATGCAGCAGCAGGGAGGAAGTGTTTGGAGGTATGCTAAAAAAATGACTGTGAATTTAACTGTAAAAAAAAGCTACGGTAAAAACTTGTTAAATGGTTAATGGTAAGTTCCCCTACTGTATTGGACATTGCATGTAATTTTACGGTATTACACCGTTTTTTTGAAGTGAAAAAGAATGTCAAATTTACAGTGATTAACCATAAATTGAAATTCCCTGAATTCCCTGTTACATTTTTTTTTTAATTATTATTATTTGTTGTTGTTGTTGTTGTTCTTTTTAGTTTTTTCTTATCAGTTTTGTACATTAGGGTTGTATGTTGTTGTAGGGTTGTAAATTAATGTTTATTGCATTACTTCAGTTTCATGTGTGTTACCATGATGGTGTTTAGTTTACAAAGGTACAAAACAGATATCAGTACTTCAGTAGGTTGGTACATTACCATTATATCAGTCAATGAAATTATGGTATTTAAATGTAAATTTAAGTTAAAACTGTAAAACTGAAAACGGTGGTACCATATTTTTTTACGGTAAAATTCTGGCAGCCAAAGCTGCTTTTTTTACCATAACCTTTATGAATTTTTTTTTTCAATGTACAGTAAGTATGATCAAGAAACATTTATGATAAGAAACATCTCTGATACATATTTTCGCAACACATCTTCACTCCTCAGCCACTGATTTTAATGCAAGACTGTCCATTGAACAAATTAAAGAACAATAATTTGGCTATTTGAATTAACCCTAAAATTCTGCCATATCCACCCTCATGTTGTTTCAGATCTGTATTACTTTCAGTGGAAGACAAAAGATGATGTTATGCAGCATGTTTGGGACTGACAGAATCGGTCAACATTCACTCTCAGTGCATGCAATGAATATGAATAACGACTGAGGCTGACATATTTCATTTTATACAGAAAAAAGTTTGTGACAGAATGTATATTTTTGGTGAACTATTCCTTTAACTAAACATTTAACTAACCCATAAACTACTGTATAATCAACATGTATAACCAAACATTTAAAATTGAAGAAATGGCTTTCTTTTTAATTGACTGGTGTGAATTTAAATTGAATCGTCACATCCCAGAAACTGAATTGGAAAGACAAGAAGTAGAATTTAGTGAATTCAACAGATAATAAAGAAATTTACAAATAAGAAATTTACAGTAAAGAAACAGACCAAATGTAATTCACTACATATGATGAAAAATATAAACTAAATACAAATTTACAAATCTATGAAACGTTAAAACTTTCAGTTTGTCTTGACAAATGCTGCCTTTCAAATTGCAGTTTTAAGAATTTATTTGAATTTTAATTAATTTTATTTTCTACTTAAAAATTTTAATTGCAATTCTACATCTAGTTTGCAAACTCAAATTAAATTTAAATTCAAATTCTAAATCTAAGGCTACGTTTACACTAGTGCGTTTTCGTTTTAAAATGCATAACTTTTGCTAACTTTTGTATTTCAGTGTAAACGGAGCAAAACTGAGAATTTTGAAAATGATGGCTTGGCTGCCCTGCATATCTTTTACAACCGTGTAAACGATAACATCATGCTCAACGTTGTACCCATAGATGTGTATAGGTAGATGCCCCATTTGGCAGCTCTAAGCACATAGACGCATATGGCATCTAAATAATAGGGCATCTACCTATACATATCTATGGTTGCATAATGCATGAATAGTCTGTAGCTGCATAAGCGATCATGTGACATACGTTTTTGTTTCTGAAACACAATGAAAACTGTGTTTTAAAACGAAAACGCACTAGTGTAAACGTTGCCTAATTCAATTTCAATTCAATTCAGAATGGCATAGATACCTGCTACTCAAGTGCCAGTGAATAAATAATATAACTGATTAAACCTAATAAAATTAGAAGTGGCAAACTCAAATGAATCTGGTCTAATTAGCTACAAACTAGCAAGGCCACATTAACATATTAAAAATAACAACTCTATTTTCAAAATACACTATGAAAGTATAGAAATATATTGTGTTAGTTGTAACAGCAAAAAAGGATGCGCTATATGATCTATAACTAATAACCTAATAGTATATAACTGAACTATATATCTATACGACCACCAAAACTGACAATATAACAAAAACTCTAATTTAACAGTATATTAAACATTAACATGACCATTTTAACTCAAATATTCCATCTTTTCTATATGATTTTACTGTCGGGTTCAAATTCTCCCCTATCTGCAGTCACTGGCACCGAATTATCTGCAATGATCTAAATCACAATTGTACAATAGGAGATTATTTTTCCTTAGGAGCTTTCTGGTTAGACTGCTCGACAGGAGCGTAGAGATCCGAATCAATTACCGAGGTCAGGCTGGCCTTAGGAGCACTTCTTAGAAAGTCTTATTCTTGTTATGCAAGCCTGCTCAGTATATTAGAGCTGATTTCGATGGACAGTGTATAATGTATGATACATTAATCTCCACTATTTCAATTTCTGAGACCGGGGCTGTAAAATTGTTATGCTGCATATCTAATTCTCTTTTTTCCCCGTTCCCCCTGAATAGCCGATTTATGCCTCTCTCAGAAGCTGGGGTGCAGCTCCCATTGTGGACCCTATGGTACATTAAGAACAGCCAACATCAGCTCTCAAATCTTATCTTGTTAAATCAGACAAACGCAAGTGGTTGAAAGGGAGAGAATTAATGGGAAGGATGCTGGAGGGAGAGAACGGAGCGTTTTAATGCACGGTTTGTGTGTGTGAGAGAGAGGAGAGGACGCGGCTGAGTGAAGATGGGTATCTGCCGTCAGGGTTGCAGTAACGCTGCCGGCGTCTTGGGTTCATCTCCCTGCCGTTCGCTGTGTCGATTGTGCCATAGCTGATGTATCTAATTCATCTAAAAGTGTGATACTTTATGACACAGAAGATGCGGAAAGTGTGTTCAGAAAGGCTTGTGAAGAAATATCATATTGTGGCCTACTGTGAAAGAGAGAGAAAAGCATAAAACAAGATCGTAAATGAGTAATTGATTGGTTTCTGGTTAAAGTTTCTTGGTAACCACTGCACGCTTACCTATGAAAAGTTGACTTCTCCACCTATCCCTGCAAACCACTCCTAGCACTCTCTCTCTCTTCCCCATCTATACCTAGGATGATAACAATAACTATCAAATTTTAAAGGAGTCATGAACTGCCTTATTTTATTATTTTGTAGTTCTCTGAGGTCTACTTATAATGTTACAATGATTTTTCCATCAAAAAACAGAAGTAATAGGTTATTTTTTGTCCTTTTTTTAACCCCCCTCATCAGAACGCTCTGTTTAAATAGTTGTTGGCAATTGTAGGCTCAGAAGTAAACACCCACTGCTGTGATTGGCTAATAGTTGTGTATGTTTGACAGCCTACATCCTTCACAAATGGACGCTGCTGTGCTTTTGGTTAAAAATGCATAAATACTCAGTGCTTATCAAACGATCTGTAATAACAGACAAAGCAATAGTGAGCAGATAATAAAAACAGTTACTCACATTTGTGAGGTGCGACATTACTGTTGGATCCAATATGCCGGCACAGCATCGTCTTTTAGTTTCAGTCTTTCTGCAAATCCTTTGTGCAATTGTGCCCTGCCCGTAAACAAATCCGCGGTAAAACAAAGTGAACAAAGGACCAAGTCCTCACTGACGTGGCCGGGAATGTAATTAAAAATAAAGTTCATCAACTCTTTTCTAATGTTGGGATCAGAAGGAAAGCAAAGCAAAGATGTGTTTTTCCACAACTTGGCAATGAACAGTCTTGTTGTCCTTGGAGTCATCTTAATTGTTTGGTTTCTGCGTAGACCTGACACTACACACACAAATTGGTGGGTGGGGCTAAACAGGCAGTGATGTAGAAGCAAACGTTGATCTTCTGTGGAGGCAGTGTTTATCCACACTATTACATCATAAAGCGGCACATTCCACAACTGACGTTTTGGCAGATTGTCTTCTATATAAGCAGTGTTAATTTAGTTGACGATTAATTTTCATCCTAATTTTCTATCAATTACATTTTTTCATTGACGAAAATGAGACAATAACAAAACAAAAACTCATTTTGAATGACAAAAACTATAACGAAAATCTATATTTTTTGTCAAAGAATAACGAGACGAAAATGTTAGGGAGGGACGATTTGGGAAGAGATTCATTCAGAACGAATCTGCTGTGTGGTTAGGAGGTTAGATGTGCACATTTGAACTGTATCATAGCCTATTGATCTATCCTCATAAATTGTTAAAAAAAAGTCAATATCTTGGAATAACAGAAGAGCAGATATATGGAAAAATTTGAAGACGCAAAAGAGAACGGCCCTGTTTTCTGAGCGTACACACCGAAATAGCGCCTCTCACAGCACATGTATTCTTTCGCATCTCATGAACAGAGAGATATACAAAATTACAAAATGATGTATGTTTTGATAACTATTCATGTAAACACACTTGGCTATGTCTTAGGTGAACGTAAAGAGTTGGGAGAACATCGGACATGTATCAGTACATTGCATCCATGCGTTCGGTTTTAAAGGGACAGCAGCTTAATTTAGTCACTATTGTCTGTGGCATTGATGTTAATCAAGCAACAAAAGAAAAGACAGAAAATTACTCACTGCTCCTGACCAAATCACTTTAGTAGCACTAATAAAGATTAATCTACATTTCTATATATATATATATATATATATATATGTCAGCTTGAAAGAATGAAGAATGTGGTACACAAGTTGTTATAAAGAATCCATAATTAGCCTTTATAACCAATAGCATTTCATTGAAAAGAGCACCATGTTCTTGTTTCTTTATGAGAAGTGGTTTCATTTAATCTTAATATAAAGGCATGTTGCATGTCACAGCAGTTAAATCTGTGTCTATCATGATGAAACCTTAACATCAAACCTATACAATGAGTTTGGTCATTTTAGAGAAATGCTTAATAAATGCATCACACTGTAACTAAACCTATTAGTTTTTAGCCGACTAAATGTACTGTAGATTTAGTCGACTAAAACTAGACTAAAATGAAAACAATTCAGATGACTAAAATATAAATGACATTTTAGTCAAAAGACGATGACTAAGATTAAATTAAAATTTGCTGTCAAAAATAACACTGAATATAATCTGTTTTTAGACTAATGAGAAAGTTTTGAGTTCTGAAACTTACAGGATGTTTTTATAGTATAATGACCTCTTATATGTCAAAAGACCAAAGAAATGTTGATTATTCAGACCCCTTTAATAATTGTCCTTATTCTATAAGAATAAGGACGTTCAAACCACAAATATAACAATATAGACACAAAGGAACAAATATCATTGGAATCACTTTCAGATCGTTTTCCCGCTGATGCACAATAAAAACATCTATAGTCAATCAGAATCCAGCCCAGCCTTCACTTCACTTCACTCAAAAAAACGAACTGTTTGTAAATTTTGAGAGTTAAAGACTTTAAGTTTCCTTACTCTATATGTTTAAAACTACATATTTTTAAAAGGTTATGGTTTCAGATACAAGCTCACTGGTTTTTATAAAAAACTATAAGAATGACTGTGAACAAATGCAAAGTAAAGCCATGATAACCAATGAAAATGAAACAATCCGACAATTTTGTAGAGCAAGAACAAATAAAAACAGTCTAGTCAAGTGATTCCCAACCAGGCATACGTGTACCCCAGGGGGTCCTTAAGCAGGTTCCGGGTGGTACTTGGATTTAAATTTTGCTTTGTTAAACTTTTGTCTTCGGTGTCTGCAAGTCGTAACTTCTTATTAAAATGTGTCCAAATGACAGAGGATTCATTTGCGGGTGATATTTCATACCTGAGCTTCTGTGGTATTTAAATTCGCCGTACAGAGTGAGCAAATTAGTTTGAGCACTTTTGTTAAACATCTCATCTGGGTTTCATTTATAAATACATTTCCTCTTACATCTTCCTAGAAAGTCTTTCTGCAACTATCCACTCAACTATAGACAAACTGACTCAAGTGACTTGTTAAATAAAAAGAAGGAAGCTACTAGGTCAGTCTCTTTCTCTGACAGTACTGAATGTTATTAGTTCATCGTAATAATGACCACTTTAACTTTCTGGAGTCCGAGGCATTTTTAAGACCTTTTGACATGCCCTGACATCTGTGCTTACTTCAGGAATTTTTTTGATTTCGTAGACTAGAATTTTTGCTACAAATGATTGTGGAATGAAGACTATCCTACCTACTCACATAAAACAATATATTGAGGTAACTTTTGTAATGCTAATGATTAAAGACTGGGAAATACTGGTCTAAGTCTAGTCAACTGTAGTTGTAGATAAATATATTAAAGTGTTAATCTGAAATTTAGACGTGGGTCCCATTACAGAGTACAGAGTACATATTCTCTTGTATCATTGCTATTCTGTCAGAAGAAGCCGTCCAGGCCCTGAGGTCGTGATACAGGGTCCACAGTGGAAGGGCTAATTTGATTGTGGCAGAACAATGGCACTGTAGCCTCCCTCCTAGAAACGCATACTAATTACAAAGCCTGCCCTTGATCCTGACCTTGGTGGGTCACTTAGCAGTTGTGATCTGTCTCTGACTCTTAATAAAGTCTCTTTCACCCTTGTGAACCAGAGTGGCAGCCTCTCCTCTCCTCTCGGTTTCTCTCTCGCTCGCTCTCTCCCTCTCTCTCCGTCCCTAATTACCAGCATGCTAAGCGGGCAGAGACATAATGACTGGGGCCATCACTCTCTCAGTGCCTTGCAAAACCAATTCCAATGACAATCGTTTCAAATGAACTGCAACACTCACTTGCTGTCCTGAAGGGGGGAAAAATTTTAAATGGAGAATAATGTGGGTGGTACTGCAGCCTAGTTGGAAAACATGTTATTGGAAATTTAGTAACATTTAGACACATTAAAATGATGAAACAAATTATAATTGTAAAATAATGGAACTTAAAGAAGATAGAAAAACAAACAGTACAACTATAAATAATCTATAAATACTACTATTACTACTTTTATTATTATTATTATTATTATTATTATTATTATTTACTACTACTAAATTGTTTTTTTTTACTATGACTATTACCACTAATAATAATAATATATTTTTTTTACTACTACTGCAAAAACTACTATAACTACTATTGCTACTAATTGTTATTGTTTTTGTTCTACAGCTGCTACAACTACTACTACCACCATAATAATAATAATAATAATTATTATTATTATTATTATTATTAATATTATTATTATTATTATTATTATTATTATTATTATTATTATATTTTCACTACTACTACTACTACTACTACTAATTATTATTATTATTATTATTATTATTATTTTACTACTACTGCAACAATAACTACTATTCCAACTAATTATTATTGTTATTGTTACTTTTTACAATGAGTACTACTGCTGCTACAACTAGTACTACCACTAATAATAATAATAATAATAATATTAATAATCATAATAACAATAATAATAATATTGCAACAACTATTATTATTATTATTATTATTAGTATTATTATTTTCACTGCTACTACTACTTATTATTATTATTATTATTATTATTAAACTATTGCAACAACTACTATTACTACTAATTATTATTGTTGTTGTTTTTTACTACTGCTGCTACAACTACTACTAACACTACTACTACTACTACTAATAATAATAATAATAATAATTTTACTATTATTCCTACTCCTCCTCCTACTATTACTAATTATTATTATTATTATTATTATTATTATTATGTTTTTACTACTACTACTACTACTACTAATTATAATAATAATAATAATAATAATAATTATTATTATTATTATTATTATTATTATTATTATTATAATTATTATTTATTATTATTATTATATTTTTACTACTATTCCTACTCTTCCTCCTCCTATTACTACTAATGATTATTATTATATATTATATTATATTATATTATTATTATTATACTTTTACTACAACAACAACAACGACTACTACTTATTATTATTATTATTTTTTTTATTTTTTTTTTTTTACCATGAAGACATTTGGCTGCACTATTATTAGCAAGGTTCATGGACCACTAAAATGTTAAAACCATTAAATAGACTGAACAACACTCCCTTTACTCGTGTGAAATGGCCACTGCTGACAAACAATGCAAAAATAAAATAAAAGTCAAATAAAATAAAATGAATTTATGCAAGGTAATTCAATATAAGGTAATCTTTAAGATAATTACATTTTTTAAAGATAATTACAACAGATTTTTTTTTTTTCCTTCATGAACTGGCTTTAGACAAAGCACTAGTACTGTGCAAATGTCATCATTATGTTGTTATTATTATGTGCATTTGGCATAACGGTGCTTTGCATCACACCTCTGCACTATAAACACATACATGCATCACTCCTTCTGCATTATGAAGCAAATGTCATTATTTTTGCATAAAACTATTTACATTTTTTTCTTCTTCCAGAATTTCCTCTAACAGCATGCAGACATTATGAGTAGTCGATGAAGCCCTCGTTCTGTGGGCTACTGAGCGACAGTGCAGGTTTAAAATGCAACCCCAGGAGGCCAAACAATAAGCCTGTGACAGGGAAGAGAGGGGGGAGTCCAGACAGTCAAGAATAATGGCTGCATCTTTCAAGTTGGATCAGGTCCTTCTGTAATGAAGAGAGGAGCTCTTTTCCTCTTGTGTGACAGCGACAGCGAGAGAGAGAGAATCATCTTGGGTCTCGGTCTCTCCGGTGTGGGATATGCAGAGACCGAATGAGGGAGAGAGAGAAAGAGAGAGAGAGAGAGAAAGAACAGCAGGGAGGCTGGGATAATTACACACTGTTTGTGCATCCAGGAATACGAATCGGGAATGCTGGCGTGACGGCGAAGAGACTGAGCGCTGATGCTGTTTTTAATGAAAACAAAGAGAAAAACACCTTATTTACTCCTCTCAGATCGTTTACTCTTTTACAGTGTCACAATTAATTGTACTACAGAACAGAGGCTTGTGTTTACATATATATGTGTGTATATACAGCTTCAGATGCTTTGGTTCTCTAATTCTCTTCTTTTTTTTTTGTTCTTCTCTTCTCAGAGTTGAAGTGTGTTCACACTTGCTAGCGACAGCGAGAGAACAAGCCGTGATTTCAACGGTAATCTACCCTGCGGCCCACTCCAGTTCCTTTAAAGGAGGGGACAGGCACACACACAAGCACACGTTCACGAATAAACAGCAGCCGGCTCAGACAGGATGAAAGAAAGTGAGTTCTCACTGCTAACTGCACCTCCTTGCAGTTCATTTTCATGCAACAAATACTGAATATTTATCAAGTGGCAGGAACGACACCTTACTAAACATCCACTTTAGACAGTGTTTTTAGACAGTGTCTTTATATTTCTATATTATTAAAGTATTATTAATAATTCGAATTTGTGTTTCAGGTTCCATTTCATTTTAGTTGGTTTTAATATATATTTTATTTTTTTTATTGTTTTTTTTATATATATTTCTATTTTGTTTAATTAATCTTTATTTCAGTTTTAGTAATTGGAATATTTTAGTTTTTTTCAGTCTCTTTTAAAATTTCTCTTTCTTTCTTTCTTTCTCTAGTATTAAGAATTTATTTTTATATATATTTTTTTTATTTTAGTTTTAGTTCATTTTAGTTTACATTTTATTTTTTTTAATATTGCAAACTATATATATATATATATACATAACAAAAATTAATTCAAGCCAAGTTTGCACTATTAAAAAAGCCAAATTAAAATGTAAACTAAAATGAACTAAAACTAAAATGAAAACAGAAAATAAATTCTTAATAAATACTAGAACAAGAAAGAAAGAAAGATTTTTTTTTTTTTTCAAATTTATTTGTCAAGGTAACATGTTTAGTTTTTGTTTCATATTTTATTAGTTTTGTTTTATATTTTAATTTATGTCAGCTTTATTTTAATAACAACAACAAAAAAAAGTTTAATAGTTGTAGTTATATAATATTTATACACTGTTTTAGTATTTATTAACAATTATCAGTTAGCTTTTATTTTCATATTTTCAGTTTTCATTTTAATTTTAGTTTTATTTAACATTTTTGGTAATTTTGTAATTTTTGGACATTTTAATTTGACTTTTTTAATATTGCTAATTTGATTGAATTAATTTTTGTTTCAGTTTTATAAATTTTAGTACTTTAACTTTATTTCAATTAACTTTTTTTTTCCAATTTATTTCAATTAGTTGCCAAAGCAACATTTTTTTTATTTCATATTGTATTTTTGTTTTATATTTTATGTCCGCTTTATTTTAATAACCAAGAAAAACTAAAACATTATTTAATAGTTTTAGTTATGTCATATAATATGCCATATAATATTTATTACCAATTCAATTTGAATTCAAATTTTTACATTTGAAAAAAAAAAAAATATATATATATATATATACATATATATATATATATATATATATATTTGTATTTTCCTTTACATCAGCTTTATTTTAATTACCAAAAAACAATATTTAATAGTTTTAGTTAACCATAACAACACAGTGCTAGATGGTTGTTTCTCTTCCCCGAATTTTCTCAATTTGCTCACCCTTGGCAGGTCTCGCAAAAAAAACTTAGTTCAGAACCCCGCATATGCATGAGTGACCACAGTAAACTCGGTCAGTCCCGCCGTGCACAGCGTGAGTGTAAAACGTCCACCGGGTGCGCTGTAATGAAGAGCTGTTTCATTCCCCCGACCGTCAGGGTCCTCTCTCAATGAATACCACACTTACTGTATCATCTATCAGTCCTGGCAGCCACACTGTCACACACAACTTCCTGCCCTTCGTGTGTGTGTGTGTGTGCGGTGCAGTGAGGCCTGGGCTGCGGTGGGCTATAATGAGGCCCTTTGGTGGCTGTAAAGACTAGAGAGGAGAGAGAGAGGAGGAATCGCACATATAGCTCTATTTGTCTTACAAATATCACACTAACTACCAATTACAGCACCATAAACCTCCTGCCTACTGCTTACCTCCCTACCCATAATGCAGGACACACAGATGCACTGGGCTAAGCCTCTTCTCTCTCTCTCTCTCTCTCTCTCTCTCTCTCTCCCTCCCTCTCTTTCTCTCTCAGTTGGTGTGGTACAAGAAGCTGTGGTCGTTGATGCAGGAAGCACAATCAATGAGGCTGGTAATGAGGTCTTTCTTAAAGAGTAGAGGGGCTGCTGGATTAATACTAGGATAGAAACAGAACAGGGCAAACCTGGTGCTGTCACTTCCGGTTTCACCACTGCACTCTGGCCAAGGGTTGAAGCTGGCAGCAAATCACTGCAAAAGAACTCTGAAGAAATAAAAAGCATGCATGCATTAAAAAAAAGAAATAAATAAATAAATAAATAATAATATTTAATACAGTTTTAATCTCACATTGAACCTGAATGTTATTGTTTGTGTCTATTTCAAGTGGGGTTTAAAAGGGTGTAAATTATAAAATCAGCGGTTTAAGAAATAGTTTTTAAATAGTTAAATAGAATAGTTTAAATAGAATTTTTAAATAGTTTACATTAAGAAATATTATGAGATTATGTTAAGAAGACAGACAGTAGCTAGGTAGATAGATAGCTAGATAGATAGATAGATACATAGATAGATACATAGATTTATTTTTAAAAAAGGTAATTCTGTAATTTATTTATTTATTTATTTATTTATTTAAATACTGCTAATTATCTTGAATTATTTTTTCTTTTTGCTTTAGTCAATTTAGAATTTTAACTTACATTTATTTAAATTAGGGGCCAAGGTTTAGGGTTTTTTTTTTTATCTAATATTTATATTTTACTTTATGTCCATTTTTTTATTCCAAAAAAAAAGGTTTTTGTTAACAACAAAATAAAAAAGTTTTAAAAATAAAGTAGTTTTTGTTTAGCTTTTTTAATCTAATATTTATATTTTAGTCAGTTTTTAGTCAGTTTTTTAATCCACCATTACATTTTAAAAAAATAAATAAATAAATAATGAATTGTTTTTTTAACAATAAAAAAGTTAAATTAAATTAAATTAAATTAAGGTTAAAATAAAATAAAATGAAATAAAATGAAATAAAATAAAATAAAAAAAAAAATTTTGTTAACAATAATCACACAATGCTAAATGGTTGTTTCTCCTCCCTGTATTTTCCCGGTTTGCTCATCAATAATTTCACACTGAAAGAAAGACAGATAGGCAAATCATTCATTCTATTGAACAGTTTTATAAATAGCATAAATCAATCCATAAAGTTCCATTAAAAAAAAAAAAATCCTTATTAATAAAAAAATCCTTATCCATGCAATAAGGTAAGAGAGGCCATTATACATTGTGAATATTGTTACATCAGCTGTTTTATACAGTGTTCACTGTTACATAGCACTGTTTTGACCAGTCAGCATCACTGCCAGTTTTTTTTTTTTTTTTTTTTTAATGGGGATTGAAGTTCAATTTGTGTCATCTATTCTTTTCCAAAAACACCTGTAATCAAATTCTGCAAAGACAGAAAATGAGCTTATTAAAAATATTGCGCTACCATATGAGGATTCTGTGTTTCTAATACATATTTCCATTTGCTGCTGAAAATAGGCCACTGATGGACAGAGCCTGCCAATAAACATGAGCTTATTAGCCGACGAGAGAGTCATCAGCGGCGGATTTAACAGCTTTCCACCACTCATCCGCTGGAGGTGTGGAGAGTTGCCCCCGCTGCCTGGATCTCTGAGCCCAGGCCAAGCTTCGCAGCTCTGGGGCCGCAGATCCAGCCGGCCGGCCTCTCCTGTGCGGCCCACAGCCCTCGCATTAACAGCTAAGCCTCAGCTGCTGGAAATGTTATTCTAATTAACAGGGGATTAAGTCATCATCTTCTCGTGTAATACAGTCTGGATGGGAATTTCAATATGGAACGGCAGCCCAAAAAAAAAAACCCAAAAAAAGGCAGTTAGCATCTCAATAAATTACTCTTGACCCCCAGGATGACAGTCTATTGGCGCGTCAATTGCCTGCCAATTAAACCGACCCATCCTTGCCAAAACTTTATTGGGATGGTTTGGGTTTTTCATCTGAACACAAATCATTGGGCTAGAGATGGAAGAGGGTACTACACGGCTGGCTGCGATCGCGAGTCTGATGGGAATTCTGACAAGTTTGTACAATAAAGTCTACAGAGCTATCACTGGCCTGACAGCTTCACAAAAACCGTGTTTCGTGTGAAGCGCAGATCTTTGATAAATGACCATATGTGGATTGTCACGGGCGTAGAGCTGAGAAACGTAAACACAAGCGGTCCGAACAGACTTCAGAGGGACCGGACAGACAGAGGGAGCCCTAACAAGCCCACTAGGCCGCACTTTGATTGTCTCCAACGGCTCCCTTTTTAAAAATGCATCAGTCATGTCGTGACATTTGACTAAGACTTATGGACTTAAAACTAGCTCAGTGGGGAGACCGTTTGGAGTGTGCAGACTCGACCAGTGTTATTATGTTCTTTGGAGCGAGTGTGGATTGTGCCATTGAGAGACCCACTCATAAAAGGATTTGGACAGACCCAAAAAGAAATCAGCATGGCTCTTAGTGTGGCTAACCCTGATGCAACCTGATGCAATTTAGAGCCACAAAAACAAAATATGTCAACAGAAGAAAAAAAATCTGTTAAGTGTCAACCAAACCAGAGCGAAAACATTGCACTGTTATTCCAAAAGCCCCAATCAGAGAAGTCTACCCTAAATAATTTATACAATTCAAATCTATCTAGGACACACAGAACACATTTTTATTTCAAGTTTTTATACAAAGTAGGTGGCCAAACAAAGTGACCAGTGGCTTTAGTTTCCTCCATCTACAGTACAGAAACAGAATCTTGTTTTCTGAAGAGAGGAGACAAATAAAACGAGGATGAGACTGGGTAAATTGACAGGCAGTCAGCAGGACTCCCTCTATGTGCTAAAGCATTGTTTTCTGCTCAGCTAAGCAGCAGCGAATTGATACGTTTGCAATGAAGTGCAATGACAATTAAATTGTAACTGACCTGCATGTAACCATCATTATGTCTTTTCTCTTTACTGCCATCCCTGTTATTTAATCACACAGCATGCAAGCTTTTTTATTAGGCAGTAACACTGAGGACTACATCCTCCTGCCTATAAACACTCAAACCGAGGAACAATCACTTCACCCACCCGAGAGAAAACCTCTGTCCTGCTTCGCTGAATCACAGAGGGTGGAGTTTGTGCTGAGGTGCTGAAATCTTCAAGCCTGAAGCCTAAATAGGAAGGAAGTATGTAAAATGTCTAGTTTTCTGGATGCTACATGAAAGGTACTGTATATAGAAAAACACACTGAATACTAATATAGCGTTCACCACTGTTCAAAAGTTTGGGGTTCGTAACAATTTTGAAAACGACAGTTGATTCAAAAATGAAAATTTTGTGATTAATTACTCACCCTCATGTTGTTCCAAACCTGTAAGACCTTTGTTTCTCTTTGGAACACAAGTTAAAATATTTTTGATGAAATCTGACAGCTTTCTGACCCTGAGCACCAACACAACTGACATGTTCAAGGCCCAGAAAGTAGTAAGGACATCAATAAAATAGTCCATGGGACATCAGTGGTACAACCATAGGTTCATGAAGCTACGAGAATACTTTTGGTACGCAAAGAAAACAACAATTTTGTCTACGTTTCAAAATGTAATTTTTCCTGAGATGGCTGAATTTTCATCAGTCATTACTTCAGGCTTCAGTATCACATGATCGTTCAGAAATCATTCTGTTATGCTGACCTGAATAATGAATCCTCATTATTAATGTTGAAAACAGTTGTGCTGCTTAATGTTTTGGTGGAAACAGTGTTACTTTTAGGATTTTTTGATCAGTAGGATTTTAAAATCACTTGGAGTTGAGGTCAAAATCCCCCTTTCAGAATCTGCAAAATGTTAATTAGTTAAAGAAATAAGAGGGATCATGTTGCATGATCAAAATGCATGTTATTGTTATTACAGAAGGATTAAACTCTCACTGATGCTCCAGAAAGAAAAACCTTGTATTAAGAGCTGGGGGTGAAAACCTTTGAACAGAATGGAGATGTGTACATTTTTCTTATTTTGACCAAATATCATATATATATATATATATATATATATTTTTTTTCAATTAGTACTGCCCTTCAGAGTCTACAGAATATACTTACATTTTCCCAGAAGACAAAATAAGTTAAACTTACCCTGATCTTCAAATTTAAAAAGTTTTTACCCCCTGGCTCTTACTGCACGTTTTTTCCTTCTGGAGCATCAGTGAGAGTTTGAACATTCTGTAATAGTTGCATGAGAGTCCCTCAGTTGTCCTCAGTGTGAAAAGATGGATCTCAAAAGCATAGAGTCACTATTGGAAATGGTTCAAATACACCAAAAAAAAAAAAAAAATCAAAGAATTTTTGGGACCTGAAGGATTTTTTCTGAAGAACAGTGGCCAGTTTAACTGTTCACGACAAACAAGGGACTCATGAACAACTATCACTAAACAAAAAAACACAGCTGTGGACCATTTAGGTAACAACACAGTATTAAGAATCAAGGGGATGTAAACTTTTGAACAGGGTTATTTTTTTTTTTTTATAAATTCAAGTATTATTTTCTCTTGTGGACTATATGCAAACATCTGTTATGTGAAATAAACAATATGGTTTGATCCCTCTTATTTCGGTAAAATCAACATTTTGCAGATTATGAAAGGGTGGTGTGAACTTTTGACCTCAAATGTATTTAAAATGGTTTTGTCACTTTTGATCAGTTTGCTGGAGGAAAAAAAACATTATTTTCCCAATTCTGCTTGGTGATGCTAATGGTGCAGAAATGACATACTTCACCTTTAAACTTCCAGCCAATCAGCTCTATCAGATGCTGTCACTTTAATAATGTGGAAGTTGTGCATTATACAGAGATTATGAATGTGACTGTTGCTTTGAAAATGCTCACGCCAGGAAATATATATATATGCTTATTTTCTTGTGCACACTATCCATGTTGAATGAGAATGCTTTTGAAATACACTCCTGGTAGATTCGCTCTCACTGCATTTATTTTACTCCCTGAATTACTCTAACATATAAGCACACAAATACAATCACACGCACACAAACATTACAACCTTTCTAGAATAGCCAGTGCATTTTCATTTGCATAACAATTTCCTCTTGTTTCTCTGGTTAGATGGAATTCACAGCATGATGTCTGCATAGTGAGCGCCAGGTCATTGCTATGTATATGTGGCAACAACAGAGAGAGATATGAAGAGAGAGACAAGCCAAAAACTCTGTGATAAAGGTATAATCTCACACACATGTAGCATGGTTAATGGCTGCTGCTGCTGCTGCTAATAATAATAATAATAATACATAAAAACATATTATTATATATTATTATTAAATCTGCAGCATCACATGGAATTTTCAAGGCATTACATGTCTAACTGCAAAAACAATAAAAATATAAAAATAAGTGGCATCCATATATTTCCAGTAATAATCAACCCCAAACATTTCAAACAAACAGTAATTATTATTATTACTGAATATACAAAATCACACTGAAAAAGATTTCATAGCATTTCATCTCCAACTGCAAAATAAATTAAAAATTAAATTATAAAAGAACAAAAGAAAAAGAAATGTAAAAAATATCACTTGTATATTTCCATGTTGATAATAAATACACCCCAAACCCTTCAAACAAACTATTATTATTATTATTATTATTATTATTATTATTATTATTGAATATGCAACAACATACTGAATAAGATTTTAAAGCATTATATTTTTAACTAAAAAAAATTGAATTAAAAATGCAAATAAAATAAAATAAAACAAAAAAATAAATAAAATGTAATTTAATAAAAGAACTACCCATGTATTTCTATGGTGATAATAAACCCTTCAAACATATAATAATAATAAAATAAAATAAAATAATAATAATAATAATAATAATTATTATTATTATTATTGTATCTTTTTGTTAGAAATGTAATGCTTTGAACTCTTATTCAGTGTGATGTTGTGTATAATAATAATAATAATAATTATAATTATAATAATAATAATGGTTTGTTTGAGATGTTTGGGATTAATTGCTATGGAAATATGAAATTTATGTATAGGAAATATATATTTATATAGGAATATAGGAAATCTATTAATTGTCAGGTTAATAACAATAATAAATAGTAATATATTAAATAATAACTGTATTATTATTATTATTATTATTATTATTAGATATGCAATAACATACTGAATAATGGAATCATATGTTTGCCACTTTTATGTTTATATTATTCTTATTTTTGCTGTTAATAATAATAATAAATTATAATATAATAAATAACTGTATAATAATAATAATAATAATTATTATTATTATTATTATTATTATACACAACATCACACTGAAAAAGAATTCAAAGCATTACATTTCTAACTGCAAAAAAGAGATAAGAAAATATAATTTAAAACACAACAAGCATCACCGATACATAATCGTGGTGATAATCAATGCACCCCAAACACCTCCAACAAATCTTTTTTTTTTTTTAGTAATATTTATGTATATTTATTAAACCACCTTTCTCAGAGAGCACTGATTGCCCCCCACAACACAGGTGATTGCAGGGTTTAGCATCTTTGTGGGGTCTCCACAACGCAGGCAAAACTTGACCGACACAAACATACACACAAACACACACGTCCCTGGAGAACTGATTCAACAGGATAGAAGAAACAGACAAGCTAGCTCTGTGTAGTATGGAAGCGGATCTAGATTTCCTGTGGAAGTGAATTAAAACCAACAGGAGGAGGGTGGCTTAAGGTGGCGGACACAGCCTTAGATCCCCCTCCTGAGAATCCCTCTATCTCTCTCTCCCTCTCTCTCTCTACTCCTTTACATTCCTCTTCTCTCGTCTCTACTGGGACATATAAAAAGCACGTAGCCCCCAGTGACACCAAAACACAGAACATTCTCTTTCCTCCTCCTGCTTTCTCTTCTCGCTCTCTCCTGTCTTTCCATCCTCTGCGGTGCCGTTCAGATACAGGAGCATATCAACTCCTCAAAGAGAAATCTTGATCAGACTGGGAAATGAGGCGGAATTTAAAGTTGAGAAGGGGCGTTGCTGCTTTATGTCTTTTTGCTCGGAATGCTTTGAGGGTCAAAGTCTGCAGTATAGGTCAATGGAAAGTGTTAAAGACTTAAAGTGTTAAACCCAAATATGATTTAATAGGAAGTCTATAAAAAGACACTTTCACAACCTCTTCATCGAAACCTCTCAAACTTGTCCTTGTCAAAAAAAACACACACACACACAGTTGTCCACCTTGTGGTGGGTGATGGTTACAACATCTCAGAGCTTCAAAACAACTCATCACTCACCTCACACCCCAAAGCAATGGACTCCCTATGACCACAGACAACACTCAACACTCAGTCCACACGCTGTATTTCAAAATTAAGTAGTAATGTGACCTTCTGTGACTTCTGTGAAAAAAAAGGTGACCTGGTAAATCTGTCGAGTTTTGTTTATTATTATAACTGGTGTAGACTTTCCAGTTTAAATCAAACATTTTTGAAGTAAGGAAAGCGATCACTTCATCAAGAATATTCACTACCAGTCAAGTTTTTGAACAGTAAGATATTTAATTTTTCTCAGAAGTCTATTCTGCTCATCAAGCGTGCGTTTATTTTATCCAAAGTACAGCAAAAACAGAGAAATTTAGAAATATTTTTACTATTTTTAAAAAAAAAAAACTTTTCTATTTGAATGTATTTTAAAATGTAATTTATTCATGTGATTTCAAAACTATATTTTAGCAAGGAAGTTCAGAATAACAGCATTTAGAAATATAAATATTTTGTAACTTTATAAATGTATGTATTAACACTTTTGATCAATTTAAAGCATCATTGCTAAATAAAAGTATTAATTTTTATAAAAAAAAAAAAAAAAGAAAATACTGACTCCAAGCTTTTGAATGGTATAGTGTATAATGTTACAAAAGCTTTTTATTTGAGATTAAAGCTGACGTTTGGATCCTGATCTTGGAAATGTTTTTTGAACAGCAAATCAACATACTGTATTATAATGATTTCTGACACTGAAAACTGAAATAATGATACTGAAAATTTAGCTATTTTAAAATATATTCAAACAGAAAAGAGTTATTTTAAATAATACAAATATTTCACAATATTACTGCTTTTGCCGTATTTCAGATCAAATAAATGCAGAATTGGTGAGCAGAAAAGACTTCTTTAAAAACATTAAAAATCTTACTATTCAAAAACTTTTGACTGGTAGTGTATATTACAAGGTTTTCATACTAAGTCATTTATTTTTATATAAATTAATATGAATAAGTTGTAACTAATTATATGTAATCAGATTCCAAAATTAAGTACTTAGTAATTAGATTAAACTACATTTTAAAACACTCGTAATCAGACCACAGTTACTTTTTTATTGGTTACTTGATTACATATTATTCACACAACAGCAATAAAGTATTCATAATTTATTGATTGTCCCTAATTCTTTTTTTATCCGAAATGCCTACATGACATGCAGGTAAACAAAATATTTTGTTTTTTAGTAAGAGTTTTATTTTCATTGATGTTATTTTAGTTTATTTTAATTTGACATTTTTATGACTTAATTAATGTCACCCAGTGACAATTACCCCAGTTTGGGAAACCTTGACATAATGTAATATATAATATAATGTAAAATAATTTACTTTATGATGTTAATAATAACGCATGGAATTAATCTAAAAGTAATCCAAGAGTAGTCTGCTTATACTAGCTAAAATGTGTAATGGATTACGTTCATAACTACAATTTTTGTCATGTAATTTGGAATCAGTAACGGACTACAATTTGTAACTCAATATAATATCAAATATATTAAATACGTAATTAAAGTTATTTACTATAAATTACATAAATGTACAGAAACAAGAGAAATAAAACATTAGTTAGTGAGAAGAAATTATTCAAGACTAAAAGTTTTCTAATTTCTTCAAAAATAACACTAAATTAAAAAGTTAATCCATATAAGGCAGGCCTTCACCCATCAGGGGCATATTATTGAACACAAGTGGTTTCCAGAAGTCTGTAAAAGAGGTTAAGTACATAGTATAAGGTCGTTCTTTCAGTGTACATAACCCCTATGTCAAACAGAAATGTGTTGGTCTTCATCACCAATGATTAAATTTGTAAAAACATTTATTGTATGCCACAACTACTGATCAATATCTCCTCTCAGAACTGTTTTTGTCTCAGTTCGAAACAGAATCTTAAACCTGGAGGGTTTAACCTTGCCGCCCTTGTTGAGAAAGTTAAAAGTTATCCACAGTTTACAAAAGTCTCTTGACTTAATTTTGCAGAAGTAAATATCGATTCACAAAGCAAGTTAGGAAAATAAAAGCCTCTGATTGGTCTCCTTCACGCATGGCGGCGACAGAACAATGCGCTTGTGAGGGTCTGCTCACTCTGAGGACCACAGCTGTGTCTGTGCACATCCTAAAGGGCTTACTCACACACACAAATGCAACGGCCTATCATTGGAGGCCACAATCATGTCAAAGACTGTAATATTCAATAAAAGCACCTAAAACAAGAGCATGTCGACGAGTCCCCTCTTTACATTCCAGTCCCTCTTTATCTCTCTGTCTCTTTGGAGATGAAATATCCTTGGTAGTGAAAAACGGAAGGGGGGCCTGTTATGCGTCTATAGATACATATTATGCAGGGAAGAGGCTACCTCCCATGTGTTTTAATTTGACTTTAAAAGCATTCTCCCAGCTGCCAGGGCTTTTAATAGTTATTCACTTACAAATGATTGCAGGTCATTACACAGTCATTGGGAGGGCAGTAATGAGATGGGCTTAATGGCTCTTGGTAGTACATCGGTAGTACATCGCCACAAAGTTCCCGCCAGCATGTTTTTTTTTTTTTTTATGATTGTTCCATATGAACTGCATTTGCTTAGACCCCATACAGCTATCTGTTTTAATGCAATTTATTTCAGTAGTTGACACCTTTCACGGCTGAGGTAAGCAATCACATCATCAAGGGGTGGAGGAGTGGCAGAGAGAAAGAAATCCTATCATCTTCCTAGACAAATATTGTGTTAATCTTTGGTCATGTTAATTCTGCTCTCAGCCCCTCTTTTCATCATAATTTAACTGTGGCCACTGACAGCAGGCATAATCAGATGTGGATGTAAACGAGTTGGTATTTATTAGGGGCCGACGTGGACGCTCGCCGAGACACGAGTGCCCACCCGTCCTTATCCCTATTGATGTACAACGCTGACAAGTAAATTAAATTTACCTTTGGAAATGGTTCTATTAGTATTTTTATTAGGTTAATTAAGCAAGCTCTGGGGACTCATTGAATGGGCGAGACTGGAGATTAATTCACTCTTCTCCTTGTGCTGGAGGACTAAGGCTGTAATTCCAGCGCAGCCGTCCTCCTCTAGATCTGCTCATCACCACCATTCCACGCCACTTCATTAATGTGCCATCACCGCATCCTCACCTTGATTCCCTTCAATGGGCTCACTTAAGATACCACATAAGCTGGTACAAAATACATGGATTCCAGGAAACTATCATAATGTATACCACATAATCAAATATGCCCACTACTAACATCATGCGAAAAACACGTCTGAATACACAGAAAACACTAGGTGAACAACAGCTACATCAAATGGACACTTCATTTTCCAATTAGGAAACTTGACAGGAATTATCATATTTGTAAATGGCAGGAACAGCGAAAAATTAAGGTTTTTGAGGAAAACATTCCATATAGTGGACTTCAATGAAGGTCCAAAATTGCAGTGAATTTCAAGTGAAATTCAAGTGAAATTCAAGTGAAACTGCGTATCTAGTGAAACTTAAAAAAAAAATATATATATATATATATATATAAATTAAAAAACAAAACAAACAAAAAAAAAAACGCATAAACCTTTTATCCACAAATGCTCGTCTTGCATTAGCTCTGCGATGCCCATCTATGACTTCACGCCTTACGTAATCATGCAGGAAAGGTCATGCGTGGTTAGATCTTCATCTGTTCACTCTGGTTCAAAAACATTGGAAAGATCCATCTCAGTTTCTCCTCCAACTTTAAAATCGTCCGACAGCATTGTTTGTAAAGGGCGTTTGACTTTCTTTGCATGTTCACTTTGTAAACACTGGGTTGGCACTTCCGCCTACATCACGTGTGACCTTTCCAATGTGATTAGATAATGCGTGAAGTCAAGCTAGTGCAAGACAAGCATTTGTGGTACAAGAAAGTATAGAATTTCTAACTTTTTTTTAGAAAACGACCATTCGTTTTGCTAGACAAGACCCTTATTCCTCGGCTGGGATCATGTAGAGCCCTTTAAAACTGCAATTTGGACCTTTAACCTGTTGATGCCCATTGAAGTCCACTTTATGGAGAAAAATCATGGATTGTTTTCCCTTAACGAGTCGTCATATTTTCGAATCTTCGGCCTGTTACCGATCTACATCACTGGGTAACACATTAGCATAGTTCCCACCTGCCCACAAACACTTCCGCTAGTTAGTGTGTTTTCACCATCTCGAGAAGACGCTGAAATCTGTGCTGTCAAAGCAAGTTTGTTTTGTTTTCATTGCCAAAAGTTGATGATGTGAAGAATCAGTAGTTAAAAAATTATTTTTTTCCACAATACCACAGCAATACAATTCGAACCTTTTGTTGTGCTCGTCATTTTACAGAGGACTGCTTCCCTAATCTTGAAGAGTTCAAAGCCAGATTCGTTAAATGCTTGTCCATGAAAGATAACTCCGTACGTTCTTGATTTGGACCAACAAGCATCTCTGAACCACAACCTGCAAGTACGATTGATAAATTGTGTGTAAATTTTTTAAGTGAGCACTCAAAATATATATAATATATAGTTTTTTTGTGCTAATATGTGACACTGGACCACAAAACCAATCATAAGGGTAAATTCTTTGAAACTGAGAAAATTCTTTGATATACCATCTGAAAGGTGAATAAATAAGCTTTCCATTGATGTACAGTTTGTTAGGATAGGACAATATTTGGTCGAGCTACAACTATTTGAAAATCCAGAATTTGAGGGTGCACCATTATTGTTTTGTTGTTTACAGTTTAGCAGCTAAACTTTAGCTGTGGGCATGATTCGCTTGCATAAGTGTTAAAATGATTTTATGTCATTATTTTAAGAATGGACTGAAGCACTATATTCTTGTTTTATGTAAAGGCACATGGGTTGCCAGGATCTCACAACAAAACCCACCCAACTGAAACTCAAAACTAGTTCATTCGCGTTTCAAGTTTCAGGTGTAAAATATATGCTTTTTGTCAGGGCTCCCCTGGTAAATTTGCATCCCAGGGGCTAAATATGACGTTATTGGGGTCGCTTCAACCCACCGACATCAAAAACAACTGCGGACTTAGCAACACAGATGGTTGCGCTCACTAACTTGCTCAAGTACTCCTCTCTGTGACTAACACAACAGGCTTGGCCAACTGACCAATCAGAGCAGAGTAGGTTTATGGAAGGGAGGGGTTTACAGACATTACGCTCGGAACTGATTCAAACGAACCATTTGAAATCATTGACAAATGACCATGTATAAATGTATATTCTGAGAAAATTACAATGCGTTCTGACGTTAGATGCATTTAAACCTGTTGTAGGCAACTCCAACACAATATTAGGACACTTCAAAAAGCCATATGACATGCTTTTTAATAAATGTTGTAATATTGTTAGAAATATATTGTTCATTGTTAATTTGTTGAAAATACAATAACTCATGGTAATTTATATAACGTTACAATTGTGTTAGTATATGTAAAACATTAACAAAGATAAATGTTGTAAAAGCGTTATTTCAATGTTAAACATTGCTGTCATGGGAAATGTCTGTTTTAAATATATAAAATCTCTTTAAGGTTTAACTAAATGTCAAAAAGTTAGTAAATAAATATTAATGTTTACAATTTTAACAAACCAGCATGCTCCTGTTATTTATTTATGCAGCTTTAGAGTGCTAGACAATGACAGTCATAGTGACCATGTCTGTCAAGCTCCAAAAAAAAAAACAAAAAAACAAAAAAAATAAATCAATAACTCATCATAAACGAATCATAAAAGTGCTTCACAAATTCTCAGAAAAAAAAGTTTGGATTAATACAACGCTGTGTAAATAAATGGCATAAACTGTTCCCCATACTTCCATTTAATACATTATTCCACAAGTTTCTGTACAATATATATATTGATGGTTTCTGCATATTGAGTGATGACCTCAGAGAGAGCAAGCATGCGTGTGTGTTTATCTGAACTAAATTCTCTCAGGTCAAGAGAGCTGGTGACCAGACTGACTCCAGCTGAGCGGGCATTAGCCTGTCCCGCACGTGGCATGAGCCCAGTGGGAGAGCCGATACAGTGCAGGCAGCACAGCACTGAGCTCCCCTGATGAAAGCTGTATTGATTGAGAAAAAGGCCTTTTGATAAACCAGATTGCTCATCGGAGTGGAACCTCATGCTCCTCAGATATAACGCCTCTCAATCCGCCGGCCGCCAAATCGACCCTGACGCCTGCAGCCGTCGCCAAAGCAGGGAAACGTCCTCATCTCTCATCCGCTCTGATCACACTGAAGCCCGGGCCCATCGATTGCCAGCCGCACCTCCTCTGGACTGCGTGAGTAAAGTACATGAAGGTGGTGCTGGCCGAACTGCAAGCCTCCCTTCGGTTACAAGACTCACCCCCAACAGCGTGGTTTGTGCTCTGCCGAGAACATTTTTCATTTAGCTTCCACCAAAAACAAATCAGACTCAACGTCGGTCTGTTTTGGGACTGGAGGAAATCAAATTTGTGCTTTTACAGGGATGAAAACAAATCATCTTGAACAGTTTCACTTATATGGCATTACGTTCAACTCCACAGATGTGTGCGATTGAAAGCGTGTTTTTGGCACGGCGTAGCGTGAAGTAGCGATGCCCGTCAATGTTATTTATTCGTTGAGAGTAATTACAGGCGGGTGAGTGGATAGTAAGGAGTTGAGGACAGTGCTACACAATTGTTTTGCCACTATGGTGGGTCTCTTCAAGTTTGGACTAATGAAAAGAGGGGCTGATGGGTGTTGTATGATGGTTATGTATTACATACACTGAGTTTAGCATGAGCTGCATTGGACTCTCTGGTGTATTTGTTTGGTTAAATCACCTAACTCTACTCTTTGAAGAGTCTCATTGGAAGCGTTTGGGGAATGGTTTAACCCTTTGGGACTCAAGTGTCATTTGACTGTTTTTACTGCAATCAGCATGCTACACAACAACACCACGAATGTGCTCAGGTATTCAAAGTGCTTCATCTAGACATGTGGAGGAAGTGGAGGAGACTGGGGATGGTTGTAACACTTTTTGCTTTAACATCTCAGTCATTTGGAATCAGAATCAGAATTAAAATGATTTTTGTGAAAAGTTTGAACTTTTGAATTTGAAACAATTTGAAAATGCTTTGTTTTGATATATATAGCAAAGAAAGTAAGTAATTCAGGTTTGAATACATGATGACAATTTTTTTGGGGTGAATTATCCCTTTAAAGTCTTTTTTCTCCTTTACTTATATTCTTATGTTTTAATTTTAAAGGAAATAATACAATAACACTCTACATAAGAAACTAAAGCTGCCAGCTAGTGGCGGTAAATTGGTAAATGTCTTTATGAGTCATTCATTCATTCATTCGATTCGTTCCAACGGCTGATTCATTCAGGAATTTAGTAAACGGCTCACTTTATGAATGGGCCTTTGAATCATTGATTCACCCAATTCGTTCAAAACGTGGATTTATTCAGAAACTAAACACTGCTATTACTCACAGATGCACAACAATTCTGCTGTGGCTTTAGATCATTTTTTTGTTGCCAAAACTGAGCAAAAACAGACAATATTGTGTTTAAAATAACACTACATTAACTTATTATTTCCTGAACTGTTGTATAAAATCACATTTGCACTCATGCTATTCGGGACAAACAGCACTCGTGTGATAGGTACTGCTCTCGCTGCTCGTGTGACATTGTGTATCATATGATATAAATATGAGACAACAACTCATACGGGAGCATTTTTGCCCCAATATCTTGAATTTTAAGGCATACCTGCATTTATGGAGTTGTTGCAATGCATCATATTTGTCAACAATCAACTGTATGAAATGTAAGTTGACGTACAGGTCTGGGGGCGGGGACAGTGCATTAACTGCATTAAAATATTTTAATCACGTTATTTTTCATAACTAATTAATTAAGCTAATGCGTTAAACTGACAGCCCTAATATATACATACATACATATATATTTGTCCTGTATATTCTTTATATTTGCACACAGAAACTGTACGCAACCATCCACAGTCTCCACCCATTAATACGTACCTTGAAGCATTATAAAACACTTGTATACACCTCAAACACATATAGACCTCTATTTAGAACTTTTTAGACAAAATCCTTGAAAAAAAAAAATACACAAAAGATGAGCAAATAAATAAATAAATAACAGACAATTATCACAACTGTGTCAAAAGTTGGTTTATGCACTGTCCCATTATGTGCATTTTATTTTATTTTATTTTACATTTATAAATCTGACTGCAAATCAAGTGGTCCTACCTCAAAACATATATTTTTTTCCCCTGTATATTCTTTATATTTGTACACAGAGACTGTACCCCTTGAAGCCTTATAAAACACTTATTTTTTAGTATCAATAATATATGTAGCGACCTCTATTTAGAACATTTTTAAAAAACTTTACC
Organism: Labeo catla; assembly: GCA_012976165.1. NCBI lineage: Eukaryota > Metazoa > Chordata > Actinopteri > Cypriniformes > Cyprinidae > Labeo > Labeo catla. The sequence continues at coordinate 1,781,101 of VONZ01000020.1, read as the reverse complement.
ATTAATCTGACAACCACTTCTACAGTGCAACAAGTACTGTAGAAAAGTACTTTTTTTTTGCACTTTCTGCAAAAAAAATATCAAAAAACTTTTCCTAGGGTTAACAGTCTTATCTAGGCTGAGAAGTGAAGAATGAAATAAATAAAACTGGACTTCAGCAAGGCCTGGTCTTCTCCACACCACTCCCTCCAGCCTCCACCAGATACACAGTACCCTTAATAATTGATTATAATTGATTTTAACCTGGCCCTGACCTGGGCGGAAAGGCTGAGCCAATAGCATCTGTGCGTCAGAGAAATGGGGAAAACAGGCCAGCACGCATCTTTAAAAGCTCCAGACGTGTAGTACAGATAAAATATTTAGGCTGCAGAATCCTTGACCTCCCTGTGCTAGCAAGCTCCCAACTTGAATTGATTTCTGACAAGACAACTGGGACACAATTACAACAAAATGCACTAAAGCCGTCCAGTTGTGTCTCCGAACGCTACCGCCAGTTTAACCTCTTCAGCGTGACTGGGGTTGAATGCAGGGCCAAGCTCTGGCCGAGTGGACGTAGGGTGGATCACACCACCTCAGGGAGAGACCGTTCAACTGCAAAATGTACACAGCAGCCAGAAATGAGGTACCTAACCCTGCAGACAAAGCTTCTTTCCTCTTCTCATGTCATAGGTAAAACAGCAGTGGTAATCTGACCTCCGAATCTTCTGTTGTTTCTACTCTGGGTACCAGGGATGAAATGAATCTCTCTGGGTAAAGGCCTGGGTATAGCACACAGAGAGAGAAAGTTACAGAAAGAGGATGTAGTGCCCTTTTCCCACAACATGAAATATCTATGCTTTTGAGTATTATAAAGAACAAGCATAGCGGGTGCATTGAGCTCAGTCCAGATTGCTGGGAATAAGGTCAACAAGAGATTCCAACCTGCACATGGATGCAACACGGGAATCTGCACACAAATAAACCATGACTTTGTGCAAGTGGATCCACTATGGTTCCAAACTACTTGAACATGGACACCACAGAGACTGGGGGAAAAAATACAGTATCAGAGATGGGGCTAGAAACATTTTAAAAGTTTTAAAATGTGTATACACAAATATTTTCACAAATATTTTGGATTATTACTGTATCTATGAATACATTTACCCATCATCTAAAACACCCATCATGTAGACGAACACTGGCATCACGTGGAGCACTGCTGTACAGTGTACACATTTTCAGTTTTTTTATTCTCTCAGAACACACGGGTGTCAGTTAGGACGTAAGCACTCAATGTTCTCTCCTGATGCACCAAATAACTTTAATAGCATGTTAATCCTGCAGCGGGCCAGGCTTGGGGCTGTCCAGGTTTGATGAGGTTGCTTGGGTTTAACCAAGTTCATTATGGTCATTGGTCTCATGAGCTCGTGTAGCCACTGCAAGCTCACACGCACACAGACGCTATTTGTTTATCGACCAGTGAACGTGGACGCCCACTCTTTAGGGAAATCAAGTCTCTTTAATTTGGATCAAACCACATCTCTCCCACCATTCAGAACCACAATCACACGCCTAACATAAAAGAATACACTTTCGAAAACATTGAAATAGCATAGATTTCTGAATAATATTTTAAAAGTCTTATGTTCTTATAAACACACTCTTTGTCATGCAAGTTCATCTGCTTCATCTTGGAAGAATATATATACTGTATAAGTTTCTTATGCTCATCAAGGCTGCATTTATTTGATCAAAAATCCAGAAAAAAAAGTAATATTGTGAAATATTTTTTCAATGTAAAATAGTGTTTTTTATGTGAATATATTTTAAAATGGATTTTATTCCTGTGATCAAAGCTGAACTTTCTGCATCATTGCTCCAGTCTTTAGTGTCACACGATCCTTCAGAATTCATTCTAATATGCTTTATATGATTTATTGTCAATATTGAAAATAGTTGTGCTGCTTAATATTTTGATGGAACCTGTGATTTTCAGGATTCTTTGAACAAAAAGTTAAAAAGACCAGCATTTATTTAAAATAGATATATTTTGTAACAATATAAACTACCATTTAAAAGTCTATATATATATATATATATAAAACCATATTTCACAATATTACTGTTTTTCTTTTTCTTTTTTTTTTGATCAAGTAAATGCAGCCTTGATGAGCATATGAGAATTCTTAAAAAATAAATAAATAAATAAATAAATTTAAAATATTACTGATTCCAAACTTATATATACATACTCAGTGCCTTGTAAAAGAATTCATCCTTTTTTCTTCTTTTTTTTCTTTTTTTCTTCATGTTTTACACTGATATGTTGCAGCTTCAACTAAGTACTATATTACGGGTATGAATACTTATGAAATGGAATCATTTCAGTTTTTTATTTCTAATGAATTTGTTAAGTTGTTACAAAACAGTTATTATTTAGTTATAAGTTTTAGTTATTAGTTATTAGTTATTTGCTATGTTACTATGGTGCACTTAGTGTAGATTGCAGTTTAACATAAGGCTTTAACATAAAAAGCAAAAAAAAAGGGGTATGATTACTAAGCATGAGTGTCTATGACAAATAAAATGAAAAATATTTAAAAATCTAGTTAAAATGGGCTCTGTGTATTCATGCATGTTTCATATATTTTTGAAAAAAGAAAAGAGCTGACTAAAAATGGCATGTGGTGTAAAACTAGGTAAAAATGTATCTAATATTTTCTTTAAACCTTAAATGCATGTACAAGTCTAGTTTTTTTTTTTTTTTTAATTTTATAGATTTTTTTTAGACTTTATAAAACTGCTTTCATCCCACACAAATTTAAAGTACATTTTCAAGGTAAAAAATAATTAAAAATTTGTTTGCATGAATTGCATTTAATGCATTTTTAAATAAATTAATACAAGAAGAATGTCACGTCATTGACCTGCATTTCAGGCAGCAGTGCCATCCAAAACAGAAAAAGCGTCATTATTCTACAAACACCGAAAGACAGAACAAGCAGTAAAACTGTTCGGTGGTTGTGTGTGCGTAAGTGTGTGTATGGATGTCATACGGTAAGCCAGCCAGAGCAAAACTAGGCCATTAATCATATGCCTGCGATGGAAGCGGTGTGTGTGGCGAGGCGGGGTCAAACTGGGGCTATTAAAGGAAGGCACGGGACCGGGGCCTCTGTTGTGCTAACCCCGAGATCCCTGCGGGCCCTGGCTGGGCCGGAGCCCCAGCTGTCCCCCCTCCGCCTGACACCCAGCTGGCTAGAGCGAGAATCGGGCAGAGTCCAAGCTGCCGCCCAACCTCCCCACGTGGGCAAGAAAGGGGGGCCTTCGGGGTGGTTAAGACAAGAGGAGCTCTCCAGCGAACAAACATCCTCTGGCCAAAACCGAGCACAATAACAACGACGGACTCGTGACGTACTTGAACGGCTCTTATTAAAAGGGATCTCTCAGCTTGACGAGACTTTATGGAAACATCTGTAGTCATCCGCACCTCGTATTACGCACACGCGTACGCACGACTCCAGACCACAAGCCATCATCTTTACTGGCAAAGTCACAAGTGCAGTTTTCTTGCTGTGTTTTACTGTTTTAACATTTTACAGCTGGTCAACTCCATTCATCTGGACTGCAATTTACAGCGTGTCATCATATTACATACGACCACATGAATGCTATTGGCTAGCTGGTAATTACAATGCGAGTTCTATGAGCGCAGTCATCAGTATGCTGCTGGTTAGGACACGATGTGATTCTCAACGGTCAGCGTCATTACTCAGACCCAACCGAGCTGTTTTTTTTTTGAGTAAATACCTACCGATCTCACTCCGTCTGCTCTCCCTGCAAGCGTTCCCTCAACTAATCTCCAAGACTTCAACGTAGTTCAATTAAATTCAAAGTTGGCATGCATTGCAAGCATCAGTGCTATCAGTGATTCAGTTCTCTTTATAGCCAATCTATTTTTTAATAACGGTTCTGATGAAAACATTACAGTATTGATCTTTATTTATTGATCTAGCAGAGAGCATAGTTAAGGCTGACACAAATCAATCAAAATAAATTTAAAATGACGATAGAGTACAGCAGGACTTGAGGTTGAGCTCGGAGCTTAATTAGTGAAATGCTGAGAGGGAACCCAAAGCAATATCAGACAGTAATACAGTGGCTCAGCTGTGTTTGTGCGAGCCAGATTACGCATTTGTATTGTATTAAAGCTAGAAATCGCCAGCCAAGGTTAATGAAAGGGCAACTTACTTTAGGCCACAATAATCCCCCAGAAAACCTCTTTGCACAACAAACTGATGCATCCTATAAAGCACGTGCTCAAAGGCTCAGACTGTACATTGGCCTGTGGCATGGGCAGCTAGCTTTCAGGAGAAATAAAATTCATTCATTATTTTATTCGGAGGAATGTAACCTGTGCCTGACACAAGACTAGGTACGTCTAGCTTTAAATCAAGTTAGAGAGCAAAGGCTCCAAGAATACACACGCAGGACAATATACACACACACCCCCCAAGATACATTAACTGGATTTTCTCTTGACTTTTGTGCAATAATTCTGAACAGTGACTATTTCTAGACTTCGTCACCAGAACACATTTTGCCTGAACAATAATCATTACACAACAAAAATACTAAAATTATTCAAAAAAGCAACATGAAAGTACCCCATACAGTACAGTACAGTCTAAATCTTCTGAAGCCACACAATAGCATTTTGCAAGAAATAGATCAAAATATTTGTAGTTATTCACTGATAATTTTCACTGCCTTTTGCTGTGTTGTTTATTCAGAACCTGGTTATTAAAGGGATAGTTCATCCAAAAATTAAAATTGCTCCATGATTTACTCACCCATCCTAGGTGAATACGGCTTTCTTGATTCAGACAAATACATATATTTAAAAGTTATATTTAAAAATGGCCTGACCCTTCCAAGCTTTATAATGGCAGTGAATGGCTGTTGAGATTTTGAAGTCCAAAAAAGTGCATTCCTCCATCATAAAAAGTACTTCACATGGCTCTGGGGGGTTAATAAAGTTGTTCAAAAGTGAACTGAAGTGTTTTGTAAGAAAAATATCCATATTTAAAACTTTCTAAACCTTAATCTCTAGCTCCCGCTAACTGTCGCACACATTCACGAGAGAGTGACGAACGCAAAAGCACAGTGGAGAGAGCAAAACAAAACACCAATCTTGAATTAGAAGAAAAAAAACGAGGATTTGTAAAGAAAAATATTTCGATAAGCCACGAGTAGACAGTTTGCAGTAAACAAAAATTAGTTTGTTCTTTGCAGTAAACAAAAATTAGTTCTCATGTGACCAGCATATTCTCACTCGAGCGCGCTACGTATACGTCCTACGTCATCCACTGGAACGCCACTCTTCTGTGAACGCATGCATGACAGTTAGCGGAAGCTAGAGCTGACAGTCAATGAAGTTTTAAATATGTATATTTTTCTTACAAAAACGCATCGATTCACTTCAGAAGGCCTTTAAGGCCTCAAAACAGTGTGGAGCACTTTTCTGATGGATGAATGCACTTTTTTAGATATAATTTGCCGCCATTATAAAGCTTGGAAGAACCAGAACATTTTTTTTTTATTTAACTCCAACTGTATTCGTCCAAAAGAAGTAAGTCATACACACCTAAGATGGCTTGAGGTGGAGTAAATCATAGGGCCATTTTCATATGACACATATTTGATAAAATGATACTTTATAAAACGGATAGTTCCAGTCCTTGATTCTGATTGGTTGAGCCACGTTCGAAGCTGTTGTAAATTACTCTACAAACATACACCTTTGTTTACTTTGTTGCAACCACAATTGTTTCTAAGGAACTACATTGTTTGTTGGAAGAATACTGTTTTTATTAATATCATTAAACTTTATTTGCTTTGTTTTTGTGAAACCTTACTTCGTATATGGTAAATATCCATTTTATAAAAGCAATAAGCCCCGTGAAGCCGTGGTTTACAGTGAATTTATAACCACTTCGCATTGTGCCTAACAATGCCCCTTAGTTGTTATAAACTCACTGTAAACCACTGCCTCTTGGGGCTTATTGCTTTATTCACAAATTGCACTGATTCGACAATGAACCAGCTGTTACGGTTCACAAATTGGACTAAATAATTATTTCAGGAATTGAACTGATTCTTCAATGAACCAATTGCTACAGTTAAAAAACTGCAAAGAAAGATTCTTTCACAAACTCTACTGAATCTTTCATGAGTCTATGATGACTCAATCTGGTTGCAGCGGTTCTTGAGTAACATCTTACCGACAGGGAATATTATAATTGAATAACAATTTTAATTTCACTTAAAACTATCTTCCATTTCAGTGAACTGCACAATGACTGCTACTACTTTACTATACTCCAAGTCTTAATTTTATTTATTTATTTACTTCCTATTAGGAGCTTAAAAGCAATGAACTGTGTTACTATGAACTGTCACTGTATGGAACAGACGTATGAGATCATTCTTCAAAATCACATTTTATATTCTACAGAAGAAAGTCATATAGGTTTGGAACAACACAAATGATGATAGTTGTCATTTCGGATGAGCTACCCCTTTCAAAAAAAAAAACATTCAGTAAACACTAGAACTAGACTGATCTCACTCTAGTATGATGGGAGTGATAGCATGAGACGCATTTTAAACTCACAGAAATATTAATGAGTTTACAAGGACCTTCCCATTATAATTATGTAGAGCAACCGTGGCATCTTAGTGGGCCAGCGTTCCCTGTGGGATACATAAATGTATCAGGCTAGCAAAACTCACCTACTTTTAACAAAACAGTTTACATGCAGATACAAATAACTCCAAGCATCCTTCATTACTATCAGCCGATGAATGGCTATGCCATCTGCAGCTTAACGACTCAAATAACTTCTTCAACCCAACGCTGACAGTTATTGTTCAAAGCACTGCCCATAACCTTTACAAAGGACACATTTTCAGGACATTCTCACATTACTTTCTTCCTAACGCAACCCTAAAAGCATTTTCTGAGAAATTTGCTAGGGGAGAGAGACACATTAACTTGGACTTTTTTTTTTTACTAAGTGAAATATTTCTTTGCTGAATTACTGCTATGAAAACCATGGCTAATCACTGGCACGCAAGAGTGTGAAGACCGGAACGTCACCATAACCATGTTTGACAACTCCTGACTCTCAACTCATTGGACGAGCTGAACCTCAAATCCACGTAGAACTTGTGAGCTGTCTGGTGAGCAGCAGATAAGCATGTAAGAGAGACAGCAGATCTGTCTGTACCCAACCTGTCTGCTGCTCTGGAAGAGTAATTACAGGAAGGCCTGTGGTAATTAGCCCACCTCTCACTGTGTTTGTCTGTTTTTAAGGCTGACAAAAAGAAAGAAAGAAAAAAAAAAACCTGGAAGCTGACAAAGCCGCAGCCCAGGTTTACCATATGGGAGCGGATGGATAGTGTCGAACAGCATGTTGGGTTACGTGGAACTGAGTCAAATGCGTAAGCTTAGCTACAGGGATCTCAAATCTGAAGACGCCCCTCCTGATACCACCAGTCTAACAGACAAGACAGCCACAATCTGCATCCCTCGCCGTTTGTTGTCAAGGATGTTTTAAGCAGATCTCTCTAGGCAGAGCTCAATGATAAGGATAAGGGCTAATTTGAGAGAGTTTGAGGCCAGTTTACGAAACTGTCACTTGTCAGTGTTTACGTTCCAACAGTTTCATATTTGCGGATCATGTACATGAGGTTTTATGTCTTTTATGCCAGCAAAAGTTTAGCTGTCAGTTACAATACAGCAGTAAAACTTCCAGATATTATGTCAATGGGATAGTTCACCCAAAAATTAAAATTCTGTCATTAATCACCCTCATGTCACTCCAAACCGGTAAGACAAATTAAGATACTCATCAACTACATCAACTAGGGCCAGAAAGATAGTAAGAACATTTTTGTTGTCTTTGCGTACAAAAAGTATACTTGTAGCTTCATAAAATTACAGTTGAACCACTGATGTTACATGGACTACTTTAACAATGTCCTTACTACCTTTCTGGGCCTTGAATGTGGTACACTCTTAAAAATAAAGGTGCTTCACGATGCCATAGAAGAACCTTTTTTGACTGAATGGTTCCATAATGAACCTTTAACATCTGAAGAACCTTTCTGTTTCACAAAAGGTTCTTTGTGGCGAAAGAAGGTTCTTCAGATTATAAAAAAAAGGTAAGAAAGAGATGGTTCTTTAAGGAACCTTTGACTGAATGATTCTTTGTGGAGCCAAAAATGGTTCTTCAGTGGCATCGCTGTGAAGAACCTTTTAAAGCACCTTTATTTTTAAGAGTGTAGTTGCGTTGCTGTGTATGCAGGGTCAGAAAGCTCTCGGGCTACATAAAAAAAATCTTCATTTGTGTTCCGAAGATGAACAAAGGTCTTATGGGTTTGAAACGAGATAAGGGTGAGTAATTAATGATAGTAAATGATGATCATTTTTGGGAAACTAACCCTTTAAGCAATATAACAAATCATTATTTGTAAATTCTAGTACATACTGTTGTAATACCTAGTAATTAAGTATGCACACACATCCTGTATGTTATATATTCAGGAAAGTACCTAAAAAAGTAATAATAACAATTTACAGATGCTGGTAATCTTAAAAAACAACAAATATCGTTAGAAATCAGCCAATCAGCCTGTCTGACATTTTAGTCCATCACTAAAAACAATACTTTTGTGGAGCCTGCTATGCAAGATGTGTTTCCTTTGTCCTGGCATCATAAAAGCTGTCGAAATGAACAAGCAAAGTTTGATGGCTAGTTTGAGAGTAGCTCTTCATAAATAGCTTGTGGACAGTTAGAGAATGAAGAACGGCCCGTCACCATCATAAGAGGTGTCTGCTGAACTCTTAAACGTACTGACTCAGAGGAAGATAATAATAAACTCACAAGGCTTATTTCCAACAACAAAAGAACTCCTCCGTCGAAATGAAAGACTATGACAAATCGTTGTTCTAATGTTTCCTGTGTGGGTGTGCCGTATGTGAATGCGTCTGTGTGTGTGTCCCTGTTGGCCAAGCAGCAGGGTGACTACTCCCCCTGTCTTCCCACCATCTGCCCAAGAGAGAGCTCCTCCAGCACCCCTTCCACGATCAGCACTTTTCCAGGCTGAAGCCAAAAGAACGAGACATCCAGCTAACTCTGCAGGTCCAAGCAATTGCTCACCTGCGTCAATGAGAACACAAGTCTCACTGATGAGCAGTTAATCAAAGGAAATAAAGTTAGGAAACAAACTAGAGATTTCAAGACTTCTAAAAGTCTCAAGCGTGGGCAAAATGAGTGTACATAAAAAAATTATTATTTGCATCGACCCTAAAGATAGATAATGTAAACATGCTATTCCACTGCTATCTCACTAGCAATTCGTACATATTTTGCAAGATGGCTAATTCGCACAAATTTGTACTCGTATGATTTTGTATGATTTCTGTGAGGGATAGGTTTAGGAGCAGGGTTAGGGGTGGTCATTCATACGAATTCCTACGAATTTGCCACCTTGTAAAATACGAATGATTTTCCACAAACCAAGCAAATTCATACAAGTGAGGTGGTACAAATTCATAATAATTAGCCACCTAGTAAAATACATATGATTTTTGACAAGACATCCAAATTCATACAAGTGAGGTTGTACAAATTCATATAAATTAGCCACCTAGTAAAATACATGTTTTTCTTTTTACAAATTGTGCAAATTCATTCAAATGAGGTCGTACAAATTCTTTTGAATATGCCACCTTGTAAAATATGACAAATTTTTCATAAATTGTCTAAATTCATACAAGGTAGTACAAATTCATATGAATTAGCCACCTAGTAAAATATGTATGATTATTCACAAATCGTGCAAACTCTTATGAGTGAGGACGTACAAATTCTTATTAATTTTCCACTTCGTAAAATACGTACGATTATTCATAAGTCGTGCAAATTTCTACAAGTGAGGTTGTACAAATTCATACAGATGAACCACCTAGTAAAATACTTGTGATTTTTCACAAGTCGTGCAAATTCATACAAGTGAGGTTGAACAAATTCGAAAAAAAAAATAAAAATAAAAAAAATAAATCATTCATATTTTACTAGGTGGCTAATTTGGATGAACTTGTATGACCTCACTCATATGATTTTGCATGATTTGTAAAAGAAAAATAAATAAATAAATAACAAAATACGAGTGAGGTCGTACAAATTTGTATGAATTAGCCACTTAGTAAACTACGTATGATTTTTTACAAATCGTGCCAATTCATAAGAGTGAGGTTGTACAATTTCATACGGATTACCCACCTAGTAAAATACATATGATTTTTCACAAGTCGTGCAAATTCATACAAGTGAGGTTGAACAAATTTGTAAAAAATCATTTTAAAAAATCATGCATATTTTACTAGGTGGCTAATTTGGATGAATTTGTACAACCCTCACTCATATGAATGGGCATGATTTGTAAAAAAAAATAAATAAATAAATAAATAAAAAAATACGAGTGAGGTCGTACAAATTCGTACGAATTAGCCACTTAGTAAAATACGTATGATTTTTTACAAATCGTGCCAATTCATACGAGTGAGGTCGTACAAATTTGTACAAATTAGCCACCTAGTAAAATATGTACGAATGTGAGATCGGGTTGGCTATTCATACAATAAATGCAAATGATATTATTTGCAAACTGAATCAACATTTATATTAAAACCAAAAAGGTGTACTCCAAAACTCGGACTTAAAATGAACTTCAAAATCCTAAATATCAACCTAATAATCGGCCTGATCGATACCATTCGGAAAGGGCTCACAAAAGCAAACATCTCAAATCACCACTTCTCCTCATGCTTCTTCTAGTCAATCATGGCGGTCGTTCTCGCTCAAGTTTAGTCTCGAAACCCCCATTTGCCCTTCACACACTCAAGGATGGTCAAACTCCCATTGAGCCAAGCAAGCCTAATATAAGCCATTTAGATGTTTGGAAAGGCTTACCCTTTTCAGCGCTCAAAGCTCCATTAGATAAAGAGGAGCAGGGCAGGCTAATTAGAGTCTGACCGTTTGGCCATTCTAGAGCAAAGATTCATTTGCACTGGTCTTACAATCGGCCTCTCTCTCTCTTTTTCTCTCTCCGCCTAATAGAAAAATAAGCTACTTCACTCTGCATCGCTGGCAGTGACACCTGCGATGGAGGGGGTAATGGTGTTTAATGGCCTTTTAAATTTTTATTCAGTCTGAGAATCATAAAAGAGGAACCAGGCAGCCACTGGATCTCTTAATAATCCCAATGCTATGGCAACCAAAAGCAAGCTCAGCCGTCGGACTCTAGGTGGCTCGCCGATCCACACCTGCTCTCGGTTCTCGCGTTAGAAATGTAGAGATATTGAGGAAAAAGACACATTTCTAAATTTCTGCAAGGTCACCAGTGGTGTTTTGGTGATCCTAATAATAGACGTTTTAAAGTTTAAGTGCTGCCCGGGGGTCTTGAGTGTGTTCATTAGGAATCACGGCCTGCTTGGCCAACACAGCAAGGAACAGACATTAATAAGACAGAGAGAAAAAAGAAAAGGACAAAGAGGGAGGAAAATGGAGGAAGAGTGTTTATGTTTTGGAAGGTTGCAACTGTGTGTTTGCACTCCCTGGCGGGAGACACAAATCCAGATCTGATATGAAAGTTGTGGCTTTTACACATCTGAGACCTGCTGTATCACCAGACCCTATCTTTTATTTATTTACAGCAGCGTAGCAAGAGAGAGAAAGAGAGAGGGGGGAGAGACTCTTACACTTGAAAGAATTTCACCAATCGCACTCATCCTAAACAGGATTGTACACAAATAACGAATACAGCAAACACAAATACACACCTGGGAGATCTGATGTGGATATCGGCAAGTTTTATGCTTGTTTGTCCATTACATCAGTGATTCCCAATCAGAGGTATGTTTCACTGCACACTTGGAAAGAAAACCTACAAAACAAAAAACAACTTAATTGTATACCCAACAATTCGTTATTTCAATAAATCACAATTTTTCAATTTTTTTTTTAATGAAAAAAATACAAAATAATGTGTAATGTAATTTATTCAAATTATATAAATTTATGTGGATGACATTTATAGCAGATTGTCCTGATTAACACCCATCATTAATGTGTTTTTAAGATTCATATTAAATCACCATACTTATCACATAATATCAAATATCATTTACATTTTTAATGTTCTTAAAACAAGTCTTTTATGCTCTCAAAGGCTGCATTAAAAAAAAAAAAAACTGTAAAATATTCTAGTTTAAAATAACTATATTAATGTACTTTAAAATTTACTTTATTCTGGTGTTTTTTTGTTTTGTTTTTTTTGGACACTGTGCTCTAGTGATATGTGTGCATGTTTTAATGAACAATGTCCAATTACTAATCAATTATTTTACCAAAGTGTAGACCTTTACTTCTAAAACATATTATATGCCCTTTATTAGGAGGTTCATCCAAAATTAATAATAAAATAAAATAAAATAAATGTATCTTACTATTGATAAAATAAATGCTAATTCTAGCCAATGGCCATACTATAATATGAGTTAACACATTTCTGTATTTAATGTGATTATTCTATTAATCATAAGTGCTGTACAGCGCAGTGGAGCTCCTTCCATTTAACACATCTGACCATATTTAAATTCATTCTGCTTAATTGCACACATTTTTTCTCAAAATCAAGGCAGAAAATGCACAAAAAGGCCTTTGATAGGTCTATGGGGGAACGTAAATCAAAAAAAGACACTACATTTGAAGCCTCATCTTCAGCAAAAATACAAAACTTTTTAATAAAACTCTGCTCTTGCTATAAACGGTGGGATTTAGTTATGATTACATGAAGCAAGGCAAACTTGATGAAACAAATGGGATTTTTGAGACCATCAGCAGTCTTAAAGACGCAGTCCAGGTCCAGCAGTCAATCTTACGAGTGGTCTCCTGTCCAGCGTCAGCGGAGTGAACACAGTGGTGTGTCGTTTAAATGTCAGTGATAGACATCAAACCCAGTTCTTTCTCAAACTCCATCTGCTTCATACAGATGTCTCAATCAAGCCAGCAGCTGCGTGGTGTCTTACTGTCAGAGAAGGCCAGGGCTACACTTATACACGCTTCTGTTTAGACACAGGAAGCGTACCTGCCATACGCCACATGCTACCTGACCTGCCCGTCTGCTGCCTGTCATTCAGCCCTCGCACGGACCCTCAACACGCTAACGTGAGCCTCCACACCCGCACACACACGCATTCCCAGCAAACTCCTCCTCTTACACTTGTAATGCCTTCTGTCTTTACAAAATTGCTTCAGTTGTTTAGAGAAAAAGCCAGAGGCAAAGACATTTTAGTGTTATCAATTAAACACATGTACCATCAGAGACAAAATAATGGTTTGTTGTGACATATTGCAGATGGTGTTGTGCTATGTGTACTTATCACGAAACAGGTGATCACTTCTATGGTTTAAGTTATGTTTAAACAAGAATCTTTGTGGCAAAACCGGTAAATATCCTGATACTACTTTCTAAAAACACATTCTAACTGGATATTGTGTCTTCTTTGTGCATATAAGAGAATAGGAATGTGGCCCTGGAGCACAAAACCAGTCGTAAGTAGCACTGGTATATTTGTAGCAATAGCCAACAATACACTGTATGGGTCAAAATGATAGATTTTTGTTTTATACCAAAAAATCATTTGGATATTAAGTAAAGATCATGTTCCATGGAGATATTTTGTAACTTTCCTACCGTGAATATATCAAAACTTAATTTTTGATTGGTAATGCATTGCAAAGAATGTCATTTGGACAACTTTAAAGGTGATTTTCTCTATATTTTCATTTGTTTGCACCCTCAGATTGTAGATTTTCCAATATATATATATATATATTTTTATATATATATATATATGTGTTAAAAAAAAACTTACAAAAAAAATTGACCCTTATGATTGGTTTTGTGGTCCAGGGTCACAAATAGAAGAGAATACAATAGAAGAGAGCAAAATCAAGCAGCCCTTTCTGACAAGAAATGCACAGCATACACAAACATTTAAACAACACATACAATAAAATTAATAATAAATAAATAAATAACTTTTTAAACATTCCAGCTCTTATTGTAAATGATTAATCAGTGCATGCAGTTTTTTAAAAAAAATTAATAAATCAATAAAAATAAAACATTGGTAGACTAAGGCATCATCTTTAGAATCACACAACCTATGAGCTTAAAGGAATAGTTCAAGAATAAATAAATAATAAATAAATAAATACATATTTTATTTTCAATCAAAATGCAACAACTGCAGACAAGTTAAGGTACAGATCAAAACGTCTACATCAAAACTTTTATTCAACAAAAATTATTCACATTTAATTGTACTTAAGCATTTAAAAGTTAAAAATTCTACACTTTTTAAACTGACTTTGAAAACTAGAGTCAGTAGAAAAAATTGAAAAAATTCAATTTAGCATTTTGATTCAAAAACTTTGTAAAGAAAACTGTCAAATATTACTTTTACATTTACAATGTTCTGACTATCTAAAATGCTACAAAAAAGGAAATGTTAAAGTAAACCAAATCACCTCAAACATTTCAGCAAATGATTTTCCAGTGTTTGAATATAGTGATTTTTAGACTAATCATGAACCGGGTTTGCACTTGACTCAAGTTCATCCATCGACGGTGATGTTTATAAAAACACATTACTATAGCTCAAAGTGTAGACCTAAAAGGGATAGTTGAACCAAAAATAAACAGTGTGTCATCATTTATTCACCCTCGTAAAGGAGTAAAAGGTATTGTTTTTACCTTGAGTAAAAGTGTTTTGGTTTGAACAGAACTCACATAAAGCACCTTACAGCTCTGCAGTTTTGTAATTGAGAGAGAGAGAGAGAGAGAGATAGAGAGAGAGAGAGAGACTCCTTGACCTTCTGATGACACCATTCTTCAGTCTCTCAGGGCACGGTTGGACACTGGCTCCTTGTACATGTACACATAACAGGGCCAAACAGATGCTATTTCAGCCCAGAGGACAATACAAACACACTGACAACATACAAATGACCTGCAATCATCTGACTGTGGGTGTACTGTACACTTGAAACGCAGCATATAATATGCTGGAATACACTGCAAGACCTTAACATATTAGAAAAAAATATATTTGTTAGGATGAACACACTCACTATATAAAAAAAAAATTTCAGAACATAGTATCAGTGAAATGTGGTGGCAAAAATCTCCTCTCTTTGTCCATTCAAAGCATTCACAAACACTACTGTCACATTTCCTTTATTTTCACTGTTATCTCCCTCAATGCCATATGCTTGTTATAATAAGAATAAATTCATATTTACACTCAATAGTTCAAATGGTCTTGCATTTTATCTCTCAAAATGATGGGTATCATTAAAAATGTGGAGATAAGCAGAAATAAGTTGATGCAACGTCGTATTTACATAAGGTAAACATAAAGCTTGGTTTATATGTTTATGTAATTATAGGCTTATATAATATAAATATTAAAATTGTATTGCATACCTGTTTGCCAAAACAATGGCCCATTTCAAATGTTTTCCATCATGCTTTTCTTCTCTTTCTTATTTTAGATCTTAACAGCTCCCACTCACTGTGGTTGAGCAGTTATGAAATATTGTTCTTGTAAATACGTTCCAGTAACACTTTATTTTAAGGTGTCCTTGTTACACGTTACATGTACTTACTATTATAATAACAATTAATTATGCATAAATACATGCAAGTAACCCTAAACCAAACACTAACCATATAGCAAGTACATCCAGTTAATTAATATTACTCAGTACTTAAATGTACAATTGCACTGTAACAAGGGCACCTTAAAATAAAACGTAACCCAGTATTTTTTTTTTTCAGTAATAAATATGCATGCAAAGTACAGCAAAGTGCAGATACCGTACAATGCTCAGCCATGGTCAAAAAGGATTTAAACACTGAATTTTGAATAGATTTCTTCTTGTAAACTTAGGTGGATTCTGCCAGCAATTAAATTGACATTCACTCTTAAAAATAAAGGTGCTTTAAAAAGTTTCTTCACAGCGATGCCATAGAAGAACCATTTTTGGTTCCACAAATAACCATTCAGTCAAAGGTTTTTTAAAGAACCAGCTCTTTCTTACCATTTTATAATCTGAAGAACCTTCTTTCACCACAGTGGAACCATTATACAACCATTTAGACAAAAAAAGTTCTTCTATGGCATCGTAAAGCACTTTTATTTTTAAGAGTGTTGGTGTTTGTCAAAAAACAGTAGGTAATACGGCTAGGAATTTTTTACACAGGTGATGGGAGAAAAACACAGGCATTCTGGACTCGAACGGCAATAAAATCCCAGACTAACCCCTGTAAATGTTGAAAATCACTCATGTCCCCATGAGAAACAATTACTGTTCGATTATGATTAAAGGAGAAGTCCACTTCCAGATCAACAATTTACAAATAATTTACTCACCCCCTTGTCATCCACAATGTTCATGTCTTTCTTTCTTCAGTCATAAAGGAATTATGTTTTTTGAGGAAAACATTTCAGCATTTTTCCCCATATAATGGACTGATACGGTGCCCCAATTTTGAACTTCCAAAATGCAGTTTAAATGCGGCTTCAAATGATCCCAAATGCGGTTGTAAATGATCCCAGCCAAGGAAGAAGGGTCTTATCTAGCATAACGATTGGCTATTTTAATAAAAATAATACAATTTATATACTTTTTAATGCCAAACGTGCATCTTGTCTTACTCTGCCTGGACTGTTTTTGTTCCTGTTCATGACAGTTAGGGTATGTCAAAAAACTCCCATCTCATGTTCTCCCTCAACTTCAAAATCGTTCTATATCGCTGTTTTACCTTTTTTGTTAAGGGTGTTTGATTTTCATGTTCACTTTGCAAAGACTGGGTCGGAACTTCTGCAATGATGTAGGATGATTTTGAAATGATTTTTGAAGATGAGGGAGAAAATACGATCAGAGTTTTTTTGACATACCCTAAGTGTCTTGAGCCAGAGTACACAGAGTTCAAGGACTACAAGGCAAGACAAGCGTAAAAAGTATTTAAATTGTATTTTTTAATGTAAATAACCGATTGTTTTGCTAGATAAGACCCTTCTTATTCGGCTGGGATTGTTTACAACCGCATTTGGGATCGTTTGAAGCCGCATTTAAACTGCATTTTGGAAGTTCAAAATCGGGGCTCCATATCAGTCCATTATATGGAGAAAAATCCTGAAATGTTTTCCTCAAAAAACATAATTTCTTTACAACTGAAGAAAGAAAGACATGGACATCATGGATGACAAGGGGGTGAGTAAATTATTTGTAAATTATTGTTCTGGAAGTGGAGTTCACCTTTAAAGATATGTTAAAAACAGTAATATTGTGAAATATTGTTATAATATAAAATAACTTATTGTCTTTTGTAACATTATAAATTTAATGCACCCTTGTTGAATAAATGTACTCATTTCTTGGTTGGGATCTCACGAAGCTCAAACATTTGAATGATAGTGTATGCGTACAGTACACAGATTCATCACCACACTGTACAAACTGTACATACTGACAGGAATGCAGTGTAATTCCATAAAGCTTGCCTTTTTTTCAGGTTGATTAAAGATCCTGTGTTGATTTCGTTCAGAGTCACACAGAATAGCGAGCATAAAGCGGAGCCAGCAGCTCATCAAACGCGCCACACGATACCCACATTAAAGGTAATGTTTCTGCCACTCCATCTCGCATTGTTTTATTTTGCTCTCTGGCTTTAATGAATGTGACAGAATTACACTGCTTTAAAACCGTCTGCTTTATTGTTCTATTTGTTTATCTATTTCTTATTTCCTCGTCTTTTCCCAGCTCTCATCTGTCATTCTTCGGTGCTTTCATTTTATTGGCCGCTCCGTAGAGCGGTACTGTTGATCGCTGCCCATTTTCGGATTAGGAGATTAAGTTATTCATCACTCACCGAGCTCCCTGCTGCGCCACTGCTATCAGGACACCGCCAAATCACAACATCTCAGCCAGCCATTTCAAAATAATTGAATGCACAATAATTTCCCTATTAATACATTTCTCATATTAGAGATTATGCATGAAACATCCACATTATCTGTGCCAGTGTTTTCCTTCTCTCTTTTTTTCCCTGCGTGCCTGTGTTAATGTCTTGCTCCTCTCCAGTAAATCTAATAGACAGGATTGAATAGCTCACGCTAGGATGAAGGGATAGGTTACAGATAGCCTCCTCTTTTTTATTTATTCATTTTTTTCCCTCTCCCTCCCTCTCCTTCACTGGTGGAAGATGCAGAAGAAAATTAAAGAAAATCGATCATTTTCGAGCAGGGTGGCGGGGACGAGCTGTGACGGTTGCTACGCCAACAGTAACTCAGCCTCTCACAGCTGTCTCGTAGAAGTTGTTGTCATTTTCCCAGATAAATGTATTTATTTTTCAGCTTTTAAGCATTAATTATAGCAAATTCAAAATTTCACTGATTTTATTCAGAAGTAGGGGGAATTCATGGAAGTAAAGGTGTGCCATGTCAGCGCACGCTAGCTTTGAAATTACTCACACGTACTGTAGTTGCACACACCAAAGACACACAGCAACAAAAGGCATATCAATGGATGTGTCATATATGCACGTATTAGCATGAGAACAGATCATTAAATCCATTGTAGGCAGCCAACCAAAACGCCTCGGCACACCGGCGGCCATTATGTCGTCATCATACTTCAGTGAATCGTGTTTTGCTTTGTACTAAAAATAATCCTCTCTTCCACGGCAAGGACAGAGGTGGACTCACAACACGGCTGGTCACAGTTAGAGATCCTCTTCAAAGCATCAAAGTGTGTTAATCACTTGTGTTAAATGTGCTCAAGCCTGTGTAAGGGGTGAATGTGAGGCTATACTGTACACTGAACAAGGGCACATTGCAAAATCTGTTATGGCAGGTAAATGTGTCTTAACAGCTGGAAGAGTGAAGGCGAAATATAGGAAATCAACACAGAGAGCTTGTTTCACCATTATGAATCCTGTCTAATTATTCACCACTCAGGAACGAGAGCTAAATTTGACATATGAACAAACGAACACGTTCACACTTTTAACTGAACCGAGACACATGCGCACAGAAGATGTCTGTGGATCTGGCCATCTATCTGTCTGAAAAAAAAAATAAAAAATTCACCTGGACATTTTCATAAATAATAAAAAAAATAAATAAATAAATAATCTATTTATTTTTCCATTTCAGATTTTGAATGTGAAAAAAGTATTAAATACATGTAAAAAATAATAAAATTAAATAAAATTAAATAATTTAAAATAAAATAAAATAAAACGTTTAAACTAAGTAAGTAGTATTTAACAGGGTATTTCGGACCCCACTGCATTTATACACAGTGTTGGCGAGTAACTATTTCCATGTAAGGAATATATAAATCTAACTGTAATCTGTTACAGTTCTTAGAAATACGTATAATTAAATTACAGTTTACAAAGGGGGATTACATCTGAATATTTTCATACACATAGAGATGTAATTGATTTCTTTCCAAAACTGCATTGACTGCTCTAAAATATGAGACACCAATGGTCCAGGAGTTTAGGACACAAGCTATGCATAGCTATTCAAAAACCATATCATAGCTATTAAACTACATCTTGTAATTTTAACTCTGTGTTTAACCTCAGAATGATCTCAAAGTAAAAAGAGTTGCTAAAGTCTGATTTTGTGGTGACTGTGCTTTAAAATTGTTAGTTCAAGTGATGAAGGATTTTGAAAGTCTGACAGTAATTATTGTTGGATACTACTGTAATGATGACCCTGTCTGCTTTAAATAAAAATGATCAACAGTTTAGAAAAATGTAGAAATCTGAATTTAGAAAAGTAATCAAAAAGTGGTCAGATTTCAGTTGTTTAACATTTCCATTAATGATTCTTTCAACACTTTTTAGGAAGCACTTGTAAATTCAGCGTCCCAGCAACAAATGTCATTAAAATAGTAAAAAATGCAACCTGATTCCAGATTTGCAACTCTACATATAACAGATAACAATAATCATTATAAAGCATTATGAATATTTTAACGAAGCATTAAGTATCTCTGCATCGTGCATTACATATAGAAAGTGTTTGTGGAAAGTGTTACTGAACATACTGCTGACTTGATTTGATTAATAGTAACACCATAAACAGACACATGATTTCACAGCGGGCAGAAAAATTAATAAATAAATAAATATCTGTGAGCGAAAGTGTGTTTGTGTGGAGCTACCCAGTTCCCGTCTCAAATGAACATGTGCTCCTCTCTGCACAGATGACACTCAAAATGCATTATAACCATTAATGAAAAAGTTAATGGGCCATTTTCTTACATATCAATTTACATTTTACAATTTGGATACACAAATGATGTCTGCTACGGCGGGTCCTTAATATTTTGCTCAAGGAAACAGTTCTAATGTGTTTTGTGGACATCAAATGTAGTGAATAATGATGCGTCCATCGCATGCAAATAAGATGACAGTTGGAATGGGCTGATCAACAGTGCTCGCATAAAGAGGTTACAGACTGCCGTGTACCGCGCTCAGTTACAAAAATGTCATCTACCATATCGCAGTGTGTCCATGTTTGCAAGCAAATACACAAACCAATACGCTCAATTACGATCAGCTCCCTTGTGTGCAACTAGCAAATTATCTGTCACAAAGTATCCCACTTTTCACACTCTGCCATGCTGAATTTCATAAAACATGCAAACTTAATGCAAGCACACATAGGCCTTAGATGTACTGTGCATTATGTTAACACATTAACTCTCACACACTGGTTATAAATGCAATTAAACTGTTCAAACATACCATTTACTATCTAAAAGGTAGACGGGAATTCAACTGGGGTATCGCAATATACTGGTATTGACAATTATCGTGACATTTACATAATAAAGTATCACTACCGTGTTATTTATGGGTGTCGCAATATACCGGTATTAGCGATATTTGAAAATAAATAGCACACAAGCGAGAATTTGACAGATAATAATCCAGTGCCAGCGTCATTATGGAGCGCTAAATTCTCACGTGTTATTTGTTTCATTCATACTTGATACCAGAGGGCGCCCTTACGCAGAAAGTCCACAAGTCAGACTCATAGGAGTAATAAAACAAATAATTTTCCAGGAAATCCCTTATATGGGCAAAGGCATCCAGCGGTTACTGTAGCTGAAACAAATGCAGAAAGAAATCTAATGAAACATGATTAGAATGGATAATGTATATTTATATTTCAGTGCTAATCGACATAGACTTACATAGTCAGAACATAAGTCAGAATCAGTTCACAGAAGGCAGTTATTTCAAACACTCGATTGATGCTATAATGCAAGTTTGGAGTAAAAATATATAGAATTGTCTTTGACACCGCTAAACTAAAAATGGATAGCATTTTAGTGTCTTCTAGTATAATTGTTTCTTTTGTGTGCGATAGTGTGATTCATTGGTCAAATAAATAAATAAATAAATACATTTTGACTGACAGCATGATTTTTTATTATTAGTAGTATTACTATAATAACTATTGTTTTTAATTTTCAAGAATTCTATAGATACCAGGATATATCTTTATTGTGAATGTTTGAGGCTACAATAATCGTGTAGTGAAAAATCTGATATTGTGACAGCCCTAATTACAGTATTTCTTAAAAATTAATTAATTAGGTTTTATTTTTATATATTTAATTTTAAATTTTAATTTTACTAATATTGCTTTTTTTTTAGTAATTTTACTTTAAAATTTATTTTAGTTAGCTGTCATGTCATCTTTTTAAATTTTTCATTTAATATTTATATATTATTTCAGCTTTATTTAAATGATTTGTAATCGTTTTATTTATTTAGAGCTACTATAGTGACCTAAAACTAAAACAATACAGAAAAAAGGAGGAAAAAAAACAACACACTTTTCTTACTTCAAATAAACTGAAATAAAATAAAACATTTTAAAAAGTCAACATTTAGATTCATTTAAAGGCGTAATCGGATACCCATTGTTGGCCACAAGTTGATATGATTCTTTAGGGTCTTAATGAAAAGTGTATAACATACTTCGGTTAAAATTTCTCAATGGTAGTGTAAAACTACATCCTTTTTACCTTGTCAAAATAAATACTCCACACAGAAACCTGTTTGTTGCATGTTGCCTTAAATGCTAATGAGCTCTGCTCACCCCGCCCCTCTCTTCTGTGGGGTGATGAGCTGTACTGTTTACTTTAGCCGCGAAACTTGCTATCTAGCACATTATTAGGAAAGGTGATTTGCAAAGATTCATTAAAAACATTACACTCACTTTTTCTGTAGGTAAAGCTGGATCATGAATGATTAGCATGAACATAGACACATTTAGGTAGATTGGGATCGGCACATTCCCTTCAAAAATGAAAGTAACGTTAATCCTCTGCATCTTCAGCGGCTCAGATGTCATGAGTAAATGATGACTGCTATGATCATTTTGACATCCAACAACAAAACACCTCAATTACTTAGAAGCCATTCTTGTCTATTCCTGCTCCAGTGTCAAAACAATGGTGGTTGGACTGTTACAGCTCACTCAGGTGGGTCTAAGGTAAGACGGCCATGTCAATCAACTATCATGGGAGCGGCCTTGGTCTGTGTGACGTCACAGCCAAGAAGCTAAGAAAGGCCTGATTTGAAAAGGGGAATATTATTTATAGAGATTAAAAAAGTACCACTGGGTGAATTTTTATCATTATAGGGTGGTTGTGTTCATTCACTGTTCATTCACACATTTATGTTTAAACAACATGTAAAAGTGAGTTTTGGGCCCCAACTGCTTTTATTGAAAGGAAAATTCTGTAAAATTTTTCAAAATTTTTCAAAATATCATCTTTTGTGTCCTGCAGAAGAACGCAAGCAAGTACAGTAAATGATGACAGAATTTTCATTTTGGCGGGAACTATCCCTTCAATTAGTAAATAAGGTAAATACTAAATAAGATTCAGGTTAATGCACTTGTATGTAAAATACATAAGCTTTTATACTTATGTGTATGTTGACAGCAGTCATTAACTGCAGTATGGTTGTATGGGATCTACTGGGGGGATCTGCTATCCCGTCTCCTCCCAACACATTCCAACATGCTGAGCTCCCTCTCAACTTTACAGAAAATAATCATTTTCACCGTGGGGCGTCGTTCTCCGTGCACCTCTATCGCGTGATGCTAGCGCTTACACGGATGTGGCAGTGGCGGTGGCGGTCCCGAGGGCCGGGGCGGCTGAGCGCAAGGGCTTATGGGTGTGAATATATGTATCAGTGCCATCTGCATGTGAAGTGAGAAAACACAGGGCAGAGCGCCAATCACACACCCACGCGCACCTGAGGAAGGCGTCATCACTGCAGCCTATTGTTTTAGGGCACATTTCTGTACGTGTGAGGCACACGGGAATGCTGTCACACCTTTTAAACTCACAGCCACCGCCAAACACAAAAAAAATGCAAATCCGTTTTGTTTGATGTATTTTCAGGCTTCGCAGGTCACGTTAAAAAAGCCGCTACATGACATTGTTTGTGCGCAAGAGCATCCGAAAACACTGTATGTTAACATACAACTCAATTCCCACTCCAACAATCGCTTTGATAAGCACTATAAGCGAACGACACCCACTGCTACAAGATGTATATTCGGTACTCTCCATATACATTAATGCAAATGAAAAGACGCCCGCAGTTTGACGTTCTCCCTCCTTTTTCCTCTCCTTTCTCATTATTCCACTACCTCGCACGTTGCCTCTCTTCTCATCTTTCCTCCTCTACCAGCAGTAGTCCAAAGCAATGGCCAATAACACAGCATGCTGGAACAGATACCTGCAAAGTTAATATCATTAATCAATACCAATGGAATTGTGTGGAGGGACGCAGTCAAGTGAGCCTCCCAGCAGTACCAATCTCCCTCCCTTTAAACCTCATTTGCAAGCCCAAGATGGCCGCTCGGATGACTGGCAGCAAAGTTTTTCCAACAAATTTCATGGGGCATGAGCCAAAGATAATAGGTTTTCAGCCCAATGACAATCCAATTACAACGCCAATCAAAGCTGACTCCATGCAGGCTAATTATCAGCTTCAGCCGTCAGTTCAAATACTAACATACCACTTTTTATTTGAATAAAAATTCAGTTTCGAAACCAGGCAGGTCTGCCGTCCCTGATGAGCGGGAAGCAGCAGAGAAGCCTACCTTGGTGGTTGCTTCTGCCCTGATAACGAACGGCGGGGTATCGTTTCAGCAGAACGGAACATCCTCTAAAATGTTTAGGAGTGGTTTCCTCATGTCCGTGAACGCTTATCTTCCAATGTGGTTTGAGGTATATCAGACCTGTCTAATTGAACATTGGGTGTGATACTGAATTAGTCCAATTAAAATACCACTGATAGCGATGTGTATTTGACATGTGCAATGCATTGCTATAATAGCACCTGTCAGCTTGTGAATCATAAGTAATAACAATAAGCATATATATTTTGATGCTTAAAATAGATTTGTGAATGATGTGTTCGACAACCATGTGATTTATTGTTTAAATTGGAAGAACTGCATATTTTCTTTTACCTGCAGAAAGGAAGCTTCAGACCTTTGGTAACATATTACATACATTTTATTTTCCCTGTATGTATATTTTAAATGGTCCAAGGCTACATTCCTGCTGTTAAAAGAAAATATGCAGTTGTCCATCCAATTTAAACAATAAACCCAACAAGTGCACACTCATAGACAAGATATCATACATATCATTCATAACTCACTGTAATCTATGATAAATGCCTTATTTGTACACTAACATCTGAGAACTACTCTAATATATTTTAATGATTATCTGTATAAATAAGAAAAATATAAATAGTTTTTTTTTTATGGTTAGTTCTTATCGTTATGCTACGGTGGCTGAGAGACATGCTGCAAACGAAAAGAAAACACATGCAAATAGAAAAACAAAAAACACCAGAAAATTAGGAAAACATCATCAGTTTGACAACACATGCTGCAAATAATCACAATGCAACAAAATACGAAACCTGCTGCAAATGCTCACAACGCAACCAAATATAGAAATGTGGTGCAAATACCCACAACACAACCAGTTACAGAAATGCACTGCAAATAGTCGCAACAGAAACGCACTACAAAAACAGAAAACCGCTACAAATACTCTCAACACAACTAAATGCATAAATGCGTTAAAAAACAGAAACCTGACGCAAATACCCACAACAGAACCAAATACAGAAACGCACTGCAAATACTGGCAACACAACCACATACAGAAATCCACTGCAAAAACAGAAGCCCACTGCAAATACTCACAACACAACCAAATAAATAAAAATGCTGCAAATACTTGCAACGCAACCAAATACAGAAATGTGCAGCAAATACTCACAACACAACCAAAAACAGAAATGCGCTGCAAATACTCACAACACAACAAATACAGAAAGATTTGCAAAACAAAAACTCACTGCAAATACAACACAACCAAACACAGAAACATGCTGCAAATACTCACAACACAACCAAATTCAGAAACACACTGCAAAACAGAAACCCACTGAAAATACTCACAACACAAATAAATAATAAAATGCTGCAAATACTTGTAACGCAACCAAATACAGAAATGCACTGCACAATACTTACAACACAAGCAAATGCAGAAATGTTAAAACAGGAATGTGCTGAAAATACTCACAACACAAACCAAATACAGAAACACACTGCAAAAACAGAAACCTGGTAAATACTCATAACACAAACAAATACAGAAACTTCAAATACTTACAACACAAACAAATATAGAAATGCTTTGCAAAAACAGAAACTCACTGCAAATACAACACAACCAAATACAGAAGTGTGCTGCAAATACTCACAACACAACCAAATACATAAAGGTGCTGTAAATACTCACAACACGACCAAATACAGAAACCTGCTGCAAATGCTCACAATATAATCATATACAGAAACTCACTGCAAATACTCACAACACAACCATGAAAGTGCACTGCAAAAACAGAACCGTGCTGCAAATTCTCACAAAACAACCAAATACATAAATGTGCTGAAAATTCTCTCCCTCAAAAACAGTTACCACAGTTAAACCATGGTAACCACAAAGTAACCATGGTTTTGCTACACTAACCACAGTTTAACCATGGTATTTGTACAAATGTTGTTAAACAAATAGAATGTTACTACACTTTTACTATGATAAAACCATGATTCAATTCGTAAGCATTGTTGGGGTCCCCTTAAAACATTTCCTCTACAAAAAATAACCATGGTTTTATCATAGTAAAAATGTTGTAACCTTGTTTTGTTTTCTTTTTTTGGCTTATTGTAACCGTATTTTTTGTTGTTTTTGGTGGGCATATTTACTACCATTTGTATAACCACAGTTTTACTACAAACATCATGGTTAAACTATGGTAAGTGCAGCAAAACCCTGGTTCATTTGTGGTTACCATGGTTTAACTATAGTAACCATGTTTTTTTGGTTTTATTTTAGGAAAACCATTGTTTATTTTCGTAAGTGTTCCGCTGTGGTCTGTGCTACTTGCAGCGCGTTTCTGTATGTGTATGTGTTGTAAGTATTTGCAGCACATTCATTTTCCCAGCGCATTTTTGTATTTGGTTGTGTTGTGAGTATCTGCAGTGTGTTTCTGTTGTTACAGTGCATTTTTGCAAACTGATATATATGTTTTCTTAATTTGCTGGTGCTTGTTCTATTTGCATGTGTTTTCTTAGGTTTGTTGACCTCTCTCATCCACTGCATTATGCGTGGTAAAAAAAGTAGAAAATAACATTATACAAGAAAATACTTAGGGTTTTCTACCTCAAAATTTACGTTTAATTACTTTGTTTCGTTGTAACTGTTTCTGAAATTTTCTATCAATTTCTAAGTGTAAATAGTTTCTACACCAATCTGTCAGTGTACGTGATCAGATGAATATAAACTTTTGTGTTTATGCCGCTTTCAGATTTATAAATTGTGAGGTGAATTTGTGATTGGCTAGTGAACGGCTGTTCCTGAATCCAGGATTATTTCCGAATCACAGCATTCACGCAGTACAATTTTGAGAGGATAACACAGATACAGCGGTGTAAAAACAAAGGATCATGAGTGTGTGTCCGCGCCACTCTGAGATGTGCCGGGATGAAATGCACTGAGGATATGGAG
The DNA here is from genome assembly GCA_012976165.1 of Labeo catla. Taxonomy (NCBI): domain Eukaryota; kingdom Metazoa; phylum Chordata; class Actinopteri; order Cypriniformes; family Cyprinidae; genus Labeo; species Labeo catla. The sequence continues at coordinate 1,753,763 of VONZ01000020.1, read as the reverse complement.
GGCTGGCACAGACATGACATCTAATAATGTCTTTCCTCTACAAGTCTGTCCTGCATGGGTTGGATTTAGAGACGGTTTATCTCCTTCATATAACCCCCCCACACCCGACACTCGCATTACACTCACACACAAACACACACACGCACACAAACTAACAAACAAAACCTGCATCAATAACACAAATGATTAAACATTCATGGCCTTTTGTAGGGAACATCTGCTCTATATAGAAGTCTAGCCTGAGGGACTGGGTGGAAAGAATCAGGAGGATTTTTCTCAAAGAAGCTCAAGGAAGCAATAAGATGGCGCACAGTCCTGAAAAGAAAACAGAGCGGAGTTTTTGTGATTTTGTCTAGGTGAACAGAGAAATCTGTTTTTTATGCCATTTAAAGAGACAGGATGTTATTCAGGAAAGCAGGGGAGAGAATGTACCATGACTTCAGTGTATTAAAGGCATAGTTCACCTAAAAATGAAAGTTCGGTTATTTACTCACCCTCATATTAGCCCAAACCCTTAAGATCTTCGTTCATCTTCAGGACACAAATTAAGATATTTTTGATGAAATCTAAGAGTTTTCTGACCCTGCACAGACACCAACGTAACTAGCATGTTCAAGACCCAGAAAGGTAGTAAGAACATCATTAGAATAAATTGTTGACTAAAGTCTTGTTTAGTCTGAACCACTGATGTCACATAGACTATTTTAATAATGTCCTTACTACCTTTCTGGGCCTAGAACGTGGTAGTTGCATTGCTTAATTTGTGTTTCGAAGATGAACAAAGGCCTTACGATTTTGGAACTGCATGAGGGTGAGTAACTGATGACATAATTTCCATTTTTGGGTGAACTGTCCCTTAAGAACAACTGCTATGTCAAAACTTCTGACACAACTTCTGACAGTATTTTACTGATTTATATTTATATGCACTGAAAATAATTGGTGCAGAAACAGCGAGAAGTAAATTTAAATAAATTAGTAACTTAGAAATTGAAAAACTAAAATCATATTTTCTTATGAAACATACTTTAATAATCTTTGCTTTATTTACAACTTTGGATTTTTATTTATTTATTTATTTTATTTTTTTAATAGTAAGGGTTTGGAAAGACATTATAGTGAGTAACTGATATTATGTACAAATGAATATTATTTGTTAAAATAAAATAAAATAAAATAAAATATTTATATGCACTGAAAAAAATTGGTGCAGAAACAATTGATGAACAAAGGCCTTACGATTTTGAAACGGCATGAGGGTGAGTAATTGATGACATAATTTCCATTTTTGGGTGAAATGTTCCTTAAGAACAACTGCTGTGTCAAAACTTCTGACACAACCTCTGATAGTATTTTACTGATTTATATTTAAATGCACTGAAAATAATTGGTGCAGAAACAGCAAGAAGTACATTTAAATAAATTTGGAAATTGGAAATTGAAAAACTAAAATCATATTTTCTTATAAAACATAATTTAATAATCTTTGCTTAATTTACAACTTTATTTATTTATTTATTTTTTAATAGTAAGGGTTTGGAAAGACATTATAGTGAGTAATTTATATTACGTGCCAGTGAATATTATTTGCTAAAATAAATAAAATAAAATAAAATAAAAATGTATTTGCACTGAAAAAAATTGGTGCAGAAACAATTGATGAACATATTTTCCATAATCTATTGCCATTTGAATCCGACATCACCTGATAAATATCTATAATACAGAAATATGATATATATGCAAACAGCACAAATTTAACAATGAGCTTAAATAAAAAGTGACATTTTTGTTTTAAATTACGTGGTTTCAGATATAGGATAGCCAGAAGAAGAGCCAATGAAAAAAAAAACAGAGAACAATTTAGAATAAACCCAACACACCTCTGATCCCAATTTAATCCTTTATACATCATGTGACTGAACCGAGCAATATTTATTTCAGTTGATGTATTCTGCACTTTAATGTTAAGCCATCTCTGTTTTTTCCCTTTCAAATTTTCTTTTTTTTTCAAACTGCCGTTTCCGTAAGCGTTTCCTATTGATTGCTTCTACCGACTATAAACCCACACAGAGCCACCCCATCTGAGAAATGATTATCTTTGATTATCTCTGAGTTTGTGGTTCAATAAATTCATGAAAATTTGAGGCCTTGCTGTGCTTCCCACCAGCGCCGGCACACATAAGTCTCTCTCTCAGTCCTTCAATGTGTTATCACTGCTCTCTACACAAACTCCGCACTTCTGAGGAGATTAATGACACATTGTCTGTGGAGATAACATCTGTCTCCACTGCTCCTGAAATATCAAGCTTAATAAATATATTTATGAGCCCTGCTCTCTATAGCACTAATGCAATCAGCCGTTGCCGCTCACGCTGGCCCAAGACACTGAAAACCCATTGACTTATTTTGTAGCAAATTAGTCCAACACCTAATCGCTGAACCCTGCTCCGCTTTTTGAATTACGACTCTGAAACACCCATCCGCTCTGCAGCAACTGCAGTTTGAATTATATCAATTCGCAGACTTGCTGGTGTCCAGATTTCATTAGCAACACATTAACAACGCTTTACATCTATTACCATCCTGACATGTTCTATAAATAAACGGCATGGAAACAGAGAATTACCATTAAACTCACTAGCGTTACGGTAAAGAGATGTATCATTAAAACTGACTTTCAAAGAAGAAGGTTAGAAGCAGTCATTGCATGTGTGTAAATGCACAAATCTACTGTGGCAGTAGGGTGTCATCTTCAGAAACATGCAACCTATGAACTTAAAAAAAAATAAATAAAATAAAATAAAATAAAATAAAATAAAATAAAATTATAAAATAAATATATGCACTGAAAATAAGTGGTGCAGAAACAAATTACAATATTAAAAAAAACAGCAAGAAGCACTTGGAATTAAATGTGAAATTTACAAGTAAATAAGCTAAAATTGTATTTTCTTGAAAAACATACTTCAGTCATCTTTGTTTTTGTTTACAAGTTGATATTATGTGCCAGTGAATATTATGTATTAAAAAACAAATAAGTAAAATAAAATCTAAAAAATGAATAAAATAAATAATTACATTTATATGCACTGAAAATTTGTGCAGAAACTATTTAGAAAAAAACAGAAAAAAACAGCAAGAAGCACATTTAAATACATTTATAATTTGGAAATAGAAAAACTAAAATCGTATTCCAAATCACACTCCAATAATCTTTGTTTGATTTTTTTTTTTAAATAATGAGGGTTTGGAAAGATGATATTATGTGTTAAATTAAAAATAAAATAAAATAAAATAAAATAAAATATTTATCTATTTATTTGCACTGAAAATAACTGGTACAAGTAAAAAGGGCTAAAATTGTATTTTCTTGTAAAACATACTCAAATCATTGTTTTCTTAGTATGTGCCAATGAATATTGTGTGTTAATATAGAGGGGGAAAAAAAAAATAAAAAAAATAATAATAATAATAAATAAATAAAATACATATTTATATTTATATCCATTGAAAATAACTGATGCAGAAACGATCTTCACTCAGGAAAAAAACAGCAAAAGTACATTTAAATAAATTTGTAACTTGGAAATTGAAAAACTAAAATCATATTTTCTTGTAAAACATACTTAAATAATCTTTGTTTTATTTTTATTTATTTATTTATTTATTTATTTATTTATTTTTAATAGAGAGGGTTTGGTGAGTAGTGAATAAATGATATTATGTGCCAGTGAATATTACTTGTTAAAAAATAAAATAAAATAAAATAAAATAATAAAACAAAATGTATATGTATTGAAAATAATTGGTGCAGAAACAATTGTCACTCAGGAAAAAAAAACCCAGCAAGAAGCACATTTAATTAAATGTGTAATTTAGATATAGAAAAACAAAAATTGTATTTTCTTGTAAATATACTCCAGTTTCATTTACAACTTTGGAGTATTTTGTTTATTTTTTATATATTTATTTTTTACAGTGAGGGTTTGGAAAGACATGGTGAGTAAATGATATAATGTGCCAATGAATATTGTGTGTTAAAATACAAAATAAATAAATAAAATCTTAAAAATAAATAAATAAAACTAAAAAATAAATAGTCATATGTGTTTGGAAAGACATTACAGAGAGTAAATGATAACCGAATTTGCATTTTTGGCTGAACTATCCTTTAAGTTCAAGGAGTACACAGCGAGGAGCCATTTGTTTCCAGGGTAAACATGTTTCCCCCTCCTCACCTCCGTCCCACAGTCCCTAAACCTGACAGAGCAGTAGCCGAGGGCTACATGAGACACAGGATGCAGTACAAGGACAAATCCCCACCCACGAGGACAGGAAGAGGAAAGATGTGATTAACTCTTTATCATTGCGACTTTACAGCGGTATGAACATCGCTGCAATGCGATTTGCCCCCCGATCTGACGCCCCACTCTCCTGTTCTCTAAATATTAGTCTAATCTGAGATATGTGCCGTAGCTGGAGGCGGGGGGAGGGTGGAGGGAGATAAGCCAAGAGGCTAAGCTAACAAAAATTAATAACTGTGATGGAGATCTGCCTGTTTAGCATAATTTCAGTGCGAAAAGCACCCTGACCCCCCAATGATACTCTTTATCTTGATTATTTTGAACAATGTGAAACAACATAATTTTGTTTACTACTTAACCTTTAGCAGTCAGGTGCTACGCCAAACCTGACACTCCTGCAGCAACGTGTGAACGCTGTGTTAACGTACACCTCTCTCATTTTCTCTCTCTATTGCACATGATAAGCAGCGAAGAACAGATATCGTTTAGTTGGAAGCACCTTGATTATTATACATGAATATTTCAGTCTCGTTATTGTTACATAGATCAAACAATGGATGGAAGACATGTTGGAAATGTATTATTTGTGAATCAAGAGTTTGCAATATAAGCTTTTATGAAGCTAGTTTGAGGTCTGTTAGATTTTTTTTTAAGTATCATCTGCTCACAAGGCATTTATGTGATTAAAAATACAATAAAAACAGTAATACTGTAAAATGCTAATACAATTTTAAAGCGTTTTCTACTTTAATATATTTTTAAATGTATTTATTCCTCTGATGGCTAAGCTGAAATCGTTCTAAAATACTGATTTGGTGCTCAAGAAACATTAATTATTATTATTATTAATGTTGAAAGCAGTTGTTCTGCTTCTCTTACACACTGCTTGTTTGTGCCGTATGTAACAGGCCTACAGTAATACTTTTTTTTTTAATGCTTTGCAATGAAAATTAATTTATTCAACAAGGCCAGACGATTTTGACCTAAACAAGCAATCAAGTGGGCATTCATGCTTAGTTTCAGACATCACTTCAAGGACTCTTTACAAAAAGATAAAATATCATACACGTCTTGTATGCACTCACAAACATAACCTCTCAAGGTGTCAGCACAGCCATGCTAGTTTATGAAAAGCGATTATATTTACTTTCCTTAAAATTACAAAACGATTGTATGCATACCAACAGACGCACACAAAGTTGTAAAACGTTTTATCAAACGCATCTGCACCTTGTGAGAGAGATGGGCGAGCAGAGGCGGGGATGTTAACTGCTATGGTAACCAACCCCTGGGGACCGAGAACTCTCATCGGATCACCTCCCAACATCTGGCTCTTAAATGTTCATGCATAAAAAAAAAAGAAAATGAAATGCACAAAAGAAAAATAAATAAATTAGACAAGAGTGCTAATGACACACATGGATTTTCGCCTCGCAGACAGAGTTTACACTGCACGTATTCGCAAACAGATGACCTAAAATACAGCGAGAGCTGAAACGAACTAATATTAAAAATATTATACAGTGCATGAACACGACAGGTTTAACTGCAAATATGGATGAAAGCATGGCAGTGATCCAGAGGTCAAATAGAGACCATTATCTAAACGTTGATGACTGTCATAAACAGTAAGACATTACATTTGCAGATTTACAAAATAATGACCTCCTTACATTTCTGCTGGAGCCATCATTATATTAAAAGTCCATGGCTTTTATGAAAGTGCAGTATTTAGATTTTTGATTTTGGTAGATTATTATTATTATTGTTTTTATTACTATTATTATTGTTATGGACTTGCTGATTATTGGTGCTGATATTAAGTATCTCGTATGGTTATCAGTATTGGTCATTTAAAATAATAAAAATAAAAATAATAGTATGTAAAGAAAGTTTTTGCAAGAGCCCTTGGTATTCTTAATTTTGATATTAATTTTTATTTTTACATGAGACAGTTACAAATGTCAGTTACATGTATACTTGATCTGTAATAACTGGTATTAGCCTTGAAAAACACATTTCGGTCAATCCCTAATTATTATTAGTAGTACTAGTAGTAGTAGTATAGTATGACTTTTTTTTTTTTTTTTGCTTTTTTCATTTTTACACTATACATATATATTAGTTTAAAATATCGGTCTGCTTGATCTGTAATAATAGTATCGGCATCGGCCCTCAAAAACACATATCGGTCGACTCCAAATTATTATTAGTATTAATAATAGTAGAAGTAGTAGTATAGTATGACTTTTTTTTTTTTTAACACCAGAAAAAATATGGTTCAAAATATAACCAAAATATAATCGCTCAGTCGACTTGATCTATAATAATCAGTATCATCCCTGAAAAATATATATTGGTTGACCCTTAATTATTATTAGTAATAATTAAGTCTTTTTTTTTTTTTTTCCATTTTTTACACCATACATGTATATTGGTTCAAAATACCAGTTATCGGTCGACCCTTAATTATTATTATTAGTAGTAGTAGTAGTAGTAGTATAGTATGACTTTTTTTTTATTTGTACACCAGACATATATCGGTTCAAAATATCAGTCAATTTTGATCTGTAATAATCGGTATTGGCATCAGCCCTGAAAAACACATATCAGTCAACCTCTTATTTTTATTATTATTAGTAGTAGTAGTAGTAGCAGCAGTAGTAGTAGTAGTAGTATAGTATGACTTGTTTTTTTTTTCTTCATTTTTACACCAGATATATATTGGTTCAAAATATTGGTTATCAGTCTACCTGATCTGTAATGATCAGTATCATCCCTGAAAAATACATACCGGCCCTTTATTAGTAGTAGTAGTAGTAGTAGTAGTAGTATAGTATGACTTGTTTTTTTTTCTTCATTTTTACACCAGATATATATTGGTTCAAAATATTGGTTATCAGTCTACTTAATCTGTAATGATCAGTATCATCCCTGAAAAATACATATTGGTCGACCCTTTATTATTATTAGTAGTAGTAGTAGCAGTAGTAGTAGTAGTAGTAGTAGTATAGTATGACTTTTTTTCATGTTTACACCCGACATATATATATTGATTCAAAATATTGGTTATCTGTCTTCTTGATCGGTAATAATCGGTATTGGCATCAGCCCTGAAAAACACATATCAGTGAACTCCTAATTATTATTATTATTAATAGTAGTAGTAGTTGTATTATAGTATGACTTTTTTTACACCAGACATATATTGATTCAAAATATCGGTTATCGGTCTGCTTGATCTATAATAATCAGTATTGGCATCAGCCCTGAAAAACATTCCTAATTATTATTAGTAGTAGAAGTAGTATGACTTTTTTTTTTTAATCACCAGACATACACTGGTTCAAAATATTGCTTATGAGTCTACTTGATCTGTAATAATTGGTATTGAAAATACATATTGGTCGAACCCTAATTATTATTGTTATTATAATTATATTATTAGCAGTAGTATTATAGTATGATATATACACCAGACATATATATCAGTTCAAAATATCGGTTATCAGTCAACTTGGTATTGGCCCTGAAAAACACATCAGTCAACCCCTAATTATTACTAGTAGTAGTAGTAGAGTCTGACATTTCTTTCTAATTTCAGACAGGTAATTCTTTTAAACCACTTGTGAAAACTATTAGCACAACAATAATAATTTCATTTATTGTTGGGAATCAAATTTCAAAATTTAAAGTTGAATTTTAAGCATCAGCTTCTTAGTAAACATTCACAGCTAGTCCTAAAGCAGCATGAAAGTGTCATGAAACTCATCACTGGCTACAGTATGCACTTTTAGATACAGCTTTATAAAATAAATGTCATTTAATGTCCTTGTGTATCTCACACACTGTAACTGAGAGGGCTTCAGAAAAATGGTCATAATTAACAAAATATTATCATGTACAAAATAGCCCTTAATTATGAGTGCAACTGAGTTTTCTACTTAAAGATACTTCTCACTGATTAAGAGACCTGTTTCCGTAATTTACATCAACGAGTGTTAAACGACTCTTCCATCCCCCAAACACTGATGAATCATAAAAATATAGGCGGCCATGTTGAGACATACAATCAAAACAATAAGACACACTAATGTGGAACACCTCTGGCAGTACCAGTGATAAAATGATTTTTTTTTTCCTTCACAATAAGACAAGTCTGATGGCAGTGCTCACAGATTTAATATTCCATGCAAAGGACACTTATTGAGAGTCTTGGCTTAAACTTTAACAAAAAAAAGTTCTTTGTTAAAAGTTGAAAATAGCATACTTCAGTACAACCCCTGGTATTGTCTACTGTCCACTAAAAACAATTCACAGCCTTGACTGAGCAAGAGTGACGGTGCACAGACAGAGGCATTCAGGTGGAAATGACCTAAAATGTCAATTAGCAAATTATCATTGGCTTTAAAGAGAATGGGATCTTTTCTTTCTTTTTCTTTTTTTCTAAACTGTCTGACAACCCTATCCCCTGAGACCATTACAGAGTGATTTTTGAGGTATTGTATTCATAAGGGGTTTCCAGTAATTGGATTAAATTGGTTCCAGAATGTAGCAATTTATATTGTAATATCCCATTACTTCTAATACTGTTCTTAATTAATTAGGCCTCTTTTTTTCTTGATGTATAAGTTAGCTACTACAGGAAGCTGGGTTAAGTTTGTCCCCTTCCCCCTTTTTCTCCTCCCCATCCTCATCATCCCACTGAATTCCGAATATCTAAGGTTAGCCGGCTGCTCAAATTCTAGTAAATGTGGTAAAACTATTATACCGCTTATCCATTTTTCAAGCTTAAAAACCATGAGCAACACATTCCTCAACATATATCCAAGACACACTGGTAGGAGCAACCAAAAAGAACAAAAATACATGTGCAGCGAAAACAAAAACACAACCTGCAACCTTTAAAACAAGTGTTTGATCCATGATTTGTTATCGTCGTCTCTTTGCTTCATGTTCCAGGTCCCATTTTAATTTATGAAAGCCATTCTGCTTCGCCTAAAGGTTGCCTAAACGAATACAATGTTCAGACAATTTCCATATGCAAATATGCTTTAATTAAGTCAATTAAATAATTTCTATTTTTTCCATTGCAGAGCCTCCAGGCTGAGCGTGTGGCTACATAACACACTCGCTTTCTTTGGAAGATGAAAAGCAAGTGACGGGTTGCGAGATGAAAGTGGCAGACAGGAACAGAAAAACATTAGGCTGACAATGACAGTCAGACCACACAAAGTCAATACGTATTGCTATTTATTGCACCAGTCAGAACAATTAAATAGGTTTTAATTACAGTACGTAATTTCTTCTGAATGTATCTCTTTTTATCACATCAGCCGTTCCTTTAACCCTGAAACAATTCTTTACCATTATATCCATAAAGGGCATTATACTACGAAAATAAAAATTGCCACAAGAGCATGTTTGTATAATATTAATTATTATTTATTTTACATGCTTACATACACTACTGGTCAAAAGGTTTTTTCTTTTTTTTTTTCTTTTTTAATATTACTTTCAATTATGCTCATCAAGACTGCATATATTTGAACATAGTAAAAACACTAATACTGAGAAATATTATTACAATTTAAAACAACGTTTTATATTTTAAACTTTTTATTTTTTCAAAATATGTTGATGTGGTTCTTAAGAAATATTTCTTGTTATTATTAAGTTTGTGATCATTCAAACATTTGGGGTAAGCTTATTATGATTACAAAATTAATTTATACTTCTATAAAGCAAGGACAATTGAACTAATTTAAAAAAGACAGTAAAGATATTTATAATGCCAATAAATATTTCTTTTTAAAATTAATGCTGTGCATAATTAAGAATTATGAAAGAAAGATAAAATAACATCATAATCATAATCATACTAATTGTATAAATATCAAAAAGTACAGTTGTTATATCATAAACAGAACAGAAAAAACGTGGTTATAGAAAAATCAACAAATAAATAAAAGACTAACGTACATGAGGAAAAAGTGCATAATGGCTTTGTTTCCAGCCACTATGTTCATGAATAATTGCACAACTTGGGTCACATGAGAGCTACCTAACAAGCTGTCACTTCAAAGAAACACTCAATATTACATAAACCCATGCTACTGCGTGCTTATTCTATTAGCATGAATGCTAAGATGACACCTGAACAAAGGAGTGCGCGGCAGCGCTCGTATGCAAGCTGCCACGAGAGAACGACCCTGTGTATCATCTACATTCTTCCCATCAACCAAACAAATACACACTCACTCACAATGGAGAATAAAAGAATAAGTTTTAAAACCTCATCAGAAACTCAAGCAAGATAGACAGAATTTACATCACTCCAGTGGCCCTTTAATAAGCTCTCTGCTATATAAGCCTGCCTTAAATTACATAGAGAGTAATAAAAAATCATTAGACACTTTGATTATATTATTCAAACAGAGTGTGCATTTCAGAAAACTAAATTTCGTTTTGCCTAGTGTAATAATTAAAAACGCAATCTTGACTATTAGTAGTGGGAATCAGCAGGGACCTGGAAATATGATATTATATTTAGGCCATCATAAATGTATATAATGTTTCTAACAAAAATATCAAAAGCATATCAAAAATGAACCATGAAGCCACAAGGATATCGATATTCAGTCTATTTTTTTTGCTCACATACTGACTACCGTTGGTGATTTCAGCACGTATGGAAGGAGTACTGGGAAAAAAATGTACATGAAAAGGGTTGAGCTTTCTCGTCTGTGAGACAGCTGAGCCCTTGGGCTTCGGCAACCACAAGGTGGCATCTTCCTTCCTGAAGGAGACTTCTGTTTCATGTCTGATCTGAGGGGGGACGCACACATACAGCATTCTAAAAGCAGGTGGGAGTGTGTGTGTATGAATGTGTCATGGGCTCAGTGTGTTCATGACTAACCTGCGTATATTTAATGAGCAATACCATCATCTACCTCAGCCCCTCTCTCTCTCTTGTTAAACGGACTACAACCACTGTCAGACAGCAGCACTCATTCCTCCATGGAGCTTAAATGGGACGGTATATGTGTGTATAAGTACAATAAGGAGAGCTAACCAGAACAGCGACACAGATTTTGCATTTTGGTTAAACCTTGAAAAAAAAAAAATTAGTAATTCAGTTCACTCTTATGTTCAGTTTCTCAGAAACCACAAAACTGTTTTTAAAGCTGTGAAAATATACTTATAATTTAAGTATCAGGTTGATACTTAATGACTTTTCCTAATCTTATGAGAAATGATGAAACTAAATTTTAAAGATGATAAATGCTTTAAACATCCTCCATAAGAAATGTTACATTACTTATGTTTGGGGTCTCAGAGACCTATATAATAAAATATTAAAAATCTAATTAATTTTTGCATGCTAAATCTCCCTGACTGGCATTAAAGTACTGTAAAAGAGATACACTCCAGAGATTAGTTCATTTAAATCTTTTCATGTAACCCTGGACCACAAAACTAGTCATAAGCGTTAATTTTTTTGAAATTGAGATTTATACATCATCTGAAAGCTGAATAAATAAGCTTTCCATTGATGTATAGTTTGTATTAGGACAATATTTGGCCGAGATACAACTATTTGAAAATCTGAAATCTGAAAAATAGAGAAAATCACATTTAAAGTTGTTCAAATTAAGTTCTTATCAATACATATTACTAATCAAAACTTAAGTTTTGATATATTTACAGTAGGAAATTTGCAAAATATCTTCATGGAACATGATCTTTTCTTAATATCCTAATGGTTGGATAATTTTGACCCATACAATGTATTTTTGGCTATTGCTTCAAATATACCCGTGCTACTTAAGACTGCTTTTGTGTTCCAGGGTCACATATTATATTTTTCCATAACTGAAACAGTGGTTTTATTGATAAGAATATAAGAATGAAAAGAAAAAAAAAGTTAATTTTTAAATAACTACTAGTCATTTATTGCATATTTTTAGATTAGAATAGATTAGATAAACCTTTATTCGTCCCACAATGGGGAAATTTCTGTGCTATAGCAGCAAAAAAGAAGTGCAAATATAAGGTCAACACTCAAAAAATATCTACACAAGTACAAAGGAAAAAAAAAACACCATTTCATAATTGCTACTGCACAAATTTTAAGTTATTATTATTGCACAGTTTAATAATTTTACATCTTGTACTTAATTTATTAAAACAGAACACCTTGCTCAAAATGGATTGCTTAACTGGAAATACATAAAAATTGCACAAAAAGGAAAGCAAGAGAAAATGGACATGGGGAAAAAAAAAAGGAAAGATCATAAGATGAGCTTGCTTGCTAAGGTCCACTGGTATGAATAATTTCTACCCAGTTGTTTTGCATCCACAGATCAGACAGATATTGTTTTGTGTTTCCCTCTTTTTCCACAACTGCTCTTTCAGCGCTGACAGCTACAGGGAACATGACTATCAGCGAGAGGGAAAGCATGTGAGAAAGAGAGAGAATGCAGCGGAGGCTACTGACTACTCCTGAAGTCCATTATCTTCACCTCCGGCTCACGCTCTCTCCTCACCTGTTCATTTCTTCCCGCCATTTGCCATATGGAGGAGCAGTGCACACTGAGTAAACAGTTCCATTTCCATCGACGGCAGGTCATTACAGGACGTGTTCATTTTCCTTTTCACAGGCTGGCTTTAGCAGCTGCACCTTCACTGATTCTATAGGTGCAATTAAACATCTGCTTGGTGTAATTGATTAATATGATCCAAGCACCGAACACTGTAGATGTGGCTGCTGGGAAATGTGTTCATATTTTTCTCACTTACTTAATTGTGTTGGATTTAAGTCGAATGTAAAATGCCATGCAAAATAAAAATTCTTGCATACATTTAAATACATTTTAATATATGTGATCATGGACCACAAAACCAGTCGTAAGCAGCTTGGATATATTTGTAACCATAGCCATTGTATGGGTCAAAATTAGCGATTTTTCTTTTATGCCAAAAATCATTAGGATATTAAGTAAAGATCATGTTCCTTTAAGATATTTTGTAAATTTCCTACCTCTAATATATCAAAACTTAATTTTTGATTAGTAATATGCATGGCTAAGAACTTCATTTGGACATCTTTAAAGGCGATTTTCTCAATATCTTTTTGCACCCTTAGATTCCAGATTTCCAAATAGTTCTATAATATTCTAACAAACTATACATCAATGGAAAGCTTATTTATTCAGCTTTCAGATGATGTATAAATCTCAATTTCAAAAAAATTGACCCTTATGACTGGTTTTGTGGTCCAGGCTCACATATATACTATTACTGTTACACATTACATGTATTTACTATTATAATAACAATTAATTATACATATTACATGCAAGTAACCCTAATCCTAACCCTGACCCTATAGTAAGTACATTTAGTTAATTAATATTATCCAGTACTTAAATGTATAATTACACTGTAACAATGACACCTTAAAACAAAGTGTAACCAAACTTTTAATTGTAGTTTGCATTCTAGGTTTAGCTTTATCACATTTGGAGAGAACGAATATCACATTTATTTTTCCAATCCTGAGTGAGGCTAAAGGTTCAAATCCGCTGGTCAAACAATCAACAACAAAATTATTTCCTGTCATGCTCCAGAGTTTAAGTCTAGCCATCCAATATGATCTTTATTCATTTATAACCAAATATGAAATGAGCCAGAATAAAATGCAGCATGATGGGGACACATCTGCATCACCAAACCAGAAAAACACTACTAAGCCGACTTAACAACACAATTTACCTCAAGAACAGTTTTTGTTTTCGCTTGCGTTTGAGGAAACAGCATGTTCTTGATTATCAGCTTCAGTGTGGAGCCGTTCATGTAAATAGGTCCACATCTTGGGAAGCTAATATGCAAAGAAGCCCTGTCCCGTGTGTCAGGATCTGTGGAACAAGGAGATTAATGGAATCCTAAAAGTGTAAATTATAGCCTTTACCCGCTGCAGCGTGGAGAGGAGGGCCGACAGCCCCCAGGGAGGCTCCCCACAAAGCAATTCCACCAGCTCCACACATGCAGATCTCCTATACACAGAGGTGAAGGGCAATTTCCCCTAGTCTCACTTCTTTATTTATTTCCGCAGATAGACTGGCTGGACACATCTACATATCCACGTGATGGTGGCTGCACATGTTGTACACAGGTAATAATGTGCTGGCAGTGGGGGGTGGAGGGTCGCAAGGAAAGCGGATTCCACAGTAAGACTCTAAACATCAGACTGGACTAAGAAAACTGAAGACTAAATAATGCTGAAAAACTCGTCAATGCACACATTTTTAATTCTCAAATTAGAATGTTTCTGAAGGTTCTGGTGTTCGCCTTTAAAATTTTAGCTGACATTAAAAAATCTAAATGAAGACATACCATATTTATTTCATATTTTATTAGGTTCCTGGTCTAAAGGTTCACTATGGTCAGGTCACACAAAGAATGATAACTGCTTAGATAACTATATTACCATCCGCACCAATGCATGACAACGTACTGTTTATTGTACAGTAAATGCGCAGACCTAGTTTTGTCATCTGCTACTTTAACTGCTCGAGCAGAATGGATTTTGATTGGCTGTCAATGTTATTGTTATAGCTGTGGTGTGGACTCTGCTATTTTTTTAATATACAACCATTTAATAAATGCTATTATTATTGTTATAGTTATTGTCCTTGGTGTAAACATGCCTTAATGATCTGGGTACATTAATCTGAAGAAAAAAACTTTAGCATCATAATCTTTGATCAAAATGAAACAATTTGTCTGTTAGGGATGATATATCAGTACCATATCAATTATGGACAGTTATTGCATCAGACAATATTACATATTTAGTTGCATACACATCTTTTCCTTTATTTTTACATTTAGACTACATTTGTCGCTATCTAGCACTTACTTAAAAAGAAAATTAATTAAGGATATTATTAGCGGACCAATATCGGAATTGGCAGATAATGGCTTTTAATGTTAAAGGAGAAGTCAACTTCCAGAACAATAATTTACAGATAATGTACTCACTCCCTCACATTATCCAAGATGTTCATGTCTTTCTTTCTTCAGTCGTAAAGAAATTATGTTTTTTGAGGAAAACATTTCAGGATTTTTCTCCGTATAATAGACTGATATGGTGCCCCGAGTTTGAACTTCCAAAATGCAGTTTAAATGCGGCTTCAAACAATCCCAAATGCGGTTGTAAACGATCCCAGCTGAGGAAGAACGGTCTTATCTAGCGAAATGATTGGTTATTTTCATAAAAATAATACAGTTTATAAACTTTTTAATGTAAAACGCTCGTCTTGTCTTGCTCTTCCCGACCTCTGTTTTTTTTCGGGTCATGACAGTTGTTGAAAAACTCAACTGTCTCATGTTCTCCCTCAACTTCAAAATCGTACTATATCGTTGTTTTACCTTTTTTGTTAAGGGTCTTTGATCTTCTTTGCAAAGACTGGGTCAGAACTTCTGCAGTGATGTAGGATGATTTTGAAATGATTTTTGAAGTTGAGGGAGAAAATACAAGTTTTTTGACATACCCTAACTGTCTTGAGAATACACAGAGTTCAAGCAAAGCAAGACAAGAGGAGCGTTTGAGATTAAAAGGTATTTAAATTGTATTTTTTAAATGAAAATAACTGATTGTTTCGCTAGATAAGACCCTTCTTTCTCGGCTGGGTTTACAACCGCATTTGGGATCATTTGAAGCCGCAATTAAACTGCATTTTGAAAGTTCAAACTCGGGGCACCATAGCAGTCCATTATATGGAGAAACATCCTGAAATGTTTTCCTCAAAAAACTATTTCTTTACAACTAAAGAAATAAAGACATGAACATCTTGGATGACAAGGGGGTGAGTACATTATCTGTAAATTGTTGTTGTGGAAGTGAACTTCTCCTTTATTACTGGCATCAGCCCAATATTAAAAGTTATGCTGATATGTCTTACCGTTTCGGTAAGGAGTTTTAATTACGTAGGGAGTGCTGTTGGACTACATCTAATAAAATGAAAATAAAATACACAAATAACACTTAAGCCTGGCTCACACTACAGGATTTTTAGTCCTGAGAATTGGAGCAAAAATCTTGTCGAACACCTCAGTCTGCCCCGATGTTCGGCTCAGATTATCTGGTAATATGAGATGTTCACAGATAAAATCTTGCACCTCCTGATCTGCTTGCACACAAATCAGGGCAACCCCGATTAATATCAAACATGTTTCATATTTAGGATTTTAAATCTGGATGATGAAGGCTATATGATCACATAAGTACTTTTACAACAGCCAATGCGGGACCGCAAAATAGCTGCTGTATGGTCCGTTGAATTGTGGAGAGGAGGACACTGCTTCTTGAGTGTTTGTAGCAACACTGTTTGTATAATATGTCGAAAACGTACCACAACCGCAAGGAGTAAGGAAAGCACCGGGGTGAAATTGTCTCAGTTTTGAACATACCGGGTGAGTCTATAAAGCTGATAGCATGCTAGTTGCATGATAGTTGCTGAAATGATGATTTGTTTCATAAGATCACGTGAGGCGCTCCCTCCGGCATGATAATCTTATAATATCTCGTAGTGTGTGATGCGCCACGATTTTCAAATCTTGTAGTGTGTGCATGTTTAAGATTTCAGGGAAGATAATCTGCAAAGATTCTCCTTATGTGTGCACTGCAACCAGATTTCAAAATTGGTTAGGGTATCCTAATCCTGTAGTGTGAGCCTGACTTTAGAATGTATATCGAATTGAATAAAGAATTAATTGATGTCATCATAAAATCAAGAGTATGTTTTGATTTAAAGGTAAGAAGCTATAGCTTACATTAATAAAAAACAAAAATCAAACACAACACTTGTAAATTAAAAAAAATTGCCATCTACAAATGTTAAATCTTTTCGGCATTGGCTATCATCCAAAATGAGTTAAAAAATATCAGCATATCGGATATCGGCGCATCCCTAATACTAATATTTATATGTTAATGTTACTATTTAAAACACTATAATAATGTAAACCAACAGTCAAATATTTATTCATTTTTGTCCGACAAAAAAAAAAAAAAACAGACAGGAGAGTAGATTAACAACAGTCTTGAACAGACTTGAACTTGAAAATGGTGGGTATTGACGTCTTTGAAACATATGATGTTCATTCATGTTTATTTCATGTTGTATCTAGTAAAAAGGAAGAGATGATTGGTTCCCGTGCTGCTTGAACTGAGGTGCTACAGTGATCTGTCACGATACATTAAAGAGCCATTAAAATGGTATTTTAGTGTTTGAATTTCTTTAAAAATAATACAATTTTAAAGCTGAGACTTTGTTTTATTCGTAAAGTAACCTGCTCTGTCTTGTCTGTTGGCATAGTGTCTGTTTCTTCTTTGCTCTGTGTTGTAATTTTCATTGCGTGAGAACATGATGTGTGGTGTTGTTGGAAATAGCAAAAGTAACGAAGAGGGGCGGGTCTTTGGGAAGGGTCAATCAATTCCTGATTGGTAAAATATATCCCACCCTACATCATTTAACGTTAACCCTTTAATTTCACATTAAAGAAGAAAAACAGGTTGCCAAACGGCAATTTACAATGACTTTAAATCTGAAAATGAGCATTATCCCTGAAAAGTGCTGTACATGGCGTGTCATGTTGGCTACATGAGCCAATGACATGGACTGCTCTATTATGGACGGTCACACACAAAACATGCAAAGCTATTCACATGAGACCATTTTATGGTCTAACGGAGAGGAGGAGAAACAACAACAACAACAAAAAAGAGAAAGAACCTCTCAGAATTGCAGCTGACGGGAGGGCACCTCAGGACAGAAAGCCATAATTATAAACACCATGTATTGTATGTATTATAATGGAGTGATGCGTGTCTGACGGATGAAAACATTTCACATTTTTTTTCTTCCGTTCTTTTCTTCCTTCCTTCCTCAGATCTGGCAACACCGCTGTCCTCCGTACCCCCCACCCCCCCAACTCTCCCTTTTTACTATTCATTGAGATACAATCGCCGGTTGGCACTTCTCCAGTGTTAGATGCATTTGAATAATACATGACCTGCCCTTTCGCTGACATCACGGTGCCAGAGCTCCAACAAGGTATGAATCTTATTCTATATACACTTCCAATGTTCAGCTGTTCACAATCTATACTGTCAACAATTTATCACAGGATGCAGAGTGGCGCTGCCAAGTTATCAGAGTGGTCGGCGGCCGTGTATGATCTAGTCGGAGCATCTGGCTCTTCACTGCTCGTGACATTAGCCCAGACAAGAGAATCAGTGGACTATTGAATGCAATTACAGTAAGCAAGACAGACAATAAAGATTGATAGGGCTTTTTCATTTTATCACACAAGGAAACATAACGGCGGTGAGGCTTCGCCTTCAACTGCCTGCATCTAATAATGATTGAGGGTGTGCCATGGTGTGGGCAAGACAAGAGGTGAGAGAGAGAGAGTAAGAGCACATACACAATTGGGCTCTGCCCTTTTATCTATGCACATGCATCACAGACAAACGGGGATACGCACTCCCCCACACACGCATAGCGTGCACATATGCATTCACGTTCACATGCAAAATGCAAACAGAAGGTATACACATGCAAACACACCCACATGAATGCGTGTGTGCCTGTGCACACGGATACCTTCTGTTCGGACTTTCCGAGTTTGTCCGAGAGCCTCTGTGAATAATTGCATTCTGAGGATTTTAAAGGAGAGAAAAGCCCTCGACGTGCCTGTGCTCGGTTAATGATGAATATTTACACGACATCGATCACATTTTTGCAAGCAATCTCAATGATTAAGAGGGGAGAGAGTCACCATGCATATTTAAACAATGCGAGAGATAATAAATGAGCCCTTTCAATACAATCAACAACCTCAGGCAAAACAGAGGAAAAAACATCACAAGAGAAAATATCTCGGCTGTTGACCACGCTGAAAGGCCAAAAGACCCCCGTCTAAGAGCTCGGATACATATTCATACCACAGCCTTGTTGCATTTAAACAAAGCACGGTTGGAACGGAGCGTGTTTACTGAAAAGCGAAACTGACAGGTCACATTAAAATGACCTGACAAGATTCTGAAAGGTGACTATCGGGGCAAAACGCATTATGAATTGCAGTTTTCAACTGGACTTACATGCAAACATGACAAATGTTTAATTCCTTGAAAGAGAGTGGGGAAAAAAGCCATTTTCTGGGAGACACTGTGGAGATGACATGTCAACGCAAGGCTGTTCTATTATTTGCTTGAGTAATCATAACAATACAACATGCTTTCCCCCAAGAGTTAATTGCAATGTGAAGGAACAGGCCAATGCAAGCAATTCTATATTTGCACAAGCGTGTTGGCGTGCTGCTTTTCTCTTGAGATAAGAGAAAATTTCTCATTTTAACATGATGTGATACATATTGATATATCATTAGCTATTCTAGTAAAATAGTGCTTCATAGTGGATATGTCATGGATACTGTATAAACTAGGACCGACAATAGATTTCATTTTAAGTTCAGTGGAATTTTAGACCACAATGAATTTCATCAAATGCACAAAACCTTTTTTTCAAAATATTCTTTTAAATTCTGCAGAGGAGACTGAAGTTTGGAAAAACATGAGGGTAAACGTAAGTATTTTCATTTTCAATTTACTATCACTGCAAACTTGAAAAACATCAAGGTGGTTCAAATAAGTAAGGCTGGGCAAAAATTTGCAAGTTATCCTCTCTGTTGAAATCTTCAGACATGTTTACGAAGACTGTTTTATGTACAGCGTGTAAACAAGGTGCAGCACATCCGGGTTCTACATCAGAACCAGGCCCGTACATCAAAAATTTGATGTTTGAAATTTTTTGTTCAAAAATAAAATTTGTTCTCTGATTTAGCTGAATTTCTCTGAATATTTGCTGCTATACTCCTCATATGGATTTCTGCATGGCATGTATAATTCAGTTGAGACAGTTTGCCTCTGTGTTGCCAGATCCAACTATTATAAGCGTTTTTTAAATGGTCTTTTCTACTTAATTTGACACTTTAGAAAGTTAATGAAGTTGGAAGTTGCAGTTTAGGGTCATCGATATCTTTATTTTATCTTATTTGCAAAAATAAGATAAAATAATTTTTAAATCATTTCTGTTTCTGTTTATTTATTTTTCATTTTTTGTTTGTTTTAATTGCAATATCTGGCAACACTGCATCGCTGGCACTTAACCCTCAAAGACCGAGAAGCCCGTAGATAAAAATAACTATTGTTCTTAAATATTTAATAACTTCTGAACCACTAATCCAATCTGAATGCTGAATGCACAGAAAAGCTGAGATTCTCCGCTTTTTTCACTATCACTTGTCTCATTTGGATATTCAGAGGCTCCGTAGTGAACATGATTAAGTCATCACATTTTGATCCCATTGATTCGTCAGAAGAAACCAATGCATTTCGTTCCTCTGAGCCAAACAGGAACGATTGTTGACGCTTAGTCCCACCCCCGTGCCCAGATTGTTTGAACCAATCTATTCAACCAATCACAGGTTTTGCACTTTTGAACCACCAATTACCATGTTTCTTTGGAAATTTGAACAAACTCAAAGTGAAAGTAAAATGCGTCATGCGTGCGTGAAAACAAACACAAAATAATACATTTGCATGACAGCACTCTGTAAAAAAGCACAGAAAAACACATTTGACACAAAACAAACTTAAAACAAGGATGAAACAGCATACATGTTGGATAAAGCACTGGAATTTATGTTTTTCTGTGGCTATGCGCTATCCGGTAAATTGCGGAATACACCCAGCGGATCAATCCATTTGGATGTTATATTATGTAAATTATTCTCATATAGTTTATAAAGATCATTTGCACAATTTTTCTCTGTTTTACTCTGTAAATTTTTCTCTCGTTTTGTGTGTAGTTTGTAAATCATTTGCACTGTTTGTATATTTGTTGCATGACCATTTGTGCAATTGTTTTTACTACTTGCTGCACTGTTTGCGTTTGTCGTTCATACTCTGATTGAAAATTATATTTCTATTTTTTTTTTTTTACTGTTTTTTTTTTATTATGTAACACTGTTTCCATTTACTTTAGGCTACTTGCTAAACATCTTTGAACACATCTATATTGTCAGTAAACTAAATATACCTGTTTTTCACTGAAAAGCACCTATAATTATATTGTAATAAACAGCTATAACTTGCTTGGGGAATCTTATATGTAGACAAAATTTTATTTGGCAGTGTAAAACACCCAAATACAACTTCCTAAAAAAAAAAAAAAAGCCAAACGTAAGGAGTTTCTGTTTGAGTACACAGTAAAAAAAACCTGTGTTTTTTGTTGCTTGTGATTTTCTTTTTGAATTTTGGAAATTCATTAATTCCTAGAGAAGACAAAAGACTGAAACTTCAAGTTATCCTGTTTAAAATGATATATAGCACTTGATGCTGACTGCTAGAATAGGTCTGAATAGGTCTGAAAAAGAAAAGTGCAGGCGTGTCAGGCGCCCTGAAAATGTTCTAGGTCTTTAAGGGTTAAACTGACAGTAATCAAAAAAGGCCATGGATAGGTTATTGCTGACAGGATACCACAATCGGCAAGAGAAACGCAAAAAAATACCATGATATTATCTGTCATAAACTTTATCAACGCTGTCAAAAACAGTAGCATTTAACACCAGTACACAGATCTGTAGAACAAGTAGGTTACAGAATGAAATTAAATAATCACTAACCAGGAAGAAGTCTATGTCAGTATAGTCGTTAAATTTTCACAAATCATGCTATAAACAATCATAAGAGCACTAGACAAAGTTATAAGCTATATAGCAATAGTTACTAATAAAAACTATAACTACAATATTGTTGCATGAATAATAAACAACTGATAAAATTATCCACCCCTAACTATAGTAAAGTATTAACAAGTTTTGATACAATAAATTAGGTATGATCTAAAAATGATCATCCCTCCAAAACAGAGAAAATATCTTAAACAAACATCTACATGTCTGTCTCTTTTAAAGTGTTTATAGTTTATATAATGCATTTGTAGGGGTTATTATAGCACAATTCTTTAACAACCCCACGCAACCCCACTTCCGCTCCAACAGCACCACACGAATGCGTCGTGTTACTCTTGTGAACGCGCGAATGAACAGAAACTGTTAAATAAAGTCATTATTTTTTTTTATTTCTTTGCACACAAAAAGTATTCTCATAGCTTTACGAAATTACGGTTGAACCACTGATGTCACATGGACTACTTTTTCTACCTTTCTGAGCCTTGAAAGTGTCAGTTGCTGTCTATGCAGGGTCAGAAAGCTCTCGGATTTCATCAAAAACATCTTAATTTGTGCTCCAAAGGCGAACGAAGGTCTTACAGGTTTGGAATGACATGAGGGTGAGTAATCAATGACAGAATTTTCATTTTTGGGTGAACTATCCCTTTAAAAATGCCATGAAAATATATTTTAAATTAAGATTTTACTTATTAATTTACTTTTTCAACCAGTAAATCAGTAGATAAAGTTAAATTAACAGCCCTAATGTTTAGACATATGTTTGGTGGACTAACTATGTGTCTCTGGTTAACAAGTATACACAAGTAAACCACTAAACAAACACTTTAAGCACTTTGTCATCAAAGTTTGCATCCTGCATCTAAAAGGATGTTTGGAGGGTGTGTGTGTGTGTCAGGGCTTGACAGCTGAGGATATTTGCATGCACACACAGTTTCACATGCAGTCACACAGGCAAGCTGCTGGGCTCTTATCACCTCAGATAAGGCCTGACTGGCCTTTTACCTAGGGGAGCCAGGTCTAATCTGAAAAAGCCTGTCACTAACAAAGAGAGATCCCTTCCTCAAGGATAGCAAGGCTAAAGTGAAACCCAACTTTGCTCCTCTGCCTCTTTACTTCCTTTTATCTGCCCCTTCATTTGGGCCCAGACTTATTACACCCATAATGCAACACTTTCACCCCGGCTCAACCACTCCATTACCTGTGGATATTGTCCCTCTTGCCCTTACTGTCTGATAAGTGCAAATGAATGGCCAAATAAATATTGACGAACTGTTTTTTTTCCTCTCGCTCCCCGCCGGATTGACTTTGTCTGCACCCTGGCAGTTATTACAATAAGCTCTCTGCCTCTTACGTGTGCATCTGCTTTCATCAAAGATAAAAGGTTGAGTTTAATCCAAGGATAATATGTCCGTCACGTTTATTCACCTGCAAAAAAAATAAAAAATGAGTACAAACAGTCAGTGATTGTTAAATCTATCAAACTACAGCCATTTATCAAGACACCTATGGTGAGATTAAACAGGAATATAGAAATATCGCCTCTGTTAATGAGGGTGGCGGCGTATGAAAAAAAGGACACACAAACATGACCAAACAGTAAAGCAAATTGCTTGCATGATAAAAGAGCGCCCATATGCTCTAAAGGTAAGCAGTTCTGTTAACACACAAACTCTGACTTCCAGTAGTGGAGCTTTGTTAAGATTCATATCGGCAAATGTCAAAAAGAATTAAAAAGATAACTGTCATTCAGAATGGGCTCCGGCACTCTGACATATTGCTCATAGACGGAGAAGATAAGGCAGACCCCAGCCTCCTGTTTCTCAGTCAGAACCCACTGCGTTTCCTGCACATCCAAAGAGCTAATTCCCCCGCTCATATGAATATGCCATTTTCATACTGCCAAGATGATGAATCCCTGAACTGTACGTCACTGTTAGCCGGCCCCACCAAAAATGCCATATTAATGTCAAATGAGATATAACGATTTAGATTTGTCAGATTGCCCAGTGTCAGTCCACATCCATCCTGTGAGCTGGTGCAGATTTCCCATCAGACACGCAGAAGAAGAACAGATAACACACCTCTCTGTGTTGGGCTGCTCTCAATGGAGGCAAAGGGGCAAAAGTAGTTATTCCAACTACTCAGTTCGCTGGAGCTAATCAGGAGCAGGAACAGAACACAAATATGTAATATTATAGGTAAAAATTAAATATGGATATTAAAATAACCCACTGTAATTATTTAGGAAGACCAGGGGCAACTGCAATAGTTTCCTTCAAAACTCAGACTACTGTAAATCTACTCATCTGTTGTTATGAAAAATATGTGTAGAAAGTAATTTTTTTTTTAAACTTTTAAACTATCTGCCACTCCTCACTATAAAATAAAATAAAATAAAATAAAAAATAAAATAAAATAAAATAAAATAAAATAAAATAGGGAGATAAGGGTAATTGCAATAATGTTAGTGAAAACTCACAGACTACTGTAAATCTACTCATCTGTTGGTAAGGGAAAAAAAATATTTCAAAAAGAGGCAAGTAGTTTAGAAGGAGTAAAATAATAAAAGATTAGGAAAATAAAAATAAATTATTATTAATAATAAATAAAATAAAATAAAATACATAGTGTAATTATTTGGGGCACCAGGGGCAGACTAGGAAAATAAAAATAAATTATTATTAATAATAAATAAAATAAAATAAAATCTAGAGTAATTATTTAGGGAGACCAGGGGCAATTGCAATAGTTTCCTTCAAAACTCACAGACTGCTGTAAATCTACTCATCTGTTGGTATGAAAAATTAAAAGTAAAAAAAGAAAAAAAAAAAGTAGCATTTCTCCTAAACTATCTGCCACTCCTAATAAAATAAAATATAATACACTAAACTAAACTAAACTAAACTAAATTAAACTAAAATAATTATTTAGGGAGGTCAGAGGCAATTGCAATAGTTTCCTTCAAAACTCACAGACTACTCAATCTACTCATCTATTGGTATGAAAAATACATGTCAAAATTAAGTTTAAAAAAGTGCTTTTCCTCAATTATCTGCCACTCCTAACTATTAATTATAACAGAGACTCTCAATTAGGGATATATGCACCCCAACATAGAGGTAAGTAGTTTCCACTATAAAAAATAAAATAAAATAAAATAAAATATAATAAAAAATAAAATAAAATAAATGCACCCAGTTGTAGCAAACAATGGAATTAACACAGTGTATTTTAATTAAGATCACACATCAAAGTAATCAAAATATATTAATTAGTATTAATTACATTTATGCATTAAATGTAATTAATATGTACATTTATACAGTGAATCTCAGAAAAAAAGGTACCACCCCAGCGACAGAACTGTACCTTTTTTTCTGACAGTGTATAATAATTTGAAATCAGTTAAATCTTTTTTTTCCCTCAAATATATTGAGCATCTTATTATCAATTACTTGTAGATATATCATTTATATGTGACCTTGGCCTACAAAACCAATCATAAGGGTCAATATCTTGAAAATGAGATTTATACATCATATGAAAGTTGAATAAATAAGCTTTCCATTTATGTATGTTAGAAATGAAGCTTTGATATATTTACAGTAGGAAATGTACAAAATATGTACAAAAAATTCTTCACAGAACGTGATCTTTACTTAATATTCTAATGTTTTTTGGCTTCGGCTATTGCTACAAATAAACCACGACTACATAAGACTTTTTTTGTGGTCCAGGATCACATATTACAAAGAATCAGCAAATAATATTTGAAAGTAAAAAGTCAGAAATATTATTTTCTTGTTAATTTCCAAAACATAATTTATTACAGTGTACCAGCATTAGTTCTGGCATCAGAGAAAACAGATATGAGATTCAAAGACATCAAAAGCTGAAATTTCTGACAAAGTGCAATGATAAGGAAATGAACAACTTCTCCCCAGCTTATGTGTGACTGAAAACATTCAGTGCGTCACCACTGGCCCCCCATCAAAATCACCTGCCTGCTGATAGTTCACAGGTGTGTTGTCCTCCTGTGTTTACAGTGCTACATTACAGTTTAATAACTAGCACACAGAGGTCAAGAAAAGAGGGTTCCCTGCTCAGCCCAGAGCACAAGGCAGAGAAAAAAACAAGCTTCCAGCATTTTAAAAGTCATTAATGAAGCAGAGAGGAACTGTTTAGCATACCATACGCTCCCTCTTTAACAACATCATCATCTTAACAGGTTCAAGCTACAATGCATCAGCTCCAAGATACAATCTCCAATACCAATTAAGCAGGAAACGTGCAATTTGCTGAAGAAAAAAAAAGAATAGTCAATACCTATTATTGGATCTGCATACTGAAGAAGTATGTTTCTCCTAGACTATCTGCACTGGAAATCACAGGCCCTTGAACTGAGATCTATTTCACTTAGCAGTGCTTCTCAACCAGGAGTACCTCAAAATGCATAAATAAAATAAAAAATAAATATATTTTTTTACAGTTCATATCATCTATAGTTCGACTGTTTATTTTAGAGAGGGCAAGTAACTGCTTTTTTATGTTATTTAGAAATCAGTCTTTCATAGGTTTTAAAAACCGGTGTGTGCAGTGTGTAGGGAAGCATATACTTGGTGGGTGTGGGTCTCGTTTTCCGTGATGTTGTCCGGTAGATTGTCTGCAGTTCTCTTAACTGAATCTCCATGGTGATTGATTCACTGGGTCATTGCCTAGACCTCTCCTCTTCAACCACAGAGCAATACACACATATAACATTTACCACCTGTGGCATTGGAGGGGAGCGTGTACCACCATGGACATGTTCCATTATTCATTCAACTTCTCAAGCTTTGTCCCTCTCAGATGACTCTTTTGAATAAGGCCACCGCTGATTTAAAAGAGAAAGGCTGCATGTATTCAGTATGGATGAAAACCTATGGATAACACACACTCAAGCACACACTTAATGTATTCATATATGACACTCAGATTCATACTCTAACCTCTGTTGCCTTGAGAAATATTAACTGTATACGCAGCCACAAGGGCAACACACACAGTGCTGACAGGTAAGTGGATTTTTTTTTCTTCCCTTCTTGTTCGTCAAACAGTCCAATGTAAAACTATCACAAAAATATTTTGAATGGGGGAAAGTTCAGGTAAAAAGGTCACCCAAAAATGAAAACTGTTTTATTATCTACTTATCCTCAAGTTGATCCAAACCCATATGAATTTTTAGATAAAGGAGAATAGAAAATGGAGGGGAAAAATGGTACAATAAAAACCTGGTTAACTGGTTAACTATGTTATCTTGCTACAGTATATGCAGTGCAAACTGTATATGGTTTAACACTGCATTATATGCAATTTTACTGTAAAATACTGTTAAACATATGGCTTAGCAAGTAAAAACTATGAATTATCACAACTTAAAGTTTTAAAAAAACTGCTCTGAGAGTCACTTCATTTTTCCATTTCTTTTAACAAAAACTACCATCATATTATATACAAACAGAAACTTAAAGGTCTTCAAAGGCACCTGTCAAAATAAAAGTTTGGTTTAACTTAAAACTGTGACAGAAATATATTACTTAATGTAATACTAATACTACTACTACTACTAATAATAGATTATTATTAAAACATTAGTTTTAAGGAATATTTACTAGAATAATATTATTTACCAGAATTTATTTAGCAGTAAACAAACAACACATTATTTCTGAAAAAAAAAGAAACATAATAAATTAATCATTTTATAAAATCAATTAAAGATGTTTTTGAAATTTAATTAAACCAACAACATGGAAGGAAGAAAATTAATGGAAACACAGAATTTGATAAAAATGAAACTCATAGGGCTTTAAAAATTTCATTTTTGTTAAACGTTAATAAATTGCTGTTAAATTGTGTAGGTTTCATGATTTCAATTAATCAGACATGCTTTTTTATTAATAAAATGTAATTCAACCATTAAAACAGAGTCTGGAAAAATTTAAATGGATAAAATCAAATAAAATAGAATAGAATAGAATAAAATAAAATAAAATAAAATAATTAAAAGTGTTTTTATTAAAAGTGTAATTATTTAGTTTCCTTCAAAACTCAGACTACTGTAAATCTAAATATGTCAAAAAGTAAAAAAAAAAAAAAAGTAGCACTTTTCCTAAACTATCTGTCACTCCTAACTAATAAAATAAAATAAAATAAAATTGCTGGTAAATTGTGGAGGTTTCATGATATCAAGTACTTACATATACTTCAATTACCATGATCTTTTTTATTAATAAAATTTACTTCAATGATTAAAACTGAGTGTAGGAAAATGGGGAATTTGGGGAAAAAAATAAAGGGGGGGGGGGATTTGGGAAAAAAATAAAATAGATTTCAGAGAGTCCAGTTGCTGTTAATGAAAATTTTCTAATCAGAGTAAAATCAGATAATAATAATAAATGACACAAATTTCATTTTTGGGTCAGCTATCCCTTTAACTCTGTGACTCTGTGGCCTATACTGAAAATAAACAGCATCATCAACGCCAATGCATGTCATTTCCTTAAGTACTGATGACTAACAAGGCTTAAATCCATTCTAATATAAACGTTGCTATTAATGTCTTAATTAAAAATGTAAATACCAACCCCACTTCAAAAAATCAGGCCAGACATCAGAATTAAACATGTGGCAGAGGAGCGAACGGGACGCCATGTTGGAGAAGAATCCCAATGAAAGAGAATTAGAAAGGAGCTGACCCAAATATCATCTCACCAACAGAGGAATCGTGTTATGCTAAGTAGGCCATAAAGGTACTTAAAGATTATGCAAAATTCTCTTTTAATGGATGACATGGAGAAATGAAAGACAGGCAAATCTCCAGGCGAGGGAAAGGTAACCGCCCCTCACGCCTCAACGTGTGTGTGGTGACAGCCACGGGGCATGAAAAGAGTTGCGATGAGGTACATAAAGGCAGGTGAGGATAGAGAGAGCTGGGTTGGTAGTTGATGAAAATATTAAGGTTTTGTAAAAGCTGATGAAAGAGTTCATATAGATATTCATCAATACTGTACAGCACATATGAAAACCAAAAGTTTTGAGTATGTTGATAATTTAGACACCAAAGAAATTAAGCAGGCTTTGAAGGGTTAAGTACAATTAATATTGTCTTTATATATTTTAGACCTTTGTCTTATTTATGAAGGCACACACAATGAGAAACCAGGTCGGTCCATCCAGTGTCCTTCTCCCCACCTCTCTCAATCAGACCTCTCCCACAGGCACACACATACACACATTTCAGCACACAACACAGGCAGCAGTGGGGCAGCGGTGAGGCCCTTGTGGAACCCATGCACCGTGAACCCTGAATTTTATGACTTCATTATTTTCCTTCCCCGCAACGCTCGCTTTCATTTGAGCAAGTCTCCACGTTGGTATAATGAGAGTGCTATAAAAACGTTGCTTTAAAAGGGTTTGCATACTCTCCCATTCTCAGCTCAACCCTTCAGCAAGCATATGGCAGGTAATCAGGTCGGCAATCACAGTACCCATAATACGTGCTGCATGATTTCAGCATTGTGCTATTATCCATCTGTTTCTGCACGGAGACACATGAACCTTCCTGTGAGAGGTCACTGCTTTCATGGCACTCCTGGATCCTCAAAGCTTTCCTGCCTTCTTCCTAGGAAGCAGCACTCCTGATTTCAAATGGACTCTGGAGTTTTTTTCCTTTTCTCCATCTTTCTTGACAACGGCACTCTTACAGTCTGTCTGTTTATCTATCTACCTTTATATCTGCATTTCTATGCATACACTATAAATGTATCTATCTCTCTGTCTATTTACCTTCCCACTTAGCCATCCATTTATCTGTCCGTCTGTTCATCCATTTATCTATTTATCCATCTTTTTGTCTGTATATCCATCCGTCCATCCATCCATCCACATCCATTCATCTGTCTGTCCGTCCTTCCACCCATCAATCAGTCTACCCATCCATGCAGCCGTTTGTCTGTCTATCCGTCTATCATCCATCTGTCTATTCAATCAATCTATCCATCCATCCATCCACCCATCCACCCTTATCTGTCTGTCTATCAATCCATCCATCCATTCATCCATCGTCTGTTGGTCCATCCATCCATCTTTCTATCCATTCACCCGTCTATCTCTCCATCCATCCATGTCTGTCTTTCTATTTATCCTTCTGTCTGACTGTTTATCCATCTATCAATCAATCCATCCATCTATCTCTTTCCACCCATCCATCCATTCATCCATCTGTCCATTCACCCATCCATCTATCAATCTATCCACCCATCCATCCATCCATCCATCCATCCATCAGTCTGTTCAACCATCCATTTATCCATCCATCCGTTCATCCATCCGTCCTATCCATCTATCCGTCTGTTCATCCATCCATTTTTCCATCCGTCCTGTTCATCCATCCATCCGTCTGTCTATCCATCTATCTGTCTGTTTATCCATTTATCTATCCATCTATTTGTCTATCCATCTATCCATCTATTTGTCTGTCCATCCATCCTATATCCGTCCCGTCCATCCATCTGTCTATCTATCTATTATCTACCGTCCATCCGTCTGTCTATCATCCATCCATCCAGCCGTCTGTCTGTCTACCTATCTATCTATCTGTCCGCCTGTCTGTCTACCCATCCATCCATCTATCTTTGTCTGTCTGTCGTCCATCAATACATCTGTCTATCAATCAATGAATCCATCCATCCATCCATCCATCCGTCCATCCATCCAACCATCCATCTTTTGTCTGTCTGTCTGTCTGTCCATCAATCCATTCTTCTATTAATCCATCCATACACCACCCACCCATCCATCCAGCCTTCCGTCGTCCGTCCGTCCATCAATCGACTCACTCATCCATCTGTCTGTCTGTCCATCTATCTCTCCATCCGTCCATCTCTGTCTATCCATCCATCTTTGTCTGTCCATCAGTCTATCAATCTATCCAACCATCCATCCTTGTCTGTCTGCCCCCCATCAATCCGTTCATCTGTCCATCTGTCTCTATCCGTCCGTCCATTCATCTATCCATCCATCCACCAATCCATCTATCTTTGTCTGTCTGTCCGTCCAATCCATCCGCCTATCCATCAATCCATTCATCCATCTATCCTTCTTCGTCCGTCCGTCCATCCATCCATCCATCTAGCATTTTATCCATCTATATTTCCATCCACCAATTCATCTAATAACCCACCCATTCATTTATCTACTTATATTGTGGTGTCTTTTATTTTATATAAAAGCCTTGAAAAAATGAAACTGTACATACATACAGTATGAATTCCTTTGTTATTTTTTAACTGCACATCTACAGTAAACCAACCACTTCATAACCACTTGTTTCTGACAAAGAATCTCTTATTTAAGATTTGCTTGTTCTTAGCTCAGTGCAAGATCCATTCTTCAGTCTCTAAATGGGTCTACAAATGAATTGTAGTCTGAAATTGTACATTGCCATTGTTCAGTACAAGAATACATACAGCACAAGGACCACTATGTGATAAAGCAGACAAGTGCACGCATGAGGTCAGATCGATAGATGAGCATTATGTCATCATGCATACACACACACACACACACACACGCACACACACACTCCTCCTCTCTCTCTCTCTCTCACACACAGACTTCTATCAAGCTGTGCACGCTCCGTACATTTTAAAGGCATATTGAATGTACATTAAGTTACATTACACAGGAGGGAAATATCAAAGGCATCTTTGCCAAGGGAAATAAGACCAAAATTGGTCAAGATGTCCAATAAAAATAACTGCCCTGAAGAAATTTTTTATCGTTAACTGTTTTGTATGTAGTCTATAAACGATATATGTGCAGTGGTCTTATTAAAAAAAAAAAAAAGTCAAGCATGTATATTATATTACCAATGATTTGTGCACAGGCTTTGAAAACCTAGAACCATAGAATTCTCTAGACAGATCTGCTAAATGACAGTGGCAAAAAAAAACTACTATCTTTTGTTTGAATGACTTTATTGGGTTGTAAAATCAAAGTGGAGGTGAAAGGTCAAAATGGAGAGGTAACGAAAGAACTGGTAAAAATCACTTTTCCTGGAACGAAAAGAAAAAATTACAGCCTTCATATCAAGGCAAGAAATATGAATTGAACACAAAAGACACTCCAAATCAGAATAAAATACAATAGGCTTTAGACCAAGACAAGACGATAAAACCTTCAATAAGAAGAACAGCGCTGATGACAACTTAACCCTGGATCTGGCAGCAAGAATGGAAACAATTACCTCCAGCTCCACGCTAGCTTTGAACTTGTCCCTCTACACATTTTTGCGGTACAGTTCTTCATTCCATATCAACAGTACACTATACCGCCACACTTTGTGTTGTATCCACTTGTATGAATTTCATATGTAAGAATAAACCATTTTAGTAACTATGCCAAACAACAGACAAAGTACTGCAAGGCTTGACTGGTGTAAAAAAAAGTCACTAAGCTACAGTCTGGTATGCTATGCCCACATTCAAGACTACTTCCAGAGTGTCTGAACATCTTAGACAAACTCACCTACTAATGATGCATGGTGAAGGAAACCTGGAGATAAATGTTAACATACTTTCTAGACAACAGCATTGTCCACAAAAAAAATGAAAATTCTGTCATTAATTATTCACCGTCTTTTTAAACCTGTAAGACATTCATTCATCTTCAGAACACAAATTAAGTTATTTAAAGGCAGTAAGGCAGTAAAAACGGAAATCGGAATCAGAACCAAGAAATTTGTTATCGGTGCATCTCTAGTTCAAGGTCCAGAAAGGTAGTAAGGACATAGTCTAGTGACATCAGTGGTTCAACCGTAATGTTATGAAGCTACAGGAATGCTTTTTGTGCACAAAGAAAACTAACATAATGACAATTTCTTCTCTTTCGTGTCAGTCCTTCACAAGAGTACCATGAGTACCAAGAAATCGTTGACTAAAGACAAAAAGTATTCTCACAACTTTATAAGATTACGGTTGAACCACTGATGTCACATGGACTATTTTATCAATGTCCTTACTACCTTTCTGGGCCTTGAACTAGAAATGCACCTATTGCAATTTTCTCGGCCGATTCCGATTTCTTATTTTGTGACTTGCCGATACAGATTTTTGCAGATTCCAGTTTTCTTTCTAACTATAATTGAGAGCATATACAAACAAAAATCTATACTTTTTTCAATGCAAATAAATAAATAATAATAATATTATTTACATAATAAGAATCTTGACTAAGTTACAGATATTCTCTACAAATACACTGCAAAAATGTATAAATAATTTTGTAAGATTCATGTTTTAAATATTTCTTAAACATGCAATTAAGAATTGATGGGGAAAATACAATGATCCTTTTAAATATGAAACCAAACCACCAGTCAGTGGGGGAGTCATTTAGTCATTCGTTCATAAGATTCTTTCAAATGGCAGATTCATTCATAAACAAGGCAAATAACTGTCTTTTATGAATGGGTTTCTGCATCACTGACTCACTTGATTTATTCAAAATCTTGGATTCATTCAGTAACGAAACACCGCTGTGTTACTCGGAGACATGCAGCAGTTCTGCTGTGGCTTTGATTGGAACTATTTTCGTCAGTGAAACTTAATTTCAGCTTCTTGTTTATTGAACTACAACTGTATAAAATCAGTGTCACACTGCAATCACATTAATATCCGGGTTAAACATATTGGATGTGCAACGCAGTGTACCTAAATCATATATATATATATATATATATATATATATATTTTTTTTTTTCTACTTTACTATGCATCTATAACTTTCTATGACTGCTGTTGCACTCATTTGTTTTGATTTCTGCATGAGTCTCTCTCACATACTCACGCAGGCTGCGCAAGTGTCATCTGGCATGACGTAAATACATTATCAGTCGCCGTAAGTGTGACGTCAAAACAGACCAGCTTGGAATCGGCAGACTGACTAATCGGCTAATTTCGGTCCCTGGCCGGTCGATCGGTGCATCGGTTTGTTGCGTTGATGTCTATGCAGGGTCAGAAATCTCTCGGACTTCATCAAAAATATCCTAATTTGTGTTTCGAAGAACGCCATTTGGAACGGCATTAGGGTGAGTAATTAATGACAGAATTTTAAGAACAGATTTTAAACTTACAGAACATTTTCAAACAGGTCTCAGACTTCTGTACACCACTGCCCAGTTCTTCAAATTGTTCATATTTAATATTCACTTTAAATGAAAATGTATCTTATAAGTTGAAAAGTATAACAGGGAATTTCAACACCTCCATTCAAACAACAGCCCCGCCTTTCCGCATCCACGTGTTTGAGGAAGGAAGCTCACAAATCTTTATTTAGAGATGTGTGATTATCCCTTTCTCTCTCCGAGAGTGCATTAGAATGCACTGAGAGCAGTCATCCCTTCCTCTCCTCTCCTCAATCTCTCTCCATGCTGAAGGCCTTGTTTGTACAGCTCTCAGCCCAAATCCATTATTACTTCCTAAACTGACAAATCATTTCAACAAATACAATCTCCCTCTCCTTGCGCCGGCTGATAAGATAAATGCTGAAGTCGAGAGACGACTGAAACAGAGGTAGAGGTTCATATTTCAATTTGCAAAGCACCTCGCTCTGAATCTTAATTTGGAAGCAATAAGACAAACAACGTAACAAAAAAACTGGGGATTAAGGCCCCAGTGAGAGATAAAAGTCTTATCTAAGTTCTAATGACAAAAAGCAGACTAATTTTACTTCATCATAAGTATTTTTTTTTTTTAATAATATTAATAAATAACAGTGGCCATAATCAAATTATACTAATAATACCATAATGTCCATAGATGATTTCCAATGCTCAGCATAGACCTCAGCTTCTGTCCTTCCCCATAAGCCAGTGTTTGTTTTAATTGTGACCAATGAAAAAGGTCATAATTAATACCCCAACACAGACACTGATAAACAATTCCAAATTGCCACCATAATCAAATGATGCAAACATCTACGAGTTACAAAAGTTCACAGCCACAACTGACAATTTCTTAATTGTATTCAGTCATTCATGGAAATTT
Source organism: Labeo catla (assembly GCA_012976165.1). Classification (NCBI taxonomy): domain Eukaryota; kingdom Metazoa; phylum Chordata; class Actinopteri; order Cypriniformes; family Cyprinidae; genus Labeo; species Labeo catla. The sequence goes on along the minus strand of VONZ01000020.1, from coordinate 1,718,542 downwards.
TATTAACATGGAGCTGATGTATCCTGCCCTTCCTCTGTCACAACACCAGGGATCTAATTTCATTATTTTCCACAAGATTTGCTTGACTACTGCCATGATTTTAATGCCGGTGCAGTCCAGATGTTTATGCTATTTAAATTAGGAGGCAAGGCCTGTTGGGTAAACATAATTAAAGAAAGTTTAGTTTTTTTTTCTCTTGCCCTCTCTTTGTCTCTTCGCCTCCCCTCTCTCCGTCTTCGTAAGTTTACTTCATTAGGCAACTTTCATTTAACTCCTGACGCCACATGGCCCTCCCATAAAGAACAGTCCTCCGCAGATCTGTGAACGGCTCACGGCGCCGTGAAGGAGCCTTATGCACATCAGCGCACCCGCAACGCAGGCACGACAGCAGGCTGGCGAGAGGGGTCAAGGTCTCTAGGTCCACAGAGGGAGGAATATTAGGTGCCGCTGTTTACATGTTTGCTGTTTTGCTATGAAAACAAACCTTGCAAAATACTGACATAAGCTAACAGTATATCCCATATGACTGTAAAAACAGCTATTTGAGGTTTTTCCTTGGCTGATGTTTAAATCTACATTTCCTTTATCTAAAGCAATTTGATTATTTACTGTACCTTGAATGTGTTTGTTTGATTGTTTGTCACAATATACACAAACACATATGCTAATATTTGCAAGTTATACAGTTAACTAAAAAAGTAAAACTATATTTTAAAAAAAGTGTTACTGAACACAAAATGGTAACACTTTACAAAAAAATGTCATTCGTTAACATTAGTTCATGTATTAACTAACATGAACGAACAATGAACAATACATTTATTACAGTATTTATTCTTCGTTAATGTTCATTAACAAAAATGCAGCTGTTCACTCTTAGTTCATGTTATTTCACAGTGCATTAACTAATGTTAACAAAACTTTTGCTTTTAATAATGCAGTAGTAAATGTTTAAATTAATATTGAGATTAAAAATGCTTTAGAAGTGTTGTTAATTCTTAACTAATCAATGTTATCTAAACTAGTTAACTGATGTTAACTAATGAAACCTTACTGTAAAGTGTTAGCAATAAAATAAACATTAACTGAAATAAAACATATATTTAAAAAATGTATTTTAGCTAGTTGCCAAAGCAACATTTCTCATTTTCTATTAGTTCAACTTAATGTACTAAAACAGTATTATACATTACAATTCTAAATTCTAATCCATATCTGGTTACATATATTCTATATAAATGCATTTACACTGCATAAATAATTTTATAAGATTAATGTTTAAATTTAATGTTTTATAAGTAAGTCCTTTAGTCATTCATTCAACAGATTCTTTCAAGCAGAGGATTCATTAAAAAAACAAAAGAGACAAGTGACTGTTTTTATGAATGGGTTTCTGAATCACTGACTCACTTGATTCGTTTAAAAACATGGACTAATTCAGTAACGAAACACCGCTGTGTGTTGTTCTGAGAAATGCAGCAGTTCTACTGTGGCTTTCGATTAAAACTATTTTTGCTAACGAAATTGAGAAAACAGTCAATATTGTGTCTAAAATGTAAGTCATTTAATTTTAACTTCTTGTTTTTTGAACGACTATTGTATAAAATCATGTTTAAAATATTTTTAAAACATACAAATAAGAAATGTTGGGAAAAATGCAATGATACTTTTCAATATGAAACCAAACTATCAGTAGGTGGCGGCAAATGACTTTTAATGAGTGAGTCATTTAGTCATTCATTCAGCCGATTTATTCAAACGACAGATTTATTTAAAAAAAAAAGAGGCAAGTGGCTGTTTTTATGAAATGAATAGTTTTCTGAATCATTGACTCTCTTGATTCGTTAATTATGGACTCGGAATGGAACACAGCTGTGTGTTGTTCAGTGACATGCAGCAGTTCTGCTGTGGTTTCGATTGGAACTATTTTTGCTAACAAAACTGAGTAAAAAACAGTCAATATTGTGTCTAAAATGCAACTCATTTAATTTTAACTTCTTGTTTATTGAACTACTATTGTATAAAATCAGTGTCACATTGCAATTGTGTTGAAATTTGGGGAAACGCTGTACAATGTTGTGTACCTAAATCATATATTGTAAATATCTTCTTTTTTTTTTTTTCTACCGCAGTATGCATCTATAACTTTCTATGAGTGCTGTTGCATTCATTTGTTTAGATTTTTGCATGAGTCTCTCTCATTCAGGCTGCGCAAGCCTCATCTGGCACGACACAAATACATTATCATTTGGCGTAAGTGTGACGTCAAAACAGACCGGCTTGGAATCAGCAGACTGACCGGCCCGTCACCGGTCTGGAGCGATCATGCAGAAAACCGGATAACTCCGGTCCCCTGGCTGCATCTCTATAAAATACAAGCAACTATACATGCTTTAACTAACTAACTAAATACTTAAAAAAGGGAAAATATATATAAAAAAAAAAAAAAAATCCTAAACATTATTACAAATTATACTAATATTTCAGTGATAATAAAATAACACTGGTTTGTGAATCAAAAAATTAAAGAGTACACTTCAATAAGAATAACTATCTAAATACATACATACATATCTATTGATGAGACTGCCAATAAAGTTTTAAAGTAACAGGACAAACCAGTAAATATATGTAAGAACTGTTCAAATATAAAAAGTGTAAAACTTAGTGACATAAAACATGAAATGTGCTGCAGAAAATCAGTGAATAATGACTTACGTAGTTTTTACTCTTTTCAGAAAAATGAAAACTGTTGCGTGAAGCCACGCAAATATGTTTGTAAGGCTTCACACAAGTTTTATTTTATTTATGTATTTATTTATTTAAATTTTTTATTATGATGGCCTGTGGTGACTAAAAACAAAAAAAAGAAAGAGAGAGAGAAAGAGAGAGATAATTGCCCTTTAAAGGTGAACTGTTCCTTTAAGCGCGGAGATGACAGAGATTAGGCACAGAAACAATTACATAAGCATCACAGCAGGGCAGGTAGCAGATACAGCATATGAATCTTGCTTTGATAATTCACATAAAAGCATCTGCATTTCTCATCGCTCATACACACGCATGCTTTCTAGATGGTGTCGAGCATTGTGCTGCTGAAGCAGCTCCGGCATTCTAATTTCAATGACTTGTGAACCCTCACCGTGCATTAGTTTAAAAGTATCATTGAGGTCTAAGCCGGTGATGAGAGCATTATTTCTCCTGTTTAGCGAATACTAATCAGCCGTCCTAAAGCGCGAGCGTATGTGTCTGTGTGTGCGCGCGGAGGAGCGAAAGAAATGATATCACTTATGTCAGAGTGCTAATAGGCCCAGCCACACTCCAAATTTAATTTCATAAGCCAGCGTTCTTGATTTTTTCCCCCCTTTTCAGATTAGTGACTAACAATCTATTACAGGCAACATCACAGACAGTGTAATACAAGAGGTCATTACAAGATTACGTAAACTCCAGACTTGCATTACCATTCCACATCCATTTACATGATGATTATTACAGCAGAAATTAGAGCGTGATTAGAGGGCCCAGTAGCCTTTGCTCTCCGCAGACACATCTGGGCACACAGCAGAGGGGGACTGACCATTTGTGCCAAGGATTTATAGAAGCATGTCGGCATTTGTTTTGTCAGCGTGATCGCAGCAGCGCCTCGGTCATAAAACCAGTCATTCCGCTCGCGTTTCCCCACTGCGGGCCAAAGCGTTCATTTAGCATATTTGATATAAACACCTATTCTTTCCCGCAGCCGCGAGGAGGAGAATAAAACTGCTCGGAATGAGACTCCGCCGGCGCCATACGTCCGTTTATAAGTATGCAGCGCGCAGAACGTTCGCCATACTTTGGTGCACATGAGCTGAGTAGCTGTCAAAATTACAACAGGCATCTCAAGTAATTATGCAGATTTATGCAAAACATTAACAAGAAGAATTAAAAGCACAAATGAGGTGGCTACACTTGAATTGTTAAGATTATGAATAATTACCATGAATCTTTTTTGCTCTTAATATAACTTGTTTTTGATAAACAAAGCCTTAATTATCAGAATACTTCTGAGAATATCGGTGACCTTCATTAATCTTACAAAACAAGTCTCTGGTGAGCGGCAGCTGAGGAGGCCCGCTCTCACACTGAGTACACAAATAACAAGAGCGGCGTATGCTAACTAGCCACTTCAGAGAGCCGAGCGTGCGGCCAGGTATATCTTACAGCTCAGCCACGGATGCACAATCATGCCAGGCGACTCTGCCTTTCCATCTGGGACTCCCTCATTCCAGCTACTCATTAATTACAGCCACATTTCTCACCCCATCCTCCCTTCTCTTCTCAATATGAGAGATCTGTTTTCGTCCCCAAACTCTGCTGTGAGAGGAATTGTTTCGGCGCTTCCGTTTTGGACGCCGGCGGTTGACTGCTGGCCGCTCACCCCCGACCCTCCCCGGATTCGGATTCTGCGGCGAAGGAGCCCATCTTCACCTCGGCCGCTATAACGTGTCACGCCGCCCTGTCAATCAACGCGTACCTGGCAGGTTTCTCGTCCACCCACTCAGTCTCTCGGAACAGACTGAAGGTCCGTTCGTCCAACCCCTACCACACCACTCTTCCCTTCCACGCTCTCCAGCTCCTCCACCCCTCCATCTGTGCTTCACATACTCTCCTTGTAGCTCACAGACCATGAGGATGGGGCTCACTGGCATGGAAACCTGCTCCATAACCCTCCCGCCAAAGCCCGATCAACAAATCTCTGACAAATAATGCATGTCCATCAAAAATTCATTGACATTATTTTATTTTATTTTACTTTATTTTACTTTTTTTTCTTTTCTTTTTTTTTAGCATCTGTCTCTTTATAAGACAGATATAGTGAAGGAGACCGGTCATGATTTTTAAATGATACTAAGTAAATGTACAAAAAAACACGCTGTGTATAAAAATATGTTTATACACTACCAGTCAAAAGTTTTTGAACAGCAAGATTTTTAATGTTTTTTTTTTGTTTTGTTTTGCACACCAAGCCTGCATTTATTTGATCCAAAATACAGCAAAAGCAGTCATATTGTGAAATATTTTTACTATTTAATGTCTTTCTATTTAAATATACACTTCTGTACAAAATCTTAAGACCAGGGGAAACATTACAAGTATTCACATTTCGCACTGGTGGATCATAACCAGGTTGTAAGAACTGCTTAAAAATGGCAAAAGAAGAAACAGGAGCAAGAGCCAAAAACAGAGGCTTTAGGTCCATGCTGTTCTTCTAAATGTTTTATTCAAAGAAACCTGAAAAAATTTCTACTAATACTAATAATAATAATAAACGCTTTTGAGCAGCAAATCAGAATATTAGAATGTTTTTTGAAGGATCATGTGACTGGAGTAATGATGCTAAAAATTCAGCTTTGAAATCACAGGAATAAATCACATTTAAAGTATATTCAAATAGAAAACAGTTATTTGAAATAGTAAAAATATTTCAAAATCTTACCAATTTTAGTTGGTGAGCAGAAGAGAAAAAAAAAAAACATTACAAATCGTACCATTCAAAACCTTTTGACTGGTAGTATATATTACAAAAAAAAATCTAAATTACATTATTAACACAAAATTTACAAATGAAGAGTTCATTTGCAAAAACAGATAACTCCTTTTTTAATACTTTTCAAAAATATTTTTTTTTCATTGTGCTTTACAAATAGTCTCAGTCAAACTGCAGTTGGGTTATTTTGATTAGGTAAAAAAAATAACTTAAAAATACAAATAACTAACAAAGAAACACAATAAAAACATGATAACATAAAAAACATGATTTTTAAAAATGTAAAAAAAAAGGTTTGGGGTCAGTAAGATTTTGAAACAACTTAACACTTTTATTCATTAAAATGATCAAATGCATTAAATTGATAAAAAGTCAAAAAAAGACATTTATAATGTTCCAATAGATTTCTTTTTTAAAATAAATTCTGCTCTTTTTAGCTTTCTTTTCATCAAAGTATCCTAAACTTGCCTAAAATATATCACAATTTCACCACATGCATGGTAGTGTTGTGAACACCAACGTAAATTTTAGGTTTTTGTGCTCACAAAAAGTGTTCTCGTAGCTTCATAAAATTCAGATTAAACCACTGATGTCACATGGACTATTTTCCTTGCTAAAGGTCCTTGCTACCTTTCTAGGCTATAAAATATTTCAGTTGCATTGCTGTCTACGCAGGGTCAGAAAGCTCTCGGGTTCCATCAAAAATACTGGGTTTGGATCAACATGAGGGAGAGTAATTAATTATAGAATTTTCATTTTTGGGTGAACTGTCCTTTTAATATATATGTGTTTCAATATATGCATAAGCATAGCAGCTCACTGTACCTAGAGTAGATGCACTCACCACTACACCAAAGCTCAGAAAAATGATGGACATTAATATCAGTGAGAGGAAGGTGTGTATATACTTTGCTAATTCCATAAGCAAGGCAGCTATCCACACTTTCTATCAAGCTTTGGGAAGTGTGTGTGATGACTAATCCCATTCATTCTTTTTGTTATGATAACGTGGCCACTGCACCCAAACATGCACTCTGGAAAGGAGAAAAGGAAACGAGCTATTTAGCACACCGCCACAGACACTACACTCCCTAACCAACATATCATGCATGTGGAGTACTAGCTTTAGGATCCAGTTTCAGAGCACTACAGTTATGTTCACACTAAGTTTGGTTATAAACAAGAGTGACAACTAAACTGAGAACATTATATTGTCATGACGTAGTAAATAGTCATAATTTGTTAGCAGATTGTTAATCAGTTTCAGAGCTGACAATCTCATGTACTGTGTTTTGACATAAATCACATTTGTGATTCCTGGATACATTTTTGGGAGAAAGTAATACTTTTATTCAGCAAGCACACATTAAAAGAATCAAAACAGTGTCAGTAAAGACAAAAATTTATCAAATAAATGCTATTCTTTTTAACTTTTTACTCGAATCCTAAAATAAAATAAAATAATAAAAAATAAATCACAGTTCCCAAAAAACTATTAAGCAGCACAACTGTTTTCATCTATGAAAATAAGTAAAAAAATGTTGCTTGAGCAGCATATTAGAATGATTTCTGAAGGATCATGTGACACTGAAGATTAGGGCTAGTTTTTCAGATTTAATTCGAAATTCACGAGTTCACCCTCACATCTAATCTGGTTGAGTAAACAGTAAGCATATTTTGGCGTGCTGTCCTGGGGGAGGGCTCCGAGCCCGGAATATGGCCCGAACCCAGAGAACTCCCCCCATCCCAAGTATGGGATGAGGATAGATTAAGAGTGAGGAGTTGGGGTGGAGGGGGGGATGCCGAAAAAACAGTCGAATGATGGAGGTAAGTCGGCTGTGTGCTTATATATGACTTGTGCTAGCTAGACGAGTTGCACCTGTGCAAAATTAGTTGATTATCTGATCATGCTCCTCCCGAACTTTGTTATCAAACATCATTTAATGTTTTGCCATGATTTTATTTTTTAAAAATCAAGGAATCGTGATTGTGAATAGAAATAGAAAGACCAAACGTTAGAATTAGACACTTTGACAGTATGCCAATGATAACAGAAAAGAGAAAAAAAACGATCCGACCACATGCCGGCATACGTGATTAACCGCTCACGTGTGACGTGCTCATATCGCTAGGTGCCATTCACACAGAATGCGATTTTATGTTGACAAAGATGTAACGCGGGCAGTAGAACAGGAATAAACATGCAAGAAGATGGGAGTGAACTTCTTTTAACTTGAGCGCTGCATTTTTATAATGCCGTTTCGTCCACAAGACGCTGCAAGAGACGCGAGTGCAACAGTCAAACGCGACCATAAAGAGAAAAAACAATGGAAAAGCAGCGCAATAGAACAAAAAAGACGTGAAGAACTACTACTGTATGTCTGATATTTCATGTTTGCATCATGATGACAGGCTGCAAGCTGCTGTTCATTGTTTTTACGTAACATTTATAGTTTATAATAATCTACTGGTGTCATAGCTTCAGTTATTTTAAATTTGAATTACCTTGACTTTCGAGATTGTTTTAAAGCATTTTCCTCATATTATTTCTAAACTCATAATATATATAAGACAAGTTTGTATAAGATGTACTGTAGTTGTAGATCATACATCTTTTCTGCAGAGATATTTAACAAGTGATATTTACATGATGTGTGTTGCACTTGGAATAGACTCTTCTTTAACTAGAGGGTTAAGAAATAAAAAGTCATTTGAATCATGTTGTAGTTACATTTTCAAGTTGATTAGTTAAAAAAAAAAGACTGGAGTAATAATGTTGAAAATTCAGCTTCATCATCATAAACAACATTTTCAAATATGTTAAAATAGAATGGTTATTTTAAATTGCATTAATATTTCACATAGGGCTGGCAAACGATTAATCGTGATTAATCACATACAAAATAAAAGTTTGAGTTTGCCTAATATATGTGTGCGTACTGTGTGTAATTATTATGCATATATAAGTACAAGCACATTCATGTACATACTAAAGAAATATTTATATGTAATATTTATTATTATATGTAATATATTATTTATATGAAATATTTATTTTGTATATGTATTTATGATATTTTTACAGAATTTATAATATATATATATATATATATATATAAATACAAATATTTTGTACATAACATATTTCTCATATTTAAATATATACATTAATTTGTGTATTTATATATAAATAATAATTACACACATATATTAGACACATTAAACTCCAACTTTTTTGTATGCGATTAATCGCGATTATTCGTTTGACAGCCCTAATTTCACAATATTACTGTAGAGTTTTACTGTACTTTTATCCAAACAGTTAAATTAAGATTTGATGGAAGACCTTGTGTCTTCATTAATGCTGATCATTCAATAAAGTGTACTGACTTTCTGATGTTACGTAAGTTGCCATCTTTAAAATGTACTTTGATATTTACAGCTCATATGAGAATAAAAAATTGGTTTGACTTTGATTACTTGTTGATACAGGGCATTTTATGATCCACACCTGTAAGGTGTCGTATGAATTAATGATTTGAGTTACACCCGTTACGATTGTCAAACACTTCCAGTATGAATGTAACTAATATGTGTTGTGACAATCACTTCCTGTAAAGTCTCTAAATCATCAATACCTGGATATAGCAAAACCATCAAACACTTCCTCCCTAGGCAACAAATACCTAGAGTGATCACAATTACCATTTATCACAATTTAATAACACAGATAATTGCGTTTGCGTATTGATCTATAAAAACACTATAATTCACAAAGCAGGGAAGGTGCAGGAGCGCTGGTTTACTGCTCATCTACTGACATCAATGCAGGAATACCGAATGAGTTTACATGAAAAGATGGTCGCTGTTAACCTGTTAGGCAGTGCCAGATTTACAGAGTCTATTTCTACATTTTCCCTTTTTAAATCGATAGGGGAGTCAGGCCTCTTCCGCAGCAAGAGCTGCTCATTTTCTCCACATCAATACAGCCCCACAGTTCACTCCGTTTCATCCCCCTCCTTAGTATTAGGGTGGTTTTAATAGGACTAGCCTTTAGTTTGGAGCCGTATTCCCATCAGGCGCCGCGCTTTAAAGTTATTTTAGACTGAAAGGTTGCAGTATGGAGGTGAGAATTGTGGGAGGGGCCGCCCCACAGACCAAAGCACCGCTCGACCCGGCTCCGCCGCACGCCCTCCGGGTCACACCGTGGCACTTGCACGCGGAGAAAACTTGGCATCGGCTTTCCGTGTGCAATCCAAGGTGCACACTGGAAACATACCCAGGGAGATGATTCGCTTTTTGCCATGTTTTCTGTCTTCCTTTGTTCTCGGCTCGCTTGAAGTCCGCGTCTATCGACTTAAACGGATTTAAACGTTTTCGAAATCCTGGTGCGCTCCGGTTGCGTGCCGGCCTATCGCAGTTTGATGCGAATGTGTTTTTGCATGGGTAATAAAGCAGTGTTCAGGCTGAACCCATCATTATTCTGTTAATGAAGTTGGGTTAGTTGTTTAATTTGGTGTCTGCGTGTTAGCAAGCCTGCTGTTTGTTGCTCCAGCGTGGAGTAGGGAGGAAACAAACTTCAGTGCGGCCACCATTCTGGCTCCAGCATGCCTCTACCCAGTCGCCCCTCAAACTCCCCCTTCCATCCCGAGCACCCCACCGCTTCAGTGCCTGACCCCCAGGCAAACAGATGTCCCATCAGCCCAGGCAGACAGGACTGCCTGTCCCTCCCTCACAAGGGCTCTTTAATTATTCCCCTTCTCGCACTCCTCTCTAATAAAACATTAGCTTGCTAATCGAATCTGGTGCAGCTGAATCCAGCACAGCCCTCTCAACGCACATGGCCATTGACGGAGAAAAGACACACGTAGACCTTCCCCGGTTGTCCGCGCATCAATCAACAGACGAGTTAAAGGCAAGAATCAACAAACATGTCGAATTTCAGATATGAGTGGAGATTAGCGCCTTCAGTCACTAAATATAAACCATCTGGCTCTCCTCAATGGACCTTTTAATGGGTTTTCTCGCTATCATTCACTACACAAATGCGCTCTGAAGCTTAAATGCACTCAGTGCTGGGAACGGTACTTTTAAAAGTAACACGTTACAATGTTGTGTTATTCATAGCACATTATAACTAATTGTGTTGCTTTTTATGGAAAGAGACATACTGAGACATTTGCAGTGTTTTTTCCTCATCGCCAGCTAACTGAAAGTCTCTCTTTGCTTGGTTTGGCAAATATTTTTGCGCTATTTTTCATATGTTTGTAGTGCACTGATTCATATACATTATATAACGAAAAAAGTGTGCACCAACTGTCCTAACAATTGTCATTCTGTAGCAATGCCATGGTAATGGTAAACACAAATTCCACTGAAGCACTCAACATTTGCTTTTTAAAAGTATCAGGGTAGGTTAAAGAAAAAAAAATAATATCCATACATATAAGCATAACACAAACAAAATAAGCATCAAGCTCTTATACAACAAGAACTTCTGCAATACTTGTGCACCTTAAATACAGCATTTATACTGTTAATACGGCATTGTACAATTTTGACTTTTCCTCGCAATTCTGACTTTTTTCTCAAATTGCATGATATAAACACACAGTTGCTAATTACAAAGATATAACAGTAAGATAAAAACTTGCAATTCTGACTTTTTTCTCACAATTCTGAGTTTATATCTCGCAATTCTGACTTTTTTTCCAGAACTGCATGATATAAACTTGCAGGTGTGAGTTATTCAGAATTGTGAAAACTCGCAAGTTTGTATCTCGCAATTTTGAGTTTATATCTCGCAATTCTGACATTTTTGCTTGCAATTCCAAATTTATCTTGCACTTCTGACTTTTTTCTTGCAACTCTGACTTTTTTTCTCAGAAATGCGAGATATAAACTCACAATTGAGACTTTCTTTCTCTGAATTGCGAGATAAAGTCACAATTCTAAGAACATATAACATATGTCTTTTTTCCCCTCAGAATTTATAACTCGCAATTGCGAGTTTTATATCTCATAATTCTGAGAAAAAAGTTGCAAGAAAAAAATCTGAATACACTCGGAATTGCATGAAAAATGTCAAAATTGTGAGATACAAACTCGCATTTGTGAAAAAAAAAGGTTTGAATTGCGAGTTTTATCTCACAATTCTGAGTTTATTTCTCATAATTGCGAGTTTATATCCCACAGTTCTGAGAAAAAAGTCAGAATTGCGAGATGTAAACTCACAATTGCGAGAAAAAGTCAGAATTGCGAGATGTAAACTTGCAATTGTGAGGAAAAAGTTAGAATTATGAGACGTAAACTCACAATTGCAAGAAAAAGTCAGAACTGCGAGATGTAAACTCACAATTGAGACAAAAAGTGAGAACTGCGAGATAAGAAAGTCGCAATTACCTTTTTTTATTCAGTGGCAGAAATGGGCTTCCATAGATTTATGAAATTAAAGATTTTTGTTGTTGTTAATTTGTTACCTTAAATTCAGAATTGTGAGATCAAAACAATTCTGACTTTTTTTTTTCAGAATTGCATGATATAAACTCACAGTTGTGAGCTATAAAGTCAGAATTATGAAATAAACACAATTCTGACTTTTTTCCTCACAAATGTAAGTTTGTATCTCGCAATTTTGACTTTTTTCTCTCACAATCCCGAGTATATATCTTGCAATTCTGTTTTTTTTTCTCTCTGAATTGTGAGATATCAACTCACAATTCTAGGACCATATCAGTCTTTTTTCCCCCTCAAAATTCATAAGTCGCAATTGCAAGTTTATATCTCACAATTCTGAGAGAGAGAAAAAAAAAAAAACAGAATTGCAAGATATACTGTTTACTCGGAATTGTGAGAGAAAAAAAGTCAAAATTGCGAGATACAAACTCACATTTGTGAGAAAAATGTCAGAATTGTGGGTGTTTATCTTGCAATTCGGACTTTATTTTTCATAATTGCGAGTTTATATCCCGCTAATCTGACTTTATAACTCATAACTGCGAGCTTATACCACACAATTCTGAGAAAAATAATCTGAATTTCAAGTTTATATCTCACACTTCTGAGAAAAAGTCAGATTTGTGAGATGTAAACTCGCAATTGCAAGAAAAAGTCAGAACTGCGAGATAAAAAAAAAAGTTGCAATTACCTTTTTTTTTATTCAGTGGCGGAAATGGGCTTCCGTAGATTTACATCATGAAATGAAAGATTTCTTGTTGTCGTCGGTAATTTGTTACGTTAATCATTATTTTGATACATGCACTGAATGTATCAAAAGATTCTTTCACAAAAAAAGTCTTTCTCTTAAACTACCTTGCACTGAATTTCATTCCTATTGTGAGGTTGAAGCATTAATGGCAGTTTTAAATTTACGTACACCACTTGAATATACGGTGCTTCCCGTGTTACCTGTTTTGTTACTGCTTTCTCTTATGTTAGGTGCCACTGAAGCGGAGGGGAAGACAAGCAATGGAAGGCCCAGTAAACTGACCCGCTAAATGTATTCTGCTCTCAATAACTGCTCTCAGCTGAAATTCATGTAAAACGCCAGGAACTCCCGATGCTTTTAAAAGCCACATCTGATAGTAGATAATGACACAGATTTCAGGGCCATTATGGAAGGCTATCAAATATTCCATTTCTTTTTGCATTTAGATTTGTAAAACGTCCACACAGTCCACACCTCATTCACTGACACAGTATCTGCCGAGTGTGGCGGACGATAAGGCGGTCCACAACCAACAGAGCTTAGAGGGAAAGAAAAAGCAAGATATAGGAAAATGCTTATCAAAAATGAAATGCTGGAAATGTATAACTTACCACGACAGAGATTTCTTTAATGCTTTGGAATATCAAATGCTTTAAATTCAAGACGAGGTAACAAGGTAAAGGTCAGCCTGTAAAATAACCAAAAGAAGCATGTGCAAGTGACATGCATGAAAGAAAATGTGTATTATTACTATGTTTACTTATTAGGGCCGAGCACCTGTAGTGCGAGGACCCTATTGGAATTGCTCAGTTTATTATTATTATTATTATTATTACTATTATTCTCAAAAATTAATCACATTTTTGAGGGCCAAACTCACAAAACTTTGCACACGCCTCAGAAGTGGCGAAAATTTAGGTCTGATACGGGATTCAGTAGTGGGTGTGGCAAAATGGCTCGACAGCGCCACCTGTACCCTTTCAACGGAGTGCGCCTCGAGCTACGCTTCACGCACGTGTATGAAAATCGGCACACAGATGTAACACCAAAATCTACAAAAAAGTCTCCAAGTTCGAAATCCAAATCTCAACAGCAAGCAAGTTATTTAGATTTTTCCCGGCAAATTTTGTGTAATCTTTGCCATTTCCAGGCATCGTATTTACTCCTCCTAGAGATTTTTTCAGATCAACACCAAATTTGGTCAGTCTACACTGAAATATGTTATGTTATACACTAACTCAAACATGCCATGTTGAATCTGCACCAAACTTCATATGTTTGATAAAAGTGCTGGCCTGAACACATCTACATGCTAGTATTCAGTAATAGGCATAGCGCCACAAGCCGGTAGCGGGAAGTTTGGCACATATAAATGACTTTGACATGTTCCTCCCATATTTACTGTTTTAAAAGCATACTGCCTACCGTTTGCTGTTTTCCCTTAGGCCACCGGTCGGCAATGAGCCCGGGTGCGAGGGCCCTTTCATCGCTGCTTGCAGCTTTAATTCATTTATGTATTTTGTTCCGACGGGTTGCTTAGAACCGTGTGAGTTTGCTCCCTACATTGTGCCATGCAAACGAATGCAAGGGAAAATGACTGCACCTGAAACCTATTAGTTTCACGTTGATAAAACCTTAAGATAAATGTGAAAAAAATCCTCCGACTGAAGAACAACGACTGGAAGGGAGAGAAAGAGGAGAAAATGAGAGGTTCAACAGGCACCCATCAAAAACTTCTCAGTAATGGGCAAGCATTCACCCATTGGACCAACATCTTTCAATTTATTAGCATGACAAAGGACACAATCATTTTGGATATGCCTGAATGCAATTTTCATTAACTTTGCAATGATTTATTAACAAAAGTGTCAGGAATGTAATAAAAGCAGCAGGACCCCACAAAATGCCAAAATAAAAAAAATAGAAAAAATTAAACTGAATAAAATAAATAATCTAAAATGAAGAGGAAAGAAGTAAATCAGGAGAGAGAGAAAAAAAAAGAGAGAGAGAGAAACAGACATTGTTTTGTAGCCTCAAGTCAGTAAGGTCTTGATTCCATCAGAGACATCATAGAATTTAAACTCCGCAATTAATGCAGCGAGTAAAGAATATTCACATATCTCATTTGCATAGAATTAAACAACAATTAGTTCCAGTCTTCTAACTTGGACAGTGCAGCATTTCAAGAGTGCAGATATTTGATGTAACAGCATTTAGCTTTTTAACTATATGGCTGATTATAATTGAACTATTTTCTAAATAAATAAAATATAAAACTCTAAAAACTAAATGTAATTTTTTTGAATGCTATATGATCATATCATATGCAATTATCCAGAGGTTACATTTAAGTGTTATTCAGTTATTAGAATTAAAAAAAAACCTTTAAGTAAGCATTACGTTATATGTATAAATGAGTATGTGTGTGTGTATATTATATATTATATACATATATATGGAGGCTGCGCTAGACATCATCATAATCTATTATTACCCGTCATTTTAATTTTCGTATTTTAATTAGAATAGCACATTTAATTGCTTTTACTTTTGTTCACATTTTCGTTTTTAGTCATGAACCTACAAGACAACAGCGCAGTGTTTAAAAACAACAAAATACGCTAGGACTGGGTAAAAAAAAAACAAAAAAAAAAAACGATTTCTCGATTTTAATAGATTCTTATTTTAATGAACCAATATCGATTCTTAAAATCACAATCGATCTCTTGGTCTATGCTGTTTTTAGTTGATGAATGGACAGTACTTAGTGCGTCTTCCTTCCAATAAATAGCAATAGGCTAGGCTTTGTGTTACTTTTGATAAGAAACAAAGTCTCAGATTTCAAATTCTGTCAATTTCCTTAGGAAATTCAAGTAATAAATACCATTTTGGCGCTCTTTAATGTGGCGTGATAGATCATTGTAGCTTCTGTGTACTTGCCTGTTCGTAATCAAACGCATAGGAAAACATTTGTGATAGAAGTTGCTTGAAATCCAGTGTTAAGTTTCCACAGTCTGTGATGATTTGGGGTGCAATGTCATCTGCTGGTGTTGGTCCACTGTGTTTTTTGAAAACCAATGTCACTGTTTACCAAGAAATTTTAGAGCACTTCATGCTTCCTTCTGCTGACCAGCTTTTTAAAGATGCTGATTTCATTTTCCAGCAGGATTTGGCACCTGCCCACACTGCCAAAAGCACCAAAAGTTGGTTAAATGACCATGGTGTTGGTGTGCTTGACTGGCCAGCAAACTCACCAGACCTGAACCCCATAGAGAATCTGTGGAGTATTGTCAAGAGGAAAATGAGAAACAAGAGACCAAAAAATGCAGATGAGCTGAAGGCCACTGTCAAAGAAACCTCCATACCACCTCAACAGTGCCACAGACTGATCAACTCCATGAATTGAGGCAGTAATTAAAGCAAAAGGAGCCCCTACCAAGTACTGAGTATATATATATATATATATATATATACAGTAAATGAAGATACTTTCCAGAAGGCCAACAATTCACTAAAAATGTTTTTTTTTTTTTTAATATTGGTCTTATGAAGTATTCTAATTAGTTGAGATAGTGAATTGGAGGGTTTTTGTTAAATGTGACCCAAAATCATCACAAATAAAAGAACCAAAGACTTAAACTACTTCAGTCTGTGTGCATTGAATTTATTTCATATACGAGTTTCACAATTTGAGTTGAATTACTGAAATAAATGAACTTCAAGTAATAAATACCGTTGAAAGGTAATATGTTCTCTGCAAAATTGAACAAAAACATAATATAATGTTTAAAATATAACAATATCAACTTCTTATTTACTTAACTGTTGTATAAAATCACATTGAAGCTCGTGATAGATCGGGACAAAATCAGCACTTGTGTCATATTGCTCTTGCTGCCCATGTGATATCCTGTGATATGATATATATAAATATGAGACAAAACACATATAAGGGCATTTTTTGCACCAATATCTTAAAATTTGCAGGCATAACTGCATTGAGGAGTTGTTGCCCTGCATCATATTTGTCGACAGACAACTATATGAAATATAGTGTAATAATAAGATGATGTACAGGTCTGGGGGCGGGGCCACTGCGTTAACTGTGTTAAAATATTTTAATCTCGTTATTTTTTCATAACTATTTAATTGAGTTAACATGTTAAACTGACAGCCCTAATATATATATGTATGTATATATATATATATATATATATACACATACATACACACAAAATCAATTATTAATAATTCAAGTTAATTTAAATACTAATTATTTTAAAAAAAAATCCTATTAATAGAATAGAGATGCATATGGAAAGACAAAGCACTAAACATCCTTATCTGCCATGGTGTTCATTCTCACTCACAGTATCACACGCATGCAAACACACGTGCATAAACCTGACATCACATGCACACATATGCTCTATGAGAAGGAACAGGACACCATATTGGCGGTGGTGACAGTTACTTGCACATGTGAGATGGTTTGTCTCTTGGTGGGGGGCTTGTGGCAGTTGAGATACTATTTTATTTTTTCTTACTTTTCTTTTCCATTTTTTTTTTTTAATACCAACACTCCCTCGCAGTAGCACTGGCACAATAATAACTCTAAAAATATGCAGAGACAAAATAGAAAAAAATCATCATCTCTGCATTACCTCCTCCTTCAGTTACTGGAGATTACCATCTCTAAATGTGATTTTCATCATTTACTACTTATTAAACCTCGAGAACCAAATATTTACAAAACCGCCGGAGCTAAAATTGCTGGAAGAACTCAGAATAAAGCACTCATTTCACAGAGGAACAAGAAAAAAAAAATGAAATGAAGACTAAACATGAAGGTAGTTATTGAGAGTCTGCAGCGACGAGGGAAAGAGATGAACGGAAAATACGTTACAACAAAGAGAGCGTTTGTTGCTGCTTATCAGAAGCGCTATGTGGACTACAGGGGCTGACACACATATTAACGCAACTGTGAGTTAAGGTCCCTTAGTAGTACACTCTTCACACCCCAGAGCCTCTCCATATCATTAAGATTTTATCAATTTATAATCCGCCTGAAAGAATAAATAATAAACTGTAGAGTAAGCAATCTTCAAAAGGCACACAATCCCTCCCAGGTGAACAGCCGTGAGACACATAAGTCACTGCTAAAAGTTTGAAAAAAACGACCCAAAAGTGATCAAGACGTGGAAACGGTTATGCTCTCTTTTCTAAGCAGGATACTGCATGACTTTCTGTGTCCGCCGCTGTTTTTAAAACTTTTTCCAACACATATTTCTTCCCCTAGAACGATAGTCATCAACACAAACATATGGCCTCCAAAGCTATGCAAATAATCAGTGCAAAAATGATAGCGCCATCAATCCGATTATCCGAACATAAAACTAATTTGTGCTCCAGAAATACATATTTACCTGTGTTCCCCAAAGGAAAAATGCCTGGTAGATTGAACATAGCTTGGAGTAGGGCAAGAACAAAAAAAAATAGGAAAAAACACCATGTATTTCTTATATATAGTCAACTTTTAGCAAAGCTTATTCTGGCAAAGGTGGCTGATGGATGGGGTTCCTTTTTTAAGCCCTTTCAGGGAAAGAAAATAAGCTCAACGTTGCAATTTACCGAGCCATATAAATCAGCCTGTGACCACAAATAATTCTGCGAGGGGAGAATTTATATGTTTAATTACACAGTGCAGGTGCCAGGCTTGTCTTCCTCATTACTCTAAGATACATAAAACACTCAATAACACGTATAGCAGCAGGACAATGGGAAGACAAAGTAATTAGCTGGCTGTTATTTAATAAGTTACTTCTATGAGCCGCTTCATCTTGCTCGAGTTTAGCATACTGTATTTTGCTCCGGATCGCCTTAATATACATCGCCAGGGTGTTCTTTTATTCCGTCGGTGGTTATTACCTCCCGTTTTTTTGTGCTGGAGCCCAACAGTGGAAGCCCACGGAGAGCAGGATGAATCCGTTTTCCGAGATGGGTAGGTATGTTCCGCACACCTGAGCGACGTACACGGGCACCGGCGAGCAACGGGCAGCAGTGAGCCAGTTCCAGCCGTTGTGTTTTACCCCTGGGCCTGGAATCATATCAAAGTCGAGCAGCATGCCAGTGTGGGTGGCAAGGGATTCAAACCACAAGGTCAGGGGAGTTCAGAAGAACAGAAAAGGCCCTCTCAGGAGAGATAGGGCAAGAGAGGAGGAGTTGGGGAGAGAAAGAGAAAGAGAGACTGATGTAAAAGCCACATGTGCGCAGGGCCTCGTCTCTCTCCTTCTTCAGCTTTCCGCAGTCCAGCTGCCCTCACCACAATCCCAGCCTGGGGATGTTTAACTACCCAACGCAGTCAGGGGCCAAGTCGCTCTCTTTTCTTTCGCCGTATCTCTCTTTCTCCATTCCAAAACCCACAAAGTCCTGAGTAAACACAGTCCAGCCTACCTCACTGGCCGTTTTCTTCTCACTGGGCCCGGGGCTGTTTAGAGACCAGCCAAACCAGGTCCGGTTCCCCCTCCCTGCAGGCCTCACACGAGGCCTGACCTCACCCGCTCGCGGCTCCCACACAACGGGCTGCGGGTAAGCTAATATAGGCCTCTCTCACTCACACTCACCCACATGGCCGTGTTGGACTTGGCCGGCGCTGGTCTGGCATGAGTTGACAGGCGGGCAGCAGAGGGCCGTGGGAACAGCTTGGCGAGGTTTGATGTCCGCGGGGCCGTTTGGATACGCTGAGCGTTTTTAACAGGATGTCATGGACTACCTGGCCCGCTCAATCTGTTTCGGCACGTCTCGGCAGACTCGGACTGGGCACTGGGCCGGACACAAACCATTTACTAAAATGCCACATTTACTCTAACCACAGTAATTACTTGACAGCAACAACACGGGTGACCATATTTGACAGACACACTCAAAGGGGCATACAAAAACAGATCCTGGTGTGGTTAAAACACAAAATTGCACTTGTTTAAACTCGTTTATCCAGGTGCTGCTGCTGCTGCGGCTGCTTTTCTTGTACAGTATGTGATTCTTTGGATTTGGAGTTTGGAAACACACCATAAGTCAATACATTTCCCCTTATGGACATTAGCTGTGTAATAAATAAAATGGAAAGCACAGTCATTATTGCCTGCTGATACAGTTGAAGTGGGTATGCATGATTAATATCAGCTATAGACTTTCAGATGGCAGATATATCGAGGCTGTACGGAAGACACAAGCTTATTGATTACTTTGTTGGCTTCTCATGTAAATACAATTCTGTTCTATTGAATGCACATAGGAAAACTACCGGAGTGTGGTGAAATATACTAAATCATAGGATTGTCACAGCAATGGCTTAGCAGTTAGGGCATCATTCCTTGTAGATACCTAGATCATTCTATAGAAATGTCCCTAGCCTTTACAGAAATATTACACCTGAAAAACACTTTAGGGTTGCAATTCTTTGTGTTTTAAAATGAAACAATATGTTATTTGAACAATTAGACCTTCCTGAGCTAACAATGTGGCAATATTTGTTTTTTTAACCTTTTTAACTGTCACCCGTCCCCGCCTAAGTTGCCTAAGTTTACTCTATCTTACAATTAAATCCTAATCTAATCATGACAAACTATATATCGTTGTATCATGTTTATAATAATTTATAGGCTATATTAATTGAAAGTTTAAAACCTCAAAATGTGTCCTTTGATATCCATTTTAAAATCTGACATTGTATTACCATAGAAATGGTACTTTAATTCATATTAGAAGATGTATTTGCTCATGAATTTAACAATTTAAGTTTGGATAGTGCATTTTTACAACTATGTTCAAAAAAGGGGGCTAAATTATTTTGAATTACAAGCCCCACAATGTTGCTCGTCCCCACAGCAATGTACAGAGGGAAAGTGCTTTATTAAAAAAAAAAAAAAAAAAAGGGTTTCTACCATTTAAATTCAATAATGCATTCGTAACTATCAAATATATGATATAAGTGGCATTTAAGAAAAACAAAACAACCAAAAAAAAAAAATGCTTATTTAATATTATAAAATATATAATGAAAGTAGTGGTTCCCTGGAGTTGTATCACTGGTGTTACCGTTTAACAAAAATGGTTTATTTTGAAATAAATATCACACTGCTGACCTGACTTCCTTCTTCCTATTTCCTAAAGATCTATGAAAAAGGCCCATGTTAAGTCCACTGTCTCTTTTCAGTTATCAGAAATCTCAAATCTCACAGTTATCTCATGATTTCATATGAAGCTTTTAGTTGAAGTCACTGGTGTGACCTGCTTTATTGTTAGGGAATTGTAAAAAACAAATGGATTAAATTACTTAATTTAGTGAGTATACCATGACTGACAACATGTGGTTTGATACCTTGCAAAAGCAATTTTTTAAAATGCATTTTTCATGAAAATTGTCAGTCACTGGTGTTTACCTTCCTTATGGGTAAATACATGCACAAAAAGATAAAAAAAAAAAATCAATCATTAAGCTGTCATTTATGTGTATTCATGAAGTCAATACCTATCAATAAAAGTGGCCAAAAAGGCTAACGTCATTATTTTTGCTCTTATGAACAAGAAAAGATAAATGAAACAAGACAAGACAAAAATATCACCAGTACGAGTGCACCTGTAAAACCATCAGATGCTGTGATTACAATCCTCAACATAGAGCCAAGTACTTTAAATCATCTTTAACTATGCTTTTTCAAAGTAATTACTTTAAAGGAGACCTAGTATGACCCTTTTTACAATATGCAAGTCTCAGATGTCCCCAGAATGTGTCTGTGAAGTTTCAGCTCAAAATACCCCACAGATCATTTATTATATCATTTTGAAAATGTCTATTTAGAGTGGAAGCAGAAACACTCTGTTTTGGCACATGGCTCTTTAAATGCAAATGAGCTGCTTCTCCTCACCCCCTTTTCCAGAGTAGAGCTGTGGCTTTATAGGTCATTCCTCAAATCCTCTGTCAAAAACATCTGTTATACATCTGATATACGGTTTCCTGAGTGCACACATCCAAAGCACACACACAGAAAGCGGCTGTCACATGGCATATGAGTATTAAACTAAGTTCTCTTTCATGTCTTATTGCACTTAAACTGTCAAATACACAAAAGCTTAGGTTAAAAACAGACATGTGTTACAAAAACAGTCAGTTATGTCTGTGAAGGTAAACAGCTGGGAAAGAAATCGCATGTTTATATTAGTTCAGTGGCAGCAGAGTAATATACAGTAAATAAATCAATAAATCCACTGCTTTTTTGTTTCCTCTGAGGCTGGGACTCTAAATATTGTTCTGTGCTCGTCTGTGCAGCCAAAGACAGAACAGTTAGCATGCTTTGCTCGAACTTTTACCATGGCGTTACAACTGGCACATACAATGGCGGTGCCATGGGGTGGAAACTTGTAACATTATAATAAGATCCCATTTTTACGTCACAGGGGAGCGAATTCTGAGCAGCTTGTCTTTTTACAAGTTTGCAAAGAAAGGCTTACAAAAAATGTACTGGGTTGTTCTTTTTCATGTTTTTTGGGTTGGTATAGCACACAGAAAAAGTCAGATTTCCATCTTTAAATGTGGCAAAGCAAGTTCATTTGGAATAAGAAGAGAGAGGAGGTCTAGTAAAGGTTAACAGATAAGCAGGATGGATAGAATGGGACAAGATGGACTTGGCACGGATTCTATAAACACTTTTAATAAACACAAGCACATAAACGCACGAGAGAGAGAACTTAGTACACCAGTAGTACACTAGCACAACAGTTAAAAATCTAAAAAAAAGTAGATTTCATTTCTTAATTTTTTGTTTATTTCTCGAAGTGATAGTTCAAACAAAACGTCATTCTAAACCTGTATTATTAAAAGCTAAATGCACTTAATGTCCAAGTTTTCTAAAGTCATACTCACTCATCATATATGAATATACGTAAACATAAATGACTTCTAAAAGGCTGAGAGACAGATTCTTCGTACAAAGATATTTTATGGCTTTTGTATCATTTGTGCTGTTTCAAACCTGTATGACTTTCTTCCAGGATATAATATATATTTTATATATATATATATATTTTTAATGTTGGGAACTAACCAAGTTAGCAAGAGCCTCAAAAGAGCAGCATGAACATTCTACCTAAAATCCTAGTTTGTTGCCCACGCAGGAAAGAGTCATATGGGTTTGGAAAGACATGAGGGTGAATAAATGACAATTTTATTTTTGCATGAACTGTCCCTTCAAGATGCAAGTGAGGCATGAGACATGCAGAACTCAAAATCACCCAAGAGGACACGCAAATAAAAAGTACATGACAATTTAAAGCATGCATTGGTTTGTTACATTCTGAGATGCCTTCCCCCCAATTGAGGCACCTCTACCACTGGTTTCCTGGCAGAAAGAAGACTATGGCAGGACTGAGCTGGACCAGGGTTACTTTATAATGAGAGGAGGCAACACTCACAGAAGACTGTCAGATAAACTAAATCCCACCAGTGAGATCGGCCCTGAGAGTGGAGGAGGGAGGAAATGGAAGCAAGGATGAGTGTGTTGATAGAAGAAAGGACAGCATAGGATGAGGAAAGACAGGAGAGACAGATGACAGCATCAAGAGCCGCTTGCCCATAGCACTCGCTATCTGAGAGCATTGCATGATGGGAGATGGGCTGACAAGGGGTGTGAGGTTACCGGAAAATGGCAGAGTAAATGCTTGGTTTCTCACTGGACAGCCAAAAACGCGAGTCATTTTAAATAACCAACTAATGAACTGAAAACATACAAAATAAATTTAAATAGCATATTAAATAGCTCACCCTGCCCTAATTATTATTTAGATAACGTCTACACATTTTAAAAGCAAAAAAAAACAAAAAAACAAAATAACACTAAAAATACAAAAGAACATAAAGTAAAAGAAAGCTGAAAAGTGTAAAAAAAAATCTGATTGGGAATTTTTTGTAAGGACACAGATTTCACAATGGGTTTTTCATGCAAATTCGACCAGTTGACTAACAAAATGCTGCTTGGTTTGAAAGTGACCTCTGTGTGAGAGCTGCTGTGGGACAGTGGACAATGGACCTTTTTGGTCAGCAAAATTTCACTAATGTAACTGCGCTGCATCTGCTTGTCTGATAAGTGGTGGGATAACCTGTCTGAAAGCAGCCATTACTTTGACAATTCTGTATGGTGGTGCTAGTGGCACAGAAATTGCACATTTCACCTTTAGAGGTTGTGTAATGGAGAGACCCTGATTAGGATAGATGCATATAGTATGTCAGATGCTGGGAGAGGCAGCGGAACCAAAGCACAAGGGATGTTCCGCAATTCCCATTCCAAATTTGCTTTAATCAGGGCAAAGAACCCCCAACCCCTCTCAGTATCCCACACATCTCACCGTCCGCCTCCTGCACAAGACCCAGACACTCCCCTGACCCACTTTAACACATCTGGGTCAGTCAGTGAACTCCAATGCACACTTTAACTACTGCAAGTGTCATTTTAACATGAGCAATGTAGGGGAAGCTATTCTGAATAGCTAACTACATTGAAGTTATCACAAGATGTATGCGTTGTGGTATTCTCGTGAAAACATGTCAAAGAGTGACACAGAAGAGACATTGTTGGATAAAGTCATTGTTGTTGCTTCCTTTGCACACAAGAAGTATTTTTTCATTAAATTAAGGTTGAACCACTGATGTCACATGGACTATTTTAATGATGTTCTTACTACCTTTCTGGGTCTTAAACATGGGAGTTGTGTTGCTGTCTATGCAGGGTCACAAAGCTCTCAGATTTCATCAAAAAAATCTTAATTTATTTACCACTGTTTTAACCACTCCAAAAGTGACTCCTGCTGGCAGAAAATGCATTTGTTTTTGTTGCTGTTCACTCTTTTTTTTCTGTTTTCTGCAGCAACTCTGAGAACTTTTCATATTCTTCATCCTGTCTGAAGGACTTCTGTTTCAATCTATTAAGAATAATTAGCCTATGTAAAGATGAGTCTGAGAGTCAGGTTTATTTGAGAGTGATTTCACATTTCTTGTTTGTATGAAGGCTAAATACAAATAAAAGGTGAACATTAATTTATTTGTGCCATTTTTTTCTTAAATATTATATTGTTTTTAGGAAGAGGTTTCATAGATTTGGCAAATTCATTTTTCAGAAGTTTGTAGGTACAGACATCTGTTGTGGGCATTCTTTGGAGTTTTTTTTTTTAAATAATGTTCACATCGATATCAGAATTATATCATATTGAAGAAATGTATCGTAATATAAATTTTGGCAATATCGGCCAGCCCTATGTCATACCCTCTTCACACCATCATTGGTTTGCTTTCGTCAGTTCCGTGACGAAGCTAAAGCTGAGTGATGTTCAAAAATCAATCAATGGTTGACCGTCAGCTTGGTGTGTCCGGGGCCTAAAGAGATAGTTCACCCAAAAATGAAAATTCTGTTATTAATTACTCACCCTCATGCCATTCTAAACCCGTAAGACCTTTGTTCATCTTCGGAACACAAAGATATTTATGATGAAATCCATAGCTCTCTGGCCCTCCATAGACAGCAAGGGACCTACCACATTCAAGGTCCACAAAAGCATCAAGAACATCAACAAAATTGTCCATGTGACATCAGTGGTTTGACCGTAATTATATGAAGCTACGAGAATACTTTTTGTGCACAAAAAAATAAAATAACTACTTTATTCAAATCTTCTCCTCCACGTCACCCTAGTGCCATTTTGGAGAGTACCGTGATGCATGCGTGTGCGTTGATCTGCACATAAACAACGTATGTGCATGGTGCGGCTGATGTAAAACACATGCGCTGCACCTTGTTTACATTCATAGGAAAGTACAAAAATATCTTAATTTGTGTTCTGAAGATGAACGAATGTCTTACGGGTTTGGAACAACCCCTGATAGCACAAGTACATCTTGGAGATGTCTATTTGATGTCTGCTTTTACATCTGTAAGACGTATTTTTTAGAGTGTTTGCTCATCTGCAAACGTCTATAAGACGTTTCCTATCAGATGTCAAATAGACGTCTATTAGATGTTTTTAAGATGTTTATGATTTAGAATGTATGTAAAACTGACATCTTACAGACGTCTGTCAGATATGTGTACACAGCAGATGCTTTTCAGATCAAGTGATCATTAACAGACACCTTGCAAACATACATGTGCTATCTGGGACTTGAGGGTGAGTAAATATCCCTGATAGCACACGTACATCTCGGAGACGTTTATTTGACGTCTGCATTTATATCTGCAAGACGTACTTTTTAGAGTGTTTGCTCATCTGCGATACCTCTATAGGACATTTCCTATCAGATGTCAAACAGACATCTATTAGATGTCTTTCAGATGTTTATGATGTAGAATGTATGTAAAACTGACATCTTACATACGTCTGTTAGATGTTTGTACACCCCAGATGCTTGCCAGATCAAGTGATCTTTAACAGACATCTTGCAGACGTACGTGTGCTGTTATGACAAGTTTCATTTTTGGGTGAAGTATCTCTTAAACACTGTGAAGTACAAAATCATAGTAGTTCTCTTTTCTTTTTCACCAGGCAACCTGGTCCACTTGTGTGAACTCCCACAGATACAAAGAGATTCATTTGTCCAACGGGATTTTAAATGCAGTTAAAGATCAGACATGGGTTTTAAAAAAAAAAAGACAGTGTTTATGTTGGTTTGAATCCCAAAATGAGGAAGTGATAGATCCAGCAAATAAAAACAAACTGCTACCGCTCAGCCCAGAAGGGCTCATGAAGGCTTGTGAGGGCACAGGGGAAGTGATTAAAGACCCTACTCTTTCTTTCCTGCACTTCCAAATATAAGTTACGTTTGATGTCTGTGTGAGGGCGTTTGTAACAAACACAAGAAAAGCAGCTTTTCTTTTTTTTCTTCCTCTCACTTTGGATGGGAAGGAAGAACGCAGGTAAATGACACAGCTGTCCTTTGCCCATGGCCTCTGGCGATCTATCCTCTACAAAACTACCCATAAAGAGCGAGGGAAGTGAAGAGAGAGAGAGAGAGAGAGAAAGAGAGGGAGAGAGAGAATGAGCCCATTTCAGCTAAGGCTTCTGGCTACAGTGTTCAAAGAGCCGTGATATTGAAATAAAGAGCGAGCGGGAGCGGCGGGGTTTGGAGCGATCCATAGTGGGGTATTGATCAAGGTTAGCACTCTGTGAGAGAGCGCATCATCCCTACCGCGCCGCTGGCTGGAGGGCATCGCACACACACACACGCACACAGTCTTCACTAGGTGTCTACTCTAAAAACAGTTCTCCACATCTAAGCTAACAAGGAAATCTCACGGGCCGGTCCGGGCTCCGGGGAAGACTGAGAGAAAGGGAAAGAAAAAAAAGGAGAGTTTACAAATAACTTCTGAAAAAGGAAAAAATAACAGTGGATATTGAGAGCTTGATCAAAAAACCCACTCACTTCAAAGTGCAAACAAGTAGCCACATGGCCAGTGACAAATTACAAACAGAGGCGGGGCGGGGGGGGGAGAGAAAGGAAAAAAAGAAATGTTTTAAAAACTGATTTTAAAATAAAATAAAATAAAATAAAATAAAAGTTACATTGTTACATTTATGTTACATTTGTTTTTAGGAGCACTTGTGAAGAAAATGTAAACGTACAGTTAAAGAAATATCAAAGTCAGAAATATCACCTTGTAATGGGAAGGTTTTTTTTCTTACCTTTGTAAATATATTTTTGGTCACAATATATAATTTTATCAGAAAAATAAATAAATAAATAAATAAATAAAGGTAAAATGTATACAATAAACATAAAAATGTGCAAAAATAAAAGCATTCTAAAGTATAACATAATATTAAAATGATATATTTAATGACAAATTATTACTTAATATAATAAAATAATAATAATAATAATAATAATAATAATTATTATTATTATTATTATTATTATTATTACAAAACTACAGAATAGCACAAATGGAAGTAGCCTATAGGAAATCTATCTGAAACAAATAAACAAAAAAAAGAACATTAATAATAATAATAATCCATAATAATAATCGTAGTAGTAGTAGTAATAATAATAATAATATTATATTATTATCATCATCATCATCATCATCATCACCACCACAAAACTATGGAATAGCACAATGAAAATATAGGAAATTTTGTGTGCAGTGTCTGACTAACAAATAATAATAATGATAATAATTATTATTATTATACCAAAACTATGGAATAGCACAAATGGCAGTAACAGAATTTTTCTATTAATTAAGTGACTTAAAAAAAATAACAAACTAATAATTTAAATAAAACTATGGAATAGCACAAATGGCAGTATAGGAAACGTTGAATTAAGTCGCTAACAAACAAACTGAGAAGAAGATGATGAAGAAGTAGATGAAGAAGAAGAAGAAGAAGAAGAAGAAGAAAAAGAAAAAGAAGAAGACTTTATATATATATATATATATATATATATATATATATATATAAAAATGTATGTAATACATTTTTTATAATACATTTTAAGAAATGTTTGGCCTAATTTTTAACAGTAATGGTAAAGTGGAAAGAGACAAATGTGACCCTGGACCACAAAACCAGTTGTAAGTAGTATGGGTAAATTTGTAGCAATAATCAACAATAAAATGTATAAGTCAAAAAGATCGATTTTTCTTTTATGCCAAAAATCATTAGGATATTAAGTAAAGATCATGTTTAATTAAGATATTTTGTAAATTTCCTACCATAAATATATCTAAACACCCTCAGATTCGAGATTTTCAACTAGTTACATCTCAGCCAAATATTACCCCATCCTAACAAACCATACATCAATGGCAAAACTTATTTATTCAGATTATGTATAAATCTCAGTTTGATAAAATTGACCCTTATGACTGGTTTTGTGGTTCAGGGCCACAAATGGAAGAACATTTTGTATTAACTAACTATTAACTAACTAAATAAATGTCTCTTTATATTTATACTATATTTATGTAGCCACTCTTCACTGTGGACATTTCTCCACCAACTTCATGACAAATCCACCAGGGAAGCTTTTTTAAACAAATTAAGAACTATTATGTGGAGCTCTAAACTGCCCATTTTGTCCTAATGTCCATGCTAATCCTCACAGCTCAACAGACAGACAGGGGCTTTGCTCTTCAGCAAGTGGTTCAGCAATTACAAACGTTTTCCAGTTTAAATACTGCAGCTGTCTTGACAGCCACATTCAACACAACGTTCCCAGCATGGAACATTCCAACAGAGAAAGTGCACGTGGTTTTGAGGGATTATGGACCAAAACCACACGCACATGTAAAAATCCCTGTAGAATAGGGTATTTTCAAGCCTGGCATGTGTGGTTCATCATAATTTGGATGAATTTTTACGATCTTTTAAGATCTTTCAGAGTTAACAATATTGAATATGACACTTATTTTGTCAGTGCTATAAACCTTTTTGTGTTATAAAAAGAAAACTCCTTAACCCATTAAAAATGGAACACCAGAATAAGACTGTAATTGGCCGTTCCAAGAGAAAAGTAATCACCAACCGCACCAGCCTCAAACAAGTTTTTGTTTTTCTCTCTATAGCAGGTGGTTTATTGATCTGCATGACAGCAGTAATGCTGACAGTGATAACTGTACCATTAAGAGTCTTGCTGAAGCAAGATTATACTGGTGAGAAGTGACCTCTTCAGTCAATGTGATTTTTAAAGAAGGACGGGGAGGATTTACACACTCTTTCACACAAGATGTGGGACCACTCAAGTTTTCATGTGCTGTGTAGAGAAATGTAACCTGCCAATTCAGTCTTGAGCCTCTTGGCAGGGTAAGAATCACAGGGCACACTGCCCTCATAATTGAAAAAACACCCTACAAAAACAGAATCTCTCATCCTAAAGAAACACGAGTGGGTTTCTACTGACAAAAACAATAAAGTAAAATAAAAATACACTGATATAAGCAAAACAGGGAAATCTGTTGAAATCTGTATTATACATTTCATAAATATTAGCTCTGTAAAGTAATTCATATGCCAGTTTAGATTTAGGAAATGTTTTATCTGACAAATTATTTTACACTACCAGTCAAAAGTTTTTGAACAGTTAGATTTTTAACATTTTGTAAAAGAAGTCTCTTTTGCTCACCAAGCCTGCAATTTGATCCAAGTTACAGCAAATTACAGCAAAAATACTAAAATTTTGAAATATTTTTACTATTTAAAATTGTTTTCTATTTAAATATATTTTAAATTATATGTACATTGTTATCTTATTATAAGCAAAACAGGGAAATCTGTTGAAATCTGTATTATATATTTCATAAATATTAGCTCTGTAAAGTAATTCATATGCCAGTTTAGATTTAAGAAATGTTTTATCTGACAAATTATTTTACACTACCAGTCAAAAGTTTTTGAACAGTTGGATTTTTAACTTTTAAGTCTCTTTTTCTCATCAAGCCTGCAATTTGATCCAAATTACAGCAAAAATACTAACATTTTGAAATATTTTTACTATTTAAAATTGTTTTCTATTTAAATATACTTTAAATTATATGTACATTGTTTTAAATTATAATGTTATATTTTATTATATATGTAATTTATTCCTGTGATTTCAAAGCTGAATTTTTGCATCATTACTTAAGTAACATGAACCAGAATCATTCTAATATTCTGATTTGCTGCTCAAAAAAATGCACTATTATTATGTTGATATTTATGTATGTTTTTTCAGATGAACAGAGATTTCAGAAGAAGAGCATTTATCGGAAATAAAAATCTTTTGTTAACATTATAAATGTATTTATAATAATTTTTGATCAATTTAAAGAATCTTTGCTAAATAAAAATATTAATAATTTCTATAATTATAACTATTATAACTACAATTCCTTCTGAAAATAAATAAATAAAAATTATATATATATAAAATATATATATAGAAAATTGTATTTATTGCATTTATATACTACAATACTATAAATTAGTATTGTGTTGACAATTCCAAATTTTCAGCAGCCATTAAATATCACATGCTGATTTAGTGCTCAAAACACAAATCTTTTTATTCTTCTTATTATCAATGTTAATAACAGTTGTGTATCTGTGTATGTTTTCTCTGTTTGTTGTGACCTTGAGTAAGGCGCTATTCATTTATTTATTTATTTATTTTTAGGATTCTTTGATGAATAGAATTTGTTTGCAATAATATAAAAAGGCTTTAATGTCAAATTTGATCAATTTAATGTGACCTTGCTAATTAAAAGTGTTTTTTTTTAAACAAATGAATAAACAAAAACAAACGGATATTACTCTGCTCTTGAATTATCGATAAAAACATTGCATTGTTCTCCCACAGTACCTGTCAAGACTTCTTGCAGCACTGCTTACACTGCAACATCAAGAAATAAAGACGATACACTTACATACGACCAATAAAACTCCCAGAATTATAATGGGCTCCCTACCCTGTCACAAAGCTCCAGTAGAGATAATGGAAAACCAGATTTGGCCAGAGAGAAAGATCAGACATGGCAAAAGCCATCTGAAGGCAGTTCCCTCACAGGACCGTGTTAGGGAGCAGAAGTGATTCTACATTCTCTCTCGTTCTCTCTCTCTCATCTACTTGTCAGAGAGCAGTCTGGTCACTCTAAATGGATGGAGAAATTCCCTGCTTACTCATGCATACCGCTGGCAAATTGTCCCTCTCAGATCCCGGCCCTGCCGTGTGATTTGCGCAAGTCGCTGCTATGTAGAGTCTCTGCCTCATATTGGAAAAGGGCACCGCGGAAATAGACAAACTAGTCCGAGAGGTGCATTTGAAGAAAATTATATCTTTCAGGGCTAGCCGACGAGTCTGCGCAAAGGAGAAGCCACTAGGAGAAGAGTGAGACGCCTTTTAGTGGCGACCTTGGCAGGGGAGTGGGCGGCCGGCAGCATTTCGAAAGGTCTCGCTAAGGCTGTCGTGCATGTTATTGTCATCATACTGCGAATTAGGAGGCAAAGGAGAGCGAGAGACGAAGAAGAAGAAGAAAGTCGAGAGAGCGCCTAGGAAATATCAAACAACCTTCACCGAGCTAGCAAACAATTCTCATGAGAGATTTGAGAAGAGATCCTGGTTTCATGGTGTAACGGAGTCCCACACTATCATCACAGCTCTTTTGAGGGGAGAGTGTGGGTTTGCGGTAGGATGTCAGGTACAAAACATGAAGGAAGGGGATGTTGAACACACGGGTGCGAGTTTGTGGGTTGCTGTATCTGGTGCTGCCGTTATTGCATTGAATCCCACCTACAGCCTTCCATTTAGACTAGGTGAGTGACTGTGGGCCGAACAATCTTCCCTAATATTAATAATGGCTTCATGCGCCCCCTATGGACTGTGTGATTACCCCCCGGCACGTTCAGGCGTGCCACGGCACTGCACAACGAGTGCAGATTATTAATGCTTTTACCAACTTTGCCTCCAAGATCATCTGTAATAACAGAGAACATCCGTTAGCACTGAATTAGATCAATTAGACGGCACTCTTAAAAGAGGTTACAGAGCAATTCATAAATGGAGCTGTGAGGAAAGGCAAGAGCGAGGGAAAAAAAAAAAAAACGAGCCATGTTATAGTCCATGAATAACAATGAGAAGGTATTAGACAGCCTAATAGCACCGGATCATGCACAGACCTGTTGAGAGCTTCAGTCGCACTACAGGAAAGATAAACTTGGTCTTGTTACCAATGTGATTTATGCCAAAGACAGACAAGCCTCAGGTACTCGCAATTGTGAGCTCTCACACACACAGATATACTACTATGAGCTTTAACAGACACTGTATATCAGGGGTAGGCATGATCCAAGAGGGCTGGTTTCTAAATTTTATTCCCAGAATTGAGTAATAATATCCTATTTTACAATGCTTAAGGAGCTAGTATGTTGTATGGCTATCAAAATTAAAGAAACAAAGTGCATTTCAGCAATATTAGGAGTACTAGAACATTTGTGGAACAAATATTTAATTTACTTGAGGTTCAACTCATTTTTCCCAAAGCCAAACTGAAAGAGACATAGAATCTGTATCTTAAAATTGCATTAGATTTATTGTACATTTTCAGGTTGTCAGCCTTGTAAAAGTGATAAATAATACATTTAAAATAGAAGAAAAATGCTTAAGCATAGAAAATAAGTATAAAACATAAGCTTATAAAATAAGTACAGTTCAAAAGGTCAAAAGTTTACATCCCCCTTTCAGAATGTGCAAAATGTTAATTATTTTACCAAAATAAGAGGGATCATACAAAATACACAGTCTTGTTTATTTAGTACTGACCTGAATAAGATATTTCACATAAAAGATGTTTACATACAGTCCACAAGAGAAAATAATAGTTGAAGATATAAAAAAGTTTATATCCCCTTGATTCTTAATAGTGTGTTGTTGGTTTAGTGATAGTTGTTAATGAGTCCATTTTTTTCCTGAACAATTAAACTTCCTGCTGTTCTTCAGACAAATACTTCAGGTCCCAGCATTTTTGTGTATTTGAACCCTTTCCAACAATGACTGTATGATTTTGAGATCCATCTTTTCACATTAAAGAAGGTTCAAACACTCACTGATGCTCTGGAAGAAAAAAAAAACATGCATTAGTAGCCAGGGTGAAAACTTTTTGAATTTGAAGATCAGAGTAAAAACTTTTTTTTGTCTTCTGAGAAACATGTAACTATTATCTGTAGCCTCTGAAGGGCAGTAATAAATGAGGGGGAAAAAAAGAAATTTAGGCAAAATAAGAAAAATGTACACACCTCCATTCTGTTCAAAAGTTTCCACCCTAGTATTAAGAATCAAGGGGATTTAAACTTTTCAACTGGGTCATTTTTATAAATTTAACTATTATTTTCTTTCGTGGACTCTATGTAAACATATTTTATGTGAAATATCTTATTCAGGTCAGTACTAAATAAACAAGAACATGCATTTTGTATGATCCGTCTTATTTTGGTAAAATAATTAACATTTTGCAGATTCTAAAAGGGGGACGTAAACATTTCACCTCGACTGTACACATATGAATTTTCAGGTTGTCAGCGAAAAAGTGACAATGAATTTAAAATAATAAAAAAAAAAAAACAAATTTTCTGTTTGCTGTTTATAAAATAAGCATGTATATAAATGTACGTGCATATATTAATAAATAAATAAAATAAATGTTACACACATACTACTGTTATGCTGTTAAACAGTAAAGACATTTATAATGCTACAAAAACCTTAATAAAATTTAATAGAATGACAGAATATTCAAATGATTCCTGGAGGATCATATAATGTTTAACACTGGACTAATGTCTCATACATTACATTTTTAAATATATATAAATAAGTTTATAAAGTTTATAAATAAACCAGTTTTTTTTTTCTATTTTATTGTAGCCTAATAATATTTTGTTGGCCAAAAACATTGAAAAATTGCTGTGTCATATTGCTTTTGCAGTGTAAAGACTGCTTAATTGGAGGGAAAATAGCAGAAGCAACAGCAACATAAATTTATCATTGATTCATAATTCATAAACCACACTGTAGAGTTATACTGTAATTCAGCATTAAGGTGATCCAAAAGGCAATAAAATCAAATAATAATAAAAAGGAGAAGGAAAAAAGTCAAACCCAAATACTCTTTTATAAGCAAACCGCATTCATCATGTATTTAACATGTATTTACAGAGAAATTCTGCCACATAATATCCAAACTCTCTTTTTTCTGATTTGTTTCTTCTCTTAGTTTAAAATCTCTTGATCTTTAATCTCGGTGCCAATGCCTGTAATAAAGATTATGGCAGCTAGCTACTGACAAGTCAGTTAAATCTTAGCTGGCTGACAACTCTGGCAACAAAAGTATTTGAATATAATTCTCAAAAGGGAAAATGTTTTAATAACAGGCAGCCAGCGTGAACACAACCACATTGGAGGGTCAGATTTGGCGGCCACTGACTCGCATTAAAATGAGCAAACAAAGCCCAGAGTGTACAGAAATCCTCATCCAAGTTGTGTGCATCTGACGGGTGTATATTAACCGTCTGCGGTGATAATGCTAGTAGGGGTTGTGGATGTTTAATGACACATCAAAGCCACATGACGGGCCCACAGAGGCACTGATTTTACAATACCACACTTAAATCTTCAAGCAATCCGCATATGCCTAAATCAAACTGTCTGTGCACGTCGTCTGCTAAGTCACCGGTTACCTGCTATACCTGTCTTAAACATCCTAACGGTGCACAAGTACCACTCCCAGCAGTCTCACTCGACAGGGCTGAGTTGAAGTCAAAGGACGGGAGAACAGATACACAAAGAGCGAACGCACTGCCCTCTCTGCTGCTCCACTGGCTGTTCAGACCGCTTTACGCACACTGCAGGCTGGCTAATTATCATGGGGTTCTATGCTATCCCCCCTTGCCCCCCTCCAATCGAGCTCAGCACACCCCCACATCCCCTGCGGGCATGGGACGCAGTGACAGTAATCTCCCTGTGACAGCACTTGGACGTGCCGTCATTAAGCCGTCCGTGTTATTGAGATGATAGCCCTGAGAATGTGGCCATCGTGCCAAAGAGAGCGAGCGATGAGCTGCTCTTCCTCTCCGGCTGAAAGACAATGAAAAAGAAAAAAAGGGAGGACAGACAGTTTTCCTCTTTCCCAAAAGCCACACCAGTTTAATCTGTGCTTTTAACATGCTCTTGCCAAGGAATATTTTACAGTCCGCATGTTGACTTAATTAAACAGAAAATCGACTTAAAAATATCTCCTCCATAAGAAAACCCCAAAACAAATCTGATTTAAGAATACGCAGACAGGACGCAAACAACAAGCGACAGTTAAGGGAGTAGTTTACACATTATTTACTCACCCTCATGTTGTTCCAAACTAGCATGGTCTCCTTCTCGCATTTCTCTTTTTTGGTACAAAAATGATATATTTTGTAGATTATCCTGGCTGTTCTTTTCCATACAATGGAGGCAAGTGAAGTTTCAGCAACTAAATTCCCTCCAAAAAGTTTGGAAGGCCAAAATCATTGACAGAACAGCTTCTCTGATGACGCATATTAACTGTGAATAAGCTACAACAGGTAAATATATCAGCACTGTGGACAAAAAAAATGATGCTAGAGCAGCAATATGCAAAATTAGTTTGTCTGAAATATCACCAAGTGGCTCGTTGCCAAAGAACTTCACTTTGACTGGTTTAATTTATTTTGTTTATATTTATAACCGTGGAAAGATGTCAGTACACACCATTTTTCAAGCACAAGTCCACCAACTTTAATTTACTCTCCTGTCTGGTTTGTTTGTCGGAGATTGGAATGGCAGCTTCTCGATTACGATTGGTCAGATCACCTGTCAATCAAACTTCTGACAATGAGTCAGTTACCCATTTGTTTGGGTTTTCTCTCCCTTTGTGTGTGAGGCAGAATGAATTTCAAGTTTTTTTAAGATTTATTGACTATTTGCTGATCTTTCTCTCTGCAGTAGCTCTCAAATCTCATTTGTGTGATGTAAATATGCACATTTTAAAATCTGAAACATCACGGTTAGTTGCCAGACACTTGGAAAGCAATGATGTTTGGCATTTTGACACATCTTTATGTGCCCAATTTAAATATACAGCATGTGAATGAGACAAAAATTTAAAATGGCTCAAAAAAATTTGAATATAGTGCACATTCATATTTATACACCATCTGAAATCTGAATAAATAAGCTTTCCATTGATGTATGGTTTGTTAGGATGGGGCAATGTTTGGCCGAGATACAACTATTTGAAAATCTGGAATCTGATGGTGCAAAACTATCAAAATATTGAGAAAATTGC
The DNA here is from genome assembly GCA_012976165.1 of Labeo catla. NCBI lineage: Eukaryota > Metazoa > Chordata > Actinopteri > Cypriniformes > Cyprinidae > Labeo > Labeo catla. The sequence continues at coordinate 1,681,926 of VONZ01000020.1, read as the reverse complement.
CTTTAAATTTGTCAAAATGAAGTTCATAGCAATTCATATTACTAATCAAAAATTAAGTTATGATATATTTGCGGTATGAAATTTACAAAATATCTTCACGGAACATGATTTTTACTTAAAATCCTAATGATTTTTGGCATAAAAGAAAAATCGATAAATTTGACCCATCCAATGTATTTTTGGCTATTGCTACAAATATACCTGTGCAACATAAGACTGGTTTTGTGGTCCAGGGTCAGATATGCAATACTTTTAGCCTGACAGCCCTTGGCAACCATTCACTTCCACTGCATGGAAAAGGGCAGTGTGAACATTCTGCTAAAGATTTCTTTTTTGACAAGTGATGAACAATTGGAAATTTCAATTTAACGTGTCAAACTGTTTGATAAATTGCAAAACCAAGTTATCCTAAAGAAAGAACAAAGATCAGATGAGCGACAGAGTGAGGGAGAGAGAGGAAAGGAGAAAACTTTCCTTTCCCCCTCCTCTTCTCTCAGAGTCTCAAAGTGCCCTGACAGGGAAACAGATGGCAATTTAAGCAGAGAATTTATGAGCGCCACAATCTTAATGTTGCATAAAGAAAAGAAAAAGACTCGCATCAAGCCCACTGACAAATGTACTCGCTAATATTAATGCACTCCTCATTCATCCAATATGCTTCCTAATTGCTTTTCTGTACACAGTAATATGGCACCTGCTGCTCAGCCCTTGCTCCGGCGTTCAGGAACCAGGCAAGGCATGGGCCGCCACTGGCCCTCGCGTCGTGATGGATGCAGGGCCGTGCATCACGCACCGAGCCTGTCAGGCAGCATAATTAAAATTTTAGACTTACAGCCGAGAGAGAGAGAGGGAGAGAGGGAGGAGCGGTAAACAATCAGACAAAAAACACGGCCACTGCTCAAAGGCATCTTCACAGTCAGTTCACACACTCTGAACACCTCTAGAAGAGTGACTGACACAATCACACACAGGTTCACACAAACAAGTCAGAATATGCACATGAACAGCCACAAGAACCTATATATATCTGTCTGAAATAGCATATAGACTAGAGAATTTGATGACTTCCTCAACACCATTTCTTAAGATCACTACCTAACAAAAAAAAGGGGGGGAAATCTGCTTAAAAGCTATTTCAAGTATCAAAAAGCTTATATTATTACAGTTAGCAATCATCATTACGGGTGAATTTCACAAAAGTGGACAGGAACATGTGTTGTTATTTTATTTTTATTTTTTTATTACTTTATTTTTTTGGAAAAAGAAATCCTAATTAACTAAAAAATTATATTGTTATTTTAAATTGTACTGTTAGTTCCTGTATGTTTCCAACATTCTTTGAATTCAGTTTCCAAGATCCACTCTTGGAATCACAACACATCGGTTAATTGTTATTCAAGTAAAGAAATCCTTGATTTCTCTCTCACTTAAAAATTATACTCACTTTAAATCTCGTTCCACTGCTCGAACCTGTGGTTCCTGCATGCTGAATAAGTGTTTGAGTGTGGAATTACACCTTGCACAGAGTCATTTGGGATAATGTAGATCCTCCCTATAGCTCTTGTCATTAACTCTATAACAGCTGCTGTTAAATGCACTAAATTGTACTATAATGAGCAAGTGAATTGCAAGCAATTACATAGTTAAATTGAATAAATCCTCAGAGCAATAAATTGTCCTTTCTCTTTACTTCAGATTTAATTGATGCATATTCATATGGAGACCCACGCATATAATTCTCAGGGAAACAACGCTGTCTTCCATTTAGATAGATTCACTAACACTTTCAAGATCTGGTATTAACACCAACTACTAAAACAAATGTGACCCTGGACCACAAAACCAGTCTTAAATAGCACAGGTATATTTGTAGCAATAGCCAAAAATACATTGTATGGACGAAAATAATTAATTTTTTAAGGTTATTAAGTAAAGATCATTTTCATTAAGATATTTTGTACATTTCCTACTGTAAATCAATATCAAAACTTCATTTTTGATTAGTAATATGCATTGCTAAGTAATTCATTTGGACAACTTTAAAGGTGATTTTCTCAATATTTAGATTTTTTTGCACCTTCAGGTTCTAGTTTTTCAAATAATTGTATCTCAGCCAAATATTGCCCTATCCTAACAATCCACACATCAATAGAAAGCTTATTTATTCAAATAAAATAATAAATAATTTATAAAAATAAAATCTATTTTTAAATATATAGGTCTACAACACACCATCTTAAAAGGGATAATAACAAGCATTTTTGGATTTTTCAATATACAAAGGTAAAACTGCATATATAAATACAAATAATAAATATGATACTTTATATGTGACCCTGGACCACAAAACCATAAAGATTAATATTTTGAAAATCTGTATTCTGAGGGTGCCAAAAAAAAAAAAAAAAAAAAAAAAATCTAAATATTCTTAGCAATGCATACTACTAATAAATAATTACGTTCTGATATATTTACTGTAGGAAATCTACAAAATATCTTCATGGAACATGATCAGTACTTAACATCCTAATGATTTTTGGCATAAAAGAAAAATCGATGATTTTGACCCATACAGTGTATTGTTGGCTATTGCTACAAATATAATTGTGCTACTTACAACTGGTTTTGTGGTCCAGGGTCACATATCTTTAAGTTTATTTATCTTCATTGCTTTTTTCCCCTCGCGCAAAAACAGTTTGCGACCATTATACACCCTTACTATGAATCTTACAGGATTTTCACACTGGGCCCATTTTACTGTCTTCCAAATTTGACTGTGATTGTTCCCAGTACCCCCTGCAGCGTTGGTCTGGTTTCAGACTCACTTGATTCTATCGAACCCTGGTGCATTTGCGTTGATTTGCAATTAGACTACAGACTTACTCTCGTTCATATCCAAGGTAAATCACCATCACTGTCGTCTCCTACATGGGTTTTGTTTAACTAATTACATCATCATTGGCTAAAATGGATGTTACTTTACTTCCTGAATAAGTGTTTGGTCTGCTTTTCACATTCACACACTTTGCGCCATAGTTCCACTGTAGCCAAACTCAGACTACCTCCTACACGTAGTCTTGAGTTCGGTACCGCGGTGTGCTCCTGGGTCTTACCTCAAATGACTTGGCAAGTCAAGTTTCTCAACACCAAATGTCTGTTGTTCTCCAGTGATTTTAGAAGAAGCAGTTTTGGAGCTTGGTTCTGAAAAACAGTATTGTTACAGTACGTTTTCATAGACAAATTAAAATTTTGACCGGTCAAGATATGCTCCCTTTAAAAGCAAATTGTTAAATCACGATCATGATTTTACAAACAGAAAAACCACTGGTGTGATTTAATGTAATTTTAATAAGACAAATAAAGAACAAGAGAACTGATTTGCAAAGCTAATTTTATAAAAACTATCCTACGATCATTTATGCCTATACATATTCTAACTCTTCTCCATAATTCAGCACTCTAGTATGTTTAAAATGCTCATATACACACACACAAAAAGGGTTCAACAGCATTCTCTGGCTCTGGTTCTGTGTCAGGGACTAACTCTGTTATGTGTGTAATGGGGAGTGTTGTGCACCTGAAGGCACTTGTCAACACAGGATCCCAGGAGCTGGCAGCAGCCGGGGGCCCCAGCGCCACACATCTGCTCTACCCACTTCCAGTGGGCACACATACCAAAAACACAATCCGTTCAGACACACACATGCGCAAATAACCACTCGTTTAGCATGAAAGGCAACAAAAACTTTGTTTAAAAAAATATATATATATTTTTTTTTTAATTAAATCAATATATATATATATATAGATAGATAGATAGATAGATAGATAGATAATTTATCTCATTTGCATCTCATCAGGTTTTTTTGTTTTTGTTTTTCTTCAAGTGTGTGTAACAAGGACATGCTTGGCCGCAGCTCTTTCCTCAGCCCGTGTAAAACTCGCGCTCATACCGCCACACACGTAGCATTTAACACAGCATGGGCATGCGTTTGCACATCTCAACACCTTACATTACTGTGCTCATCTGTGCAATTGCATTCCTGAGACAGCTGCAAGTTCCTGCCCACTTGCGCACATCCCAGATAACTCTCTCTGCTTCAATGTCACCACAATTATACAACACAGGCACGGGACCAAGGTCCGGTTTGCAGGCGTGAGGTAATAATTGGGTTGTATTTTATGGTTTGTGTATTTTAAGATTGTGAGAAATAGCTCGGCCGAATAAATCATTCATACGTTTAGAGTGATTACCGGAGCGAGAAGAGGGGGGAAGCTGGATCGCCCAAGATAGATTACCCATAATGCATTTCAAGAAGGCAACTAATTAGCAGAAGAAAGGTCAAGTAAAACCAGAAAGTGATTAGAGAGAGGAGACAGAAAAAGAGAGAAGAGAGAGAAAGCGAGCGAGAGATGTTCGCATCTCACATACGTTTAGTCACTTTTGGAACGTGGCCAAATTTTTTTTCCCCGCCTCGATAACTGAAAGCAGTCGCTTCAATATTTAATGAAATGCTTATGTTGTGGCACCTGGACACATCCGCATCCACAGCGACCCGCTGCCTCCCAAGTGGGTCATTACTGTAGCCATTTGCAAAGGGCACGGGCCTCTCTCCTCCAGCAATGATGCCAGTCTTCGGGAATCTGCTGCAAAAACAGCAGGGGACGTGGGGGCGGTGCCGTACCCATCCACCGGGAGGACGGAGCACCGCTGCAGAGAGGAAAAAATAAAAAATAAAAGAGGCAACAACAACAGCCCAACGTTGCACCCAGAGCAAAGCTACTCCCACTGAGCCTTGCTACGCTACAGCCCGCAGCCAGGCTTCTGCTGCCTTCTACGCCCAGAGATTACAGCGCACTGCCAGCGCAGGCACGGCGGACGCATTTCTTCTGGCGCATCTCTCCTGTCAACAGCGAAAACACAGCTTTGCACTGGCACCATCCGCTAAGCGCCCCCCCTTCCCCCTTAATGATCCAATGCATCAATACCTTCAGCCATCAACGGGGAGCAGATGTCCTCCGTTACCGTATCCTTGGCCGGGATTGGGAGCGCTGCTTTAAAAAGCATTAGTCTCCAGGTCCAGGATGGCTGTCTCACCGTGGCCCGCCACCCGCTTCCACTGGCAGGTGATCCCGGGGCCTAATGGAATTTAATTACTTCAGCCACATTAATCATGGCTACAGTGGAACAGCCACTATTTCATCTCCACTCTTAGGGGTTATTAGTACAAATACACTGTCAAACTGCATTGTGGAAGTGGCATTTTAGGTGTCATCGCCTGTACATTTATTAAAATCTATATCAATATCTTTCAGCGGACACTGCTCTCACCACCCCCCTCCTCGGTCGTCTCCCGTGCACATTAGGGTTTCAGACAAAGTTTCCTGGCATGAAGTGACACCGGTCTGGGAAACTTTTCCTTCATTAATTCTTTCCTGCCACTCCTGCCCGTCGTTTGACGATTGATTGGACGTGGCTGGCAAGGACAGCGGAGCAGCGCTTCAAGACAACATTCTGAAATAGAGACTTCATGCCCTGACTCGATGGAGGTGTCAAAAGCATTACTCAATTCATTATATTATTAATGGTCCGATGGTCACCAGCGTTTTTCACAACAGCAACGTTTTATAGATAATACCTGGCAACGTATACCTAAAACATTTTTTGGAAATTTACTTTTTATTATTTGTGACCCTGGACCACAAAACACCATAATAAGCTGAATAAATAAGCTCTATTTAAAAAACTGGAATCTGAAGGTATAAAAAAAAAAAAATCTAAATATTGAGAAAAATCGCCTTTAAAGTTATCCAAATTAAGTTCTTAGCAATGCATATTACTAATAAAAAAAATTAAGTTTTGATACATTTACAGTAGAAAACGTACAAAAATATTTTCATATTGGCATTAAAGAAAAAAAACGATAAATTTGACCCATACAAAGTATTGTCGGCTATTGCTACAAATATACCCATGCGACTTATGACTTGTTTTGTGGTCCAGGGTAATATTTACCTACGACAGTTTTTGTTTTTTTGTTTTTTCGCCCAGGAAAATAATTTTATTTAACCACCCATTCGCACAGAGATGTTTGTCTCTACAGTAAGTTTCTGCTGCTTAAATATTGGAATTTTCCTTTAGAATTTCATTCTTTACAGAAGTTAATTTGACTTGGTAGAAAATAATCAATGTTCCCCCCAAAATTTACAGTGTTTTATTATCTCTAAATACTGCATAGCAGTATATCATCTCTACCACATTAACACACCTAAATAAAAATAGCACTTTACACACACATTTATTTCTAAAATCACTCAGCCAAGGACCAGGTGCTGATTTGTTCTGTTTTAATTATTATTTCTAGCCTTGAAATAAAAATCAATAGGTAGATTCTCCAAGCCCTCATTATCCTGTTTCATGTATTTCATAGTAAAATAAAAAAAGCCACAATAGTAATATGTGGAATTTGAGTCCTGCTGCTCTCAAAGCGCGAAGGTCAGGGAAATTAATTTTACTGACTGTGGAGGTGAGGAAAGGAAAAAAGGTGAAACCACAATAAAAAAACTCCTGCTATACAAAATATTTCAACAGCAGGTAATTCAGTACTCGCTGTTCCATACGTTTCAATATTTCCTAATGCAAGTCTCGCATGAGGATTCGAACACACAGCGACAGCTGAATTAGACGAGACCAGCAATGAGAAATTCACCTCGCTACAGAAACCTTAACCTTGTGCATCTCTCACCAACTTCCAGTTTTTGTTTCATGTGACAAAATCACTTAAAGGCATACCTGAAGAATTTCAAACAGGCTATTTTGTAGACAAGCACCAGTTTAATAAATACACCAATAGACATCACAGCAAAAAGCCCACTTGAGAGGCAACTAAAATCAATCCAGAATCAGGTTTGAATCAGGCAATACAGTTCTACAGCAGAAAAAAAAAACCTAAAGATTTTGTTTTACACATAAAACATGCATGCATTCAAAGCAAGTGATGAGAAACAGCCTAAAGCTCTGCTTTGATGAGGATACACCTATCAATAAAAACATAATGGATCTGGATCAGAGAGCTTGTTAGTTCACTCACAGCCAGACCAGAACCCTATAGCACTAACAAAAGAAAGCATGCGCTTTTAACAAAGGCATATGCATAGTGAAAGCTTTGGGCTATATAGATTACTATACGATTTCTAGAACCTATGCTTGCGCATGTGTGATGTTACATGAGGGGGGAGTTGTGTTAATGAGGCTCAGGTAGCCAGAGAGGCAGCTGGGCCGCAACAGAGGATTCTGGGTGTGAGAATGCGAGCGGTGGAACCCTCTGGATCCCTGCCACTCATCTGGCCACCTTCCTAACCAGGGCAGAAAATCAAACAAGTAGGAAAGAATTAAATAAAAGCAAGAAGAAAAATGATTTCTTATAAATAGCAGGCTTCGCCAGAAGGCATAGGAAATGAGAGCAGCGAGGCGCAGGAGAGGAGCTTGAGCTTGACACGGGTCTTAAAATTGAGAGGGGGCGGAATCAGGGACCTATTGCGCAAAATGGCTCCAACCAAAGCAAGGATTAGTGTTCCTGCCTCCACAGCCAAGATTCTCCAGAACAACTAATCACCTTCAAGTTCTCTCGTTTTTTTTTCTTCCCTTTTTCCTCCTCACTGTCTCTCGCTCTCCTTCTCACTCCCTTTCTCTCTCTCGATCCTCTTTAAAGTATCATTTCACCCCTCACAGCCATTATGGCTAAAATTAAGCAGAGAGTGTTCTGCCAGCGCCGATTAGACACATCCCTAGATCCGCACTGAGGAGAAGGTGTCATGTCAGTTACAGCTCTGAGAAAAAACGTGCGTCGCCACGACGGTCTACACGGGCAGACAGAGAAAGCGACGTACATCTGTGCCACCCAGCGAAAAGACTTGCGGCGAGAATAGTTTCGATTCGGTTCAGAGGGCTAAAATATCAGCCGGCAATTAGAAACGAGGAGGAACGGCGTACAAAACAAAGCTTTTGTGCAAAACCGTTAATAGACTTCAGCGAGGTTTGAGTGAACAAGTGTTATACAATTCAAAATAAAGACAGATAATCTACTTTCAAGTGAGCTTAATTAAACTTATCCTGCAAGAATACAAATGTACATTTGTTTACGGTCGTATGAATATTCTAGTAGCTAGAATTCGCTTGAATTCATTTACTACAAAACAACGGTTTGCATATCAGTCAAAAGCATGCGGCGATCAATTAGCTTAATGCAAAGAAACAAACAAGCGCTTCTTTGTTGTTGCTTAAAAATACAAAATGCAGACATCAGCAAATCTCACATTCACACTTTAACCCACTTACAACAAAAAGCCAGAGAAGAAACTGAAGTTTCATAATTAGCTGTTGCAAGGATGAGCATAAGAATGCGTGTTTACTTCATCTATAAGCAGACGGAGTGTTTGTACACCTGTTTAATGTGACATTCTGCAAGAGATCTGCATCTCACAAGCACGGCTGCGCCCGCAAAGGGCAGCGATGATATTGATAAAACAGACGTTTTATAATCACAGTGATCTGGAGAACTGCACTGCCACAGGAAGTTTAAATGAGGCTTAGATAGGTCACCTTCAACTTTAAGAGTTTTGTCTGACCTTTAGTTCTTTAATGTCGAGCCGCTGATTTCGAAAGGGAAAAAAAAAAAAAAAGAGGAAGAAGGATGGCTGTATGATTTCTCTCCAGTCCTATTCAGAGACAGATGAAATGGGCCCTGCATACTTGCAAATGACTGGGAAATATGCAAGTAATTTACCGTTAAATTCCATAACAGGAAAACCTAATTGTACAGCATGTCCAGCCTAATTGAATTGTTCTACAACTGCATTACTGTTATGGAAATAATACTGACAGGAGTGATAAGAGATTGAACGAGAGACACTGAATGGAGAATAAAACTATTAGGCTAAAATAATTTTGTAAAATCATACACAGAAAGCGTTTTGGAAAACATGGATGATCTAAAAAATCTAAAATGAAACTCTAAATAAATTACTATAAATGAACAATTGTTAGAATAATAATCATTTTGATTATGTTTATGGTTATACTTATGCTTATGCATGCACTAAAAATAAAGAACAGCAATTATAAAATTAATTAATAACAAATGCTTTTCAAATTAAAAATAGCAACACCACTCATCCAATCCAATGTTTTAACTTGCATATAAACTACATATTTTTAAATGTTTGCAATGTAAATAAAACACTAAATAACATGCTCATTTGTCAAAAAAAACTGAAAACTGCTTGATGCACTTGTAAAAATGCCCTTTTGCTTGCTCAGACTTGAAAGGCCTCCCTCTGCTGGTCACAGACTAAAGTGCATTTGACCCTTCCACCGTTTTCCTGCATTGGCCTCTGTCAACTAACAAAAGCAGCAGCCTGTGTCAAACCAGGCTGTCAATTTCGTAAAAGAAAGGCGTGTTTGTGAGATGCAGGATGCGCTGAGCAAACGCATATAAAGAAAATTTGCATCCACGCTTGTGTGCACCAAACACATTCAGCCAGTAAATACATGCTGCCAAGCCTTTCTTACAAAACAAAAAGTACACAGAGATGCATACATGTATGCATTTATAATGCAAAGATAACTATGTGCTGAATTAAATCAGAATACTTTTGTTGTAATAATTCTGCTGTGAATATTAGCCTTCGTTTGATTGATGCAAAGCACACGTGGTTATATTGAAAAGCTTGAGTGATAACGTCGAATCGGAAATGTAATATCACCAGCGTTTCCAAGAACTGCTAAATTTACATTTATGTTACACTCTGACTACAAAAAAAATCTCATTAAATCACATCACTCTTAAACACCGGAACTGTCTAAATATAATGAACCTTGTGATCTCAAGCCACAGTATCTCTTTGACACCAGGTTGTTTCAGCAATGATAGGTTAATGTAATTTCTCTTTTGTTTTCATTCAGTCATCACGGAGGAAATGTCCTTCCGCGATGACACGCCGATGGTGAGCAACTTCATTTCAGCCCCGGAATATCTCACGCATGTGACAACACCTTCCTTTGTTGCCAAGAGTGTTGAACTGCTTTGAACTGCCGACTGACAGAATAGGGAAGCCATTCCAAACGCAAATGTAAATTATTGTTACTTACACGTTTAACCCTCTAGACACTGTCCTCCTATGTGGAGGAATTCTGAAATCATGTTGCCCTCTTTTGGCTGGCATGTGCGACTGCAGATTCTTTCCTGACATAATTACGGCTGCTTGAAAATGGGCAGATTTTTAAAAAAGGATGAAGGTGTGCCATCATGATATGATTAAAAAATGTTAAATGTGAATGTGAGATATTTAAAAAAGAAAAAATCAAATGACGGTGTTACAAATATAAAGGTTATGACCTTGCAGTTCCCTTACATAGGATGGTACAAAAAAGATGAATCTGACTGCCACGACCTGTAAAAAAATGAAAGCTTGAAAAGAAAGTGACCTGTATTCGCCACACTAGGCCAAACTACCCTGTAAAGGTCTATTAATGAATATTTCCTTTTCATACTAAGTCTATTCCGAACACAGTGCTTTCGTTGCTACCGTTTAATTTCATACTCACTCGCTTTCTCCGCCTTCCTCTCCCTCACTCCTCGTCAGACCTGCGGGTCACTCCAGCAGGAACAGGAAGTATCCGTCCTCCTTTCCAGAGCTCACCCCTTCGTCAGTTTCCCCAGCGTTCTCCCAGCATTCCAGTCTTTGATTTCCCACTCGTCTGCAAAGATAAGAAACAAACCCCAGCAATGGGAACTTTCAGTGAATATCCTTTTCAGCCTCCACACCTACTATCTGTTTTGCTTTCTCTTTTTTTTTTCCTCCCTCGTTCATCTCTGTGCTCGGGGAAAGTGAAGAGGTGGGTAGTTTATTCAGTAATATTCAGAACGGTTGATCTAAATAAAGATGCTCTTCAAATTCCAGTGTATGTCTAATGGTCTATCACAGAGGGAGGTTTACTGATCTGATTTAAACAATGCTGAGTGGAAAGGAGGAGCGGAAAAAGGACTTTTGTGGTGACAGATGCACTATCGAGAATTTCGGTGGCTCATATTTCAAGCTGGTGAAATAGAGTCGTTTAAACGTCCTGTACTGCCCAATACATAGCGGTAAATAAACGATAAGAGCTCGGCGATAAGCAACCCGCCCCACGCTCTTTCTCCTCGCAGCGGAATCGATACGGCCTGTGCAGCATATCATTCATCTCATAAGTATAATGAATACTTGTGTTATTAATCTCATCTTTATACAGGGGTAATATGATAGTTAATTCAGCTCAGTTGAAATGAATGGAAATAAGTTAATCACAAACGCATCGCTTAGGAAAAATCAATTCGGCCGAGATATTCTAATAACAATACGTATAGGCAACGAGTGCTAATTCCATCATGCATAGAAACCAATATTTCACTCCGTTCATCTGACTAACGCATAAATGGAATATTTCACACTCTTTTCTTCAGTGAAAACAATATAGATTTTGATTTGCTTGCGAACAATTTTAATAAAAAGCTATTGATGGGATATTGATTGGTTAGCTCACGGCACAGCTCGTGGGCCCAGTGTGCAACAATCATTACGCCATGCTTTTGGGTTCATTTCAACTCATATGGTCAATAAAGACTCCATATGCTCTTGGCCCTTAGAAAACATCGGGATGCTTTTATCCACAGCGTCCTTTAAATCAAACTCTACTGTCAGGATGGGCCAGAAGAAATACTCAAATGTAGCACTGCTCCAACATCCGACTGACCGTGAATCAAAATATGCTGAAACAAAAGCATGTTGCACAAATTGATACTATATCTAATACAATATAGAAAAAAGTCATTATGTGTTGGCAGTGCACTATGATTTCCACCATCACTGAAACTTTAGTAGTACATAAGTAAATTGAATTGAATTTAAAACTGGCCAGCGTTTCAAGTCTTCTCAGCTTTTATTTTTCAAGAATCACTTTTATGCTGTAGTTTCAAAATTTGTGGCATCCCTCAAGGCTCCCTGAGTGGTTCCTTGACTTCTCTCCAGTCTGTACCTTCCTTTAAGAATGTGATCTCTGCACTCCAAGATCTTATTTATCCCCATGTCACTTTGTAAAATCTTTATTCGTGTGAACATATCTTTTAAATGTGAGAGCCACTGGAGTAACGGCAATAAAAGGCTGGAGAGGGATCAATGCTGAACGCATTACGCCTCGGCACAGAGACTTGGCTTTAATAATCAAAAAATTGATCCATTAAGCTCAACCTAATTCTTTGCCAAAACGGGAGAGGTGCTCAGTTTTCAACACATGGTTATGTGAAGAATTGCAATTTTTCACAGAGACTCTGGTCTAATGACACAATATTGAAGATGAAATGGGCTGATTACATCATATATATATATATATATATATAAATATATATACACATATATATAATTACTTGCTTAAAGGTCACAAATCCCGAATAATAAGTTTAGTAAATATTATGACAATCAGACTTTTCCTGTGTAAAACATCTGATGGCGAACATAATTACATTTTATTTAACAACTTTGAAGGACAAGTGCAGCACTGTCAAGTTACACTACCAGTCAAAAGTTTTTGAACAGTATGATTTTTAAAGTTTTTTATGCATTTATTTTATCCAAAATACAGCAAAAGCAGTAATATTACGAAATATTTTTTACTACTTAAAAAAACTGCTTTTGATTTGAATATATTTTAAAATGTAATTTATTCCTGTGATTTTCAGCATCACTATCTCAGTCTTTAGTGTCACGTATTCCTTCAGAAATCATAATACACTGATTTGCTGTTCAAGAAACACTTATTATTAAATATAAACAGAAATAAAGAAATATTACAAATCAAGCTTTTGATAAGATTATATTTTTGACAAGCTTTTGTAACATTATACAATATACCACTCAAAAGCTTAGAGTCAGTATTGTTATTTTTTTATTGTTTTGAAACTATAGAACTTAAGGATGCTTTAAAATGATCAGAAGTGATGATAAAGACATTATAATGTAACTAAATGATTTCTATTTCAGATAAATGCTGTTCTTCTGAACTTTGTATTTTTTAAGGAACCCTGAAAAAATTCTAGGTTTTAACCTAATAATAATAATAATAATAATAATGTTTTTTGTGCTGCAAATCAAAATATTAGAACAATATCTAATGGATCAATGGACTGGAGTAACAATGCTAAAATTTCAGTTTTGAAATAACAGGAATTAATTACATTTTAAAATAAATTCAAATAGAAATCAGGTATTTTAAATAGTAAAAATATTTCAAAATTTTACTGTTTTTGCTGTACTGTTTTGAGCAGAAGAAAAAACAAATCTTACTGTTCAAAAACTTTTGACTGGTACTGTACATCTGAACTGCATCTGCTAAGAGCCATCATTCATGTAATGAGCAAAGACTTGAGAGTTGCAACTTATTTTTTCTTGAAGTGACCTAACATTTACTGAGCCCTTCGCACATGACCACGATCGTTCTCCACACAAGCTTCAAAGGTTTCCGGACGTGCCCGATTCAAAAGTTGTAAGTAAGAGTTCCACTTTTGATACTAGAATTTACCAAAAAAGATGAAACTTTATCCATGCCACTCCATTTGTGTCTATTCCACTGTATAGGAGCAAACAGCAAAGTTTAAGAGCGCAGATGATAGGGGGGAAGTGGATGAAAAGGAGCACAAAGGAGGTAAACAACCAAAACCCTCTGAAACAAGACCCGTGGCAGAGTCGTTTGGACCTCGGTGGATGTGCAGGTCGAGCATCACAGCGCAGAGACACTTCCTCTGCGCCGTGTCCCTGGGCTGCCGCTGCAACTCAACACCGGCTGTATCGATCGGACTCCTAAGCCTCCACCAACCTGGTCAAACCCGAGTCCTTTCTGATATTTACCCACTAAAGTATTCCCTTCTGCTAGCGCTGCCAACCCACAAGACATGGAGGGAGAAAAAAAGTCAATTATATACAACGTGCTTGGTTTCCCCTCAAGGATGGAATCCACCCTTTCTAATCCGATCAATTCATGTCAGACAGGAGGCTGGATTCAGCGCTATCTCTGAAGTCCTGTAATCCAGGCTAAGTCTTCACACTGCCTGCCTCACCTCCACAAGAAAAGGGTTTGGTCCAGAGCGTGATACAGCAAATTAGCTGTAGTGTACATTCAGACACACTGCAGTGGATGGGTGCCAGTGTGCTAACAGCTAGGCATAATTGGATAAGCAATTCAACTAATTCCTACTATAGTCAATACTACAGTTGGCTCAAAAAAATATAGGGGGGCTAGGGCTAGTTGTCACACTTTTTATGAATATTTTTATTTTATTTTATTTTAAAGTCATTTTTAAAAGTCAGTTTTCACATTAGCAGGCATGTTATAATACATAAAACAATTTTTAAAATGATAAGCCAGTTCATAACATTTCAAAACACACATAGGCTTTTTAAAAAGACAATATTTTTAAAAATCAATTGCTATAATAGCAGGCATGTTAAAATATTCAGCCACAAATACTGTTAAAAATGTGACAGCTTGCCTCAACCCGACCTGATCTTTCAAATAAAATCTATTTTTATTGCATTATTATTATATTCACTTTAAGGCAAAAGTACGATGCTGTAATTTTAGTTTAAATTACTTTTTAAGTGGGTTTTGAGTTATGAAGAGTTGAGATATTTGAAAGGTGTGACAATTAGCCCCATTCTCTTTTATTGTAGATATTCAGCAAGGTACAATCTGATTTTTCTTTTCTTGAAACCCCCCCCTTTTTTTTTTAATCCCTTTAGCCACTGGTGAACTATATCCAAGCAGTATATAACTTTGAAGTATTTGGCTGGTGGTAAGACATGGGAAGGTGTCCCATTACAGACATGCAAAGGCTAACGGCCAGTGCGCACGGTAAATGAGCAGGAACGAGGAGAGAGTGCTGGGACACTTTAATTTCCACTGACATATTGTGCTTCATGTACAGTCTGAATGGCTCCATAAAGAAAGTGTAATGATGGTCCAGGACCCTGGCCAAATAGCTGACATGCACGGCTTCCCTGGTCAGCTCAGCACCGGGTTTGATCCGTCTCATTACACCAGTCATTCAAATAATGGGCAGCTATGGGAGCTCTGGTAAAGCTGCAACTAATACACATGCCAAAGTCTACATCATAGTGGTTCATTCTCGCTGTCTGCTTAGTATGCACAGGTGTTCAGGACTGAGAAAGCAAACACATAAATCTACATTTTCAATTTATAACGTACTATAATAAAATTATATAAGCAGACAATAAAAGCTTATTTTAAAATTATAGTAATTGCATAAAAAAGTAAAAATAATGTTATGTATTTTATTAGTAAATAAGTACTATACTAGTACTAAAAAGACAAAAAAAAATACACAACATTCTTAATATAATCATGTTCTGAAATATCCTCTAAAACGTAAAAATACTTTGTGCAAAAAATGCACAAGCACATTACAATCTAGCATGTTATAATCGTCTTTAGATCATATGAGAAACTGAAGGAAGCTTAGATAAATCAACACCTATAAAAGGATCTCACGATCCACAGTCTAGCAATAACGATATATTTTCAAACCGATTCGTAAAAACAGCATTAAAGCTTGTCTAGCGAGATCGGAAAAGAACAATAGCTCCTTATTCTCATTCAGATGAATGCATGGCAAGGAGAGAGAGAGGCGCGATAAATCGGCCACCCCTGCTCTTGTCTCGCTTCAAAAGAATCTGTTAGAGAGAGAGGGAGAGGGAAAAAAAAGCAGGGAGCAAGACCCACACGATGTAGTTCCAGCCAATTGCATTCCAGAGAAGTGACCATGGCTGGAGATAAACAATGCACAATAGATCACGCTCCTCAAAAGGTATAAAAGAAAGGCAGATGCCGCAGGAAAGCGGCAATGGCAGGAGAGAAGAAATAATCCGCGTTTCTCCGGCAATTCCGAAAAGCATAATTGTTAAAATCCTTTATTCAGGATTGCCATTAACCCTGTGCAGTGTACGGCTGTAACAATCTGCATGAAGGGAAATAGGAACCTCTCTCTCTCTCTCTCCTTCTCCCTATATGAGGTTGCCAGGCTCACCCTCTCCAAACCACAGCCAGAGCCAAAATCGCTTTAAATTGTTCCTCACTGTCGCAAACAAAAAAAGCATTTAACACTCACCCATTGTGCGGGGACTGATCTCTCAACCACTCTAGCACCCCGTCAACACAAGCCCAGATATCCTTCCACAGATATGTAAACAGCCCACTAAGATTTCTTTGTTTGGATTTTGAAGCTGGGTAGGTTTGCCTTTGCTGCGCTTGCTTTTACAGCTTAGAAGCAGGTGGATGACAAAACATCAATCTCTCCAGGCACAATGTGTAGCACGCACGCTTGACACTCTACACAAGCAATATACAATCACACACTCCAAAACAGGGCTCTCAGCTGTAATGATGTGTGTTTGCTTAAAGGCAGCTTTACTGAATATTTTAGCATTTTGGTTAAAAAAACACTGCATATTAGAGCCAGCCTGTGAGATTTAATGAAAGGGGAATTAGACACCAAAACATTCATCCATAGACATCTGCATAGCATCAGAGCCGAAAATGACAAGGGCAGGGAAAGTTATCCTTCACTTTTTATATTTCCACTCTAGAATTAATGTAAGACAGGTGCTATTGTCTATTTGAGGGGGGAACAAAATGTTTAAGCGGCGTACGTGTGTTCCCACAAAGGAAACCTGTCAGAGAACAACTGATATGGTAATATCTCAGATTCTGGCTATGTGTCACACTATTTACTCCAGTGGATATTTCTCAAGATCAGTTTCTGCATAAACACAGACACCATTTTGGCTACAAATATTAATAATAATAATGAATATTTCTATTGTTTTGCCCAGTAAAAACAAACACAGATAGCATATGTACGTCTGCAAGATTGATGTGGAAAACATCTGCTGTGTACAAACATCTGACAGATGTCTGGAAGATGTCATTTTACATACATTCTAAATCTTAAACATCTAAAAGACATCTAATATCTAATTGACATCTGATAGGAAATGTCCTATAGACGTATTGCAGATGAGCAAACACTCTAAAAAAACATCTTCCAGATGTAAATGCAGACGTCAAATAGACGTCTCCGTGATGTATGTGTGCTATCAGGGAATAAAGTGAATTTAACATGTCACACTGAAACATGAAACATAGGTGGCCCATTAAGGAGCATCAGCAAACTTCCAAGGGGACGGCATGGATGATTTAGTGTCGTTAGTTTAATTATGTTTTTATCATGTTTTATTATTAAAGTATTAAAATAATCTAAGTCCAGTATAAACTGCTAAATATATATATATATATATATATATATATAAAAAAAATACATAAACTGAAATAATATTCCAGCCCTTGCACACTTATAAAATATTGTTTTGTATGGAAGAACTATTGTTAATTAATTTCAAATACAACAGAGTTTCTGTTTAAAAAAGAAAGAAAGAAAGAAAGAAAGAAAGAAAGAAAGAAAGAAAGAAACCTCTTTTATACTTACAAAATATACATAAATAAAATATTTTCGAAATGAGCCCATCCAGTCAAACAAGATTATAATACTGCCTTAAACAGCCTGCTATAGGCGTAACAACAAAAGCAGCAAAGTCTAACAAAAAACATTTATGAAATACAAAACAATTAATGAAACAGCAAAAATGTAAAAGGTTACGTACAGTAACATCGAACGATTTACACAAATAATTACTACTGTAATGTTTGATTTGATAAAACATGTCACAACTTGCCCCTACCTGAAAATGTCAGTCCTGAAAACATTTTTCAAACTCTTCATAGTTGACTACATCTTGTCTAATATAGTCCAGGGTGGATTTATTGAGTTCACTTATTCACCCAACACATATAACAAAAATATGACGATAACAGAATTTTAGTTTAGATGACAGAATTTATGAAACCGTGTTTTTACTGCTGCAAGACGCTTCTAGAATAACGTTGCGTCACATGGGGTGTTTTGACCTACCTGTTGCACTGTGTAGTTTGCTTGTTTAGATTTTGGTTAAAGGTGTCCTTTTTAATTGAAAAAGGCGAATATAAACATCCATTAAGTTATTAAATAATACTAAACTTAATATAGCGGACAATATCACCTTTATTTAATAAGATGCTGAGAGATTAAATACGTGTACACTGCCGATATATAGCAGTGATAGATCTGGTTATTCAAATTTTAACAGTTAAACAGTCTTATGTGGTTAAATTCAGTTGCAAATTAGTTCAAATAAAGTTTGGTGATTCAAACTTTAGTGACGTCAGCGACGCTTGATTCTTCTAGCGGGAAGTTACTTTCGCTTTGCCTGTATCACAACAACGGGCAAAGCTTGACTGCAGAGATAGGCAGTTTGCTGCCTGTAAAGCTTTAGTCTGTGGCTATATGGCTTAGTTTATTGTCGAGATATCTAAATAGGTGTTTAGCTAGCGGTTTATATTCAGCCTGTGCTGACATATTTATTTTTCATCATGAGCTGTTTGCTGCTGAGAGAAAGCCCTATGATCGTTGCACTTAATAAGGAGAAGACAGTCTATGACGGGTTCATCACAGTACTGGTAAGAAAAGTTTCACATCTCAGTTCACAGTAATGCTAAATAAGACAGCGTAGGTTGTCAGCTTCGTTTACAGTGTGAATGTGTAATGTCATGTGAATCTTATGCCAGTAGGTGAAGCGACTGTCACAAGTGTCACATTTTTCTCATTATTCAAACTCTGACAGGAAAAAGACTTCAGGATAAGAATATATCTACCGCCTGATCATCAAATGAAACAGGCAAAGTATGATTGTAACATTATTTCTTTTATAATATATTTTTTTTCTATGTGATGGTCACACTCATGTTATTTCTGTGTACAATACACTACCAGTCAAAAGTTTTTGAACAGTAAGTTTTTTAATGTTTTAAAGAATACTGTTCTGCTCACCAAGCCTGCATTTATTTAATACAGTAAAGTACAGTAATACATTATAAAATAATGTTTTTTATTTTAACATACTTTAAAATAGAATTTATTCCTGTGATGAAAAGCTGAATTTTTATCAGCTGTTACTCCAGTCTTAAGTGTCACATGATCCTTCAGAAATCATTCTAATATGTGGATTTATTATTAGAATGATCAATGTTGGATAATATCAACAGTTGTGCTTCCAAATATTTTTTGGAACCTGTGATTTTTTTTTTCAGGATTCTTTCATGAATAACAAGTTTAAAAAGTACAGTGTTTATTCAAAATATAAATATTTTATAACAATGTAAATTATTTATTATTAACTTTTAATAAACTTTTAATTATTAACTTAATACATCCTTGGTGAATAAAAGTATTAATTTCTTAAAAAAAAGAAAAAAAGAAAAAAGAAACAATAAAAATGTACTGACCCCAAACTTTTGAACGGTAGTATGTGTATATATATATATATATATATATATATATATATATATATATATATATATTAGCAACAAGTCAGAAAATTAGAATATTAGAATGATTTCTGAAGGATCATGTGTCTGGAGTAATGATGCTAAATCTTCAGCTTTGAAATCACAGGAATAAATTACTTTTTTAAAATATATTCAAATAGAAAACAGTTAATTTAAATAGTACAAATATTTTTTAAAAAAAATTACTGTTTTTGCTGTACTTTGGATCAAATCAATTCAGACTTGGTGAGCAGAAGAGACTTCTTTACAAAACATTAAAAACCTTACTGTTCAAAACTTGACTTTGTGTATATGTTATTGATTTTTGTCTTTTTTATTAAAGTAATATGAAAGAATGTCATAAATAATCAAATTATAAAGCACAGTTGCAATTATAACACAATTGTAATATAAATATATTCATTATAGTAAGCAAAAATACTGTACAAAGAAATTTTATAATTTTTCATATTATGGATAAAGTTACCAAAATTGCTCAAACAAAGGCTTTATGTTCTATTTATGTTTGTATATAATATTGTGCCAGTATAATTAAGTCACATATAAACAGTTCTCATTATTTTATTGTAAACATATTTTAACATATATTTTATTTTACTTGTTTTTTCATATAAATTATTCAAAAAAAAGTGTTTATTATTATTATTATTATTACATTATTTTATTGCCTTTGATTGTTTTGCAGATTACATTGTTGCTGGCAAATGAAACGGCTACTTCATGGTTATCAACATATTGTAAAGCAGGTACAATAAATCACAGGGAAATAGTTTGCAGCTATTTCTCATCATTCTAGAAATACGTCTTAATTAACACATAATGTTTGGCGTGGGGGAAAAGGCTTTTTCCATGTGCCTCTAGGGTAAAAAGATTAGATTTATGATTTACCCTGCCTAGATTTATGCGGTACCCTAACTAGTTAAAGTTCATTATTTTCTTATGAATTTAAAATGATTAATAATTAACTCTAATGGTCACTCTCATTAGTCAAATGACAGGTGCTGGTTTTGATATTCAGTATGTAATAGTTTAATCACAATATTTGTATTTGATTTATTTTCTTCGAACAGAGGTTACAGCATTCAGCTAATTTGACGGCTTTCATCCTGGAACTCAGAACAGTATTGGTAAATATTCTCAAAATATTGCGCGATTTATCCCGGGGGTTGAACATTACCATATTCATGTTGACAAATGTTATACATGATGTAATGTTCAGCATCATATTACCATAATAAGCACACGAGTCCCGCAGATTGAATAAATGATTCTCATTACGAACTTGTCTATTATCAGGAAGTGGCGATGAAGAGCCAACCAGGATGTCAGTCCTTCTCACCACCTCAGTATTATTCCCAGCTGATAACAGAGATGGAGACATTAGGATGGGATAAGTATGATGTTTCTAGTGGCTTAGCGCTTCTCTCGGCTCGTGTTGCATTGCGTTCTCTTATAATTACACACGGTACAAACCCTCTGCGTTACTGTAAACTTGTAGAACATTAATAGCTATCAACTTACTATAGTTTCATAAAAACACTGTGTCAGATTTCTTGCTTTGTAATAGAAGAGGCTAATGTGGTGTCTGTCAGCCACGTATCAAGCTGTGATTTCACTAGGCTTCTCATTTCCCACTTTCTATTAATGTCCAAAGATATAATTATGATATTAGCAAATGCAAATTGGCCTAATTGGAGACCCACTCTCAAGTTTAATGGGGAAATGTAGGCTGAAAAGTTAGGCTGGAAATAAGGTGCACGTTTCAGACCTGAATTGCGGTCAGAAGTATTATACACCAGCGCTATCTGTAAATGCACTTGAGATTAATTAAGATCCTTAATTCGTGTCTCTGTTAATAGCCTCAAGTCCGGCACAGTTGCGGACCCTGATTGGTTTAGGAAGGGGGAAGTGCCGCAGAACCTGGTCATTTTAATGAGTTTTAGTTGCCTTGAAGAAGCCACATTTACTGTTAATTACTGTATAGATGGGGTCAGGTCTGTTCTCCCCTCTTATCCCCAGAATAGTTCACAAGAGTCAGATATTTAGAAAATTACAAAACATCAGTCTCTGGCTTCAGTGTAAGTGTGCTATTTGGAGTATCGCGGCAAAGCGTTAGGTCATAAGAAAATGAAACTTGAATATTTTGACTTTGATCCCATTATGCTCCAATTTTACTGTGAGATATTGCGTTTGCTCTGACATCGTCATCTGAAACTGTTCAGATTTTTTTTAGACAATTGGTGCATGGGAGCCGTGGTGAGAGGTTGTCACACCTTGCACATGTATGAGAGAGAAGCGCGGGGCCTCTCGCTGTGGTCTTTTAACACCCCGCCAAGATAATGACACCTGAGCAGGTTTCCTATTGGCTGGTCTTCTCACCATCTCACTCTAGCCAGCAGTTATATCTTAAAACCCATGATCCCTGGTGGCACCTGTGAGAATGGAATAACTGTACTATTTTCAGCAGCTGGCTTTTTGCATATCTGGAAAGTTGTGATGAGAAGTCTTCGCAAAAAAAAGTGGCCTTGACGGTATTACAGTTTGTGTTTTCCCCATCTTACTCTTCCGATTCTTTTTTTTTTTGTTTTTTTTGTTTTTTCGTACGAGTTTACGCTTTCATCTGTGGCCTGTTTGTATGCAAACATGCCAAATGTTCCTTCGCCATTTATGAGGGGAGCTGATTTTCTAGTTGCAAATGTAATGCTCTCATCAATCCTCCCAGCAAGACATCGAGCCGTCAAGCTGTTTCAATCAACTGAGGTGAACGCCAGCAAGGCCTGATACTGTGGCGGAAGATCCCTGTAGAATGCAGAGTGGCTGAATGGGGTTCCAGCTCAGAAAAGAGATCTCAATTTTGAGGAAATGAATGATTGGTGTGATTTTGTGCCAAAAGCTCATGTAATTGAATGTGATGCAAAAGATTTGTCTCATTGCTTCATGGGTTGTGAGAGAAAAACAGAGCATTAGGGACATTTTGAACAGTGGAACAGAGAAAGAAAAGATTGTTTGTAGGTGGATCTGCCAGACAGTTTGCATCAAAAATCACAAGCGTTGTTCACAAATGTTACCACCAATGTCACCAATAATGCTTTACATTTTAAAAGATTTTAAAATAAGCTAACAATGCTGCTTTTTTTTTATTTTACTAATAATGTGCATCCATAAAAATCTACAAAATAGCAGCTAAATTGTACATTTGCATTCACTTAGCTGACATATAGGGTTTCTGCAGGTCTTAAAAGCTCTTAAACGGATGGTTCACCCTAAAATGAAAATTCTGTCTTTAATTACTCACCCTCATGTCGTTCCAAACTGTAAGGCCTTCGTTCATTTTTGGAACAAAGATATTTTTGATGAAATCTGAGAGCTTTCTGACCGTGCATAGACAGCAATGCAATGTTATGTCATGAAGCTACGAGAATACTTATTGTGTGCAAAGAAAACAAAAATAACGACTTTATTGAACAATTTCTTGTTATTCAACAAAGTCTTATGGGTTTGTAATGACATGAGGTTGAGTAATTAATGACAGAATTTTCATTTTTGGATGAACTAACCTTTTAAATGACAGCAGAGCAAGTTTTAAATTATAATATTACATATATATATATATATATATATATATATATCTTCCCCAGTATTTTATCATGCTTTCCAATATAAATATCCCATTGTCCTTAAATCAAGATATATTTGCTTAAAATGCAAAATGAAGTGTGGTTTTCTGGGAAACTGATCAAAATGAAGTGAGTTGATGCTTAAAATATGAACAAATCACAAGCATTGTTCACAAATGTTACCACCAATGTCACCAATAATGCTTTACATTTTAAAAGATTTTAAAATAAGCTAACAATGCTGCTTTTTTTTTTATTTTACTAATAATGTGCATCCATAAAAATCTAAAAAATAGCAGCTAAATTGTACATTTGCATTCACTTAGCAGACATATAGGGTTTCTGCAGGTCTTAAAAGCTC
Organism: Labeo catla; assembly: GCA_012976165.1. Lineage (NCBI taxonomy): Eukaryota > Metazoa > Chordata > Actinopteri > Cypriniformes > Cyprinidae > Labeo > Labeo catla. The sequence goes on along the minus strand of VONZ01000020.1, from coordinate 1,658,402 downwards.
TTAAACGGATGGTTCACCCTAAAATGAAAATTCTGTCATTAATTACTCACCCTCATGTCGTTCCAAGCCGTAAGGCCTTCGTTCATCTTCGGAACACAAATTAAGATATTTTTGATGAAATCTGAGAGCTTTCTGACCTTGCATAGACAGCAATGCAATGTTATGTCATGAAGCTACGAGAATACTTATTGTGTGCAAAGAAAACAAAAATAACGACTTTATTTAACAATTTCTTGTTATTCAACAAAGTCTTATGGGTTTGTAATGACATAAGGGTGAGTAATTAATGACATTTTTGGATGAACTAACTTATAATATTACTAAATTATAATATTACAAATGTATATATATATATATATATATATCTTCCTCTGTATTTTGTCATGCTTTCCAATATAAATATCCCATTGTCCTTAAATCAAGATATATTTGCTTAAAATGCAAAATGAAGTGTGGTTTTCTGGGAAATTTAGCAAAATTAAGTGAGCTGATGCTTAAAATATGAACAAATATCAGTTTGTAGGGTATAATAACTTTTCCCTTTAAATTAAATACATTTTTCTGACCCCTTTGGCAGATATCTTACATATATAACAATATCATGTTCTTGTTTTAATAAAACTCAGGTCATTTTATTTCTTATATCATTTTACTTCTCAAGTAAATGTATCTTGATTTAAGAATATTTACACAATTGCACTGGAAAACAAGACAAATAAATTGTGGAAGAACATTACTTTTCATTAGAAGTGTAGAAAAGTGTAGATGTTCTTCTCCCAGAGTTTTTATGTGGATCTAAGTGCTTAGGGACAGAATGTGGATATGTGATCCTGAAGTTTTTGCCAGTGGGAACACTCAGAGCAAAGTGTGCATGTATGGACTAACCACGATATGCTGTTACACGACTCGTAAATAATCTGCTGAAATACAAGTGTGTCATGTGAAGTGCTGGAATTTTAGCAATAAATCAGCTGTGGTCGCTGTAGTCGATTCAAGACTTTCTGCACTCTTTGGTGGGAGAAAGAATTGTGTAGGTCTAAAGAGCATCTTTATATGAAGAAATCAACCAAAACCAAAAAAATCTTGTCTGATTTATTTGGTCGGAATAACTGAATTACACATCCCTTTAATGGAGCAGTTATGATTTTGCTTACTGTAAGTGGTCACTGTTGACCTGTCTGATGTGTGAATACTGTATGTGCTCTTATGTGTGGTGCTGTTGATCTGTTTTGGCAGGCTTCTCTTCATCGATGCAGAGTTCCGCACACTCAAGCTGAAGGCAGAGGACTCTGCAGGTCGTCAACACGCTGTTACAGTCAAGCTCAAATCCAAGGTGAAGCTAAGGGTCAAGTCTTATTTTATTTCTTATTTTCTCTCAGCTTGATGTTTTTATTTTATGAGCAGTTTTTGCATGGTCTTTTTTAAGGCTTGTGTGATTTGTATTTAGTAAAAAAAACAGGTTTTCCAGTTTAACACAATAATTTAGTATGATTATTTATGTAAGAAAATTAAATATTTAGATTTATTTATCTCTTACGCTTGCCAAGGCTGCATTAAAAACAGTAATATTGTGAAGCATTTTATACAATTTAAGATAACATTTTAGTGTAATACTAATATATATATATATATATATATATATATTACAAAAAAAAGTAGAATTTAATATGCTTATTTGCTGCTCAAGAAACATTTATGTTATATTATTTATTAACATTTATTATTATAATTTATATTTATTTTGTTATATTATAATTATAATATTAACATTTATTATATTATATGTTGGAAACAGTTGTGCTGTTTAATTTTTTTTTTTTTTTTGTGAAAAGTAAAACTATGAAAAATGTTTAAGTATCTTTTTGTATATAGAATAAATTGAAGGTTCAAAATTACATTTATTGCATAAAAAAAATCTTAATTTTTCATTAAGAAATTCCTAATTATATTTTGAATGGTGTGTATATATACACTACCAGTCAAAAGTTTTTGAACAGTAAGATATTTAAAGTTTTTTTTAAAGAAGTTTCTTCTGCTCACCAAGCCTGCATTTATTTGATCCAAAATACAGCAAAAAAATGTACATTTTAAAATATTTTTACTATATAAAATAACTGTTTTCTATTTGAATATATTTTAAAATGTAATTTATTCCTGTGATTTCAAAGCTGAATTTTTAGCATCATTACTCCAGTCACATGATCCTTCAGAAATCATTCTAATATTCTGTTTTGCTGCTCAAAAACATTTATTATTATTATTATTATTATTATTATTATTATTATTATTATGTTGAAGTAGATTTTATCTTTTGTAATATTATAAATGTGTTTATCATCACTTTTGACTTTAAATAAGAATATTAATTTCTAAAATTTCTTTCCCAAAAAAAAGAAAACAAAAAAAAAAGAAAGATATACTGACTCCAAGCTTTTGAATGGTATAGTGTGTAATGTTACAAAAGATTTTTCATTTAGATAAATGCTGATCTGTGGATCTTTCTATTTACCAAAGAATCCTGAAAGAATGTACTCCACTGTTTTAAATATTATTTAATAATAAAAGAATAATTTCTGAAGGATCATGTGACACTGAAGACTGGAGTAATGATGCTGAAAATGTAGCTTTAAAATTACATTTTAAAATATATTCAAATAGAACGCAGTTATTTTAAATAGTGAAAATATTTCACAATAATACTGATTTTGCTGTATCTTGGATCAAATAAATGCAGACTTGGTGAACAGAAGAGAATTCTTTAAGAGTCTTACTGTTCAAATACTTTTGACTGATAGTGTATAACTGTCAAAGTAAGCCACATTTTTCTAAATGTGAGAACTTTCCCTTTTTTATTTAACAATTTTCACATTAGGGTTCACAAAAGAACTTAAACTATTTTGTTAATTTGCAAATTTAAATTTTTGTGGGTCACAGATGGCTGGATAAGTTCACACAGCTTTCTGCATCTAGATTCTCAGACTCAGCTGGACTGCAAAAGGAGCAGAACTTTGGTTTAGTGTCTAACTTTAAGCAGGTGGCACTAATGTGGTGTGACTGTAAGATTATGTTGAGAGATGGAGCCGTGAGATTGTGGCAGGGCCTGAAGGAGAGGCGAGAGAGAGTGCGGGGATGCGGTGGCACAGATAAGACCATGAGTGATCCTCATAAGGTGATTACAGGGGCCACAGAAGAAGCAGAAAATTGTGGCGTGTGAGTGGTTTAGGCTGAGAGTTGGGCTGTGTCAGTGAGCTCTGCTTGGCATTGGAAGTGGTGGCATGGTATAGATGCCAGTGGCTCCTTGCGGACACTGCACGGGGTCCTGATGAGATTCAGCAGGGCGTGAGAAGCCCCCTGTGCCCACCTGCCCACTGTCCTGCTGGGTGCTAAAAATAGCCGTGATCTACCCACCTCACATCTGCTCATCCTCCTAGAGCCGGGCACCTCTCACAAGGCCCTCCGTCACCCAGCAGCAGCTTACTCAACAGGAGCCAGTATAGGCATCTCTGCTTCCTGTGGAAATGTGGGTTGTGAGGTCATACACACAGTTGTATGATTGGTTGTAGCATTGAAACATATGTAAGGATAGTTCACCTAAAAATGAAAATTCTGTCGTTAATTACTCACCCTCATGTCGTTCCAAACCTGTAAGACCTTTGTTAATCTTCGGAACACAAGTTAAGATATTTTTGATGAAATCAGAAAGCTTTCTGACCCTGCATAGACAGCAATGCAACTGACACGTTCAAGACCCAGAAAGGTAGTAAGGACATGAGTAAAATAGTCCATGTGACATCAGTGGTTCAACTGTAATGTTATGAAGCTACAAGAATACTTTTTGTTTGCAAAAGAAAAAACAAAAATAACAACTTTATTTGACAGTTTCTTCTCTTCTGTGTTACATTTTTTAGGAGTATCTTAAGAATAGAAAAAAAAAATCTTTATTAAAAAGATTTATTTGAAATTTATTTACAGCATTTATTTGAAATAGAGCTTTTGTAATATTGTTGTCACTTATTTAAAAAAAAAAAAAGGACCCCAAATTTTTGACCTAGCGTACATTTTTTTTTTTAACCTTCACTTATACTTTCACATTTACATCATTTTAATATTACTGCCAGTTTTTGCCAAGTATATTAAACATAAATAAAACACTGTAAAATCTAGTTAAAGGAGAAGTTAACTTTTAGAACAAAAATTTACAGATAATTTACTCACCCCCTTGTCATCCAAGATGTTTGTGTCTTTCTTTCTTCAGTCGATAAGAAATTTGTTTCTTGAGGAAAAAATTTCAGGAATTATCTCCATATAGTGGACTTCAATGGACTTAAATGCAGCTTCAAATGGCTTTAAACAATCCCAGTCAAGGAAGAAGGGTCCTATCTAGCAAAACGGTCAGTCATTTTCAAAACAAATTGACAGTTTATATACTTTTTAACCTCAAATGCTCGACTTGTCTAAGCCTGCGTGAACTCTGTATATTCCGGTTCAATACGGTCAATACAGTTAGGGTATGCTGAAAAACTCCCATCTCGTTTTCTTCCCCAACTTCAAAATCGTCCTACATCGCTGCAGAAGTACCAACCCAGTGTTTACAAAGTGAACATGCAAAGAATATCCAATGCTCTTTACAAAAAAAAAGGTAAAACAGCGATGTAGGATGATTTTGACGTTGAAGAAGAAAACAAGACGGGAGTTTTTCGACATACTCTGACTGTATTGACCCAGATTACACACACTACGCATGCGCATCGCAGAGACGAGACAAGACAAGCATTTGAGGTTAAAAAGTTTATAAATTGTCAATTTGTTTCGAAAATGACCAGTCGTTTCACCAGATAAGACCCTTCTTCCTCGGCTGGGATCGCTTACAGCCCTTTGAAGCTGCATTTAAACTGCATTTTGGAAGTTCAAACTTGGGGGCGCCATTAAAGTCCACTATATGGAGAGAAATCCTGAAATGTTTTCCTCAAGAAACATAATTTCTTATCGACTGAAGAAAGAATGACATGTACATCTTGGATGACAAGGGGGTGAGTAAATTATCAGTCAATTTTTGTTCTAGAAGTGAATGTCTCCTTTAAATAATCTTGTTTTTAAGTGTTTTCCACTAAATACGCACAAGGATGATATTTAATAATTATATGTATAACAGAACACAACAATAAGCATTAATGCTTACCTACATCTTACCTTTTACACTTTAATATCTGAAAAAACACCATTCCAGACATGCACTGACATTTTTAGTGAGAAAAGCATCTGCTAAATTACTACTTGCTTACCATACTCTTTTAAACTGTGATTATATATCTCTCTCTTTTTAGTATCCAACTGAGGCCCCGGAGTTTTCTGCAGATCTTCCTGTTCCTTTGGTCATCACGTGGACCTCTCAGGTATATAGTCATAAATTACTTTTTGAGTAACTTTTTGAACAGAACAAATTGTTTTTGAAAAGTTGATTTGGCTTTTTATCATATTACTAAAATTGTCCTTCTTTTAGAAAAACAATTAAAGTACAATGTTTTTAATTAACAAAGTTTTTTTGGCATTTGAAGGTGTGTTTTCTTGATGAAAGGTGTTTCGTTCTACCGCCGCTTTGATGTTGCTTCCATAAAAAAAACAATAACGCCGCTCACAAAGGCTCAAACTGTGCCAAATAAACCGACAGGATGGCGATCTGGAAAGCTACATATGTTAGCGGCCTCTAATGAGCCTCGTCGAGTTTCCTCTTACGTATAACAATTAAAAGCGAGAACGGAGACCCATTTTTCACTGTCGTTTTCTTTTTATCATCGTCCTCGGTTTTCGCCTCCTCCCCTGAAAAACAGGCTCCTCTTCAGTCATACGTTTGCTCCAATTACTTTGAGGTGGATGAAAGCGACTTGGCATATTGCACAGCAGTGGTGTGAGTTAGGGAGGGTTGTGCGTTGTGTTGGGTGAGGGATGGCAGTGGAACATGGCTCTCTGACAGAGAAGACCAGCTCAGCACACAGCAGCCTTCTGTCGGTTGAAGTCCTGCTGCGCTGCTGATGTCTTGATGCATCTCTTCTGTTCGGGGAAGAGAAAGGCCTGTCTGCCTGCCTCTCACGTACATTTGAATGAGTAATGATTACCTGCGCTCAACTGACTGTGTGTATGTATGTATGTGTGTGTGTGTGTGTGTGTGTGTGTGTGTGTGTGTGTGAGAGAGAGTCAGTGAGTTTGTGAGTAATGTATAATATGGATCAGGAGATTTGGCAGGGTGTGCTCTTTGTTTGGTGGCGGACACAGCAGTGCAGGTGTGTCTCAGCGGGATTTACACTCAACCAGCCACCCGGCCTGACTCCTGGAGTGCACAAAGAAAAAACAATGCTCGCTGAATGAATTTTAACCCCTCAGTCTACTTAAATTGAATACAGTACTGATAAAAAGTTTGGGGTCGGTAAGATCTTTTAATGTTTTTGAAAGAAGTCCTGTATGCTCATCAAGACAGCATTTATTTGATCCAGTAAGTAAATAAATAAATAATAAAAAAAGAAAGAAATGTCATAATGTGAAATAATATTACCATTTAAAACAGTCATTTCTGTTTTAATTAGTGTTGTCAAACAGTTAATTGCGATTAATCGCATCCAAAATAAAGTTTTTGATTACATAATATGTGTGTGTGCACTGTGTATATTTATTATGTTATGTAAATACACACACATGCATGTATATGTTTAAGAAAAATATGTTGTCTATATATTAAAAAATATATATATAATTGGCAAATATAATTGATATATATATTTCTATGAATATAAATAAATGTATGCATGTAAATACATGTAAATATTTTCAAAATATATACTGTATGTGTGTGTTTATATACATAAATATACACAGTAAACATAACAAACATAACAAAAACTTATTTTGGATGCGATTAATCACAATTATCATTTGACAGTACTAGTTTTAATATAAATTAAATGCTTTTACTGTCTAATAATAATTATTATTATGTATATATATATATAGATAGATAGATAGATAGATAGATATTTTTTACATTTATTTATTTATGCTTGACAAATTAGAAGAAAGCTATTTCTAAGCAATTATATTCATAAGAGCTAAAATATATTGCTGTTTTTCTAACATATTAGGCATTATTATTTATTTATTTAATATGATTGAAAATTAAATGATTAAATGAGCAATATCACATGAGTAGCTGTGTGATATGGCTGTGATTTGGTCGTCAACATGAGGCCACAGGTAATCACAGCACGCTGTTATACAGTAATATGTGACCCTGGATTACAAAACCAGTCGTAAGGGTCATTTTTTCAAAATTGAGATTTATTCATCATATGAAAGCTGGATAAATAAGCTTTTCATTGATGTATAGTTTGTTAGGATAGGACAATATTTGGCCGAGATACAATTATTTAAAAATCAGGAATCTGAGGGTGCAAAAAAATCAAAATATTGAGAAAATCACCTTTAAAGTTCTTCAAATAATGTTCTTAACAATGTATATTACTAATCAAAAATTAAGTTTTCATACATTTACAGTAGGAATTTTACAAAATATCTTAATGGAACATGATCTTTACTTTATTTCCTAATGATTTTTGCCATAAAAGAAAAATCAATAATTTTGACCCATACAATGTATTTTTGGCTATTGCCACAAATAAACCCCAGCGACTTAAGACTGGTTTTGTGGTCCAGGGTCACATATGTCACGGCTACGAGTGTGATATTGCATTTATACAACAGTTTGATGCCACGAGTTTGTAAATGCATAAGAAACAACAATGGAGTGTCTTCAAAAACCATCTTTTTGGGGGAACTACATCCTTACGCCAAGGATTCAAATCTATGTTTAACATCTGAGCCGAAGCCTCCGTTATAGAGCATTACATTTACATAAAATGTAATGTGATAATATTTTGCCCTCAGACAAAACTATCTGCTCTGGAACAAATAATAGATTGAGACTAAAGACTGCCCATTGAATTGACCCAAAATCATTTATATCTCATGTTTAACCACTATAGAGACATCAGAGCCAGTGGCAAATTCCAGATGATCTGGCCGAGGTTAAGCTTCTCTTGGTGGGTTCATGAGTGCTGAACAGCCACTGACGCCATGGAGCTCACATCTCCGTAAACATCGGAGCAAATTTTCAAAAAGACATTATCTTTATTATCAATGCTTGGCATATTTGAAGTCTAAACAAGTACATTCTCGCCTAATACTACATTCCGTGACACAAAAACAGTATTATTTATAAAATTGTACTGGATTTGGGTGTCCGCCTTGACACTCCTGATTAGAAATATCACAAGCGGAATGATACAAACGGTGAAATGGTTGAAGTTCTGATATCACTAGAATATTGCACTCCTCTCAGCCAATCAGATTCGAGAACCAGAAAAAACTGTTTTATAAATATAAATAATTGTCATTTAATTACATTTAAAACAACTTTTTGTCGTTTGTTATCTATGTATTCATTTATTTGTTATACTGAGATACTTAAGGCCAAAATTCCATTATTGAATTAGCCATTTACAGTAATAATGAATTATTATCATATTCATGTACATTTATGTTAATATTGTACTCCAAGGTGCTGTGCTTCAAAGAATAGTAGTACTGGGGTCATTTATGGCACTTTTCCACTATGTAGTGTGTGTTATACAGTATAATACTAATTTGTTTAGCCCAGCATTGCTTCATTATGTGGTGGGTCCTTAACAATCACAATTATAGACTGTGAGCATTAAGGAATACATATTTCTCTGTATGCAATTATTGATTTATTTACTTGACACTTGTTCACTAAATGATTGAAAATGCACCATTGAACATTATGAGGAGGGACCTAATTGGGAGAGTTAACAGAACAGTAAGCATGCTGTCACCTCACTGGGGAGGAATCCATTGTGCCGTTCCACATTTCGGGCACATTTCCAAGAGAAATTCAATTATGAGGACATCCAGCCTGCACCATATATTTAAATAAAAGCATAACTATAATCACGCAACCGGCATTAATTGGGAAATAATTGCTGCGTCTTTGCACCTGTGCAATGCTAAATTGTGTGTGCTGTATTGGCACAATGACCCGTCATATTTGTTTTATGCGTCTCATTCATATTAACATGTTCTAGTCTTAAGAAAGACTAGATTCATCCAGATTACCATGCTGTTTTTCTGATTTTCCTGTCAGCATATCTCTTGCCTTAGTGTTACTGTCTGAAAAAAACAGAAGTCATTTGATTTGTTTTGTTATGTTCAATTACCAGCTCGGCCTGCTCCATTCAGCTCTGACTCTGTGCTCTCCAATTTAACATGTATGGAAATGTATCAGAGAATCAGGCGCATAATCAACATCAGCACACACAAATTATGTGACAAAAGAAAAACACATGAGATCTCATCCTCTAAATGCAGCCAGTCCTGTCCCTCTTAAATCAGCTGAGATTGGCTGTATTATGTTTTTGAGATATTACAATGGTTCAAAATTACTGTTGACAAATGTGATTTAACATCTCACAATCTAAAACCAATCTAGCTTTCCTCACAGCAAAAAATATACAAACCACTAAAAATACACTGTCTGTGTCTGTATATAGACATGTTTCTCTCTCTCTCTCTCTCTCTCTCTCTCTCTCTCTCTCTCTCTCTCTCTCTCTCTTTCTAATATCTAATAACCCTTTGTAGTGTTTTTACCTTTGAGGCTACAGTTGCATTTTTTTTGACTGTCAGTAGAATTAAATAACATTTGTTAATGTCATAATTCTCATTTCTATGGAAGCCCGTTTCCGCAACTGAATGAAAAATTAAAAAAAGGTAATTGCGACTTATCTCACAATTCTGACTTTTTTTCTCGCAACTGCAAATTTACATCTCGCAATTCTGACTTTTTTCTCAGAAATGCATGATACAAACTCGCAATTCTGACATTTTGTCCTCAGAATTGTGATATATATTGTTATGAAGTCAGAATTGTGAGATATTAACTTTAACAATTAACAACTCAAATGAAGTCAGAATTTCTTGATATAAACTCACAATTGCAGGTTATAAGGTCAGAATTGCAAGATATGAACTCGCAATTCTGAAAAATAAAGTCAGATTTGCGAGACATTGTGAGATATATTAGAATTGTGACTTTTTTCTTAGAATTGCGAGTTTATATCTCGCAATTCTTACTTTATAACACGCAATTGTACGTTATTAAGTCAGAATTTTGAGATACAAACTCGCATTTGCTAGAGAAAAACAGAATTGTGAGTTTTTATCTCGCAAATTTGACTTTATAACTCGCAATTGCAAGTTTATATCAAAATTCTGAGAAAATATTCAGAAGTGCGTGATGTGAACTCCCAATTCTCCCAATTTTCTAATCTTTTTCTCAGAAGTGCGAGTTTGTATCTTGCAGTTCTGACTTTATAACATGTAATTGCAATATAAACCGAGAACATATCAGTCCTTTTTGCAATTGCGAGTTTATATCTCAGAATTCTTAGAAAAAAGTCAAAATTGTGAGTTTCTCCTAATTCTCGTAAATCTCACAATTCTGACTTTTATTTCTTGCAATTGTGAGTCTATATCGCACAATTCTGAGGAAAAAAAGTCGCAAAAAAAAAAATCAGTGGTGGAGACAGGCTTCCATACATTTCCAACCAGTCTTTAAAAAGCAAAATGAAATATGACTAATTTAAAATTCTATAAGTGTTTATTTATTTTTCTGTTTATCCTATTTCCCCCTTTAAACTGGACTTCAGCTGTCAGAATTACGAGTTTTTATCTCGCAAATGACTTTATAACTCACAATTGCAAGTTTATATCCACAATTCTGAAAAAAAGTCATAATTGTGAGACATAAACTTGCATTTGCAAAAAAAAAAGTCAGAATTGAGAGTTTTTATCTAGCAACTCTGACTTTATAACTCAATAACAATTGCAAGTTTATATCTTAATTCTGAGAAAAAAGTCAGAAGTGCGTAATATAAACTCACAATTGCGAGTTAAAAAGTCAGAATTGCGTGATATGAACTCACAATTCTTACTTTTTCTAAAGTGCGAGTTTGTATCTTGCAATTCTGACTTCATAACGTAATTGCGAATTATTAAGTCAGAATTGTGAGATATAAACTCAGTCATATATTATCAGTCCTTTTTCAATTGCGAGTTTATATCTCACAATTCTTAGAAAAAAAAAGTCAGAATTGCAAGATATAAACTCGCATTTGCAAGAAAAAAAAATAAGAATTGCGAGTTTTTATCTCACAACTCTGACTTTATGGCTCGCAATTGCAAGTTTATATCACAATCCTGGGAAAAAAAGTCAGAATTGCGTGATATAAACTCACAATTCTGACTTTTTCTTAGACGTGAGTTTATGTGTCGCAATTCTGACTTTATAACGTAATTGCGAATTATTAAGTCAAAATTGTGAGATATAAACTCGCACTTCTGAGAACTTAGCAGTCCTTTTTTCAATTGCGAGTTTATATCTCACAATTCTTAGAAAGAAAAGTCAGAATTACGAGATATAAACTCGCATTTGCAAGGAAAAAAAAGTCAGAATTGCGATCTCACAACTTTTTTATCTCACAACTCTGACTTTATAGCTCGCAATTGCAAGTTTATATCACAATCCTGAGAAAAAAGTCAGAAGTGCGTGACGCAAACTCACAATTGCGAGTTATAAAGTCAGAATTGTGTGATATAAAATCACAATTCAGACTTTTTCTCAGACGTGAGTTTCTATCTCACAATTCTGACTTTATAAAGTAATTGCGAATTATTGTGAGATATAAACTCGCACTTCTGAGAACTTATCAGTCCTTTTTTCAATTGCGAGTTTATAGCTCGCAATTCTTAAAAAAAAAAAGTCAGAGTTGTGAGTTATCATCTCACAATTCTGACTTTATTTCTTGGAATTGTGAGTTTATATCACGCAAGTCAGAATTTACATAACATTTTTTTCTTTCTTTTTTTTTTTTTTTATTTAGTGGTGGAAACAGGCTTCAATACATTTCTGCCCAGTCTTTAAAAAGCAAAATTAAATATATATATATATATATATATATATATATGTTTTTACATAAATGGAAATTAATTAATTAAATAATTGAAACATCTCAGTTGAAGTATCATCTTTTATTTTTGAAAGTTTACCTTCAGCAGTATACAGTATATGGACTTACAGAGCTTTTATGTATATGTGCAGAGTCGCGTAATTTTAAATATTCAAAGTTTTGATAACAAATTGTTCTTTTCAAATGCGGCCTTTTTGATGTTAAATATGCCTATTCATATTTATCACTACTAAAAATAAAGCAGTGGTCGTGGCTTTGAGCAGAGAGGATCTGGTGTCCAGACTAAAGCGTTCTGATGTTGGGCTGAGATTAAAGGCCTTGAATTGGCAGCCGAGTGAAAAGCGAGGAGCGTGGGTCTGAGGTCACAGCGGTGTGGGCGACCTGTGCTCCCTCACTCTGACAGCGTGGAGTGAAACAGGGCCAGAGCCCATCAACTGTCAATCATCAGCTGTGATTTATGAGCGGCCATACTCAAACCATTAGCTGAGCCTCGCACTGGACAGCTCCAAAGGAAACAGAGGCCTACTGTGTTTGTGTATGTTAGAATTAGAGGAAGCCGTTATGCTGAACCGTAGATAGGTCGTCTGTGGTTCTCAGTGATCAAACGCTATTGCTGAATTTCTCTTGTTTGCTGATGTATGAGTTTTGGTCTTTTCCTGTTCAGTCACTTTTTATATTTGATTTGTTCTTGGTTGGTGCTTTAATCAATGGTTTGTTGACAGGTAGTTGATGAAGTCTTGGCAAGACTTCAGTGGGAATGTTTCTTTTTTTCTTTTTCCTCCCCGAGTGTTGATGGCAGAGGGCTGAAGAGTTTGTATAAAGCAGTGATATGAAACCAGACATGTGGACAGTATCAACATCTTCCATATGCAGAAGTGTTCAGGAGTTATTAAAGACAGCCTAGCCAATGTCAGACTGAAAAAAACTCAATTGTTCCTTCAGATCAAGAGTTGCACGAGAATTTAAAAGGATACTATTTCCAACATCGAGGCACTTCTGAGAGTCGGAAAAACGTTTAAGAGTACAACCGCTGACTGAGAGGCTTCGTGTCCATTCAAACTGAAGTGTTTGAGCCAATTGGATTTTATATGCAGCGCAAAAAAATCATACATGAAAATATAATATGGTAGTTAATTTGCATGATTATGGTTTAGTGGCATAAAGTGTTTCAAATACTATGGCAGAAATCATGTATTCACATTTTAATTAGTACAGTCATTCTACTCCTTCTGCAGATTGGCATGAAATGCAGTCACCCTATTTATTTTCTACATGGGTGTTATTGACCTTATTGTAAAACAATCATCTATTCATATGTTTGTTTGTTTGTTTATTTATTTATTAAGCAAAACTTGATCTTCTGGTAAAACATCTTATCTCTGGTGACGTATGCAAGACTTCTCCAAACATTTAGTCTGTTTAAACTCCCACTGCAAGCTTGCATTCTTAACTAATTAACAAACAATGACTAGAACAAGTTTTTGCATTTTTTGCGTCCACTTAGAACCCCAGTGGATAGTTGTTTGTAACGTCTGATCAAACAAACACATTTCATATGTAAAAAAAAAAAAAAAAGTTCGCCCAAAAACGAAAATTGTGTCATTAATTACTCACCCTCATGTCGTTCCAAACCCATAAGACCTTTGTTTATCTTCAGAACACAAATTAAGATATTTTTGATGAAATCCAAGAGCTTTCTGAACCTGCATAGACAGCAAAGCAACTACCATGTTCAAGGCCCAGACAGGTAGTAAGGACATTAAAATAGTCCACAAAGTGACATCAGTGGTTCAACCTTAATTTTCTGAAGCTACAAGAATACTGTTTGTGCGCTAGGAAAACAAAAATAATGACTTTATACAGCAATTTCTTTTCTTTCGTGTCAGTCTTCAACACACATTTTCAAGAGTACCTGCTGACGCAGGAAACGGCGCTCTGATGTAGAACGTGGTAGTTCCATTGCTGTCTATGCAGGGTCAGAAAGCTCTTGGGTGAGTAATAATGAAGGAGAAGTTCACTTGTAGAACAAAAATGTACAGATAATTTACTCACCCCCTTGTCATCCAAGATGTTCATGTCTTTCTTTCATCAGTGGTGAAGAAATTATGTTTTGTGAGGAAAACATTTTAGGATTTCTCTCCATATAGTGGTCTTCAATGGTGCTCGCAAGTTTAAACCTTAAAAATGCAGTTTCGGTGCAGCTTCAAAGGGCTCTAAATGATCCCAGCCGAGGAAGAAGGGTCTTATCTTCCATTCGGCCATTTTCTAAAAATTACAATTTATATGCTTTTTGACCTCAAATACACCGGAATACACAGAGTTCACACAGAGCTAGACAAGATGAGCTTTTGAGGTTAAAAGTATATAAATTGTCAATTCGTTTAGAAAATGACCGCTTGTTTCGCTAGATAAGACCCTTCTTCCTCGGCCGGGATCATTTAGAGCCTTTTGAAACTGCATTTAAACTGCATTTTGGAAGTTCAAACTCGTGGGCACCATAGAAGTCCACTATATGGAGATAATTCCCAAAATGTTTTCCTTAAAAAAAAATCTCATCGACTGAAAAAAGACATGAAAATTTTGGATTACAAGGGGGGAGTAAATTATCTGTACATTTTTGTTCTGGAAGTGAACTTCTCCATTAATGACAAAATTTTCATTTTTGGGTGAACTAACCCGTTAAGCTGGCAGACTTATCAGCTAAAGGTGTGGTCACATTTACCATTGTTGAGCTAATTTTTGGAGGTGAAATTCAGTCCTTTCAGTTCAATGAGCAATGTCTTGTTAGGGCAAAAGATTGTTTCAAGCAGATTTAGGGTTCAGTTGTTCACTCGAATTTGCACATTAATCAACAGCTGCTTGATTTGAAAGTGACTAATGTGTGAGATATAATTTATATTTTTCATACACTGTTAACAACAGACAACTTTTTCGGAAATGTTCGCCAAAATTTCACTAATGTAACAGCACCTTAACCGTATGCTTGCAAAGCCTAAACTAACTTAAAAAAAAAACAAAAAAAAAACATAAAGAACGATGTGGCACACAGAAAAAAAAGAAAGTTAGACAGGTTTGCAACGACATGAGGGTGAGTCAATAATGACAGAATATTCATTTTTTAAGTGAACTGTCACTTTAAGTGATAACCATAAATAGGGATTCACGCTATATTGGATTTTTGCAGATATCCGAAATGCCGATATTTTTCAACTCACTTTGGCTAATAGCTGATGCTGATACCGATATATTTCCTTTTGTTTGGAAACAGCACCAAGTCTCTCCTGTGCGAAAATTTTTATCAAATTATTTTTAATTTTGGTTAGTTCTTAAGAAGAACTTATTTGTTAGAATTAAATAACAATAATTAAGTTCTTTTATAATCACAGTACATTGAAGCTTTGAAAATAACTCTAAATAAACAATATCACTTTTATAACATTTTATTTTACGATTTAACATTTGCAGATGGTCTAAACCAAAAAAGTTTTTTATTTTTTTAATTCATGTAGGCTATAACTTCTGCAAGCAGGCCAACAGCGCCCCCTACGAAATTAAAACTCTTACCGAACAGGCATTAGGACCTGTGGGAGGCTGCCGCTGCTGCCACTGCACGTGCTGTACTGTTTACTCTACCACAAACCGAACACGTCATTCTGTATTTGCATTCTCAGATTAAATGCAGCGATCCAAAACACTGAATCTAATCATCATTCAGGTAAAACTTTGCTTCAAGAATGAGCCACACTGCTGAGGCGATCTAATCGCTAACACACCCTGAGCACGTGTTCAGGGATTACATGTATTCCTCTTATCGGCAAGACATATCGGCATAATTTTTCATATTGGGCCGATGCCGATAGTTACATTTAAAGCCATTATTGGCCAATTCCGATATCGGTCTGCTAATATTGTGCATCCCTAACTATAAGTCAAATACCAACTCTTAAGCAGGAAAAATACATTTGAGACTAATTTATTGCCCTTTCTTCTATGCCCAGAGCACCTTAGCCAATGTCCACAGTCAGTTCCTGTTAAATGTGGAGGCTCTGTCCGAGTTCTGGTCAGTGCTGGATGAGATCGACGAGCAGACGTGGGTATTGGAACCAGAAAAACCCACAAGAGCAGACTCCATGAGAAGGATCGCTATCGGTAACATTACATTGATATTACTACATTTGAATCTCATTATTTGCAGATCACCCACCATCCATCTAACTACGCCCGTTCACAATCATTTCCCGTAATATTAAGCTGCCATATCGCTGTTCTTCCCCAGGAAACAATGTCTCAATAAAGGTACAGATTGACCCCAGACACCCCAAAATGCTGCCGGAGTGCTGTTTGCTCGGGGCTGAGCACGGTAGGCATTTTTCATATCTGCAAATCTCTCTGTTTATCTCCATACAGCTTTTATTGCGGTTTCCTGCATGTGAGAGGCGGCTCGGATGCGAGAAACTCGTGCCTCCCTCTCATGCTCTTGTTTTTCAATTACCTCCGTACATAAGTGCACATGCTGTAAATGCTTTACTGCATTTAGACAGGAGCGCTACAGCCGGAGCGGCCGAGCTGACAGCCCGCAATATGTTTGCGGCGCAGTGCGCTTTTAGATTTCGAGTGAGATGGTGCCGGAATGGAGGTCAGTTTGCACTATTTAAGCCGCCGTGATTGTTTCTTTAAATCCAAGGTCATGCTTGGCTGACAATGGCACACAGAACACATTGTCGGTTGCCTAGCAATGTTATTCATTGATATTAAATCCACACTTCAATAGTCAAGACGGTGGCAGTCGCGGACCCTCCGAGCGCGGGGTCAGACAGAAATATTGCTTTTTGCATTTACAAATGACAAACAGAGAGTGCGGCTATCACGTTCCTCCCAGATTGATCTCTCGGGTGGAACAGCCATGATGAGCGCGTTTTATTTGAATTATTTGAATATTTCCCTTTCTGTCAGACTGTTTGTCACAGTGGGAAATGCCCTGTTCTTTCGGCCGCTCTGCTGTGGCATTTCTTCGAGAGAATAGAGATTAGAGGTAAGAAATGACGCGGCTCTGCATTGTCTGTCAGTGCGCTGCGATCAGGTGAGGAACGCTGAATGAGAGATGAGGTAGAGTTAATTGAAACTGCTCGGCTACATTAGGAGGGTGAGCGCCGTTCTTGCCTTCATATACAACACTCCCTCGGGCTTGTTTTTGCCATGCAGATTGATTGATATGATTTATGTTGATGGCTTTTTTGTCCCCCAGTGCTTTGCAAACATTATGAAGTCCAGTGTGGAATGCTATTACAAAAAACATAAATATGTGTGTATGTTTTAATAATGAATAATTGAAGATGTGACACAACAGATAACAGTACTGTGATACTAGGGTCATCACCATACTAATATTGTGAAATGTAACAATTCTCAGTGAAGGTTAAATGTTAAAATGGTAATTTTCTTTTTTTATTAAATAGGTAATAATATATATATATCACTTAATTTGTTAATAATTAGTTAATGTTTAAATAAATGATTTATTTAAACTAATATGGATTCATGTGGATATATTTTTAAACAATATACACCACTGTAAAAAAATTGTAAAGAAATTAATGTTTATTTAGTTACAAAAGGTTTCCATTTCAAATAAATGTTCTTTTGAACTTTCTATTCAAGTAATCCTGAAAAAATGTACCACAGACTGTTTTCATCACCAATGATAATAGGGTAATTTCATGCAAAGGTCAACCTTACCATGAAAAAAAAAAAAAAGTTTTTACCCAAGGTTTTTACTGTACTAATAGCACAGATGTCAAAACTTGGTAGCTCAAATTTTCCATGTGAGGTCTCTCTTAAAGTTTTTAAAGCATTTTTTATTTTTAGTGCATGATTTTCTGGTAAGTGCTCTTTTCAGGCTTATCACATCTGTAATAGTATATATTCCTCATAAATAGACACATCAAAATTAAAATTTACTAACAATTATATGTTCCGTGAAGAGCCATTCCTTCTCTATTTGTTGGGTATTATTGCGTCTGGTTTGTCCAATTTAATTTCCTTTTTTGTCGCATCCATAACACATGATTATTTCCCTTTTTTAACATAGAAAACTTGTGCATAGACTGATATTTTTCTGATGTTTAGACTCTATCAACAAGGGTTTATTAAAATATATAAACAGATGGTTCGGTATATTGGAAACACATACATTCTCTAAGCATTTATATGTCACATCCATAACACAAAATGTCACATCCATAAAGCTGAATTTGCCCAAACATAATAAATGTTTCTTGAGCATCAAATCAGCATTAGAATGATTTCTGAAGGATCATGTGACACTAAAGACTGGAGTAATGGCTGCTGAATATTCAGCTTGCCATCATAGGAATAAATTACATTTTAATATAATATATATATATATATATATATATATATATTATAAGCTCATGTACTCAGCCTAAAGTTGTGCTTCACACAGAAAAATAGGGGTTTAAAATTTTACCTTTTGGGGTACAACAGCTTGAACAGCTGGAACAGTACCCATAAAAGGACACATTTGTACCTTTTTTTACCCCTAATTGGTACATATTAGTACCTCAGAGTAGTAATACGTACCCTTTAGGTACTAATATGTAGCCTACCTATTAGGGGGAAAAAAGGTACAAAGATGTCCTTTTAAGGGTACTACTCCAGCGACAAGTTGTTGTACCTCAAAAGGTACAATTTTAAACCCCTATTTTTCTGTGTGTTTAAGCTTTATAAGATTTTGGGTAAATTTGTACAGGCCCCTTTTCTAAATGGCTCCATTATAGCCGCCCACAGGGTAAATTAAAATAGTTTTTTGATAATTATTGACCTAGAGAGTCCAGAGAATTGGACTAGGACTGGTTCGCAAATGTAGGCTTTTGACATCTTCTCAATTATTTAACAAACGATTTGATTGACAGTAGTGGTTCTAGAGGCAAAGTTGTCCGGAATGAGGAGTTCTCTCATATGATATGAATATTGCAAGTATGCCCCAAAAACACAACATCACTCCCCAGTGGCTGATTTCTTTAAAAAAAATTTCAGACCATTGGGGTCATGAGTTGAACAGGCCCACCGAGTTTCATACCGATCAGCCTCCGTTAACCTTGTCTAACAGGTGCTCAAACTTTGGCCAATGGCAGCCATGTTTTTTGAGATACGCAAATGTCCTTATAGACTCTTGTGGCACTTTTTTTTGATAATTATTGATATGCACTCTCCAGAGAATCTTTCTACATTGGTTTGGTTCAGATCTGGCGAAAAAACCCAAGACTAGTTCGCAAAAGTAGGTTTTTCAAAAAATACGAAATACCAAAAGCTTGTTCGCTGTAGCGCCCCCATCAGGCCGATTGGGGTGGGCCTTGGTCACATTGTAGGCAGTGTGAGTACTACCATCCCTGCAAGTTTCAAGTCTCTACAACTTACGGTTTAGTCAGCACAGTCAGTTTTACATGGAGATCGCTGATCCGTGACCATTTTAACAATTACAATAGGGTTTCATGGCTGTGCGCTTGAACTCCTAAATATTATTTGACAGTATTACTGTTTTTGCTGTATTCAGTCTTTGGTAAGCTTAAAAGACTTCTTTCAAAAACATTTTAAAAATCTTACCAAAAACATTGTTTATTAGTATGTTATATGCTAGTATTGACTGAAGCACGTGTACTTTTGACATTTCTTACAATTCTTTTAATAATTTTAACTCTTGCTTGTGTCTTTCAGTTGTCACTCCTTTGAGGAACAAATTGAATGCTAATATGCATTTATGGTAAGCAGTTATAAATTTCTTTTTCGATTCCAATTACATTTTTTTCCATGCAGGTTGAACATGATTAGTGGGAAATCAAAGAGAATACTGCATATTTCAATGCAAATTTGCCATTTCATATACTGTACATACCGCACATATTGTTCAGTGGATATATATATATATATTACAGTGTAAAATGAATCAGAAACCACATAGTGAGAATGTCTTGGCCCAGAATGTTGATTCTCACGGTGATATCCTGGATTTTTTAGGCAGTAATCACTGAGTTGTATTCATTATACCATCATGACTTGACTGTATGCGTTTAATTAGTGTATGAAGGTCTGGTTTCCTTCTCTCCTCATAGGAACCCTGACTGCAGTGTCCTACAGAATATGAAGGATGTGCTGGAGATAGAATTTCCATCGCCTGCCACCCACGAAAAATCTGTACGTTGCATATTTTCGTCTCATACGCTGCCACTTACAATTAGTTCCACAGCACCATCACATTTGAAGCTTGCAGTGTGTTTTTTTTTTTTTCTTTTCCCACCTCCTTTTCTCTTTATGTTTTTATCATCGGGAGAGGTGGGTACGGATTTCCTTTAATTGGGTTGTTTACAGATAAGATCATTACAATAACAAAGGTGGCAGAATCTTCAGCACTATCAAGAGCTGTTTAATCATAGCTCCACCATTTATCTTTTTTCCTTGTGTGCATTTTTTATGCTTTCTCTCTTTCAGCTCGCGGGTTGAAAGGGCGCAGTGTTTATTCACAGTCTGTACCGCAGATTAATGCTTGACCATCATTAACATTCTGAAGCGAGAAAAGTTTACTTGACCAGATGTTGAAATTTTTATCTTCCATCCTTTTAATGGATTGCTCAGGAAAAAAAGCCTCTAATTATCTGAACAGCAATATGCAAACACGGACAGTGGAGGAGATGAGAGCAGAAGCATGGGAACGGGGGGGATGTGTAAAGGCGTCTTGCTAAGCAGGAGGATTGTGTGAAGAGGGGGCCAAGCATATATAGGGTTGATGAGTCCACCTGGGTCTCCTCACCCTGTGGGAACAAATATGAGCTGCCGCGCACCAGCAGGAGCGAATTTCAAATGCACAATTTCAGATCAGATTCAGAGATACAACATATGACAAGTGATGCTTTTCATTAGGGCTGGACGATATGACCTAAAATCTTGATTAATTGAATATTTTACCTCGATTATTATTCGTGAACGATTATTTTTATTTTATTTTTATTTTTATTTTTTTGCGCTTATAGTTACAGATGCGAATCTGACTAATGATTGCTGTTGCATGCAATCTCCCTCTCAGTGATCTTGTCGTGTCATTCTATATGCACAAGTATTTACTTTAGGTTCTTACTGGCCAATCACACAGAACACGTCTTTGCATTTACGCAAGACAAAAAGAAAAGTTTACATTCTGTTTAACTTGACACAGAGTCTTAAACGTGATGCTCACGTGCTTGACACTGCAGAACACACGAGCGCAACGGTCATACACGTTTGTATGGTGGTGACTTAATCGTCCAGCCCTACTTTATTTATGTATTTATAAAATTATATTAGTGCTGTCAAACGATTAATTGCATCCAAAATAAAAGCTTTTGTTTACATAAAATACAGGTATGTGTGTGCATACTATATATATATATATATATTAGGGCTGGCAAACGATTAATTGCGATTAATCACATACAAAATAAAAGTTTGTGTTTGCCTACTTATACGTATGTATAAATACATATACTTGTAAATATTTCTTAAATATATACATGAATATGCTTGTATTTATATATACGTAATAACTACACACAGTACACACACACATATATTGGCAAACTCAAACTTTTATTTTGTATGCAGTTAATCACGATTAATCGTCTCCCAGCCCTAATATATAATTAGGGATGTCAAACAAATAATTGAATGAATCACATCATGAATCACAAGATGAATCACATCCAAAATAAATGTTTGTTTACATACTATATATGTGTGTACTGTGTATATTTATTATGTGTATATATAAATACACACACATGCATGTATATTAAGGAAAAATATGTTACATTTATATATAAAATATTTATATATAATGTAAATTATTTACAAGTATATACTTGTACACACACACAGTATATATTTTGAAATATATTTTGAAAAATGTATTTCCATGTATATATTCACATAAATATTATAAATATTTTTTATATATATATTTTTTTTTAATTTTCTTAAATATGCATATGTGTGTGTTTATATATATATATATATATATATATATATATATATATATATACAGAATAAATATACACAGTACACACAAATATGTAAACTGGAATAAAACTGAAGAAATTTTGTTTCAATGTACAGGACTAGTCACTATTTACCAATCACGCAATGAATGGAGACTGGATTTAAAATGAGTTAGAATGATATTAAAGGAATATAAAAGGAAAACATAAAAAGAATAACTGGTAGATTTGTCAACATTTCATGGTAAAATAGAAAATCATACAGGTTTGAAAAACCCAAGGGTGAGTAACACATGACAGAAATTCCATTGCTGGATACACTAAGATAATTTGTTCCTTTACTGAATGCATGTACATGCGAAAGCTTATCTCATTTTGTTGTTGTGTACACAGAGTTTCAGTGTTGAATGTGGCATCTGCTACTCTTATCGACTTGAGTCAGCTATTCCAGATCAGGTCTGCAATGACCCGCGCTGTGGCCAGCCTTTCCATCAAGTGTGTCTTTATGAGGTAAGAGCTTCAGAATCAGCAATCAGAAACACTGACCTTTAACCCATACAAAAAAAGAAAAGCTTAACAGTATTTCAAACAACAGAACAATCGTAGATTACCATGCTAAGACCAATATGCAATTTTCAAAAGTTTTGAATTTGTTAGTGTTTATTTCATCTTCTGTCAATTTATTTGTCTTTACAGTGGCTGAGAGGTCTGCCCACCAGTCGCCAAAGCTTCAATATTGTGTTTGGAGAATGTCCTTACTGCAGCAAGGTAATATTCACCTTGATCAGAAAAATACAACAAATGCATAATAAGAAAAACACTTTATTTAAATCCACAAATACATTTGTTAAAACTAGAATATCATGTATAGTGCAAAAAATGACTATAAAATAATTCATGCAAATTTTTTATTTTTTCAGCCCATCACTGTGAAAATGGTCACAGGAAATGTTTAAAACAGTTTCTGCGTTCAGAGTATTGATCATGTGGCATTACGTCTCCAGCGAGGGTAATACCAACAACCAACAATAGTCAGTATCATAACAACAAGGAAGATCAACATTCTTTTGACTGGCCATTGACCCTGATTTTCTGATTTCCCAAAGCCATCTTCATCTCTGTAATGGTACAGAGTCCTTTCTTCTTCTTGTCTATGAGCATCACTTCTCCAGTGGTCTCCTTCATCATTAGTGTTTTCCCAGTGGTTTTGATTCCATCTTTGTTTCCTGCTGTAGTTCCCCCAGTAGTCGACTTCACTGCCAAGTACTGCATGGTCGTCATTTAGCGTGAGAGTACGTGTTTGTTCGTTCTCGTAGTGACGGTTTTGTCTTCCCCTCATGGTCATCAAGGTCTTCCCCTCATAAACATCTGCGTTCCTCTTTTCCTGTGTTGTTGGAGCAAGCTTTGTTTTCACAATATAAAAAAGAGAAATGAAAGGGCTGGTATGTTCAATGTGTTAATATCTTTTGTATCAAACAATAAACACTGCAAACCATATTCCCTGTGACTTTTGATGCTTTTAAAACATTAATTTGAATAAGTGAATGATTGACTGTGGTCTATTTGGTATTTGGCCTGTTGTCTGCTGCTGGTTTTACTTGTTGAAGTTCCTGTTTCTGCCGTGCTCCTGCTCTTGTTTTAGGATGAACTCGTGGAGGGAGGGGTTCATCTTCATCACTGATGTCCTCGTCACTTTCGTAAGGCACAGGCCTTTGCCTGACGCTTCGTTTGGCAGCCATGTCAGTTTTGTTTGGACTCTGTAAAGATGACACCATTGAATAATATCAATTAGAGTGTATTAAACCACTGTATTGTAACACTATATGTGACCCTGGACCACAAAACCAGTCTTAAGTAGCACGTGTATATTTGTAGCAATAGCCAAAAATACATTGCATGGGTCAAAATTATAATTTTTCAATCAATTTTAATCATTAGAATATTAAGTAAAGATCATTTTCCATGAAGATGTTTTGTAAATTTCCTACCATAAATATGTCAGAACTTAATTATTGATTAGTAATATGAATGTGCTAAGAACTTATGACAGGTTTTGTTGCTCCAGGGTCACATATATGTAGGGGTTCAAGCTTGTAGTTCTGAAACCCTATTGTAATTGTTAAAATGTCC
Organism: Labeo catla; assembly: GCA_012976165.1. NCBI lineage: Eukaryota > Metazoa > Chordata > Actinopteri > Cypriniformes > Cyprinidae > Labeo > Labeo catla. The sequence continues at coordinate 1,634,140 of VONZ01000020.1, read as the reverse complement.
AAAAATCAGCATTCTCCTTTAAAAGTGATCAGGCAGATCAAACCGTAAGTCGTAGAGACTTTAAAACTTGGTGGGACGGTACAGTAATACTCATACTGTCTCACCACATCACCAAGGCCCAATCGACCTTATGCTGGCACTACAACAATCAAAAGTACGAAATTGCTCACAACTTCTAAACCAAGCGTCTTATATCATTGGAACCTTGGATCATAATAGAAAAACGCATGGGGATTCCATCAATAGTTATCAATAGTTATGAAAAAAAATTGAACTTTCAACAAGCTGCCAAAACGTTTTTATGGGGCAGAGCCGCTTCTACTAAAATGCCTATAACTCTTGAATGGAAACCGATATTGTCACCAAACTTGGAACACTTAAGTTGGAGCGCAATCTAAAGTCACAGTTTAAAAAAAATGTTGTTTTGGCCACTTGGTGGTGCTATAACGGGGGAAAATAAAATTAACTATAACTACGCGACCGTTATTCCAATTGGCTTGGAAATTGGTAAGAAGTGTCTTTGTCCAATGTGCCACCAGTGTCTATGAGGACATATGCGTAACTCAAAAAACTTGGTTTCTATTAGCAAATGAATCTGAGCACCTGTTTGACTGGTGACCCTGGACCACAAAACCGTAAGTATTAAGTACCACGGATATATTTGCAGCAATAGCCAAAGATGCATTGTCTGGGTAAAAATGATCGATTTTTCTTTTATGCCAAAAATCATTAGGATATTAAGTAAAGATCATGTTCCATTTAGATATTTTATAAATTTCCTACCATAAATATATCAAAACTAATTTTTGATTAGTAATATGCATTGCTAAGAACTTCATATGGACAACTTTAAAGGCAATTTTCTCAATATTTTCATTTTTTTGCACCCTCAGATTCTACTTTTTCAAATAGTTCTATCTTGACCAAATATTGTCCTATTCTACAAACTATACATTAATGGAAAGCTTATTTATTCAGCTTTCAGATGATGTATGAATCTCAATTTAAAAAAATTGACCCTTATGACTGGTTTTGTGATCCAGGGTCACAAATCTGAAAGATCTCAGCCACTGGATGGCGCTAACAAGTTTTACACCTCTGTAATCACACAGAATTTTATGCATACACACAATATTCATATCATATGATAGATCTCATTCTAAACAACACTGACTGAAAAAACACTACTGCCAATCAAACTGTTCATTAAATATTCTCGATTATGTTAAAAAAAAACCTACTTTTGTTAAATAGTTCTAGGTTTTCTGCTCAATCCCAACAAAACCACTGTTGTACAATTCTCTGGACTCTCTAGATCAACGATTACCAAAAATTGTTGAACTTTACACTTTGTTTAGCTATAACAGGTTAATTTTATAAGGGGTGTGGCCAAATATACCCAAAAGCCTATAAATCCTAAATGAAAACTCAAAACTTCATGAAACTGGGTGAGCGCCTGTGACACATGATTGTAAACAAGCATGCAAAGTTTTACAGAAATGCGACCGTAGGTGGTGCTATAACAGTCATAAAAGTTAAAAATCATCAACTTCTTATGGTCAAATGCCTGTATTTGCCAAAAATGCTTCTTTTAATCATTGAAAAAGGTGGTTACAGACTTGCTAAATAATACGTCTTTTCATATGTGCTTAAATGCCTTAAAGCACTTGAACCCCAATAATTGCTGCTTGCAATATATATATATATATATATATATAACATATATATATAACATTAATGAGATGTGTATTAATGTTTTATCTTCATTTTGTTTGTTGTTACTGTTTATCTTTCATGTTGCACATGCCGTAGATTAAACTGTACAAGTCCAAAATGTCCAAGTCCACATCAAGTTTGAGTACAAATGCATCAGTTGATTCATGATTGCAGTCAGAATCAACTATACTTATTAATAATAAGATAAGAATAAAATGTTTCTGTAGCACCGTATCAGCATTTCTGAAGGATCATGTGACACTAAAAACTGTAGTAATAGCTATTGAAAACTCTGTTTTCCCATCACAGAAATAGTTTAAAATGTATTTTAAAAAACTAAAAATAAATATTTACAATATTGCTGTTTTGCTGTATATTTCAAATCAATTCAATCCAAATATTATGCATACTGTAAATATCCATTAATACTGTGACAAAAGGAAGTACATTCCAACTGATTTTATTCAGTTTTTAGAATTATACCCGTTTCGGAGTCTCTCGTTTTGTTCTGCTCCGAACTTTGTTTGGTGTTGACCTGCCCAACTCTTCCTCATCTTCTTCCTCTGCCGTCACCACAGGCTTTGATCTTGCTGTTTTTTTCTCCGTAGTCTTGGGCTGGCTTGCAGCCTGTGGGATGTTAAGTTAAATTAAATGACAGGAATTTACTTGCTTTTGTTTCGGAGCATTCACGAGAGAGAGAAAGAGAGCACTCGGTGTTCCCTCCCTGACCTGGATCCTGAGAGGAGAGGACCTGCCCTGATTAATGACATCTACTTCTCTCCCTAAGGTGGCAACTGTCCAAACTAAATTTGGCCACAGATCACCAGCGAGGTCAGCTGTAGGCAAAATAAACTCCAGGAGTGTTGGAGTGACACGAGGAGCCGCTGGCCTCACGCTGCCTGACGTGGTTTCAGGAGAGCGGAGACACGAGGGGGACATTGATGGTGTTGTTTTAGCTTTTATTCAAAGGAACTGAAGCTACGTCGTCTAGAAGGAGATGAACAGAACCACAGAGAAAAATAGAACTACAAAGAAAAGGGGATTCAAATCTTAATGCCCTTGCTCTTGACACTGATGCTTTCCATCTGTGCAAAAGGTAAGATGGTCAAGGTCAGAGAAAAAAGACACTTGCACAACAGATCATTGTGTTTTGTTACCAATAGGTAAAAAATCATGGTTGTGTAGAATTGCGAGTGCAGTCACGTTTACCGTTGTTCGCCAAATTTTGTGGCCGAAATCCAGTCATTTCAATAGAAGTCCTTGATTAGAAATTACATGTGAGGGCAAATTTTGAATTGGCTTCAAGCTGGTCAAGGAAATTTGTCACGTTGATCAAAATAAAGCTGCTTGGTTTGAAAGCGACTTGTGTGAGCTTCACACATTGCTACTCTATTGACTTCTGACCATTTTAAACAAGTAAAATTTCACTTTAATTCATGGCTTTTTATATTATTCAAATCATCATTTGTTTGATCCGTGTTTTATTTATAAAACACTTAAAAATGCAAAGGTCAATGTAAAACTGTAGAACTGAGATGTGTTCTTCAGGTGGTCCACTGTTTTAATTACTGTGCAGAGTGGTTTTAATATCAGGGTACGAGGAGAATAAATGACAGCCTAAACACTGAGAGTATTTACCAATCCTTCTCCAAATCCTCAACACTGAGCCTTCTCTCTTGAACCACAGATCAAACTGCTGGACAGCTCCACATAAAAATGAGAGGCAATTCTAACTGGTGATCTTTTGGCCTCGGCAAAATGTGTGTATTCAACAGCCCCAAATTGGGTTGCTCGGGTGTTCGCAGAAGTTCAGCGGTTCAAGTTGGCAGTGATCAACTGTGAAGTGATTCCAGAGGAATTAAGGTCTCTCCACTCTAGACCTCTTGAGAGCCAATAAGCCTTTTGGCAAGGTCAGCAAAGGTTAACCTACGACACCACGGTCAAGATTCACCAGCTCATTCCCCTTATAGAGAAAAGTGCCATTCTTGTCTCTCGTAATAGAGTGTGGGAATTCAACGTGGTGTTTTTTACGCAGTTCAATTCTGAATTGAAATACAAGACTGCATGTGATTGCAATAAATAAAAGCGCTTTAATTAAATACCTCTCTTGTATGGTTTTGACACTGCATTGAGCTGTGGCCCCAGGCTGAGGGCCTTCAGGAACTCTGAGTCTGTCACCACTGTGTAAATCTCATTTTTTCTGGTCCGCACCACTTCGGCCCACATCCAACGCCGCCAATAGGCCAGTCAGACGGCTCTGAGCAGAAGTGGGAGTTGGTGTAGCAGGGAAAGGGTCAGAGGAGGGTTCCCAAACCTGAGCATCTCCTTCTCTCTCCCAGACAGATAAATCTGCCGCAGCCCACAGGCTGCTCTGAATGCTCCAGCCCCGGCTCATATGGTCTCTATTAAGTCTACTGGGCTGCTGTGCCAAAGCATCTCACACTCACCCTTTGTGTGGTTGGCCTGGCTGTCTCCGACGGTCTCGGCCTAGAGAGGTCCAGTGGGCCTTGCGGCCCGGCTCCTGACAGAATCTTCCTGAGGGCCTGGTAGTCTGGCTTATCATTGTAGCCAAGGGTTTTCACACTGGACAGGTACCTGGCAATCTCTGCAAGGGGTCAGAAAGAAGGACATCTGAATATGCAAAACCTAAAAGGATAGCTCACCCAAAAAAGAAAACTGTCACCATTTACCCTCATGTCTTTCCAGACTTTAATTCTTCTGTAAAACTGAAGGAGATATTTTGAAGAACATTTGACTTTTTGTTCGAACTGTGAAAGTTGGGGTCCAAAACTTTCAAGCAGCATGAAATTAAAGGGTTTAGTTTACCCAAAAATTAAAATTAGCCCATTATTTACTCACCCTTCAGGCATCCTAGGTGTATCATCCTGGCACTTTCAAGCTTTAGAATGTCATAGATGAGTGTTTCTCTTCATCAGTCCAAAACAAGTCCAATAAAGTGCATCTACCCATAATAAAAAAAGTGCCTCACACGGCTCCGGGGGGTGAATAAAAGGGCCTCCTGTAGCAAATCGATCCATTTTTGTAGGAAAAATATCCATATTTAAAACATGGGAATCACTATGATCTAGCTTGCACTGACCGGTCATACACAGAAGCAGCTCCAGCCGGATGTGCGTGCGCCAGTGAGTCTCGCACAAACCAATGTTTGTTTACAGGAGCAAAGGAAGCAAAGTTTTCTTACCTTAGCAAAGGAAAACCAGTCTCCTCTTGGTTTATATCAAAATCTTCCGACATTCTTCTTTACAAATCCTCGTTCTGTGCTTCTAATTCACGACCATTGTTTTGTTTTGGTCTCTCCCCTGCGCATTCGTCATTTCTGAGTGGCGCATGCGCAACGGCGACGTCTTGCGTCATTCACCCGGAGCTGCTTCTGTGTACAGCTGTTAGCACAAGCTAGATTAAAGTGTTTCTTACATTTTAAATATGGATATTTTTCTTACAAAAAAACATTGATTCACTACAGGAGGCTCTTTGAGCTCTGTGAGGCACTTTTTATTATGGATGCACTTTATTGGACTTGTTTTGGACTGATGAAGAGAAACACCCAACTTTGGCATTTTAAAGCTTGGAAGTGCCAGGATAAATTTTAATATAACTCCAACTGGATTTGTCTGAAAGAAGAAAGTCATATACACCTAGGATGCCTGGAGGGTGAGTAAATAATGGGTTAATTTCCATTTTAGTGTGAACTATCCCTTTAATCATAATTACACCTCCATTTATCCAATGAATTCAATTAAATGTAGAGACTATATCACATATAGCAACAAACCTCAAACGGCAAATAACGTCAAACCTTATTGGTTCTTGCATGTTACATGACCAAACGTCATGAGTTTTAAGCTTCATAATCATAATTTAGATAACAACAGCTGAAACTCTTTTCAAAACATCATTCTTCATCTCTGCAGATGAAAAAAACACAAGTCTGTAACGACATGAGGGATGACAATCTTTGTTCTCAGGTGGACTATAATACACTTTAATAAACAATCTTGAAAATCAAGATGTCAAAACACCTCATCATGTAAAGCAGCTCAGATGTATCCTTTTTTCGAAGCTACAGATGTGAGGACTACTGTGGAGGTGGACCATGGTTGCATATTAGCATAATTCACAGATAAACCCCAACTGAGCATGGTCTGCATGTTTTATGTTGATGCATCCTGCAGTTGACCTAGATGCTTACCAAAAGCACGCGCAAAAGTCCGGCCAACTGACAACCTGCATCTGCAGACTTAATTTTCATTCCAAAGGGAACAAAAACCACATCTTCCTAACAAATGGACGGTGGCAGGAGCACAATGTAGAAGGGCCTCTCTGTTCATACGAGAACACAAATGTGTGTCTAATACGGGCACCTTCCATTCTTCACTGTAATAAATATGCTAGATGCAGTGCTACGTCGGCGCGCATTCTCTTTGTGGCAGCCCAGCTGAATGTATACCACATGCGCAGCCTTGATGCATGTTAGAGGTCTTATCTTTCTGGTCCAGCTGCAGCCAGCCTCTCAAGGTTGTGGGAATAAGGCCTCATCATAATCATAGATCACAAAGCCCCCTTTCAGAAGACGCACGTGCCCTCGCTCCCTGTGGAGGGGGGAAAGATACTGCGGGGACGCTAGAGTCCATTGATGAAGGAGAGGCAAGGAGATTGCGCTTGTGGGGATGGCGAGGAAGCAAAGTCCCTGCCCCGCACCTTGTTGATCAATGCAAATGGTCTGCACACTCACGTGCACCTACCCGTGCTGGAGCCGGAGGTGGACATTTTCAGGACAGAATCTGGCAGGTTAGACATCAGCCTGTGGTCAAGAAATGATAAAGGGAAAGGTTAACCAGAGGTCCTGTTGCAAAACGCATTTGAGAAACACATCTATGCTTTTCGAATACACAACATTTTTTTTTAAACTTTTATTGTGAAGAACTTATTGTGAAAGATCTGCAGATTCTTATAATCCACAGCTTGAATTTCCAGGCAAGAAAGAAAATCTGTGGCCTTACACCTTTGGTGGAGTTTTAAGGCTTTAACGAAGCAGCTGAGTGAATAATTCGGGTTGAATAAGCACAGATAGCCTCTGATCAGCAGCCACTGTACACAACAGAGCACAAGGCCTAGACCTGTGGTGAAAAGGGGAACGTACTTGGCTTTGGCCTCCTGGACCTCAGCTGGGTTCTTAAGAGATGAGAGCCAGGGCAGAGTTCCACACTGCCAGTGAAGCAAGCAGTAGCCCAACACCTCCAAGTCTCCTCGTCTGGATGGGGCTGTTGGAGAAAGCGAAGATAAGGAAAAGAAGTTGAGTGTCGGTTGAGAAGCAAGTTAAAACCCTTTGATTGAATGACCCGTCCATTGGCTGCTGAAATATGCCCTTATAAAAAAGGCGGAGAATGGGAGGGGGTGGTTGATAGAGAGGAGTATTTTGTTTTCTCAGCTGGTGCCCTGGCCTGCCTCACAGGCTAACGGGGCTTTTCTATAAGGGGCTGAGAGTTGAAAGAGTAGGTCAGTTTCCTCCCACTAGCGTTCCTCACATCTCTCTCACACTCCCTCCTCCTTCGTCTGGTCTGGCGACTCGTCCAGGAACCTGATCCTGACGGCCTCTGACATGATCCAGACAGCCTGTGGCCCGGCCCGACACTCTCTCCGATGGAGAGCCAAGCAGTAAAACAAAGAAATAAATGTCTGGGCCCAAATAGTTTCCACATGTTTCTGGATTCCGTGGGGTCTCCGCTGGCCCTAAGAGAAGAGCCTGAGAGCGTGTGCATGTGCTCCCTAGACCTCCTCCAACTCCACCTCTGCCGTAGCACATTACACAACTGCCATCTAGTGAAAATGTCTTTTGTATACTTAAAAACTTTTTACAAGGCCACTACATCTTGTATTGTTCTCACATTTATTTAGTATCCAAGAAAAAAAAAACTCTACCCTGGGCTAGGTATCAATACAGATTTCCTAAAGGAATAGTTCACACAAAAATGAAATTTTTGTTGTCATTTACTCATCCTCATGTTGTTCCAAACCTGTGTGAGTTTTTTTATTACGTTGAACATAAAATAAGATATTTTGAGGAATCTTGGTAATTAAACAGTTGATAGAAAGAAACTTATACAGGTCTGTAACAACATGAGAGTTGACAAATTTGTAATTTTTGGGTGAACTATCCTTTTAAATTGGTTTGACTGAATTCGATTCCAACTCTTTTGGGAAGGATGTAGGTTTAAATGTCAGGGTTGCTTATATGTTCTTGGATATCTAATTCTGTAAAATGTACAGTGGCATGCAAAAGTTTGGGAACCCCTTGCAGAATATAGAGATCAAAATAGAGATCATACAAAATACACGCTATTTTTTATTTAGTACTGTCCTGAGTAAGATATTTTACATAAAAGATGTTTACATATAGTCCACAAGACAAAAAAAAATAGCTGAAATTATTAAAATAACCCCATTCAAAAGTTTGGGAACCCTTGGTTCTTAATACTGTGTGTGGTTACGTGGATGATCTACAACTGTTTTTTTTTTTTGTTTTGTGATGGTTGTCCCTTGTTTGCTCTGAACAGTTAAACTGAGCACTGTTATTTAGAAAAAATCCTCCAGGTCCTGCAGATTCTTCAGTTTTCCAGCATCTTTTGCATATTTGAACCCTTTCCAGCAGTGACTATATGATTTTGAGATCCATCTTTTCACACTGAGGACAATTGAGGGACTCAAACTATTAAAACAGGTGCAAACATTCACTGATGCTCCAGAAGGAAACACAATGCACTAAGATCTGGGGAGTGAAAACTTTCAAACAGGATGAAGATGTCCAATTGTTTATTATTTTGTTGAAATATCATTTTTTGCCATTCAGAAGCAACAGAAAATAGTTGCATCTTTACCGGAATACTAATTAAATACAATTTACCTTGATCTTCAAATTCCAAAAGTTTTCACCCCTGGCTCTTAATGCATCATGTTTCCTTCTGGAGCAACACTAAAGAACAGTGCTCAGTTTATCCGTTCAGAACAAACAAGGAACTCACTAACAACCACCACAACACAAAAAAACAGCCATAGATCATCCAGGTAACCACACAGAGTATTCAGAACCAAGGGGTCTTGCACTATTCATTAAAAGAACCCACTCATAAGAGTCTGATTCTACAATGGGGATTGAAGCATTCAGTTAAGAATCAGGCTACATGTCACACTGTACGTTTCTGATTCACTGAAAAGAACCAGCTCGAGTCATTCAGTCATTCATTCAGGAATCAGACTACACGATTCATGCTGCATATTTTTGATTTACAAAAGTAATTTGCTTGCGAGTCAAACTACACTGGTCACACTGCATGTTTGTGTTTGCGTGAAGCCTGTGAGAACAACTCAATAAAAAAAAAATGTTTCAATTCGGGATGCACTGAAATTAAGAAAATAATAAGAAAAACAGCTGATACTATGAGCCAAAAACATTATGTATTAAGTATTTTCAGTTTTCAGCCAAGTACATCCAGAATTTTTAGTTTTGGTTTTGGACGACAACTCTCATTTTCAGAGTATGTTTAAATTCAACATTTTTTATTTCATTTGTATGGGAAAGCAACAATTCATACACAAGATTCTACGTTCTTAAGCTCAGGAGCAGAAGAGATTAGTACTTTTGGAATAAGTACAAGGGTTTTAGTCTTCAAACAAGCCCAAGAGAGCTGGTTTCACACTTGCATAAGCTGCATGGGAATCTATCCCAGTTCAGTTTTAACAACACCGCTCTAATGTTACAGCAAAAGCATTTGCTTATGTGTGAAATGGCCTCACTTAAACCGACCGATTAGTCTTACGCCAAGCAGAGAGACAGCAGCAGCATTTAGATATGAAATATTCATTTTGGATCCCAGCTATTAAAGTAAAATACATTTTGGGTCAGACTGACCAATTACAGGTTGACTTTACCTCAATAAATTACGGTCACCTAAATTTAAATCTGAATGGAACGTTTTTGTCAGTTCCGCTCATATACGAGAGTTAACCTCCCGTTAAGCATGTCCCTTCATGAAAAGCTCCAACTTCATCAATAAGGGTAAATTAAGGCACATCATTTGTTCGTGCCTAGAGAGTGTATTAACTCAATACTGTAACTGCAGTCCATCTCCTGAGAAATTACCTATTGACTGCATTCATCAAAAGGGAAAATCTCTGCCTAAATCCATGACCATCATTGATCCTGCCATGCCCATTACGGAATCAGCCTCCCTGCCCGCTAGCCAGCAACACCATTAGGCAATGTATATAGGTTTTCTTTATTTTTCTTCAACCTTGACCAAACTAATTTAGCAAACACACAATTTAATAGAAAAGATTTTAACATCGCTCACAGGTGACCTTGAAAAAAAATGCCTCTTAAGTTGCACGTAAAAATGGGAACTATGACTAAAGACCAAAGTGCACAAGATAAGACACGCTCCGTAAACATTTTGTCCGCCTCAGTAATAGGGAGCCGAAGGGGTGGGCTGCCTGGCCTAGTCCTGACACCAATTCACTTATAAAAAGGCCGATCCACAAGAATGATGTATTCCAGACTGAGAACAACACCTTCCATCAGATAGAAGCTGTTGTTCATAATTACGACCTATTGTTATTGTGATTATCCAAAGCGCCATGTCAAACTCTTGAACCTCTCCTCCTGAATTTCAGCCGGCTCACTTCAACCCTACAGGTGATAATTAGGCCTTTAGCACGGGGTTCAGCGGGACACGAAGTGCCCGTCTCTGCACTCCTCACCATGGTAACAAATCAACATCTACGCGGGGTGCCAGGGGCCAAAAGAAAAGAAACACTCTGCAATCTGCATTCATCTACAGGGCAGACGATGCTAATGACCTACACAACAGCCACAGACAGTCTACGTCAAGGCGGCTAGTGCGGTGACGTCGGCTCGGCCACAGATTGTTTGATAGTGGCACAAATGAGGTTTGTCAAATTTACAGCCTCGCTGCTTTGAGTTTAGCTTTAGGAGTGGATCAGGACACTGAACTCCCGAGTCGGTGCATCAGTGGGTAGGTGTTTTTATAAACTCTCAAGTGTTATATCACTTGCCATATGCAGTGTGATTTACACAGTACAACTGGCCATACATTTACAGAGCAGTGAGACAGAATCAGGACCATATGTAGAATTCTGTACATGAAAAGTTAACAAATTGTATCAGGTAAGAACATGGTCTTGTCTGAAAGCAGCCAGACCTTGGACTGAACCTGAGCATGATTTACTTTCTGATGTATCAAACAACGTGTCCGCGCTATGAGCTACGAGTCTTGCACTTTTTTTCTCTTTTATATCACTAAACAGGAATAATACACATAGGCATTCCCACACATCCACCCTCCACATATAAATCTAACTTAATAATATAACACAGTACTGTTAAAGAAAATATGGAAATAGTTTAAATCTACATAAAAGCCTGTATTTGTCTTGCCAGTGATTTCTAACTTGCTGATACCATGGACCCCCAAATATGTGACCCTGGACCACAAAACCAGTCATAAGTAGCACGCGTATACTTTGTATACATTGTATGGGTCAAAATGAATTCTTTTTCTTTTATGCCAAATATCATTAAGTCATCTTCCATGAAGATATTTTGTAAATTTCTTACTGTAAATATATCAAAACTTAATTTCTGATTATTATTATGCATTGCTAAGAACTTCATTTGGACAACTTTAAAGGCAATTTTCTCAGTATTTAGCTTTTTTGTACCCTTATATTCAAGATTTTAAAATAGTTGCATCTTTGCCAAATATTGTCCTATCCTAACAAACAATACATCAATGAAAAACGTATTTATTCAGCTTACATAAAAAAAAATGACCCTTATATCCAGATATGATAATCTCCTTGAAAAGGATAGTCTTCCAAAAATGTAAAGGTATATATATATATATATATATATATAATCTATTTTTAAAAGCGAGAAAAATAGATAAAATAAATTGATAAATAAATAGTCTAAAAAAATAAATACTAAAGAAAAATGACTAAAACTGCAATATCAAAGTTCAATAAATGTGTAAGCGTTAACTTGTAAACATGTTAACTTTGACCATATAAATATTTTAATATTTTAAAATATGAAAAATATTTCACTAAACGTTTCTGCAGACCACTTGGCACCATGGGGTTTTTGCTACAACTTGCAACATTTAGGAAGAAAAAAATAAAATAAATAAAAATCTCACCTACTGTCAAATAATAAACTTTAAATATTTTTCTGCTGACTGGGCATTTTGTCTTTTTTTCATGTGTTTTCAAAATTAACAGCAACAGAACCTGGCTATTAGCAAGCTTTACCACTGTGAATTAAGTATTGAACACCTGTAATATCTTATGGCCACCGCATTAAGAGATATTGGCTTTGAGTCCCAGTTCAACAAAACATCAAAGCTTTAATTAATAGTAAATGCATACAAGATTCAGGTTATGACTTTGACTAATTAGGGATTTCTTGCATTAAGTCTGCCCAAGTAAGCATGGATAGAACAATCAATATCCAATAAAAAGGACTGTACACAATTTACAAGTTAATGTGTTTCCAATAGCGTGACCCAGAGTTGAGGACATGATACTGACAAGTCCCAGCAATATAAACAGGACCCCATTATAAGGTGAGTAATATGGATAGTGAATTCATACTACCTTCCTTTAAAGTGAACATGAGATTAAAACTGCCACCATTTACTTCCTTAACGCATGTTCTTTGGCTAATTGTGGCTAATACATTGATCCATGTTATTCCAAAGAAGGACTGTCTCTGTAATCGTTAATCAAATTTAATTTCTTTTTCCCCGTTACAATTTCCAATGGCTAAAAAAGTCAAATTGGTTGTAAATGGCAATTCATGTTGACGTTAACTGGTAAACACTGGACATTTGTGCATAATAGCATATGTTTCTATCTCAGTAATACCTCAGGGTGGTTTCAAAAAGATAAAATAAACGACACATTTCACATTACCTACTCCTTTGTGAGCGTCAATGCTTGTATACTCAATAGTGCCATTGTGTCCTTTCTTGGGGTTCTCTTTGTACTCTTTATGCTCGCCATTAGGACAGTATCTGTATGAGAGACCGTAGTCAGCCAGGTACACCTGCAGGAGATAAAGCAAGCATAAATCATCCCAAAGACATTTTCTTTCGAACTGAATCCCTCCTACTGTATATGGTATGTTAGTGCAAAGCACACAGAAATGAGGTCAGTGTTTAGGTTGTGACAGCAGATTGAGACGCTAATTGATTATACTCAAGAGTAAGTTCCAAATGTCATCAATGCTGGCTGGCCGTCTTAGTAGACGATCAATGAAAGTAATAAAAACACTCTCATTTGAGTATGTGCTGCACTTGAGTAGGCTTTTTAATACACAAAAAGATAACCAATCGTTTTAGATGTGATTGTGTTAATGTGTATGCAGACCTTGCTTGGATCTTTGTGTCCCAATAATAGATTGGCAGCCTTAATGTCAGCATGGACGTACTCGTTGTCATGAATATATTCCAGCACATCCAGCTGTTGAGGGCAAAGTGACAGAGGGGAAGGTTAACATGAATAATTTAGTAACCTCATAATGAACTACCGTAATGACTACAGGCAGATGAGCTGGATGCAAGGCAGCTGGACTCCCAGAAAATGCAACTGAAAGTTTTCTCAAAATCACCATGTTAAGTTATGCTGTAAATACTGACAGTATGTTGATAAACTTTAATGAAGCTAACAGCAGTGTTGTTGTTAACTATAACTAAAACTAAACATAGTTTCAATCATTGAAATTAAGCCAAAATAAAATATAAGATGTAAAACTTAAAGGGATAGTTCACCCAACAATGAAACTTCTGTCATTAACTACTCACCCTTATCTTGTTCCAAATCCACAAGGCCTTCAGAACACAAACTAAGGTATTTTTGATAAAAAAAAATTTTTATTTTTGATAGAATCTCAGCTTTCTGAGGCTGCATAGACAGCAGCAAAACCACCATATTCAAGGCCCAGAAAGGTAGTAAGGACATCCATGTGACATCAGTGGTCAACCATAATCTTATGAAGCTACAAGAATACTTTTTCTGTGCAAAGAAAAAAAAATAACAACATCATTCAACAATTTCTTCTCTTCAGTGTCAGTCTTCGGTGTATGTTCAAGAGAGCACCACGACTCTCTCATATTTCATCAAAAATATCTTGATTTGCGTTCCGAAGATGAACAAAGTTCTTACGGGTCTGGAACGACATGAATTTGAGTAATTATTGACAGAATTTTCATTTTTGGGTGAAGTAACCCTTTAAAGAACTTGAATGAAAATTAGAAATGTTGCCTTGACAGCTATCTGAAATAAAATAAAGTTTAAGCTGAAGTACTAAAAGTACTAAAAACTAAAATTACAGCTAAATACAAACATTAAAAATAAAAATAAAAAACAATAGTACATAAATAATAACACTGGCAAGCAGCTCTAAACTCAAACTAAATGTTGCACGAAGTCCAGCTACATCTCACCATGAGGACACCCAGCTGTAGCACGGTGGGCTTCTTCAGTTGTCCACCATTCTCCACAAGCACCTTTTGCATGTCTGTACCCAGCCGATCCATCACCATAAACCTGTACCTGCACAACCAGAAAACAAATTGAAAATGTACTTGAATACACAATTAGCAGCATTGAAACACAACAAAATAGAACATAAAAAAAGATTTATTTAACGTCAGATTCAGGGCCAGGGCATATGACAGCATACACTATTTTATTTTAAATTTGTCGGTAACAGGTAAAGATTTTTCTGTGAGTCAAAGACACACTTTTATTGTACTGTTTTAAAACTGCTTTTGCACTGAACCCAGCCTTATCACTCATTATGAACAGTCATGCTTTTTGTCCATCGACGTACTCATGCCATGATATAAGACAAGTCAAACTCGAGTATCATACCTTGTTCCATTATTTTCCGCCAGTCCAGACCCCCAGTATGTTGGAATCCCCAAAAACTCCAGCCGTTTTAACTTCTTCCATTTGCTCACTGTGATTTCAAAGTTAAAAATGTTTTGGCTATTTTCTATATCCGCACATGCTTTATACACATCATGTGATGTATACACATCTTTCACACACTCATAAAGAAGCACCTCCTCCAGCCTAGCTGGAAAGGGAATCTGTCTTGACTGGCTATGCACCAGATTGACAGGTGGTCAGGGGCCCTTTGGAGAAACCAGCATCATTATCAGCAATTTGGTCACTCTCTCTGAATTAGAGCTCAAACAAGCTGGGATTGCACTAACGACCACAGAGGTGCATGTTTGCTTTGGTTTATTAATTCGCCTAGCCAGGCTAATTTACATCTATAGCCACTTCATCAGTGACATGCACTCCATATTTGAGAACTCTCAGATGAAGATGAGGGGTCTTCAGCATTTTCATTCAACACTACTCCAAAGACTGCATCTGTTTCTACATCCTTTGGCAATAATACAATCAGTGTTTATGTTTTTTTCTTCTTTATATGTCTTGCATACCAACAGAATTCCGTTACATAATTTGGACAGAATTTAAGTTTAAAAAGGAACATAGAAGCTTACTAGTTTCTGGCTTTGCTGCTCGTTGGTAAAATTTCAATTCAGAGAATAAAGGTCCATTTTCATGATATTCCTGAAAATGTACAGTATACGGTAAAAATTAGAAGCATTATAGACATTTAGCCAATTAATATGATTATTAATGATATTTCTTCAAGCTGTTTCAATGTATTTCTTACCACTTTAATCACAAAATCACTGTCATCACGAACAGGGACATTCACATCACGAGAGGCTGTAAAATGCGAAGAGATAAAAAAGTGAAAATTTAGAAAAACTATCCAATTCTAATATGCCTAGAGTCATTATCTTATGTGAATCAAGGTGTGTCTATTATTTTAAACACGTTATTTTATTATTAAACATGTTTATTTTAAACACTTTAGGTGTAAACTTGTACTGAACAAAAGAATTACAGTTTTAAGTTAATGTTCAAATTAATTGGTCACTTGCTATATAACTGTTCAGGTTTTTGTATTCCTCTGCCCTAAGCTACTCAGCCACCATGTCTAATGCCAAATATGAAACTGAAATTATAATACAGTTTGGTAATACATATTTTAGGCAGAATATAAAGTCATTACCCAAGTAAATCAGCCCAAAACCACCTTTTCCAATGATTTTACCGATGCGCCAACTCTTCTTCTCTGAATCTGTTAAAATGCACCCTTCTGGAAGTGGACGGGGTAGTGCGTATTTCTTTGGTGCCATTATGTTAAAATATACAAAGAGAGACTGAGGACAGACTATAAAGTTTCTGTCAAGTTCCTGGTTAACAGCCTTATTTAGCTGCTGTTTCACAAACAAACTAGTAATAACAACAACGCATTCTTATAAACGCATGTCAACACTCTGTAAGAAGCATAATATTATACAAACACAGAACGTTGACTCATCACAATTACAGTTACAGCTCTTCTACATAGTTCCGGATCGTTTCTCTCATAGCCTGCTACTTCCTGAAAGTGATTGACGCTCCCGCAAAAACGGTTCCAAATCTTTAACAACCAATCAAAAGCAGGAACGGGTATGCCCTTCATATTCAACAACCAATAAAATAGGTAGAAAGGCGGGACAACAGCCGCAGCATATGTTTGATCACAGGGCAGAGCCGATGCCATTCAAAATATGGACGAGAGGTTCCACTCGTTTTCGCGAATCGGTTCATTTGAACAATTTGCTGCAAAGAACTGAGCCAAAAGTCACAGGTTAGTTTCAGATCAGTTTCAACTTCAACAAACCAAAGTAATTTATATCCTGCAGTGTAATTATAATGTGCATTTACAGTAAACAGTACTAAAGTTGATTTATTTCTGTGGTGTGGTTATTACACATTTCAAATAAAATCCAAAGCCAACTGTTATAGGCTAGCATGTGATGTCACAAACACATTTCCATTGCTGTTCATATTATTATTACTTTTTTAAGTAACTTATTTTTCTAAACAAGCTGTTCAGTCTAATTTGTGAACAAACCATTTAATGTGAACAAATCGGTTTGACATTTTTTTTGTGAACAGCTTATTCATTGAGAAAATCCAAATCAAAAGAACAGTTCCTTCAAGAATCTTTCAAAAATATATTTTTAATTCGGCTAAAACCGATGATCGATGAGGTGCACCATATATCTAATTATTATACAGTTCATGTTAAACAGGCATGCAACTTTATAGATAATTTTCCTGTGTAACATTCAGCTCAGAATCACTGGGATATGAGCACATTTGGGCTGTGTGGGCTGCAGGGCATATCTCCTTGGCTCCCTTTTAGCCCAGAGTGCGGTGACACCAATCTTGAGGGGCCATGGCACCATTTTCCATAAATGCCCCTTGTAATGAAGATGGCATAATTGTTGCAATTAGAGAGAGCAGCTTAGGATGGCCTTGCAGTGACCCACCTCAGCCCAGGTCCATATGGTCTGAAATAGATAATGAGTCTCCTAATGTGCTATGTATACTCAGTATGGACTGCAAACGAACAGGCTGTAATTTTCACCCGGGCCATCAAGAAGTGACAGATCAGCCCTTGTGAAACTGTCTTGATAATGTTAGTATGCCACACTTCTCTTTATCTCATGTTTCTCTCACGTCTGTCACTTTCTCAACTGCAGGCGCATCCCTTAAGTCATGTTTAAAATAGATGTATTAAGTGTTAAGTGAACTCTGTTTAAAAGCTTTCATTTTCCCACAAACATTTTATTAAATAATAAATAGTTTGAGTAAAAAAATGAGTCCCATAGTCCTATTTAATATTTTTTGTGATATTGACTGTCATGTATTTTTTACTATTTCAGTCATTTTATCCCAAATTAAGCATTTGCTGACACTCGAAAAATGCTTCATCAAATTAAATAATGCCACTGATGTTAACTTGGCCAAAAAATAAATAAATAAATACGAAACTTGTATTTTGACATTTTAAAAGTGGTGGAAAAGTCCTTCCGATGTCAAAGTTCAGAGGAGGAATAAGGTGTTGCACATGGTAAGTTTTCCACCAAATTGAAATGCCGTTTGTTTAATTTAATTAATTGTTTTATTTATTTATTTTATTATTATGTTGTCTGGTTCATTTACATGTGTCACTGGGGTTTCATTGGCTGCTTTGTTTTGATTTTTTTTTTTAATTATTCTAAAACGTTGTTTTGAGAACATTTTGGAAAATTAATCTTTTCTGAAAATTGGTCACAGGTGACACTTTTATACTTTTTGCAACAATGCAGTGTTAATATAAGACAATGAAAGCTTTCAATGATGTAATAGTGCATATCCGTGTTTTTTTTTTTGTGGTAAGATTGTGTTGTGTTGGTTTTGACCTTTTTGGGTCAGGTAGCAGTAATACTCTGCGAAAGGAAAACATCGGCATCAAAAAAGAATATGCCGAACAGATGAGGAAAATGCATTTTAAAATGTCACGGCTTAACCCTACACAATAAAAAAGTTATGTATTTATGAATGCATTTATAGATGCATATGTAAAAGGGCATAATGACCTGACCTATCACAGATCATTACACTGACATACACGGTTGGCGAGAAGCAGAGCTGTCAAGGTGTAGCACGATGGCTATGTTGGGGCTTTCAGCGCATGTTTAGTATTCTTCATGTGTGTGGTTCTTTATTAGCTTGTAGAGGAAAAAAACGTTGAGGATGCTGAAATTTTCTCTCTTATTCCCAGTATGGGTCTTATTGCATCGCTTCCATTATCAAGTGTTCATTTTGCACACTAAAAGAAGCTGTTTAATATTGTCTGCATTACATGTCGACTTATCATATTGTAACCCCAAGGCATTGCCTGCGAAATTATACGTTCCTCTGAGTCAAAGTATGCCTTAAATGCAAGATTATTTCAGTCTGCACATTTCTGTACTGATTGTACAAGTTATTATACAAGAGAACCACATTAGCAGTCCATACAAGCAAACAGCCTCTACACTGTGTTCCAATTACAAACTGTTTTGCTCCGAGTATTTTCTTTCTCTTTAGTGCATTATCGAGGCCTTTAAAACTAGTTATGCTAGCAAGATGTATTGCTATTTCAAATACAAGTAATATGAATCTAATGACCAGTAATGAGAGACTGGTTTGCTATTACGAGGAGGCCAGAGACTTGCTAATAAAGCACGCGGACTGCTCCGGGGAACTCGCACTGACCAAGATGTACATTAGGGCCTTAATGTCTCTAAGGCCTGGGGCTAAATTGAAATGTAAAACCCCAAACCAAACATCATTTAGGGTTATATATCTCTTCATGATGTGCCACTATTTGTGCAGATTGGTGGTGGTTATGATGTAATTTTTTCTCTTTTAGAGCTGTGCATTCTGCAGTGGTCTTTATTACGTGCTCGTCCTAGATAAACAAATAATAAAAAAGAGTGGGGCGAAAATCTGAGAATATTGCATAGCAACAATTTAGCCGGAGTCCAACTCATTTGAATCAATAGATAGAGCAAGACCTTTGTGGATATTTTGATTTCTTTCTATAATGTTGAATTGGTTCTGTCTGAGTGCTTACGATCTTTAGTATAGACTACGTAAGGAATGACATCTTCATTAGAACATGTGCCTTTAAGTTATTCTCGTTTTCCTAAAGATGTGCCCTTGGGTGACAATCATTTACATGTCTTCATAATATTTCCACAGCTTTTCAAGTGGCCGAAGACTAGTCCTTCAGATGAATAGCAAATTAAACTCAGAATTCAGAAAGGTTTAACTGATATCACTGAGTGCAATAATACTAAAATATAATCTGAGCTGTAAAGCTGCTCTGCTGCAATTGTTCAATAAATGTGTATGTGTATGCAATATGAGCTTTGAAGTTCAAAAGTTTTGACAGTAAAATTTTTTATTTTTTTTTTGTTTTAGATTGATCAAGGATGACAATAAACACTTAAACGTTTATTACAACTTCTAATAAATGCTGTTATGTTTGAACTTTAATTCATAAAAGAATCCTGGGGGAAAAAGTATTGTGTTTTCCACAGAAATATTAAACAGCACAACATCTTAGAATGATTTCTGAATGATCATGTGATACTTAAGACTGCGTTAATGGCTGCTTAAAATACAGCTTTGCAGCTCAGGTATAAATTACGTTAAGATATATAAAATTGACCTATTTTAAATTGTACTAATATATTACAGTATTACTGTTTTTACTGTGTTTTTGATCAAATAAATGCAGCCTTGATAAGCATAAGAGACTTCTTTCTAAAACAAATCTTACCAACCCCAAATTTTTAAATTGTAATGTACATAGTACATAAATAATTTAATCTCACAGTTCTTTTTTTCTCAGAATTACATTATACAAACTTGCAATTCTGACTTTTTTTCTCAGAATTGTGAGACATAAACTCACAATTTATGAAGTTATGAAGTCAGAATTGCAAGATATAAAGTCACAATTCAGATTTTTTTATGAGAATTGCATTATATATGCATTATTTCTCACAATTGCTAGTTTTTATCTTGCAGTTCTTTTTTTCTTGCAATTACGAGTTTATTTCTCACAATTCTGACTTTTTTCCTCGAACCTGTGAGATATAAATTTGCAATTGCGAGTTATAAAGTACTATTCTGAGGGGGGAAAAAAGACTGATACGTTCTCAAAATTGCAAGTTTCTCACAATTCTGCCTTAAGGAAAAAAGTGACAATTTTGAGTTTATTTATGGCAGCTCTGACTTTATTTCTCAGAATTGTGACTTTATTTCTCAGAAATGTGAGTTTATATCTCACAATTCTCACTTCATAATTTGCAGTTGCGAGATTATATGACGCAATTTTGAGAACAAAAAAAGTCAGAATTGTGAAATAAAAAGTTGTAATTTTTTCAAATTTTGATGCACTACAATAATAATATTCGACAAGTTTTGTTTGCCCTGTCTTTGCCCCGCTGGACGTGTCTTTTGAATTTTTTTTTATTTTTTATTTTTTTGGTAACAACTTGGGTAAAACGTGGCTCTTGTCACCTTCACTTTTTAGCCAGCCGTCCGATCAAATGGAGAAGGGGCGGGACAAATACTACACCGACCCACCACCCTACGTGCACGACAACCAAACAACAATGGATATTACTGGTTACTTAATTTTTATATTCAGTAATATTATAAAAAATGACTGTTGTGGATCGTAGCAACCAAAACACTGTGCCACCAAAACACTCTCAGGCGCCACCAGCTTTTTAGAAGAATGCCTGGCTTTTTTTTTTTCAGCTGGCTAAAAACGCTTTGGTGAACAGTCTTTAATTGAATATCTATTATTAGGCATGTGGCCTATCAGTCTTTTTTGCTTTTATGCAGTGTACTGGAGCCAAACCTGAGAAGGGAGTTTAGAACATCCACTACAGTAGTTGTTATGTAGTTGAAGTTACGTAGTTGTAGGCGGAGATTATGCTAATTCTGAATGAGCGTGCACGTGAGTCCTATTTTCGAATGATTGAAATTCATTAACACACACTTGACTATCAAATCTGCTGTTTTCAAACCGTTTGTGAACCGGAGGAGAGTGTTCAGGAAGGTCTGTTTTATGTGCCAATTACTGTGAATTTAATAGTGCACAAGTATTCAAAGTGGGACATAATGTATTCCATGTCATACTGATTACAGAATTATGCGAAATACTGCAGTGACCAATCAGAAGCCAGGAACAAAATGATCCATTTTATAATTATATTTGTTTGAATATCATCTGACGGGATAAATTGATTAAATATATAGTTATTTTTCATAGTACATAGCAGTTAGCATTTCATCTCTTTAGCTTTCAAATTAGCTAATAAACTATGCCCACACTTTGTTTATCTCCACTAGCATGACCTGGCATTTTACTATAAGTCACCGCAGACATAAAAGTGGGAATAGGGAAGCGAGAATGGAGGTCTACTCTTTCTATGCCAGCTCTTTTCCCTCTGTAGTAAACATGCGGTGAGGCCTGGCTGTAACCTGTAGTTCCTGTATTCCAGGGTTAATTAAGTTGTCTGGTGCTCTGTGCCTGGATGTGTTTGGTGAGATGGCAAGAAGCCCCTTTAGCTTTGTGTCAACCCTGCTGTCCACATGGCCAGCCTCTGCCTCTGTGCGACTCATCGATCTTAGGGTCAGGTAGACAGAGAGAGCAAAGCGAAAGAAAGAGAAAGAGGACAGAGTCAGGCACAAGGGAGTTGGGTTTAAAACTGTGTGTGTGTGTGTGTGTGTGTGCACACATGTTATGTGCTGCTTTGACATGGTCTCCCCAGACATGTGCACTCTTCTTTGCCCTGCAGGACAACCAATTAGAACCACACACTGCTGGATGTGAAGTAAAGCACCAGCAATGCCATCACCGACTCTCTGACAGTTTTCGTTGTTTTTTTGTCTCCACAATTCATGTTTTCATGAGTGTGTACTTGTGCTCTAAAAAATAATGGGTTAAAAACAACCCAACCCAACTTGGGTTATTTGGCAACCCAGCACTGGGTAAATATGGGACATAACACATGCTGGGTTATTTTGACCCAGCTGGTTGGGTTAAATGTTTTTACCAAACATGCTGGGTTTTTTTTTTTTTAAGCCAGCTATTGTTTAAAAAATATTATACTGCTGGATTAAAATGGGCTGGAACTTATGAAAAGCACACAGAATTACCAGAGGCAACCGCAATAATCAAAAGATGTACATTTATTATTAAGCAAGAACACATGGACAAAATACAAGACAAATACAACATAGTTTACAATATTACATGCATTCAAACTTGTTTAACAAGCATTTTAGACATAAAGAATTTAACATTTTAAAAGTAGCATTTTAAATTTAGTATTTAACCGTTCTCTGTAACTGCTTTTTGCCAAAATAACACTAATTTTCGTGCTGGTGTGTTCCCGAAATCTGAGCTGGTGAAGTGCTGCTGTTCGCTGGGGTAACTGCGAACTTCAGACCGCCACCTGGCGTTTCACAGATGCCGTGACTGACTCCACAACCTGCCTGTAAACAAACAGTACTGACATTATACATATCTTAATATTCAACTAAATTAAACTTACAATAATGTACAATAATGAATAAAATCCAAG
The DNA here is from genome assembly GCA_012976165.1 of Labeo catla. NCBI lineage: Eukaryota > Metazoa > Chordata > Actinopteri > Cypriniformes > Cyprinidae > Labeo > Labeo catla. Next base: position 1,611,266 of record VONZ01000020.1, on the reverse strand, counting down.
GCGTTTCCATCCTGCGAAACAACCGCTGCTGACGCAACTGACTGACATCTCGTCCTTATGTTGCGTTGTGTAAAATAATACAATTTACAACACAGTAAAGACCATATAAATAACATACAATGTATACAAACCTTTATTTCATTGAAGAAGTGCACCAAATCGGTGGCTCTGAGAACCGCTCTCTTCTGTAGAGGACTCAGAACTGTAACTCAGCAGCTGGGTTGTTCAGTCAGGGACTGGCTTAACCCCCAAAAAACAACCCAGCATTAAAAATGACCCAGCAACTTAGTTACAGAAAAACTACCCAGCACCTGGATAAAAACTATTAAAAACAGCCCAAATAAACGACCCAATGAGTTGAACCCATTTGGGTTCAAATAAGAGTGTAAGAACAGATTTGAAGACTTGGATCACATGCTCACCAATGGATCAGAATGAGCCCAAACAGCTGATAAAAACATCACAATAATGGTTATCCACACCATTACATAACAAGTTCCACACCACTCCAGTTCATCGTATCTTGTGAAGTGAAAAGCTGAGTGTTTGTAAGAAACAAATCCATTATTAAGGCGTTTTAACTTTAAACTGTTGCTTCTGGCCAAAATATCCATAATGCAATGCTTCATCCAGTGAAAAAGTCCATCCTCTCATATTAAAATCCAGCCACATATGTGTTTAGAACTGTTTTGGACTTCTAAAAAAAAAAAAAACTTGCTCTGTATTTTATCTAAAATAATTTTGAACTGGAATTTTTAAACCACCATGCAATAAATCTGTTGAGTTTAATATGGGCAGGGAAAAAAACCTGGAAAAAAAAAACCTGGCTTTTGTTCTACTCTCTATAAAAGACATTTCATGCTTGTTTGATAGTCCAAGCATTCAAGGCGGCCAATATGCAGGTCACTGTATTGTGGTTTAGTTTGCTGATTTGACCTGTTGAACCTTCTGAGTTTGCTTCTCTCCTCTCCATGTCTCCCCTCTCTAGCTCTCTCAGCCTGACCACAAGTGTCTTCCCTCATACTGCTCAGACACAACAACTCACAATTAGGCCATATCAACAACTTGCAAATCAGTGACCTTTCTGTTTTTATTTGGTCTTCAACTGAAGGAGATAAGTTGCTTTTGTTTATACAGTATAGGCCTGGCTCTGCTTCTAAAGCCAGCACTGGTTCCACTGTTGTAGGCTGCTGTAAATGGGGTAAATTTTATTAACAGACAAAAGCATTATATAGTGTTTGTTAAATTTGTTATAATGTGTTACTGAAAGAGGTTTCGAAAACTATTATCATTTATACTAAAATTCAAAAGTATGGGGTCAGTATTAATATTTTTGAAAGAAGGCTCTTATGCTTATCAAGGCTGCATGTATTTGATGTATTTTTTAAAATTGAGACTTATACGTCATCTGAAAGCTGAATAAAAAAGCTTTCCATTGATATATGGTTTGTTAGGATAGGACAATATTAGGCCGAGACACAAGTATTTGAAAATCTGGAATCAGAAAAAAAAAAAAAAAATCAAAATATTGAGAAAATCGCCTTTGAAGTTTTTAGCAACGCATATTATTAATCAAAAATTAAGTTTTTATATATTAATGGTACAAAATATCTTCATGGAACATGAGCTTTAGTGAATATCCTAATGATTTTTAGCAGTAAAGAAAAATTTATCATTTTGACCCATACAATGTATTTTTGGCTATTGCTACAAATATCCCTGTGCTACATACGACTGGTTTTGTGGTCCAGGGTCACAAATATACAGTATAAAGTATAAATTTAAAATATTAAATTTAAATAAAACATTTAAAAAATCAGAAATCACTCTAATATACTGATTTTGTGCTCAAGAAACATTTCTAATTATTATCAGTATTGGTTTTGTGTCTTTTATTTTCGATATTCTTTGAATAGAATGTTCAAAAGAACAGCAGTTACTTTAATTAATAAATTACAGTAAAGACATTTACAATTAAAAAAATAATAATTATTATTTAAATTAAATTATAATTCTTTTTAGTTAAAATGTAAAAGTCTTTACTGTCACTTTTGAACAATTTAATGTGTCCTTGTTAAATAAAAGTATTAATTTCTTTAAAACAAATAAATCTTACTCCCAAACTTTTAAACTATAATGTATGTTTTACACGAGCACACTGTTTTGCAAGTAAAAGAGTGAGAGGGCGAAAAAAAGAATTTAATATAGTTGTGCAATCTTCAGTCCTAATGCAACGACTGTTTATCTTTGTGGATATTTATAGTAGCTCAAATCTATGAGTTGAATGACAGTAGAAAGGCATACAGTTTCTCTAGCTGTACACATCAGGGAACCTTAACAAGCTTTGAGAGTTACACTGAATTATTCACCTGTGTGCCAATTACAATAATATTATTTACTTAGCACTACCTTTTCCTTTTATGTTCTGCCTTAATAACAATGGATATTGAGTCCCTTAAGTGCTCGCTTAGGTTTGCTTAATTATGATGCCTATTATCATCCGTGTATCCACCCACAGCTCATCTACTTTCAGCACATTCTGTCTCCGCCTATGGAGGCCGCACCTCAAGGATAAACGCACACAAATACACGCTTTCACATAAACGACTGATCATTTACTCACTATGAATTCGTCGGAGTAGTATAGAAAATATTTATTTGAAGTTTTACGATAAAATCAATATCGTATGTCATGCCTGTTAAGACTTTAACATCCGTCTGCGAAAAGAAACGTCTCTGACCTCCCGCGCTGGGCATTAATTTTGCGTTTTTAACTGCCTCTCTGTACCATCAGATCATACAAAAGGCATTAGCAAGCATTAGACTGTGTGTGGTTCAGTTGTGAACCTCATAAGTTAACAGTCCTTTTTAATTTGGTCTCCAGTGGGTTGTTAAGAGCAGGGAATGACTATGAGAAACACAGAAACCCTTGGGCTATAATAATTCCCCTCTTTTTCTACTTTTCTCTCTCGCTGTCTCTTCTCGTGCTCTCACCCTCCATTTACTTCTCTTCTAAGCCCTTGTTCAGCCGTGCATCAAATGTAAAATACTCTTTTTTTTCCCCCCTTTCTGTTTTTAATTGAACCACAATGTTTATAGTATTTAAGGCCTCGGAAACAGGTTGTACAGATAGATTTTACATTAAAAATCCATGAAAAATAGGATTTCCGTTCGTCCTCATCAGATGAATTTATTCAGATTAGCTTAATACATCTCTATAAGCTGCCTACGTCGTAATAATCATAGGGTATGTTGCATCTGTATACCTGAGCAGATGAGAGAAAAGGGAAGAAATCAGTTTTGTATTCATGACAGTTTCTCTGCACCGAAAAATCAATCTCAATCAAAGCAGCTACAGAGTTTATCATAAATTATCATGAAAAGGGTTTCCACTGAGTAGATGCTTAATTACAATCTCATTTGAATAATTTTGCATATTAATGAGCGCCGAATGAAAATCGTTTTTGGAGTTCTTACTTGAGCCCGGGAACCCACGGTGATAATCGTAGACCTTTAAAATGTATGTGATCTTATTACCGCACCAAATCCAGCCATTTCTCTCAGCACACAGTTGCGTTATAACTTGATTAATGGACTTGTGTCTTTGACATTAATAAACTATAACCGAATTAGAAAGACTTCATTAGTTTCAGCTTGGACCACATGTTTAGCTGCAACATGAATTAAACTGCTGTGATATCAGCACCTCGTAGCATTTTGTTTGGCTGATGAAAGTTTTCTCTGCCATTAGGACTTTCAGACGGGTGGAAATTAATTATCAGTGTTTTGAGCAGATAAAAATGCTGGGGAAATCCGTTAAAGGGATAGTTCACTGAAAAAAATCGGTCATTATTTACTCACTTACGTGTCGTTCCGAACCTGTTTTTCTTTCTTTTTTAGAACACAAAAGAAGAGTTTTTTTTTCAAAATGTTGGAAATGTCTTCCACAGAAGAAAAGACATTAAATAAAAAAAGTCTAAGCTAAATAGCCGAACGTGGCTTCCTCAAGACCACTACTGCATTGTAGGAACTCGCTGTCGTCCACACGTTCTCAACCTCTCAAGTCTTCAAAGAGTCTGTGGAGTAAAAGGCCACATTTTCAGGTTTGTGTGGATTGCGGAGAGCAGGCTTGAAAAGTGATCCAACAGCAGAGACTAGTGGCGAGAAGGGAGCTTTGTGAACGTTTGTGCTTGTTCTTCAGACTCTCCGCTGTTCTTCTTTTATAGCCTTGACCTTTCCCACTGTTTGCTCAATGATCTAAGATACATTTATAACAGATTAGGCTGGAAGGGGGGAGGTCATTAGGGAGAGGTCGCCCACAATATACACAGAAAGTAAACTTTCTATACTAATGAAAAAGCGAGGGGTCGTAATCCCTGTATGAAAATTCTTTAATGGATTGTATTGACTTGCCGTTCTATGAAGAGTTATAATTAGCATTTTAATATATTGAGTTAAACCTCTGTGTATTCGCTTTCTGTGTGTTAATTAACTATAGTGATATTTCAGCTGAATGCACGGGAAGGATATGCATATAGCCGGCGTGCTATATGCATCTATTAGAACTCATTTGGAGGTAATTTTTCAGTTTAAACAAAGTTATGTTTTTCTGAACATTTATTTCATTGCCTGAAATCTGTCTTCTCTCTCGCTCTCTCTTTCTCTCGCTGTCGTTCAATCTCTCTTAAGCAAACACAGGAGATAAAGTAAGGCTTTAATTAGAGATGTGTCATTAAAATATCCTCTCTTTCCAGAGATGGTGGGGGTTTGCTTCTGGATGGTTGGGTGGGTATTAACAAGTTCATGGATCTTATTACTTTCTCCCTCCGTTGCATGCTGTCAGCTCCTAGGGATATGATATCCGATGGCTGGGCTCACATTTACAACAAGTTCATTACGGCACGACTGCCGCTCTTTCTGCTTGGGCCCAGCTGGTTGGAGGGGTCTGTGTTTTAATTAGTGCTGAGGGTGTGCATATTAATTACAACATGAGTGATATTTACTGTACCTAAGGAACACAGGACCGGCTAAAGACACTGGCAGCCTCAGCTAATAAAGCCAGCCATGCTAATGAGCAAAAGGAACCATAAAAATAGACGGCGGCAAAATAATTCATAAAGTTTATTGATCTCGGAGTAAAGACGTTAAGCTCCGATTAAGGGCAACAAAAGGAAAGGCATCGCACTTTATCAAATAAATAAGCCGAGTGGAGAAATGTGAGCACGGAGACAGATTGTCATTAAGTAGGTCACGTGACGCTTTCCTCCAGAGAACGGGCACATTCGTTCATGCGGTGAAAGAATAAAATAAAGGAGGGGGAAAAGGCAGGAGTTTTCTCATAAATCTGATGAACGTAAAACTGCTGGTGTTTTGATTGACAATGACACCGTGATTCATCTAAACGCACGGGGGATCGTTATAACCTTGCCCAAGTTGTTTCAGGTCTTACGCCTAGTTGAAAAGTTTCCACATTTGTCTATATCTGGTTACTTGAAAATTGGACTTCAGTAGAGGCGGGTGAAGTTTTTTTAAAGGTATAGTGCACCATTTATGTCATTTTATGTACACTCTTAAAAATAAAGGTGCTTTAAAAGGTTCTTCACAGCGATGCCATGGAAGAACCATTTTTGGTTCCACAAAGAACCATCTCTTTCTTACCTTTTTATAATCTGAAGAACCTTCTTTCGCCGCAACAGAAAGGTTCTTCAGATGTTAAAAGTTCTTTTAGACAAAAAACGTTCTTTTATGGCATCGTGAAGCACCTTTATTTTTAAGAATGTATGCTCTTATTAGTTATTTGTTTTGCATGCTTTAATGTGTCACCCTGGACCACAAAACCAGTAGCGTGGGTATATTTGTAGCAATAGCCAAAAATACATTGTATGGGTCAAAATGATCGATTCTTCTTTTATATCAAAAATCATTATGATATTAAGTAAAGATCATGTTCCATGAAGATATTTTGTATATTTCCTTCCGTAAATATATCAAAACTTATATGCATTTCTAAGAGCTTCATATGGACAACTTTAGGCAATTTTGTCATAATTGCGAGTTTTTTTTTTTTGCACCCTCAGATTCCAGATATTCAGAAAGTTATATCTCACCCAAATATTGTCCTATCCTAACAAACCATACATCAATGGAAAGCTTCTTTATTCAGATTTAAAAAAAAATGACACTTATGACTGGTTTTGTGGTCCAGCGTCACATATTTTGTAACATTTCTTGAGCATAATTTCTGAAGGATCATATGACACTAAAGACTGGAGTAATGGCTGCTGAAAATTCAGCTTTGCCATCATAAGAATAAATGTAATTTTTAAGTATATTACCATAGAAAACAGTTATTTTAATTGCAACATTTTCACAATATTTGTGTTTAGTGTTTTTACAGTTTTTGTGTGTGTGTTTCAAATATTTGGTAGTAAAAATATAGGAACAACTTTAGAGATGTACAAATGTTTATAAATGTAAAATTCTTAAAGCAATATGTAAAATAGCAAACAAATTTACCAATGTTTTACCAAATACAGGACAAAGAAAGAATCTGCTAGCTGTTTTTTTCAATTTGGATTTATGTATATACTTTATTTTTTAAATTAACAGTTTTTTCCAAAACATTGTTAGATGTCAGTGTTTCCTGTCATAGCTATGCAAAAAATTGATTTCAAAAACAGTATCATAACTATATCTTACGATTTTAGATCTGTATTTAACCTCAGAATGATTTAAAAAAAGGTGTTAAAGTCTGATTTTGTGGTGGCTGTGCTTTAAAATTAAATTCTTATAATATTAATAATATTCTTATAATATTCAAGTGATGAAGGATTTTGAAAGTCTGACGGTAATCAGTGTTGAGTTCTACTGTAAGTTTAACCTTGCCTGCTTTAAATGTTTAAAAAAAATGATTAACTGTTTAGAAAAAAAAATAAATAAATTCTGAGAAGTATTCAAATATAATCAGGTACATTACTTGAATAAAGTAATTGAAATATATTTTAAATAAGGTAACTTGTAGTCTGTAACCTATTACATTTCTCAAGTATCCTTCCCAACACTGGATGTTAACAGAGCCTGGTCTTCAGATCCTTAATGATGTAAAACTCTCCGTTGGATTGTGGATCTAGTCTGATGATTGTCTATCAGTAGTGTGCTAATCGTAATGGGCCCGTTATGTGAGTTCTGTCCTTTTCCAGTCGGCTTCCTGTCTGTCCGTCACTGTGTAATTATGGCCAGTCCGCAGTAGACCGTGCCCTCGCAGTTTGCGCCAAGCCCGTGCCAAGACGGCTCCATATGTCCTTCACACAACAAGGCCTGTAATGTGGGAGATCTGGCTCTTATCCCAGACCATCAAGGTGTCTAGACAGGTATACGTTGAGTAGTCACGAAATCTGCCAACATGTGTTAATGAATGTACGACTAAGCTGACAGCGGTCGTCTGTATCTGAATTCCGTTTTGATAACCCTTGACTGGCTATCGGTGTTTCGGCGTCCTCCGCTTTTCACCCGGCGATCAAATCTCTGATTATTTGGGAGTGACTTCAGGACGGTTACGGTTCTATTTACGAAGCGAAATCCACCGTTCACCCAGATCACAAGTTCGTTTGCGTGCGCGGGAAACCTAAGGGCTGATTTTATAGGTTGATAAAAGGCGTCTGAAACAGATGCCATGTTAAATGGCTGCTATGTGAGAGTGCACACTTATGCAGCGGGTGAAAGTGGGATTGCGTTGGCAGCTCTCCAAATGAAGGTTGTGCATAGCACACACCGGGGAGAGAGGGAGAGATGGTGAAAAAAAAAAAAAAGTGAGAGAGTTAGACGCTTCATCTTAAGTCATGTCTGGTATCAAGGCAACACACTTAAAACAGCAATTTGTTTCCCTTGCATCCAATAAACAGCTCATTCCTTTTCCAATCAATCACCTGAAGCAGAAAGATTAAAAGTGGGGGAGAGGAACTCCGGGCTGCAGGTCGCTCTGGAGAGGCAGCGGTGCAAGGCAATCTGAACCATCTTCCTCCTGCAGAACAATAACAGCAGATCTGGAACAGACTCATCATCAAGAGTTTTTCCACTTTATAACTATACAGCGTAATCCACTCGCCATATGGGATGTTGCTAGGTCAGTGCTTTGATGTGAAGTTTATGTATGAGTATTTGTGGGAATTCTGATTGTTTTTCAACTTCTGCGGATGACTTTCTTTTTTTTTTTTGTAATACTGAGATGGTTTGAAACTTTTAAAAATATTCAAATAACCTATGAGTCACATGCAGTCGTGAGATGTTCCTCGCAATGTAGAGATGTTTTCCTTTTGCTAAATGTCTTAAAGGGATAGTGCGTCCATAAACTATTCTGTCTTCATTTACTATTGTTTCATTTCATTCCTTCATGGAAAGCAAATTGGAGTTTTGCAGCACAGTTCTTTTCCACAGACTAAACATTAAAATGAATAATTCCCCCCAAAAATGAAAACTGTTGTCATTTACTCACCCTAATGTTGTTCCAAACCTGTATGACTAACTTTCTTCTGCTCAACACAAAAAAAATGAAGAGTTCATTTGCAAAAACACGCCATTCATTTGCAAAAAAAAGTTTTTAACAATTTTCGAAAATCATGTTTTTTTTCATTGTGCATTCCAATTACTCTCAATCAAATTGCGGTTGAGTTATTTTGATTAAGTAAAAATAACAAAAAAATGGCTAAGAACAGCTAACTAATACAATAAAACACACTAAAAATATGATAACATAACAAAAAAACATGATTTTTGAAAATTCTCATTTCCTTTTATACAAGTATGCTTTTTTTGGTATTTATTCTTCATTTCTATATTTTGTTACATTTCTTGATTGTATGATGAGCATGATTTCTGAAGGATCATGTGACACTGAAGACCGGTGTAACGGCTGCTGAAAAGTCAGCTGTGCCATCAAAAGAATAAACTTAGTTTTCTGAAATATTTAATTATTATTATTTTTTTTTATTATTTTAATGTCACAATATTACTGCTTTTTTTATTTTCCATATGCAAAAGTGAAAAAGTGACAAAAGTGCAAAGTGTCTTTAAAAAAACAGACCAAAGAGCAAACATTTTAGCCATGCTTTCTTCCAGTGGTGGACGAAGTACACAAATCAAGTACTTGAGTTCAAGTACAGATACGTATACTAAAATATTACTCCAGTAAAAGTGCTACTTTTTCAGTTTTACTCGAGTAAAAGTACAGAAGTACCTGATTTTTTTTATTTACTTAAGTAAAAAGTACTGATAGATTTATTTTGCAACCAGTAAGAAAAAAAGAGTTTTAAAGTTTGTTGTTTTGCATAACGTCACAGTTATGTATGATATGAGAACAAGGCCTGAAGTTAGCAAGAACTTTAATTTTAAAGAAAATAAAATGATATGTTTATGATGACTTTTATTCCTCTCAAACCTTGGCTGTGGTGTAAAAACACCCCTGGCCAAATGCCCCAAGAGGGCATCATTTCCCACTTTGATAATTACTGTAGTTACCATGTTCTGAACATCACATCCTTTTCTTTTTCCCTCAGATGTAATCTATCTAGGTGGTTGAATAAAAATATTTGGACTCTATATCTAAAAATTACCTCAACTTAGCACCAGCAAGCTTGTTAGCTAGACAGTTAGCATCAGCTAACAATATTTACTTATTTTCAGTATGATTATGAATAAATTAATATCTGTCTACTGGGCTAGTTGATCCAAATAATATAAAAATGTATACTGTTGATAAACAATGTATAAACAGGCGTCACTTAGGGCTAAATGCGTAGCATTTTAATAAAACTGCTAACGTTACGGCAGCGGGCAATATGAACGTGCATGAGTTGTTTTATTTAATATGTGTTATTTTAATTTTTCGTTTTTTGACCTAAAACATAGAGACACTGATGTTGATGTGTCTGCCTTCAATCATTTCAGTGGGCTTAAACAGATCACCCTTTACAGCAGATTTAATTCACAAACAAGGGACAGTTTTGACCTAAATATGATTTTCAGTAACAATAATTAATCCTATATGTCTACATTAATAACTTACTTTTGGCAGCATCGGTCGCGCGCGCGCTCACAAGATCTTCCGGGTCTTACTTATGAATTCAGTTGACCGGAGACTCGCTCTAAACGGATCATTTGAATCAGTGAATTGTCGACTCGTGAACTGCTGCAATCGGATCATTCCAATTCGTGAGTGAATTGAGATTTGCGAATCAATTTAACAGGTTCATTAAAAAGAATCAGTTTGTTCATGAATCAGACACCGCTTCTGCGTCTCGGAGCACGTGATATTTTATAAGGAGTAACTATGTTTTATGAAATTTAGTGAAGTAAAAAGTACGATGTTACGCTTTGAAATGTAGTGAAGTAAAAGTGAAAGTTACTCAAAATAAAAATACTCCAGTAAAGTATAGATATTTAATATTAGATATTTTAGTACATAAAAAATGCACTTAAGTACAGTAACGAAATAAAACTACTAGCTATTGTCCACCACTGCTTTCTTCAGTGCTCATGAGGCAAAAAAAGCAAGAACACACTTATAATATATAGGCACAATTGTAAATTGTTGACAGCTGATCTTAGCTGTTTAATTTCCCTTTACAAAAAATAGTGAATAATTTAGTGAACAGTTTAATAGTATTAATAGTTTAATAATAGTTTAGTGAATAATTGACAGAATTTTCATTTTTGGATAAACTATCCCTTTAAGTTTAAGATATAGTATACAAGTATACAAAATAATATGAGCACAGTAGAAGTCAGTGGAAAGTCCTAAACCTTGTTTTGTGTATGTGTGTGTGTGTGTGTGTGTGTGAATATGAAATGCTTTGTTTGTCATGCAGAATGAGAGAGTGAAAACGAATGGCATCTCCTCCCCTCTCTCACCCTTTAACACACATCATCTCTCTCTTCCTCTCCTTCTATCATTCCATCTCTCTCTCTCTCTCGTTTTCCTCCCGGTCTTGGTCTCATCCACTCTCTTGCCATTTCAGAGATAGGGCTATTTCCAGCCCTGGTGTTGACAGGGCAATTAGTCTGAGCACCAGATCTCTAAACTCCCGGCAACACTATCATTCTGCAGCCCGTCAATTCATCAGCTGATTTGCTATTAAAAAGAAAGCCGGTGCTATAAAACCGGACAATGAGGTCCTGAACTGGGCTGTTTGGAAATGCGGACGTGTCACTCTGACAGGTTTGTGTTTTTTTGCAGCGAGTAACTGGCTAACGGGAGACGGCTCTGTCCGGTTGCGGTCTAGGCCTGGTGCGGCCTGTCAGCCCCAGAGCGTGCGCTTCTCCTTTGGCACGGAGGCACGAGGGCTGTTGTCCTTGTCAGAACACCTGCCGTCTCCTCCGCAGTCCTCCCCCGAAGATCTCATCAATCCAACCCCATCCGAACTCAGTGGGCTCAACGAACCCACCGCCAAGGAGACACGAGAGCACGACGGAAAGTGTGCGTGCATTAGTAAGTACGATCTGTAAAAGTATGTCAGAGCGCTCTTCGGTGTATTGTTTGTTGTTTGTTTGTTCTCCTTTCAAACGAACGGTTGGAATTCAAGCCGGGGAGGGGTTTCTGCGTGGGGACGGTCCCTCCCGCCCTCACTTTTCTTTCTTTTTCTGCCTCCATCTATCTCTCTTTCAATCAAAACTCCAGACTTTCCCCCTCATCATCCCCTTTGTTTCTATCTTTTGTCTAATTTTGCCTGTCCCTTGACATATTTCTTCCTTTCCGTCTCATCCAGCTTCACTTTCATTCATCTACCTCTCTCCCTCTTCTTTTCTGTCTCTCTCTCCATCCCTTTCTCCCTCTCCTCCTCCTCTCTCTTTCCCTCAGCGGTCCGACCGTTCATTATCCTAATTAAATCCAGCAGCTGAACATCCTCTTATCTGTAGGGGAGGAGAGAGAGGCCATGATGCAATAGGGCTGATTTGCATATCCAAAGTTAATTAGTGTGGAGGAGCAGGTGTACAGTAATAATAATCATCACACATGACAGTCACCTGTGCCCGCTTTGCTCTGCCCTTCCGAGATGTGCCCCCTCCCTCCACTGTCCCATATCCCCCCATCATCTCACCCCTCCGTTGATGGAATTCACTCTCTTCCTCTCTTAATCTCTCACCATCTCTCTCTGTCTCTCTGTTTTTTTTTTCTGAAACCCCCGCACACATGCATGCTTTCTTTTCAAACGCTTCTCTTTTCAGATTTATTCCACACACGCCCCCATTTTTTTTCTTACTGGAGTTGTTGCTTCTGTTTTTGTGTGTGTTGGCTTTTCATTTTTGTCTTTTTCTTTCCCATCAGCTTGTGGCATCTGGGTAGTCTTTGATGACTCTGTTTCTCTCGACTCCATTTTCTCTTCAGGAGCTCTTTAGCTGCCCTTTGCTAAAAATGATTGGTTAGAACCAGACTTTTGATGTAAATGTTTTACATTTAGTCTATATACTCTAACAAATGCTGGGTTGTTTTGACCCAGCGGTTGGGTTAAATGCCTTCTGGGTAGTTTTGTTAAACACAACTATTGTTCAACAAAACTAACACAACTATTGCTTAAGAATTACTACACTTCTTGCTTGAAATGAAGCCAAAATACGTTGGAAATGAACATTTATTAATACTACCAGTCAAAAGTTTTTGAACAGTAAGATTTTTAATGTTTTTAAAGAAGTCTCTTCTGCTCACCAAGCATTTATTTGATCCAAAAGTACAGCAAAAATCTATATTTAAAACAGATTATTTGATGAATAGAAAGATCCAAAGATCAGCATTTATCTGAAATAAAAGCTTTTGTAACATTATACACTATTCTATTCAAAAGCTTGAAGTCAGTGTTTTTTTTTGGTTTTTTTTTTTAGGAATTATAGAAATTAATAGTTTTATTTAGCAAGGATGCTTTAAATTGATCAAAAGTGATAATGAAGACATTTATAATGTTACAAAAGTTTTTCTATTTCTATTTCTACTTCTGAATTTTCTATACATCAAAGAAACCTGAAAGAATTCTACTTAGTTGTTTTCAAGATAATAATAATAAATGTTTTGAGCAGCAAATCAGAATATTAAAATGATTTCTGAAGGATCATGAGACTGGAGTAATGACGCTAAAAATTTTGGAACCACAGGAATAGATTATATTCTAAAATATATATGTGACCCTGGACCACAAAACCAGTCTTATGTTGCACGGGAATATTTGTAGCAATGGCCAAAAATACACTGGATGGGTCAAATTTATCGATTGTTCTTTTATGGCAAAAATCATTAGGATATTAAGATCATGTTCCATGAAGATAGTCTGTAAATTTCCCACCGTTAATATATCAAAAACTTAATTTTTGATTAGTAATATGCATTGCTATGAACTTGCATTTGGGCAACTTTAAAGGCGATTTTCTCAGTATTTCAATTTTTTTTCACCCTCAGATCCCAGATTTTTAAATAGTTGTATCTCTGCCAAATATTGTCCTTTCCTAACAAATACATCCATACATCAACAGAAAGCTTATTTATTAAGCTTTCAGATGATGTAAAAATCTCTACAGAAAATTACAAAAAGGAAAAAATGAATAGTTATTAATAAGTTGAATAAATTAAATAATAAACATTTTTTTAATTGCTTGTTAATAAATGTTTACCTTTTGATTATTGCTGATGTCACTGAGAATTGAGAATGAATTCTCAGTTGATGAAAATTGATCAAATTGATGAAATTGAAGAATCATTGAGAATGATATATTAGAATAGAAAAATACTTTAAATTATTATATCTTAGTAACATTTTACAATAAAGTGTCATTTGTTAACATTAGTAAATGTATATGGTTCCTAGGTATTTGTATGAAAAACAGCAGTCTAAATACATTTAGTATAAATGCACAAACCCTATAGCTTAATCAAAAAAAAAAAAAAATTATATTCTATTAGTCCTCCTTAAATACATTTAATACATATCTACATTAATAATATAATAAAATTCGACACAAATATACCCACGTTTCTGACACAATACCACTGTGCAGTTAGTGCTACTACAGTAAATCTATGGTAAATGACGGCGATTTGTAGATTAAAAAGCCTTCTGACTGTATCGTTGCCCACAGTGTTTCTCCTGTTTGTCAGCGCTGTTTCATTTGGCTTTAAACCGAGTCATTTGTGTTCTTCACTGAATTAAAGCGCTTCACACTGGATCTCACAGCGCTGTTTAGTGACCGAGACTCATCAGAGCTGAATGCATCTACTCTAGTAAATTCGCGCCGTGCCGCCATTTGAACTTTGATCCGAGCGGATAAAAGGTCCGATTGGCGCGCTTTAAATGACTAGCGCTCTTTTGTTCCGCCTTTGCCGCATAAACATATATCGAACATTCATCGAACTCTTGTTATTGTTTATCGAGAAAATTTATATCGCGCGATAATTTTCGTCAGGTAAAGCCAAGCCTTTAGTGTCACAATTACAATTCTTCACATTCAGACTGTCATGAATTTTCCATTTTTTAGATGTTTTTAACAACACACTACACGTAATGCAATAACATGTTTACATTTCATATTCATTTCATATTCTAACTAGCATGTAACAGCTTGTTTGCACATTCATTTTTGTGTTATGTAAGTTATGTAATACTGTGTGTTTATGTTGTGGCTAAATGTGGTTCATTTTCTACATGCATGCATTTCAGTGAGCATAATAACATGCGAACAAAGATGTTCAGTGCAGCTTATGCGGGTCCAACTGCACTATTGGATTTTTTTTTTTGGTTACAGTACATCCAGTGTGTTTTAAAATTGCCATGATGAATCTTTTCAGTCTTGTGTTTCTTATCTTGGATGAATCAAATAATCTTTTGTCAATAAATAATCTCGTCACTAATTTTGTTAACGAGATCATAAACAAAGCCGAATAAAACTGGGCTTTTGCCATTTTGCATTCCTTCTACTCGGCACACTCGTCTCAGAGCTGTCAGTCTGCGTGATGAGGCTCTTTGAGGTCCGGCCTGTTTCTTTTCATCCTTGTGTTGAAATGCCACTAATTGCTGTTGCTAATTCTGTATGGACATTTCACAGTGTTTCTGCTTCTCAGCCCAATGCGTGGTTCACACCTCCGGGTGTCCAGGATAGTAGTGACGTGCCACAGAGTGGCAAGTGTGTGTGTGTGTGTGTGTGTGTGTATGTGTGTCAGTCTTTGAGGTGTGCTTCACTGGGCATATTTAACACTGTCACCATCAGCACCATTTCAGAGCCACAGACTGATGTGGTTACCTAGATACTGCTCCCTTGGGATGCAAATTAAATTCTGTGAAGAGATGTTTTGTTGTGGTTGTTTTCCACAACAGAAATATTCTTTCAATCTTCGGTGTTCGCATTCATCCACCATGAACATTTTACATGTATTAACACCTACGTTTCACAATTTGAAAGTGAGAATTTGGATTCTTTATGTCCGGCCTTGTTTTTCCCATGCATATGTTAATCACGGTTTTTGTTTTGTTTTCCAGTTCAAATCCTTCCGCCATCCTTAAATCAAAATCAATTTGAGAACCAAGACTTTAAATTATTAGAATTAGTTTTATTCCCGTATATTCCAAATATATTTAGAGAATGTAGTGATTTTCTTGTTTTAAGCATAAATGTAACAACTTGATTAGGTTAAAAATGCTTAAAAATGTAAAAGCTGAACTAAGAAAAATAACTAGATGTTTTTATTGTTAAAAAATACTAATTGAGATAATTATGGTTGCCTCTCATTTGTCGGGGCGAGGGTACTTTTTTTAATTTATCATTTTTTTAAAAGTTTTAATTTTAAAATGAAAGATTTTTTTTATTTGAAGATTTTTCTTTCATTTTTTTTAAGGTGATGAATTTGTTACGAATATTTGTATGTGTGTGTATGTTTGTTTGTTTGTAGAAGGTACCAGTTATGGAATAACACACATTTACAGACACCGACATTGAATGCGTTTCTCACTCTACTGTCTGTTACGGTTGCTTCTCAGTCACACAGGTGGAATAATTTGTCTGTGAGGAATCACACAAGCCACCAAAATAAACAAGGCCTGTCTCCTGTAATACATTATTTATCATTACAGTCAGTCTTGCTGCTCACATTCCCTCTCATGTGCCTTTATGGATTATTTATGCTGTGTCAGTCACTTGCGTCATTTGCATCTTTTATATATTTAGAGGTCTGAGTGTCTCTTTCATGTGGGCTGAGGGGTGGAGAGGTTGGCAGGAAGGCCACAGATTGGGAAAAGTGGACCTGCGATGGACACGTGGGTGACAGGGTGACGTTTGGTGTCTTGTGGAGCGGATAGCTTGGTTTATTATAAGCTTGGAGGACAAGGGCAGATGCTGATGCTTTTGTGTCTGTTTTCTGTCACTGAATGTGTATATTTGACGAGCTAGTGATTCTTTGTGGTTACATCAACATAGTTGTTAAATAATGAAACATTTGCAAAACCACTATTTTCCAAAAAAAAAAAAAAAAGAAAAAAAAAGAAACCAAGAATCTAAGGATCACCAATGGGGCTGCAAGATAGTTTTATGGTGGGTGTGAAAAATCTGAAAGTGAAAAATTTTTTTTGAGGCTGTCAGGTTTAACTTTAACAGTGTTACACAAAGTACAGTTGAACTGCAGTGATATATGTGACTCTGGACCCAACAAAACCAGTCTTAAATAGCATGGGTATATTTTTAGCAATAGCCAAAAATACATTGTATGGGTCAGAATTATTGATTTGTCTTTTATGCCAAAAATCATTAGCAGTGAGTAAAGATCATGTTCAATGAGCATCGTTTGTAAATTTCCTACTATAAATATATCAAAACATAATTTTTAATTTATAATATTCATTGCTAAGAACTTTATTTGGACAACTTTAAAGGCAGTTTTCTCAATATTTTGATTTGGGTTTTTTTTTGCACCCTTAGATTCCACATTTTCGTGAAAACTCCCATATATCGCTAAAGGTTTGGTAACACTTTAGTATAGGAAACAATTCTCACTAATTACTAGTAACTTATTGGCATGCTTATTATTAAATTATTAGCTGTTTATTAGTACTTATAAAGCACATATTCTGTATGAGCATATTTTACATCCCTAATCCTACCTAATACCTAAAATTAACAACTACTTTACTGTTAATAAGCAGTAAATTAAAAAGAGTTTATTGAGGCAAAACTTGTAATTAATGGTTTATTAATAGCGAGATTTGGACCTTAAAATTAAGTGTGACCAAAAGTTTTTATGTTGCATGAGATGGTTTTTCAGGCAATTTGAAAAAGGAATATTTTCCAAAACTGCAATGGAAATGTTTTTTTTTTGCATTTTTAAAACCTGACCCTCCCAAATACAACAAGGGTACTACCACGTTCAAAGTCCAGAAAAGTACCAAAATGATTGGCAAAGTAGTCCATATGACATCAACTGTAATTTTACGATGCTACTAGAATACTTTTTTTGTGCAAAGAAAACAAAAATATTTACTTTATTCCACATTTTCGTCTCCACTGAGTCACTTGCGTGTGGTAGTGCTGACCCAGATAAATAGATTTCAATAGCTTTCATATAGTGTGCGTCGTTCTCCGTGTGCGTGTTCAACGTTATAACACCAGATCTAATGTGGGTCAGTGCCAGCACCGGCACACGCATGCTTCATGGTAACTTACTTTCATGAACGCACATCCACAAGTGACACAGTAGAGACGAAAATGTGGAATAAAGTTGTAAAGTCATTGTTTTTGTTTTCTTTGAGCTTTGAACCACTGATCACTTTGTTGATCATCTTGGTACTTTTCTGGGCCTTGAACGTGGTAGTACCCTTGCCACTCTAGTCAATGCTTGTGTTTATACCAGGCGTGCCACGGCACATTTCAGAGGCATCCTGGAAGCAGCTCTCCATGTTGCTTCTGTAAAAATAGATGCCTACGTCTCCTACGATTAAAATGAATGGCTAGTTCGGTGTCTGCGATTTATGGAAACCTACCAACCATCCACCATGACTTATCGCAAGAGGAAAAAATAAAGTTTTTAGTCACATGACATTGGTTAAAGGCACAATATGTAAGTTTTCGCTGCTAGAGGGCACAAATTTAAAACAAACAAAGAACAAAGGCGTAGTTTGATGATGTGGAATCATAGGAGTTGTAGTCTTCATCCCCACAGCCGATGCAGTCCGTCGGGACGAGCTAATATATTAAAGGAGAAGTCCACTTTCAGAACAACAATTTACAGATAATGTACTCACCCCCTTGTCATCCAAGATGTTCATGTCTTTCTTTTTTCAGTTGTAAAGAAATTGTGTTTTCTGGGGAAAACATTTCATTATTTTTTTTCCATATAAAAAATCGTATTTTCTCCCTCAACTTCAAAAATCATTTCAAAATCATCCTACATCGCTGCAGAAGTTCCGACGCAGTCTTTACAAAGTGAATATGCAAAGATCAAACACCCTTAACAAAAAAATGTAAAACAGAGATATAGGACAATTTTGAAGTTGAGGGAGAAAATACGATCAGTTTTTCGACATACCCTAACTGTCTTGAGCCAGAGTTCAGGGAGAGCAGGACGAAATGAGCGTTTGACATTAAAAAGTATATAAATTGTATTATTTTTATGAAAATAACCAATTGTTTCGCTAGATAAGACCCTTCTTCCTTGGCTGGGATCATTTATGACCGAATTTGGGATTGTTTGAAGCCGCATTTAAACTGCATTTTGGAAATTCAAACTCGGGGCACCATAGCAGTCTATTATATGGAGAAAAATCCTGAAATGTTTTCCTCAAAAAACACAATTTCTTTACGACTGAAGAAAGAAAGACATGAACATTTTGGATGACAAGGGGGTGAGTACATTATCTGTAAATTGTTGTTCTGGAAGTGAACTTCTCCTTTAAAAACTTATTAAGGCCACTTATGAAGCAGGGTGGGGCTGAAAGTCATGGAAGTGAAACAAGGATGCTGGAGCAATTGCTAATGAAGGACACAGTTGAAAGCTTCTGCTCCTTCCGTTCATGCATATGTGAGGTAAAACAGCGCTGTTTTATCATACTAGATACATTTGTACATTTGAGTGTGTTGAAAGTTCTGTTGTTCGTCACCTGTCTATATTAAAGTGTCTTTGGAGTTTCCATCTTTTCTACAAAATAAAACCAGAAAATCAAGGGTGTATGAAGTTATTGACAGGTAACGCAAGGACGTCACCGTCAAACATAACCAGTCATATACAATCATATCGCAATGGAGGCATTGCCTTCTCTCACGTGACTTTCCACCATTCATTCTCAATTACCCCACCGAACCCACCGCATGCTTTAGGGAGTCTGTCAAAACTCACTGGGTTCAGGGGAGGATATATATATATATATAGAGAGAGAGAGAGAGAGAGAGATATTTAAACTAGTCATCTTCAGTAATTGATTCGTTTGACGGCTAGTCGACCATACCTTCTGCATACATTTGTACACTTGTATGCATTTACAATGAGTTTTATCTTAAGATTTAGAATAACCTTACGTCTGCTGAAGATTTCATTATGATTTATTATTGTTAGGTAATTGGCAAGGCGTTTTATATCATGTAGCATGACACCCGCATTTGTCATCATGCATGTTTTCTGTTGTACTTCCTTACTGGCGACATATTCAGCAAATTAATCAAACATCCACACACTAGCATGCTTTGTGTTCTTTGTCTCCTCCTCTAGTAGTTGGCTTTCCTTTTTTTTTTTCCTTACATCAAGCACCTTTTGAATGATAATATAGGTGGGGCTGTTGTCTTTCATGCTGTCGTCTGCTGTCCCGCAGCTGATGGAGATGGATGGAAAGACACTTGTTCTCCATGTCCTTGGGTTTATTAACAATTCTCCCCCGTGTGCTTTCGTCTTCATCGGCACCTCCTGCCAGCATGGCCTGGACTCTTTTGGAAGAGGTGGAGAGGAGATTGTTGTCCGTTTTGAGTGAAAGTGTAGAGGGCTTTGATATCATTAGCTCGTTGTTGACTCTGTGAGCTGGTGAGCGGCCAGTAGCCCAGCCAACGATGGAATTAAAGCTATTTACACAGCTGTTAAAGTAATGCTACCTCATACAGAGCCTCTCTATGGCTCGGGTCTGAATCTGGACGCCTCTAATTCTGCTCTTTCCCACAGAGGATGCCCCCGCGAGAGAGTGCCAAGAACCGTTTCCCTTAATAACCATACATCCCCAGATCTCTCTATTTGGTTCAGTCTAGAGGGAACGTACCGCCCTCGCCTCCTCAGCGAACACAATTCAAGGCTTCACGTTAGTCCCCTGGTCTCCAACATTTATCACATCTAAATGCTCTTTGTGTGAGAATGTAGGTCTGCTTTGAATAGGGATGCCAAGACTTTTTTATGTTAAAGCTTTATCTTTATCTTAAATCTTTTTACTGTATACGTTCTCTGTCCATGTTTTTAGTATGAAAGTGTAAGCACAGCAAAGGTCCATGGCATGCGTGTCCATTATAAAAACATACAGATACATTTCTAATAACTTAGCATATGGAAGGATATTCCAAACTATTTACAAAAGGAATTGCAAATTGTATTTTCAATTGGGTTTTCTATATGTGGACGCATAAATAGTGATATAATCCAAGAGCAACTGCAAATCTTGCACAGTGACTGCAAAATTTCAAAAGGAAAGTCCATTTTCAATGTTTTTTACGAGTTATGAGCCTGTCATATTTAAATAGCAATATTAATTACCACGTCTGTCTATCACTCCCTCTGCCTCACAGAGTATTTTAGTGACTCTTAAGATTGTAATGTGGTGTAACAAAGTAAAAATATTTTTTTTTACATTTCGAGTGTACATATTTTAATCGTTGTTTAAAAATATATGCATTGAATCATTAATTCATGAAGTTCAAATAGGGCTGTCAGTTTAACACGGTAAATTAATTAGTTACGAAAATGTGATTACAATATTTTAATGCAGTTAACGCACCGCCCCCGCCCCCAGACACTGTACATCATTATTTCATACAGTTGACAAATGTGATGCAGGGCAATGCAGTTATGCCCTAAAGATATTTGTGCAAAAAATAAAATAAAATAAAATAAAAAATACCCCTGTATGTGTTTTGTCTCGTATTTATATATCACATATCACACAAGATCAACAAGAGCAATATGACAGGAATGCTGATTTTGTCCCGATCTATCACAAGCTTAAATGTAATGTTATGCAACAGTTCAGTAAATGAGAAGTTGATTTTGCGTTATATTTTAAAAACTGTATTATGTGTTTTTGCTCAATTTTGCAGAGAACATATTACCTTTGAAGCCATAGCAGAATTGTTGAGCGTCTCCGACCAAAACAGCAGTGCTTAATTTCTGAATGAATCCGCATTTTGAACGAATCATGTGAATCAATGATTCAAAGGCCCATTTATAAAGAGAGCCATTATTTAATAAAGACATTTACCGTCACCCCCTGGCAGATTTAGTTTCTTATTTAGAGTATCATTTCATTGTCATTACTGTTATTATCATAAATAATAACAATAATGACAATACGACTACTACTACTATTAATAAAAGCATTAAAAAAATTGAAATTCTGTCATCATTTACTCACCCTCACGTCATTTCAAACCTTTATTTTGTGGACCATGAAAGTAATTTGAAGACTGTTTTGTTAACAAAGCTGTTTTGGTTACCATGACTTTTATTATTACAACAAAAAATACTGAGATGTTTCTCAAATGATCTTTTTATGTTCCATAGTTTACGTTAGGCCATTGCAGATGCACATGTTTATGTGTAATAAATTTTATGTTGAATCAAATAAAATATTTCTTTCTAAAGCTACAATTTGTAATGTCTACTTGATACCTTCTCATTTAACACAAAAAATACTTTTAAATAATCTTTTGTGGGTATTTTCACAGTCAAATTTATTTTGTGATTAATTAGATAAATTAATTGACACATCATGTAATTAATTAAACAAAAAATTCTAATCAATATATCGGGAAAGTTTGACTCACTGACATTTTTCACTTTATATTTCCGCATTAGAGATAGAGTTAGATACATCAAGCAGTATTTTAGTCCATTGTATTAATGAATTGGATTTTAAATGTATTTTGGAATAAATAAACAGACAGGACAAAAAAAAATAAAAAATGAGCGCCATATCATTGACCCGTGAATAACAGATTTTTGCAAATGAGGCTAAAGTTCCGAATTGTCATTATAGCCGAGCTTGTCGGACATGTCTGTGAGAGATCGTTCTCCAGCGAGTTGTGCCCAAGTACCTCATCCAGCCAGACTGGCACTGTCACACTGTGTAGATAAGTAGCTCTCTCTGCGTAATGGGAATCAGGAGATGACAGGAAGAGGGATTGACATGAGCAAACAACAGCAAAAAGAAACGACAACAACAGACCGTGTCTAATTCCTTCTGTTACTTCCTTTTATAGCGGAATAAACAGGGCCATCTCGTAAATTCCTCCTGAAAAGTATTATTGCTGACAGGTCTGACCTCGGCAAGCCTGCAATGTTTACCCATAACTCACAATTAACAGAGACATTAGAGAGTTCTCCTGAGGATTGCCAGCTTTATTTCTCTCTAACTGGGCAGCACTAAATCTGGAAGAGATCCCAGTTCTGCCATTTACCATCGAAGGGGCGGATTCCACACCGGAGAGAAGGGGCTCCACAGACTGAACACACTTCTGAGCTTTGGGGCTGTTATGGATATGGCGGCGGTAATTATTCAGGCCTTGTTATTGCCCAGAACACCACACCTGCGTCCAGCTCACCGCCTGTTATTAGAATATCAAAAAGGCCACGGAAGAAAAATGTCTCGCACAATCGGAGCTAAATGTGGACTGGGATGTTGCGTGTTGCGTAGGGTTTTTTTTTCCTCCCCCAATCAAAGTTTTTTCGAACAACTCTGAATAAATCACGCCGCAGTTTATGCTTTGTTTTAACACAGGCGTTGAAATGGGCAAAGTCTCTTCATTTTACTTCGGAGATAAACGTGCACCTGTTCGTGGACGTGTCAAGTCCAATCAAATGCCAGCGGGATAGATCCTCCGACATTTTTTACTACGGCTTTGTGGCTAATTTCCAATTTATTGCTGTCGGCTTATGTCATAGCTGGAGACATTCAAGTATTTATTTATTTCATCGTTGCATCTCGTGATTTTATTAGATCAGTAACAACTGTGGTGTTTTAGAAGCAAACAGGACACGGGCAACCCGAAGACTGAACTGAATTAATGAAGGCTCCATCAACCAATAATCTGTTTTACCACTAGCTCACCGTTGAATATCAATGAGACAGCGCCGTTTGCTGCTCTTAATGGACTAATCTTTTATGTCTGAGTGTAGTTTATCCCAAATCATCCATGAGAAACGTTGTCAGCGCGAGGGTCTGCTTGTCAAAACACTACGCTGCCGTGGCCTCAGGAAAGGAAAGTTTCCATGTAATTAAACACAGCATATGACAGAGGCAAGGTCTCATTGCTCACTGCACATCAGACGTAGAAGTGATAGTTGAATATTTGCATGTTACCAAGCATCTTCTGCCTATTTTGGTTTCATTTTCAGGACGAAAACAAAAGAAGCCAACGCGTGAAGACACGCTAAAAAGCAGCAGATATTTCTGTGCGTGTTCCGCGCGCACACACGCGTTCGTATGCGTGCCCATCTGCGCTCAAATTGAACACTAATGGAATGTTGTCATGTACTATTGCTGTTATTGTCATTGGGAGATAACTGAAAAATGTTCGTAGTACCTTAATGGTCAATTACAGGCCCGGTCCAATGGAGATGGTGCTGGGGTCCCACCAGAGAGAAGATAAAGGGCCTAGATGAGCTTGGAGGCCTCCATCAGGAGTGGGTCATTGTGTATAAACTTGTGAGTCAAAATTTGGATCATTTCCCAGCTTCTCCCTGCTCGACTGCTACAGATGAGGTTCTTTTTTTTCTGTCCGAATTGATGAGAAGCCCTGTGGCGTGCCTCTGTTGATTGGAAACCACACGTTAATTTAACAAAGCTCATATATCAAGATCACAGGAGGCCTTTTCTTTATCTCTTTATGCCACTTTTTCTCCCTTCAATTCTCAGTTTTCTGCTGCTCAATTTATGACTTGGGTTGAATTAGGATTTATAGCGTGTACATCAGGGGTTACTTTTACCGTTCTGTTTTGCCCAAAGAGATCATACATGCATATCTGGACACTTTTGGACACTTAAGCTGCACTTAAAAATTAATGTCCTTATATTGCATTTTTTTTTTTTAATGTTGAAAATTAATGTTTTTATTTAGCAATGATTCATTAAATTGATCAAAAGTGGCAGTAAAGACATTTACAAAAAAATTCACGGTTCCTGCAAACATATTAGGCAAAAAAAAAAAAAAAAATGTTTTCAACACTGATAATTATAAGAAATGTTTCTTGAGCACCAAATCAGCATATCAGAATGATTTCTGAAGGATTATGTGACTGTTGAAGATTCAGCTTTACCATCACAGTTAAAAATTACATTTTAAAATAATATGCCAATAGAAAGCAGCTATTTTAATTTGTAACGCTCTTACGTTAGTTTGTACTGTATTTTGGATCAAATAAATTCAACCTAGCATAACAGACTTCTTTTAAAAGCTCCTGCTGATGCCTTATAGTCTAAGATGGATGGATGGATGGATGGATGGATAAATAGACACACTACCTATCAAAAGTTAGGCATTTAATGTTTTTGAAAGAAGTCTATTACGCTAAATTGCATTTATCAAAACTGCTTTAAAATAATATTGATTAAAATCTAATATTGATAAATAATATATTGTATATAATATTTAAATAGTATAAAAATATAACATTAAATATGGCGAATAATATAAATTATAGCTGGGTAAAAAAAAAAAAACAATTTAAATCTCATTTTTACGGAACGATATCGGTTCTTAAATCCCAAGAATCAATTAGTCTAGCCTGTTTTCAGTTAAGGAAGGGAACATTGTAGCACGCCTCCCATCCAACAAACAGCAATTAGCTTTGTGCTTTGTTACTTTCGATATAAAACGAAGTCTCATATTTTAAATTATGAACAATTTATTACGATATTCAAACTATAAATACTTTTTTGCCGCTGTTTAATGCGGAGTGACAGTTCGCTGTTGCGCATCAGTCCAAGAGAAGGAGCCACACGACGTACGTGAACTGGTAGTCTCCTCGCAAAGGACGCAATAAACATAAACAAACATCTGAAGGTATGTTAAAAGAAAAAGTACAACTTACCAAAAATCCCTATCCTGTCTCATGTAATCGTTCAATCAGTGGTTCTACCATGCAACGATGTCAGTATAGCTTGTAAACAATGTCAGGTAACGTCACATTTACCTCAGAGAAAACATGTTCGGTGACAGTAAACTCGTTAGTCAGCTAGAAAAATGAACTCTAGGGAGGAGCATTTTGCTATATAAATGCACAATATAACATGTTTGTTAAAATTTCTGTTCTTCAGCGTTTAATTTAGGTTTAATTAAATGCGTCACGTTTTAATAACAGCCACCACTTAAATGTTTATATTTCAAAAAAAGAATTGGAGCAGAAATATTTATGTAATTGTAACTCCATTATTAGAAAACCTTCACTGAGTATAATTTAAGCATCAGTTAATTTTAACCTTTAATATTATCGTAGTGTAGTGCCAACTGACTCTCATGTATATTTTACAGCACTAGTTTACTATACCTGATATATATCCAAAATAATCGATATCAAATCAATATTGCAAGCTTGTGGATCAGAATCGAATCGTGAAATCTGTGTCAAAACCCAGCACTGATATAGTGCTCGTCTTTTGCGCCACTGTATGCAATAATCTGCATGCTTTGTCAACATGCAGGCCTTATGTAGTTTGAATGTTTGCAGTAGTGTTTGTGTATGTGTGCAAGGGAACAGCTGCCCTTGTCACCTCTCCATCCGTAACAGAGCTGTCACCCGCTTTTAAATAGATCTGAGTGAATTAACACGGCGCTCCAGGTCGGGTCCGCTGGGGCGCCGGTGACAGTAGCGGTGCCCTCCACTAATGCTGGTGGAGGAGGCTTTGGCACGCTGACATGGCTGGCAGGGGCTGCCCAAAGTGACTCTACAGGGGCTGGACGCCAGCCAGTCAACTGAAGCCTGGCCAACAGCCCCAGCCCGGACGAAAGCGAAGCGCAGAGAGGCCACTAGAGAACGCAAGAGCCAGCTTTTTCATTTAGCCGTCCAACTGTTTTCCCCTCTCCTCTCAATTGACAGAATAAATGCACCTGCCATTGTGTGATATTGGGCAGATTAGTTTTGGCTGTGATTGAGGAGTTGGTGTCAGAGTGGGGCATCTCTAAGGGGACCCACCCAGGGAGTTGGGCTGCTGGGAGCTCTCGTTTGTACTAAATAACATCTTTCTGGCCAGCCATTGGTCTATTGATATTTTGGGGGAAATACAGTCTGCTGGTAAACTTGATTTGGAAAGAATAATGAAGCAGGTAATTGGAGTGAGAGGGCGTTTGTATATTATTTCAAACTGCACGTTTTTTGTGAAAGAAATTATACATTTATTCATTAGCTTAACAATATTTAGCTTTTGATGTTTTCTGTAATTCCTCCATAGTCTTAAACAACTACATTAACATTCCATGGCTCTATAAAATACTTGATTCTGATTGGTTAATTTTGGCATACAGAGATGTTTCCTAATATTCGCCATCATCCATGGCAACACTCATCCAAGTAACTGAAATCAGTGTCTCTCACATCGCTGACTCACTTTCTCTTTTCGCATATACACAAAACGGATTCCATCTTGCGTCTCACTTATAGGTTGTAATGAAAATTATCTCTAGTACTTTTGTTTTAATATTATTATAAAATGGTTTTAGTGTTTGTCTCGTCTTTTGTTTTTTTTTGTACATTGCGATGGTCTGTTCTTTTTTGTACTGAATGCTTATAATATACAGCTAAATGAACATTTAATGTCCATGTGCTTATTCATTTGATTAGAAGCCATGAAATGGCAGAACAATGGACATTATCCAAAACAAAACAAACCTAAAAAAAAAACAAAAAACAGGTGGTGCCTCAGCTATCTCACAAAAGGTCACAAAATTACTTACTAAATAAGCTAAACACATAAGAAATAGAATGTAAGTTTGCATGTTATTTTTTATATGTGTGTGTGTGTATATATATATATACTTTTTTTTTTTTTCTTTGAGGACCAGAATTTTACAGCCTAGAAAAAAACAGGATATATGGGGGGAACTTTATGATTTCAAGACGTAGAAAAGTTATGGAAATGAATGCAATCCTAAATTGGGATTTTTATAATTTTATATTTTTATATTTATATCAAGCTCTAAAATATTTTATCAGGTAGAGTTAATTATTTCTGAGTAAAAAGTGTCTTTTTAAAAAAGCACAAATTATTAGAAAACCATGTAAATTAATTTGTTTTTTATACCCTGAAGAATGTTCAGTTATGCCTAGAATTATATAATTAATTATTTTAAATTGTATATTTTTAATGTATTTTTATGTGCCACTCATATTTTTGTAAATAAAGTTTGAAAATGTGCAGTTTCAGGGACCTTCAGTCTTTGACAATGGGGAGTCACAAGATGATCACCCTGTTGACCTTACATAGTAATAATATGTATAATATGTTAAATATCACATATGTGACCCCTGACCACAAAACCATAAGGGTCAATTTTTTTTTTTTAATTGAGATTTATACATCATTTGAAAGCTGAATAAATTAGCTTTCCATTGATGTATGGTTTGTAGGATAGGACAACATTTGGTCGAGATACAACTAGTTGAAAATCGGGAATCTGAGGGTCTGGGAAAAAATCTAAATATTGAGAAAATTGCCTTTAAAGTTGTCCAAATGGAGTGCTTAGTAATATATATTTCTAATCTAAAATTAAGTTTTAATATATATGTGGTAGAAAATTTACAAAATATCTTCATGGAACATGATCTTAATATCCTAATGATTTTTGGCATAAAAGAAAAATCTACAATTTGGACCCATACAGTGCATTTTTGGCTATTGCTACAAATATATGCTGCTTAAGACAGGTTTTGTGGTCCAGGGTCACATATTATACAGTATAAAAAAAAGTCAAGCAAGCCTGACATGCATATTGAAAACACTTGCCCAGCAAGGTCTCATCTTGCATATTGTTCATACCACTAAAACAATTATACTTTCCTGTCCTGTGACATCTTATTCTGATGCCGAATTTTCAGCCGCTTAATTTAAATTTAATTGGACCGTACCCAACTGGCTCAGGTCAGTATGAAAAGAAAATCAGGAACATTAATCAAGGTAAAATTATCAGCTGATTAATCAGTGTTCTAATTATGGCACACTGCGTCTCTCTCTTTGTTCTGTTTTAATTACTGTACTTCATTGTCTTTTCCATATGGCCAGCATGTTTCTGCATAATGCCAGTGTCTCACAGCTCGGGGAGCCATTAGTACCCTGCCTGGTGCTGCTGTCCCAGCCCTTCTCTCATGCTACCTCCGTTCCCCTCCTTCGTTTTTTTTTTTTTTCTGTGGGTGATGTTTGGAGGGTTTGTAGACACTGCAGCGATGGATGATTCTGTAAAGGGAAAACTGCAGTGATGTTGGTTCAGTCTGTAGACAGTCTGTAATGATGTTTGGCTGTTCTGTCGGCGGTCTGAAATGATAGCTGGGAGGTCTGCAGACAGGCCGTGCCGCTGCTGGATCTGTAGACAGTGTGCCGAGCGGCGTGGACTCAGCGTGTTAAGTGCCAGAATGGATGGGGATCTAATAAATTGTTGAATAAAACATGCTCTGTTGCCGCGAAATTAGCGGGGCAAAGTGGTGATTAACCATCCTATCATACTTGCCATTGCAATTCCCAACTTCCTTTTCTATCCTTCTCTGAATCTCTTTCCGGTCCCTTTCAGATTATTTCCCCTTTTGCGTTCAGCTATATTCCCCTGGCTTTCTACATCTAAGAACAGAGAATATTTCATTTTTCTTATATGTTTTAACTCTCATGTTGTGCTCTCGTAACTTTGACCGAGATAAGATTTTCTTTTCCAAAAGATGCTAGTTAATGTTATTGCATTGGACTACAAAAACTTGTATTTTATTTTATTTATTTGTTTTATTTATTTATTTTTACTTTTCTGGGGGTTTTCCCCATCTTGTTACACTTGTGGTGTTTCTGGTCAAAAAATACTGGCCTACAAAAAAAAAAAAAAATTTTGAGAGAATAAATAAAAATAAACAAACAAACAAATAAATAATACAATAAAAAAGCAACTTATAAAGTAATTATTCTTCTATAATATGTCCTATATTAGTAGACCAACATTTTTTTTTCTAATTATTATTATTATTATTATTTTTTTTTTAGAACTGAGTAATTGTAGGTCACATTGATCTAAACATATTTAAAAAAAATTAAACGTAAGAATTTTCAGTCAGCACAAAAGAAAATAATGTATGTTTTTTTTCTTGCCAAAAATAATAATAATAATAATAATAATCCTTACGAAGTAAATAAATAAATAAATACAAACGCCTAAAGAAATTAATAGTAATTAAAAATAGAAACCTTTAAAACCATGTACATTCACAAAATCATATTAGTAGCCTAATAAAAGCTGTTTTATTTTTACTTATGGAGTCGAGATTTATGTTTTATATAGTGGGTCGCATCATTATATATCTAGCTAAATACTACCAGCTTTTTATTCAGTGTGAAACTCTGCAAGACAATTTGTTGAGTCAACCTAAAATAATTTGTTACCCGGATGCCTTAAACATTTAAGTTCAGTAAAAAAAGTTTAGTCTACTTAAATTATTAAAGGAGAAGTCCGCTTCCAGACCAACAATTTACAGTTAATGTACTCACCCCCTTGTCATCCAGGATGTTCATGTCTTTCTTTTTTTTAGTCATAAAGAAATTGTGTTTTTTGAGAAAAACATTTCAGGATTTTTCTCCATATAATGGACTGATATGGTGCCCCGAGTTTGAACTTTCAAAATGCAGTTTAAATGTGGCTTCAAATGATCCCAAATGTGGTTGTAAACGATCCCAGCCAAGGAAGAAGGGTCTTATCTAGTGAAACGATTGGTTATTTTCATAAAAATAATACAATGTGTATTCTGGCTCAAGACAGTTAGGGTATGTCGAATTCCAATTGTATTTTCTCCCTCAACTTCAAAATCGTCCTATATCGCTGTTTTACCTTTTTTGTTAAGGCTGTTTGGTCTTCTTTGTATGTTCACTTTGCAAAGACTGGGTCGGAACTTCTGCAGCGATGCAGGTTGATTTTGAAATTATTTTTGAAGTTAAGGGAGAAAATACGATCTGTGTTTTTTCTGACATACCCTAACTGTCTTGAGCTAGAATACACAGGTTTCAGAGACGAGCGTTTGACATTAAAAAGTATTTAAATTGTATTTTTTTTTAATGAACATAATCGATCATTTCGCTAGATAAGACCCTTCTTCCTTGGCTGGGATCGTTTGTAGCCGCCTTTTGGAAGTTCAAACTCAATATGGAGAAAAATCCTGAAATGTTTTCCTCAAAAAACACAATTTCTTTACGCCTGAAGAAAGAAAGACATGAACATCTTGGATGACAAGGGGGTGAGTACATTATCTGTAAATTGTTGTTCTGGAAGTACACTTTTCCTTTAAGTCAAACTAAGGTACAGCTTAGATATCTGAGTTCATTCAACTTAGAATTTTAAAGCAGCTGGATAACAAGCCCAGCTTTTGGTTTAAAAAAACATTTTTTTTGTTTAGTCAACTCAAATATCTAAGTTTTCACTTAGTACAGCTTAACATTTATAGTCAAACTGACTAAACTTATTTGAGTTGTCTGAACTTAAAATTTTAAGGAAAGCAGAGTAATAAATTATTTTAAGTTGACTCAACATATTGTGTTTTTTTGTAATTTTTTTTTAACAGTCTATTCTATTATGCGTGATTCTACATCCACATCACTAGGTGTCTCTATCCAAGACAAATTTTATCCAGAGCAACACAACAAAATACTGTAGTGTGCCTTTTGAACTAACATTTAATTTCTATTATATATTTTCTGTGCTATATTGAGACTGAGTGGGCAGAAATGTCTGTTGGCTCTAAGTGCTTGTAGATATTCAGGCTGACATGAAGCTATTGTGCAATAGCAGGATGTATTCAGCAATAACCAAGCTGTACCTCTGTAAAGATAAGCACTGATCATTTAGTGAACTGTTGCGTCTGGTTAACATAAATTGTAGGTGTTTTTCCCGCTTAAAACCTCATCAGTGTTTTACAATGGTTTAGTACAAACACCCTAACCTCCACAATCTCTGCACTCTTTCTGTTTTCTTTGAATTTGTTTTTTTTCCCTTTAAAGGAGAGTTTTTACTATCTCCCTTCCGATCAGTGCCGTGCGGCGTGTTGGAATTAGACATCACTTAAGAATACTTACGCCAGCGTCTCACTAGCGCATGAAACCTTTTTTCAATATGTAATTACTGGAACCGTACAAGTGTCTCATGCATATTCATGTGGATTTTAATTAAGCCCATCTCTTCACAGTTTGTGCCTTTGCCTCCTGAAAAGTTGCTTCCTCACACTCTGCAGGCTTCACACATGCAGAAACGCTCACAGGCATATTAGTGTGTGTGTCCGTCAGCCCGGAATATACAAAATGCACAAAGCCAGAGGAAAATGCACGGACATGAACACTTACACACACACACATAATTTATAACAGGCGTGATGTTGTTGCATTTTGTCATCCTTCACACTGTCTATCTTCCCTGGGTGGTAGATACTTTCCATCTCTGCTTTTGGCGACTAAGTTTAGCCATTTTGTGATATCTACAGCTGTTCTGTTAGCCTAGAGAGAGATAGAAAGACAATCAGGCTCTGTGCAATGTTTTTAGCCCTGAGAGAGGACAGACAGGCTCAGTAGCATATGCTTGTAGACAGATCAGAGACAGACAGCGCCGTGTGACTCATCAACAATTAAAATGGCCATGAATTATGTTAAACGACAAGATTTGGGTCTGTAACCATGCTAGAAAAATATCTTTCTCTCATCGATTGTGTAAAAAAGAACACCTTACAGAAATATCTAAATTAGCGCCTGTTATAAATGGGCCGAGAGCTGTGATACTACTGACTGTGCACTCGTATGTTGTGATAGGTTTGGCAGTACAAACTCTATAAACACTTGAAGAACTCTTACACTTATTCTGTGGTGAAAACACACACACACATGCTGATGATAAGGACAGGAGGGAGAAAATATGCTAGCATAAAGCCACTTGGCACTTCGCGGCGACAACAATCCGCTGGGGTTCAGAAGGCCAACAGCGCCATCTACTGAGAGAGCGGAGGATATGTAGCGAAAGGGAGAGGGAGACTTGGACAAACACCAACTCAGTAGGAATTCTCAGATAATAATCAGTTTCTCTGGGCTTGTGAAACTGGCTCATTAAGCCTCCTTTTTAACTGGAAATATAGGGAGTGATTAAAGCTGCATTACTGAGTGGGCACAAAATGGCTAACCTCCGGCCACCCACTGCTCCTAGGTGTCTGGCACGAGGTTCTGCACGCAGCGTAATGTCTTCACTTCGAGAGCGGCAAATCCATCACCTGCTTGTTTATCTACTTTCCTCTGGCAGCCTTATCAATCAGTGTTAAACCATCACACTGGCATATTTTTCTTTTAAATATCATTAAATGCAGCGGGCCAGACCTGTCAGTGGGCACACAGTCTTCTCGCCCTCCTTTGGGTTCAGCTCGCTGCGGCGGGCCGAGGTGGGTCGAAACGGGGTGCCTTTCATTTAACCTCCAACTGACGCAGATGGCAGATGATCTATGCTGGCAAATCTGACATTTTTAAAGGGATAGTTCACCCAGAAATGAGCTTTGTCATGTTGTTCTAAACCCATTTGACTTTATGAAGACCGTGCTGGTTGTTCTTTAACGTGCGGTTACAATAAATATGAACTGAGGCTTGCAAAAAGGATGCAGAAGCATCATAAAAGTACTATGAAAGTGGTGATAAATGGCGACAGAATGTTCATTTTTGGGTAAGCTAATCCGAGATGTTTATTAAAATTGGTGATTTATTTCTACTGGCAGAAACAGGTTTAGTGATGTCACTTGGGTTCGGCATTAGCATACGTAATTAAGGCTGGGGAGGGCATCTGGAATGGGGCGAAGCTGGTGTCATTGGGCATAATTGCTTCAGGAGGACATAATTGGGCCGCTGGTTGATTTTCAAAGGCTCATCCCTCCGTTGTCGTGGACACAGCCTGTGGACTTTGGCCTGGTGCCAAGTAGGCTCTTAAAGAACACACAGTATCTCTCTGTTTCTCTCTGTCTCTAAATGGAGGAAGAACACAATGAATCACTCAAGCAGGTGCTAAAGTCAACCTTGACTTTTACTCAACATCCTGTGCTGGAAAAACTGAAAGACTGTCTGTGTGGTTGTGTACTTGTGTGTGTGTGTGTGTGTGTGTGTGTGTGTGAGGGTTTTCTCCCCCCACTGTAGTTGATTGATTGATTTATTTCTTTATTTCTTTATTTGTTTTGTTAGATGTTATCTGTGTTGGATTATCATTACATTAGATCTAATGTGTGCGTGTGTGTGTTTTGATTTTTTTTTTTTTTTTTTAATGTGTGTTTATGAAAGAATTATA
Organism: Labeo catla; assembly: GCA_012976165.1. Lineage (NCBI taxonomy): Eukaryota > Metazoa > Chordata > Actinopteri > Cypriniformes > Cyprinidae > Labeo > Labeo catla. The sequence continues at coordinate 1,577,531 of VONZ01000020.1, read as the reverse complement.
TTGAAATTATATTGTATAGCTTTATTATTTTATTATTATTAGTCACTGTGTAAATATTATTTAATCTAAATATCATATTTCACATATGTACATTTGATGATAAATAATAAAAATATTATGTGAATAAATATAATTATATAATTAGACTATATATTGTGTGTGTATATGTGTGTATTTACACACAACAGTTTTCTGGTTCATGCATATTTTCTGTTTCAGCTTTCTGGTCCTCGAATCTGATTGGCTGAGAGGAGTGCGATATTCTAGTGATATCAGAACTCCAACTGTTTTTTGTATCACTCTGCTTGTGGTATTTCTCACAGCGAGTGTCATGGCAAATCCTGTATAATTTTATAAATAATACTGTTTTTGTGTCACTGAATGTAATTTTAAGAGTTTTTTTTAGGTGAGAATGTACCTGTTTTGACTGTTCCAGTTCTTCTGGAATTTGCCATTGGCTCTGATGTCTCTATTGTTAAACATGAGATATAATTTGTTTTGGGTAAATCTAACGGGCAGTCTTTAGTCTCGTTAATGTATTATTTGTTCCAGAGCAAATAGTTTTGGCTGAAGGCAAAATCTCATCACGTTATATTTTATGTAAATGTAATGTTGTATATCAGAGCACTGCCTTTTTACTTTTGACTGAATGACCTAGCAACTTTTATGATGGCTGTTGTTTTTTATTAAATATTGTTATTCCATGAATAATATCATATATAGAGAGAGAGAGAAAGAGAGAGTTGAAGTCAAAAGTTTACATACAGTAAACCTTGCAGAATCTGCAAAATATTAATTATTTTACCAAAATAAGAGAGATCATACAAAATACTTTTTTTTTTAGTACTGAATAAGATATTTAACATAAAATACCTTTACATATAGTCCACAAGAGAACATAATAGTTGAATTTATAAAAATGACCCTGTTCAAAAGTTTACATACACTTGATTCTTAATACCGTGTTGTTACCTGAATGTTCCATGTCTTTTTTTTTTTTTTTAAGTGATAGTTGTTGAGTCTCTTGTTTGTCCTGAACAGTTAAACTGCCTGCTGTTCTTCAGAAAAATCCTTCAGGTCCCACAAATTCTTTGGTTTTTCAGCATTTTTGTGTATTTGAACCTTTATCCAACAATGACTATAATTTTGAGATTCATCTTTTCACACTGAGGACAACTGAAGGAATATTACAAAAGGTTCTAACGCTCATTGATGCTCCAGAAGGAAACAAAATGCATTAATAGCCAGGGGTGAAAATGTTTTGAATTTGAAGATCAGGGTAAATTTAACTTATTTTGTGTTCTGGGAAACATGCAAGTATCTTCTGTAGCTTCTGAAGGGCAGTACTAAATGAAAAAATAGACAAGGTATTTAGGCAAAATAAGAAAAATGTACACATCTTCATTATGTTCAAAAGTTTACACGCCTCTCTCTTAATGCATCGTGTTTTCTTCTGAAGCATCAGTGAGCATTTGAACCTTCTGTAATAGTTGCATATGAGTCCCTCAGTTGTCATCAGTGTGAAAAGATGGATCTCAAAATCATACGGTTATTGTTGGAAAGGGTTCAAATACACAAAAATGCTGAAAAAATGAAGAATTTGTGGGACCTGAAGGATTTTTCTGAAGAAAAGCTGGCAGATTAACTGTTCAGGACAAGCAAGGGACTCATGAAAAAAAAAAAAAAACAGCTGTGGATCATTCAGGTAACAACACAGTATTAAGAATCAAGTGTATGCAAACTTTTGAATGGGGTCATTTTTATAAATTCAACTATTATTTTCTCTTGTGGACAATATGTAAACATCTTTTATGTCAAATCTTATTCAGGTCAGTACTAAATAAAACATGACATGCATTTTGTGTGATTTATTTTGGTAAAATAATTAACATTTTGTAGATTCTGCAAGGTGTATGTAAACTTTTGATTTCAACTCTAAATTGTTTGTGTGTGTGTGCGTGTGTGATTTTTACAGTAAAATTTAAGATAATGTGTACGTTTGAAATGGAATCTAATGGAAAAATGATTCAGCTGTGACATTTCATAAACATTTTTGCTGGAAACTATGCCATACAGAGCAAATCCATTTCTGGTTTATTTAGAATTTGGACCCCATTCAATCTGATGCTTCCAATACTATTCATCATACTCATATTTCACTAAAACCTCATCATTGTTGGCCAGCATGGTAACGCTACCTTGAAGACAAATCTAAATTAGCACAATCTGCAATGTTCCATACCTCCTAGAAATCCATGTGGTTAGGTTTGCAAGGCATAACGACACATGATTAACGAACATAGGCTGGAAGTGACAGCTCTGTCAGCTGGCCCGAAACTTTGTCAAACTGGCCCAGAGCCATCCGTATTGTTGAGCCCTGCGTGTGTGGGTGTTGTGTGTTGGAATGGTGTTATCGCACGTATTGTGATGTTATCAGCATTCATGAAAGATGCAGCAGAGGACCAAAGCGCTCTACCTGAGGTGTTTTTCAGACACAGAGGCCAGAAAAATGAAAAGATCGGACTTCAGATTCATTTCTGAAGCCTTAAAGGTGGGGTCAGGTGATCGAGCGATTGTGAAGATATGTATACTTGTGCACATGTGTATGTATCTCTTGGTGGCCTGTCCAGCGTGCTGGCCTTCCGGCTAGTGACCTGGTCCAAATATCGCGGCCTGACATTTTTATCATCCGTCAGTGCGGAGCGAGATAAATCTGGCCTCCCGGCAGCCCTGGCAGCCTCCCGCTATCTTGTCACATTCCAGACAGTCGGGGTCGGTGGGCTGAGCCAAGCCAGGCCGGGCTGGGAGGGGAATCAGGGCCAGGTAATCCATTACTGTCCGGGGGCACGTCTCCGCGCATACGGATTTAATATCAGCCTGCCGAGAGTTATGAGCCATCCCCATCCACAAACACATACCTGACTTATGCAAAACGACAGGCCCACAGCTGGGGGATTTGGACCCACTGTATTTTCTCTCTTTTGTGAGTGAGTGTGAGGTGTTTTTGTTTTTTCTCCTTTGGCTCTGATGGTTGGTGTCTCACCCTCTCCTCCACACTCAATCTCCTCCGTGTCCTCTACCAGCAAAGGCTGGACTGCGTTCAGGAGGCATGCAAATGGACCGCAGAGATGTCTTCCATCCTGACCCATTTCCATAGGAAAGGCAAGGTGACCTGGCTACAGAAGTGCCCTGGCACTTGCCTCGGAGGCCTGTGACCCTGAGATGTGTCCCCCAAGAGAATGTTCTCTCCTGATACTGAAGCTCTGTGTAACTCTCTGTGGTTTCTCTTAGTAGCCACAGACAAACACATGCAGAAAATGCCCCATGGCCATCAGTCTGGATGGGCGTGTCCTAGTTCCAGCCCTTGTAATGTGAGGGCAAACTTTGTGCAAAATGAAGCGCTCAGGAAGCAGGGTGAGAATGTCTCAGGTGGCACATTTGTCCCACACTAAAAAAAGGACATGGAGGTGGATTTTATGGAAACTGTTGATAAGTTTCTGCCTCAAAGAAAAAAAAAGTTAATTGTGAGAGAAAGTTCAAAATAAAATATCAAGTCACAATGTCAGTTATACTGTAAAGTCATAGTGTAAAAAAGTAAAGTTGCAGTTGGAAAGAGTAAAAGTCGCAATCGTGAGATATAAAGCCATATCTATGAGATATAAAATCTTAATTTACAAGAAATAGTCGCAATTATTTCTTGCTGTCAAACGATTAATTGCAATTTCATCGCATCCAAAATAGAAGTTTGTTTACATACTACATGTGTATGTGTGTGTACTGTATATATATATGTATATATAAATACAAACATGTATATATTTAAAAAAGTATTTATATGTGTATATATATTTATACTTGTATATAATTTAGATTATATGTGACCCTGGAGCACAAAACCACTCATAAGTAGCACAGGTATATTTGTAGCAATAGCCAACAGTACATTGTATGGGTCTTTATATCATTGTACGTGGTAATTATCAATTCTCTTGTATGCCAAAAATCATTAGGATATTAAATAAAGATCATGTTCCAAGAACATATTTTGTAAATGTCCTACCGCAAATATATTAAAACTTAATTTTTGATTAGTAATATGCATTGCTAAGAACTTCATTTGGCCAACTTCAAAGATGATTTTCTCAATATTTAGATTTTTTTGCACCCTCAGATTCCAGATATTTAAATAGTTGTATCTCGATCAAATTTTGTCCTATCCTAACAAACTATACATCAGTGGAAAGCTTATTGATTCAGTTTTCAGATGATGTATAAATTTCAATTTCAAAAAAGTGACCCTTATGACTGGTTTTGTGGTCCATGGTCACATATATAAATAAAAATATTTTATATATAAATCTAACATATTTTCCCTTAATATATACATGTATGTGTGTATTTATACAGTATATAAATAATAAATATACACACATGTAATACATAAGTACACATGTAGTATGAAAACACTTATCTTGGATGAGATTCATTGCGATTAATATTTTTACAGCTCTACAATTATGAGAATTAAAGTTGCATTTATGGGAAACTGAACCATTTTAGATAGTTACAAAAGTAAATTTGAGATTAAAATTGATAGTGTTGCTAAGTTTATCATAAGAAAATAATAGAAATAAATATGCAGTTGATTGTGAGACATAGAATTGTTTTAGATAAATGGAAAAAATTTCAGATAAAAAATTGGAATTTGAAAAAAATAGCAATTTGGAATCATAGCTACTAAAATATAAAGTTGAGATGTAAAGTTATGCTATGAGAAAAAGTTACAATTGTGAGAAAGTTGAAATTGTGAAGAAATTAGTGCTGCACGATTGACAAAAATCATAATTGTCAATTACCCCCTTGCAATTATTAATTACGATGATCACAATTTACATTGAATGATGTTTTGAATAGCTTAATACCATTGTTTGAAGCAACTGCATGCCACATTTTTATATATAGTTTCTTCTTTCAATATAAAAAAGTAAAAATAAAAAAAAACTAACTTTTAGGAAAAATACACACTCTCTCTCACTCACACACACACAGACACCCACACATCTTAAGAAAGCAGAATAATCATTACTGTTGCTTTGCCTGACAAGCCTTTGCACACTCACTCTACACATCATGTTCTCACACGGAGCAAAGAGGAAACTGACAATGCACCGACAGACAAGACAGGGCAGGTTACTTGAGGTATGAAACAAAGTCTCAGCTTTCAAATTTTTTTTTTTTTTAATCAAACAATAAACATGGTTTTGTGGCTCTTTAATGTGTGGCGACAGAACAGTGTAGTGTCTCTGTTGAAGCAGCACATCATCTCTTCTTCTTTACTAGTTTTAACATGAAATAAACATGAATGAACATCAGAAGGTGTCTTGTTTAAACCACAGAAAGACATCAGTACACATTATTTTTCAAGTTCAAGTCCACCGATGTTAATCTGCTCTCTTGTTTGGTTTGTTTAATGGACAAAAGTGGCAGATTCTGCGTTATGATTGGTCAGATCGCCTGTCAATCAAACTCCCAGCGAAGTTTCAAACTGTGATAAAGGTGCAATTTACAAGGAAGTAAGAAATTTTAAGAATTTACATGTAATTATCAGAAATAAATAGTGAGGAGTAAATAATGTAACAATAAAGTTGAGATGTAAACTCACCTTATTAGGAAAAAAGTCGCCATTGTGACATTTAAAGTCACAATTATGAGAAATAAAATTTACTTTGTGCTGGGAACAGGCTTCCATTAGTATTTATAAGTGAAAGAGTGAGAGAAAATCAGGGTATTTTAACCCTAGTGAGACCAAAGCTGCCATGGCAAATCACCTCTGTTTGCTCCAGAAAAACACATCGGCTGTGGTCAGAGGGTCAGGGTCTGACTGTAGTGATGGGACTTTGACCTATAACGATAGAGTTTTTTATAGATTTCAGCCAAATGTCAGACTTAATGCCAGCGCTTGACCCCACAAAAGGCCAATGAATGCCAAGGGGCAGCAATAAATGAGAAAAAAAGCTTCAATAAATAATATGATTGCTTTTTAGTCAGCCCTGAAATGGGCTGTTGGCAAAGTAAACAAAGATATTTGTTATTATGTCTGTTGAATGTGCTTTCGAATAACAGAAGTATCAGGCCCTGATGCATATGTCTGGACTGAAGGTTTTGACAGTGAAAACATTTCCAATTAACCTTCAAATAACAGACATCTTAATGAAATCTTTTGCTCTTTCAGGTTTTCCCTCACCCTTTTCTTTCTAGTCCCATCTGTAGAGCTTGTGGGAATCGTGAGGGTTACTCTGGGACAGTAAATTTGTCATAGATCGGCAAGCCTGTCTCTTTACAGCACCCTCATAACTTTTTTCAGCATTCTTCCAGAATAAAAGGGAGAGAAAAAGGAAAAAAAATGCCTGAGTAAGCTTAGCCTGCTGGGAAAAAGTTGGCTGATCCATCAAACCTGTTCTCCGCTTGGCGCTACAGCCTTGTTAGCTAATTGAATATATGAAAAATGGGGATACAGCTATCTGAGTGGGATTTTCACCAGCCCGGGTCTCATCTTATCTATGTTTTATCAACCCAGCCTCATGCTTAAATCATAAACAAGAGTTTTAATGCAAACATTATGAATTTGGTAATGTGAAACCTGGATGTCAACACTATGGGTTATGACCAGATGTGTGAGCGCTGCTGATTCAGGCATGCAAATCTCTCTCTGTCTTCCTTTCCTTCCCCACTTGTCTCATCTATCTTTCCTGTTCCTTGTTTCATCCAACATAACCCCCCTCCCCCCCAAACCCTTCATTCTTACTTTTTTTTTTGGTATTTTTTACCCTCTCTCTCCCACAACATAGTTACCTCCTCACCTATCTGGCCACGTACACACTGTAACTAAATACAGTTCTCACTCCTCAGAGTTCTGTCTGTCTGTCTGTCTGTCTATCGTTATATCATTCTATCGTTCTATCTATCTATTAGGGATTGTCACAATTCTCAATATAATATCGAACTGTTTGGTACGACATCCATGGTTCAATATACACTTGTGAATTGCGTTTATTTCGGTTTTGCATTTAAATAATTTCCTTGTTTTATTTCTCTCAGAATTTGCTGTATGTGTGCCCGCGATTTCACGTGCTGAAATGAGAAAACGCTCTCCCGCTTACATTTGAAAAAGCAACACGCAGAGCATCTTCCACTCTAATGACATGCAATAATAAGCCTTTCTAAACCTGTTGTCCAACAAAAGAGTTATAAAAAGAAAAGTTATAAAAAACATAATGTTTTTAATTCACAACATCAGTTGAGTGTTTGAAATAACTTTCATATGTGATCTGATGTGGATTCTTATCACAGAATGAGGCAATAAATTCAATACTTTTATTCTATGTATGTCGATTAGCAATGGCTTATGAAAATACACAAGATGCTTGAAGAACACAGATAAACCATATATTATACATTTCATCATTCAAAACGTTTAACATTATATCTTGTTTTTATTCAGTCAGAGGAACGGAATGCCCTCTGGCGTCCAGTATGAATGAAACTCATTCTATTTTGTGTAAAAATCTGAAAAAATAAAACCTCTCTCAAAAGAAAAATTAAGCAGACATATACTAAACCTTGTTTTTCCAGTGTACAGAGGTTTACGGGAGTATTTTGTTAATTTGTTGCAAAGAAACTCCCACACTGAAGTGGAAAGATCAGAACCTAACCGAACCGAAAACCGTGGTTAAAAACCGAGGTGCGCATTGAACCGTGGACTAACTGTATTGTTGCATCCCTACTATCTATCGTTCCGTCTGTCTATCTATCTATCGTTCTATCACTATCTATTGTTCTATCTATCATTCTATCACTCTGTCGTTCTATCGTTCTATCTTTTATCTATCCATCTGTCATTCTCTGTTGTTCTATCTTTCTATCGTTCTATCACTCTATCGTTCTATCAGTGTATTATTCTGTCTATCATTTATCTATCCATCTGTCTGTCATTCTCTGTCGTTCTATCTATCGTTCTATCTGTTGTTCTATCTATCACTCTATCGTTCTATCATTCTGTCTATTTTTATCTATCCATCTGTCATTCTCTGTCGTTCTATCTATCTATCGTTCTATCACTCTATCGTTCTAGCAGTCTATTATTCTGTCTATCATTTATCTATCCATCTGTCATTCTGTCATTCTATCTATCTATCTATCTATCTATCTATCATTCTATCTATCTATCGTTCTATCTATCTATCGTTCTATCTATCGTTCTATCATTCTATCACTCTATCACTCTATCTATCATTCTGTCTATTATCTATCATGTGTCTGTCATTCTGACGTTCTATCTACCTATCTATCTATCGTTCTATCTATCGTTCTGTCACTATCTATTGTTCTATCTATCGTTCTATCACTCTATCGTTCTATTGTTCTGTCTATCTTTTATCTATCCATCTGTCATTCTCTGTTGTTCTATCTTTCTATCGTTCTATCACTCTATCGTTCTATCAGTGTATTATTCTGTCTATCATTTATCTATCCATCTGTCTGTCATTCTCTGTCGTTCTATCTATCATTCTATCTATTGTTCTATCTATCACTCTATCTTTCTATCGTTCTATCTTTTATCTATCCATCTGTCATTCTCTGTCATTCTATCCATCTGTCTATCTATCATTCTATCATTCTATCTATCGTTCTATCTATCGTTCTGTCGTTCTATCATTCTATCACTGTCACTCTATCTATCATTCTGTCTATTATCTATCATGTGTCTATCGTTCTATCTATCATTCTATCATTCTGTCGTTCTATCAATCGTTCTGTCTATCACTCTATCTATCGTTCAGTCGTTCAGTCGATCTTTTATCTATCCATCTGTCTGTCATTCTCTGTCGTTCTGTCTGTCTATGGTTCTATCACTCTATCTATCATTCTATCAGTCTATCATTCTGTCTATCATTTATCTATCCATCTGTCTGTCATTCTCTGTCGTTCTATCTATCTATCTATCTATCTATCTATCGTTCTATCGTTCTATCGTTCTATCTATCGTTCTGTCGTTCTATCCATCACTCTATCGTTCTGTCTATCTTTTATCTATCATCAGTCATTCTGTCGTTCTATTTATCTATCTATCTATCTATCTATCATCTGTGCCAATTGTCGTGTGCCAATGGTGACAATTTCTCCAAAGTTTATGCCTGTAACTCAAGAAGTATTATAGATATCTTAATGTCCTTTTAGACATTGGGTCTTAATAAACTTTCCTTTTGGCATCTTCTTTTTTAAGGTCCTGTATGGTTCAGTTCCAGAGATACTGGAATTTCAGTATAACAATTGTTATCTCAAGAATTGATCCAAAGCGACTGAGAAAAACTGATCGTCTCTGCCCAACTTCGCAGTGTGTTCTTGGTGCCTCTGTCTCTTTTTCTTTCTCTCACTGGACCGGAGGGATCGTTAAGAGAAAGCGCTGCAGCTGGCGGATGCGTTGCTGTGTGCTGCATGCAGGTCTTTTTAAATAATGAATGAGGTGTGGTGCTGTCACACAGACTTTTGCCTACTGTTAAACGCTGCACTGACGGCTGGCACAGCGACTTGTTAAAGTGTTAGAGGCCTACACCTCCGCCAGGAATTTATAAGGGTCTCCAGAAACTTCCACCGCTATCCATTATGATCAAGGCCCACTCCAGACACTCTCTCCCTCCCTCTCTCTGTCTTCTACCTCCGGTTTTTGCGCTGCCTTGTTCTGTTCCTCCATCTAACGCACCCCTCGCTTCCTTTCTGTCCGTTTCATCCCTCTCCCAGGCTTTCCATAGTTTTCAAAAGTACGAACAGTGTTCCATTCAGTGAAAGAAAAATAATCAGCTCTTCCCCACTCATTAGGTTGTGGACTTGTACCACGGTATGAGCGTTTAGCCCTCGAGGGTGTGGAAGTGTGACGGTCCCAGGGATGATGGGATGTGTTCGTGGAGGAGCGGAACGTGTGAATGGTGTGAAGACCGGGTGTCATTGGGAACGGGATGGGAGGGGAGCTGTTAGCGTGCCCTTGTCTACCAAAGACCCCCCTCCATCCTGGAGAAATAAGGGTCAGGAGTCAGTCAGAGCGGAGCAGCTAATAGAAGATTTATGACTCACTGAATATGCAGATCTGCTCGCTGTGATTGACCACGATCCACACGCTGCCCTTGGGTACATCTTTGCATTTAGAGGAAGAGAGTACGAGAGGGGGATGACTGCTTGGGGGGGCCGCAGAGGAGCAGAGAAAGGGAGAAGAAGTGCAAAAGGAGAGGACAATGGAGAGAAAAAATGCACTGGCAAATTAGGCAGCCTCTCATTTTCGAATAGTCCGACAAGATTGTACGAGCTCCGGCAGAAACAGCTATTAGTCATTTTTCCGGGGGGATGAAATCTTCACGTTTTTTTCTTCTTTGTTCTGTCTGCTCACTTTTTCCCTCATTTCAGGCAATTTGAACTCCATTTGCAAGAGTGCAGATGCTGCTCTGGAAAGCAGATGTGTTTTACTTTATTTGAAATATACATACAGGCATAATGAAGCTGAACCCTGGCCGGGGCTCTGCCGTCGTATAAGTGCTGGTAGTTTGCTGGCTCTCTGATGAATGTGTAGGTAAAAACCCAGCACGAGATGTCCGTGCCGCCCGCCTGTCTAGGATGAGAGCGTCGAGATGGAGAAATTATATAGCGGGGCCTGGTCTGCCAAATGAATAGGCATACTGACAAATTGAATTGAGTTGCATCAGAGGGCCTCCATTTAATCTCCTAAGTCTTTTTCGCCCATTAAAAGAGTCATTCAGCGCCCATCACGGCTGCAGGTCCTGCCACCCTGCGAGCCGCTTTTTATATTCTAGCTACTCATCTCTGCCCTTTCAGCTTTGCGTCTGAGTGCAAGCTGTGTTTTAAAGTGTCTGCGTGTGTGTCCATTTGTGCGAGGTTTGATTTAATGATTTTGATGTTGTGTAGAACGCCTCCTTCGTCATAACAGTTACATACAGTACGGCGGTATAACCTATGGGTGTTAAATGTCTATTGGTAGCCTCACATGATAATAACAATGGTGGTTTAGGAGACTGAGGAGATGGAGCCATTAATGGAATGACTTTATAATACACATCCATGATGATATGTGATACTACTTTCTTAATTGTGTGTTAAGTCTCAGACCATGATGAAAAATGGATCATAAGTGAGTTTGTGACCAACACTATAGGGAGAAATGTTTACCTGTCCATTGATATGCATGATGTTTCAGTGCCCCCTTCTGGTCAGATAATAAAACACCTGTGCATCCTTTGAATAGCAAGTAAAGATAGTGCATGACCACATATGAATCAGTAAAATGTATTAATTTATTCAAAATGTTATTTAATTTAATTTAATTAACTCGTTATTTGATTGTGTGTAACATTATGATGCAAATATTATTAATAAGGGTCTTTTTTTTAAATATTGCTTAAAAAAGGTTTCGGTTCCTTTCCCATCCCCTCCGAAAAGTGTCCCTTCCTCGTCTTCTTTCCTTAATGGAGACAATATGAATTGCTCTGACATTTATCTCACACTAACAGCATCTCTGATTCCTTACCGCTATAAAAGTCCAGCAGGTAAAGTTTATGTGGGTGTCTTAAGTGCATTACAAAGCATCTTTACAAATTGCATTAGTGAGTCATTGCCTTCTCTCTGTTTTCAAACTGTCTTGATCCTCTGTGCTGGCGATAAACACTCAATACTTCCAGTTTCATCACTTGGCAAAGGCAGTATGTGGTCAGAAAAAAGGAAAGAAGAAAATGACAAAGAAAAAGATGAGGGAGAATAAAATGGCAAGGTCAGGGAAATATCCACAGCTGGTTTTTCTGTTTTGTGATAGTTGTTTATGAGTCCCTTGTTTGTCTTGAACAATTAAACTGCCCGCTGTTCTTTAGAAAAATCCTTCAGGTCCCACAAATTCTTTGGTTTTTCAGCATTTTTGTGTATTTGAACCCTTTCCAACAATGACTGTATGATTTTGAGATCTGTCTTTTCACACTGAGGACAACTGAGGGACTCATATGAAACTATTTCAGAAGGTTCAAATGCTCACTGATGCTCCAAAAGGTAAAATGATGCATTAAGAGCTAGGGGTGTAAACTTTTGAACAGAATGAAAATGTGTGCATTTTTTCTTAGTTTGCCTAAATATCATATGTATATAAACATTCTGTAATAGTTGCATATGAGTCCCTCAGTTGTCCTCAGTGTGAAAATATGGATCTCAAAATAATACAGTCATTGTTGGAAAGGGTTCAAATACCTATTTGTGAGACCTGAAGGATTTTTCAGAAGAACAGTGGGCAGTTTAACTGTTCAGGACAAACAATGGACTCATGAACAACTATCACGGGGCGGGGGGCATTATTTCGATGATGTAAAATGGTCGCACTCGATGAGGTACTGGCACTACCTGTTGCTATTTTTACAACAACACAACTTGGAAAATAAAACGTTGATACGATGCCACACTGTGCGGCTTTTGGTTGTAATTTTCAGTCGAAAGGCAACAAGAGAAACGATGTAAGTCTGTACTGATTTCCTAGAGATGAGAAAAGTAGAAAAGAATGGGAAGATGCCTATAAATGAATAAAACTTCCTAAAGACCGGCATCTTTGTTCTCTCCACTTTAGCCTTGATGCCTTTGAGGCTTTTGGTAGACCACAGCTACTGAAAGAGCTTACAAATGGCAGAGACAAGAAATGCTAGATGTCATCCTGGCAGGATTGTAAGCCACTGAAGAAGTTTCTCAGCATGGATTTCAATCGATATCCAAGGCCGTTTAGACTCCTTGTGGAGGAAAATCAATGGTACGGCATTTGATTTAAGCGTATGCTTATATCCATCACCACCTAAAAGTTTTAGTAGCTGTGGTCATCGTATCAGTATTTTATTTTCCAAGTTGAGTATTTTGAGTAGTATCGTGATTAAAAATAGCAACAGCTACTGCCAGTAGCTCAAAGAGTGCAACCGTTTTTTGTTTTTTTTGTCATTGAAAAAATGGCGCCCCCCATAGTCCAAAATATGTATAACTATGTACTAACTATTTTTAACTATTAGTCATTTTCATTTGCAAATTTTATTTGATTGGTTAAATATTTATATATATATTTATTCTTAAATGTATTCATTTTTTTAAACATGCATTTGTAGAATATACTAAGAAAATAAATGCAATTTAAGTAAAGTAAAAAAAATCTGATCTTTTTAAGCATGTTTTGATATTTTGACTAGAAAATGACAAGTAAATGATTTTTGGCCTTTTGTAAAGGGTTTGTAGGGGTTTGAATAGGTTTATATTTTAATCTTTTACAGAGCAAAAAAAAAAAAAGGTGCTATCTGACAAAGCATTCCGCCTTTGACTTTTTTGTGTGCTTCTGTCAGTTGTGTGTAAAAATCCATATGTGTGTGATGTGATGCTCTCCCTCCCTTGCACTGTGTGCCCCTTAAAACGTGAGTGCGGCCCATAGGAGCCACCATGGGAGTTCTGACGAGCATGCTTTGATAGTGTGTCAGAGCAAATTAGCTTCTGTGTGGAGGTGCCTTGGCACACAAAGCCGCTTCCACTCCTGCCATCACCCCGCATATGTGCACAAGATTATAATTAATAAGCAGGCCCGTCAATCACACTTTAATAATAATAATTTAGCATTTAGGGGGCAGACTGAGGTTATTGGCATCTGTGCCTTTGATGTGGAATATGAGCTGGCTAATAGGAAGGCGGTGAGGCAGAGAGAGAGGGAGAGAAAGGGATGGCGGGACAATACTTGCCCCATTCAGCATCTGGATGTGGTTATCAACATGAGCAGGAAGCTTATGTGAGATGGACACATTTTGGACACTCACGACCTACAGTAGTTTTAAGCATGTGCTGTATCAAAGGTATCTGCTTCATTAGTCCATTGGTTGCAATGTATGGTGAAGGTACGATTTATTATGCAACAGTCAGTTCCAGCCCTCAAATTTGATTGGTCATGCTGCTTTCCAAGAGTTCTGATTGGTCGGTTATGCTTTCTGTTACTTCACTACGCCACCAGGTGGCAACAGGTGGTGACAAGTCTTTGGGTCTGTTTATACCTGGTCACTTCATGCAAATTCTTTGATTGGATAGCTGTCAGATCATGAAAAGACTAGGTGTAAATGCCCTCTGAAAGGCTTTTGAGACTTTCACTTCAAGAGGTTGTCTGGGATGCATCCAAGGTAAAACTGGACAAGTGTAAATTTTACTTTAAAATAATAAACGCGTGCTATATGATTGAAAGCTACTGTTTTGGTGTTAAATGCATTATTTTGTCCAAGCTTAATATGCAGAGACAATTCTGTTTAGGGAATCCTGTGGTGCAAAAATGAGTTAAATTTAGAATTAGCTCTTACACTGTGTTGTTTCGCTGTAGTAAAATGAACATTCAGTCTATGTAGCTGTCCCTCTGTCTCGTTCTCTCTCTCTCCCTCGTTCACTGAGGTGACCATATTGCCATGGCCCTGTTCCACCGTCCCTTATTACTCAGACACATCCGCTAATTGCAATCAAAATAACAAAACAACATATGTCAACACCCCAGAGACCACAGCACTGGTGTCCTGCAGTCAGTGAAATGAAGAGTGATGGTTGACAAATGAGCGCTTGATTGGTTACATAAATTACTTTCAGTAGACGGAGCATCTCACCAGGCACTGCAAGCAAACACTCATCATTAAGCTGGGGAGGGGGAGTGCTGGGGAGAGAGGACCAGGTGAAGAGAGAAAGAAAAAAATAGGAAAGGGTAGAACAGGCAGTGGACAGTTGTTGCATTTGCATATGATTATTTACATATAGGCATTTGAATAGTCAAATACAGCCAAGGTAAACAGTTATTTCAATCTGGACTTGAATGTGTCTGCTGCTGCATATTTGATACCTTGTGGATGATTGTTTTTCTTTCTTTGAAAGAAATTAATACTTTTATTCAGCAAGGAATGTTAATGTGTTAAATCGAAAAAGAAAGTAACAGTAAAGACTTACATTGTTAGAAAAAAGATTTATGTTTTTAATAAATGCTGTTCTTTTTAACTTCTTATTCATCAATGAATCCTGAAAAAAGTATCACAAGTTCCAAAAATATTAAGCATGCACAGGTTTTTTTTCCAATTTTGATAATAAATCAGCACATTAGAATGATTTCTGAAAGATCGTGTGATACTGAAGACTGGAGTACTGCCTGATGAATACGCTTTGCATCACAGAAATAAACTAGATAAAAAAGTTCGTCAAGACAAACTTTAAGTTGGCTTGAGAAAGCCGGAGCAGAAAGTTTTAGAAAGTTTGAAAAGTTTGAAAAGTTTGAAAAGTTTAAAAATTTTAAGAAGTTTTAAAAAGTTTTAAATTTGGATGGTTTTCAGTCTGAAATAGTTTGAAGTTTTAAACTTTGAATTCAGTCTGTCAGATAGATAGATAATTAACATGTTGTTAGTATGATTCTAACATTTTTAGCAAGTTACTAGCATGTTGTTAACATTTTTTAACATGATTAACCAGTTACTGGCATGTTGCTTGTCTGTTTCTAGCATGATTACAAAGTTGCTAGCATGTTGCTAGCACAATTACCAAGTTACTAGCATGTTGCTTGTCTGTTTCTAGCATGATTAGCATGTTGTTAGCATGATTAGCAAGTTGCTAGCATTTTGCTAGCACGATTAGCAAGTTACTAGCATGTTGCTAGCATGTTTCTAACATGATTAGCAAAGTTGCTAGCATATTTCTAGCATAATTAGCCAGTTGCTAGCATGTTTCTAGCATGATTAGCAAGTTGCTAGCATGTTTCTAGCATGATTAGCAAGTTGCTAGCATGTTTTTAGCATGATTAGCAAAGTTGCTAGCATGTTTCTAGCATGATTAGCAAGTTGCTAGTATGTTTTTAGCATAATTAGCCAGTTGCTAGCATGTTACTAGCATGATTAGCAAAGTTGCTAGCATGTTTCTAGCATGATTAGCAGGCTACTAGCATGACTCTAGTTTGGCTAGTGATAGATAGTAACGGTTAGATGATAGATAGATAGATAGATAGATAGGTGAGTTTGAATGAGTTTGAATGGATTAGAACTACAGTACATAGAAGGGAAGCTTGATCTCAAAGGATTCTGGGAGTTTTGACAGTTGAAATTTAAATAGTGTTGGCTCATTTGAACATTCCGTCAATGTAAGTCTATGGGATTTTTCCGAGTTTTAAACGTCATTTTTAGGAAAACCATAAGTCCGATCAGTTAGAAAAGATATAGCAACTCGAATCAGACCAGTCTGAAGATCTGGGCTGAGTTTGGAGTTTGTAGAGTTAAAGCTCTAGGAGGAGAAGCAGTCAGAAATTTTAGTCTCAGAAGAATAATAATAACTTTAAGTTTAAATAGCATATCAGTAAGTTGGCCTTCTCAAGCCAACTTAATTACATTTTATAAGTATATTAAACTAGAATACCATTATTTTAAATTGTAATATTTCATAATATTAGTGTTTTTTTTTTGTTTTTGTTTTTTTTGCCCACTAAGGCAACATTAATTTAATAAAAAAATACAGGAAAAAATTGTATTGTGAAATATTTTCTATTTTAGTATACTCTAAAATAGAATTTATTCCTTTGATGCAATGCTGAATTTTCATAACCCATTACTCCAGACATTTCTCAGAAATACTTCAGAAATCATTCTAATATGCTGATTTATTATTAATGTTGTTCTGTTTTTTGTTGTGATAAACCTGTGATAACTTTTTCAGTATTCTTTAATAAATAAAAAGTTAAAGAGAATTTATTAATATAATAAGTTAGAAAGCATTCATAAATAGAAAATGTTTCTAATAATACAAGTCTTTACAGTCACTTTTTTTTTTAAATGAACACATCATTGCTATAAAAAATGTAATTTCATTAATTTAAATGACACACAAACTTGTATGGTGTATATTGTTATATACTGATTTTATATTGAATAAATGCTCTTTTTAACTTTCTATTCATGCAAGAATCCTGAAAAAAAAGTGTTACAGGTTCCAACAAAATATAAAACAGAATTACTGTTTTCAGCATTGATAATAAATCAGCATATTAGAATGACATCTGAAGGATCATTATTACACTGAAGACTGGAATAATGGCTGATGAAAACTTAGCTTTATTATAAATTGTAATAATATTTCACAATATTAAGTCTTTTTCTTTAACAAATAAATGCGGCTTTGAGCATAAGAAACTTTTAAAATAATTTAAAAAATAAGCCATAAAAAATCTTTTGAACAGAAATGTGTATATGTAAATATATGCATATTTAATCATTAGATACTCTTGCAGTTATGATGCATTTTGTTCTGATTTCAAGTTTTTTCTTTTAAAATAGTGCTATTTTACTGGTTTACATCATTCTAAAATTGATGTTCATTTTAGTTTTGTCTATATAATCGTGGGGTCCAACATTGTATGTATAATTCGTTTTAATTCAGTTGTACCTGGGATGACTTAATTATGTTTCATCTCACGCATTTTTTCAATATACACCAATAGAGGGCAGTACTGAGTTGCATTTTTTATCCAAGGTAATTTCCAGTACACTGTATTGTTGCAATATAATAGATGAATTCAATAGGAGTCCATATGATGAGAAAAAACATGTTCTTAAAGTTTCCTGAGCCTGGAACTCTTAAATAAACTAAAGCCAATGTGGAATTAGTCTCAATTATTTATATGTTTATTTACAAGCCCTTTTTTCACCAATGCTCTCTGATCTCAGTAACTATCAGCAGGGGGCAGACATGTCTCAGATGGAGTTCGATGTTGTGAGCCACACTTTTGTAGCCAGGAAAAGAATAGCAATATACAACATGGATGTATCATACATATACTGTAAAACACAGGCTATTCTATCTTAATATCTTTTAGTTTCTTGTAAAATTTCATTGAACTTTATTTTAAAAAAGGTGTTTAAATGGTGAGCAGCCCTGCAGGATTTGTTAAACTAACTGCCTGCAGTCATGATAAAGATTAGTTATTTTCTGAATTCGCCTTCAGAAACTGTTAAAAGTGCCTTTGATATGTCTTTATTAGAAATTCCTGTTGATAAAATCAAACTGACTGACAGTAGCTGCTTATGGTACTTCAATAAATAATGATTGGTTGGGATAATAATCTTAATAGTGATCTTGCGCAGAGGACGGGCTGTCAGGCTTGTAGGCACGGAGAAATCCACAGACCTGACAGAACTAGAACAACTCTAAGGAGACACAGAGAGAGAAAAAGAAATTGGGTGAGGATGAAGGGAATTTAGGAAAAAAGTGATGAAAGAGAATGTAGTTAGTGTTTTTAGATCACAAAATCTGTGATGAGCAGAAAAAGTTTTATAGAGAGAGGAGAGACAGACCAATGAGACAGAGAGAGTGTATAAAGAACGCAAACAAAATATGAAAACAGCACACGTTTAAATATTCTGAAATGATAAATACTTTTTTTTTTTTCTAATGCATCAGTTAAAGATAAAACTGCATTGCAAAATATTACTTTTGAGTAACGAATAAGTTGTGTTGGTCAATAATCCATTTAAAATAAGTTTGTAACTTAGGCTACAATATTTAAAAATATATGCACTTTAAAATAAATTTAGCTAAGCACTGTCACAGCAGTAAAGTGCTGTTTTACTCGTAGCATTGTTTTGCTGACACTTTAAAGGTGCTGATTTTTTTTAATATTATTTTATTTTTTATTTTTGAATGCCTTGCACAAAATGTCCCTACTACGTGACACTTGTCACTGAAATAGTTGTCCTGAAATACACTGTCTCTTTGACAGCTCTAGGTTTGTATACAGAGGGGGAAAAGTGTCAGGGGAATGGTCCACGCTTTTTTTTTTTTTTGATAATCAGAAATGTTTGCAGCCTTCTGTTTTTTCTTAACCTCATTGACTGACCTCATTCCTGCTCTTTAGAAAACATTCCAGGGCACATTTGTTACTTTTACAAAGTTTAACTTCCTGTTGAGCCGGTTCTTTGGACATGGCATGTACTATAATAAAGTGTGTTTGCTGTTTCCTGTGGCTTATAGAATGAAAGGAAAGCTCTTCTCTTACAGTGATAGGATTCTAAAGCGCCTAGTAGTCTCAAGGCAGCGGTTTGGTAATTGATAACTCTTGTAATGTGTTTCCTGTCGCCTAGTACTCAAGCTAAATGGATTATCTTTGTCTGTTAAAGTGTCTGTCATTGAGTTCAGTAGCTCTGGCCTATTTCTGCTGGACATTTTGAAGCGTTTGAGTTCTCTTTTTGTGCGGCAGTCTCCTGGGCTTTGGCTTTATGATGCAGTTACTCTATCAGCCTCTTTTTTTCTGAAACACAAAGCATCCGGTGCAGGTTTAAACACTGTGCTTCAGCAAAAAAAAATCCTTGTGTGACTGCAGAAGAACTATACCTATTAGGCATGCTATGTTGTTCTTTGCTGAAATGTAATATCTGAATTCTGAATGTGCTCACAGGAAAACGGGTTCAGATCTGTTCTGCCTGTCCCAGTATCTTTCTACCCCGCATTCCTATTTTGGTATGAAACAAAGTCTCAGATTTCAAGTTTTGTCAACTTTATTGAAATATTCAAACAATAGATAC
This sequence comes from Labeo catla, assembly GCA_012976165.1. Classification (NCBI taxonomy): domain Eukaryota; kingdom Metazoa; phylum Chordata; class Actinopteri; order Cypriniformes; family Cyprinidae; genus Labeo; species Labeo catla. The sequence continues at coordinate 1,557,894 of VONZ01000020.1, read as the reverse complement.
CATTTTGGGTGTGACGGATCATTGTAGTGTCCCAGCGTCAGCGCAATGCATACGTATACGTATATCATCTCTTCTGCTTTAACTAGTTACAGGAAGAAATAAACATGAATGAATGTCCGAAGGTATGTCAAAAGAAAGAGTACAACTTCCCGAAAATTTGCATCCTGTCTCATGTAGTCGCTGAATCCCATTGTGAAAAACAATTTGTTGAGTCAACTTAAAATATTTAAAAAAATATATATACATTTAAAAAAAATAAAATTTATATACTTTTTAATGCCAAACGTTCGTCTTGTCTTACTCTGCTTGGACTGTTTTTGTTCCAGTTCATGACAGTTAGGGTATGTCAAAAAACTCCCATCTCATGTTGTCCCTCAACTTCGAAATCATCCTATATGGCTGTTTTACCTTTTTTGTTAAGGGTGTTTGATCTTCTTTGCATGCTCACGTGGCAAAGACTGGGTCGGGACTTCTGCAGCGATGTAGGATGATTTTGAAGTGATTTTTTTGAAGTTGAGGGAGAAAATACGATTGTTTTTGAGAGTTTTTCGACATACCCTTAACTGTTTTGAGTCAGAATACACATAGTTCATGGAGAGAAAGGCAAGACAAACGTTAGAGATTAAAAAGTATTTAAATTGTATTTTTTTAATGAAAATAACCGATTGTTTCACTAGACAAGACCCTTCTTCCTCGGCTGAGATAGTTTACAACCGCATTTGGGATCGTTTGAAACCGCATTTTAACTGCTTTTTGGAAGTTCAAAATCAGGGCACCATACCAGTCCATTATATAGAAAAAAATGCAGAAATATTTTCCTCAAAAAACATGATTTCTTTACGACTGAAGAAAGAAAGACATGAACATCTTAGATGACAAGGGGGTGAGTAAATTATATGTGAATCTTTGTTTTGGAAGTGGACTTCTCCTAACTCTAAGTGACAACTTAGATATTTGAGTTGATGCAATTTAAATTTTTTGTTTAACAAACCAATTTTTTTTATTTAGACAACTCAAATATTTAAGTTTTCACTTAGTACAACTTACCATTTCTAGTTGACTAAACTTATTTAAGTTGACTGAACTTAAAATTTTAAGGCAACAGGGTGTAACACATTCTTTTACGTTGACACAACAAATTGTGTTTTTTTGTGTTTACAGTGCAGGGTTTCAATCGCACAAAGATGTCAGTAATGCAGCTTGTAAACAATGTCATGTAAAGTCACATTTACCTCAGAAAATAACATATTCAATGAACATAAACTCATCAGCTTGAAAAATCAACTCTAGAGAGGAGCATTTTGTGAAATATTTTTTTCCTTGAGAAAATTTGGCATGTACTCCCTTCAGAAAAAAACAATAGACACCATCACAAAATTTATACCGGTTTTACAGGTTATAATGGGACTTGTATTAGTTTTAATGGAAACTGCACTGGACCCTGTGGGTTTCTACTGGTAATTGATCGCTTTCTATTGGTGATTTGTTAAAACCACTAAAATCCTAATAGAATATGTCCTAAACACACTACAGAATACCACTTTTAATGGTTTTAACCATTTAACCGTGACTATTTGTAGTGAAAACCATTAAAATTTCTGTGATAGTTTCTATTTGGTCAATTACACGAATGTGCGGCCGTAGTGGAGATACTTGGATGTAAACAGCAGCATGGATTGCACAGTTAATGTACTATTAAATACGTTGTTCTGCTAATTTATGCTGTCTAAACAATGGAAAAAAAGTGTGGATGCTGCTAAATCATATAGAAAAGGACTTGGTAAGCAGAAGAGGGTGCAATATTTTGACATACTAAAGTTAATAGGTGGTAAAGACATGTACAAGCAGTGTTAATTAAGATATTGGCCTAATATTTCACCTACCTGACCATAAATGATAAGAGCAAACGCAAATGTTGTCAAGATTCTTGCCCTGGAAATCCTGGTTCAGTTCAGCCATGCAACCACAAACACCTTTTGTTCCGACCAATTAGTAAAGCCCAAAATATGACAATAATTGACCATTTTTAGCAGCAATATACAAAAAGTTATACGAAAGCAAAATATACAAGTTTTGTTCGGTTCAGTCGCATTGTTTTACGTTCAGTGCTGCCAATATGGCCGATTGATGATGCTTTGTGAAAACCCTGTACCTGATATATCTAAAATAATCAGTATCGAATCGCATCTCAAGCTTGTGAATCAAAACCGAATCATGAAATTTGTCAAAACCCAGCTCTAGTATTTAAGGCGATTTATTCAATCTGTTTGTCTTGATACATTTGTGTGAATGAGTAGCATATACTGTACATGTGTATATACTGTACATTTATGCCCATGTGTGTTTAAAGGTATTGACGCATAAGTGTGAATCTGTTGGTGTATATGTTTTGTAGTGTGGCAGGGATAATTGGATCGTTCAGGGGAAAGGACAAGTTGATGGACGGCAGTTTAACAAGACAAAGATTGCACAAGATGGGATTTCAAAGAGCAGAGAATCTATAGCCGCAGGAGTTAAGACAGAGCCGGTCACGGGCTGCCAGCAAGCGCCTGGCACTCGGCCCATCTCCTCTATTAGCGGAAGAGTGGCTTACAGCTACAAAACTGAGAGGATGTGCTATTTCTCACTTCAACAGAAGGAGACCACAGAACGCTGAGATAAGCCACAATCAGATGCAGCATAGACGAGAGGAGACATTTCAAAGTGTCCTCCTAAGGAATTCATCCAGGTCTTTACGTTTATGTTCATGCCTGATGGCCACCATTTAGGAGAATTAGGAATGAGGATTTGTGATGCATTATCTTTAAGCTTCTTAGGAAGTGTTAACTAATGAACTTAAATTAGGCTCAATTAGCGGAGTCTATGTTATGTTGCGTTCAAAAATGTATTGTTAAATCATTTACTGCTATGTCTATGGAAAAAATAGGAGGTTATAACAAATATTGTATATGCTAGAAATAAAATAGCATGTCAGATGAGAAAATAGGTTTCAGTTTTAAGCACCACAATTTTCCAAACCAACAACATGAATATTTTGATATATATATATATATATATATATATAAATACATATATATATATATATATATATATACATACATGTATGTATATATATATATATATATATATATATGTGTGTGTGTGTGTGACCCTGGACCACAAAACCAGTCTTAAGTCGCTGGGGTTTATTTGTAGCAATAGCCAAAAATACATTGTATGGGTCAAAATTACTGATTTTTCTTTTATGGCAAAAATCATTAGGATGTTAAGTAAAGATCATGTTCCATTAAGATATTTTGTAAAATTCCTACTGTAAATGTATGAAAACGTAATTTTTGAGTAATATACATTGTTAAGAACATTATTTGAATAACTTTAAAGGTGATTTTCTCAGTATTTAGATTTTTTGCAACCTCAGATTCCTGATTTTTAAATAGTTGTATCTTGGCCAAATATTGTCCTATCCTAACAAACTATACATCAGTGAAAAGCTTATTTATTCAGCTTTGATATGATGTATAAAAAAATGACCCTTACGACTGGTTTTGTGATCCAGGGTCACACACACACACACACACACACACACATATATATATATATATATATATATATATGTATAAATCATTCCTGCAGTATATGTCCCAATGATATATGTTCATGGTATTGTGTAAAATATTATAAATAAATTATAGTATATTGATTAGGATTGTTTTATCATGATATATTAAGTGAACGTACAATGATAATCATTTAATAGTCAGAAAAAAAGAGTTAAATTTCATATGCTAACTTACTAACTCTTTTAGACATCCTGCTATATTTTTAAGATATAAAAGAGCTCAAAAGAGAATTGCATAATTGAGATGAACCTCTTTTTATTTATTTTATTTTTTTATTTTAATTTTTTGATTTTTGCTACTCATTTATTGAAGCTTCTGGATTTTTTTGTGCGTGGTTTAATAGTAAGAACAGTAGATGGCAGCATGGCTTACCATTAGGAAGACAGTAATTTCCTCATCCATGATCTATGTTCCTCTGTCAAATGGTGAGATTCCCCAGGGCTTCATGGGAATCGTAAAGTATGATGTCATCTTAACGGCGAATGAAAAAGATTCCTGTTCTATCTGTTCCCTACAATTCTAAATGAATTCAATGTGGAAGATCAATACCATTGTAATGTTATTATGGAGTATGAGCATGAATTTGATCTTTGTGTTTTTCTCCTTTTTCTTGCAGAAATTTATGAAAAAATGGTTTAAAGGAGCAATAAGTAATTGAATCCAAAGGACATAATTGATTCTGTAATGTTGGCTGCAGGGTGGGCTGACCGAATTCATATCCTGCCAGGAGAGTTAGACACAGAGTTTTATGGCATTGCTTGACTTTAAACCATCATAAATAAGCAGTTTCATTCCCTTTAAACTTTCAATGTGATTGATTTCACCCAGTGCCTCATTTGTCATTCCAAAGTGGAACAATTCAGGGCACAGTTCAGGGAATAGTTGCCTTAGTGCAGTTTAGTATTAATTATGAAAACAAACATTGTAAAATGTTGTCTTAATATGTACGCTTTGAGAACTTCAGCACTCATGAATTGGAGACTTGGTGACTAGATCATGTTATAAATAAACTAAATTATTGTAAATTACAGGACTATGGATGCCCATTTCCACCACTGAATTTAAAAAAAAAAAGCTTATTGTGACATTTTACCTCACAATTCTAAGAAATAAAGTTTAACATAAAACTCTGTCTATAAAGTCAGAATTTCAAGCTAAAACCTTGCAATCATGAGAATAAAAACTTGCAGACTTTTTTCTCGCAATAGCGAGTTTATATCTCGTAATTCAGTTTTTTTTTTCACGCAATTCTGAATTTTTTTTCTCAGAATTGTGATATAAATAAGCTTATATCTCACAATTCAGAGAAATGAAGTCAAAATTGCGAGTTTATTTATAAAGTCAGAATTGCGTGATATAAACTCGCAACTGCAAGAAAAAAGTCAGAATTGTGAGATATAAGCTTGCAATTGCGTGTTATAAAGTCAGATTTTTGTGATATAAACTCGCAACTGCAAGAAAAAAGTCAGAATTGTGAGATATAAGCTTGCAATTGCGTGTTATAAAGTCAGAATTGCAAAATGAATTTTATTATTTCTCGCAATTGCAAGTTATATCTCGTAATTCAGATTTTTCACGCAATTCTGAATTTTTTTTCTAAGAATTTTGATATAAACTTGCAATTGTGAGTTATAAAGTCTAATTTTGAGGGGAAAAAAAGACTGATATGTTCTCAGAATTGCAAGTTTATATCTCACAATTCTGACTTTATTTCTCAGAATTGCAAGACTCGTAATTCTGACTTTATAACTCGCAATTCCGAGTTTGTTATGCAATTCTGAGAAAAGAAGTCAGATTTGCAAGTTTACATCTCACAATTCTGACTTGATAACTCACAGATGCGAGTTTATATTACAAAATTATGACTTTATTTCTTAGAATTGCAAGTTCTGAGAAATAAAGTCAGGATTGTGAGATAAAAAGTCGCAATTACCTTTTATTATAATTTTGTTTTAACCACAGACAACGAAACTAAATATGAGGGTGACTGTCAACAACACGTTAGTTTCAAGCCAGACAGGGAGTTGGAGACAAACCCAAGGGCAAAAATGTAATATATCTTAAAATTCCTCTTTTCAGGTCAAGAGCAACAAATCCCAGACCTGTCCTTGCAATGTTTGTATCATCTGTTGGGTGGATCCAGGTTGGAATGTCTGTTTCAGGCCAGGGTGGAAGAAAGTAAGCCGGCAGCTGTGGAGTGATGGACCATTATCCCAGATCAAAGCAGGGCTCAGCAGGAAACGCACAAGAAAACACACTAAGCCTGCTATATTAGGTAAATATGCACTTGACATTAAATACAGGCTTATGGAATATCGAAATGTCCACATAGTGACAGAAGTCTTTAAATCATGGACATTAAACTTCCCTAGACCCTTACCCATGGTAAAATCAGTAACAAGTATTATAACAACAGCAGTATTATAAGACACCAGAGACGCCAGTAAATTTTTTATTGATAATTACCACAGTAAACAATTCTTCCGCTAAGTAATTTAGTTGATTATACGGTTAGTTCTGGTTCTTAAAACTCACTGACAAAGTGTCATTCTGAGAGCGATTAATACATCTGTCTTCGTTTACACATTTTAGACAGTTAGTTTGTGTACATTGATAGAGTCTTTAAATTATTCACTCAAACAATTCATTCAAATCATTCATTCAGTTATGCTGCCACTGTGCTGCATTGCTCAGTTAAAGAATTGGTTCAATAGTTTACTCACTCCTATGTCAATCCAAGATGTTCAAGTCTTTCTTTCTTCAGTCAAAAAGAAATTAAGGTTTTTATGGAAAACATTCCAGAATTTTTCTCCATATAGTGGACTTCAATGGTGCCCAACAGTTTAAAGGTCCAAAATCCAGCTTCAAAGGACTGTACACAATCCCAGCTGAGGAATAAGAGTCTCATCCAGCAAATGATTTGTCATTTTCTTTACTTTTTAACCACAAATGCTTCTCTTGCACTAGCTCGACCTTACACATTACGTAATCGCGCACATGTGAGGTAGAAGGTGGAAGTACCAACCCAGAAAGTCGAAAGCCCTTTTACTCTATCCTATATTTTTGTACGTGACGTTTCCAACATGATTACATGATGTGTGACAATGTGCATCACAGAGCTAGTGCTAGATGAACATTTGTGGTTAAAAAGTATATAAGTAGAGCCCTTTGAAGCTGCATTGAAACTGCAGTTTGGACCTTCAACCCATTGAGCACGAATCCTGGAATGGTTTCCTCAAAAACCTTCATTTCATTTCAACTGAAGAAGGAAAGACATGAACATCTTGGATGACATAGGGGTGAGTAAATTATCAGGAATTTTTTATTCTGGAAGTGAGCTAATCCTTTAATAGTGCAATAGTCTGGCATTGGATGTAAAAATACCTTTCATTTTCTCCACAGGAGAACTGATTTTATTGACATCTTATAAACCTTTAAAGACAGACCTACTGTGAACTATAAGCCATAAGGTACAAGGTTTTCTTGTTTTATTCTTATATTACCTTTAACCCCTTATGTGGGTTGTTCTATATGATAGACAGGCAGGAATTCAATGACCTCAGAGACTTGATGGATGGAAGCCTTTCCTGATGTGGCAGCCCTAAGAAACAAGAGTTCCACTTCACATAGAATTAGAGCACAGGGGCTTCAGGATTGTTAACCCCCTGTTGCCTTGAGTACCTTTACGTTAGGTACTCCTCGGAAAGGCTGGAGGACATAACCTTGACATGATACCGTCAGCAGCTCAGCATATTCACACAGTGTAACAGGCCGAGAGTTAGTGAAGCAATGACTGCAAGGCACTGGAACAGCTGAGGTTGAATAGTATGAAATGATTTGATGTTCCTCCCTCATGTCTACAGTGCCCTGTTTTCATTCTGTCACTCAAGCATGAATCTACGAGACAGGGGCTGAGAGTAGGGCAAGCTTGCGTCTGTCATTTTATCCAAGTGTCTCTTGCCCTTGTGCTCTATTAGTTTATCTACAAGTCTCTTATGGAGTGGTAATCATTACCAGCATACTGGAGTGATTTCTTTTAGACTCGTTGAGAGAGATCAATTCTGTTTGTCATTTGTCCCTGCCCACTTCTCCTTCTTAGAGGATGTGTGCATATGTACAAAGCCCCTAGGAGGACATGGTGATAGAAAAAAAAAAAAAAAATGGAGGAAAACTTATATCTCAGTCATTGCAAAAGTATTGCAATCCCCTGATAAACGTTGTACTTTCACAAAAAAATTATTGCATTCCCCAAGAAACTTTGCGCTCTCTCACCAAAACATTTGCACTTTCTTACAAAATTATTGAGTTCTCCTGATAAACTTTGCGTTCTCTTGCAAAAGTGTTGCGTTCCCCTGAGAAACTGTGTTCTCTTTCAAATGCATTCCCACAAGAAACTTTGGGTTTACTTGCAAAGGCGCTGAAGTGTAGTTTTTCCTTCCATCTCATTTTATTTTCTTCACAAAAGTATTGCAAGTATTACATCACAGACAGTGGGTCTCATTCAGTAAGTATGGAACACACACATTTGTGTGTGAAATCTGCACATGAATGATTTAATGACCAAATCATAATTCACCAATAAATTTAATACTACACTTTATTCTAAATTTACCAAAAAAAAAAAATAAGTAGTAGCAACTAAAACCACATGACAAAAAAATCACATACTTTGGGTAACCTTATAAATGCATGAAGATAAATTTTATACACATATATTATACATTTCATATATACCGTAAAAGAGTAAAAAAAAATTGTCGTTGGCTTGAGCTGTGTTTTTTTTCCTACATAAAAATGCTGTGAAAAAAACTAGCGAGCTATATGACTTGAAGGATTAGTTCACTTCCAGGATAAAAAATTCCTGATAATTTACCCCTCATTTCATCCAAGATGTTCATGTCTTTCTTTCTTCAGTCAAACAGAAATTAAGGTTTTTAAGGAAAACATTCCAGGATTTTTCTCCATATAGTGGACTTTAATGGTCCAAATTGCAGTTTTAGTGCAGCTTCAAAGGGCTCTACATGATCCCAGCCGAGGAATAAGGTTCTTATCTTTAGTGAAACAATCAGTCATTTAAAAATAAATAAATAAATTAATTAATAAAAAATGATATTTATATACAATTTGACTAAAATTGCTTGTCTTGCACTAGCTGTAACATTGCATAGTCACGTTGTAAAGGTTGTGTGCGGTTAGTTCTTTGTCTGTGTACTTCGGTCCAAAAAGAGTAGGATGAAAAACTCCCATCTTGTTTTCTCCTCCAACTTCAAAATCGTCCTTTTTTTTGTAAAGGTAAACATCCTTTCTTTGCACGTTCACTTTGTAAACACTGGGTTAGTACTTCTGTCTATGTCACATGTTCGTGGTTATGTAATGTGTGAGGCTAAGCTAGTGCGAGACAAGCATGTGTGGTTGAAAAGTATATACATTTTATCTTTTTTAGTTAAAAAATAACCAGTTGTTTTGCTAGATAAGTCCCTTATTCCTTGACTGGGATCGTGTTGAGCCTTTTGAAGCTGCACTGAAACTGCAATTTTGGACCTTCTACCCATTGGGCACCATTGAATCCCACTATGGAGAAAAATCCTTACTCTCTTTTTGAACTGAAGAGAGAAAGACATGAATATCTTGGATGACAAGGGGGTGAGTAAATTATCAGAAAATATTTATTCTGGAAGTGAAGTAATCCTTTAATTTTTGCTGCACCTTTTTATTTCCTTTCTCTTTCACGCTTGTGGCTCTTTGAGTTGTGATTGTTGAGATCATGATGTGACCTCTGGTCTCCGTGGAGACATGTCCTTTGAGACCTTTGTGTGTGCATGTTGTGCAGAGGAACTCGGCTGATACTGTATTAGTCACTGAGGCAGTAGTCTTAATGTCTTCTGGGCTACTGTAAGCGTGTCACAACTAGCTTAATGGCAAAAAAGATTTGTTTGCGTTAATGTATTATTCATTTCATTTCATCTTTTTGTGTTCGGTGATGCTAATTTGCTAATTCTCAACACGCTGTATTAGCCTGTAAGCTAAGTGGTCTTGTTTTGAACATGCTGTATATGAAATGTGTGAGTTTTAAAGAGAGGGAGGGCAATATGAAACGATCCCTTGAGTTCTCTGTGCTATAGGGAAGGGAGGAGGAGATAAGCATGCACTGGATGGCTGCAGTGTTGTTTTTGTTGTTGTTTTTTAATTACCATGGAACTTAGAAACCATGTTGCATGGAAAGATAAATCCTTATCTTATATGTTGTCTTTGAGACTTAAAGAGTATAAGATGAGATTGACTTCAGTTTTAGGGTATAGCTATGTTAGAGTTAAATATTTCACTAAATGTCTTATTGACTCTACTGCAGATGGATATCGACATCTTTTTCTTTTACAGTTACAGTAAAGCAGCATTTCTCTAGGTTTAGACCTAGATTTTACATTATACATATTTTGTCATAGAGCCAACAGTATTCGTAGTGTACATTTCATATTGATTTCCCTTATTGGGCCAGTAATACTATAAATTACTGAGAAAAACTGTGCCATTATAGACATATGTGACACTTACAGTAACAATACTGTATTTATATTTTCAGTACCATTTAACTTGCTGTAAATGTATTTATAGTATTATACTGCACTTGTACAGTTTTTACTGTATTTGTACTGTATTTTACTTGTAAAATATACAGTCATTTTATGGTCTTTTCTCCAGTTATATATTGCAATACAAGAAAAATAAATAAATAAAAATAAGCAATGACAACTGTGTAACTTTTAATGTTTTTAATTGTTCAAATGTTGCAATAACATTACAATTTTCACAGATTCATTTAAGACTCAAACAAAACACTATTACAAACTATTATATATATTACAGCACATACCGTTTTAACTATATTAGCTAGAAAAATTCCTAACATTTATCCTAAGTACAACATACTATTTCAAGAATGTATATATAAAAATTTGTATATTACAGCAATTAAAAAATATGTAAAAAAAAAATAAATAAAAATCAGGAACAAATTAAATCATAAGAACAATCTTAAAAACATACAAATTCACAAAAACTCTCCTGAGTAAAATGCATTTGCCCGTAGTGGATTAATAGTTTTGCCAGCTGAAATCCACAAACTCCTTAGACACATGAGGGTTCAGGCCAGAGTTTCTCCTTTGCACCATCTTCCCACTTCTTTTGCTGATCTGGAATTTTGCAGAGCACTTGAGGTGTGTCAGGATTTATCCTCACAATGAACCTTCACAAAAAAAAATAATTCATTAGATTCATATTTCATTCTCTTTTGTAAAAACTTTTTAGAGCATTAGTTCAGCCAAAATGAAAATTTTGTCATCATTTACTATGTTGTTACAAACCCATAAAAATCTAGTTTGTTTTCTGAACACATGAAAATTGATATTCTCTCTTCATTTTTGTCTATCCAGGCAACCAAAGTCTTTTAGCTTCAAAAAGTGCATAAAGACATTGTAAAAATAATCCATATGATTCAAGTGGCTTAAGACACCTAATCAGTTCTCAAGCATGTTTGAGATTCTGTTTACCACATTTGACGCACTCTACATATTTGGATGATCAATGTTTGTATGTGAATAAAAGCCCACGGATTAATCATACGGATTAATTCCATTGTAAAAACAGCTCTATGAGTTGGTTAGTAAAAAATAAAGCAGCCAAAAGCCTATGAAAGAAGCTCCGTCGTAAGCAGCATCACCACACATTCCATAGATCGATTCATGTTACGTGCACACGATGAAATAATTTGTATTGATATTGTATGACTGGGTATATAAATATGTAATTAAATTGGTTTAAATGTAAATGTACTTGTAAGATCTGAGAGTTCGAACAGAAAGAAAGTAAGGCTTCGTAAAAGCACAAGCCTTGAATCGAGGCTTCATCTGGCACGCCCATTTATTCTCAACACAAGCTCCAATGCTTGGTTTAAATCTCACATCACTAGTGAACAATCCCTTAAAAAAAAGGGATAATCCACCGAAAAATGAAAATTCTTGTCATTCTTTACTCACCCTCATGTCGTTTCAAACCTGTATACACTTTTGTCTACTGTGGAACACAAAAGATATTTTGAAAAATGTTGGTGACCAGTGTTGGTTTTTCAGGTCCTGTTGACTTCCAGTATATGGACAAAAAAACACAATGAAAGTCAAAGTTCTTCTAAATATCTTTTTGTGTTAAACAAGAAAGAAGTGCATACAGGTTTGGAACGACATGAGGGTGAGTAAATGATGACAATTTTCATTTTTGGGTGGATTATTCCTTTAAGGGATTGTTTACTCCAAAATGCAAATTCTCTTATAACTTACCCTCATGCAATCCCAGATGTACATGGCTTTCATTTTTCTTTTTCCCTTTAATGCTAACTTAATATTTCAGCATATTGCAAGATGTACTTACCTCTAAATAAACAACAAAGTAGTGGCTTCCACTTAGTACTTGATGTTAAGCACATAAATGAAGAGAACAGCAAATGCAGAGGACGTATCTGGTAGGTCAATCACAGGAAAGAAGACTTTGCTTTCAATCAGCATTTAATTAATTTATTGTGTTCATGTTTTTTATAGTGATATTTGCGACTTTACAAAAAAAAACTTTTCACATTTGATTATGGTGTCAGTAAAAGTAGATGTAGATGTTGGGGCCTTTCTCATTAGTTCAAAAGGATTGTTCACCCAAAAATGACAATTCTATCATCATTTACTTACCCTTGTTATTCAAAATGTATTTGAGAAGATGCTAGGTAGAAAGTTAGATATAGAGAGCCATGAATAAAGTGGGACAAAAGGTGTATTTTTAAAAACCATCCCTAAATCATACTAAAAGATCTTACCAAGCATGATCAGAGTAGTGAAAGCCTGGTCTTTGCATCTGCTGCAGTTGTTGTGACCTACACACACACACACACAGTTTTTCTAAGCGTCAGTTTTAGAAATTATCACTTGTCAATTACACAAATAAAAAAAAAAACTTACACTGGCTAAAAGGAACAGCAAATCCTCTGCTTCTTTTAAAGTGGGCCATCAACAACAGGACAGTTACATCAGTATTCACATCTGGCACAGCAGCAGAAAGCTCAGTAACATTAATATCTACACAGATTTCTTAAAATCACATTTATGCTGTGTGCTGAAAATGATGATTTTACTCTAAAATACTTTTTACAGTTACTAACTGGACATTATTTTTTTCTTACCATCTCGAATATGCCATCTTAGGTGTTCAGTGTTCACAAAGGCTGAAGCATCGAAAAGACTCGTTTCTCCCAAGGGGTACAACTCCGACCGGAAACTAACAATGAAATGAATTGTTCTAGCTATTAGACTGTGTTTTATAACGTCTACACCTACCCCAACCATAACGTAGCCCTTACTATAATAAAAAAAATATATTGTTGTACAGTGTGACAAAAATAACGTTAGATTTATGTGCGCATGCCCAGAGCAAGAGCTGTATTCTTTCTAGCCAACACCTACTAGCTACGGTGACGTATCGATCTGCTATTGGTCACACGGTTTCACGTGATACGAATTGGCAGGCCAGGGTTCATGAAGCTTTAACTGCAATGCAGCCAAACGCCAAACTTTTGCACGCGTTTGCTTTTCTGAATGGAAGTCAATGGGACGAAAAGTGGTATCGACCGGGAGAATCTCCTCTCCACGATGATTATACAGAAGAGAAGAAATACGTCCGAATCAACGCTGCAAACGAGCGATTAAGGGATGGGCTACTGCCATGAGTACACAAAGCCATGTGCCATGAGTGTTTACTAGAGGCCAGCAACTCACGGATTCGCGGATTTGATGGAAGAAGAAGAGTCAGCCGCTCCTGTCTTGTGGTGAGTGAGAAAATGTAACGTTAAACAACAACAGCAACAAAAGTAGTAACGTTAGTAGTGGTAACCTGAATTAAATTGCTGCATGACCAAATACCGACGTAACCTGAAGGCCTAAATTAGGTTTAAAACACCGTAAATAACGCTGTTTGACAATTTTCCAAAAAAAAAAAAAAAGTAGTATGATGCAAAATAAAAAAAATAATTTTGAATAACACCGTTTATGGGATAATGAGCGCCGCTACTGGCGGCACTTTCTATCGTTTAAAATGTCGTAAATAACGCCGTTTGACAATTTTCAAATAAAGAAACTAGTAAAATGCAAAAAAAAAAAAAAATTTTTAGTAGCGCCATTCAGGGGTAATGAGTGCCGCAACTGATAGCGCTCTCTGTCGTACAACACCGTTTAGGGCAGAGCTGGTCAAGCTCTATCCTGGAGGGCCGGTGTCCCTGCAGAGTTTAACTCCAACCCTGATAAAACTCACCAGTTTGTAGCTTTCTAGTAAACCTGAAGACACTGATTAGCTTGTTCAGGTGAGTTTTATCAAGGTTGGAGCTAAACTCTGCAGAGACACCGACCCTCCAGGATAGAACTTGCCCAGTTTTGCCCTAAACGGTGTTGTACGACAGAGAGCACTGTCAGTTGCAGCACTCATTATCCCCTAAATGGCGTAACTTAAATTAATTTTCGATAATGAGTGCCGTAATTGATGTCACTTTATGTCCTTTAAAATGCCGTAAATAACGCAGTTTGACAATTTTTAAATAAAACTAGTAAAATATAAAATAAAATTCATTTAAGTTGTGCCGTTTGGGGATGATGAGTGCTGCAACTGACTGCACTCTCCGTCGTACAACACAGTTTAGGGCAGAACTGTGGAAGCTCTATCCTGGAGGGCCAGTGTTCCTGCAGAGTTTAACTCCAACCCTGATAAAACTCACCAGTTTGTAGCTTTCTAGTAAACCTGAAGACACTGATTAGCTTGTTCAGGTGAGTTTTATCAGGGTTGGAGCTAAACTTTGCAGAGACACTGACCCTCCAGGATAAAGCTTGACCAGTTCTGCCCTAAACAGTGTTGTACGACATAGAGCGCTGTCAGTTGTGGCACTCGTTATCCCCTAAACGGCGTAACTTAAATGAATTTTCAATAATGAGCCACTGACGTTGCTTTCTGTCATTTTAAAATGCCGCAAATAACGCAGTTTGTCAATTTTTAAAGTAAAAAAAAAAAACTAGTAAAATGCAAAATAAAAAAAATTTAAGTTGCGCCGTTTAGGGGATAATGGGTGCCGCAACTGACGTTGCTTTGTCGTTTAAAATGCTGTAAATAACACAGTTTGACAATTTTTAAATAAAACTAGTAAAATGCAAAATTAAAAAATTCATTTAAGTTGCGCAGTTTAGGGGATAATGAGTGCCGCAACTGGCAGCGCTCTCTGTCGTACAACATCATTTAGGGCAGAACTGGGCAAGTTCTATCCTGAAGGGCCGGTGTCCCTGCAGAGTTTAACTCCAACCCTGATAAAACTCACCAGTTTGTAGCTTTCTAGTAAACCTGAAGACACTGATTAGCTTGTTCAGGTGAGTTTTATCAGGGTTGGAGCTAAACTTTCCAGAGACACTGACCCTCCAGGATAAAGCTTGACCAGTTCTGCCCTAAACGGTGTTGTACGACAGAGAGTGCTGTCAGTTGCGGCACTCATTATCCCCTAAACGGCGTAACTTAAATGAATTTTCGATAATAAGCAACTGGCGTCGCTTTCTGTCATTTAAAATGCCGCAAATAACGCAGTTTGACAATTTTTAAATAAAAAAAAAAACTAGTAAAATGCAAAATAAATTTAAGTTGCGCCGTTTAGAGGATAATGGGTGCCGCAACTGAGGTTGCTTTGTCGTTTAAAATGCTGTGAATAACGCAGTTTGACCATTTTTAAATAAAAAAAAAAAAACTAGTAAAATGCAAAATAAATTTAAGTTGCGCCGTTTAGGGGATAATGGAGTACGCACTGAGGGTTGCTTTCTGTCATTTAAAACACCGTAGAAATAATGTCATTTGACAAAAAAAACCTAGTAAAATGCGAAAGAAAAAAATAAATTGACAATAAATTGCCATTGAATAATGCCGTTTGACAATTTTTATGCAAAATGCAAAAAAAAAAAAAAAATTTAATTTACGCTGTTTAGGGGGTAATGAATGCCACAACTGACGTTGCTTTCTGTTGTCTAGAATGCCATAAATAATGCCGTTTGGCAAAAAAAAAACTAGTAAAATGTAAAAGAAAAAAAAAAATTAGGTTACACCATTTAGGGCAGGCCTGGGCAGACTCGGTCTTGGAGGGCCAGTGTCCCTGTAGAGTTTAGCTTCAACCCTGATTAAACACACCTGAACAAGCTAATCAGTGTCTTCAGGTTTACTAGAAAGTTACAAACAGGTGAGTTTTATCAGGGTTGGAGCTAAACTCTGCAGGGACACCGGCCCTCCAGGACCAAGTTTGCCCAGGTCTGGTTTAGGGGATAATGAGTGCAGCAACTGACGGCGTTTTCTGCCATTTGACAATAAATTGACATTTAAATAATGCCGTTTGACAAATTTCAAATAATAAAAGTAAAATGCAAAATAAAAAAAATTAAAGTTACGCTGTTTAGGGGATAATGAGCACCACAACTGACGTTGCTTTCTGTCATTTAAAACACCGTAAATAATGTCATTTGACAATAAAAAAAAAAACTAGTAAAATGCAAAAGAAAAAAATTAATTGACAATAAATTGCCATTAAATAATGGCGTTTGACAATTTTTAAATAAAGTGAAATAAAAAAAAAAAAAGTTCATTTACGCTGTTTAGGGGGTAATGAATGCCACAACTGACGTTGCTTTCTGTTGTCTAAAATGCCATAAATAATGCCGTTTGACAAAAAAGAAAACTAGTAAAATGCAAAAGAAAAAAAAATTAGGTTACACCATTTAGGGCAGGCCTGGGCAGACTCGGTCTTGGAGGACCAGTGTCCCTGTAGAGTTTAGTTTCAACCCTGATTAAACACACCTGAACAAGCTAATCAGTGTCTTCAGGTTTACTAGAAAGTTACAAACAGGTGAGTTTTATCAGGGTTGGAGCTAAACTCTGCAGGGACACCGGCCCTTCAGGACCGAGTTTGTCCAGGTCTGGTTTAGGGGATAATGAGTGCAGCAACTGACGGCGTTTTCTGCCATTTGACAATAAATTGACATTAAATAATGCTGTTTGACAATTTTCAAATAATAAAAGTAAAATGCAAAAAAAAAAAAAAAAGTTAATTTACGCCGTTCAGGGGGTAATGAGTGCCACAACTAATGTCGCTTTCTGTTGTTTAAAATTCTGTAAATAACGGCGTTTGACAATTTAAAAAAAAAAATAAAAATAAATAAAAAAATAACTAGTAAAATGCAAAAGGAAAAAAATAAATAAATTTAAGTTACGCCATAGGCCTGGGCAGACTATGTCTTGGAGGGCAGGTGTCCCTGTAGAGTTTAGCTTCAACCCTGATTAAACTCACCTGAACAAGCTAATCAGTGTCTTCAGGTTTACTAGAAAGTTACAAACAGGTGAGTTTTATCAGGGTTGGAGCTAAACTCTGCAGGAAGACTTCAGGACCGAGTTTGCCCAGGTCTGGTTTAGGGGATAATGAGTGCAGCAACTGATGGCGTTTTTCTGCCATTTGACAATGACATTTAAATAATGCTGTTTGACAATTTTCAAATAATAAAAGTAAAATGCAAAATAAAAAAATTAAAGTTACACTGTTTAGGGGATAATGAGCAACACAACTGACGTTGCTTTCTGTCATTTAAAACCGTAAATGTCATTTGACAATAAAAAAAAAAAAAATAAAAAACTAGTAAAATGCAAAAGAAAAAAATTAATTGACAATAAATTGATTTAAATATGCCGTTTGACAATTTTCAAATAAAAAAAATGCAAAAAAAAAAAAAAAGTTCATTTACGCCGTTTAGGGGGTAATGAGTGCCACAACTGACATTGCTTTCTGTTGTTTAAAATGCCGTAAATAACGCTGTTTGACAATTTAAAAAAAAAAAAAAAAACAAAAAAAAACAAATTTAAGTTACACCAGTTAGGGCAGGCCTGGGCAGACTCAGTCTTGGAGGGCCAGTGTCCCTGCAGATTTAGCTTCAACCCTGATTAAACACACCTGAACAAGCTAATCAGTGTCTTCAGGTTTACTAGAAAGTTACAAACAGGTGAGTTTTATCAGGGTTGGAGCTAAACTCTGCAGGGACACCGGCCCTCCAGGACCGAGTTTGCCCAGGTCTGGTTTAGGGGATAATGAGTGCAGCAACTGATGGCGTTTTCTGCCATTTGACAATAAATTGACATTTAAATAATGCAGTTTGACAATTTTCAAATAATAAAAGTAAAATGCAAAATAAAAAAAAAAATAAATAAATAAAGTTAATTTACGCCATTTAGGGGATAATGAGCGCCACAACTAATGCTGCTTTCTGCCGTTTAAAGCACCGTAAATAATGCCATTTGACAATTTTCTAAACAGAAAACTAGTAATATGCTAAATGAATAAACTAATTTAAATTAAATTATGTCATTTTGACAATTTTGAAATAAAAAATCTAGTCATATGGAAAATAAATGTAAAAATTTTTTTGATGGATTTGCGTCTGTAGTCAGTTTCTCATGGGTTAGCTGTCTTGGATGGTGGTGGTGGATAACGTTGGGTGGTGAGTGCTGTCCCATCACACCATATCTATGGGAATGAGCCAAGGCATCAGGTGGTGTGACCGTCTCACTCGCCCAATGTTCACCTGAAGCACTCTTACCATAGCGAAACGCTGCTCTAAATTCTCGCACTGTCAGTGAGAGATCAGTAGTGAGGCATCGCTCGGTGGGTGACGGATGGTGTCAAAGACAGCTTCTCGTGAGATTGTTGACTACAAAAATAATTTTGTAGTTTAAGGGATAATGAGCCGCAACTGACGGCGTTTTCTGCAGTTTAAAACACCGTAAATAACACTGATTTGACAATTTTCAAATAAAGAAACTAGTTAAATGCAAAATAAAATTTATTTAAGTTACGCCGTTTAGGGGATAATGAGCGCTGCAACTGGCGTCACTTTCTGTCTTTAAAAGGTAAATAACGCTGTTTGACAATAAATAAAAACTAGTAAAATGCAAAAGAAAAAAATAATAAATTTAAGTTACGTCGTTTAGGGCAGGCCTGGGCAGACTCGGTCCTGGAGGGCCGGTGTCCCTGCAGAGTTTAGCTTCAACCCTGATTAAACACACCTGAACAAGCTAATCAGTGTCTTCAGGTTTACTAGAAAGTTACAAACAGGTGAGTTTTATCAGGGTTGGAGCTAAACTCTGCAGGGACACCGGCCCTCCAGGGCTGAGTTTGCCCAGGTCTGGTTTAGGGGGTAATGAGTGCAGCAACTGACAGCGTTTTCTGCAGTTAAAAACACCGTAAATAATTCCGTTTGACAATTTTCAAGTGAAGAAACTAGCAAAATGCAAAATAAATTATTTTAAATTACACTGTTTAGGGGATAATGAGCGCTGCAACTGACGGTGCTTTCTGATGTTTAAAATGCTGTAAATAACGGCGTTTGTCAATTTTAAAATAAAAAATCTAGTCATATGGAAAATAAACAAATAAAAAAAAATTGATAGATTTGCATCTGTAGTCAATTTCTCATGGGATTGCTGTCTTGGAGGTTGGTGGTGGATAACGTTGGGTGGTGAGTGCTGTCCCATCACACCATATCTATGGGAATGAGCTAAGGCATCAGGTGGTGTGACTGTCTCACTCGCCCAATGTTCACCTGAAGCACTCTTACCATAGCGAAACGCTGCTCTAAATTCTCGCACTGTCAGTGAGAGATCAGTAGTGAGGCATCGCTCGGTGGGTGACGGATGGTGTCAAAGACAGCTTCTCGTGAGATTGTTGACTACAAAAATAGCCCTAGCTTACACCTCAGAGGGCTTGCAATGCCCTATAAGTGTAAGGGCCCACTCCACAAACATGCAACTTTTCACTTTACAAGATGTTAAATGATAGAGTGGAGTCGTGTAAATTACTTACGGATTATTTTGATGTTTTTATTAGCTGTTTGAACACTCAATCTGGCGGCACCCATTCACTGCAGAGGATCCATTGGAGGGCAAGTGATGCTAAATTTCTACAAATCTGTTGTGTTAAAGAGACAAACTCATCTACAATCTGGACAGCTTGCAAGGTGAGTAAATTTTCAGTTTTTTTATATCAATTGGCTATAATCGCATTCAAATACACAGGCCAGATTTTGAACGTCTGTCATTCATGAAGTCCTACACGTTGGCTGGATGTTCATTGAATGGCTAATTCAATTATGCTGTCAGCTTCCAAGAAGGATGTAGAGAATCTTGGTCCACTTTTACACATTTTACCACCCATTCCACAGAATACTGTAGATTTTAAATTGGCATGCTTTATATATGATGCAAGATCACTAACTAATTTTGCAAATAGTTGCATACATTTGCATCAGAAAAATCTGTAGTGGAAAGGGATTGTGGGCTCCAAAAGCTTTGAAATACTTCAAAAATTCCCTGGAAATAGTGATTTTAGACACATTTAGACTTATGAGATATACACAACCAATCAAAAGTTTTTGAACAGTAAGATTTTTAATGTTATTAAAGAAGTCTCTTCTGCTTACAAAGCCTGCATTTATTTTATCCAAATTACAGCAACACAGTTACATTTTGAAATATTTTTAATATTTGAAATAACTGTTTTTGATTTGTACATTTTAAAGATCTGATTATTCCTTTGATCAAAGCTAAATTTTCAGCATTACTCCAGTCTTCAGTGTCCCATGATCGTTTAGAAATTCTAATATGCTGATTTGCTGTTCAAGAAACATTTATTATTATTATCAATATTTAAAACAGTTGAGTACGATCAGCATTTATCTGAAATAAAAATCTTTTGTAACCTTCTACACTATACCATTCAAAAGCTTGGAGTCAGTATTTTTTTTTTAAGGAAAGAAATAATGGGAGTTAATTATTTTATTTAGCAAGGATGCTTTAAATTAATCAAAAGTGATAGACATTTGTAATGTTACAAAAGATTTCTATTTCAGATAAATGCTGTTCTTCTGAACTTTCTATTCAAAGCAACCTGAAAAAAATTATACTCAGCTGTTTTTAACATCATAATAATGATAATAAATGTTTTTTGAGCAGCAGATCAGAATATTACAAAGCTTTCTGAAGGATCATGTGACTGGAGTAATGATGCTAAAATGTAGCTTTGAAATCACAAGTATGAATTACATTTTAAAATATTCAAATAGAAAACAGTTATTTTAAATAGTAAAAATATTTCAGAATTTTACTGTTTTTGCTGTACTTTGGATCAAATAAATGCAGGCTTGGTGAACAGAAGACACTTCTGTAAAAAACATTTCAAAATCTTACGGTTCAAAAACTTATGACTAGTAGTGTAGTTTTATATATATTGCAGTTTTATTTTATTGGGATTCTGCTTGTTTTTTCTCCTAATTAGCTTTTTTTATATTGATATCTAATGGCTAAATGTTGCTTTAACATGTTTTGTAGAGTGCGGAAGAATATGGCCTGATATGGATCACCTCAGATTTAATATCTGTGGCGACTGTCGGCATCTTTATTTTTCAGAAGTGCATCTCTTTTATGTCCTTCAAGTTGTTTCTTAATGCTTTTTAATATTGGAAGCTATTTTGCTGTGTCAGTAGTGGCTTTAATCTTCAATATATGACTATTTCTGTGCTCGCACACATTTGCACGAAAGCAGTCCTTGGCGTTAATGTTAGATTGTTTTGTAGTTAGCATGCTTGCTATATCTCTGCTGGGCGGCCGGGCGCTTTTCAACTGATGGCTCTGCTCTTTTCTTCTTGGCAAACTCTACTTTCCATTTTTCTCTCTGTCCTCTGCTCTTTGCATGTGCCTGTCCTACGCTGCTTGCTGGAATTGCTCAACTATCACCTGATCAGGTAGTGAGGATGAGTATTTTAGGGTCCTGATTTGTTCTGTTTCTTATGTCTGTTTGTATATTTCGTTCCAGTAATTATCATTCTTAGTGCTTTTACTTTAGTGTTGCTCTTTAATTCTTTTAAGTGTTCTCAGTCACTTTATCTCATCAAATATTTCAAGATCCAATACTTAATGAGCAGAACTTTGTGGCAAAGCCTCAGAAGTGTTTTGTTGACTGTGTGTTGTCATGTTTTTTTTCCTCAGGTGGAAGATGAGTGGTATGCGCAGCTACAACCCTGAGCAGATCATGCCAAGCGCTGTAGTACGTCGGACGAGTCGTGACGTCAACCTCATGAAGGAAAAACTGATCTTCTCAGGTGAGACTCATTTATCAGAGTCAAAAAATCAACAAACACACATGGTTAGGCTTTTATTTGTGCATGTAACATGGACCGATCTATAGAAATTGTGGTGAATGCGTCTTCTGATGGAGCTTTAGTCTTTTGGCTGCTTTATTTTTAACTAACCACCAGATCGCGCTGTTTTCGACACTCTCGAAGCGTTGAATCTTGTCCCGAAACAGTCAGAGGAAAGTCTTGGTGCTTCACAAGGCTTTATTTGTCCATCGCTCCTGTCAACTGTTTAATGAATGAGTGTCACATCCCGCTTGTTTGCTTTGAACCGGAAGACGCTCCCACTTTTGACGCAAGGCCTCATGGGGCATAGGAAACTTGTGCGCTACCAGTCAGAAGTTTTTGAAAAGTAAGATTTTCACTGTTTTTTTTTAAAGTCTCTTTTGCTCACCAAGCCTGCATTTATTTGATCCGAGGTACAGCAAAAACAGTACAATTTTGAAATATTTTTACTATTTAAAATAACTGTTTTCAATTTGAATATTTTAAAATGTAATTTATTCCTGTGATTTCAAATCTGAATTTTTAGCATCATTACTCCATTCACATGATCCTTCAGAAATCATGCTAATATTCTGATTTGCTGCTCAAAAACATTATTATTATTATTATTATTATTATTATTATTATTATGACTTCATGACTTCAATGACAAATTTTGTTTCATAAAATAATAAATTTTATGTATATGTGTGTGTGTATATGTATATATGTATATATGTATATATATATGTATATATATATATATATATATATATATATATATATAATATTTTTATTATAGTTATTACAGCTCCAGTGAAACATATGATTGAAATCAAAAATAATGTTAAGATGGTTCACATAGCCAGTGATTCAGAAACAAGTGATTGCGATTGTATAAACTGTCAATGACACTCTGTCTCTCAGTCTGTATACTTACACAATCAGTGGTCAACAGTCTTACTTCACATATGCAGGGGAAGATGTGGCACAAAAGTGTTGTAGGCTCTGTGAATGTTCATTCCTCTTTAAAAAAGGACCTCCAATATTGCCCCCTATTGGACAAATCTGCCCTGTGAAACTCTGGCTAATAAGTTTTATGTTCGTTTCGTCCCTCAGAGATCAACAACAGTGTTGGGAGCACAGATGAGCTCTCTGCATACCCAGGAAACGGACTGGGCGCGTACACGCGATGACATCATGACACCTGCACGTCACGCAACGAAACTTTAGTGACGACTTGAATCCATTTTATGGAGCTCAAAATAATTAATTTAGACGGAGTTGCTTTTTGAACATTAATCTCCAAGGGGTCTTTATTTTGGATGGTTTTCGTTGGTTCTCGGACACTCTGGCACTGTATTCCACTGATTCAGTGTTCTGCTTTGATGCCTTACATACTGATTTATTTTTTTCAGTATTGAACCGTATTTAAAATGGAGCTGAGTTATTGTAAAGTTTAGGTAATAAAAGTGTCCTATTATTAATGTTTCTGAAGAACAGATCTGAAGATGAATGGATTTAATGTTAAAGCATGCAGAAATCAGATTCAGAGCCCTTGTAAAGCTTGACTATAGGCTGATATGATTATTTATTTTTTATTTTTGTAAAATATCATTTGCTTGCTGATGATTTGTATATAATTGCACTAGCCTAAGATCAGTTTTCTTCTACCTTGCTATGTCGATGTCTTTTTAAGTGATTTGTTTTGTAATAAAATCTCTGAATTGCATTGTGAGTGTTTTTCATGAGGTGTTCAAATGGGTTTTAAAGGTAGTTATTGCTGGAAATTAATCAGTATCCATGGCCATTCTGTAAATTTTAGCTTCTGTCTAGCTTCTGCTTTTATCTGCATCCAGCTATTTTTTTTTAGCTGTACAAAACAGCTTGCAATATTGCAAATTGGTGTGTCTTACCATGCTATTTTAATGTATTATCTTAAAGGGGTCATCGGATGCTAAGTTCACTTTTACATGTTTGAACATTAATGTGTGTTGGCAGTGTATGTACAGATCTACCTTATAACGATAAAAATCCATGCAGTGGTTTTTAATTAATCAGTAAAAATAATATCCCCATTTTTCAAATCGAGCCGTTCTCAGATGCCTGTCGTTGTGGCGTCACACCGACAGAGGCCGCTCCCAAATTTTGCTTAATTTGGGCTTTAACTAATGGTTGAGTACTTTGCATAATTTGGGTTAATGGTTTGCACTAAAAAAACCATTGGGGGATTCGAAATCATGGATAAACATCAATGAGGTAAGGTTGTTTACAAAGGTAAACAAAAGCCTGCCTGATCAACACTAGCAATGTATGATCAAACTGTTATTTGTCTATGCCAGTGGTTCCCAAACTTTTTTTGCCAGGCTCCTCTTTTGCAGAATAAAAAAAAATTCAAGCCCCACCCCCCACATTTACACACAAACACAAACAACTTCAGAAGGATTTATTTGAAACGTAATAATTAAGATTCAGTGTGTGACAACTTACTGAAAAAACTAAACAAGAAACTAGTCACTTTTTTTTTTTAGAGAAGAAACAATAAAAGTAAAGCATGCCGCTTTACAATGTACCACTTTTTGTACTATGTAACAGCATTCATTGTTTTTTTCTTAGCAACAGATTTTCTCATATTTTCTATTCTTTATTGTAGTTGCGATCTTCGAAGTAGATTCATCATCTTTACGTTTACCTGGCACTTGTTGTCTTTTCAAAAACTTGTCCATGGTTAGAGCAGAACTACTATGCGTCATTCATTCATAATTTTAATTGCACCATCTAGTGGTCTGTTATTTTACGACAAAAACCGCTACAACTGATAACGGACAGCTGCAGCGGGTTCTGCGAGTCGTCTTGAGGTAATAAAATATGACAATTCATATTTTGTGTTAAATTATTTACATATGTGGCAAGTAGCCGTATAGTAAGCAAGATAATTTCACAGTGGGGTCTTGTATCACACCGAAAATGTTTCTTTTTACATAAAAATCTAGGGATGTAACGAAATAAAAATTCTTGGCTGAAACTGTAACTGCTTTGTAATAATTATTTATTATTTTATTAATTAATGTAGTCATTTTGTAAGACTTTTTAATTTAACTCAGTAATATTAATGATACTGAATAAAAAAAAAATCATAGGCCAATAAAATAACCACGTGTATTGAAAGTAACAATAAAATTGGACAGAAAATATTTAAATATTAAATCTCAATATATTATTTTATTCAGTTCTATGAAACGGAATCAGATATAACTTTTTTTTTTAATTACTAATTATCAAAATAATGTTTAGTCCTACAAAGCTATTATTATCAGAGCATACCGTCACGAGAGGGTAGCGTCATTTTACCAGCGTTGTCCAGTACAGCAGTACTATAGCATGGTACAGAACAGTATGCGATGCTATTGCAAACAGGAACAAGTATACATAGAAATTTTCTGTTATTTGAGCAGTCTTTGTTTTTCCGTTGAGCACGAGTGGAGCATTCATATGGGCCGTGAGCAACTCAACGGAACGCACATTCATAGAGTGGAATACTGAGCGGAGCGTCACACATTGAGTGGTGCGCGCTGAATACTGCCGGACTGCGCGGCAGATATTTTCGCCCGTTTATCTCCGCGCCCCCCAGTTTGGGAACCACTGATATACACACAGAAATGTAAAGGTACACATGCAACCTGTCAAAATAAAAGTCCGGTTTAACTTGAAGACATTGTGCCAGAAATCTATTACTATTACTACTAATACTACTAAAATGAAAGAAACATTATTTTTCAGGATATAATCACACAACATTTCTTCTGTGTTTTAATTTTAATAGTAAATTCCCCTTTTTTTATGCCTTCATTTGATAACCGGAACTTTTTAAATGCACAACACAGAATTTCTGAGGGTTAAAAAAAAACCTTTCATATGGCTATTTTAAGAATAAAATTGAATAAGTATGCATTCAAATAATTAGACATGCTAAAACAGAATTTGATAACAATAAAACATATGGTGAGAAAAAATAAAACATTTCATGTCATTTTTGTTAAACCTTCATTGAATTAATGTGAAATTGTTTTATTATTTACATTATTTTAATCAATTAGACATGCCCTTTGATTAATAAAACTGAATTTAACCATTAAAAAGGAGTTGATAAAAAAAAAAAAAACGGAATTTGGGAAAAAATAAAATGGATTTCATAGGGCCCTAATAGTACTGAATTTATACTGCATTGAAGGCAAATGTTGTCAAGCTGTTCAACCCTCTTTTGACAAAATGAAGTAGAGAAATTCTGGGGGTTCTATACATCTCTCTGTAGGTTTGAAGCACATCCCTTGTGAAATTAAAAGCTTTGATTAAAAATCTATCATTCTGTCAAGCACTTTTGCCATAATGCAGACTACAAAATTAATGAGCAAGGCTCCATCATCAAAACATCACAAACAACTCTAAAGCACTGAAGGCGATTAAAGTCACAGCAATAAAGTGACTTTTTTTTTCCTCCGGTGGAACACATATTTACTCATCTGCTAATATAAATGCAGTCAGTGTGGCATAATTTATCTACCTTATTTTAATGATACTCAGAAGTGCGAGTCCATCTACAAAACATCTGGACTGGCATTGTGTTGTGTGAGTCTGTATGGACTACACGCTACAGAACAAGTCACCATTCTCTTGTTGAAGATTGGTCTCACCTCTTTATGTCCGTCTGTAGCTCACCTTTTGATTTTCTGATCACGCAAGCTCAATCCTTCGTTCTTTTTCTCCTCCACTCTCAGACTTACAAACACACATGTGTTTTAAAATGCCAAAAAATGGATGGGAACAGGGGAATTCCTCCAGTAGGTGTTTAGGAGGCGTCAGTATTGAGCCGAGGGCTCATGAATATGAAAAGGCCAGGCAGGGTGATCAGATAAGTGGGCTGGCTGCCTTCGCTGTCTCTGGTTATTTTTCCACTGCTTTCTATTCAGAGCAGTTACTGAGCAATGAAAGTACAAGCTCAGGATGATAATAAACCTGGTGCTGTCATGATAAACAGTCTTGGCACTAGCCTTGAGGAATAATTGTAACTTAGCGTAACATCTTAATAACAGTAACTTAATACATATATTGTATGGGAATTAATGTGGTGTTTTTTGTTTTCTCCATCAGTTGACTAGAAGCTTCTCACTTTCAAAATGGTAACACTAAGCTTACTTTTAATTATGTATGTATTTACTGGTATACTTTTCTCTTATTTTATTATATTTGTATATTTTAGTTAAGAAGTGACTTAAAACTGACTTTTTTTTTATTTGTCATGCTTTGCATTGGCATTTGTTAAGCCTTGTGTTTCTAATTGCGTCAGCGGATGTGTTTTCCTCATTTCTGCAGTTGATGTACATGTGTTTTGTATAATACACACATGCCCCTCCATGTGCTGTGTCTGTTCTTGCAGCATCAAAGCAGCTTGGTGAGATTAGATTTTGGAGGCAGCTGCACAAAGTTCATTTAAAATTAGAGGCTGAATGCATCATTTACTGTGTTTACATGAATTCACATGAATATTCTGAATTTAATCAGAATTTGGTCATATTCCAGTATGCTTATTTAAATGTACTAACCTGATTGCTATAATCAGATTAATGAATCAGTTTATTCTTTATTTAAATTAAATTGCTGGAATATACCTCTTGTTTGAATATACTGCTTGTTCACACCAAAAACTAAAACAACTAAAACTAAAACAATAGCTATAGGGTTTCAGTATTTATTGGAATTCAGTCCACACCATAACTATAAAGTCAGTGACACATAGGAACAATTGCTGGAATAATTTTCTAAACAAATTTTTTTTCCAGCTGACGAATAATAAAAATGACAACCAAATGACAACCAATTAGAATTCATCTGACGATGCATAGTTCACCCAAAAATGAAAATCCTTTCATTAATTAGTCACCCTCATATCGTTCCAAACCCGTAAGACCTTTGTTCATCTTCAGAACACAAATTAAGTTTTTATAAAATCCGAAAGCTTTCTGACCCTGCATAGACAGTAACGTAGCTACCACTTTTAAGACCCAGAAAGGTAGTAAGGACATTGTTAAAATAGTTCATGTGACATCAGTTGTTTGCAGCGTTTTTCCCGTTGAGATGCTGTGGTTGCTATGACATGAAATACTCTTTAGTAATATGGCAGACGGGTCGCGAATTAAATATTCCCCAGACTTTATTTTTCAGAACAATAATGTGCTAATCTGGCATTTTCATCTGGTAAAGACATAAATACTCAGAGACAAGCAATTTTTATTTTCTCCGATGTTGTTCAGTCATAGTACAAGCAGAGTGATAGTTTTTAGTCCCGCCCCACCTCCACTCTGATTGGTTAGCTGACTAGAAAGTGACAGTGATGAGCGCAGCATTTTTTCTCAAAGTTGAAAAAAAAACCCCAGAACGCTCAGTGCAAAAAATACGCTCATCGCTCGGCACCATCCTGGCATTTTAAAAAAACGCGGCGCCATTGAGGACAATTGAAAAAATGTGAAAATGGACACGTGGCCTAAAAGCAAATTAGATGCTATTTACACTAAGTGAAAATGGTTTATTTTCTTAGCGATAGATGCTATTTAAGTGCAAATAGCAGTATTTTTTTAGTGATATGCTATTTATACTAAGTGCAAATAGCTATAGATTCTATTAACACTATATTAAAATAGCAGAATTTTCTGCTGTTTATATTACCTATTGCAAATAGTTATTGCTAATATAAAACATAATAATATGGAAATAATGCAATAATAACGTATTGAGTGCCGTTTATAATTTTAATTCCAATTATTAAAAGGATACCACCTTATTGTGACAATAAAGCCCTTCGTTCCCCCAACCCGTAACCATAAAGAATACTTTATTTTCAACTTTTTGATTACTTCCTTCATTTTTTTTTTCGGCAAAAAGTTCGGCAAAAGACGGATTTAAACTCACTTTACCATCTACACCACTAGAGCAGATGCTCTTTTGTACTATTGACTATACCAATCACACAGTAGTGGGCGGAGTTAGTATAAATAGCCTCTGCCAACAAGGCAGGCTATTTGCATTTACACAGCTTGACTTTCATTTTTATCAATATGTGTCCAAACAAATTCTGAGCGATATTGTAAGATAAATTTTGCAGTTGTGTGTTTAGGTTCAGGACATAAATAAGAATGAATAAACTGATGAAATTACTGTTGAAACTGCCTAAAATGCAGCGAAATAAATAGTTCTAGCAGGTTACTCTCTGCTCTGTGTTTACCAGGTAGTTTGTTTAACTTTCTAGGGTATAATGACATCATCCAGAGTGGTGGCTCATGCTGACCTCTGAGACACATTGTCATTGGATGCTCCCAGGCCCAGCAGCGGTCACAAAATTCAGAGCAGACATATGGCCACGCTGTGCCCTACCAAATGCTCAGAGAGAGGTTTAGGCCCTGCTCCAGGACCCCAAGCCAGCTACTCTGGGCATCTGACCCCTATCGCAGCTCAGCGGATTACACTGATTGGTTGGGAGAACAGAAGGGTCACCAGGATGGCCACAGGGCCCAGAGCTCCGGCCTGTTAACTGTGATTCACTCATTACAGAAGCGCTGTTTAGACTCGCAGAGGGAGGGAGGGATAACCTAGAGCAAACCACAGAGAAAGAAAGAGAGAGACAGAGCGAGGGGACAGAAGAACAGACAGATGGGTCACCGGAAGGGCTACCAAATGCACAGCTTTGACCTGTTTACAGTCATTTACTACACAAACACTGTTCAGACAGGATTTTGTTTTACAGGAAGGTGAAGTGATTAATGAGATACTATAAGTTCTAGAAATAATATTGGCTAGATTATTAAAAATAAATGTTGAGGTAAATAATCTTTTTTTTTTTGGTTAGTGAGACTAGCAGATGCCTCTGATGTGTCTGGCAGTCTGTTTCCCATCATTTGTTTTTATGTCATATTATTCCTGTGAACTACGCTACATTCATTTTGAATGAGGAAAATTGAGTAATATGATTGTAACAGAAAATGTGTGCCTCATTTCTCGCTCTCAGTCACGCTCATAATAATTTACAGTGTGTGCTGAGGTTGCTTGTAAAATGCATAATAGGTAATACAAAAGAGACTTTGTGAAATTCTCTGAGGCACACACACACAAACACACAATCTATAAGTTCATTTGCACCTCCCTTTCTGTTTTGCTGTTGGGAAATTGTGCTGGAAAATTTGTTTTATACAGGAATGTCATGCTATTTGGTTCATTGGTTTTCTCAGACAAGTGTGAGAGGTTTGTGATGTTGCCCTGGAGCTCTTCTCAGCTGCTCAACCGGCATTACTCCACATATTTTCCTTCATTTTCCATTAAGCTCACAAATGCGCTGTTGAACTCTTGAAGAAGAATGTGTTCTATAGATATCCTGTTTAAATCTGTACATTTGTAGTGTGTATGATATGTTTGTATTTTGCTGCTAATTATCCAATGTATCAGTTGTGCTCCATTAACAAATATTCATTGTGGGTCAGTGGAAGAACATATATAGCCTATATCTCATGGGGAATGGATGGGGAGCAGGACTGGTGCATTCTGGGAACAGGTTGAGAGTGGGCAAGGGACAGCATGCCCCAGATCCATCAGAGTGCTTGTGGAGAGCAGGGTTAAGGGCCAAAGAACATGCTGCCGCACACTGCCTGTATTCCCAGACTTGCAATCTAAAGGTCACTGCTTTTAATTAGGGGGAGGGGGGGCAGTAACAAATATTTGGTCTTTACAAACCAGTCATGATCCAGGAATATTTAACAGAAAAAGATATGTATATTAAACGGTGATGTTTAAGGACGATGATCAATTAGAGCATATTAGAAAATTCAGTTTTCTAAATATATTTTATTGATCTTAATGTAAACAATTAATGCATGGATCTCTGTTGTCTGTGTATCGGAACTGTTCAGATCTGATTTGTGTGTTCCGTGGAATTGCGTGATATAAACTCTCAATTCTGACTTTTTTTCTCAGAATTGCGTGATATAAACTTGCAATTGGGAGTTACAAAGTCAGAATTTCAAAACCAATTTGCGATTCTGAGAAATAAACTCACAGTCCTGAGAAATATTAACTGCAAGATATAAACTCAATTATTACTTTGTTTCTCAGAATTGAGTATATATATATATATCGCAATTGTGAAACTGAGAACATAATTGCGAGTTTATATCCCTCAAGTCACAATTGCGATATATATACTCACAATTCTGAGAAATGTCTTTTATTTTTACCCTCAAAATTGTACCTAATAACTCATAACTCATAAGTTTATATCTCAAACTTCTGAGGAAAAAGTCAAAATTACAAGAAAAGAGTCAGAATTGTTTGATATAAACTTGCATTTGCAAGAAAAAATCAGAATTGTGAGTTTTTATCTTGCAAATTTGACAATTTTTCTTAACTGTAGGTTTATATCACGCAATTCTGAGGGAAAAAAGCCAGAATTACGAGTATTTACCTTGCAGTTCTGACATTATTTCTTTAAGTTGTGAGTTTATATCATGCAATTCTGAGAAATTTCTGAGAATTCTGAGGAAAAAAAAGTCAGAACTGTGATGTAAAATTGCAATTGTGAGTAATACAAAACTCACAATTCTGACTTTATTACTCACAATTGCAAGTTTACATCACAGTTCTGACTTTTTTCTCAGAATTGTGCAATGTAAACTCACAATTGCGAGAAATAAAGTCAAATTTGCTAGATAAATTGTGTTTATATCACAATTTTGAGAAAAAAAGCCAGAATTGTGAGTTTATATCAAGATAAAGAGTCACAATAACCCTTTTTTTATTCAGTGGCAGAAACGGGCTGCTGTCTTCGCTGGTTGCAAATGTCAAAAAGGTGCGTATACTAGCAGTATATTGTCATTGTCCGCTTGACTTATACTTCGCAACAAGTTTGTTTCTGCAAAGACGTTCAGCATGTTTTCTACAAAAAAGTCTTTTTTGCCGTAACAACGTAAAAAAGCTACACTAAATCCGATCGAAGTGATCAGACTGAAACATATTTCCAGAAGTACTATTTCATGGATGTGAAACCACATAGGAATGTACCTTGAAATGGATTTGTAAAAATTGGATTGCATGTAATTTTTTTTTTTTTTTTTGCTGTTCACACATGCTAAATATAAATATGACTGGATTCCAATCAGATATACACAAAATTCAGATTTGGACAGTCTGAACAAGACTATATGGATGTGGCCCCTATCAAAATCAAAAAGATCAGATTCCATGTGGTTTGTTCTGTTCACAGTGTCACAAAACTAAACGATATGAGTCACATATGAGCAAAAAATCAGATTTGGACCACATTTTCCTGCAGTGTGAACGTAGCCAATGTCAGTACTACTTAAGAATATTTTTATCTTATAATTCTGAATTTATATCTTTAAATAGAGATTTTTTTATTATCTCATAGTGTGAGGTAATCATAGAATTTTGTCTCACAATTACCTGTTTTATTTTTTCACTCTGAGGCAGAAATGGTCTTTCATAGGTATGTAAGGTATGTACCCCAGTACTAAAATCTAGTTTTTAAATATTTCTGAGTAACTAAAATATCCAAATGTTCCTAATTAAAAAAATACCCCGCAACATACATCAGCCCTCATTATCCACACTGTCTATCACAGGGTCAAAGCCTAAGGCTCTCTATCTCTATCTCTATCTCTCTCTCTCTCTCTCTCTCTCTCTCTCTACACATACACACCCATGTGCATTGACAAAAGCCGTAACATCCTCTCACTTTCTCTCTCTCACAGACATAAACACACACACACTCGTGGGAAATATTGCAGTGGAATTGCCCCAGGAAGTGTTTGGAAGTCAACAGTAGGGCATAAATAATGAATTTATCTCTTGCACACACCCTGTTATGACAGTTTGTCTTGTACATTGCTCTCTGATTTAGAGGGGTGTACAGGGACTGTAGCTAAATGTCGGATGAGAGAATAAGACCATTGGGGATGTGACTGCAGATGAAAGAGTGTTTGAGAGCTAAATGCAGTTATCACCCAGTATAGTGGAGGGCGTCTGCTAGCACAGCTGTTTCATAAAGGGATAATTCACTGATAATGTGATTGGCTTTTGGCCACACTGTCAACACGCCAGCTAGGTGGTTCAAACACAGACTTGTAGGGTGTAGATGTAGTGTGTGTGTGTGAAGCATCCTGCAGCCTTTCTCTGCATGCTCTGTAATTGCTGTCTCATGCTCACTGTGCTTTCCAGCATTTGATTTATACAGCATCAGACACACACACACCAAAGTACCAGGTGTTCCATCATCATTGTGTTTTTACATAAAGTTTGCTAAGTTTTGTTACCTATTATTTTTTTGAGCCATAATATTTTTCTTTACTATGGTTGTAAATCCATGTTGAAATGCAGGATGTAGAAGTGATTGGAGAGTGCGTGTAATAGGGATTCGGTGTGTTGTCTTGTGTTTGACTATGTATATTAAGATGGGATAGTAGAAAATATTTTAACTGGATGCACCAATTTAAAAATTATTGCAGATAACTGATATAAGGACAAGTGTTATTTTACTATAATTTATATATTATTATAGTATTTATTAATATTTTGAATTAGCTGTTATTTTATTTTGTGTTTTTCAATTTTCAGTTGCAACGTTTTAGTCGTGTTTTTTTTTGTCATTTTTATTAGTTCTTTTATATTTCTATGTATCTTTTAAATCATTTTTAATTCATTTTTATTTATTTTATTTTACAATGTACAATATAAAACAGATATCAGTTCTGCAATTACATTTAACAATTTTAAATTATTAGACTTTTTAAAGATTAACTTCATGTGAATGTCATAATGGCAGAGGTATTTAAATGTAAAAATGAGCACGTACAAGATGTTGTGAGTGTGTATAGACAGTTCTGCAGATGTCAGACTTGAGTAGTTTAATTTGTGTTTATAGGAAGCCT
This sequence comes from Labeo catla, assembly GCA_012976165.1. Taxonomy (NCBI): domain Eukaryota; kingdom Metazoa; phylum Chordata; class Actinopteri; order Cypriniformes; family Cyprinidae; genus Labeo; species Labeo catla. Next base: position 1,524,030 of record VONZ01000020.1, on the reverse strand, counting down.
TGAAGCACTAGTTCAGTGAAGCACAGTGTCTTTGCCTTGAGTTGGAAGTAATGGTGATTGATGATGTCATTAGATTATAGAGACCTCACAAGGCTGATATGTTGAAAGAGCAGATCCATGAGGAGGAAACACATCTCAGTCATGTCTGCAGTATAAATGTAGCCTTAATCGTTAGGATAGCGATAACGGAAGTAAACCATCCATCTTTGTTTAAATTGTCGCTGGCCTCTTCACCCAAGACAATGCGGCTTTTCGAATACTATTTACAGTGATTATTATAGAATTACATGCATGCTTAATAGGATAATATGATCGGAGTTGGATTAATGATGTTCTGTTGTACAATGGTACCTACTGTATATAGTGTGCAGGGATGGACTGGAACTTAACAGCAGCCAAGGACCTAGAAACCTTGTATATTTTAATGTGTTTTCTGGGCAGGTTTACATGTGGCAGGTTTGGTTTAGTTAAAATGAACTCTGTTGAGATTGATCTGTGCATAAGCATTGAATAAGCATGAGTGCTGCTATCCAAACCTTGGTGTGCACCAAACAAGTGGACCAAGACCCAACTTTTTAGAGAATCTTGATCCACTTTCAAATGAACTCTGGTGTAATTCGACTGATGTATGAGTGCAACACAGACCAAATGCATCAAAGCAAACCAAAAACAGGACTTGATGTGACTCCAAAAAGGACAAAATACTCAAGAATATCTGGTTCTTCTAATCTAAGGGGCATTGACTGACCGTTAGTTGACGAAGAGCGGCTTGGTCGACCAAGTTGTATTATTAGTTGCTAAGCCGCAGAAAAAAAAAAAATCCACAGGAAGTGGTGAAGTAGAACTTAAAAAAAATCTTCACATAAACCCCATTATTTACCTGTGCCCTAGACCAAGTAGGAAATATACAGAAATTTAATGAAGTTATCAAACACTAATTACTAAATTAAATATAGATGAGTCTTTAAAGCTACAAAAGTTATTTATTTCCTCTTTTTTCTTTTGATCTTTGATTAATAGACATCACAGCAGCTGTGTTATTAGGTTATTTGGCTGCTATTACTTTAAGAGCTGCCACTGCTGAATTTGATGCAGATCTAACACTTACTTGTAGTTTAATTTGCACTTTGAAATGAAATGATACAGGCTACAGCATTTTTTAAAATACCGTTAAACTGAAAAAATAAATCGCCTGTGTTAAAAGGTTAATTTTGACAGCACTAGTATTTACGTATCACAATTAACATAATTAATTAAAACAATGAACAAAATAGTCAATCATAATTTTTAAAAAACCAACAAAGTAAAAGCCTAAAAGGTAAAAATCTTGTTATAACATAGGTTCAATCCCCATATTGTTACAGTTCACTCCTCAGCAAACTAGCTAGTACCCAGGATGGATCTAAAAGCATGTTTTCAAATAACCATGTTGCATGTGAAAAGCCTCATTTGTAGGCAGATAGTAGGAGAAGTGGAATGGGGCTGCCAGAGGCAGGAGAGATGTATAGCATAGAGAGCAGCTTGGAAACAATTACCTGCTAGGACAGAAATCATTTTCAATGAAATGGGCGGGTGGAACTTAGAGTGGGTGCAATCCAGTAAAAATGCCAGTACAGATAAGTGTAAATAGGTAAGTGGAGTGCAAACTAAGAGCTGCACCCTTTGCTGCTCCATGGCTCATACTGTTGGCTGTGTACAGGGACAGTCTTGGTGCTCCCTATGACCTAGTGTCATTCTGTTAAATAGTAGTGACTGTTTCCAGTGTGTTTTCTTACAGGCTAACCCTGAAGAATGCACTTAAAGACTCCCAGTATGACTGTGTGTAGTCACCTTGATGTCTTGATTCAAAAACAGAAATTCTCTGTTTTGCATTGACTGATCGCTGACATTTCACTCACTCCTGGTTTAATATGTTAATATCTAGGCTGACCTGCTATTCAATTCCATGTGACCTTTTACAAGCCCGAGTCTTAATTGAGAGGTTTATAAGTGCCATTTATCAGCTAGTAAGATGGAAGCCACAGCGTAGAAGAACCACTCACGTTGGAAGCTGATGAACATACCCTCATGCATGGACAGACATTTTTGAAAAACTATTGACATTTTAATTAGCACTGAACCGATGTGAAAATACTGCTCTAATAAGTGTCTTTTTAATGTGCTCTGTGTGGTAGTTACGGATGTTGTGCAGGTTGAGATATGGACCAGATAGATGGGCAGAGTCATACAGCTGAATAAAACCAGTAAAGAACGTACTAGGGGAAATAACACATGTAAATGGCACTCTGAAGAGCCGTATCTCCTTACAGAATGACCCAGAGCACCATGTTTTATAGGAACAGATTTCCAGCCGTTATGCTTCAGAAAAAAATAATGTTTGTTTGTGACCTTTTTTGTATTTCTCACAGTGAAAAAGGGCATATTGAAATGCTCAGTTCCAAAACTTGTTTTTACTCAATGTTTTTGTGTGCAGTTTGCTACCTGATCTCATGATGAGAAGGTACCTGTGAACTTTTTCGCAAGACACCAAATACGTACCAATAAGTACATATCACTGCAGTTTCCAAAGAAATGAACACTAGAGCTGGTTAAACAGCATGTACTTGTAATCGTTTTTATACACAGTTATGATTACAGCTCGATATTTTTCGCTTTCCGGACATAACAGTCTCGCTCGGTAACTCAGCCGGCACAGAACTGGACTTAGGATGGGGAATCTTTGGGTACAAATCCTGTGAAAAACATGACTCACGATAAAAGAGCTGAAAGATGAGTGATCAAAAAACAAACTAAAATTGTCATGGCACCGGTCTGATCTGGGTTTGTTTGTGTTGTCATTGTTTGTCTGGAGCACATGGCTGTCAGTTGGTATTTGTGTTTGCAATGTGCTCCATCTATTGTTACCCCGCCCCTCTTGTTACCCAAATATCTTGTTAGAGTTAACACTTGTTTTTGATCATTAGTCACCCTTTATATTTCCCTCTTGTTTTTTGTCCTGTGCCAGATTGAATCTCTGCTCTTCTGAGTTGACTTGGTTTTTGTCTGTTTAGATTGTGATCCTGTTTCTGTTGTTGTGAAGTCTTGCCTTGCATCGTTTCCATTTTATTTGATACCTCATGATATTAGGGATTTTTCCTTTATTTACCAATTTAGTGCGATCTGTAGTTCCTTGTTTTTGAGCTCCTGCCTTTTAGTTCAGTTTTTTTTTTTTCCCCTTCTCCCCTTTGCTCCCCAGCTTCCCCATCGGCTCTGGCTGCTGGATTCCCCTCTCCCTGCCACCTTGCTCTACCTGCTTTCCTGCCCTTCCTGTTCCATCCATCCAGCTGCTCTGCTAATATCTGTGTTGCCCACCAGCCTCAGAGGATTGCAGTCAAGTCAGCCAGGCGTCCACCTTCGCCCTCCTGTAAACACCCTCTCTCTCTCTTGCCGTCGCCATTCCCTGTTCCCTGGTGCTCATTGGAGGGCTTGCCTGTCTCATTGCTCTTGGACTGTTGCTCTCAACCATTCACTGTGAAATCCCTTTCCTGGACGCATCCTGGTAGGCTGAAGTTCACTTCCAAGGACCTGACTGGTCTGTCCTGTTTACCCTCTCAGACAGTGGCTAAACGATTACTTCTTGGGTTCCTGTTTGTGTTTTGAAACCCAATAAATCTCTGTTATCCCTGCAACTGATTCCTCTTTTTACCACCCTGACAAAAATGGCCTGCTTGCAATTGCGTTTTTACGTCACATTCGCTTTTGTTCATATTAATGAGTAGGTTTAGGTGTAGTGCAGATGGTAATTTATTATCTTCCGTGTCAATCTTTGACAGTTAACGACAGTACCACAACCCATATGCGTGTTCATTCCTCTGCTTGAAAACAAGGTGTAGTGCATCTTGGGCCTTGAACATGGTAGTTGTGTTGCTGTCTATCCAGGGTTAGAAAGCTCCCAGATTTCATCAAAATGACTTAATTTGTGTTCCGACGATGAACGAAGGTCTTACAGGGTTGGAACGATATGAGGGTGTGTAATTAATGACAGAATTTTCATTTTGGGCTGAACTAACCTTTTAAAACAGAGCTAATGTGTTCTTATATCCTCTCTCTAGAGTGGTTTCTCTGTGTTCTCAACTTGCCACTCATTTTAAAGAAGAGTCCTGACAGTTCCTTTACTTTCTGTTCTGTGCCAGAGGAAGAGGAGAATGATGAGGAAGAGGTGATTAAGAGGCTTGTCTAAAAGGGCAGCAGGTAGTTGGGGAGGTGAGGCACAATTACCTCCCTGTGCCACCCAGAGACCCGACATGACAACCGCTGTCATATCTGCAGAAGCTTTCCTCTAAGCCCTTCCAGGAGGACATCACCATGAAATGTCACGTCATCTCGTTCTCCTGTTCACCCTCCAACACCTCAATATGCTGTCCTGAGGGGGAAAGCCCAAACGTAGGAAGATGAGGAGGGGAAAAAAAAAAAACTCAAACAGCCTAGAGGGTTCAAACCATTTAAGATCGAAAAACAGAAGTGTAGATGAATAAATAGAAACTCTCATCAAAGCCATTCACTTTCAAAACTGTGGAAATACTCTCATTTCAAGGACACCACATGAATCAAAATGAGTCAGAATTCCATCTACTATTCATTGCACTGCAAGGCATACTGAAGCAGTTGATCTGTGTACACTTTTAGCAGGGCTTGCATAGTCGTTATTGATTAATTCTTGGCACATTGTCTTCTTTCTGTTTTGTACTGTGGCACTAGCATAGTTGTGACTCAAAAGGAGGATTGACTTCTCCTATACCCCAAATGGTGGGCCAGGACTGTGGGAAAGATGAAAGTATGTCTAAGTCTTTTTGAGAAAGGCGCTTTTTTATTTATTTATTTTTATTTTTTTTTTTTTATGAAGTCGCTGTGACTTTGCCCAAGTGGGTTCCTTGAAAGTTGAGGTCAGTTTTATTATTCTTATATCTTTAGACTTTTTCCTCAAAGACTTGAGTTGTGAGCAACGTTAAAGACATAGTTCACTTCCAGAACAAAAATTTACAGATAATTTACTCACCCCCTTGTCATCCAAGATGTTCATCTCTTTCTCTCCTCAGTCGTAAAGAAATTATGTTTTTTAACGAAAAAAATTCTGGAATGTTCTTCATGTAGTGGACTTCTAGGGTGTCCGCGAGTTTGAACTTCCAAAATGCCGTTTAAATGCAGTTTCAAAGGGCTCTAAATGATCCCAGCTGAGGAAGAAGGGTCTTATCTAGTCAAACGATTGATTATTTTCTTTAAAAAAAAAAAAAAAAAGGACAATTTATATACTTTTTAACCTCAAATGATGCTCATCTTATCTAGCTCTGCGTGAACTCTGTGTATTCCGGTTCATGACAGTTAGAGTAGGTTGAAAAACTCCCATCTCATTTTCTCTTCCAACTTCAAAATTGTCCTATATCGCTGTTTTACCCTTTTTTTGTGAAGGATGTTTGACCCCTTCTTGCGCGTTCACTTTGTAAACACTGGGTCGGTACTTCTGCAGCGATATGGGATGAGTTTTTCGACATACCTTAACTGCATTGAACCTGAATGCTCAGAGTTCACACAGAGCTAGACAAGATGAGCATTTGAGGTTAAAAAGTATATAAATTGTACATTTTTTAAGAAAATACCCTTCTTCATCAGCTAGGATTGTTTAGAGCTCTTTGAAGCTGCATTTAAACTGCATTTTGGAAGTTCAAACTTGCAGGCACCAGTGAAGTTTTTCTATATGGAGAAAAATCCTGAAATGTTTGCCTCAAAACACATAATTTCTTTACGACTGAAGAAAGAAAGACATGAACATCTTGGATGACAAGGGGGTGAGTAAATTATCTATAAATTTTTGTTTTGGAAATGAACTGCCTCCATTGTGATATGATTGGATATGACCAGTTATGTTCGGCTGTAATTGGTTAACAAACCTTGTGAAAATCCCGCCTCGTGTTTGTTCGTGAATCAGCCTGAACAAATAATATAATGTGTTAATGGAAAGCCCAATTAAAAAAGTAAGTAAGCAACTCGCACACTTGGATATAACCAGTTTTTTAAGAAAAAATAAGATAGAACACCATCGCACACTACTGATATATATATAGAGAGAGAAATAATATGAATATTTAATCTGTTATTTAATGTGAGATACAGCAGTTAAATATAAATAGCTATAGTAATACTATATAATATATATCTTATATTTTATGTAACTATACAGTAAATTCCTCATTGCTGCTAGAGACATCATGGCTAATTGAAGTGTTAAGATCTGGTGATACGAAAGTACTATATTTAGCTGTAATTCCCTTGGTTTCTGTATTCAGTGCAAATGAAAACTATGTGTGAAGCGGAGGTGTAAAGAGAACACAGAAATGTGCCACTGCAGGTGTTAAGGATCAGTGCAATTCCACGTTTTAAGCGGGAGACCTGACTCTCCCTACGCTTTCAGAAAACACCTTCAGTTTAGCTCTAACGCTGCTAGACAAGCTGAAGGATGTGGCATCTCTGCTGGGGATCTTGTTGACACTCTGTTTGAGCAGAGGCGGCTCTTCCTCATGTCGAAATGAATCATTGCTCTTTGGACTTGATGTGATGTCTGGACCACAGAGCTTGATTAATCAGTACTGAACTTTACTTCACCTGCGGATCCCAGTTAAAAAAAAATATATATATTTTTTTTTCTAATTGACACAAAGCTAAAGGGTGTTTGCGCATTTTTTTCATCAACTAGCAGACATAGAACCTGAAACAAAATAATATAGCTAAAATGCAATTTGCCAAACAACAGGCTACTGTACTATTGATTTCCTACTGAATCCAATACTGGATTGTTTTTTTTCCCCCTCGGTATCTTCATCTCTCACAGGTCTCTGGCAGTGTATAATGAGCCTGACGCAAGGGCAATGAGGTCAGGGCTGCACAGTTCAAATTGTCTGAGTGTGTAATGTACTATCAGGACCAGACATCCTGGAGCAGAAGTCACATCACAGTGAGCTCAGAGCACAACATTGTGCTTTATTTTGTGTAATTTAAAAAAGTATTTTTATAAATGTGCATATTAGAGTTTTAGAAATGTGCTCTGGTCAAGCTCAGACACTAAGAAAGAATTACACTAATAGTGCTGTTTATATTCACGTTGCCTGCGCTGTTTCAGCGCACATTCATGTAAGGAATGGATCACAATAATTGTTGCTAATGATTCTTATGTTGCTTTCTTTGCTAAAAATGATGTCACTTCTTGGAGGGTGATTATGTCATTAAGGTGGATTTGGAAGGAGGAAAATGAGAAACAAACTAAATGGATCATAATATTGAGGACACTGGAAAAGTCTATAAAATGTTTACCAGTTAAAACAAAATGTTGTTTTTTGTTTTTTTTTAATATGTGACCCTGGACCACAAAACCAGTCTTAAGTAGCAATATTTGTAGCAATAGCCAAAAATACATTGTATAGGTCAAAATTATTATTTTAATTGATTTTACTAAGTAAAGATCATGTTCCATAAGATGTTTTGTAAGTTTACTACTGTAAAAATATCAAAACTTAATTTTGAATTAGTAATATGCATTGCTAAGAACTTCATTTGGACAACTTTAAAGCAACTTTAGAATTTTTTTGTACCCTCAGATTTCAGATTTTCAAATAGTTGTATCTCAGCCAAATATTGTCATCCTAACACACCATACATCAATGGAAATCTTATTTATTCAGCTTTCATGTGATGTATAAATGTCAATTTTAAAAAAATGAGCCTTATGACTGCACTGTAAAAAACAATTTGCTGAGTCAACTTAAAATAATTTGTCACCTGGCTGCCTTAAAATTTTAAGTTCAGTCAACTCAAAAAAAGTTTATTCAACTTGAAATGTTAAATTATACTAAGTGACAACTTAGATATTTGAGTTGAATCAACTTCAAATTTGAAGGCAGCTGGGTTATTTACCCATCTGTTAAGTTTAGCAAACACAAATAGCTAAGTTGTTACTTAGTACAACTTAACATTTCAAGTTGAATAAACTTAAATTAGTTGACTGAACTTAAAATTTTAAGGCAGCAGGGTAACAAATTATTTTAAGCTGACTCAACAAATGTGTGTTTTTTATTTTTTACAGTGTGGTTTTGTGGTCCCTGATCACATATTTAAAATGTTTTATTTGAAACATTACAATTAGACAAAAGATCCAAGTTGCATGATTTGTATTCAGATTGTTTGTTCCTCCACTGTCGTCTTTCACAGAGGAATTGTTCCTGACCCTGTGCATCTGGCTTCTAATGAATCAATGTACTGATGCGTATGTTATAAGGCCATATCAGTCGCAGGTAACGAAGCACAGGTTTGCTCTCCGTCTGCTTGAGTAATGTTGCTAATGTGCCGCACATGCTTTTGTGTAATGAGAAAAGGCAGAAAACGGGAAGAGAGAGAGAGTGTGGAGAGAAGTGGCCTGGGGAAGTCATAGACCTCTGTGCCCTTTAACAGCAGGCTGTTATATTCGCTGTAGGCTTTGCACATGGCTCTGCCCTCTCTTCTATCACATCCCATCATGCTCTGAATGATTTATTTTGCCTCTGTAAAATATATTATCAAAGATGAAGAAAGTGGCCATCATGCAAAATTCGCTGTCACAATGCTAAAGTGTTATGGGTGTCGGGTACTTTAAAGGAATCGTTTCACATCAGAATTAAAATTCTGTCATTAATTACTCACCCTCATGTCGTTCCAAACCTGTAAGACCTTAGTTTATCTTCAGAACACAAATTAAGATATTTTTGATGAAATCCTAGAGCTTTCTGGCTCTGTGTAGACAGCAATGCAACTGACACGTTTAAAGCCCAGAAACGTAATAAGGACATCATTAAAATAGTCTATGTGACATCAGTGGTTCAACCAGAAGAGGTTGTTAAATAAGGTTATTTTTGTTTTCTTCGCACATAAAAAATATTCTCGTAGTTTCATAAAATTACAGTTGAACCACTGATGTCACATGGACTATTTTAACAATGTCTTTACTACCTTTCTGGGCCTTGAATGTGTCAGTTGGGTTGCTGTCTATGCAAAGTCAGAATGCTCTCGGGTTTTATCCAAAATGTCTTAATTTGTGATTATTTTTATACAAGAGTGCCACCATAGTCCCAAAAACATTTGGTGTATGATCCCCTGGCTCTTTCCTGCAGATCTGTATCTTTATCATCCAAGCAGCGTGTCCATATTAAGCATGCATTGTATTCCATGCCGCTGCAGCCCATAGCTTTTAATGTTCAACGTTATTTCTGCATCTGCTGTATGCAGTAAAATGTGGCTTTAAATCCTTCACTGACACCTGCGTTCCCATCCCTTGCTCACACCATTACCATGGCAACCAGAGCAGCTTTACACCCAGTCACACAGAGAGAAAGCTGGAATCTGTGCTTCTGTTTGTAAAGTTCACAGTCTGAACCCAGTCTCCATTTAATTGGATTTCAGGCAGAAAACATATTTCAGATGCAATGTTCACCTAATATGGTTTGGTATACAAGGTAGATGCTAACAGCAGTTTATGAAGAAAATAGAGAATTCACAACCATTATCTATGCAGCTTTGTAGGTGGTGCATATAAAAAAAATCTTTAGCATTAGAGTACCACAACGCATGCATGTGATGCTACTGACACATGTCGTGGTACTCTCATGAACATAAGACTGACACAAAAGAGAAGAAATTGTTGATTAAAGTTATTTTTCTTTTCTTTCTGCACAAAAAGTATTCTTATAGCTTCATAAATTTACAACTGAACCTCTGATGTCACATTGACTATTTTAACAATGTCCTTACTTTGGCTGCCCTCAACTAAAATTTTTCCGGTTGACTAGTAGTCGTTAATTTTAAGCATTAAGCGACTATTAGTCGCATATTTATTAATAGACTATATAAATCATAATAATGAGCCTTTTACTGACTAATAAGTGCTTAAGCACACAGCACACCAGCAGATATAATAATTATAAATGTGTCTGGGAAAAACACCAAGGAGACTGCATTAACTTTTTAATAATTTATCACCACCTTTGTTTTCGCATTGAGATGAAGTCGGCAACACAGACTCATCATCTCTTCAGTTTTGAATCGCCTGTTTGCATGTTTGATATGGATTACATAATCTGACAATATTTGTTTTCTATTTAAATTGGTTCATTTAAAAGTAGACATGTCTGTTTCAAGTTTTGAAGTTTCACGCTCAAGTTTTGCACTCACAGAAAACAGAAAGCGCATCCAGTTTGCTTAAATTATTTTACAAAAGCACAATGTTTCGTTGTTATTGTGAGTGCACACAAATAAATGTAGAGCCTTTACAGATTTGAAAGATGTATTATTTTTAACTATATCACCAAAATTGAGTGTTTTAAGAGCAAGTGACCGCACCGGCGCCTCCATCTGTCATGCAGTAAGCTCACTACTATTCGGCTTCCACGCTTCGCACAAACACTTAAATAGCACACTTTTTTCTAGGTTAACCTTTGATCGAGCGGCCATGTAAAGGTGCTACTACATACATCTCTTAGATGAAAAGCCATATTTGAGGTATATGAATGATATGTGAGTGTTTGGATGTCCTGCCCGATGTATGTTACCACATAGACCTGTCCATCACAGACTGTGTGACTTCACCACTTCCTGTCGATTTTTATTTTTTCTGCGACCAAGCGACTAATAAAATTTTGGCCTAACAAGCCACTTCTCGTCAACTAACGTTTAGTCAACTATTAGGTGGCAGCTCTAGACCTTACTACCTTTCTGGGCCTTGAATGTGTCAGTTGCATTGTTGTCTATGCAGGGTCAGAAGCTATCGGATTTCATCAAAAATAGCTTAATTTATGTTCTGAAGATTAACGAAGTTCCTAATGTCTCAACCTCCCTGATGTCACCATGAACTTCCTCTATCGGCGGCGTCTGTGACTTCGCAACAGGCACAGTGAGATTTATGCTATTTACTCAGTGCTATGTAAATACTGTACAGTAAGATTGATTGAATATGTAAGCCTTTGTCTTCACACTCATTCGTGTTTGGTGTTATGCTAAGGAGTTAACACGTCTGCTTGGAAGACAGGAAACATTTTTCTCACTGACATGTTGACAAACCGTCTCTCTCATATGTGCGTGTACAGCTGTGTGCTTTTCCCTGAAGAATCTAAAGTAGGACATCACACATAAATGCCATGTTTCCAGACAGCCTTCTGGTCTTCACACATCCTCAGCCATTTTTCCAGTATTTGGCTTTTTTTCTGTTTAGTTTCACAGACTGTGGAAGAGCTCTAAGCGCTCTGCCGCAAGCTTTCTGCCAAAAGGAACTGATAGTTCCGGCTCCAGATCACTGTGCTCCTCTGAACAACCTTTTCTTTTGGACTATTTGAAGGCCGTTCACGTCAAGCAGACATCTGCTGTCCATGAGCTGATACAAAGAGGTTGTGAAACTCCTTCGTTAAAATGCATCTCATTCTGTTTTATCTGTATTTATGACGGTTTGAACAGGTGTTTGGATTACAACAAGATGTTTGGAAAGAAAGACAGGGTTGGTACGGCATGCATGAGTCAGGCTGTACAGGAAATGATGGTTCCACTTCTGAGCTGTTGCTTATTGTTTCTTTCCATCTTGCAGGATCATTAACCGCCGTGATTTATAGCCACCCTAATGATGTAGATTGAAAGCGACATTACATTTAGTCCTGTAAAGGTAGAAGGAAAAGGGAAATGAAGGTATAACAGACAACTTAGTCGATTTTCCTCATAAAGAATCAGGTGTGCTTCCTGTGTAAATCACATTTCCTCCAATGTTGTGTGAATTTGCAGGGCCCTGAAGTAATTTATCTAAATTTAGGCAGATGACAGCGATGGCGCTGGGATATGAGCTGCACTGTTTGTTCTCCCACTTTTTTTTAGCACTCATGTATGCAGAAATGCATTCTCTTTGTGGGGTGTGAGTTAAAATTGCCAAGGTTTACATAAAAATAAGAGGTTAGCCCCATGTAGCTTTTTTATAATGAATCATATTACCACTCTCAGACAAACTGCTTGTGTGGTCACAGCTTGCCCTGTGGGTAGTGTTTTTGTTGGAGGTATAATTGATGTTAACTTATGATGGGGACCGTTCAGTGTCTGGGTAGCCGTTGCTGTGAGGTGTTGTATGAGATGTGAATGACTTCCAGAATGATCATACTCAGGGCCACTAAGCCCACTGCTCAACCGGTCCATGTACAAATGGAAACGTAATAACAACAGTATATCAGGGCAGGAAAAGCGCAAGCCACTGAACACATTAACATCATAAAAATCTCCCTAAGGATAGCTGGAGCAATAAAGCTTTTATATGTGGTCCTGGGTCATGTTTTCCTCTTTTATTTGCACTGGTCAGGTCAACGCCCTTCTAAAGAAGCACTATTTTTGCCGTGATGTTGTTGTATAATGTTTTAGTTATAGTTATCAATTATAGTGTAGTTTATCTATGATGACACAAGAAGCGTTGTGAAACGCACTAGTGCAAGCATACTAATGCAAGCTACTGCGACCAAAAACATGCTGCTTTTCTGATTGAGACTGTTCATTTACTGCATTCCACGTTCCATGTAAACAATATTATTGCATTTATTTCTGCATATAATGTCTTTTTCCATGCTAAAACATTTATTTCATGTGTGATACTGGTGTGAGTCCTGAAGTAGTGTGAGCAATATGTCCAAAATCTAACATTACAATATTCGTAATTTTGTTTCACTGTAACGATATATATCTTAATATAGTTATTTTTCCTCTTCTCCATTTTTAGTGTAATTCTGTGGCAGAATTACAGCACCATATACTGGTCTGGCATGTATACTACATCGTTTTCAGTCGGTTTCAGTGGTTTTGTGTGTACTCTGATATTTCTTGAAACAATGCCGTGTTTACAGGATTTTTTTAGAACGAGGGAAAAAAAGATTGGATAGGTAAAACTCATATCTAGCCTAAATAAAAAAAAAATCATGCTCACTAAAGCGATTAAATAAGAATAAGAAACTAATTACAAGCAATAGGACAAAAAAGCTACAGTAGAACAAATCAGTTAGAAATGCTACATACATTAATCAAATATATAAAAACTACATATTCTTCACTGTGTAAATGAAATATATATGTGACCCTGGACCACAAAACCAGTCATAAATAGCAGGGGTATATTTGTAGCAATAGCAAACAATACATTGTATGGGTCAAAATTATTGATTTTTCTTTCATGCCAAAAATCATTAGGATATTAAGTAAAGATCATGTCCCATGAAGATATTTTGTAAATTTCTTATTGTATGTACAGAACTTCATTTGGACAACTTTAAAGGTGATTTTCTCAATATTTAATTTTATTTTTTTATTTTTTTGCAACCGTATTAACTGTATTAGGGACTCAAATATGATATTGACAAACGTATTCTGCTGCTGTGTGAACGTGGCCTTTGACTCAGAAACAGAGCTCAGAAGTCTCCCAAACAGTGCGCACTTATAGCAAAATAAGTTCTCTTTCCCTGCTGATTGCGTTTTAATGGCTTAAAATCACTTGTTTTTAAACTGCAATGCTTAAAATTGTGTGCAGATGATATGTTTTCGTGACCGCACAGCACAGCAATGTCACTTGAGCATGTAACCGTGATAGAGACAATAGTAGAAAATCTTTACCATTTGACAAATTGCTACCGGTTAAAGGAGAAGTCCACTTCCAGAACAACAATTTACAAATAATTTACTCACCCCCTTGTTATCCAAGATGTTCATGTCTTTCTGTCTTCAGGCGTAAAGACATTATGGTTTTTGAGGAAAACATTTCGGGATTTTTCTTCATATAATGGACTTCAGTGGTGCCCCCGATTTTGAACTTCCAAAATGTAGTTTAAATGCAGCTTCAAAGGGCTCTAAATGATCCCAGCCGAGGAAGAAGGGATCTAGCAAAATGATCAGTCATTTTTTTTGAAAAATAAAAATTTGTATACTTTTTAATCATAAAAGCTTGTGTAGCACAGGCTCTGAGATGTGCGTCCACGTCGAAAGGGACGTCCAATTGGACAAATGAATGGACAGTATAATGGACAATTGAAGTCCATTATATGAAGAAAAATCCTGAAATGTTTTCCTAAAAAACCATAATTTCTTTACGACTGAACACAGAAAGACATGAACATCTTGGATGAAAAGGGGGTGAGTAAATTATTTGTAAATTGTTGTTCTGGAAGTGGACTTCTCCTTAAACCATGTCTACAGGTATAAAGCCCACCCCTAGTCTGAAGTGAAGTACCCCTTACACTTTTGCACATCTGTGCATTTATTTATTTATTTATTTATTTATTTAGTGCAACAAAAATTAAATGGTGTTTGGTTGTGAATAAAATAACATTGTCAGTGGCATTTGGCATGGATGATATATTTGTATCCATTTTATTTTAATTAAATAACAGAAAAGGCTGCTGTACCGTATAGATACAAAATAAAGTTTTTTTTAAACTTAGCTTAATATTATGATTTTTTTTTATGATTTTCAATATTTTGATATGATTTAATATTATGAGTTTTCAGTGCTGTTCATAATAGCAGGCTGGCTGAAAAGTGAATTGACATTAATATGTAATTGTAGGTGGAGATATATTAATGTACATGTGATGTTCTAACCATACTGGTTTATGAATGAGCCATATTTACAGCGAAGTTTCCATAAATAGTCTGGGTGAACTAGGGAGGGATGTTATTAAACTCCTTTTTTCTTTTTTAAATAAAACCTTGTGTTCCACTTTAAATATTTTAAAACTACCTAAAAATGTATGCTCATTCTTATTCCAGTGAATTCACATGAAAAGCCAGCCATTGTGTGCCTGCTGACAGATCAGCCTGATAAATGCCCGTCCCTCTATGCCGGCTGTGTAAATAGGACCTAACCAATAGCCAAAGTCAATTTCTCAAGGGTGGTCACGCATTTGGATCCGATCTCATTCCATATAATTCCCTCTCTCCAGAGTGAGCATTTTCACCATGCCAAGCCCATAGTTTATTAACCTTCAGATTTGCTGCATAAGCCGTTTCCTGGGCAACCACTCCTCTACCCTTTTCCAGAACCCATAACGCTTGCTCATTCTTAATATGCTTTGAGCATTGTCCTGTTAGCAGACAATTTGATGCAGTATAATTGAAGTATACTTTTTGTTTGTTTGTTTTGGCTGTTCAGTGCTAATTGGCTTCCAAATTATTGCTCCATAATGACTTATGCTTCATTAGGACATTACGACTAAGAATTGCTTCATTATGCTTTTATGATATTGTGTTTATTAAACCATATTCTCTACATGATCATACTCCCATGATCATTTTATTTCTCATTGTTATGGGTTCCTGTAAAGTTCTGTCACACCAGTAAAAAAAAAAAAAAAAAGAATTCTATATGGTTTATTGGATTTTGTGGGACCTCTAGAGATTTAGTCAACTGTGATAGATGGCGAAGTTAAAAGATGTAACTTCATTCTAAAAATCAATTTCTATAACTCATGTGGTTGTATTGGATCTCTACTGTCAGTCTCACTAACCGTGAGATGGGAGAAATATGTTTTGATCCAAGTTTGATATGAAAGTTTTGAAGGATTTTAAACCACAGTTGAATCAGTGAACGCATGAACGAATGCATGCGAGCCTATAATAATAATATATTTTATTTTATTTTATTTTATTTGTTGAAAGTCAGTAACTGTTATGTACTTACTGTGGCAGTTTAGGATCTCCTGCATCCAGTGGACATGGTTGTTCATTTACGGACATACGACTTCAGTTTATTTTAATGTTAATAATGGAACTATTATAAATCAAAGCTTCACTGTAAAAAATGACCATGAATTTAACAGTAAAAGACTGTAAAAATGCTACAGAAAAACCTGTTAAATGGTTAACGGTAAGTTCCCCTACAATATATGGTGAAAAACTGTATTGGACATTGCATACCATTTTTGGAAGGAAAAAAGAACATAAAATTTAGAGTGAATAACCGTAAATTGATATTCCCAGAATCCCCTGCGTTTTTGTTGAAATAACTGTTTTCTTAGTTTTTTCTCAGTTTTGTACATTAGGGTTGTATGTTACATCTAATGGTGTTAAATTAATATTTCTTGCATTATTTCAGTTTCATGTGTTACCATAATGGTGTTTAGTGTTTGTGTGAATGACACTGAGCACCTTCTCTATATGTTAGTATTTAAAAGCTGCTTGTTGGCTTCATCACCACCTGCTTTTGGTGGTTATCACTGTATTACAAAGGTGCAAAACAGATTTCAGTACGTCAATAGGTTGGTATATTATCATTATATCAGTTAATGAAATTACGGTATTTAAATGTAAATTTAAGTTAAAACCGTAAAACCTAAAATGTTGCTACCATATTTTTTGCGGTAAAATTCTGGCAACCAAAGGTGCCATGTTTTTGCTGTAAATTTATCTTCTTTGTTGATTTTGTCCTTACTTGCAGAGCAAAACATATATTCTTATAAACTTTGACACTTCATTAACATTCAGCCTTGCTATAAAAGTTACATTGCTGCAACAGGCTATATTTAAATAGTGTTGCTCCCATTAACATGTTAAGACCTCCCAGCAGACCTTTTTTTCTCCTCATATTCAGCCTCGTAGTGAGTACTCTCATTTTCACACCTTGTGGAGCAGATCATATCTTGCACATTGTAATGCTGAGATATGTTTTAAAATAAGTGTTGTGATTAGTGCCTGTCCTCACCTTTGCACTTGCACATTGGCACAGTTGAGAAACCAACTGAATCTTCTTAAAGCACTGCAGTGTGAGAGTGAATTTTCCCTTAGAAGGAGATGTTTTAAAGGAGTGGAGGGAACAGAGAGAGCATTGGTAATAAATCCTACTCTCGTAATGACATTTATTCTCCATCTGAAGACCTGTATTTTCACTCTTACTTCTCTAGAGAGAAATGGACATTTATGAATCACATTTTGATTTTTTCCATGTGCATTGTCTAGTCCGGTTTCCCTTCTTCTTCCTTTCAGATGGACTTGTGAATGTAATGGACTGTTATTAGAAATATTTTATTTGTATCTGTGAGCATTTACTGTACTTGACAAGTTGGATTAGAAACTGTAAATATTAAATGTAACATGTTACTTATTTGAATTGAAAGGTTTATCTACTGTCTCTGTGTATCAGATATAATAAGTATTGTGTTAAACTTAAACAGACTGAGAGATGTATATGAGACCCTGATCGATAACATTTTGTCTTTTCCATATTCCTTTCAATAGGAGTATGTGGAAAAAAAAGTAAAATAGTCTTCCATACCATATGCAGTAAATACATATCAGGAACTATTAATAATACATGCACACACATATTTGATATTTGCATATTTGACTAGGTTGAGCACAAACGATTTGCAATGTCATCAGATTTGTGGTATGTTTAAACATAGAAGGCAAAAGTCCTGCATGGCTTCACATGTTTAATTAAAATTTTGATTCAGCACTCATACAAGCTTTTAAACAGTGCTCTCATCCAGAACCACACTGAATATGAGCAAAAATGCAATACATGTCTCTACCTGCTGTACAGTTCACAGCAGTTCCCAGTTTAAATGAACACTAGTGGCAGTAAAACACCACCGACAACAATAACTACTACTTCTTTTCACACAAACTGAAGACTTTTCACGTGGTTCCTTGCATAATACTATGTCATGACCTCACACTTCATATGCATGATTTGTGAACTGATACGTTTTGACATTTGCATCACATTACCATCTCCATTTGTATGGCTTTTCTGACTAATTCAGTTTAGCTTGTTAGCTCACTTGGTACAATTATGCGAAGCGTTAAAACTAAAAATCATGATCCAAGAGCCCAAGGACTCGTAAAAGCATGCTAAAATGGCATGGTTCTTTCATAAAATGCGTTTTAATCCCACGTTTGCTTTTGTTTTGCAATATTGGTTAGGTTTTGGGTCATATTTTTTGTAGGTGATGCGTTATTTTCAATCACGATAACTTCAGCACCATCTACCAGATGTTTAATTTCCAAAATGCCATGAAACATCAATCGTAATAAAACATTGCCAGATTCTGTTTCGAATAAAACTGCCTTTGACACAATCCTGTCTCTGAGCTCTGCAAGCAGTTCTTTTGACCTCAGGGCTTGGTTTGATAAGCATTTTCAGCTGTTAGACCTTTTATTTTGAAGTGTGTGCCTTTCCAATCATACTCAGTCAAATAAATTTGCTACAGGTTAACTCCACTCAAAGTGTAGTAACATCTACAAGCAATATGAATGCTTCTGAGCTAAAAGGGTATGAATACTTATGCAATGGATTCTTTTACGTTTTTTATTTCTAATATATCTGCAAAGTTGTTATAAACATGTTTTGTGCTTTGTCATTATGGTGTATGGAGTGTAGATTGATGCGGAAAAAAAGTAATGTAAAGCAGTTTAATATAAGGCTGCAACATAACAAAACATGAAAAAAAATGAAGGGGTATGAATACTTTTGCAAAGCACTGTATGTCAGCCTGATTTGAGTTTCACATGCTATTGCAAAAAAGCCTGTCAAATCACATGGCTTTAGGAATGAAAGCTGCATCTTAAAGGATTCAGTTATCTTTGGCTGTTTGTTCACTCTGGGAACAAAATGTGTTATATCTATTTTTAAGATTATGTTTAAATAATGTATTTCAGATGTGTTTTTTAACACTTTTTTCCTATTCAAGTAAATGAGCTGTACTTTTCTTTGCCTCTAGCCTACTTAGAAATGAGCTATCGAGGGTCATTTCAACGATGGCTGCCGACTGAACTGACTTGCCTTAAAGGGATTTTGGTTGTCTTGGGTTGATTGTGTGTTTAGCCAATCCGTGTTTCAATTAACCAACTGTGAAAAGCACAAATTAATGACCGCAACATTATATTCATAGATGATAGCAGAATTTTAGCAGAAGATGCTTTTCTTCCTCTCCATTAAAGTATTTTATTACTACAGCCTGTGGAGCCATAGATCAGGTCAGATCAGTATTTGGTGACAGGAGAATGAGGTAACACCCCAGTCATTAAATAAAAATGACCCTCCTCTAGCTTATGGCTCATTAACTCCTTCCAGCAATCAAAGGCAGTCTGAAGAAGCTCCTCGAGAGGGTAATAACCCTGTCGGCCTCTCCCAAGAGACCCGATCCCTCCACCAGTAAAGGTCATTAGTGACATCAGGATTGTTTCAGCGACACTGCGAAATACATTCGGCCACCGTAGAGTGGATAGACCAAATGGAAGGATTTAACTTCAAAGGTTAGGTTTCTGACCAGAAAGAAACCCTTTTCTCAGATCTCAGATCTGGGATTGGATTATTGACATGGTGGTCATCCAAAATTCTACTGACATTTACTAAGCAAATACAGTTGAGGTCATAAGTTTACATACACCTTGCAGAATCTGCAAAATGTTAATTCGTTAATAAGGGGGATCATACAAAGAGCATGTTTTTGTTTTTTTTTAATACTGACCTGAATAAGACATTTTACATAAAAGATGTTTACATATAGTCCACAAGAGAAAATAATAGTTGAATTTATAAAAAATAACCCCATTCAAAAGTTTACATACACTTGATTCTTTATACTGTGTTGTTACCTGAATGATCAATGAATGATTTTTTTGTTTATTGTTTTTTGTTTAGTGTGTTTATGAGTCCCTTGTGTGTCTTGAACAATTAAACTGCCGCTGAATTTTTGTGTATTTGAACCCTATCCAAAAATGACTGTATGATTTTGTGATCTATCTTTTCAGACTGAGGACAACTGAGGGACTCATATGCAACAATTACAGAAGGTGCAAAGGAAAAAAAAAAACATGCTTTAAGAACCAGGGGTGTAAACTTTTGAACAGAATGAAGATGTGTACATTTTTCTTATTTTGCCCAAATATCATATTTTTTCATTTAGTACTGCAGTTCAGAATCTACAGAAGATACTTACATGTTTCCCAAAAGACAAAATAAGTAAAATTTACCCTGATCTTCAAATTCAAAAAGTTTATACCCCCAGCTCTTAATGCATTAGGTTTCCTTCTGGAGCATCAGTGAGTGTCTTAACCTTCTGTAATAGTTGCATATGAGTCCCTCAGTTGTGCTCTGTGTGAAAAGATGGATCTCAAAATCATACAGTCATTGTTTTGTCAAAAAATAAATAAATAAATAAATAACAGCTGTTGATCATTCAGGTAACAACACAGTATTAATGATCAAGCATATGTAAACTTTTGAATGGGGTCACTTTTATAATTTCCACTATTATTTTCTCTTGTGGACTGTATGTGAAATATCTTATTCAGGTCAGTACAGAATAAAAAAATAACATGCATTTTGTATGATCCATCTTATTTTGGTAAAATAATTAACATTTTGCAGATTCTGCAAGGTGTATGTAAACTTTTGACCTCAACTGTAAATGGAATCATAAACACGCTGCAATGAATTCACACAAGGAAATTAATACCTCTATTGTTTTTAGAATATAACGAAGACTACATTTGCCAACATTGTTGGGTTTTGGTTGGTATAATGGTGCCATAATCTATATCTAAGCATGTAAGTGTGTCAGGCTCAATTAGGCAAATCAGTTTAAGCTGTTGATACTGATATAGCAATATAAATGTAGATCCCCTTAAACCTTTGACTTCTGGGTAATCAATATATGTAGGCCTGTGGGACACTTAAGTCAAATAATCTATGGTCTCTTCATTACCGACTTTTATGCTACTCTTGTGGGTAAACAACATAAAATTAATACAGCAATTTGCATTAAAAAAAAAAAAAAACTGGGAGTAAATTAAACAAACCTCCCAATAAAAGAACACTTTTTTATTTAATCATTTGGGGTTTATGGCATAATATCTTTGAATTCTGATATTTAAAGGGATGTAACGTTTATTTCATTCAACTAAATTTAATTAAAACGTACATTCTTGCCAGTTTATTGTTTTAAGAAGTATTAGTATTTCTGACACAACATCATCTTCTGCAGTAAAGGACCATTAAGGTTTATTTACTCTTGCCCTTCTTGACCTTCCATGTTGACCTTCCCCCGAGGGCAAAAAGGTTAACATGTCATCATAAGTCATGTCAATAAAGAGCAATAACAATGCAGTTTGAAGATGTCAGGGGTCACCAAGCTCAAATCTGCTCAAGCACAGCAGTTACGCTTGCATGCATTTTTATCCCTTTAAGGTCCCTCTCCTCTCGTAACAAACACAAGTGCTCTCAGATGCTCCAGAGGCACTTTGCACTTACCGCAGTGCTTGTTGCTCACTTAAATGAGAGGAACGTAATTCCTCTCGGGAGAATTTAAGAGCTAATAAAACTTTTTGTGGCCCTTGATATCTCCAGAGCACTTATTATCTGTGATGTTTATCCAGTATTATCCACTATATTATTACATTATGGTGTATATGCAGTATTATACTGTAATTTGGCACATAAGCAAAAAACCAAGAACCGACTGTAGACAGGTTAATTATAGTCAGTGTTTGGCCTTTGTCTTCATTTCAATCAGTTGAGTAGTAAACAGCTGTGCTCTGGCTGAGACACCAACCAGGTTTGCTGATTGAGTCGTGATAACTGATTGCGGTTGCCGGACACTGTGTAACCATTCAGGATGAAGGATGAGTGCATTAATCACTGATGGCCTTCAGCAGGACATGCGTTTTAAATCTGGACATGTAAGCGGAGTAAACGGCTCCTGTTAGTGTGCAGGGCTCTGTAGAAGTTCATTCTAATGGGATCTGATGCTTTATGGCCGCTCTGCAGTAACTATTATAGCCCTCCAGCCTCCAGAGCAAACTGAGCTACCTTGTCAGTCTATGTGTCGTCTTGTATGACTGATACAGATCCAGAAGTGACATAACAAGTTTAGACTTTCAGTTGATGTTTTGGTTTCAAATCACTGGATTTTCAAAAGTGTAGAGACGACATTGGCTAACATCTAAAACAGCATGTGTATTCATATGTTCACCGTGTTTAGTCACAATGTATAAAACCCCTGTGCCAGAGATTAGACAAAGGGTTACAATAGGTTAATTAAAGGGCTAATTAACATACAGACCTTGTTTAAATTAAGTTTAAGTAGGTTTTTCTTTTAGGATGATTTTATCAGTTCATTCCTCTTAACGCTTTAATATTTTGAATTATTTCTCTATTTTGGTTGGAGCAGAGGTTGTGCCATGTCCCTGGCAACTTCAAACATAAATAAATCTATTAAAAATATACCAGGTTTCTTCATTTTTTTTTTTTAATTCCTTCATTAGTTCACTTCCAGAATAAAATGTCTTTCTTTCTTCAGTGAAAAAAAAAATAATAATTTTGGTTTTCGAGTAAAACATTCCAGGATTTGTATCCAATGAAAGCCAATGGGTTGAAGGTCCAAATTGCAGTATCAATGCAGCTTCAAAGGGCTCTACATATTCCCAGTCAGTGAATATGGGACTTACCTATCGAAACGATCTGTCATTTTCTAAAAAAAAAATAAAATAAAATAAAAGCTTTTTAAGTTACCATTTAATCACAAATGCTCATCTTGTCTATGACTTCACACATTACGTGATCACGTTGGTCTGTGTACTCATGTTCAAAAAGGTAGGGTAGGGTGAAAACCTCCATCTTTATTCTCCTCCAACTTCAAAATGGTCTGACGTTGTTTTACCTTTTTTTGTAAAGGCCGTTTGACTTTCTTAGCATGGTTGCTTTGCTTGGGTAAGAAGTATATGTTTTTGGACCTTTTCCCCTTTTGGTCCCCATTGAAATCCACTATATGGAGAAAAATCCTGCAATATTTTTCACATAAACCTTAATTTCTTTTCAACTGAAGAAAGAAGACATGAACATCTTGGATGACCTGGGTGTGAGTAATTTATCAAGATTTTTATTATGGAAGTGATCTAATCCTTTATTAAAACATGTTTTGTTCATGTTAATAATGATGTTGCATGTTTCCGCCTGTGTTTTCTATCACTTTCTGTCCTTAATAGTTTGTCGGATTTAGTTTTATTTCTCAACTAAATCCAACGCCATCCTTCAAGAAATAACATAAATTTGATAGGAAAACAACAACACAAACATTAAAGAAGTCCACTTCCAGAACAACAATTTACAAATAATTTACTCACCCCCTTGTCATCCTTAATGTTCATGTCTTTCTTTCTTCAGTCATAAAGAAATTGTTTTTTGAGGAAAACATTTCAGCATTTTTTCTTCATATAATGGACTGATATGGTGCCCCAATTTTGAACTTCCAAAATGCAGTTTAAATGCAGCTTCAAACAATCCCAAATGAGGTTGTAAACGATCCCAGTCGAGAAAGAAGGGTCTTATCTAGCGATCGGTTATTTTCATTTAAAAGAATACAATTTATATACTTTTTAATGCTAAGCGCTCGTCTTGTCTTACTCTGCTTTTTGTTCCAGTTCGTGACAGTTAGGGTATGTCAAAAAAACTCCCATCTCATGTTCTCCCTCAACTTTGAAATTGTCCTATATCACTGTTTTAACTGTTTTGTTTTAAGGGTGTTTGATCTTCTTTGCATGTTCACTTTGCAAAGACTGGGTCGGTACTTCTGCAGCGATGCAGGATGATTTTAAAATGATTTTTGCGACTGGAGTTTTTCGACATACCCTAACTGTCTTGAGTCAGAATACACAGAGTTCACGGAGAGAAAGGCAAGACGAGCGTTTGAGATTAAAAAGTATTTAAATTGTATTTTTTTAATGAAAATAACCAATCGTTTTGCTAGATAAGACCCTTTGACCCTTTCGTTTGAAGCCGCATTTAAACTGCTTTTTGGAAGTTAAAAATCTGGGCACCATAGCAGTCCATTCTATGGAGAAAAATGCAGAAAAGTTTTCCTCAAAGAAAGCATAATTTCTTTACGACTGAAGAAAGAAAGACATAAACATCTTGGATGACAAGGGGGTGAGTACATTATATGTGAATCTTTGTTTTGGAAGTGGACTTCTCCTTTAATAAATATTAGTGATGGATATGATAAATTCTGTGTTGTTTTGTCCAAAATGGTTTATTCTGAAATGGTTTGTCTCACTTTAATTCAACTTTTGAAATGAACTTTGATAAAATTACAGAAATCATAATAATATTGACAAAATGTCAAAGATGGTTAAAGAATTATAAAAATTAACTAAACATTGATGAGGTCATGTAAACAAACTCTCTGTTCCTGATTAAATTATCTTTTCTTCTTTAATTCCATCCTGTGTTTTTTTCAAAATCCAGCTTAAACTTTAAAAGGAAATAAAACCTTAAATTACAAGCATTTTATTTCTCAAATTCAAAAGGTACTGCGTGACAGGTATGACCCAGTAAGTAGTTCCTCAAGATAATTCAGTTTTGTTCTTTTAGAAGTGTTAGACATAATTGTATTATATCAAAAAAATTCTAAAGCATTCCTCCAGACCCAATGCTCAAACACAACTGAACACACTACACATGAAAAACAACAATCCACACAAAAACATGCATGAATGGATATAGTTAATCGCTCTTGGGTCAAACTTCCATTGTAATACCCAGCATTTTCATAAGTGACAGAACAGCTCATTTGCAGTGCAAAGCATCTATCTTGCATTTCTCTACGGTCTCATCATATGATGTGTTTTGGTTCAAATGTGTCTTTTGGCCCTCTTTCAAAAGTTCAAGGCTGTACGTTTGGCTTGGTTGCCTGTACTGTACAAAATAATATCTCAAAAGTGACACTTGCATTTCATAGCCAAATACTACATCCATTAGTACAAAACATGCTCTTAGATTCACCTTCAAATAAATCTGTTGATGGTTAAGGTAGTGAGTCATTGCGGTTCATATAATATAGTGTTGGAGGGCTAGAGTGAAAGAGGTTGAGGGGTGGAGATGTGCCATGTTGCATTGGTGTGGGACAGGCTGATGTCAGCCACGTCTGTTTGGAGACATCATGTCTGCCAGTAAACAGGATGAGATTTAGTCTTGAAGAAGAGACAGCGACCCCATCCCAAATCCCGCCTCGTAGCCTAATAAAACTTGCATATACAAATCAAATGTTTCATTTTAGTGCTATATGTGATGTGTATATTTAATTCAATAAACCTGGAGTTTAAATAGATATCTTAAGGCAGGGGAATTATGCAGATGATTCTTTTTTCTCTCTCTCTCTAAATGCTCATAGATTTTCAATTATTCATAGTTTTTGAAATTCAGAGAGACTACAACAACAAAGGTTTTGTGTTCCAGAAATTCCACTTCTTGTCTGTCCTCATGGCAGTAATACAGAGGGACACCGTGTTCCCTGCGAGGACTCTTTGGAAAGGGGAGGAAGGGAGGCTGCCGCATACGTCTGGTGGATTAATGTGTAATCTGAAAGGACAGTGCACCCTCCTTTCCACAATTTGTCCTGTTCTGATTGTCCTGCTCCTAATTACCTCCAGCAATTGGGACAGTCTCACCAACCTGCAACCTTCATACCTCTCTGGATCTCTCAGGGTTGCTCCCATGACTGCAGCCAGAAATGGTGCGCATGGAAAATCAATAGTGCTCCAGGTCCCTGCCATACCTAACAGAACCTTAACAAGCTCAAACAGCCTGTTCGGGGTGTTTGATTAGTTTTTCAGCTTCTGTCACCACATTTTATTCGTACACACACATACAGCCAGTGTATGTATATACACACAAATATTTAATATATTAATTGTAAGTCTAAGAACTAAAGAATGGAGCTCAGAAATATGTCTGAAATATCTGAAGGACAAAATGTCACTAATGCAGGTACATTTACTCTAAAAATTCAAGCTATGATTGAAAAGTAATGCATTTAAAAAAGCTTACATTTTTTTGCTGACTTTCTTTCCCCATAAGTCTTTATGTGCCTATAAAAACAGCTCCTGATACATTTGCCGTTTCATTTGGAAATATCCCAGCATAAGCTTCTTGATTTTCATTGTTCTTGAGGTATATGAGGCAGATTTTATTGTAAAATGCAATTTGCACCAGAGCACTAGAATATCATTGATCATTATGTGTGACCTTGACTGTTTGGCTGCAATTTCTTGTTCCTACATTATGTGTGTGTGCGCATGTGTGTGTTTGCCCTTTGCACAAAGGCAAATAAATAAATATGGCAGCATTTCTGCTGCTTCAAGTGGAAGTACAATCAATAACTGAATAAAAGTAATATCTTGTACAGTCCTTGAACAGAAACCACAATAATATCCCTCATACATTGAGGAGATTAGTAAAATTGCAGAGTTTTCCCCCGCAATTTTAGATGCTTTTAAACATATAATCAGTTCTGGGTTTGAGGTTAATCTCAGCCCGGGAGGTCGAGCACCAGCAACACTGACATGAGTTGAGCAAGATTATGTTATGAAACTAAGTACAAACATACAATAGTCATCCTCTTATATTTTCATAATTTCACAAATGCAGTTCACTGAACAGAAAGACAATCCAATCCACTGTAATTATTTCCTTAAATTTGTACTACGTATTCAGTGATTCCCATGAGGCAGTGAGGCATGTTTAATGACTGTAGGGAAGTAATTAGTAGCAGGTCAAAAGTAGCAACAGCACAGGTAAATAAAACTCACCTGTCTTACCATTCTGAATGATAGAGACAAACTACTAACACATTTTCTCACACCCATTCTGATGCACGGTAAGAGACAGCACGGGTCAAACGTGTGTCTGAACTGACAACTGTTGTATGAGTATGGATATGAGGTTAAGTGAGTGTACTTTAAGAGGTAGGCGTCTCTGTGGACCTTATTAGAGATGGCCTGCCTCTCTCTCTTCTTCCCTCCCTAACTGGACAGACAGCTTTTCTATACCTCTTGTTCCACATATTTCATCTATCAGCATTTTAGCAGGATTGCACACCTTGTTTCTGTGCCTCAGTGCATCATCTCATGTGAGTTGTACATAGAAATTCTGGCTCAGCAAATGTAGTTTGTTCTTTCAGTGTTACTGTGGTATGTTAAGACATTCCCAATATTAATTGTTCCAAAAGGAAGTGCATACAGTATTTAATTTGGTAATTTAATTTGATGATGATGAAAGTACGTTCTTAATGGGATAGTTCACCCAAAAATAAAAATTATCATCAATTACTTACCCTCATGTCATTCCAAACGTAAGACCTTCGTTTATCTTCTGAACATAAATAAAGATATATTTCGATAAAATTTGTGAGTTTTCTGACCCTGCATAGACTGAATTGGTACCACGTTCAAGGCCCAGAAACGTAGTAAGGACATTGATGAAATAGACCATGTGACATCAGTTGTTCAACTGTAATTTTATAAAGCTACAAGAATACTTTTTGTGTGCAAAGAAAACTAAAATAATGACTTTATTCAACAATTCTTCTCTTCCATGTCATTCCCCAACGACATATTCAAGAGTACCATGATGCATGTGTGTGAATGGTGACTGAAAAAAAAGATGTTGAGAAGTTGTTGAATAAAGTCCTTAATTTAGTTTTCTTTGTGCCATTTCGTTGACAAAAAAATTTTGTCATAATTTTTGTAAAAAAAAAATTTTAGCAACAAAAACGAGATGATAACAAAAAAAAAACTTGCTTTGAATGACAAAAACTATGACGAAAATCTATTGACATTTTGTCAACAAATAAAAACTAGATAGAACTAGAATGTTAGGGAAGGATCTATCCGGTGGAACATAAGCTAGCATACATTTGCTACACGTCTAATAACATGTTCAAAAGTCTCAATATCTTGGAGTAAGAAAAGAGCAGACATATGGATAAATTTGACGACGCAAAAGAGAATGCAACTCGGTCCGGTTTTCTGAGCGCACACACCAAAGCAGTGCCTCTCACACAGTACATGAGTACTCTTTTGCGTCTCATGAACGGTGAAATACACACAAAATTATTTAGCATTGTCCGTTTTGACGAGTATTCACGTAAAAACACACGGTTACGTCTTGTATGAACATAAACAGTTGGGAGAATATCGGACATGTATAAGTACATTGCATCCGTCCATTCTTTTTTAAAGCGACAGCAGCCTAATTTAGTAGCTATTGTCTGTGGAATTGATGTTAATCAAGCAACAAAAGAAAGACAGAAAATTACTCACTGCTCTTGACTGAATCACTTTAGTAGCCCCAATAAAGATTAATCTAAATGTATTTATATAAATAAATTTGTCTGTCTGAAAGAATTTGATAAACAAGTTATTTGTATTTCATTAAAGAGAGGACCACGTTCTTGTTTCTTTATGAGAACTGGTTTGATTTAATTTTAATATAAAGGCATGTTGCATGTCAAAGCAGTTAAATGGCATTTTAGTCAAAAGACTATGATTAAGCCTAAATCAAAATTTGCTGTTAAAATTAACACTGCTTTGCACTCAGAAAGTATTCTCATAACTTCATAAAATTACGGTTAAAGTCTTTTAAAATTCATGTAAGGAATAAACCCAATTATTCACAATATTCTGAAAGTGAATTGTTATCCCAAGTAAATTGTAGAACATAACACTGAGTCAATGAATTGAAGTTGCATACTGGATCTTTGAAACTTGTAGCGAATTACTAAATCAGTAAGTTGAATCTTTAAATTGTATCACTGAATCAAATAGCTGAATTCATGATTTAGGTCACTGAATCAGTGAGCTGAACGAAGAGTAAGTTAAACTTGTGATTTATATCACTGGGGCATCACGTTGAACTAAAAAAAAAATCATTTAGTCAATAAGTTGAACTTCTTTTCAATTTACACAGATCATTGAGTCAGTCAGTTTAACTCAAGAACCAGAACTTTGAATCAGTGAATTAATTACTGATTGAATCAAATATATTTATTACTGGACCAATGAATCAGTGATTTGAACTGTTGAATTTTATTATTGAAGCAGTGATCTGAACTGCAGAACTGGATCATTGACTTGAGAAACAGTCAGATGGGTCACTGAGTCGATGTACTGTAAGTTGAACTTGTAAATCATTTCATTCAGGCAGTGAATTTAACTTAAGAACTGGAGACTCAGTTACAGAAACTTGGACAATAACGCATAAATCAAATAGCCTATATTTATTTTGTTTCTTGTCCCCATTTCAAGTTTGTGTGTGCGTGTGTGTGTGTGAGAAAGACTTTTCTCTTCACACAACGTTATGATTCAACGTTATGATTCATACTCTGCATACAATTACAGAACCAGAGGTTAAATTCTTGAAAACAGTTAATAATTGGTTTATGCTCTGTTTTTATCATTTGCATCCGCCAAAATGATTTTTGATTGGTATATTATGTAATTTGAGATTCATAATTGGAAATCCATGTCTATTCCGACCATTTAAATCTCCAGGACAGATCCCCTGCATAAGGAAAATGCCATTATTCTGCTCTCCAAACCCAGACATTAATAGGGAAGAACATTTTTAAATGCCTGCACTAACACAATCTGATAGGACAGACTTCCTCCGCTTCTCCTGCTCTCACCTCCTCTCCAGTGCTCCGCTTAGCCCTTCATTGATGTGACAGAAATGTATCCTCCACCCAGATTGATCTGACTTGGGCTCAAATCGGTGACATTTGCTGAGGCACGAAGCCCACTGGTAATGAAACAACTCTGACAGCAGTCACAGCTGGCTGGGTCCTGTGTGAGACGTAGAATTGCACATTAGGAAAATAACATTATCTCTTCTCTAAGCTCTTGTAGCTGTATCCCAGCATGGCAGAATACAAGCGCTGCAATGCAAGTTCTTTAATTATGTTTTAGCGTGTGAACTCTCTCGTAGAAAAGATCAGATTTTCTTACATTAAACCTCAAGATGTTCTTTGTAAAATTTTCAAATCATAATGGATAACATGATTATCATGTTTTTTTTTTTTGTTTTTTTTTTTACAAATGTGAAGTTCATGCAGCTGAAATGCTGCTGTCAATAAGCAAAAAAGATGTTAAGAACTTGAAATATATGCTTACTGATGCTCCAGAAGGAAAAATGATGCATTAAGAGCTAGGGGTGTAAACTTTTGAACAGAATGAAGTTGTGTAATTTTTTCTTATTTTGCCTAAATATCATACTTTTTTTCATTTAGTACTGAAGCTTCATTTAGTACTTCAGAAGCTACAGAAGGTACGTGCATGTCTCCCAGAAGACAAAATAAGTTAAATTTACCCTGATCTTCAAATTCAAAAAGTTTTCACTGGCTGGCTTTTAATGCATCATGTTTCCTTTTGAAGCATCAGTGAGTGTTTGAACCTTATGCAGTAGTTGCATATGAGTACCTCAGTGGTTGCAAAGATCAAAATCATACAGTCATTGTTGGAAAAGGTTCAAATACACAAAAATGCTGAAAAACCAAAGAATTTGTGAGACCTGAAGGATTTTCTGAAGAACAGCAGGCAGTTTAACGGTTCAGGACAAACAAGGGACTCACTGAACAAAAACAAACAAACAAACAAACAAACAAAAAACAGCTGTGGATCATTCAGGTAACAACACAGTATTGAGAATCAGGTGTATGAAAACTTTTAAACAGGGCCATTTTTATAAATTCAACTATTATTGTCTCTTGTGGACTGTATGTAAACACCTTTTTTTGTGAAATATCTGATTCAGGTCAGGACTAAATAAAAAATAACATGCATTTTGTATGATCCCTCTTATTTTGGTAAAATAATTAACATTTTGCAGATTCAGCCAGGTGTATGTAAACTTTTGACCTCAATTATAGATAGAAATAGATTACCTTGCAGTAATGATTACTCCACATTTTCCTCTCACATACTGGAAAAATATTGAAGAAACCGGATTACGAAATGTAAAGCTGCAGGTTCATATGTCAAAAGGGTCACACTCTTTAAACTAAGAGATGAAACTTTGACTGCTTCTTATCTCCGTAATACCTTTGTTTATAGGCTTTGTGCAGTTTTCAGTGGATTTATCTAATGTATTAGATGAAGGGAAGCTCCGCTTTGCTGTCTGAAGTGAGAAAGTCTCACCGCTGTAGAGCCTTAATTCATCTTTGTGGATTTTGCAGTGAATGTTTTATTCATGCGTCTTGGTGAGGTCCTCAGTAAAACAGTATGACTGGCCTTTAACGAGCTGCTCTAGTCAATTAATGCTGAATTCTCATACAGCCAAATGCTATACTGGGCTGACACATACTATATGCCACAACAGCAATTATGTCAACTCTTAAAAATGCAACTGAAGGAAATATTGCCTGTTATATTCTACTTATAGATATAAACTATATATATATATATATATATATATATATGTCTCTTTTTTCCTCAAGAGATACAATTGGTAAATTTTCCTTGTTTACCCATTACCATCAGTCTGTTAATGGCTAATCGCTCACCCTCACAGGCCTTCAGAATCAATGAACTCTGAGATGAGGAACTGATTTAAAGCACTAATGCTGTTTGTGGCACAGCTGCACACATCAGCAGAAGACAGTAATGACACTGAATTTGCTGTGTATTTTCATGGATCAGTTTTAAAATCACATTTAAAAGCACACAAATAGTCGGGGTGATAAATACTGTCATGAGAGATGTTCATCCCGTAACCAGTTCATTTGTATTCACTCTGTTACCTATATCATTTGCCCAGAAAGACAAATGACTTTTTCCGTGGATTAGCACAGGTCTGACAGCATTTTTGTGTCCACTGTTCAATACATTGGAGAACAAAAGATAAGGCCACACTTCAGGCTGTGCCTAACACAGAACACTGACAGTTAGTAGATATACAAGCAGAACCCTGTTAAAAACTAGCTGTGCCTGCTATTAGTGCTTCTGCTCTTCACCAGTATCCTTGAAGGAGTAGTTCACTTCCAGAACAGAAATTTACAGCTAATGTACTCACCCCTTGTCATCCAAGATGTTCATGTCTTTCTTTCTTCAGTCGTAAAGAAATTGTATTTTCTGAGGAAAACGTTTCAGGATTTCTCTTCATATAGTGGACATCGATGGTGCCCCTGAGTTTGAACTTCCAAAATGCAGTCTGAACGCAGCTTAAAATGGCTCTAAACGATCCCAGCCAAGAAAGAAGGGTCTTATCTAGCAAAACAATCGGTTATTTTCTACAAAATTACAATTTACATACTTTTTAATCTCAAACAATCATCTTGTCTAGGTCTGCATGAACTCTCTGCGTTTTTTCTGGTTCAATACAGTTAGGGTATGTCGAAAAACTCCCATCTCATGTTCTCCTCCAACTTCAAAATCATCCTACATCGCAGTTTTACCTTTTTTTTGTAAAGGGCATTTGACCTTCTTTGCATGCTCACTTTGTAAGCACTGGGTCGATACTTCTGCAGCGATTTAGGATGATTTTGAAGTTGGAAGAGAAAATGAGATGGGAGTTTTTCGACATACCCTAACTGTCTTGAACCGGAAGTTCACGAAGACCTAGACAAGATGAGCGTTTGAGGTTAAAAAGTATATAGATTGTAATTTTGTTTTAGAAAATAACATTGTTTCGCTAAATAAAACCCTTATTCCTTGGCTGGGATCGTTTAGAGCCCTTTGAAACTGCATTTTGGAAGTTCAAAGTCAGGGGCACCATAGAAGTCCATTATATGAAGAGGAATCCTGAAATGTTTTCCTCAAAAAACATAATTTCTTTACGAAAGACATGAACATCTTTGATGACAAGGGGGTGAGTACATTATCTGTAAATTTTTGTTCTAGAAGTTAACTTCTCCTTTAACTTATTGGGCCAGTGATACCATAAATTACTGAGGAAAAACTTTGCTGTTTTAAGGATATGTGACACAATCAGATCAGATATTGACTGTAAAATGTTTGGTAGCTTCAGCAGCTCATTTCTTATCTGTCTTTTGACTTTATTTATAAGTGCTAGAATAAATGACTCAATATTGATTGTTTTTCTATCCATAACTTTTAAAAAGTTCCAATATCTGCCACATTCTCAAACTTGCTGACTTAGAGAGCAACCAGTCTTCTAATAGCAAATTACTGTATTGCAGATAGCTTGCTGCCTTGGAGAACTTTGGAGCACTATACTCATAATTGAGGCCGGATATATGTAGATAATGAGACCTGAGATGTGTCTGAGGATACTTGTGTTTATTCATATTTATATTTACTATTTTAAAAAATGGATTATGGCATTGCTAACCATACTGTTGTGCTGGCAGAAGGTAGAGTAGGCGAAAAACTCCATCTTATTTTGTCCTCCAACTACAAAAGTCTCCGACATAGTTGTTTTACATTGTTTTGTAAAGGGCGTTTGACTTTCTTTGCACGTTCGCTTTTTAAACACTGTCGCCTACATCATATGTAACCTTTCCAACGTGACTATGTAAGTTTTGTAAAAAATGTATTTAGTCAAAGAAAATGATGTTAACTATATGCATTTTTTGCATACTCTTATGTCGCTCATCATTTTGCAGACCTCATTTAGCCATTTTCAAAACAAGTGCACCTAATGATACTATGAAATGTCACAGCAATGCAGAATATGATGATAATGGTCCAGGCACATACTGGCTTTTCCACACATCTTCTGTGGGGTGACCTTAGAAGAAAGCTGTCCTGTTTTGAATTGCTAAACACAGCCATGAGAAACCCTGGTGCTGCTTTAGAAGAAATGAAAGTGGCTTGTGGGAAAGTACAGTGTAGAAAATAGAGAGCATGTTTATATCATGACATTTCCCCTCCACCTGTCAGTCATCTATGTGCTCATGCGGTGGGTCATAGATGCCCGGGTAAACCAAACATGTCACCTCTGATTGGATAAAATACACTGGGAGCAGTCAGAGCCTGACAGAAAGTGTAAGCATATGCTGTGATAAACTGAATAAGAACAGCCAGAGAGTATAAAAAAACATGATATTTTTATTCTGTTTCAGGCAAGTCATTTGCATCAACAGGCTGAAAAGTATTTGGTTTGGGATCTGGTCAAAAATAATGAGCCTCATCAGATGAATAAATTGTTCTGGTGTATTTGTGTGTGTGTGTGTTGTAAATCTCAAATTTTTTCAACTGACTCATTTAAACAAACCTGTTCGTGAGAATCATTTGTTCACAAATCAGACATCACAGCTCACGCAGCTGTAAACACTGGCACGCATTCGCAAAACTCACAACACATATGTCAGGCCTCTGCCGTTCTGCAAATGCATGACCGCGTGTGAGGTTTTGCTTAGTTGAGGGTCAGTTTAATCTGACCCAGGATCAGATGATCCAGATTAGAGCAGTAAAGCTGCATGTCGCCTAATGCACATCCTGAACTGCCGCTGCATCAGGACCATATGTAATCACACCATCTCTTTTCTGCTCCATGTCACACTAGTATACCCCTGAGCATAAATCGCAGAGATTTATGGTGTCAAGAACAGATTTTGAAAAGATATTGATATACATTGTTCTCCCTGAATTAATGTCATGGGGTGTATTCATTGAGTGTCATTAGTCATTGTCAAAGCCTCAAGATTTTCATTGTATTTTATTGCACTTCTAAAATGTCTGTTTTTAGGGTTAGATTATTATATTCTCCTCTTCTGTTTTTGTATTTATTTTTGCTCTTTTGTTTTATTTACAAGCATTATCCTCATAACGTCTGTTGTCCACTTGCTCTAAGCATCATTCATGCTTGTCTTGTTTGTGGTTAATTAAGTAGAGGATGCACTGCTCTGCTTTTATGTCTGCTGAACAAATGCAATTAAATACTCATACTGGGAACTTTATTTATATTTATGTCTCCTCGTCTGCCATTAGAATGTCTGGGCATGTGACGTTATTCTCATATTCAGTTCTATTTATCACTTCATTCAATCTCTGTATGTCTTGTCTGTATTCAGCAATTTAGATTTTTTTTTTTGTTATATATATGCTATAGTTAGTTCTGTCTGGTTTGTGTGCTGTGGTGAAGGTTTTTTATTGACTCCTTCTGGGTTACATTGTTATACCGTTGCGTAGGTAGCGACACGTCTTTTTAAATAAGTGACTGACTCATCTATTCAACCAGTTCGTTCAAACAGTGATTCATTCAGAAACCTAAAGAGTGATTGTTTTTATGAGTGAGTCACTAAATCATTAATTCAACTGATTTGTTCATGAAACACTAATTCATTCAGGAACACCTGGATCTCTTTTCTTTGGTGGAGCAAGTTTAAACACATTAAAGGCATGTTTACACCACAGATGATAACTGTAACATTAAGTATAAAATTTTAATACTTGTTCTAATTCTAAGAATAGAGGAGTCCACACCACAACTATAATGATAACACAGGGGAACCATATTGGTGGAATCACTTTCAGAACATTTTTTTTCAAGTGCTAAATGATAAAAACATCCAATCAGAATCCATCCGAGAGTGACAGATTGAATAACTGCAGTGTGTGCTTTCAATATACAGCTATAGTTATCGTTCTGTATGTGAACAGGCCTTAACTGCCTGTTTCTAAGAACTGTTATAAAACTATGGATGTCAAATCGATTAATCATGATTAATTGCATCCAAAATAAAAGTTTGTGTTTACATTATATATGTGTGTGTGTACTGTGTATATTTATGTGTATATAAATTAGGGCTGTCACGATTCCTCGATTCAGTTTGACTGCTCAATTTTAGAAAATCCTCGATTGCGATTTGCCTGTGTCGAGTAACCAGCAAAATACAGGAAGTGGTGCATTCCACAGACAAGAATCCATGAAACACATTATTATACTGTTTTCTAAGGATGCAAGATGTATTAACCCCATTTAAAAATCATAATAAAACAAAATGTTATTGTGAGTACACAAACGCTACAATTCAATAAAAAAATATCTGATAAATATACACGCTTTAATTATTTGAGTCCGTACATGCTTGTGCGTCTCAGAGTGGCTCCATTTACAGTAAATGCTGCTCCTCACAAACTGTTTTTATTTACATATGTGAAGCATCTCGGTCTTCATCTATATTGTTCATCTGGGAACGCAGCTTTCGCTATTTCATCAAACACATGAGAATACATCAGTATCTTTCTCAGTATGCTAACTGTTCATCACGATTTCAAACTAAAAGCTCAAACCCTCACTCTGAGTTTACATTTTTATGTCTATATATTCAAGAAATTACAGTCGCTGTAGCATTTCTGTCGTAAAGAAAAATGGCCAAATATTAAAGATTAAGACTTTTACGACTTGCTTTTAATACTTTATGTGAACCAATAGTTGTTGCCTCATTGCTATTATATGTGTATTAAGTCATTTTAAAGGCTGTTGCTTAGGTCTATTTTATTACCTCAAAAAATGTATTATAGTTATCTGGTTAATCGATTAATCGTCAGAATAATTAACCAATTACTCGATTACCAAAATAATTGTTAGTGACAGCCCTAATATAAATATACACCCATACATGTACACAAACTTTTATTTTAGATGTGATTAATCACGATTAATCAGTTTTACACCCCTAACAAATACAATATTACACTCCATATTATTACATATAATTAAATAAAATTAATTACATAAAATTAAGTGATTTATAGTGGATTTTTTAGTGAATTCTATTAGAATTTCATGTTATTTATCTTCAAAAAAAAGTAGCTTCGATATTAAACAACATATTCATGATATGGTGTATACACAGTATATACACAAAGTGTATGTATGCATGTGTGTGACTTTGCGTGTGCTGAGTTTCCTCAGCTGCTCATTAAATTTTCATTTTGAGCAACTGGAAGCCTTTTATTGCAGTGATCTATAATGTTTCAACTGCAAAACTGTTTGTTTTCTCTGTGTGCCTGTTTTATGATCCAGAGCAGGATTTCTCTTCAGTAGAAGCTTCTGGAAAGTCACACAAATAAGCAAAGTGTCAGTTCTGCTTCAAATGGACACTGATGGCTCTAAACCAACACGATGCTTTCCTCTGCTAGCAGTTGCTCATTAATTTCAACATCAGAATCTCTCTTCTGTCTTGGTCTTCTTTTATCTCTGTCCCTCCGTCTGTCTCTCACTTCCTGAATGGACGGGTTGTTCTGTTGTTTTAAAGCAAGGGGCAAACTTGCTAGAGCTGTCAGAACAGTGGGAACACACACTGTGCCATAAATGTTCTTTTAAAACTCAACTCTGTCTGAACGTTTTTTTCCATGGAGCTTTTCCTGCATTAAAACACCAGCTATTTTTTTTCTCATAAGGCCTTGAGTGATGGCACTGGCACATAAAGTCCAGCTCTCAACATAATGGCATGTGTTAATGACATGCCACATGGGAAATCCGAAGCTTAACATGCTGATTAATCTTTTAACAGAGGTGGGTAAAAGGGGTTATTAAGAGAACACCCATTTTAAGGATCTTCGCGAAGTATTAATCATTTTTACACTTATCTAACGGCCTGTTTCCAAAGCAGGAGGTATGTAAAGATAATGAAATCCTTATCGCAGGTCATGAGATTACTTTAAACCCATTATCCTCTCCGCGCTCTGACTTCAGTCTTAATATGGAACAGTATAACATCTGCTGGCTTTTATCGTGGAATGAAACCCTCATTCTGACAGGTTTACTTGACTGTAAGTGAAGAGTTGGGGTATCAGCACTCATAATATCAGTTCATATTATGGAGTGTCTATTTACTCTGTTTACCTTGTTGGCAGAGGCTATTTATACTAATTCCGGAGCCGTTGGCGGTAAAGCATGTAGTGGTCACTTTTTGACGCGGTTGACCCGAGTTTGAATCCGCCTTTTGCCGAACTCGTCCTTCTCCCTTTTCACATCACATATCAGATCGCGATTAATCATATCTGAATCATAAACTTTGTATATTTATTATGCATATATAAATATAGAAACTACACACATACGTCCATATATATATATGGATGTATATATACATATGGCTGAATAAAAAAAACTGTATGTATATGTGTGTATTTATTTTTATATTATACTCACCACTACCCTTAACTCCACTTCACAACAATTCAAAAATTACAAGAAGCACCATAAAAGCTATTTGTAGTCATGCGATGGCTTTAACTGGGGCATTTTACTGAAATTTGATTGCTTACGGTTACACTGCTTCAGAAGACACTGTGATAATAACTTGCATGGTGTTTGCTTCTGTAACATGGTTAGAGGCTATCTGCAAACTTCAGCTTTATATGAGGAAGAAAACAAAATTGAAGTTGTTATTCACTGAAAGTCATCCCCTCTGTCATGGCTCTTAAATTTCATTCAGAAAGATACATTTAAACTTGCCATGTCGCATTGCGTATTGCATTTCACAGCATTGACGTCAATCTAGCGCAACTCGTCTCGAGGTGACAAGTTCAGTTTTTGTGGTGCAGGATAAAAGTGGGAAGAGAAGTCTCTACAGTTTAAGTGAACATAAACACTAAACGGATGAAATGACAGTCTTCAGATGTGCAGTTTGATTTCCGAGCACAGAGTGATGGTGTTGCTTAGAGACAGGAGTCCTGTACTGCTTCTAATCAGGGTATGATTCCCACTGTGCTTTCCTGTCAAGTCTCGACTCCCGTGGTGACGCTGTGCCATTCTGTATGATCTCCCCCACTGGCACAACAAGAGTGTGATGGGTGGGCAACTTCAGCTCGGACATTTCAGACACCTCTCTGTGGGTACACAGCGACCTCCCATTGTGTAAGGAAACTCTCCTCTACCACCCTTGACAATTCGGTTTTATACTAAAAAACATTGTTTTTGTTTCTTTTTTGAATAGCTCTTTACATAGTTAGACATTCCTCTATTAGTGCACTTTATTACACGTTGACAGCTGTCCCATTATACTGTCAAACGTGGAAGACTTTCAGACTTTCCGAAACTGTCTTCTCTATACATACCCTTTTTTGATGGATTTTAACTTGTCACATCAATTTTTGTGCTTTGGTTTTTCACCCTAAATTAAAAAATGTTGTCATTGTTCACTCCATTGTTCTTTTATTTTATTCTCTTAAGCAAAACAAAAAATCAGTATTTAGAAGTGTTTGTCAACAAGTCAGTAATGCTCCAAAAATGACTAAAAAGCACCTTAAAAGTCATCCATACGACTTGTGTACTACATCTTTAGGACTAAACAGCTACGTCTAAAATCTGGCTTTTTTTTAACAAGTGATTACTTAGTAAACCGTTAATCTGGACATACTGCATATGTTATATTAATCGTTTGACCAACCAGCATCAGTTGTATCTTATCCTTTCCCATGGACTCATGCGACATTGAAGTGTTCTTTGGATGCAACTTCAAAATATCACCTGAAAATAGTAGGTCTTCCTGGTAATTTTTATTTCATTGCATCAGTTTTTAAGTCATGTGGATATGGATTAACATGAGAGTAAGTAAATTCGTGTAGATTGTTTAAATGCAAAGTTTGGTCATGAAACTCTAAATGGCACAGGGTGATGGGTTGTTAACGCAAACTGATGATTTTCACAGTGTTAAACAACTTGGCACAAGCTGATTGCTTCATGCTGCATACGCAGCCAATGAGCTTGCTGCTTCACATTTAAATGGCTGGTTAGCATTCACTAGAGCATTTCGCAGTGCGCTGTCAGAGTTCCTCTGAAACCCTTCACCACCCCAGCTCCACCTGTTTAGATCTGCTATGGGTTATTATATATGCTATTTATGCAGCAGCAGTATGTCTTAAATACTCACCGCACTGTACCGTTGTATGTGCAGTGGCATGTGAAAGTTTGGGAACCCCTTGCAGAATTTGAAAATGTGAATAATTTTAACAAAATATGAGAGATCATACGAAAATGCATGTTATTTTTTATTTAGTACTGTCCTGAGTAAGATACTTTGTGTAACAGATGTTTACTTATAGTCCACAAGACAAAATAAAATAGTTGAAATTATTAAAATAACCTCCTTCAAATGTTTGGGAACCCCTGGTTCTTAATACTGTGTGTGGTTACCTGGATGATTTTTTTGTTTTGTGATGGTTGGACATGAAACACAACTATTAAAAAAGGTTCAAACATTCACCGATGTTCCAGAAGGAAACACGGTGCGTTCAGGGTGAATTGTACTTAATTTGTCTTCCGGGAAACATGCAAGTATCTTCTGTTGCTTCTGAAGGGCAGTACTAAATGAAAAGAAGTGAAAAGAATTTCAACAAAATAAGGAAAATTAGGACGTCTTCATCCTGTTCAAAAGTTTTCACCCCCGGTTCTTTAATGCATCGTGTTTCCTTTTGGAGCATCAGTGAATGTTTGAACCTTTTTCTATAGTTGTGTTTGAGTCAGTTGCACTCAGTGCTAAAATATGGATCTCAAAACGATACAGTCACTCCTGGAAAGGGTTAAAATATGCAAAAGATGCTAGAAAACTGAAGAATCTGCAGGACCTGGAGGATTTCTTTGAAATCTGTTCAGAACAAACAAAGGATTCATGAACAACCATCACAAAAGGAAAAAAAAAAAAAACCGTCATAGATCATCCAGGTAACCACACACAGTAATAAGAACCAAGGGGTCCCAAACTTTTGAAGGGGGTTATTTTAATCATTTCAGCTATTTTTATATGTAAACATCTTGCATCTAAAATATCTTACTCAGAACAGTGCTAAATAAAAAATAACATGCATTTTGTATTATCTCTGTTATTTTGTTAAAATTATTCATATTTTCACAGCTCATGCAAGGGGTTCCCAAACTTTTGCACGCCACTATGGCATGTACTTGCTTAGCAGGAGCAACAGTAATAACCAACAGCAGGACCGTAGCAGATCTATTTCATCAAGACCAAATATGTTAACATTGTCATATCCATTAAAATCTTCCAAGAGTTGTCATGATAGAAATGTATATTGTTTGACATGAACTAACACCTCTAGCCCTGAGCTACTCTCAGAAATTTATGGTGTTAAGATCAATTTAAAATAACAGTTATCACACTCTAATCATGTCTCTGTCAACAAGACATCTCTGTCTCTTAGTTTGATGGGGTTTTGTTTAATGATGGCTTTACTTCACAAATAATCCTTGAGCAACATCCACACTTTGTCCTGTTGTCTTGAGTTTGCTGACATATAGTGAGAGTTAATTTCTATGGAATACACTTACTTATGCTTTTAGCAGTCTTGAATAAAAAAATTGTAAAGCCAGAGTGAACAGGCATATTTTGGGTCTTTATAATACATGTGTCTGTATTGCACATATTGCATTTGCTCTAATTAAAATGGTAACACAACAACAAGGCCTAATAAATGTAAACGTTTTTCCAGAATATAATTACACATATAATATAATGATTAGCATTGCTCAGTACACAACACTCTAATATTAACACTGTAATGTGACTTCTAATTACATCAGATTACATACATTTAAAAAAAAGCATAAAGAAATAACATTTGAAATATAATAATGTAGATGGATAGGCTATAAGCACATTTTTGAAAGCAAACATCTTTGATTATATAATTACTAGTGAACCAGCTTGTTTTTATTTCTTTTGTCAAATATGAAATATGTTTTATGAAAATGTCATATCACACACTGATTATTATATTATCTTCAGGTATTTAATCACGTTTGTGCTAAATCAAGCAAAGTATAGAGTAGATAGGCTATCATTGTGTTATCCTGCCTGCAGTAAGACCACATGAGCCCAGTGTGATATTTAATAAGGCTGTTTTTCAACACACTGGCCATTTTTCAGGGCATGAACACTGTCAGCTGGCAACAGTTTGTGATTAGTTTTGCCTTATACTGAATCAATCTTACACCCACAATCCATACTGGAGTCCAAAGAGAACTTCTCAATCTAATTTAGCGCCATTTGGATCTCTGGTTTCAGGCTTTGTTTACACAGACAACAAACTGCACCCACAAAATGACCAGAAACGGTTACTGATTTCCAACCATTCTGTTCGTAGTACTGAATTTCAGTGACTTTATCTGCAGTTTCTGATATGCCAGTAAGTGGTATCAGGTGACTGTCTTGTTTCTGCAATGTGGAAAACACAGATGGAATAGCAGAATCCAGTCACAAAAATGGAATTTACTGTATAACACGGAATGTCGTGGAATTTTCCAAAGTTCGGACGAATAGATCAAAAGTGGGTTAGTACAGCTACATCAAAATGCAACATGGACTAGTGTGGAGGAATATTAGGCCGGAAAAATACAAACTAAATATGAATGTTGCATGTTCTGCATGTTTCTGTGTAAATGAATGGCGCAGATGTGTGGTTTTGTTTACTACATGACTACATGACTCTATGACTCTACCTCTTCAACTTTTCCTTCGACTTCTACTTCGACTTTTTCTATGACTTCTGCCTCTTCAACTTTTTCTTTGACTTCTATTCCTTGAACTTTCTCTATGACTTCTGCCTCTTCAACTTTTTCTTTGACTTCTATTCCTTGAACTTTCTCTATGGCTTCTGCCTCTTCCACTTTTTGTATGACTTCTGCCTCTTCAACTTTTTTATGAATTCTGCCTCTTCAACTTTTTTCTTGACTTCTACTTCTTTGTCTTTCTCTATGGCTTCTGCCTCTTCAACTTTTTCTTTGACTTCTACTTCTTTGACTTTTTTTAATGGCTTCTGCCTCTTCAGCTTTTTCTTCGACTTCTACTACTTCAACTTTTTCTATGGCTTCTGCCTCTTCGACTTTTTCTTCAACTTCTTCTATGGCTTCTGCCTTTTTTTTATTTACTAGAAACATGTAAATACACAACACAAAAACAAAAAAAAAATTGTAAATAAATTAAATAATATATATATATATATATATATATATATATTTTTTTTTTTTAATCAAATAAATTAAATTGGAGATGCTATTGATTATTACCATTTGATTTAACTATTAAAATGGAATCCAGAAATTAATTCCATTAATGGAAAACAGAATTTTGTAAAAATAAAACTGAATTTGAGAAAAAAGAATATATTTTTATTTTCCTAAACTTCTAATAAATTGCTGTTAAATAGTGTTTTTAAAGGTTCCGTAATTTTAATTAATTAGACATGCCTTTTGATTAATAACATTTAAATTTAACCATTAAAACAGAGTCTAGAAAAATGAAAGTAGAAAAAAACGAAATGCAGAAAAATTAAAATGAAAATATGGAATTGGGGAAAAAAAAAACTAAACTGATTTTATCACTTACCTTGGTATTAATGTAACTGTTGTATACAAGAAATGTCACACTTCAAGTCGTATATTTGGTCTGAAACTCAGCACTCTCGTTCATGTGATATTGCAGCTGCTGGGCTACAGTTCACATACAAACACTCTATTTCAAAATGGTATAAGTAAGGGATAATCAACGGATTTTAAATGCACAACGTGGGGGCAAAGAACCACCCGATGCGAAGTGCATTTAAAATCCTTTAATGCACAGCAAGCTGTTGAATATCCCACTTATTCCATGGTCATTTGCCAAGTTATAGACAAGTTAACATTGCTCTTTGAAGTACAATATTTGACTGAACGGGTAAAAATTACGGTTATTTTTGTTAGTTACGTTACATCTCTAGCATTCTGCCCGCTTCAAATCAGACACAGAAATGAAATAGTTCAGTAAGATCACATTTGTTTGAATGAATTATAGCATTTGTTTCCAAGTTTCTGAAAGTTTCTTTCAAACTGAGAGTGCTGTACTAAGATCAGGTGTTCAACTACACATATTCTAGTGTAAAAAAAGTTCCTTGACTACTGATGATGAGTTTAGAGATATCAGGTATGATTTACTTTTTTCACTTGTTGAACAGAATTCAGAAAACTGTTTTCAGAAACTACACAAAGTCTGTTCACATCTCTGTGGTTAGACCAGGGTGTTCAGTAGTTTGTATTTGACCTTCATTATGTATATTTTGATTATACTGTGTTGTAAATAAAATACAA
Source organism: Labeo catla (assembly GCA_012976165.1). Lineage (NCBI taxonomy): Eukaryota > Metazoa > Chordata > Actinopteri > Cypriniformes > Cyprinidae > Labeo > Labeo catla. The sequence goes on along the minus strand of VONZ01000020.1, from coordinate 1,480,148 downwards.
ATAATCTAAAACTCCATTCTTTGAATCTCTCATTGTTTCTTACCTGACAGTCACAGTCTCATTGATGGGCCATTAGGGAGGGCTCTTTGTCTCTCAGGTGTGAATTGCTAAATATTCATGGGTCATTACCACTCCTTCGCATATTCCCTTTCGATCACAAAACATGTCTTAGAAAATTTACATCAATATATTGTTTTCTCTGAACGAGTGAACGAGATGATTTTCACATCGTTTTGTTGAAAAAACTCTAGCCTACCACATCCAGTTCTCAAAAGTCTTGTGAACAAATGTTCTGAATGTGTTTCATGGCCTTATTTCAGTGACTTAAAACATTTAGTTTTTCACTAACCACGCATAAACGTTGTTTTCTCAAAAACACAAACATGTACATTCATGTTGCTTACATATTATTGTAGCCCAGTTTGTGCTGATTACAGTGTAGCCAGACTTTAGCCATGAATATGTTTTTAAGATACTGAAAAAAGCACAAATGTCAGAGCATGTCAAAACTTCTCCAGGGCCCCAAAACACCCTCAGACCCCAGAGGGTTAATTATCGATCAAGAGAGATGACAGTTGTGTGTGCATTACCTGCCTGCCGTGCACCTGCACGTCTCTCTCTATAAACAGTTAATTACTTCAAAAAGCAATTTTACCACCTCGCTGCTGAGTAATGTAATGTAGTGATTTAGTATCTAGGCTATTTTACTAATAAAAATCATGGGGAAGCATTGACAACAACTCTGTGTGTGCGCAGCGCTTTCTGTGATCTTTGACCTCTCTCTCTCTCTCAATGTGCGTGTGTGTTTGTGTGCGAGTGATGTGTGTTGGTTAGTGTACATCAATTAAAGCAGCGCATTAATATAGAATGGTGATTAAACTGACTTACCTGAGCATTAAACAGTTTTACTACATACCTGCCAGCCAATCAGAATCCAGTACTCAGACAGACCATGGAATAACAAATTATATTTACAGTCAATGTATCTTTTTATTTAAGAAACTTAGGTTCAGCACCCCACCAACAACTTGGTGCACTATAGTGATCTGAGACTTCCAGTCATAAAATCAGTATAAAATCACTACCAGTGTGAGCAGTGCTTTAGTGAGAGCTTTGAAATGTGAGCATCTGTTTAACGTGTGTGCAAAATCAGTTTCATTACAAAATATTGCACCAGAGCTATTTCACAAACATCAGTGCAAAATACCGTCTGCCCTAGAACCGCACTAGATTTCTAAAACACCAACAACCCTGTGATCCTCTCTCCGACTAGCTCTGTGTAGTTTTCTTTTATGTTTGATATTTTATTTCTGACTTTGATCTCTGCTAAGGAACGTAAGGTCACGTCACCCCTTGTTTACAAAGCTACTTGCCAACTAGCTCCCTCTCTCTCTCCCTTTAATGAACGGCAAATGTGTTCAAAGATTATGCCTGCCTGAATTTGCCCAATTAGGACTGAGTTTGATTTATAACCCTGTCGCTATGGAAAGGTGGGAGACATTTTACACGCACCGCTGACGTCGGGATAATGCGACAATGTAGTCCCAATTACCCGTACACACCATTTACAGACCACTTCCCCCATTGATGTACTTCCGTCATCTTCTCATTTGCATAAAGCCAACGATGAATTTAATACGCACAAAAATACTCTCTCATTACACTCAATCAGAGCCATAATTATGTTTTCCGCATTACCATCAGTTCCGAATGTCACTTAAAAATAACCTGACAAATTCTTCATCACTCTCTAAACGTCTCATTGCACCTGGACTGTCTTTTAAACGTGAGGAGGTGCGATCAAAGCCAATGAATGCTGTGAATTGATAGAGGCTATTAATAGCCAGCAGAGATAATATGTCTGCCGTGGTCTGTGGTAAATGTATAAACGCTTCCATTGTTTGTGTTGCTGTGCTCAGAGAAGTGGAAGAAACAGGAGGACGCTCCACTGCTCCGCCACAACAACTGTATATTCCTCCAAACGCACTACCCTGAGGGTGATGTCATCGCATTCGTTGCTTTCCCTGCTCCCAATTCACTACTTTGTCATGTACACAAATGCAGCCATTTTGTTGTTGGAAGGTTACAGTGTTATTTTAGTATTACTTATATATTAAGTGTTTAATATTTTGAGAAAGCCTTTATTTTTATTATTTTTTATTTAATTTAGCTTTCTTTTTATATTAGTTTTAGTCATTTTAAAGGAAACATTGGGTGTTTCACTTTTCAGTGCTCTGTGACCATTTCAGTCGCATTTGTGACTGAAAACTACTGCGTGCGACTATGAAAAAATATGTAGGAGCACCAGTTTGACTGACCCGATCAGCATATTTGTGTTTGCGCTGAGGGGAGCTTCAAAGGTTTCTGTGTGTTTTTTGCAACATTGAGTAATGTATCACAAACATATCTCATGAATCTTTTCATAAGCAAAGTGTAGAGAGAGTGTAAATAAGAGATTCATTGTGCAGTGTAGAGAGCTTCGCTGATTATAACGGAACTTTGTGAGATTGCGATGACTAAGATAACAGCTTTAAATGATTTTTAAGGGAATTTGTAAATGAGATATTGATTTAATACAACAGTTAAACAAACAAAAAGTTAATATAAAGTGACTTACGTTGTCTAAATATAACACTATTACCGGATTTTGCTCAATTTTGTCATCAAAAATAGTTTGAAACAAGTCACAACTGAGCCGCTGCGCATCTCCATTCAAACACAGCGGTGTTTCGTTTATGAATAAACGTGCATTTTAAAATGAATCTAGTGAGTCAATGATTCATTTTCCCATTCATAAGACAGTCACTTGCTTTATTCCTCAATGAATCAGCCATTCGAACGAATGAAATGAATGAATGATTCAGTAAATAAATCAGTGACTTGCCGCTACCTACTGGCAGATGTGATTTCATTTTTATAGTACCTTTTCAGTTATATAAATCATTTAATATTTCTATATTCAAAATGTTATATTTAAGACATTAATCTTACCATGAATTTATGAATTTGATTGCACTAATGCCACCTCTGAGCCTCATTAAACATAAAAATACACCTACAAGCCACTTTTGTGTTCTTCTGTGCCACCTACAAATTGATTTTGTTAATACGGTTTTAATTTGATTAGTAACTTATTCTAATTCCACTTGTTCTTATTCTCTTGTTTTAATTAGAAATTTTAAAAAGCTTATAAAATAGATTTAAAAAAAAAAAAAATTGACAAAAAAAAAAAGATTACATACTTTTAATAAAATTAGAAAAATGCCATTACAAAGGTAAAAACTAAATTCCTCTGTAAATCACTTGAAGGATTAAAATATCACTTCGTAATGGGAAGGCAATTTTTTGATCAGATTTTTTTGATTATTGATTAGAAGGTGCTCCTGAAATTTTGACTGTGCTCCTAAATTTTTTAAGTTAGGAGCACAAGTGCTCCTAAAAAGAAAAGTAAGTGTAGAGCCCTGCTGCATATAAATTTGTCTTAGCAGTGTGTGGACACAACCACCCTATAATGATAAAAATCCACTCACACAAAAAAAAGCTAAGCAGTCTCAATTAAAAAGCTGTTTTTAATTTCTTTCATTTTGCTCAAGCCATGCCCACGACTGCTGACGGACTGTCCTGAATTAGCATATTAGCATATATAATGCAGGTGTTTTGTAGTTGGATGTAAAAGTAAACATAAGAGTCTTCAATTTTCCCTGACTGAAAACTGAGGACCCTGTGGATTAATTTTGTTTTTGATGGTAATGTGCCACCAAATACACAAAAAACAGAAGAGAGGGGCGGAGTTAGCAGTAGCTCATTGTCTTTTAAAGAGACATGCACCGAAACACGTCGCCGTGAACAGAGCTGTTTTTGACAAGGTAAAAAGGATGTTGTTTTACACGACCATTAAGGAATTTTAACCGAAGTATGTTACAGACATTTCATGAAGACCCTAACGAATCATACCAACTAGGGGAAAATGGGAATCTGACACAGATATAGAAATTGATGTTTGCAGTCACAAAATCAGATGTTTAAGATGCATGTTACTACTAAGTGTAAATGGCAGTCTGTCCTGGTTGACAGCATATGACTGGATCACAAGTGATTGATCTTTAATACCAGGTGTGTGTGTGTGTGTGTGTCTGTGTGTGTGTGTGTGTGTGTGTGCAGTGACAGAGTTGACAGGCAGATCCATCACTGGTTGTGGTGCTGGGAAAAACAACACTGTGAAATTACACTGTTTACTGTGGCAGAAATAAAGACTTCTTCCTCCTAACCACACAAAATATAATTTAGTAACTGTCACCGCACTCCATCCCTCAACCAACAGAGTGAGAGGACACACATACACACACATAAGTCCTGACAAAAACAATGCTTATAGCAGCTTGTTCGTGTCAAAAAAAAAAAAAAGATTATGCTGTACTTCTCTGAGGATTTGACAGCTTTTGTCATTTGTCACAATGTATACTCAGTAAAGGTTGATGTTCAGGTTATGTCTTTAACCTTTATTTGTTTCTTATATGCCATAGCAGATTATGAGATTTGGCAACCTGAAATTTTATCTACATGTTCGATTAAGGATGTTTCCCCAGATGTTCTCCCAAAAGAGTTGAAAAATTTGCTAACATTTCTATTGTTACAGAGAAATTTGATGTATTTCAGAGTCAATCAGGGTGTTCAAAGGGGGAAAACTTAGGCAAGTCCTGAGTTTTGTAAATTGATTGTGAAAAATATGACAAACCAAAATAAAACCAGGTTGCTGGAGGAGAAAGTCAAGTCAGTTGTATTTGTACAGTATAGTGCTTTTCATAATTCATGTCATTTCAAAACAGTTTTACAGAAAATAGTGCCTTACAAATCCCACTGTGTGAGCAAGAAAAATAAACACTGCAGTTTTAAAGTTTTGAGTCTGTACAATGCTTATGGTGTACTTGCACTACCAGTCAAAAGTTTTTGAACAGTAGGATTTTTAATGTTTTATAAAGAAGTCTCTTCTGCTCACCAAGCCTGCATTTATTTGATCCAAAGTACAGCAAAAACAGTACAATTTTGAAATTTTTTTTAACTGTTTTCTATTTGAATATATTTTAAAATGTATTTATTCCTGTGATTTCAAATTTGATTTTTTAGCATCATTACTCCAGATCCTTCAGAAATCAATCTAATATTCTGATTTGCTGCTCAAAAAAAAAAAAACATTTATGATGTTGAAAACAGCTGAGTAGAATTTTTTTCAGGTTTCTTTGATGAATAGAAAGTTCAGAATCATTTATCCGCAATGGAAATCTTTTGTAAAATTATATATGTTTTTATCATCACTTTTGATCAATTTAAAGCATCCTTGCTAAATAAAAGTATTAATTTCTATAATTTCTCTTCCATTTTAAATTTTGATAATAATAATAATAAATGTTTCTTGAACAGCAGATCAGCATATTAGAATGATTTCTGAAGGATCATGCGACTATGAAGACTGGAGTAATGATGCTGAAAATGTAGATTTGATCATAGAAATAAATTACATTTTAAAATATATTCAAATAGAAAGCAGTTATTTTAAACAGTAAAAATATTTCACAATATTACTGCTTTTGCTGTATTTTGGATCAAATAAATGCAGGCTTGGCAAGCAGAAGAATCTTCTTTTTAAAAAAACATTAAAAATCTTACTGTTCAAAAACTTAAGTGGCGTTTTTTACATTGTACTTATATATAAAAAAATACCTGCATATATTTACACTTGTAATTAATTTCTGTAATTACATGATAGTTACATGGTTAACCCATCCCTTAACCCACCCTAAAACCTACCCATACCACCAAACCTGCCCCTAACCTTACCCGTATCCCACCTCAATGGGAGCAGAAGTGACATGCAGTACAATATGAAAATAAGTGCACTGTACTTATTTTTTAAGTACATAGTACTTAAGACCACCTAATATAAAGTGGGACTGATTTTTTTATTTTATTTTTCAAGTCTTGTATGCTCACCAAAGCTGCCTTTATTTTATCTAATATACAGTAAAGACTAATATTGTGAAATATTATTACCATTTAAAACAGCTGTTTTGTCTTTTAATATATTTTAAGATTTATTTTATTCCTGTGATGACAAAGCTAAATTTGCAGTCACTCCAGAAATCGTTTTAATATACTGATTTCATGCTCTAGAAACGTGGTTATTATCAGTGTTGAAAAAAGTTGTGCTGCTTAGCATGATTATAAAATATTTTTATTTTTGATTAACCTGAAGTTTAAAAGAGCAGCATTTGTACATTGTCCATAAAGTTTGATATTGATTTTCAGTCAGCGTTAAATAAATCCATTTGTAAACAGCATTCAGTTTTCACTCCCATCAATGTTGAGTTACTTAATCAACTTGTTTGAATTCTTGTTGGCCATTGATTTCACTTTCATCTTGTTTTGCTGATGATTAAATAGACCTGAATGCTATTTAAAGTTACATAGATTTTACAGAATCACCCTTAGTGCATCTACTGCATGTAAAAACACTATATATAGTATTTTATTATGTGACTATTTTAGAACATTTTGTTAATATATAAAGGTCTGATATTTTGAGTCCATGGTAGGAAGGTAGGCGTTTGAAGCAAACAGCATGGAAATAGTGCTCTGAAAGCAAGCACACTTTTACATAAAACAGATAAAATGAGTGTGTGTGGGTGGCCCTTTGTTTTGTTTCACTAAAGTACAGCTTTATAAACATGATATGAAGTGGGGGCACATGGCCGCTGCTTTGCACATGAAACAGAACAGCAGACGCACAGAGCGGATCAAAGGGAGCTTTTGGTCCAGCAGGCTTTGTGTTGTCCCATGTTTCCCCCTGAACTGAATGTGACACACAGCTCTAACCGGCTATTCTTTCAGCTGTTACAAACCGTAGAGGAAGCATCTCCTTTGCTGTGGAAAATCTGCCATATTTCCAATAAATGAGTACAGCATTATTGTATTGTTTAGTTTTGGAAGATTTAGTGTTTAAAGTTTTGGAAATGAGGACAGCTGTCATAGTCACTGCAGGTGTTTCTCAGGTAAATGAGGAGTTCGGAATGCCTGACTCATGATGTCACATCACTCAAGACAGGTTTCAAGGAGAAGAGCCAGCAGTTATAGAAGCCGAGAAAAGAAACATTTTTATATCTTTATGTGCAGCACATCTCACTCACTCACTTTTTTTTCAAGGTCCTAGATATTGTTCACTTGTGTTGCTTTAGTCCTTGAGCTTAACTTGTAGACATCTAAAACGTTTAAATGTTAAAAAGTAGACAGTGTGCAGTACAAAGTGCAGACAATGCAAAGTTCTGTATTGCATTTGATGAAGTACTTTTCTACCATTAAATATTTAACACCCTTGCAGTTCTGTCAAAAAATACAACCCTTCTCTCAGAAAATTGTTGCAGTTGCAAATGTTTTGGTATTTATTTTTAATTTTTTTGCACTGGAACAACACAAAAAAACAGAGAAGAAAAGTCAAATCTGATACAATTCCACAAAGAACCCAAAAAATGCACTGGACAAAATTATTGGCACCCTTAACTAAATATTTGGTAGCACCCCCTTTGGAAAAAATAACTGAAATCAATCGTTTCTATAGGATTCAGATCTTGACTCATTGCTGGCCATTTCAAAACTCTCCGTCTAGTTTGTAACCATTTCTGAGTGTCTTTTGAAGTGTGTTTTGGGTCATTGTCCTGCTGGAAGACCCATGAGCTCTGGTGAAGACGCAGCTTGCTGACATTGTGGCCACTACACTGCGCCCCAAAATTCTTTGGTAATCATCAGATTTCATGATACCGTTCACACAGTCAAGGCATCCAGTGCCAGAAGCAGCGAAGCAACCCCAAAACATCTTTGAACCTCCACCATGTTTGACTGTAGGGACTGTGTTCTTTTTTTTGAAGACCTCATTTCTTTTTCTGTAAACAGTGCCATGATGTCCTTTACCGAAAAGCTCTACTTTTGTCTCATCTGTCCACAGTATGTTCTCCCAGAAGGATTGTGGTTTTGTCACATATGTTTTGGCAAACTCCAGTCTTGCTTTTTTATGCCTTTGTGTCAGCAGTGGTGTCCTCCTGGGTCTCCTACCATAGCGTCCCTTTTCATTCAGATGGCAACGGATAGTGCGAGCTGACACTGTTGTACCCTGTGTCTGCAGGTCACCTTGAATTTGTTTAAACGTTAATTGGGGTTCTTTATCCACCATTCGAACAATCCTTTGTTGTAATTTTTCATTAATTTTGCTCTTCTGTTCACGTCCAGGGAGGTTAGCTACAATGCCATGAGCTGTTCCTGTGTCCAACATTAAGATCTCTGGAGATGGACTTGTAGCCTTGAGATTGTCCAAGTTTTTCCATAGAGAACAGTATTGATTGCCTGCTTTAAGAATTGTCAAAGAAAATGAGGTATCATTGTGGTTTGGTGGATAACTACTTAAATTCTGTATGTCCTTGTCTGTGGCTTGTCCTGCCTGAAGTTACAATCATCCATTCCTGTACTGTATTGCTTCTCATCCTCCCTTTTTGTCTTTCATTTGTGTTCATCCCAGGAATCCTTTCGTATAAACCAACAGCATCAACAATGGTGAATTCAGCTTGGAAACACACGCCCACCTTTGTCCTTGAGCTCCTCCTGCACAAACAATGAATTCCACCTGGCTTTTTCATCCCAGAGAAGAATCTGTCCCGGCCACTGTGACAAATGAGAATTGTAATGAAAAATAAATAAATAAATAAATACCAGCAAGAACGGTGGCCCTGAAATAGCATGGTTCTGACTGAATGTTCTCATGAATACTCATGATTGCATTTGCTCTTTATCTTTGTGAGTAGCAGATTTGTCCTATTAGTTAAGTCTTGCATGGTCTGCCATGTCAGAACAATATGAAACATCCCTAACCTTTGGCTTTCGCTTGCATAAGACTTCAAAAAAGATAGTGATATTCTCAAGTAAAGATGGACAGTGTAAAACGCCCACTTTTAGACAGGAAGGGAGGAGTTACGAGAGGAACGATGAAGCTTGGAGACACTGATGGAGTCTGTGAAGCCCGCAATAACGTCTGTTGCCCTTCTCTCCTCGTCGTCTTTGACTTTTCCCTCTCTTCTTTCTTCCACTCGATTTTTCATCCATTGCCTCAACTGAGCTGTGACACAAATCTAATTTATCTCATTTCCTGTTTTGTCTTACAATGCAAATGAATGCGGACGCACTTACTGTGGTCTTCCAATCATTCTGCCTCACGGGAGAAGATGCTGGCAGAAATTGAAATCTTACTCAAACATTTGTCTTCCACCCGGCAATGCCTGAATGGCTGTCAGATAGGATTTCTGATTCTCGAGGACTCGATAGTGCAGACTTTAAGATGAATTCCTTCTCAATCAGGAATGGATAAGATTAAGATTTTATATTGTCCTCGACAGGTATGTTTTTCAAATATCGGGTTTCAATAAGTCAGATCTAATGTGTGCTGTCAGAAGGATTCACATCAAATATAATTCTGCTTTTGTAATAAGGAATAAAGTATTTAAAAAAAACTGTATTTGGAAAAGTAAAAAATATAATTTCTTATTACCCTAATTTATTTGTTAATTATGTAAGTAACTTTAAGAAATCTGTAGTTTATTTTAATAAATGTTTAGTGTTATATTTAGTGTTCAATACAAAATATACACTTACAATACTGTACACTCACTGGCCACTGACACCTTACATGTACCAGGTTGGACACCGTTTTGCCTTCAGAACTTCCTTAGTATTTCATGTCATAGATTAAACAAGGTGCTGGAAACATTCCTTAGAGATTTTGGTCCATAATGACATGATAGCATCACACCATTGCTGCATAGCCAGCAACAACACTCAGGTGGGCTGTGGCATTAAATGGTGCACTTTTGCTACTATAGGGACTAAAGTGTGCCAAAAAAATATCGCCACACCATTGCAGAACCACCAGCAACCTGAACCATTAATACAAGGCAGGATGGATCCATGCTTTTATGTTGTTTATCCCAAATTATGACTCTGCCATCCAAATACCACATCAAAATGTCGAGACTCATCAGACCAGGCAACGTTTTTCCAATATTCCAGTTTTGGTGAGCTCATAAAAAACTGTAGCCTTACTTTTCTGTTCTTAGCTGACAGGAGTGGCACCCACTGGACATTTTTCCTTTTCAGACCATTCTCAGTCAACCTTAGAGGTTGTGTGGGAAAATCCCAGTAGGTCAGCAGTTTCTGAAATCCTCGAACTAGCCCTTCTGACACCAACAACCACAGCACATTCAGCGTGACTTGAATCACCTGAGTTTGAATATTATTTAGCGTGACCTTTATAGCCATACTGAAAGCAACAATTGATATTTTACCTCAGATCTTGACAATAAATAAAGCAAACGTGTACATTAAAACTGTGAACTCAATGTGAACCAACAAGTGTATTCCATAACACAGATGGTATCAGTCACTTATATACTAATAATGTTAAAAAGGTTGATTTATGAATTACATTACAGTGTTGGGGAGTAACTGGTTACATGTAATAGTGTTAAGTAATTTAATTACAAAATAATTATAAATGTAATCTGTTACAGTTACTGAGAAAAATCTGTAATTACAGTTACTTTATGAAAATGTTAATGATCACAAAGGGGGTTACATGTGGATTCTTCCTGTGTTAATATTTACTGTTTCTTTATGATTTTCCATCTGTACTTAACTGCAGAAAGATCTCAGAGTAAAAAGATGGGCTAAAGTCTGATTTTGTGGTGGCTGTGAAAGTCTGACAATGCAACCTGATCTCAAAACGAAAACATTTAACAAAGGACGATTGTACGTTTTGTGACATATTCGATGTGAAATATCCATTGAGTGGCGCTAAAAGAGTGTTCGGTTTTTTCCCCAGAAGAGATGAACGGTTTTGTACGTGCCACCGCAGGTCAGATTTGAAATGTCCATTGAGTGGTGCTGTAACTCTAACGCTCCGTGACATTTTCAAATAACGTACCATCTGCACTACACCTATATCTATCCGATAGTATGAACAAAAGCGAATGTGACATAAAAACGCAATTGCAAGCATGCCGTTTTAGCTTGTTTTTCGATCTCCCATCTTTCAGCTCTTTCATTGCGAGTCATATTTTTTACAAGGACTCATAGCCAAGGACTCATCATCCTAAGTCCAGTTCCATGCTGGCTGAGCTACCGAGCAAGCTTGTTATGTCTGTAAAGAGAAACAAATGGAGCTGAAATCATAACTCTTTAGGAAAGCGATTGCAAGTGCTCACTGTTTTACCGCCTCAAGTGTTCTGTTGGAAACTGCGGTGATATGTACTTATTGGTATGTATTTTGCGTCTTGCAAAAAAGTTCCCACAGGTATGTTTTCATCATGAGATCAGGTAACTTTAACAGTAACCAGTGTGAGCTACTGTTTTAAATATTCAAAAATGATTAACGTTTGAAAACATTCATTAGATATTTAGAAAAGTAATCAGATACGTTAGTTGAGTACCACAAATATATTTTAGTACCACAAATATATTTTTTGCATTCCCATTTGCTCAAATACCAAAAGAAAATCACCACAATAGCTTTTTTACGACTCTCAAAAACAGCAGAAAAATAGAGAGAGACTGATATCGGCAATCAGAAGAGAGAATGATGTCAAATTTACAGTCCGTCCCATAGACGCTGCATTAGAAACACCCTCGCATTAGCAAACCAAATTTAAAAAAAAAAACGTTCAAGGATTTATGATGCTGATGACCCATCACAGAAAAGGGTCCATTTAGTAGGGAGTTCACTGTGCTTCCAGAGAGATCCCACCCCAACGTGCTTTTGATTGGCTGTGATATTTTGATTTTTTCACGACACATAGCCGTGTTGCGTCTGGTGTGTGACTGTCGCTGCAGTCTTGCTCTTTCGCATCTGGTTAGAATAGTGTTATATTTAATGTTAAAATATTACATTATAGTGTGAATGTTCCACATAATACATGTATATTGTGACCTCTCTTTCTATATTTTAATATCAAAAGTCATTTGATCAGCTCAGTCTGAGCCAGTTGTATCCCAAAGCAAAAGACTCATGAAACTTCATCGGCCTCATTTAGAATAGCAAGCCCTTAAGGACTGTGGGAAATAGAATAATCCAATGACTCCACTTGAGTTTGCTGTAAAGTGAGAGTGCTTTTTTCTCTTCTTCTTTTTTTTTTTAAATATGCCAGCTGCAAGGCTATTGATATCTCCATATTTCTCTCCAAACGTGAGTTGGGGGTGGAGACATGGTTTAAATGTTTAAAGCATGTTAAATAGGCATCACATTAATTATGTACCAGCACTGCTGACAGGGAATTTAAAGGGGCAAGGCACAAAGATGTAAAAAATTCAGAAGAGCGAGATATTGTGCAGCTATTATCTCAGTAAGACCTCTCTGAAAAAGAGCACTTACTAATGGAGGTAGTCAGTCATAACAGAAGAGAGAGCCTGCTATGATCCTCTTTTTATTATGAAACCGCATGTTCGCCTGACCCTACCAAGTGGAAATGTCTGCGACATGTAAAAACAGCCTGAAAAATGATACTGGTTTTGAGATTCTGAAGTAATTGGCAGACATGTGCATTATACATGCATCAACATTATATACAGTAAATTAAGATGTGGTGGTACATTTTAAAATGTAATTTTTTCCTGAGGCACATGATCCTTCAGAAATCATTCTAATATGCTGATTTGATGCAGAAATGATGAAGAAATGACTCATGTTAAGATGTGGTTCTACAGCACAGCAGTTTATCTATAAACAATACAGTATTTTACCTTTTTTCATGCTGTGTTTAATTTAGTAAAGATGTGTGTGATGTTAATGTGGTTTTATGCCTTTCCTCTCTGTGTGTGGTGTACGAGTCCATGGGGAGAATCTGGAATTAGTCTTATTTTCTGCCTGGCACCATGGGAGTAAAACCGTCAATCAAAACCACATATTCTCCATTCTATTCTCTGTCCAATTCATCTCCAGTGTCTCTCAGCTGTGCTGCAGACACTCTGTCCCTCATTGCAATTCATTCCTTTTTTCTCTCTCACTGTCTGACATGGTATGTCTTTCTGTGTGGGAGACAGACGAGATTTGTGGTGTAGGGTGGCGGCAGCGCTTACACTGAGGGATGAGGAAGCGATACGACCACGGCCTTGCTCCTGTTAGGCAGGCCTGCCTGGTCTCAAATCCATCTACTTGATGTCATCACGTTCGGCTGAATGTGTTCTGTGGAAAGATATGTGTGAGACCATCAGCTGAGATGATGTCATAGTATATAGCTTTGCTAAACCATAACCGTGTATGTGTGTTTTCATGGTTTCAGTGCATTTAGTAGACATGAGTTCAGCACGGTATATGAGTCTCAGGTGTGATGGGGAGAGATGTAAAATAGTAGCAGTGAGCTTCTAATGCGTGGCGTCCAGCTGCAGTGTTTATGGGCCAACAGATGGTGAAAGCGGACGGATTATCCTTGCTAGGCCATAATAAGGAGGCCCTTTTCTGTAATGGAAAAGGCTGAATGTGTATCTAAAAATTCACATCCAGTGGGCCACTGCCATTACACAAATAGAGCACATAACACATGAAGCTGTATTTCATATATGTGCGAATCTAACATACATGCATGCTTGCATAATACATAAATTAATATTCAGGTCACATTTTACCCCAAAATCAAGTGGCAAAATTAAGAAATTATATTGACAACTAAGAAAATGATGGATATTTTAAATATTCATTCATTCATTTATTCATCTCAATAAAAAGATACTTAAAGGAGAACTCCACTTCCAGAACAACAATTTATAAATAATTTACTCACCCCTTTGTCATCCAAGATGTTTATGTCTTTCTTTCTTCAGTCGTGAAGAAATTATGGTTTTTGAGGAAAACATTTCAGGATTTTTCTTCATATAGTGGACTGTAGTTTAAAAGCAGCTTCAAAGGGCTCTAAACGATCCCAGCCGAGGAAGAAGGGTTAGTATTCTATTTTTTTCGGAAAATAAAAATATGTATACTTTTTAAGCACAAAAGCTTGTGTAGCACTAGCTCTGGCATGCGCGTCCATGACGCTACGTACTATTGAATCACGTTGAAAGGTCACGCAGAACGTAAGCAGAACTACAGACCTAGTGTTTACAAAGCGAAGACTAAGGAAGTGCAAGTAAACGCTGTTTACAAACAAAAAGGTACAACGATGTCAGACGATTCTGAAGTTGTAGGAAAAAATGAGATGGAGTTTTTTGCCATACTCTACCTTTTTGAGCCTGAGTACACAAACGATGAACTTAGACGTGATACGTAGTGTCGTGGACGCACATCCCAGAGCTAGTGCTACACAAGCTTTTGTGCTTAAAAAGTATACAAATTTTTATTTTTCGGAAAAAATGACCGATCATTTCGCTAGATAAGACCCGTCCTCCTCTGCTAGGACTGTTTAGAGCCCTTTGAAGCTGCATTTAAACTACATTTTGGAAGTTCAAAATCAGGGCACCAATGTCCATTATATAGAGAAAAGTCCTGAAATGCTTTCCTCATAAACCCTAATTTCGTCACTGACAGAAGACAGAAAGACATGAACGTCTTGGATGACAAGGGGGTGAGTAAATTATTTGTAAATTGCTGTTCTGGAAGTGAAGTTCTCCTTTAATTGTAATGAAAGTATTTTTACTATAAAATTAGTTTTTTTAAAAAATAAATAAATAAATAAATAAACAAAATTAAGAGATCTGGGTCAATATTGAATATTGTATTATACATTATATTATGCTCATCAAGGCTATTTTTTTTAATTAAAAACTTTTATTAGTTTATAATACAATTACAATAACTAATGTATTCTAATGTATTTTATTAGTATATTATTTTTAATATAATTTTTTTATTTAATATATTTTAATTTATTCTAGTGGTAGAAATCATTACTCCAGTTTTTAGTATCATATTATCCTTCAGAAATCATTCTAATATGCTGATTTGGTGGTCAACAAACTGATACTTTTTCAGTATTCAGGTTTTTATTTAAAACAGATTTTTCTAAGAATGTAAGCATTTTTTACTGCAAATTGTGGTAAGTTTAATGCATCCTTTCTGAATAAAAGTATACATTTATTTAAATAAATAAAATTGGACAGTAAGATGTTTTTTAAAGAAGTCTCTTCTGCTTACCAAGCATGCATTCATGTGATCCAAAGTACAGCAAAAACTGTAACATTTTGAAACATTTTTACTATATAAAATAACGGCTTTCTATGTTAATATATTTTTAAAATGTAATTTATTCATGTGATTTCAAAGCTGAATTTTTAGCATCATTACTCCAGTCTCATGATCTTTCAGAAATCATTCTAATATTCTGATTTGCTGCTCAAAAAACACTTATTACTATTATGATTATATTGAAAACAGATGAGTAGAATTTTTTCAGGTTTCTTTGATAAATAGAAAGTTCAGAAGAACAGCATTTATCTGAAACATTATATATGTCTTTATCATCACTTTTGATCAATTTAAAGCACCCTTTCTAAATAAAAGTATTAATTTCTATTAATTATTTCTCAAAAAAAAAAAAAAAATACTGGCTCCAAGCTTTTGAACAGTATAGTGTATAATGTTACGAAAGCTTTTTATTTCAGCTAAATGCTGATCTTTGGATATTTGTGTTTATCAAAACATCCTGAAAAATGTACTCAACTGTTTTAAATATTGATGATGATGATGATAATAATAATAATAATAATAATAAATGTTTCTTGAACAGCAGATCAGCATCTTAGAATTCATTCTGAAGGATCATGTGACACTGAAGACTGGAGTAATGATGCGGAAAATTCAGCTTTGAAGTTTGCAGTTATTTTAAATAGTAAAAATATATCACAATATTACTGCTTTTGCTGTATTTTGGATCAAATAAATGCAGGCTTGTTGAGCAGAAGAGACTTCTTTAAAAAATATAAAAAATCTTACTGTATGAGATTGAAAGAAATGAATACTGTTTTAATTAGTTTGTTTGCTTGCTTGTGATTTTGAGGTGAAATATGACCAGAACATTTTCACAACATCCTTTTGACATCATGTACTCTTACACTCTCCGTCTACCTTTGACCTCCTGTTCCCTATCCATCACGTCTCTCCTTTCATTCCCTCACCATGACTCTCCTTGTTCACCCCGTTTTTTTTTTCAGGGTTACAGTAATAATTTTCCCATTACTTTCAGGGTGGCTCAGCTCTCCACATGACTTTGGCACCCATCTTAGTACACTGCAGTGACGCAAACGTTCACCTTCCCAAGCCAGGGCGAACTCTATTTCTGGCTCTACGGTCCAATCACAATCGCAGAGTGTCTGTGCAGGAGATGATGTCATAAAGTTATTGACAGCAGGGATGAATGAGTTCCGTTGACTCCCCACCAGCTTTCAGCATCTTTGTGTTCTGTTGGCCTAAAGCCCAGTCCTGTCCTCAGCCTCTCACTGGCCCAGCTGGGTGCCCTGTGCTGCGGGCACAGGATGGGAGACACAAGGCCACAGGTGCTTCAGGCCTCATCAATGCCATTCCAGTGGGCCTTCCGAATATAGTGCAGAGCGCTCATGCCTACACACACACACACACACTCTCCCCTGTGGTGTAGCCTTATTCAGAAAGTGCTCAGCTGTTTGCGTAGTTCACGTGACTAGCTTGTGTGAAAGTGAATCATGTAGTTCAGATTTCAACTTGAGCCTCTCTAATGTGCTTTGTTAAATCGGATCTGTGGTCATTGTTTAGGGTTCAGGAATAAGATTGTGTCCAGTCGCTGTTTTATCATATTCTGTTAGCCTTTTAATGCTAAACCTCTCAGTCCTTTAAGGTTCAGGGTTTTCTCATCCCTCCAATCTGCTGACAGGAAGTATGAAGATGTTCGCTCGTTCGATGCTAAATGCCTGTGAGCATGACCATCTATATTCTGTGGAGAGCCGTGATGAGAGTCGTAACATCTCTCAGTTCTGTTATTATCATTCCTGGGTAATTACAGTGACTTGTGCTTGCTGATTGCTTCTGTCAAGCAGTTAATCTGAAAATGAGGAGGTAATGAGAGTCTGGGCTAATATGCTGCATATCTCTATCTGTCTGTCCAGAGGGAGACACAAAAAATAGAAGATAAATTACAGTTTGGATACAGATAGCAGAAAACATTAGGATAGCAGAATGAGAAGAGAGATTCATGAGCAAATAAATATAGAAAATACGTTTTTTGAACACTCCCTGTTGTTGTTTGAACAAATAGAGAGGTCTGTACATCATTAGTTTAGTAGTTTTTGAGTTAGACTGAGTGAGATGCTTTAACAAACTATTTTTTATGTATCTGAAACCTTGTTTAGTCAGGTTGATTCAGTCAAGTTTAGTAGTAAAACTTACATATAACCAGAGTTAAAGGAGTCAAATCCCTGTGACACTGTGTTCCCTCATTTAGCGTAAAAGTGTTTTTACGCTAATTTTCATTGTCACAAGTGTTGTGATGTATGAAGCATAGCTCACACAGAAGTAACTTTCAAACCAAGCAGCTTTCTATTGGTCAACACAGGAAATTCATATGACCAACTTGAAACCAATGAGAAATCTGCATTACGAAATCTTAAATTAAATTCATGATTGTGTGAATTCCTTGGATTTCAACTGCAAACATGTCTGCAAACAATATCTGATCTCATGATGAAAACGTACCTGTGGGAACTTTTTCACAAGATGCAAAATACGTACCGATAAGCACATATCACTGCAGTTTCCAACAGAAATGAACACTAGAGGTGGTAAAACAGCAAGCACTTGTAATCATTTTCGTACACAGATATGATTACAGCTCCATATGTTTCCCTTTCCGTACGTAATAATTTGCTCGGTAGCTCAGCCGGCACAGAAGTGGACTTAGGATGCGTAATCCTTGGGTACGAATCCTGTGAAAAACATGACTCACGATGAAATAGCAAAAAGATGAGAGAAAAATAGTCTAAAACGGCATGCTTGCAATTGCATTTGTATGCCATAGTTGCGTTTGTGCATATTATCAGATAGGTTTAGGTGTAGTGCAGATGGTACATTATTTTAAAACGTCACGGCCATTCAATGGACATTTCAAGTCAGTTCTGCGGTGACACATATGTCACGAAACGTAATCTGTTCTAATCAGTTTCTCATTTGACATCTGAAAATTGTACAATTTGATGTGTAATTCTTATGTGTAACACAAACGTGTGGGAAGAGTTATGCACTAAAGGTTAAGTGGAAGTGAAGCAGTCAGTCAAGTTTACATTATTTAGTAAAGTGATTTCCACTTTAATAAAAAATACAGTTGTCCTCAAAATTATTCATACCCTTGGTAAATATGATCAGAGAAGGCTGTGAAAATAAGTCTATTTTTCTGCCAGAGATCCTGGATATCTTGTTCAGATAGATGGGATCATGGATTCTAACAAATACTAACAGATAAAAAATTCAAAACTGACTGTCCCTGCTAGAAATTTTATAATGGGCCGTGGTTGGATCCTCCAACAGGACGATGATCCACAAACAAACATAAAAATCAAAACAAAAATGGGTCACTGAGAACAAAACCAAGCTTCTGCCATGGCCAACCCAATTCCCTGACCTGAACCCTATAGAAAATGAGTGGGGTGAACTGAAGTGGAGGCGCACCAACATAGACCTTGAAATCTTAAAGGAACACTTCACTTTTTTTGAAAATAGGCTCATTGTCCAACTCCCCTAGAGTTAAACAGTTGAGTTTTACCGTTTTTGAATCTGGGTCCGGCGGTAACACTTTTAGCATAGCTTAGCATAGATAATTGAATCTGATTAGACTGATAGCATCTCACTCAAAAATGACCATATATAATGATGATATTTTTCCTATTTAAAACTTGACTCTTCTGTAGTTACATCATGTACTAAGACTGAAGGAAAATGAAAAGTTGTGATTTTCTCAAGTTTCCACTTGATTAAAATCTGTTCCGTGTGCTCTGTTCCTGTTCTTGTGTTTGAGTGGCTTAAAACACTTGAACATCCATGTTTTCAAAAAGTAAAGAAATGCTTATATTACTTAACTGGCCAATGGAGCAAACCAACCGGTGATGTCAAATGCTGTGGTATGGTATGGTTGCTTGCTCCAAAAGCGATATCATAACATAGTTTTTTCTCTAAAGGGGTCATCGGATGCAGAATTCACTTTTACATGTTATTTGAACATAAATGTGTGTTGGCAGTATGTGTACACATCCACCTTATAATGACAAAAATCACCCAATGTTTTTTTTTTAGTCCCTATTTCGAATCAAGCCATTCTCAGCTTCTTGGCTGTGACATCACACAGACCAAGGCCACACCCACAATTGTTGATTGACATGATATTTTACCTTAGACCCGCCCTGAGTGAGATGTGAACAGTCCACCATTGTTTCAGTGAGTAGACAAGAGTCATTCAAGAGTAGACAAGAATGTCTCCTAAGCGACTGAGGTGTTCTGTTGTATGTAACAATGAACATAGCAGTCGGCATTTACTCCAGACATCTGAGAAGCTGAAGACGCAATGGATTATGTTTGTTTTTGAAGGGAATGCACCTCCCAATCTACCTAAATGTGTCTATCTTTGTGCAAATCATTCATGATCCAGCTTCACCTACAGAAGAAGTGAGTATAAGGTTCTCATATGAATTTGGCAAAGCGCCTTTCCTAATAATGTGCTAGTTAGCAAGTTCCGCATCTAAATGTGGCTAAAGTAAACAGTATGGCTCGTCACCCCACGGAAGAGAGGGGCGGGGTGAGCAAAGCTCATTAGCATTTACAGGGGTATGCAACAGGTTGCTGTGAACAGAGCTGATTCTGACAAGGTAATAGGATGTTGTTTTACACTACCATTGAGAAACTTTAACCAAAGCATGTTTCATTAAGAGAATCATATCAGCTTGTGGAAAATGGGCATCTGATGACCCCTTTAAAATTGTTACATTAATCGTGTTTATGTTTTTTAATTAAAGTGGAAATCAGTTTAGTAAATAATAAATTTAGTAAACTTGACTGACTGCTTCACTTCCACTTTAATGCTTGCTTAAATCCCTAACCAATAACAATAGTGATGCTTGCCTGAGCAAGCACCGCTAATGATGTAGGCATATTGCTTTGGAGTTTTAAGGATGCTATTAAAGGAAATTTGATTTAAGAACATGGAAAACAGATGTGACATTCCATATCCAGGGGTTTCATGAAGCTGAGGGATATTAAAAGGTGTTTAGACAGGAAATCAATGACCATCCCTGTGAAATCTCTAAAAATCTCACCTCCCAAATCATGCTGTGTCTATCCCATTCAAAAATTTGTCTCATACTTGTATAAAAAGATTATGACTTGACTCCCATGATGTGCTGCATCCTCAGTGTTTGGCCAGTTGAACGAGAGCCAGCATGATGAATAATATTTGAGTCATTTTAAAGCAGTCATGACTTTTCACGTGTATAAGCTTTTAGATCTCTTTTGTGTCTGCTGTGGCTTAACACCACTATGGAATAAGTCTATTAAACATCCTGAAGAAAGAACCACCCCATTATCATTTCCTAATCTTATGAATGAGCTTAGAAATCAAACACATTTCCATTTCTGTGTGTTCCATTTCCATCTCTGTGTGACTTACTCATATTAAAAGGTGTGGTGAGAAGCACTTCGCTGTAGTATGCCATTTTGCACCAGGATTATGTTTTGGATTTATGAATTACTACTTTTAAAAATGACTCAGTGAATTCTAATCCCCTATAGTAGGTCACAATCAGAATCTTTCTGCAGAATTCAATAGATTAAAATATTTAAAAAATCTAATTCAATTATGATTGTGTATGATTGTGTTCGATTATGAGTGGAGACAGTGAGGTAAACATTTAAGGTTCTGTTTCAGGATGTAAAACGTGGACGGTTGTCTTTGATATTCAAATAGAATTGACGGTTCACATGTGTCACCATGGAGACAAGTCTTTGAGGAGCCATGACTGTCCCCCTGTTTGAGTCTCTCTCCTTTTCACACTCACTGTGTCTGTACCCATAATGCCTAGTGACAGTCAGCACCTGACGCACACACATACATGCAGATACTGTACATACCTATACATATATCATTTGTAAAGCATTTTTATTCTCGAGAGCATTAAATTGGATGAATATTTATGGTGCAAGAGGTCACTGATATTTGCATTTTTAATTAAAATTCTGAATTTCACACATTTTTTGAATTCTGCAGAGTTGTGGCATCATTAAATAACAGCCAAAACTACTTTCTTTTGCCTCATTCTGCAAGAAATCCCTCTGGCAGAGCTCACTTTTAGCCATAAGCAGAATGCAAGCACAGAATTGCTGCATTTCTCCAGCTCAGCATTTCATAACTATTTATTTGTCTTTGAACAGCACTGCATATTTAAGTCTTCATTTTCCATCAGCTCATTCTACTGTAGGTCTGAGGGGGCCACCATGAAACATTATTGTATTGATTGGAATAAATATGAAGATACAGTTTTTAATCTAAATATATGTGTGTGTGTTAGAGAGAGAGAAAGAGAGAAGAGAGCGAGGCAGAAGAGTATTTATAGGGCCTCTGGTTCCTCTCGGTCTGATGTTTGT
The DNA here is from genome assembly GCA_012976165.1 of Labeo catla. Lineage (NCBI taxonomy): Eukaryota > Metazoa > Chordata > Actinopteri > Cypriniformes > Cyprinidae > Labeo > Labeo catla. The sequence goes on along the minus strand of VONZ01000020.1, from coordinate 1,458,481 downwards.
GTTGATGGATTGGGTGTTTTTTGGTCAGGTAGGCATTTGGGCCGCTCTCAGCAGGATCCCAATGTGTGCTGCATTGCAGTGAAAAGCAAAGAGCAGACATTAGGACTCAGTGTTTGTGTGTGAGAGAGAGTGTGTCGTGCTCCCTTGACAATAATACATCTTAATCAGGGCACACAGTGCTGCACTTTGCCCCTTACCTTCTGGCTGATATACTTCCCTACTTACCATAGCAGAGTAGGGCACACATATTTCTTTTTATAGTATTTACTGTAGTTAAACATGCACAGTGGCATACAGTTAAAGACAAAAGACAAAGAAAAACAGTGATGATAATAGATTTGAGTAATGCTTTTTAGCAAACATCCAGTATTTTCTTATGAAGAGAGTATTTAAAATACTAATACACTTATCAGATATTTCTTGATTCTTGGTGTTAAAGTGATCAACAGATGCCCAAAGTTGATATGATTCTTTATCATCCTAATGAGAAGCCTATAACATACTTTGGTTAAAATTTCTCAGTGGTAGTGTAAAAACACCCTTTTTACCTTGTCAAAATCAGCCCTTTTTAGAGCGAGCCGTTCTGTTGCATGTTTCTTTAAATGCTAATGAGCTCTGCTCACCCCGCCCCTCTCTTCTGTTGTAATGTTTACTTTAGCCGCACTTAGCCGCGAAACTTGCTAACTAGCACATTATTAAGAAAGGCGACTTGCGAAGACGCATAAAAAACACTGGATCACTGGAAAGCTGGATCACAAATGATTTGCAAGAACATAGACGCATTTATGTAGATCTCCGGGCGCATTTCCTTCAAAAACGAAAGTAACGTTAATCCTCTGCATCTTCAGCGGCTTAGATGACGGGAGTAAATGATGACTGCTATGTTCATTACAACATCCAACAACAATACAACTCAATCGCTCAGTCTGAGACATTCTTGTCTTCCTGTGCACTGGAGTCAACACAATGGCGTGGAGACATTTGTCTCCTGAGACATTTGTGTTCTGAAAATGACCAAAGGTGAAAATATCCTACAGGTTTGGAACGACATGAGTTGAGTAATTAATGACAGAATTTTTGGGTGAACTATCTCTTTAAAGGGGTCGTCGGATATAAAGTTCACATTTTCATGCTGTTTGAACATTAATGTGTGTTGGCAGTGTATGTACAAATCTACCCTATAATGATAAAAATCCATGCAGTGGTTTTTAATTAGTCTGTGAAAATAATATCCCCTTTTTCAAATCAAGCCATTCTCAGATGCCACAGAGGCCAGAGGCCGCTCCCACAATAGTTGATTGACATGAGTGTTTTACCTCAGATCAGCTGTCACAGTCCAACCTCCATTGTTCGATACTGGAGCAGGGATGTAAGTTAGACAAAAATATCTCAGATTGAGCGATTGAGGTGTTGTGTTGCTGGATGTAATAATGAACATAGTGGTCATCATTTACTCCCGACATCTGAGCCGCTGAAGATGCAGTAGATTACGTTTGTTTGTAAAGGGAATGCGCCTCCCGATCTACATAAATGCATCTATGTTCGCGCAAATCATTTGTGATCCAGCTTCACCTACAGCAGAAGTGAGTATAAGGGTTTTTTTTAATGAATCTCTGCAATCACCTTTCCTAATAATGTGCTAGTTAGCAAGTTTAGCAGCTAAAGTAAACAGGCTTGTCACTCCACAGAGAGAAGAGAGGGGCGGGCCGAGCAGAGCTCATTAACATTTAAAGCAGCCTCGACCAAAACAGGATGATTTTTGCAGAGCTGATTTTGGCAAGGTAAAAAGGGTATTGTTTTACACAACCATTGAGAATTTTTAACCAAAGTATATTATAGACTTTTCATTAAGACCCTAAAGAATCATATCAACTTGTGGAAAATGGGCATCCGATGACCCCTTTAAGTTACATTTCAAAATCAACATCAAGAATTTAATTTCTGGTTTCCAGACATTAAACACTTAATTTGAACAAATTAGTCAAAATAAGAAACCAATGAAAAGTGTTTTACATAAAGAAGACTTTATTGTTTTTACATACATCTCTTAGTATAATATTTATAGATTCCATAATACCAGTACGTCAAAAATAATAATTATAGTTATCATATATAAAAAACTAAGCCTTTAACTACTCTTTACTTTTTTAAAAACATAAAGGTTTTTATATATTAATATTTGTTCTGTTTTCATAATCTGTCAACAAAAATAAAAAAATCACAGGTTAATGAGCTTATCAAGTAACTTTTGCTGTTTTTAATACTGACGGTATACAGAAGGATTGATGGTTTGCGAGATGTGCGTTACGTTCAGTCAGGGAACAAATATAAACTATGAAGACCTCTCAAGTGAAACGCAACAGTACCCGGAACAAATAAGTACTGAAAGCCAGAATAGATTCAGTTAAATACCTGGTACGAAGAGAGGCATGATGGTCAATGTAGTCCAGTGGGATGACAAGTCTCTGAGTTTTACCTCTCAGTTAAGGTCCAAAAACAGTGAACATTGAGGGCAAGCACATCTAGACTCTAACAGAGCCATAGAGCCGCCTCTTCCTTTTGAATCCACAGACAGACGGAGAAAAAAATCCCATTTTAGTGGTGAACCATAAAATGGGTTTGGCAATTTCACAAAGCATTGAAATGGTCAAGATATCTGAGCTTTGTGATTGGGCCGCTTGATTTCAGCAGCAGTGAGGGCAGAAACACCAGACGCAAGAGGACTCGACACAATGGAAGCCTAAAGCGTCTGGCTACACAAGTCTCAGGTGCAGCAGCAGCAGCTTTCTATGTGCTTCTTTTACATCACAACACTGCATCTACGAACAGATCAGTAATGGGATATTGAGAGACAGGAGGGGTGTTTTAGGACGCCTCCCACTTTGACTTTCAGCTTTAGCGACTATAGATAGTTAAGTGTTTAACTACCGTACTTTACACATGGCCATATAGTCAACATAGTAAATTAACTGTTTTCACACAGGTCCTAATGAAAGCCAGGCAGTGATTGATACGACTTAGTCATTATCATTCAGATTTCAGATAAAATTTGATACTTGTGAGCCACTGACATTCAGTATTGCTCAACAGCTTAAGAAATGCCCTTGTTCTTAGAGGCAAAAGGTTTGATAATAGGTATCTGCCTGTGTGTGCAAAATGTTGTCACACTGCAAAAAATAAATAAATAATAATAATAATAAAAAATACATAAAATTATATATATATATATATACTACCAGTCAATTTCTTTTTTTTTAAGAGACGTCTCTTCTGCTCACCAAGCCTGTATTTATTTGATTATTTGAAGTACAGCAAGAACAGTACAATTTAAAAATATTTATACTATTTAACATAACTTTTTTAATTGAATATATTATAAATTGTAATTTATTCCTTTGATTTTAAAGCTGATTTTTTGCATTATTACTCCAGTCACATGATCCTTCAGAAATCATTCTAATATTCTGATTTGCTGCTCAAAAAAACATTTATCATTATTATGTTAAAAAAAAACTGAGTAGAATTTTTCAGGTTCCTTTGATGAATAGAAATTTCAGAAGAACAGCATTTATCTGAAATAGAAATATTTTGTAACATTATAAATGCGTGTTATTTCGGATAAATGTTGATCTTTGGATTTCTCTATTCATCAAAGAATTCTGAAAAAAATGTACTCAACTGATTTAAAAATTGATGATAATAGTAATAATAACAATAAATGTTTCTTCAACAGCATATCAACCTATTAGAATGATTTCTGAAGGATCATATGACACTGACTGGACTAATGATGCTGAAAATTTAGCTTAGAAATTTCAGCAATAAATTTCATTTTAAAATATATTCAAAAGGAACGCAGTTATTTTAAATAGTAAAAAAAAAATTCACAATATTACTGCTTTTGCTGTATACTGCATCAAATAAATGCAAGCTTGGTGAGCGGAAGAGACTTCTTTAAAAAAAAAAAATCGTACTGTTCAAAAACTTTTGACTGGTCCTGTGTATATATATAAATTTATTTTTATTTTTATTTTTATTTTTTGCAGTGTAAACTGATTGTGTGGTTTGTGGCGACTGTAAACAAAAAACCTTTCAGTCCCATTTCAAACTTTTTTGTTTCGTCTGCTTCCGTTCAAAGGAGGTAGGTCTATTTTGTTGGCAAAAGAGAGATGATTAAATCTCCCATTTGAAAAAATCCTTTTGGCAATCGTGTTATTTCCAGCTGTTTAAATCCTAAACGATCCCTCCTCCAGGCCTCGGTTGTTTTGCAGGGCTGTAAGTTGTATTGGGAGACCAGCAGAAACCAGTGTGGTTAGGGAGGGGGACGAGAGACACTGGCTGCTGCAAAAACGTTTTTGTCCTTCACTCAGGTTTTTTCATCCTCATCTTCCATTTCTGTCAGTGCAACATAAATGAAAGCAACAGGGATCCACTTTCATAGCCAGGGCTCCACCACTGGATCCAGTCAAGGCAATGGTCAGGAGGTATCAAAACTGTGGGGTGAAAAAAGCATTTGATTAGGACTGAATATAAAACGTATGTAGATATTTGTAGTGAAACTGTAGATTTAAGTCTAGTTTATGCATGCATAAACACGCACAAACACATATATAACCGTATGAAATATTGGCATGCTATAACATGCATACTGTACAGACGTGCAAGCCTTACCTGTCCCAAAGCTTGACACTTCTACAGGAGCTGGTGCAACAGCCAGCTGATATCAGAGCTGCAGAAGAAAAGAATATATTTTAGATGGTTGATTTAATATTGATGGTACTATTAGCTAAATAACAGCTCCTCTAAAAACAATATATAAATATAGTGCTTTCCCAGCTACACTGAGTTCCTCTGAAAAGTAGTGGGCTGACTCACTGACTCAGAGATTATGGTAATTATTCACTTGTTTATAGAGCAGCTGATTAACCCAAAGAACTGTTTCACACTGCCTTTTTTGTGAAAAAGGCGTGAGACAACCAGTAATTTATAGTTATAACTTGTCTTTTCATTTGTTCTGTTTGGCAAATGGGCAGCACCAAGACATTTATTGTAAAAGGGAAAATACAATGCTTCAATGTGGCAAATGAGGTTAGCAGCACTGTCACAGCTCTGCACAGTAAACCTGGATGAGTAATAGTGATCCTTCTTTTGAATCTCTTTGATGAATCGTTTGAACCAGTTCACAAAAACTAGTTTTAACGATTCATTAAAGGGATAGTTCACCCAAAAATGTAAATTCTGTCATTAATTACTCACTCTCATGTAGAATACTTTTTGTGCGTGAAGATAATAATAATGATTTTATTCAACTATTTCTTCTCTTCACAAGAGTACCCAGACGCATTACTTACATTGCTTTCTATGGAGGGTCAGAAAGCTTTCGGATTTCATTTAAAAATATCTTAATTTGTGTTCTGCAGATGAACGAAGGTCTTATGGGTTTGGAACAACATGAGGGTGAGTAATTAATGACAGGATTCTCATTTTTGGGTGAGCTATCCCTTTTAATAAATCAGACTAAAATTGAATCAAACTGGGATGTTATTTAATGCTTTGTTTTAGAAATAAAATGTGTGGGAAGTTCTTATAGTCCAGATTTGCATCAAGTTTTTGTTTTCCTGTGTGTTTTGATGCATTTTGAGAAATATAGTGTGAGGGTCATTCCACAAAACCGGTGTCTTTTCCACAAAAAAATTGAAAAATAAAATACATATAATCAATATTTTTTAAATATCCATAAAATGAAGACAGATAAAATGACAAGAAATTGTATTGTGCCATCTCAGGCTATATAATTTATTATGACTATTTTTCCTCCTCATATTTTGGTATTTTTGTCAACCCTGTTACCGACAGAAGCATTACTAGATACTATAGTTTAATTAGAACTCATTTGCCACTGAATGATATAGGCATTAGCTCAATAATATAGAGAAGGTGACCTTTAAAATGTTTGAATTTTACACAATCTTTAAAAACAGGGTCAAACCTAATCAATGTCATCCCTGTTACTCACATGTCAAAACCTGTTACTCTAAAAAGTAACAGGTTGACAGTAACCGGTCTGACAATTTCAAACAAATCTGCTAAATGCTAGCTATTAGTCAAGTTCACAAAAGTACATGACAAGAAATTGTATTGTGCCCTCTCAGGCTATGTAATTTATTATTTTTGTCAACGCTGTTACCGACACAAGCGTTACTAGATACTATAGTTTAATTAGAACTAACATGCTACTAACTGATATAGGCATTAGCTCAATAATATACTGAAGGTGACCTTTAAAATGTTTGAATTTTACACAGACAATCTTTAAAAACAGGATCAAACCTAATCAATGTCATCCTTGTTACCCATGTCAAAACCTGTTACTCTTAAAAGTAACAGTTGACAGTAACAGGTTTGACGATTTCAAACAAATTTGCTAATTGCTAGCTAATATTCAAGTTCATAAAGGCACATATTATACACTTTGAAAGGATTTTACTTGTAGATATTGATTGTATTAAATGTAATAAATACTCTAAATTTACATTTTAAAAATGGTAACAGGATTGACACTGCACGATGGCCCATCCCTCAGTCAAGCCGCATAAATCAACAAAAATAGAACATAATAGAGCAGTGAGAGAAAGATGCTTGTGTTTTAAGTGTTGGAATCCTGGTTGAGAGATGATGTAGCCTCCTAGAAGTGATGTCACTTGAATGTACATTATTTTACAAGGGTTTTTTGATGAAGGTAACAGGGCTGACATGAATTTAGGGGACACCAATAAAATGATTTATATTTTATAGAAAAAATGTATACTTATGCCAAAAACATTGCTTAACAATGAGACCATATTTAGAACAATATGCAAATGTGATTTTTATAATATTTTGCTCTCATTTTGCAAATTAAAAGTCATGCTGATGTGAAAAATCATAGTGAGGGACAGCCAAAAACCTTAACTTTACCAGCATAAATGCTATATAAATTTAAAATATTTTTTAATTGATTTTTTGATGCAATATTGATTAAAGCATACATACTTTTATGTGTTTAAATTACAGATTTATTTGTTGTTATATTAAATCTATGTTTGATTATTTCTTAGGAACACAAAAAGGCACCAATTTCGTGGAATCTTCCTCTGTCCTGTCTTTGCGTAAATTCCATTATGTGGAGTGTAATTTTAGTGTTTTTATTCACTATTATAGTATTTATGAATATTTTAAGTAATCTTTTAGTTTTGCATTTTCAATTTTTAATTTAACTGTAAAATGTACTGATTTTGTTACGTACTTTTGTCATTTTCTATTCATTTTTGTTTAATGTTTTTAGCTTTTTTATTTCGTTTGTGCTTTTAGAACTTTAGATTTTCATATAATAGTAGTATTTTATTTTACTTCAGTTTTATTTCAAACATTATAAATAGTTTTAGTTAACAGTAACAAAACTGGTTAGATGTCAAATAAATTAACACTTAAAAAGGAAGTGAATGTGCTAAAACAATGAGGTTAATCATAAATTACTATTGCTATTGACATTTAATTATTGAATGCTTTGACAGCCCCAGTTTCCTTGAAACATTTGACAGAGGCTGTTTATTTGTTCCCTAAGATATTGATTTAATATTGATGCTAAGGTTTCAGAGGCTGGTATCTAACCAAAGCCCAGGTTTGATATTGATCCACTCCTTGCTGCAAGTCACTTTGAATAAAAGCATTAGCTGGATGCATAGCTGTATACATATAGCCACATTAATTGTGAAAGTGTTAGATACGTGTGCGTTTGATTGCCATATTTTTGAAGAATAAATAAGGATGTAAAGTGATAGGCTTAGCAAGATAACATGCATGTTTTTGTCTTGCTAACACTGCTGTTTACAAGCGTACATGCACACACCAAGAGAGAGGATATAAATAAAGGGCGGAGAGAAAGAGAAGTGGCGTGAGAGAGAGAAAAGCCTGCTCTAATCCATGTTACGTACAGTGTGATTGCACCAGCAGGAGGTGGGACCCTGAGTGTCTGCTGATGAAAAGTACCTTCTGTCTAAGTCAAGTGTCACTTGTGCAGTGACTCGGTAGTGAAAGAATTCTCTCTGTCCCTCATGTGCTTGTTCACACACACACACACACACACACATAAAGCTTTAAAGGAGAAGTTCACTTCCAGAACAAAAATTTACAGATAATGTACTCACCCCCTTTTCATCCAAGATATTTATGTCTTTCTTTCTTCGCTCGTATAGAAATTATGTTTTTTAAGGAAAACATTTCAGGATTTCTCTCCATGTAGTGGACTTCTATGGTGCCCCTGAGTTTTGCAGCTTCGAAGGGCTCTAAATGATCCCAGCCAATGAAGAAGGGTCTTATCTAGCAAAACGATCGATTATTTAAAAAAAAAAAGACAATTTATATACTTTTTAACCGCAAATGCTTGTCTTGTCTAGCTCTGTGTGAACTCTCTGTATTCTAGTTTAAGACAAATAGGGTATGTCGAAAAACTCCCATCTCATTTTCTGCTCCAACTTCAAAATTGTCCTACATTGCTGCAGAAGTACCAACCCAGTGTTTAAGTGAACGTGCAAAGAAGATCAAACAGTGATGTAGGACGATTTTGAAGTTGGAAAAGAATATGAGATTTTTCTGCCTTTTTCTACCTACCCTAACTGTCATGAACCGGAATACACAGAATTCAAGCAGAGCTAGACAAGATGAGTGTTTGAGGTTAAAAAGTATATAAATTATATCTATATTTTTATATATCGTTTTGCTAGATAAGACCCTTCTTCCTCGGCTGGGATCGTTTAGAGCCCTTTGAAGCTGCATTTAAACTGCATTTTGGAAGTTCAAACTCGCAGGCACCATAGAAGTCCACTATATGGAGAAAAATCCTGAAATGTTTTCCTCAAAAAAACATAATTTCTTTACGACTGAAGAAAGATGTATCATGTCTGCGGAAATATGCAAAAACATACATTGACAGACAGGTAGGATAGCCTATCGTAGTCCTTGGACCGAAGAACATTTTGTCGTCCTACGTCTTCCACAGTTGATATAAATACATAGAATATATTTAAACCACTTAACTTAGTGATTACTACTGGGATATGAAGAGACTTTCAACCAGCATAGCAAAAAATGTTTTTGAACCAAATCATCTACCGTGCCTTGAGTAAATGATGTCTAAATTAATTTTTTTAGGTAAAATACTGTGTGCTACACTACACGTTATGACGACACACATAGAAATAGGTCAAGAGCTTCTTCAGAGCCAAACCAAAAGCAATTTGTTTCTCTATTGATTTATTTCGCTTAAGGCTTATTACAGTAATACTTCACTTAAGCCCAGGAGACATCCGTCCAGGGAGACACTGCACACACCTCAATGTCATCTATCTATCCATTGTTCTATGTAGTGTTCTATCGTTCTGTCATTCATTCAATTTATCGTTCTGTTGTTCATTTTAACTACCGTTCTGTTGTTCTACCTATCTATCTATCTCTCTATCTGTATGTTTGTCTATATGTTTGTCTGTCCCTATAACATTCAAGATGTTCATGTCTTTCTTTCTTCAGTCGAAAAAAAATTTAAGTTTTTGTGGAAAACATTCCAGGATTTATCTCCATTTGGTGGACTTCAGTGGTGCCCAACGAGCTGAAGGTCCAAATTGCAGTTTAAATGTAGCTTCAAAGGGCTCGAGATGATTCCAGTCAAGAAATATCAGTCTTATCTGGCAAAACGATCGGTCATCATCTAAAAAAATATATAAATTGATATACTTTTTAACCACAAATGCTCATCTTGCACTAGCTCAGCAATTCACACATTGCGTAATCACGCTGAAAAGGTCACACGTAATCTGTGACTCAGAAATGTAGGGTAGGGCGAAAAACTCCATCTCATTTTCTTTTCCAACTTCAAAATCATCCAACATTGTTGTTTTTCCTGCTTTTGTAAAGGGCATTTGATTTTCTTTGCCAGTTTGCTTTGTAAACAGCAGGACAGTAGTTCCGCCTACGTCATACGTGCGTGATTACGTAATGCGTGAGGTCAAGCTAGTGCAAGATGAGCATTTGTGGTTAAAAAGTATATAAATGTCAATTTTTTTTTAAATTACTGATCGTTTTGCTAGATAAGACCCTTATTTGTAGAGCCTTTCGAGGTTGCCTTGAAACTACAACTACCAAAAAAATCCTGGAATGTTTTCCTTAAAAACCTTATATTTGTTTTGACTGAAGAAAGTAAATTATCATGAAATTTTTATTCTGCAAATGAGCTAATCCTTTAAAACTGTGTTTTTTTTTAATACAGTATGCTTTGCTGGGAAGCCATAATCATAATCATTAAATCATTTTTAAGCCTGCAGTGAGAATCAGCAAGCATAATCAAATCAGTGAGGCACCACTGCCTTAAAAAGACAGTTTTAAGTTCAATAAAATGCATTAGACCTTATTTTAAAAATGTTCAAATGACCAAAATAAGCATGTATTTGGGAACAAACTTGGAAAATGAATTATTTTACTACAGAAAGATGCTGTTATGTGCCCAAATTATACCTCAACTGAGTACTGCTAGTCAAAAACTCTCATTTGATGAAAATACCTGATCTATTTAAAGCCTAATAGTTCATGGAACTCCATTAGAGTAAAGTAATAACGTTATAATGGTGCGGAAAGGAGCAGAACAATGGTACGGGAGATGAATGAAGGTGCTTAAACCTCTGACCTGCTTCTGTACATGTTGCATTTGTCAATATCTTTAATAAACACCCCTGAGTTCAAACTGTCTCTGCCCTCTGCAGCTTCAAATGACTGCAATAAATTGTACACTCACAAACACATAAACCTACCCTGCCCTGAGAGAGACACACACACACACAAATACTGGTGGTAAGTAGGGATGTTTTATGGTGCAAATGTTATTTGTGAATGTAAAACATTATGTCTATAATAAGCCCAGTGGCCTGAAGCTGTTAAAGGTCTCAAGAAAGAAAAAAGTCCATAAAACACGTAAGCGCATGCTGCAGTTCAATGTGTTTGGAGTAGGAACTTTTCCTCAGGCACCAATGAGTTTCTTTTTATTGACAGAACTGCCTTTTTTAGCTTGTTTGTGACCTTGTTCTTCAATTAAGGCATTAAGATGTAAACATAAACTAAAATGTGTTCTCCGGCATGGTGCTTGCATATTAAATAAATTTACTAGTGCTTTCAATACATCGAAAACAAAACAAATAGTTTTTTAGGTTAGCTTAAGTTTAAGGCTTGGATTCTGCATAAATTAAATGGCACATCAGAGCAGCTTAAAATTCAACCAATGTCATGATGTGTTTTCTGTCAGCTCTGTGAGAATCAACACATCTGTGACAAGAATCAAATTCAGGTAGACAGCCTAAATCAAGAAGAAATGTGAGCTGTTCTTCTGGATTAAGTCTGTCTCAGTTTTTTCTGTTTCTTTAAGTCATTTTAGACAGAGAGGATAGACAGATGGTGTGATCTGATCTCTGTGGAGCATGATGGCTGTTGTTATATTCTTTGAGCATACAAAAATATCACTGAATTTTACAATTAAAGGGGTCCTATTATGCTCTTTTTACAAAGTCTTGATTTTGTTTCGGGGGTGTACTAGAACATGCTTTCATGCTTGGTGGTTTGAAAAACACATTATTTTTCATATAATTCACATTATTACAATACCTTTCTCCCCAGCCTGGTACAAATGGCTCGATTAGTTCCAGGTTTAATGAAGGCCCGCCTTCCAAAAAATTAAATGTGTTGTGATTGGTTAACTGTCCCACTGTGTTACGATTGGCGAACAGCTTAGACGGTGTTTCCGTCCTGCTACGCCCCTAGCCAAAGCAGTTAGCGCAAGCTAGATTAAAGCGATTCTTACTTTTTAAATATGGATATTTTTCTTACAAAAATTCATCAATTCGCTACAGGAGGCCTTTATTGACCCCCTGGAGTTGTGTGAGGCACTTTTTTATTATGGATGGATGCACTTTATTGGACTTGTTTTGGACTGATAAAACGCCCATCTATGCCGTTCTAAAGCTTGGGAGTGCCAGGATAATTTGTAATACAACTCCAAATGCATTCGTCAGAAAGAAGGAAGTCATATACACCTAGGATGCATGGAGGGTGAGTAAATAATCTGCTACAGTAGTGCTGGGTCCTATCCTCAGCATCCGAGATCGCCGATACATGATATTATCGTGCTAATTTATTTAATTATTTTGCATACTTAGTTTCATTGCCCGAAACCAGCTCCAGCATAAGGCTAAAAGCAGCCTAACATTTACAAAGAACATCATCACTGATTAGCCTAGCCTAGTCTAGTGCAATTTTTGCATTTTAAAAAACACTCGTGTTATAAGTGAAGCTATCTACACTGTATGATGAACAAATCTCTTACCACACACTGCACACTTCTGCGGCACGTTACTGCTCTGAAGCAGCCACTCTAGTCAATGCTTGTGTTTATACCCACCGCGCTGCGGCTCATTGAAGCGGCTCTCCAAGCTGCTTCGCTAAAGTTAGACTAATCCCCCACCCCACAACAATTCAAATTTCCGCAGGCGGGATTTATTTTAATGATATTCTAATGGCCCACTTTGTGACATCACATTGTAGTTCTTGAAAAGAGATTTTTTAAAAACAAAGTATCTCCCTTTGGAGTGGACTTTTGGGAGATTGGAGATTTGTAACTATGTAGATCTTTTTTATGACCAAACATACACACTGACACACTAAAATTCAAAAAGTGAAAAAGCATAATAGGACCCCTAGCAAAAGGAATGTTTGGAAATATAAACTGATTTGTCAAACAAATTGACAAATTACAGAATAAGATATAAATAAATGGCTTAAATCCATTTTGCTGGTGAAAATACTAATAGCCTAAGACTTTTGCACAGCACTGTATTTCCAAAAGTATAAAGTTTACAACAATCAAAAATAGAAAGTCTAAAAATGTAGATACTGTATAGAGTAAGCAAGGGCCACCTGTTATATATTAAAAACTGAGTGTTCCATTTCAAGCCTGGCCTGGTGCTTATACAGCAGAGACATCAAGTACACAGTTGAAGGAAAAGCTTACCCAAAATGAAAATGTGCTGAATATGTATTCAGCCTACAGCAATCCAAGATGAGTTTGGATCATCTTGGCTATCCAAGATGAGTTATTTTAGATTATACCCATATTTTGGCTAGAAGCTACGGTATGGTTTAAAGTTTAAATGCCTGATGATGGATTTGTTTCATACAGACATACAACATTTAGCTTCACAAGATGTTAATTCATGTACTGGAACTATGTGGATTACTTGTGGATTGTTGTGATGTTTTTTATCAGTTGTTTGAACTCTGACATTCTGACGGCACCCATTGACTACAGAGGATCCACTAGTGATGTGCAACATAGACTGATTGGAAATACATGCCTCTATACACAGTTCTGCAAAACTGAAAAAAAAAAAAACATGCCTATACAGTATGTACGAATCACTGCAGTTTCCAGTTGAACACTAGAGGCAGTACAACTGACAACTTTTATTCCTTTTCACACAAAGTATGATATACAAGTACAGAGTTTTAATTAATAAAGCTTAATCGTCACTTGCAGAATATTATGTTATAAAAACAATTTTAACATCCTGCGCGATTTGAAAACTGATACTTTTGAACATTGTCATCACATATACAGCTTCATATGCATGAGTTTTCCAATTTAATAGGTTAGCTCACGTGATGCGAGCTCCGGTACACCCCGTAAAACTACGGTTTGACAAAACAACTCCGCATAAGGAAGTTAAAATAGAACGGCTGCATCAACAAATGCATTTTTATATCACTTTTGCATTTGTTAACACTATCGGAGTATTGGAGTATAGAGCATTAACCTTAAGTGACACTATCCAGATATTTGAATTCTGAACAGCTGCAATACGTACCTCAAGCAGCATAATAAAAGCGCAGCAATACATGCTTGTACCAACGTAATCTAGCAACGTGTAATTGAGCACCACTCTCTGGACATTTCACTTTGAACCTGCGCGTAATGTGCAATAAGGTACATAATTACGGTGTTGCAGAAATGTATATAGAGGCACATATTTTCATGAGCCTGGGTTGAAACAAACTCTTGGATGCCCTGAAGGTGAGTACATTTTCAGCAAATTTTCATTTTTGGGTGAACTATTCCTTCAAGTCAAAGTTGACTTGTATTTTTGCTTAATGCATTCATTTTTCTTTTTTACACAAAATTAATTTCTGTGTTAAATACTTGGTGGACTCCTTGTTTACTATTGTGAACAAGACCCCTGATCTACAAAACTAAGTTTGAATACAGTTAAGTGGTATGTGCTGAATAAATTGCAGAAAATAATAGAGAAGATAAAGTAGAATACACAGGAATAAGAGGATTTCAATACAATGGCTCCTCGTAGGTGCAGTAATGAGCAGTGCAGTATTGTTCTGGGAATGTATTGGAAGTGTCTGAGCAGCACTGCGGTAGAATCCTTATTAACATGGGAGGAGTCGGTGAGCTCCAGCAGGAGATTCAAGCAGGACACTGATACTTTTTTCAGGCTGTATGTGGACTTTTGCATTTGTGTGCATCTGCTGTACATGCATGTTAAAGTAAAGAGGAGATAAGAGGCTGATTCAGCGATGTATGTTATCATCTTTCTCTCATAACCATCATAACCAACCCACGTATCTGACTCTGCTTCTTTCTTTTTCCTCCTTATTTGTTTTCCCCCTCATCTCTGCTGTAATCAGTTAGTATAGGGCTTCCCTGCAGTCCTTCACAAGGTCAGCTGCTGGGCCTCTCATTAAACAGTCCCATCAGCCATCTCTCCAACTCTCTCATCATCTGCGCTAGTTCACACCGCTGTCTGGCCTTTCAGTTTAAAATGAGAATGGAATGAATATTCCTGTGAGAAGCAGTGTAGCAAACACAAATCAATAACTCACAGTCTCTTAGAAAGAAGCATAAGACATGCTTGCTCCAGTTTCAGGCCGAAATGTATATACAGTTATAAGTTATAAGTTTACATACACCTTGCAGAATCTGCAAAATGCTAATTATTTGACCAAATTAAGAGGGATCATACAAAATAAATGTCGTTGTTTTTTTCAGTACTGACCTGAATAAGATATTTCACATAAAATATGTTTACATGTAGTCTACAAGAGAAAATAATAGCTGAATTTATAAAAATGACCTCATTTAAAAGTTTACATACACGTGATTCTTAATACTGTGTTGTTACCTGAATGATCCACGGCTGTTTTTTTTTGTTCAGTGATAGTTGTTCATGAGTCCCTTGTTTGTTCTGAAGAGTTAAACTGCCCGCTATTCTTCAGAAAATTCCTTCAGGTCCCACAAATTCGTTTTTCAGCATTTTTGTGTATTTGAACCCTTTCCAACAATGACTGTATGATTTTGAGATCCATCTTTTTTACACTGAGGACAACTGAGGGACTCATATGCAACTATTACAGAGGGCTGAAATGCTCACTGATGCTTCAGAAAGAAACACAATGCATTAAGAGCCGGGGGGTGAAAACTTTTTGAATTTGAAGATCAGTGTAAATTTAACTTGTTTTGTCTTCTGGGAAACATGTAAGTATCTTGTCTAAGTAAGGGCAGTACTAAATTAAACAAATATGATATTAAGGCAAAATAAGTAGTCTGTTCAAAAGTTTTCACCCCCGGCTCTTAATGTATTGTGTTTTTTTTCTTCTGGACCATCAATAAGCATTTGAACCTTCTGTAATAGTTGCATATGAGTACCTCAGTGTGAAAAGATGGATCTCAAAATCATACAGTCATTGTTGGAAAGGGTTCAAATACACAAAAATGCTGAAAAAACAAAGAATTTGTGGGACTAACAAGGGACTCATGAAAAACTATCACTAAACAACAAAAAAACAAAAAACACACAGCTGTGGAACTTTCAGGTAACAAAGAGTCAAGCATATGTAAACTTTTGAACACGGTCATTTTTCAACTATTATTGTCTCTTGTGGACTATATGTAAACATCTTTTATGTGAAATATCCTATTCAGGTCAGTAGTAAATAAAAAATAACATGTATTTTGTATGATCCCTCTTATTTTGGTAAAATAATGAACATTTTGCAGATTCTGCAAGGTGCATGTAAACTTTTGACCTCAACTGTATTTTCTCACATTTCCATTTTGACAGCTAGAGGCTTCAAGTATAATATTTCTTTTCATAATTATTATCCAATACAGTTTTTTTTCACCAGTGTCATACTGGTTAGACTCAAGGCTTATGTTCTTTGCTGCCATAGAAAAGCCTAAACCTTTTAGATCAGTGTATGAAGGCAGAGCGGAGAGTGTCAGAATAGATAAAGTAGCCTTGTGAGTCAATAAGCATACAGGAACAATATGTTTCGCATCAGTCCACTGGACCTTTGGCCTGTTTGTTAGTGGTTGAATGAAGAGATGATAAAACAGAAGCGAAAAGAGAAGCGAGTGTGTTTGATGTCCTCTGAGCAAACATGCTATTCTGTTGTTCAAAGAACTCTCTCTTTCTTTCATACACACACACGGTTGGCACTTTTTTATAGAGACCATTCAGCAATTACAAGGAGACAGCTCAGACAATACGACAATCTCAATCTATCAACACACACACTCAGTTCTCTGCATATTATGTGCAGTATCGTTATCGAGCAGAGAAACTGTAATCCAAAAAATAGCCCAAGGTGACTTTCAGGATACATTTATCAATATATTAAGGGCCGTCACTTGAATTTGAGAGACCCAGGGCCAAATTTCATGGATGAAGGGCGATGAAATGATAAAACACTCATGATTCAGTTATTCCTAGTACTTTTATGTTTGAAGTGCATATTCAGATTATTGATGCATTAATAAGTGCATTACAAAGCTATTCGTAAGAAGTGAAATCTGCATTTTAGTGATCTGATGTTCCAGGTTAGAGATTTAATATGCTAATAATTACAGTTTGCAGAGAATATTATTCATTTTTAAAGGTGCCAGTTAAAAGATTTAAGTGTTAGAATATCAAATATTTCACATTTATTTCATTTGTATTCTCATTGTTATTTAAATTTCTACAGACTATGGATGGGCGATATGACCAAAATATTCACACTAATGATATACATATCACAATATAGTTGTTTTTGCTTTTAAATAAGGTCTTTATGATGATATCAAATATTTCACACCATAGAATTTTTATAATTCTTGGCACCAGTGTCAATTTCACAAAAAAACGAATACTAGCCTAAATTAAAAAAAAAAAAAACTAATTACAAGCAATAAGATGAAAAACTACAGTAGAACAAATAATAATAAATGCTACATTGTATATAAAGTAATCAAATGTATAAAAACACTGCATATTATTCACTGTGTAAATTAAATAAAGTTAAAAAAGTGTTTTAGTCAAAAGCAGTGAGAGATTTTCTCTCTTTTATTGTTTGGTTAACATGAATGACAGACAGCAGGAATATTAGACTGCTGTCACTTTAAGAGCTGCCCAGATGAAATATAGTGTTACACAGGTGCATTTCAGCGACTTAAAATCACTTGTTTTTAAACCACAATGCTTAAAAATGTGTGCAAACAAGGTTTTGTGACCATGTAGCGCAGCAATGTCATATGAGCGTGTAACCGTGTCAAAAATCGTCAAAAAAAAAATAATGTCTATCGGTATATCGCCCACCCCATTACAGACCATATCTGATCATTTTGAGCCAATAAAAGAGTTTTACTTGTTTAAAAACATCTGCAAAATCATAGACTATACAGTATCACAGTTGGTACTTTGTGGACAAGGCTCTTTTTTATGTAAGCTGCAAAAGAGTCAGGAGTTCAATTTCAGGTTTGAGGAGCACATAAATATTAATGCTTTAAACGCTCTAAAACAAAACATAATGGGAGGGGACTGACTTCAAAGTGAAAAGCTAATGAGACGAGGAGGAATAGCCCACTGGCCTACTTAACGGGATGTTCTAGGAGAAAACCTGACCACTGTCTTAAACGCACTGTGCTCCCTGTTGCCCTTATGAGGAATGAATGACAATGAGCCACTAACTTCCCACCTCTACCGGGATCCTCCGGTCAACCTATATTCCCCACTGGACAAGGTCAACCCTTAATGAGCTTCTTTGCAAATAAATCTGAAATCCGGACCAAGCTGACCTCACCGATTTCCTACAGGCAATACAGCACTATTTTTATAAGCACATCTGCGTGACTGTTTTTTAATATCGTGATGCCCTCCACACCGTCATGGAGTATGAAACAATGGCAGGCCATCAAGGAAATCAGGTCAGTTAAGAGATTAAATCACAATTTGAAAAAAAAAACAAAAAAAACGGGAGCTCAAATAGTTTACGCAATGTACTTTCCCTCAGGGTAAATTATACAATAATCACTATTCAGAGTGAAGACAGTCCGTCTCTGCAGTACACAGGAACACACTCTCTTAACAAGCACAGGAGAGAGTCTTCC
The DNA here is from genome assembly GCA_012976165.1 of Labeo catla. Taxonomy (NCBI): domain Eukaryota; kingdom Metazoa; phylum Chordata; class Actinopteri; order Cypriniformes; family Cyprinidae; genus Labeo; species Labeo catla. Next base: position 1,439,976 of record VONZ01000020.1, on the reverse strand, counting down.
CTGAGGAGAACCTTTTCTCACAGGTGTACAAAACCCTTATTACAAAGGAGATAAGCCATAGAATTCCCCTATAGATGGCTAACAGTTGCTGAAATGCATGTCCTAATAAGAGAATGAACTTTTATTGTGACATATACATGCTCCCACACTGGTGGAGGGTGGGCTGCTCTACTGACCCAGCTTCTAGAAGCAATTTCCCTGAAGCACCAGTGTTCATCCCAAAACACAGCAGTGCTTCAGATTTTCTATAAATGCAATGTGTGTCCCCAAAAGATCTTAAGCACATACTGTACTTCAAAAAATGACACCTCAGGTAACTGAAAACCTCTGAGTCTCTTCGTCATTCGAGACCATCTACACAAACTAAAAACACTCAAGATGACATCTTTCTCCATACATATTAAAGTGCTATAATGGCTGTTATGGGTTATTTAAAAAAGCTTCTCATTACGTTTGTGGGGGAATTTTGAAAGTGTATTAGCTAATCTGATCTGTTAAGCAAAGATGGATAATAGCAATATTAAATGGATTGTTCACTCAAAATTCTGTCATTATTTAGTCATCAGTCAAAAATGTTTATTTAGACCATTTTGTGAACTGCTTCAACTCTGACTCAAAACATTTTTTTAAAGACAGTAGTACACAAGTCATAAGGATCTCTTTTTTATATCGCTGGTGTTGCTTGAATGCTATATTCACCTTTTCAATTCACTCTTCGCGGGGAGTTTAACTAACAGGCGATCTGACCAATCATAACGCAGAATCTGCCATTTTGTGTGACAAACAAACCAGACAAGAGAGTAGATTAACATCAGTGGACTTGAACTTGAAAAATGGTGTGTACTGACATCTTTCCGCGGTTGAAACGATGCCTTATCATGTTCATTTGTGTTTATTTTGTGCTATAACTAGTAAAGTGGAAGAGGTGATTGGTTTACATGCCACTTGAACTGAGGTGCTACAGTGATCTGTCATGAGACATGCATGAAAGAGACATAAGAGTGAGTAAATTATAGCAAAACAAAAAAATGTAGTTGAAGTCAAAAGTTTACATACACCTTGCAGAATCTGCAAAATGTTAATTATTTTACTGAAATAAGAGGGATCATACAAAATGCATGTCATTTTTTATTTAGTACTGACCTGAATAAGATATTTCACATAAAAGACGTTTACATATAGTCCTCAAGAGACAATAATAGTTGAAGAATAGTTTGTCCTGAACAGTTAAACTGCCTGCTGTTCTTCAGAAAAATCATTCAGGTCCCACAAATTCTTTCAGCATTTTTGTGTATTTAAACCCTTTCCAACAATGACTGTATGATTTTGAGATCCATCTTTTTCACACTGAGGACAACTGAGGGGACTCATATGCAACTATTACAGAAGGTTCAAACACTGATGCACCAGAAGGAAACACGATGCATTAAGATCTGGGGGGTAAAAACTTTTTGAATTTGATCAGGGTATGACACCATTAGTTGTCCTCAATGTGAAAAGATGGATCTTATCATACAGTCATTGTTGGAAAGAGTTCAAATACACCAAAATGGTGAAAAGCCATAGAATTTGTGGAATCTTTTTCAGAATTTTTCTGAAGAACAGCAGGCAGTTCAACTGCTCAGGACAAACAAGGGACTTATGAACTATTACTAAACAAAACAAAAAAAAAACACAAACAGCTGTGGTTCATTCAGGTAACAACACTGTATTAAGAATCAAGTGTATGTAAACTTTTGAACGAGGTCATTTTTATAAATTCAACTTTTATTTTCCTTTGTGGACCATATGTAAATCTCTTTTATGTGAAATATCTTATTCAGGTCAGTACTAAATAAAAAATAACGTGTTTTGTATGATCCCTCTTATTTGGGTAAAATTAACATTTTGCAGATTTAGCAAGGTGTATGTAAACTTTTGACTTCAATTGTATTTATTAAGCACTAGCCTGTGTGTATGAATTATGCCGAGTGTGAGAGAGGAAGGCAGATGAGCAGCTTGTGTTGTGACCTTGGGTGTTCTGGCGTGTCTGTTTTAACTTAAAGATCTAAAGGTTGTGTGACTGACGTGTGCCGCTGGATTCAGCTGTACAGATGACATCATGTCCTCCATGTGACGACTCTGTGAGTAGCTTCCACACACACTTCTGTCAGCCCTATAAATAACCACAAACAGCTTGAGTCTCTTGCCTCAGAGAAATGTGCCTTTTTCCAACTCGCATGTAAAATGAGCAAGATGTCCAAATTATTAGTATTCAGGATACAGTAGGAAAACAATACATGGATGACTAACTACATCTGCTGTGAGTGTTCAAATAGCAGTTTGCTGGTTTCCTAGCTTGTCTAAGCTGGTCTGTTAAATGGTTTTAGATAGGTTCTGCACATGTTTCAGCCTGGACAGGCTAAAAGACTGTCCCTGCACACTAAATATTCATTAATGTTTTTTAATATTTGTCAAAATTTGTCATGCACAGAATGTCACGATGGCTCAGAATTATTAAAACACCTCTCAAAATGCTTGTTACAGATGTGAAAAACACAGAATATTTAACCCATTCCCATTTTTTTATGACTGATAAAAGTTTCGGTGGCAGTGTGTAAACATGATTGCCACAACGTGAGGTCGTATTTATTTTTTAATGTGCGACTCAGTGTGCAAGGACCTTAAGACCAGCAAACTGATTTGATTTGTGACCCTGGACCACAAAACCAGTCATAAGGGTAATTTTTTAAAATTGCCATTTATACATAATGAATAAATAAGCTTTCTATTGATGTATGGTTTGTTAGGATAGGACAATATTTGGCTAAGATGCAACTATTTGAAAATCTGGAATCTGAGGGTGCAAAAAAATCTAAATATTGAGAAAAATGCCTTTAAAGTTGTCCAAATGAAGTTCTTAGCAATGCATATTACTAATCAACAATTAAGTTCTGAAATATTTACGGTAGGAAATTTACAAAATATCTTCCTGGAACATGATTTTTACTTAATATCCTAATAATTTTGGCATAAAAGAAAAATCGATAAGTTTGACCCATACAATGTACTGTTGGCTAGTGCTACAAATATACCCATGTGACTTTTGACTGGTTTTGTGGTCCAGGGTCACATTTAAGTAGCTTTTTCAGGACAGTCAGGGAGTGAAGAGCCATTAGATTTGAAAAGTTCTGGATTTCATTTATTATAGTCAAGAAATTCTAAGAATTTAGACATATCCTTGTTCTTTTTTTTTCAAACATAATGAGTCGCTTACTCCCTCCTAATCAGCAATAAACCTAGTTAGTGACTGATTTGGAAAGTATAGGCAGCAACATTGGCATTAGCTTATTGATAGCATAACAATTATGCTAAAAAGCATAGTAATACATAAAAACAAATAGTTTAAAATAATCAGTTCTTAATCACAGTAAACTATTTTCATTATTTCCCAGAAATTAATTAAATATAAGTTCAAATTCTCTTTCGTCTACAGCCCTATTTGATTTTTTTTTTCTACTGTGAGCTTATCGCAGTGCATTCTGGGATTCCACTGATGACGCCTTATAATGCAGCGTCTGTAGGCACCTCACTAGGTTTTGAAATTGAGTCTAAATTACCCTTCAATACTTCTCACACAGCACTGTTTTGTATGTATATCTCCATCCATCCATCCTTTGCTCTGGTTCTGAAGATTGTAATTCCTTGATATGATGAAATATTTATGAGCATAAATTGAAAAAGGGGTCATTTAGTGTGGCTGTATTTTCCAAACTCCGTCAGCACATTATGAATTTCAAAATGCATGTCAGGTCATGCATTCAGATGATTTATAAAGAGCGCAATAGCACTGTTTATGCTGAAGGGAGTCCATAAATACCCACAGTTAGCTGCCTGCACACTGCCCTCCTCCCACAGAGAGCACTGCATGGTTTGAGGTTCCTCCCCGAGTATTACCTCTCTCATCTGCATAGAAATTTCATTAATTTTAATGGCCTTACCAATTACCTGGCTCTGCTGGCCAATTTCATTTTGGCTAAAGCTTCTTTTATTGTCTATGTGTAGATGGGGAGATGGAAAGCGTGGTCTGCCTCTGAGCTGTGTGTTTCTGTGCTAACCGGCCTCTTCTAGCTTCCGTTGCTTCTATTACTGTTAACTGCATGTGTGTGCACTTGTGTAAATAGCTGTCCACTCGAAAAAGTCACAATGATTGATTTCATCTGAGTGGGTTTTCTAAAGATTGGAAACAAAGTGTAGCCTTGCCACACTGCAATGTGCCAAGAGGAGAAGTGAATAACAAAATACAGTATACTAATATTGCACACATAATGCAGGATGGTTGCGTAATATGACTCACAAGCTGAGCTAGACTGCTGCTTGTGCGTCACAGAGACCTTAAATAAGATGGAAGGAGTTTAGGTTCAGTATTTTATTGCACTAAAATCACACATTGGCGTCATTGCTGTGAAATATCCCTTATATAGTTTTCTACATTCATATGAGCAAATAATGAGAGAGATTTAGCACTAAAGTTGGTCTTCTTTCACCACTGAAAGCGTACACAGCATACTGCTTTCTGAAGCTGATACATGAGCGTCCTACAGTCTTTTTCTGCCTATGCCTAGAAATGTGACCCGGCTGTACGAGCCAAGAGCAAAAGTGCAGTGCTTTCACCATGAAAAAGAGTTTCACCTCACTCCCTGTCCCGCTGTCTCTGTTTCTCTCTCTTAGTCCATCTCTCACTTTTCACTTGTATAGCACAGCAGTCTATTCCTGCCCATACCACAGTACACAAAACCTCCAGTCAGCAATAAACATAAACATGCATACTAAAACACATGCTACATCACTGTGATAAAGTCCATATATTTTCTGAACTGACAGTAACTTCTTAAAAATACAGTGTGCAGTATTTCTACAAAATAAGCAGTTTAAGGTTTAAAGGGACAGTTCACCCAAAAATGAAAATTGTGTCATTAATTACTCATCCTCATGTCGTTCCAAACCTGTAAGACCTTTGTTCATCTTCAGAACACAAATTAAGATATTTTTGATGAAATCCGAGACCTCTCTGACCCTGCATAGTCAGCAATGTAACTACCATGTTCAAGGCCCAGAAAGGTAGTAAAGACATTGTTAAATTAGTCCATGTGACATCAGTGGTTCAACTGTAATGTAACGGAGCTGCGAAAATACTTTTTGTGCTCCAAGAAAACAAAAATAATGACTTTAATCAACAATTTCTTCTCTCGTATTCGAGTGGTGCTTAGGGCTGCAACAATAAATCAATGCATCTTGATTCATGGATCGATTTTAAATGCACGCTCTTGGACTATCGATTTTTTAGATAGTCCAAGAGCGTCGAAGACTGACATGGAAGAGAAGAAATTGTTAAATAAAGTTGTTATTGTTGTTTCCTTTGCACAAAAAAGGTATTCTCGTAGCTTTATAACATTAAAGGAGTAGTTGACTTCCAGAGCAAAAATTTACAGATAATGTACTCACCCCATTGTCATCCAAGATGTTCATTCTCTCTTTAGTCATAAAGAAATTATGTTTTTTGAGGTAAATTATTTTGACGAATTGAGTTGAGGAATTATTAAATTGAGGAATTATCTTCATATAATGGGCTTCAATGGTGCCCACGAGTTTGAACGTCCAAAATACAGTTTAAATGCAGCTTCAGAGGACTCTAAATGACCCCAGCTGAGGAATAAGAGACTTATCTAGCAAAACGATCAGTCATCTTCTAAAAAAAATTAAAATTTATAGACTTTTTAACCTCAAATGCTCATCTAGCTCTGTCATGCGCATGCATACTCTGTGTAATCCAGATCAGTACAGTTAGGGTATGTCGAAAAAGTCCCATCTCATTTTCTCCTCCAACTCTAAAATTGTCCAATATCGCTGCAGAAGTACCCACCCAGTGTTTACAAAGTGAACATGCAAAGAAGGTCAAATGCCCTTTATAAAAAAAAGAGACGTAGGACAAGATTATGAGACTGGAGTTTTTCGACCAACCCTAACTGTTTTGACCCAGATTACACAGAGTATGCATGCATATCTCAGAGCTAGACAAGACGAGCATTTGAGGTTAAACAGTATATTCATTTCTTTATGAGTGAAGAAAGAAAGACATGAACATCTTGGATGGCAATAGGATAAGTACATTATCTGTACATTTTTGTTCTGGAAGTGAACTACTCCTTTAAGAATGAACCACAGATGTCATGTCACATGGACTACAGTATTTTAACAATGTCCTTACCACCTTTCTGTGCCTTAAACATGTCAGTTGCATTACTGTCTATGCAAGGTCAGAAAGCTCTTGGATTTTATCAGAAATATCTTAATTTGTGTTTTAAAGATGAACGAAGGTCTTCCAGGTTTGGAACGACATGAGGGTGAGTAATTAATGACACAATTTTCAATATCCCTTTAACTAACAAACCTAGCTGCTACAAATGCTAGTGTTGGCATGCCTACTATAAAGAATTATTACTCTTGGTTAGTTTAATGCTGAATATCTTAAACTGGTTAGCCAAAGGTAGCATTCCACATTTTAAGACTCAAAAAGCATATTTCTCTCATGACTGATTTTCAAAAGTAGGCCTGTATTCATATACATTTTCTCAATATAAGCTTTCACATAACAGCTCTGGATAGTCACTAGCAGAGCTGCATTAATGCACACTTTTACCTGGGCTTAAGCCCAGATCCCCAGGCTAAAGAAAGGCCCAGTGCTATAGGAGATATGTATGACATATTAAAATTGATCACCAGAATTTACAATGTGTTGCTGTACGTTCGCTGTTATCTCTTAGCTTTGAGTCTGTGAGATGGTAGGAGTTTGTGAAGATGAGCACAGAACGCTCTTTCCTGACCGCACTACTGTCACAGTTCCTGACCATCAGCGTGAGCAGAGAGCTGCCGACACAGTGACACAGCCAGATACAACGAATGAGATTTAATAAGAGTAGAGTGGAACGGAGACAATATACAGCTACACACATAGTGGATATTCAGCTCGTATGGGGCCATTAAAGTAAATTATTTAAGACAATTATTACTATATATTACAATCCTTGAGTATTCATGCTAACACTGAAACCTGAAAAGGTTCTATCTATAAGCAGGTCATCATATATAAAGCAGTTGTGAGTTGACAGTAGTTAGTCTTTCCTAGATTGCTAATCCTGCTTTATTTTATATATCATGGCCTCCTAGACTCCCCTTTCTGAGCAATTCTTCCTGTCTTGTTTTCCAATAAAAACATCACTATACTGTCAGAATGCTTTTTGGGGAGAGTGAACTATTCCTTTAAACTGCAATAGCAATACTTGCAGTTAGAGGTCGACCAGTGTATCGGTTTTGCTGATTAATCGGCACCGATAGTTGATTCAGAGCAGAGCAGAACTATCGGCTATCATTCTTCATACTATCGGATATCATACTTCAAAGGCGGATTTAAAACATTGACAACGAAACGGTGTGTACAATATACTGTAGTGCATGTTTTCATGTCATTACTAAGCGATGAATTTGTTGACTAGATGCTGCATTAGTGGACCACCGCTTGAATTGAACGCAACGTGTCCAGTGTGTGTGATACAGGATAGCTGCGAGTTTTTCTAGACGCGGTGCTGCAGTTTTGCCTGTTGTGTGACTAACATATTTTTATATTTTGATTAGATGACCACAAATGTTCTAGAATAGAAGCAGTTACATTATGAAAGTACACAATATCCATATGTATGCAATTTCAATACTGTGGCCTTTGTGTAGATATTTAAAGATGGCCATCTTTAGCTTGATTGTTGATGTAATGGTAGCACTTTACAATAAGAGTCCATTTGTAACGTTAAGATTGATAAAAGCTGTAGAATAGAAGTATTGTTCCTTGTTAGAGTGTGTTAATTTCAGCATTTACTGATATATTAAGTGTAATATAATATATATAAGTGTTGTTAACATTAATGAACAATGAACTAACTGTAATGATCAATACATAATTAATATTAATATTTTTATTCATTTACAAAGTATGGTTCAGTAGGCTACTTTTTTTTTTAAATTTATTTTCTGTTCAGTATCTGTCGATTAATCGGTATCGGCCAGTGTGGTCCAACCTAGTTATCGGTATCGATAAAATCCAATATCAGTCGACCTCTACTTGCAGTGACTTGCACCACTAATTCACAACAACACATAAACACCAGCCACTATTACACACTTGTCACTGGCAAAGGTCAACAGACTTTTATGAAGACGTGTGTGAACACCTTCCCATTAACTGGACATTGATTTTTCCTAGAATGAGACCCCATTTTCACAGCATTACCAATGAAAGTAAACCTCTTAATGGTCATATGTATTTTCTTCTGCTTTTATAGAACATAATGTTAGGTTAAATGTGTCCCTTTAGGCTATGGGCCCACAAAAGAGATCTGTAGATTAGGTAACTGCTCTGCAGGGACCCTGACCACTCCAAGCCCTCGTGTTCCCTCTTTCTGAGGTAGCAATCAATGGTTTCTACCTTACGCCTTGAGCCAGCAGGAAGATAAACAGGGGTTCTAGGTAGAGAGCAGGCTGGCTGTGGCCCTCTCAGCATGACTTCCTAATATCTTACATAATCCCTCCATGTTGCCGGACAGCACAGAGGCTAGTATTGGTAGAGACGGCACTGGGTTTCATTAGGAACACAAGGCTTTTGTTGGCACACTTGAATATCTTCCAGGGAACGGGAGAGATCAAGGGCTAAATTTGAGTTGAATAATAACATTTTCCCTGAGATTAATTAAACTATCATTGTAAAATATGAGCTCCAGCAGCTAATAATTGGGGTTGACAAAGCATCCTGAACAAAGATGCTGACTGTCTTATATGGACAACAACAAAGCATGCTATGTAAAACTGCATTGAGTTTAGATTTCATTACTGGTTTACATTGGTTACACATGGTTTATAATTTCATTATGAGAAGGCAGCTTGTTTTTTTCTTTTCGGATCTGCACAAGTGAGCTTATTCTTGGGGGGAAAGTACAAAAAGAAAGTCTGAAGGACACTGTGGAAGTGCATAATACTCTACTGATAAAAAATGAAAAATTTCAGAGTGATTCATCTAGCAGCAAATACCTAACTATTAGAAACCGAGAAGTTATTTTAAACTGTAGGCGGTAACGAATGCTGCATGCATTGCTCTGTGAACTGTAGTTTATGATAAGGAGTAGTTCAATGCTTATTTTAGTTTCATTTATGCATTCAGCAGACACCTTTATCTAAAACGAGCTACTTTGCATTCAAGGTATACATTTGACCAGTTTATGTATTACTTTAGAATCAAACTCATGAACTTGTATTGTTAGCATCATGCTCTACTAGCTCTACTAGTCTGTATGTGGATTGTGTATGATTGTGTATGAACATAGGGATGTTTACGGACACAGTCCATGTCAGAACAAGCTGTTGCTAAGGATGACAGATTGTAATATTTTCACATTTTTTAGCTTCCATGAATTATTCATAATTTTCAGGCCAAGGGGTATGATATTTCAAGCATTATGATTGCTATCCACAAATACAATTTCGCTTTACTTTTCACATCAGTGGGAAAAATGTATTTCCAAATGGTTCAAATACTTTTGGGAAAAATATTATCATCTGTTTGTATATTGTATCATATACAAACAGAAACCTAATGGTCTTCACAGAAATCTATCAAAATAAAAGTTTACTTTTAACTTGAAGAAACTCTAACAGAAATATATTACTTAATGTAATAATGGTACTACTACTAATAAAATTATTAGTAAAACATTATTTTTTAAGGAATATTGACCAGAAGAAAATATTTAGCATAATTTATTTATCAGAAAAATGTAAATATACAACAAAGTATTTCTGACAAAAAAAGAAATTATTACAAATACTTTTTTATATAAAATGAATTAATTAGAAATGCTTTTGATTATTAAATATTTAATAAAACTGATAAAATGGAATACAGAATTTGGTAAAAAATGAAGCTGAATTTGAGGGGGAAAACATTTCATAGGGCCTTACAAAATGTAAATTTTGTTACACAATTTAACAGCAATTTATTAAAAGTTTAAGTTTGATGATTTCAATTAATTAGACATGTTTTTTGATTCATGTTTTTAATTTAACCATTAAAAGAGAATCCCCTTGTATTATTAATTATTTTTCTGTACACAATTTTATTTATATATCATCATATATTATATATTAATATAAAAATAATGACATTATATATCATTATTTTTCTGTATACACAATAGTACTTCTACTAAAAATAAAACTATTTTTAAAACATTCATTTTTATGGAATATTTTCCATAAAATGTATTTGCCAGTAAAATGTAAATACACAACACATTATTTTAAATTTTTTTTTTTTTTTTGATAAAATCAATTAATTAGAGATGCTTTTGATTATTAAAAGTTAATGAAACCATTAAGAAAATTAATGCAAAACAAAGAATTTTGTAAAAATAAAACTGAATTAAAAAAAAAATAATAATAATAATTTGTATTTCAAAGGGCTTTAAATGTAATTTTTGTTAAACTTTTAATAAATTGCTGGTAAATTGTGTAAGGTTCATGATGTCAATTAATTTATTGATTAATTTAGCTTAATTTATAGACATTTATTATTATTATTATTAATTTAACCATTAAAAGACAGTCAAAAAAAAAAAAAAAAACAGAATCCAGAAAAATTAAGATGAAAAAAAAACAGAATTTGGAATAAATTAAAACAGAATTTGGGAAAAAAATAAAACACATTTCATGGGGCCCTAGTTTAACACTACTTCTCTTTGAACTAAAATGGTGTAGCAGTCAATGCTTCATTTATGTCTCATACTAACTTTTTTTCCACAATCTATTCTGCATATCTTAAATTCAACATTTCTTCTCTCCATCGCAGTAGCAGAAACCCTGAATCAATTGCTCACTTGTGCGCTAATGAGAGATCAATAAACATTGTAGCTCTCCACTTCTACTAGTGCGTTCACCTATTTACCCCAGAAACCGTCTCATCAGCTTCATTTTCTACACCACACGCAGCATTTCGGAACTGCTGCGTGCCGAAGTCCGCATGACAACGAATAGATTATGGAATTAGCAACCGCACACGCCGATCACAGGGGGGCTAAATTGCTGTCTGTTTAGGACACAGCTTAGCAGGATTAGTATTTTTCATTAAACCATAAAACAAGCAGACAGTCATTAATTATGGCTGAGCATTCAAGATCAGTCATTGGCCAGGTCACAAAGAGCTGAGTAGATTTAATTTAGTACCAGGCTTCTGAGAACTGTTTCCTAACTGTTACACAACCCCTGGCTCCCCAGCAAGAGAGCAAAAAACGGCCGTCTGATGCCAGCCGCGATCGCCAGGGCCTTTATCTCTTGAGAAATGAAAGGAAAAGAAATTAAATTCCACTTAAATGTCAAGGCAAGCAATTAGAAATGTATTCCACAGATTGCAAATTAAATTACTGCAAAGGGCCACAGACTTGTACCACCACATCAGCCTGGAACTACGACGAAAGCCCACAAAGCGTGAAGCGTGAACAGCCAGCAGTGCTTGTTCTGTGTCACATTACCAATGCAAATGCAGCTGAGCTACAGCATTATTCATTATTTACACAACGCACTGACAGACGGACTGATTGATGGACGGTATGATTTCTCAACACCGTGCCCTAAGGAACACTTAGGTGGAGACCCAGTTTAAAGCTGATTTACAGGACAGCTATAGGCTATACAGCTATATTTAGGGAGAGGTCGGTCAAGGTCAAACGCAAGGTCTTCTGTGGGTCGGGTCAAGTCATGTCAGGACGTTTTGGAATGCATTTCATTGTTCTGAGCTCAACAAACTGCATAGAAAAGAAGCATCTGGAGTAAAAAATTCTCAGAAAAACAAAGTTAAAGTGATAGTTTACCCACAAACGAAAATTCTGTAATCATTCATTCATGTATTATTTATGTCGGTCCAAACCTGCCTTTCTTCAGTGGAAAATCATTTTTTCTCTACATTCAATGAAAGTCATAAAGGTTTGGAACGACACAAGTAGTGTTCATTTTGTCAACCATTTTTTACATTAAGTCTTAGTCTTTTAAATTAGTCTTAGTCTTGTGTCAAATGTTTTTATTTTAGTTATCATATTTAGTCAACCTTGTCCTGTTTTTGTTTAGTCAAGTTTTAGTCAACTAAATGTCTGAGCATTTTAGTCTAGTCAATGAAAACATTCTGTCATGCTGTATATATATATATATATAGATACAGATATATAGATAGATAGATAGATAGATAGATAGATAGGGCTGCAAAACGATTAATCGCATTTAAAATAAAAGTTTATGTTTACATACTATATGTATATGTACTGTGTATATTTATTATGTATATATAAATATATATTTTAAAAAATATTTGTGTATATATTTATAATTGTATATAATTTATATTATTTTATATATAAATCCAGCATATTTTTATATATGCATGTATGTGTGTGTATTTATATATACATATTAAATATTTTCTATTTACTTTTTTTTTTTTGGTCAAAATTATAATGATGATTGTTGTCATTTGAGAAATTTATTTTTACATTTCAGGTATTGCACTTTCACCAGTAAGCACAAACCATCGGAATGTGAATTCATGCACATGGTTTATTTTACCTCATCTAGTGACTGATTTATTATAGACTATTTAATATATAAATTAACATCAAAGACTTAGATATGCACTCTCTCTGTCTACATTATGAAACAACAAACAAACAAAAATTCTAATTCCAATAATTCCAAATTTCTATTTCTATTACGATTTCTTTGTTAAAACAGTTGAGTAAGTGCATTTATTCAGCAACCACACTCGCAAACAAAATGGTCAAGATCTCATGACAGAACACATACAGATTTGTCAACAGGCAGACAGGTTTGTCTTTGTTTTCAAACCGTCGCCGGCATTTCTGCAATGAAGAGTGTGCGCCTGGTTGCCAGATTGCAAAAATTAAGCAAAACACTGGGCAGAAAATGTATCCATCTAACAGAGAAACTCTGATTTGGGGATTTGAACTCTTGATATCTGGGAACCTCAGTTTTGTATAGGTTTTATTTTTTAAAATACATTTTAGTCTTGTCTTATTGTCTTGTATTAATGATATTGCATGTTGATATGGTTATCATTTATTGACTTTACTGTTGTCTCGTCATTGTCTCATTTTAGTCATAGGCAAAAAGTTTGTCAACAAACATTTTTCATCATAGTTTTCATTAACAAAATTAACACTAGACTCAAGGGTGATTCAATGATGGGAGAAGTTTTCATTTTTGGGTAAACTAACCTTTAAACCAGGGGTCACCAAACTTGTTCCTGGAGGGCCGGTGTCCTGCAGAGTTTACCTCCAACTTTCCCCAACACACCTGCCTGGAAGTTTCAAGTATACCTAGTAAGACATTGATTCGCTGGTTCAGGTGTGTTTGATTAGGGTTGAAGTTAAACTCTGCAGGGACACCGGCCCTCCAGGACCGGGTCTGGTGACCCCTGCTTTAAACCTTGTTCATAACTTTTCCTAAACTCAAAGTTTGTTCTGTAATCCAATTAAGTTTAATAAAAAAGGCAATTATGGCTCTTATGATATAGTTCTTATGAGATTTTATGACTTATTAAGTAAACATGCAAGTGTTAAATCCCAAATACTTTGCTTGACGCAAAGTTTTTAGATTTTTAGACATCTTTAAAAGCAAATAAATTTTGAGTTCACAGAAAACTTTTCTTTAAACTATTAAATCAGACTGCTTGCAGCTTGTTACTGATATAAGTTTATTATGTCTAGTAATCAAAAAATCATTAGAAAGTGACAAAAGGGAAATAACATTCCTTTTATCAACTTTTGACAGAAAGACAAACCAAGCTTTGCATATAAAGAGTTTCTTTGGTAAATCTGGAAAATAAAAATTATTTTATGTAGCTGTGGGTTAGAATTGCACCAGGAGAAACAAAAAAAATGCTTTTTAAACATTCACAAACCTCTTCTGAATTAGATTTGTTAATTCATTGAATATGAATCTGCCAACAAGTGGCCTACACTAGAACCTCTCTGAACCTCTCGTGTCAACTACAGAGGAGCTTGTTCAGTCAAAACCAAAAACATCAGAGCTACTGTGCATTGCAGGACACACCCCAGGAAGGGAGGAGAAAAAGTGAAATCCGACTGTCAAAACCTTCTTAAGGGATAATCCAGGCTGGGTAGCCACGGCCAGCAGGGATAAACTGTAATTCCCTGCTCAGAATGTGAGCATGTGGTTCCATGAAGAGTGTAAATTATTTTTTTTACTCATTAACCAAAAATTATTTTTTTTTAAATGTGTATTTACGACTAATTAGACACACTGGGGATTGTTAGTCTCTACTGGAATGCCTGTTCTGAGGGATATGGAGCAGTAAGCAGATTGGAAAGTGAGGATATGCACCAACCCAGAGCATCAATGGAAAAATTTAATTGGATCTGCACTATTAGGAAAAGACGGTTTTAGTCTGGAAAAATATTGAAAGAACAGAAATGTGTATCTCAAGAAAAGCAAATGATTGAAAGAAAAGAAAGAGAAAGAGAGACTACAATAGCTTATTCTCTCTTTGTTAGCTTGTGTTGTCAAAAGACACAAATCAACAGCAGGATGGATCTCGGTACAGGCTGTCTGGTACCAAGCTAGCATACAAGGCCTTTGTGAACTCAAAGAAGAAACAAACCACAGGACATAATATAAAAGCAGCTTCTAAATCAACCATCTGCCCAGGAAGGATACTTCCATACCTCTACCATTTCATAATCATGTTTTTGTACAATCTATAAATCAAAATGTGACATTTAGAACCATCCTTCATCAGAATAGCAGCACAATTTCTAGTTTGAGATCTGCAGAGCATCCATTTAGGTCAGTGAACTCAGGTGTTAATTAGCAGCTGTTATTTTCCTATTAAATGCAGCGCAAGGTAAACAGCCCACAGCTTCAGGAAGAATCCCACAGCCTTGGCAGGCCACACAACTCAGCACTTTTCTCCTCTAAGAAATCATTAGCACAAAATAGTTGGAGAGAATGCTACACATCAGGAGGAGAGTTGGATATTCCTCCCTATTGTTCTGCACACATTCACATGGTTTGTCCTCCAGTAATGTTCACTGCAGCTTTTTTTGATATGTCAGCATCTGTTCATAAAGCTACAGTATGAAGTTTCTCAAAAGTGCAGTTCTGATAGGATGCAATAATTTAGATTAGTATTTGGTAGCTCAAACAGTTGAGCATGAGCAGCATCAAAGCCATGGGTTTGAACTCGAAAAAGAAAAACCCCACAGAAACTACTAGCAGGATCACCAAGTTGATGCTACAAAAATGAACAAGTGTGACAAGACCCAGCTGAGATCTGTACCAGCACCTTGTGGTGTATGTGTGTGTGAATGTTTTTACCACTGCTGAGGTGTTTATGAGCCTTATGCTGGGTGTATCTAAGTGAATGAAGCTTGCTGTAGGAGCTGAAACTATTCTGGGTGTTGTGTGCATATGCACAGTAAATATTTTTGCGTGTGTATGTGTAATTCAAGAGCATTTGTGGGTTGCAACATGCAGCTTATGCACCAGGGTGGGCACCATTCACAAATGAATTAAGAATGCCTTTAAAATTCCAATTCAAATCCTGAAATTGAAATAAGATAGCAAACAGGATGCAGAATTGCAATTGTAATTTAAATTCAACTAGACAATAAATAGTCGATAAATAGAATTAATGGCCTTTTTTAAGGGGTCATGAACTAAGAAATCAAAATTCTCTTGATCTTTTGACTTTTTTAATAATTTACCAGAACTAAAAAATGTCTTGTTAGTCTAAAAACAGCTTATATTGAAGCCAATCTGTCTAAATCACAGGTTGTGGAATGTGCCACTTTATGATAATAGTGTGGCTAAGCACCGCCTCCACAGAAGAACATTAACGCCTGTTTGTACATCACTACCTGGTAAGCCCCGCCCACCGATTCACACATGTAGTGAATATAATGAGAGTGGTAAATGCAGGTCTACGCAGAAACCAATAGATATAGATGGGGTGCTTTTAGAGGGGTGCTATTATGCTTTTTCACTTTTTAAACTTTAGTCAGTGTGTGGTGTGTATCTTTGGGCATAAAAAAGATCTACAAAGTTACAAATCTCAAAGTCCACTCCAAAGCGAGATATTTCGTTTTTAAAAAATCTCTTTCCAAGAACTACAACGAACGGCTCCTTTGCACTGCAGCGTTTGTTTTCCGCATGCAATGACGTCCTAACACAGTCCATTAGAATATCATTAAATTAAATCCCGCCTACGGAAATTTGAATTGTTGGGGGGTGGGTAGGAACAAGGTGGGGGATTAGCCAAACTTTAACGACACAGTGCGGAGAGCCGCTTCAACGAGCCGTAGCACGGCGGGTATAAACACAAGCATTGACTAGAGTGACATCCTAGGTGTATATGACTTCCTTCAGACTAATGCAATCAGAGTCTAATAAAGTCTAATAAAGTGCATCCATAATAAAAAGTGCCTCACACGACTCCCCGGGGGTCTCCTGTAGCATTCGATGCATTTTTGTAAGAAAAATATCCATATTTAAAACGTAAGATTTATTATTAACCTAGCTTGCCCTAACTGCATTGACAAGGGGTGTGGCAGTACTGAAACACCGTCTAAGCTGTTCGCCAATCGCAATGCACTGGGACAGTTAACCAATCATAACACATTTCCTTTTTACGGAAGGCGGGCCTTCATTAAACCCGGAACTAATCGAGCTATTTGTGCCAGGTTGGGGAGAAAGGTAATGTAATAATGTAGATTATGTGAAAAATAATGTTTCTCGAACCACCAAGCATGAGAGCATGTTCTAGTACACCCCAAAACAAAATCAAGACTTTGAAAAAGAGCATAATAGGACCCCTCTAACACAAGAAGATTCTTTGCAGTGCCATATTGTGGAAAACCAGTCTTTGCATTGCCATCCTTCTAATCCTACCATTAAGAAAGACTTAATGGATGTTATTTTTAAGTTCCAGACCGTGTCAGTAGGAACTTGGCTGTTTGTTCACTTCATTTTACCGTGGATTCACTTACAAACAAGACACAATTCGACGCATGTTTTTCAGAAAGACTAAAACTAAAAGACAATGCTGTGCCAACTATGGAGAAGTTTTACTAAACGGAAATTTCTGCGGGTGATTTACTAACAATGCGCAAATTAAAGAACACAGATCCAACATCTCATATCAACCAATGCAATATATTGCATAGTTGCAAATAAAGAATAAAGAAACAAAGAAGCCACAGTACACTGAAAAGAACCGGAGGCCAAAAAATTAAGCTTTGCTAAAAGTTTTGATAGACCTGGTGTTGCATGACTCCTAGTTGAGGGTTCAAAGTCGTCTTTTATTTCCTGAAGCAAATTAAAAATAACATGGATTGGCAAACGACATGGCTAATGTGTTCTTCTAGCATTCCAAATAAATTAATACATGTGGAAAAAATCATCTCCCTTCTACCATGTGCTCTCTGTTCTCTGTGGTGGCTCCTCCTAGCAACAATAATTGCAGCCATTTAAAGCGCAAAACAGTTTAAGAGATGCTTTTTTTGGGCGATAAATAATGGCGCAAATGCTAGTAATTTGACAGGCACAAACATTAGTAAAAACATGCTGCATGATTCATTTGAATACTCTCCTCCCATAAATTTTGCGTCTGAGAAGGAAACTCCTACAAATGCATATTCAATAAGGTCAGGCGCAAAAATAACTGTGTCCACGCCTTTTCAGTGCTAATTCTTCACTGACAGTACAATTTTAATGCCAAAAGACGGTTTGCGTTGGCGCAAGCTGTTGGTAAAACTGGCCCTACATTGGATCCAACAGTAATGTTGTAACACACAAGTGAGTAACTGTTTTTATTACATGATCACTATTGCTTTGTCTGTTATTGCAAATTGTTTAATATGTACTGAGGATTCATGCATTTTTTTACCTAAATCACTGCAGCATCCATCTGAGTCTACACTCCACCATGCCTATTCAAACAGAGTGTTCTGATGAGGAGGTCACAACAGGACATAAAATAGCCTATTACTTGTAAATTATGTTTTGTGATGTAGAAATCTTGATAACATTATATGTAGACTTTAGAGAACAGTACAAAATAAAAAACAAAGGCAGTTCATGACCCCTTTAACACTGTTCCTTCTTAAGTGCTGCTGACTCATACTTTGCCACTCCACTCACCTGCGTACATATGGCAAGTACAATGGTGTCCACTCCTGGTCCTCCTGGGCAGCACTGTCTTCTGGCTTTTGTTGGGCCTCTGAGCATTTTGGTCTTTCATTGATTGATAGATTACAGTGTTCCCTCAGCTGGGTTCCAGAGCATATAAAAATGGCTTCGGAGGCACAGGTACAGAGGCTGATTGAAAGGAGGCAGCTAAAGCCTGTTAAAATCATGGCCCGAGAGGACCAAGACTGGACACCACCGACCTTTACCAGAGATGAGATGTTGTGCTCTAGCCAGACACTAAAGCCCCTGCTCTATATGGCCATTGCCTCTCCTGAACTGAGCAAAGCAAAACTAGACTAAATGCAGATCATGGCTGGCTGAATGGGATGGTTTAGTGCCTGGCTGGGAATTTGGGCTTTGCTGGCTCCAGGATGAAAGATGACCATCCCCTCTGCGTGTGGTGTACTCAAATGGGACTCCGTGTATCTCATTGTGGGTGCTACAGCAGGCTCCAATCGGACCCACCATTCATACCGCTATAGATGCTCCGGTGATGAGGGGACATCTCCTCTACGCCCGGCCTCTTCTGTGCCACCTCTCGGCCGGGGCTGCCAAACTTGCCATGCTGATGCCTCAACAACTCAGGGCTCCCAGATATGACACGGCCCTTCTGTAGGTGCTCCGGTGTCCCTGATAGAATCTGTTTGGGTTCTGGGCTCCCACACACGCTACCCATGCTACCCCTGTGCTTCTGGAAAAGATCAGGGCTGCCAGGTGGCTGAGAGGACACCAGCAAGTGTTTTGAGAACTGCTCTGGGCTGCCTCTCTTGCCAAGTTTCTCTGGACTGAGACCCCGCAGGCCCTTATGATCCGGACTGGAGAAGGACCCACAGCGTGACCGGCACACCTGGGGAAAGGTATGCGCTCCATACTCCTGGCTGGTGCTATGTCTGCGGCTTGCTTGCTCAGGACCCGTTGCCTCCTCCCCTGAGCCTGGCTTATGTAGGTGATCAGGACTGCCTCCAACCGGGCCACCCAACAGCTGCTGCTTATGTGTAAGATGGTCAGGGCTGTCGGTGCTGCCCGCGCTGGAGGTACTGCTCCCGTCACCCACATCTCTTAGTAGG
Source organism: Labeo catla (assembly GCA_012976165.1). Lineage (NCBI taxonomy): Eukaryota > Metazoa > Chordata > Actinopteri > Cypriniformes > Cyprinidae > Labeo > Labeo catla. The sequence continues at coordinate 1,420,558 of VONZ01000020.1, read as the reverse complement.
CCAGGCCCAGGGCCGCTAGCGTGAGACAGGCTGCTCTGGCTATCGATTGAATTCCTGCAGCCGGCTGGTCCCCCGGTACCCGCTGTCCCGCCGGTACCTCCAGAGCCCTTCTCCTCATCCAGCATGAGGCACAGCTCTCTCAGTTCAAGGTTCTCCCTCACCACTTCCTCCTGCCTCTGCTCCAGCTCTTTCAGCTTTTGCAGGTAAAGTGTCACCTCCTTACGCATGATCCCTGCACTGTAGCGGCCCAGGCGCTGCCACTCCCTCGACACCTTTTTCCCTTTCTGCCGGTCATCATCCAGAAAGCAGCAGAGGTCTCGCAGCTCCTGGTTGTCTTCTTGCAGCTTCTGATTCACGTCCTGGAACAATAAAATCTAAACTCAACACTGTTGTCTAAGCAAAGCCAGTTTGACTAATGAAAGTGAAGTTAAACAAACGCTGCACAACGGAGAAAGACAGGAGCTATTCTAGTAGAATATTCTAGAGTTTTGTAAGAAAAATGTGTAAAAAGGATAAATATATGTACGTATTAGTAGTAATAATAACTTCTTATTTAGAATAATAATGTTATAAAAAGAAAATTTAAAAAATCATTAAACTACAATTAAAATTATATTTAAAAATCCAATATTAAAAAATAATAAAAGAACATATTATTGCATATGTTTTAATATTGTAAATTACTATTGTAACAGGATTTGTCGGTATGGGCCTACTTTACACATCTGGTTACAATTTTTTTTTTTTTTTCTTGTTTTGCATAAGACAAGTGTTGACATGCACTGTTCTGATAAAATGACATTTAAGAAGCACCCTGGGGAACCTTTAGCCCCATTATACCTCATCATTAAAGAGGAGCTGCATATTAGAAAATATGGACACAAAAAGAAAAAATACTTATAAAAAGCTAGAAAAAAAGTAAAACGCTTTAAATGCTACTTCTGTAAAGGCCACAGGACGCTTTAAAAAGTTTTATACAAACAATTAAAAACATTTATACATTTTATACAAGTATTTAAAAATTGTTTTTTTTTTTGTTTTTTGTTTTGTTTTTTTTGGTACCAAAAGCGATGTACTATTTCTAACCAAAAATGACCTAAGAAGGGTTAATGCAATCGCTATTCCATTTCGCCCACACCCTGTCACCTGAACACAGGCTCGCCTTACCTTCAACCCCCGTATTTCGGTGAGATGCTGCTGAAGCCTGCGGTTTACCTCTCGGATGAGATTGCTGTGGTCCACTATGACGCTCATCTTCTCCGCTTCGGCTCTGCGGAGCCGGCGAACCAGCTCCTCCTTGCTCCATTTCAGAAGCTCCTCATCCGTAAGTTTGGAGAGGTCCTCTGAGGGACCTTCTGCGCTCTTGGATATGCTCGACTGCAGCTGAGGCTGGGTGGGCTTTTCCATTCTCCCGAGCAACTTATCGAAGTGCTAGGCTATAAAACAAATCGCAGACAAGCCGGTAAAATCCTTCGTTCGCACTTTCCCGCAAATTCCCTCTTGTTAGGATCGAATTTGTAAGACTACCATTTTAACGGTAACTGTTATGTCCATGCTGTCCCCTCTGAAGACAGGGATGCAGCCCTAGAGTGCCGGCGAATACTTCTCCCCCTTACGCACTTGCTGTACGGGTGGACCCTCTGTTCTATGGCAGAGACTGTGTCTGTTTCCATCTGTCCGTCAGCATCCTGGCCAGCTCAGTGCAGTGCTGAACCCGTGCCCGCTGTCCGCGCTCATGAAGAAGGCGCACGGCTGGTCGCTTCTGTGCGCAGGGTGCGTGACAGCAGCCTCTCAAATTGCTCGACTGGCTGAGTTGTGATTTTTCTCTCTCTCCGTCTCTCTTTCGCTGTTCCGTCACACGCCCCCTTTCTCTTGGAAAAAGCTGACTTTTTGATATTGGACGCCATCTGGCGGTGATAAAGAAAGCCTACATCACTTGGTCATATAAGTAACCTGCCAGTTTAGCATAGTATTTATTTATTTATTATTACATTTAAAATAAATATCAGACTGGATTAGTCCTGGAGATGGCTATTTATTTATTTGTTTGTTTAAAGTAAATGTCAGACTGGATTAGTCCTTTAGGTATTTATTTATTATTTATTTATTTAAAATAAATGTCAGACTGGCGGTCTTATATTTAAAATAAATTAGTCCTGAATGTCTTCAGGGATAGTCCTTATTTATTTATGTATGTATGTATGTATGTGTTTATACATTTAAAATAAATATCAGACTTCAGGGATAGTCCTTATGTACGTATGTATGTATGTATTTATTTATTTATTACTGTTGTTGTTATTATTATTATTATTATTATTATTACATTAAAATATCAGACTGGATTAATCCTGAGGGTAGTTGGTTATTTATTTACTTACTTACTTACTTACATTTAAAATAAATATCACACTGGAGGGACAGTCCTGAAGGTAGGTAGCTATTTTTATATTCATTCATTTATTTATTCATTTGATATCTTTATTATTATTATTATTATTATTATTATTAAAATAAATATCGGACTGGAGGTCTGATATTTAAAATAAATATCAGACTGGATTAGTCCTGAAGGTGTTTGTTTGTTTGTTTATTTCATGTATTATTATTATTATTATTATACTTAAAATACATATCAGACTGGAGGAATAGTCCAGCTATTTATTTATGTATTTATTTAATCTTATTATTATTATTATAGAGACTGGAGCGAGTCCTGAAGGTGGTTATTTATTTATTTTTGTATTATTATTTATTAATTTCATAATTTTATTATTATTATTATTATTATTATTATTATTATCAGACTGGAGGGACGATCCTGAAGGATGGCTGTTGATGTATTTATATATTATAGGTCATAGTTAAATGTATTATTATTATTTTTATTAATTAAAAATAATCTCATAACTCTAGCATTCTTTAATGTAGTGCAAACTGGCACTGGACTTATTGTTTGTGTTCACTACAGGAAAAAGCCATTTAAGGGATATGAAATGACAGTATTCTTCTATGCGTTGGTGGGTCTGTCAAGCGAGTGTCACAACACAGAGGTCAGTTTACAGAACATAACACTGTTTTGGAAAATGAGTTGCTAATTTAAACAGGTATTGTCTAAGATGTAGGTCAGAGGACAGGCTGTCATCTCAAATTGTTCAGATTAACTGGTTCTGGAAGCAGAGACATCTTTATAAAGACAATTTGTGTTCTCTAATACCTCACTCAAACTTTCCTTACCTGTTAATAAATTACATTCGTGCACATCTATTTCTTTCAAAACTTCTTCTAAAAGTGAAAAGAAAAGAAATGTAGACATCCCACCTTAGCCACAGCCAACATTCAAAAGTCATGAAAGCATATGATTTGTGAAGGGTGATTGCACTAAGCTCCTTCCATTAGAATTCTGCTTTCTTTTATGATTAGTTCTGGAAAAACTGGATCACTTTCAAGTGAATTATAGGCTCATACCAGTTGAGCTCCTGTTCAGCCTACCAGTTTTATTTTGAATTAAAGAGACAAATTATTTATGAGGAAATGTTCCACTTTTTTTCCTTCATTTATATAACTCCGGTGATTCCAGCTGACACCAGACATTAAGCAAGCCCTAACTTTGCCAGTTTAGTCAATTTAATAATGATTCATTAGTCATATAACTGACACTTTTATTCAAAGCAATTTACAGTACACTTACTAATGATGAAACGCAATGCTGATAGATTAATAACCCACTGCTGGGTTCAAACACACAAATGTAAGTCACTATTCATTAAATATCTATCATAGAACTTTATAATGTGAGTTTATACTATCCTGTTTTTGTTTTAAGTGCATGGAAAAGATCTACTCTTCTTTCACATTTATCTTTATGTGTTTTAAGTAAGAAAAGAAAACCTGTACAGTACTGTAGCAGGTTAATTGTTTTCCTGGTGTCATGCTAGATGGTAGTTTAGTGGCGGTGGGAGGGAGAGTTGTGTAAAGTGTCAAGGGGTGTGTCTACAGGATGGCAAGAACACCATACACAACCTGTGACAACATTTTTCACCTCACAGTGCAATGGCGAGGACTGTACTTTCTGTTTTGTGTCTCCTTGTTGGACTTGTTTGTTTCCCAAGTACAGAATCTTGGGAAGCACCCTGGTTCTGTCATGGACGTAAGTGTCCAGAGTACACTGTGGTACAAAAATATGAGGTAGGCCTATGACTTTTGTTTTGTAGTTTGGGTTATTTCAAATATGGTCTATTCTTTCTTAAATATTTATATCACTGTGTTACATAAAAAGGGATTTGAGGAGCGCAAATACGAAGTAAGCCATTGGATTACAACCGATATTGCGGGAACCAGCGAGAGTGATTTAAAGGATGGATTTTGGAAACTGTATTATTTCGATCAAGGTGAAAACAGTGAGGGTAAGTAAGCTACACTGGTAACACTGGTCAGGTCTCATTTGTTAACATTAGATAATGCATTAGAACTACCTATGGTTAATACGCTCTTAAAAATAAAGGTTCTTTATTGGCATCTATGAAGAACTTAGAACATTCATGGAACTTTTCAAATGCAGAAAAGGTTCTTTAGATTTTTTTAAATGTTCTTAAAAATGGTTCTTTTAGGAAATGTTCACTGAAAGGTTCTTTGGGGAACCAAAAATGGCTCTTCTATGCAAAAACACCCTTTTGGAATCTTTATTTTTAAGAGTGTACTGGAATTTATTAGAGAATATATTAGCCTTTCTTAATGTTAGGTTACAAATGAACATGAACTAATATTAATAAATGCTTGACGTATTATTCATTGTTCGTTCATGTTCGTTTTTTTAAAGTGTTACTGCTCCACCAAATTCATGGTTTTGATTGGATTTTTTAATAAACATTCCAGCATGGTAATCACATTTTAATAACAGTGTACCTTAATTTAACTTCTCAGAAAAGGAGATTGATATGACCAGGCCTGTTGTGGTGTCAGTCAAGGAAGCTGATGGTATGGGTGAGCAAAAGGTGTCCCTTTCCGTCTTTCAATATAACTCAGACATCCCTGAGCCCAACGATAAAACCATCAGAAAAACAGTCATACCAGGCGGTACTGTCTACGTCAGGTTAGTTATTTTAGTAAAGGATGATGGTCAAAAACTGTTTGACTTTTTCTCATTTAAACATTCTCTCTTTGCTGGTCATTACAGGTCGTTTGGTGGTATGGCATCTGATAAAGACGCCTTAGAGAATGTGAAGCAGCTTAGGAATGACCTCAGAACTGCAGGAAAGGAGTTTGTTAAAAATAAGTTTGATGCAGCTGGATACGATGCACCATGGGAATTTTTCAACAGGCACAATGAAGTTTGGGTTCGTGCACCCTGAGGACTTGCAGATCTCATTCCTGTGTAGCCTCTTTTTAGTTTAAAGTTACTATTGAAGATTTCCTTATGTATCGCAATGATAATATGGTGTTCAGGTCTTAATTATTGTATTGTAAAATGTTTAATTTTGAGCAATACATTTACATAAGCACTTTGGAGTTGTTTGACAGCATTATAAACTGGTTTTAGGAATGTGATGGTTATCTTCTACCTCTGTAGGTTCAGATCAATTCAAACTGAAAAACAAGTAAAGTTTTACTGAAATCTAATGTTAATAACTTTGACAATAAAACTTTTGACCTCTTTACTCAAAACATTTTTGTAATTTTTTTATTATATATTCTATGTGAGCGCTTCTGTTTTTCAGTTTAATTCAGCCACTTTTATGGACTGATTAAATGATTGAAAACTGCGTAAAATGCGTTCCCAAAAGAAGATAATAAATATTAAGTCCTAGAAAAGACTCGGAAACCCAATACACAAAATACAGAAAGATTCCAAAATACAGAGTAGAAATGGGGTGAGGAATGATCTGAATGTGAATAATGTGATTTTAGGTTATCAAGTGTTTCAGCTTTTTGTTCATGTTACAAGAAACTCCTCCCACTTAAACTGGTCTAACTAGTGATCTGGAACTTCCCTTAAGCTGTTACTGGAACTATTTTATTAAAATAGCACAACACTCAATAATAGACACTAAAGGAATGTGAAGTTGAACAAGAATCTTCCAAGCTTGTTGTGAGTTAATATGTAACTTCTCATTCCAGTTCGAATCTGTAAGAAAGTGTGTGACTTTGGACAATGTTTTTATCATTTGCAGCTTATTCAGTGATCTTAAAATACATAAATAGTGAGTTGATTTACAGCATGGCTATATGGTCCTGGATTCATAGGCCTGCGGCACTGTTTGTGTGACTGTTTGTTGATGGGGGTTTCCCTCTTGTGTATAATATGGGAGTGTACAAGCTGAAAGGAAAACTGGGTCAGCCCACCTGAGACGTTTTGTCATGGTGACTGATCTGGAGTCAGTTTAATTAGTGGCATCTTTTCTAGCAGAGCCAGGAAATGTGATGAGGCTGCATTTTCTCACTTCTGCAGTTCCACGCTGCAATTCTTCCACAAAATGGGCCAGTACCTCACCTGAAAGAGAGAGAAAACAAACTTTGTAGTCTCTGAAAACTGTGTAACTCACTCTCCCTGGCAGGTTAATAGCATACAGACGTTAGCATACTAACAAAAACAATAGAAACCATCACAGAAATTCTAATGGTTTTCACTACAAATACCATTACAAACCATCAAATTTTAACCGATAAAACCATTAAAAATGGATTTTAGTGAGTCCATTAGTGAGTCATTAGCTTTCAGTGGTTCAGCTGGCTTGCGACCACTCGTAGAAACCCACAGGGTCCATTACAGTTTACATTAATACCAATATAAGTGTAATTATAACCAGAAAACGCATTACCAATTTTGTGATGTTTCTATTGTTTGTTTTATTTTCAGCTAATATTAAAAGCATAGCTTACTTTAATCAAAATTCGTTTCATTTCCGAAACAGACTCACCTGCTAATTTAGTCATCAAGGAACGTAAAATTTACCACATATGATCAAATACACACTCGCTCGTCATTGAAAGCAAATACACTCTCCCTTGTTATAATAGCTACAACATTAAATGCTAAGATTACAACGGTTAGGTTGTTGTACACTAGGTGGCAGCACCGACTCATGATGTTTTCTGTTCTCTTCTACATTACATACGGCATCAAATTAGTCTATTCGGTTTGTGCATCTCCAGTTTTCATAAAAATGTCCTCACCCATTTGCTAAATATGCTAAATATGCTGTTGTATCTACCAAAACTTTGAGCTAGAAGAGCATGTGGGCAGTTCCTCACTGGCAATGTCGGAACAAAACCCGCTACCCAGCATGCCTCAGCACTCACCATGGGAAGCTGGACACTCAGTGCCCCTCAACACACATTCACACAGTTTCCATGGTTACATTTCTATAGCAAGAAGCCAGCCATGTTCGTCAAAAACATAATTATGCTTCAATGAAGTCAGATCTGTAATAACCCTAGATGTGTTTTTATGAGTCATAACTTGCCGTGACTACTTACTTATATAGCGGTATTTTCATCAGCAGGCCTCAGGATTGTTGTGTTCTGCAGTTCATTTAACATAGGGAGCTTATTCGGGTATTAGGCTGTGCGCTTGGAAATCAGTGCGGGACGAGAGATGTTCAGCCATTCACAAGAACTGTGTAGTCGTGATATTACAGCATAATTATCTAATTTATCTGCACATTTTTTTATTTTGAAATTCTGTCTGGGCTTGTATGTGCCACCATGGTGTCCAATAAAAGCCTGTCTGACTTGGCAGGTTATGTCAGCATATGTTTGCAGGCTTGTGAATTTTAATCTGCCCTGTTTTGGACGATGTTCTTGGTTTGGAAGCCCTAGCCAAGAGCCTGTTTGGACTGGCTCATGGGAATTAATCTTATCAGAGACGGGCCAGTTTCCTGAGAATATAGCTGGAGCTCTATGCTGTCAGATAAGGCAATGTAGCAATGCAAAAGCGGTTGTACATTTTGAGAGCGTTTTAACCATTCCGTGTGATATGTGTGTCCATCTGGTACATGATCTGGTACACATTTTTTCACCCGTCTGCTTTCACTCTGTTTTGAAGTCCAAAACACCTTGTCATCTACTCTCTGTTTCTCCCATGAGTTGGTTTCATCTTTTTACATAACACACGATTAAAAATACAGCAACTGCTGGCCAAGAACAAACTTTTTTTCTTTTTTAAATGCTGTTTCGTATTAAAATGTCCCTCATGATTACCCCACGCTGTTTATAATTGATGATGTGCAAAACACGAGGACACCAAAAAACAAAGAGAGCTGAAACTCATGGCTGTCACTGAAGCTCAAATGCTGAGAGCAGCAAATTTCGACTTAAGTTTGGCCCCAACAGATTTGCAATTAATTATTTTTTTTAATAGTCACTGCAGCAAGGCTACATATTGTTTGGCTTGTGATTAATGGAGTATGTATATACATGTGAATATGGAGTATGTGTAAATGCAATGACGTCCAAAAAAAAGTCTAAGACCACTTTGAAATCCTATTTAAATATGGGCATAAAAATTTAAAGTAATAGTCCACCCAAAAACAAACATTTGCCCAAAATTTGCTGAAGATATAGATGAGTTTGATTCTTAATCTAAACAGATTTGGAGAAATATAGTATTACATACAGTATCTTGCTCACCAGTGGATCCTCTGCAGTGAATGGGTGCCGCCAGAATGAGAGTTCAAACATCACAATAGTCCAGTCCATCAATTAATTCATGTGAAGCAAAAACCTAACTGCTTTATGTGCATATAATGCAAATTTTTACCAAATCTGTTCCAATGAACAAAAACTTATCTACATCTTGGATGGCCTGAAGGTGAGTAAAGTTCCAGCAAACTTTCATACTTGGGTGACCTTTTCCTTTAAGATTTTGAAAAACCTTGAAAACATGATGTAAATAAATATTTACATATAAAAATGGCACTAATTCTGGGTTACTAATCAATTAAACCTGTTTGTGACACTGATGTGAACTGTTGAAATGGTTTCATGTTCTTTCTTGCAAGTGGTGTCAGACATTTGTGATATAGTGATCACTAGACTCACACTTCCTCCATTACAGTGCTTAAGAGGAAGTGCTGTTATGTCTGTTGTACTCCTGCAGCATAATGCATGTTATCATGTAGGACAGAAGAGCTCATAGCAGCCCTTGGATCTCCAGAGGTTCAGCTTTAACTCTCACTATCTCTGTGTTTCCTCCCCTACCTTGATCACTCAGCAAGTTTGGAAGCCTCTCACTGTTTAGAATCTCAGAGTTTAGGGTAATGAATTATAGATTTGAATTTTTCCAAAAGCGATGTTGGGTGTTTTATCGTAACTTCTTTTTTTTTTTTTTTTGGTTCGTAAGCATTCACTCAGCTTTCATTAAAATTTAAGGATAACGTCTTTTCTTGACTTGAACCTGAAATGTTCAGAGGTTTTAGTCACAATACAAAAACAAAAGTTTTGAAGTCCCACTCACTATTAAAGTTTAGAGTGTCTGGAGTGCCGATGAACTGCAGATTTTAGCTCCAATTAATCCTAATCAAACACTCCTGAACAAGCTAATTAAGGTCTTCAGAATTACTAGGGCTACAGGCAGGTGAGGTTTTTTTTCAGAGTTGGAGCTAAACTCTGCAGGACATCGGCACTCCAAGACTGACGTTGCCTATCTGCAGCAAGTCTGAATAAGACGGGGGGTTTAAGGCTTCCTGTAGTGAATCAATGCATTTTTATAAGAAAAAATATCCATATTCAAAACATAAGAATCACATTAATCTAGCTTGCGCCAACTAGCCTTTCCGGGGCGGTGGAGATAGGTAAACGGTCACAGCACCGGTCACAAATTAGAATTTGTAAAGAAAAATGTGGGAGTATTTCTATATAAACCAAGAGGAAAGAAAGTAAGTACAGTAAGTAAGGAAACTTTGCTTCCTTTGCTGCTGTAAACAAACGTTGGTTTGTAGGAGACTCACCGGCGCATGCGCAACACCGACGTCCTAAGTAATCCGCCCGGAAAGGCTAGATTAAAGTGATCCTTACATTTTGAAAAATGATATTTTTCTTACTGCATCGATTCAGTACAGGAGGCCTTTATTCACCTTTGGAGCCATGTGAGGCACTTTTTATTATGGATGGATGCACTTTATTGGACTTGTTTTGGACTGATGAGGAGAAAACTCGCCTATTGTCAAGATAAATCTTGGAAAAGCCAGGATAATTTTTAATATAACTCTAATTGGATTCGTCTGAAAGGAGGAAGTCATATATACCTAGGATGTCTGGGGGTGAGTAAATAATGGGCTAATTTTCATTTTTTTGTGAACTATCCTTTTAATGATACTATATGTCTGTGATGGTGTTTTAGTTCTGCTTTTAAACGATCTGAGACCACAATGAAAATCTTGGATTCAGAATTGTTGAAGTTTTGCAAAGTTTAAAAAAAAAAAAATTACAAATCATAACACAGTATAATATTATGGGGGAAAAAAACAATCATTATTTCATTTACAATAATACAAATATGAAGTAAAAGAGAGTAACATGTTTAACCCCAAAATAATTCAATAAAACCTAATTTGAAACATTGCCATTTCAATTGCAGGCGGGTACTATATAGGGTACTATATACTTATTATATTTGTATATTTTAAATTCTTTTGTGAAATCACCTGCATTGGAAGCGGTTAAGAAGAGATTGTTTGCACAAATCATGAATCCTCTGTGATTTTTGGACTACAAGTCCCTCTTTGTCATCTGGAGAACAGATAGAGATTCTTTGTCTTATGACATTCTGAATCAGTTTGGCTGTTGTTCTGTTATTCAGACACCACCATCTGCATGCATCTGAAAAACCCCAGATCACTTAGAGGAAAAAAAATATTTAACTGCAGATCATCTCTGAATTGTTCTTCAGTATCTTACCCTAAGCTAACTGAATGATTTCTGTCTTTTAAAGGGGTCATCAGATGCCCATTTTCCACAAGTTGATATGATTCTTTATAGGGTGTTAATGAAACGTCTATAATATACTTTGGTTAAAAATTCTCAATGGTAGTGTAAAACAACACCCTTTTTACCTTGCCAAAATCAGCTCTGCAAAAATCATCCCATTCTGATGGATTGTTCCTTTAAATGCAAATGAGCTCTGCTCACCCCGCCCCTCTCTTCTCTCTGTGGAGTGACAAGCCTGTTTACTTTAGCCGCTTTTAGCGCGTTTAGTCACAAAACTTGCTAACTAGCATGTTTAGGAAAGGTGATTGCAGAGATTAATAAAAAAAAACCTTGTACTCACTTCTGCTGTAGGTGAAGCTGGATCACGAATGATTTGCGCGAACATAGACGCATTTATGTAGATCGGGAGGCGCATTCCCTTCACAAACAAACAAACATAATCCACTGCATCTTCTGCGGCTCAGATGTCGGGAGTAAATGACAACCACTATGTTCATTATTACATTCAGCAACACAACACCTCAATCACTCAATCGGAGATATTCTTGTCTAACTTACATCCCTGCTCCGCATCGAAACAATGGAGGTCGGACTGTTAAAGCTGATTTAGGGCGGGTCTGAGGTAAGACGCTCATGTCAATCAACTATTGTGGGAGCGGCCTCTGTCGGTGTGATGCCACATCTGAGAATGGCTCAATTTGAAAAAGGGGATATTATTTTTACAGATTAATTAAAAACCACTGCATAGATTTTTATCATTATAGGGTAGATGTGTACATACACTGCCAACACACATTAATGTTCAAACAACAAAACGTGAACTTTGTATCCGATGACCCCTTTAAGTAAAAACTACATTTTGAATGTCCCCTCAGTAGGTCTGTGCAATAAAAATAGTCTTTACATAGTGTTTACTGTTACCTCACATTATTATCTGTGACTGCACACTCAGTTTGTGTGCATTACAAACAGACCTTGTATGATGGCGCATTTCTCTCTCTCTCTCTTTTTCTTTCCACCTATTGCGACACCAGAGTACAGTGATTTTCTTAGAGGACAGAGGACTGTCCAAACACATAAAAACTCATTGTCTGCCTGCAGGGCCTCAACTTGTCCAGTCAGGTTTGGTGTGTAGAGGAAAGTGGCAGTGGTGGAAGAGAGGTATTCTTTGGATTTATCAGCACCCAGCTTTTTGTGTCCTTCTGATTGGTTGGACTCTGGGCTGTATCTAAGACCAGGGTGAAAAATCCACAACCAATTTAAAGTGCATTTATTAAAGGGAAATTGCATTTTATTATATTGTACTGATGCACTGGAGCATGTCTTGAATTTCAAGTTTATGATAAATTTTGGCTGATGCATGCATGTCTTCAAGGATTAGAATTCAGTTCTAGATTTTCAAATTGCACAGGCTCCTCAAAGCTTGTTCATGATGCTTAATTCAGTAACTAATGTTAATGAATTTAATTTTATTGTAAAGAATAAAGTTTGAAATGTGCAATAAGTTCTGTATTTTATCCTTAGAGATGCAGCCACTATTGAAAACCATCATCATATGTTTTTGCCAGATAATGCAAGATTCTGCAGTGAGGTCCCAGTTATTTCCAGCAGCAGGGATTAAATGATGAGTTTTCTCATAGTGTGACTTGGTTGAGGATTAGAGAGACTTTGGGACAAATGTCAGAAGACTCCAGACTCCGCTTTCAGTATCCACCTGGCTCCATCATCACTAACAGTGATGCTGAGGCTGTGAAAGCTGCACTCCAGTGTGCCACTTTTATTAAAGACTTATGATAGATTGGATTGGGTAATACTGGGATTTGAGATTTGTAGCAGAGTAAACAAAACACGGTAAACCTGTGTCATGGGAACAGGAGGCGTGCTATGATTCAAAGCACCCCCTGACAGCTGTCAATGATTTCTTAATGGCACGCCTATATAGATGAAACATATATATATATATATATATATATATATATATGTATGGGTGATTGAATATGAATATTTAATAGACAGATTATTAGTAAGTATCATATTGTGTGCAATTAACTGATAGTACTGTATGAATTGTAAATACATCAGATGCATGTGATTATTGTGCATGTTTCACTGTTTGAGCATATGATTGTAACATTAGGCAATACAATATTACATATTCACTGCTTACTCTTTTTTTACATAGCAAAATAAGAGATTTACAATTCTCAGAAAATTCTGACTAGATCAGCCCAAATGTTACGTATGGACTGGTTCATCCCTCTCTGTTTCTCTGAACTATTAGTTTGACGTGAGCAGGATGCTGGCCAAACATGCATTAATATAAACAGATTGTGCAGATTGAATATTGCAGGCATATTAAGATTGTCATTCATTACTTCCTCCAGGATATTAGAACAGTTATTGTAATATATTTAAATATAGTGTTTCTGTGAATGTCTATTTCTGTTTCAGGAATTCTCCTTAAGCGAGTGCTTTGTATTTTTTAAGAGCATATGAAAATGAGTAATATAGATATTGGTTTGTGCGATAGACTGAAAACACTGTTGCATAACATTTTCATTTTTCATAAATCATACACTGTTATTTTGATAAATGGACCATTATTTGTTCCTACAAGATCCTGTGATGATACAATCTTTTATGGTTTAATCTGACAAAAAAAAAAAAAAAATTAATGTATACTTTATTTTAGTATATTTATTAATTTATTGTAATTTTAGTATTAATTTACACCTAAACTCTAAAAAAAACAATGGGTTAAAAAGACCCCAACTTGGGTTATTTGGCAACCCAGTGCTGGGTAAATACTGGACAGAACACATGCTGGGTTATTTTAAGTCAACTATTGTTTAAAAATTATAATATTGCTGGTTTAAAATGGACTGGAACTTATAAAAACACACACAGAATTATCTAGAATTAAGCAAGAACACATGGGCAATACACAAGACAAATTAAATTTATTTGGGTGAACACAGCATAGTTTACAATATTACATACATTTAAACTCATTTAACAAAGCATTTTAAACATAAAAATGTAATATTTAAAAGTAGAATTTTAATTTTAGTGTATTCAACTGTTCTCTGTAATTGCTTTTTACCGAAGTAGCACTAATTCTCATGCCGGTGTGTCGCCTAAATCTGAGCTGATGAAGGGCTGCTGTTCGCCGGGTTAACTGCGAACTTCAGACCGCAGCCTCGCGTTTCACTCGTAGCTGAAAGATGCCGTGACTGACTCCAACACCTGCCCACAAACAAACAGTACTGACATTAGAGAACATATTTTAAGATTAAACTCAGTACAATAACAAATAAAATCCATTTATTTTATGCAAGGCAACAGGTGTTTCCATCCTCCAAAAAAAAATGCTGCTCACGCAGCTGACTGACATCTCGTCCTTATGTTGCGTAATATAATACAATTTATATCACAGTAAAGACTTTCTAAATGAAATAAAATGTATACAAACCTTTATTTTGCTGAAAAAGTGCAAATTGGCAGAGATGAGAACCGGTCTGTCCTGTAGAGGACTCAAAAAGCCCTGACTAAATGTAACACAGCAGTAGCCTTGTGGGCAGTGCGCTGACATGTAGCGCTGTTGGGCTCTGGGCGTCCCATGATTGAATCCCGATTTGAGGACCTAACCCGATCCCTCCTTGATCTGTCCTATCACAATAAAGGCAAAAAAAAAAAAATGCCAAAAATAGATATTTAAAAAAAAAAAAACAAACGAACAAAAAAACTGTAACTCAGCAGCTAGGTTGTTTCGTCAGAGACAAGCTTAACCCAGGTTGAGTAGTAGAACAAAATAACCCAGCGTTAAAAATGACCCAGCAACTCAGTTACAGAAAAACTACCCAGCACCTAGGTAAAAATATTAAAAATAACCCAATAAAATGACCCAACAAGTTGAACCCAACATATGGGTTAAAAAAATAACCCAGCACCTGCGTAAAAATATTAAAAATAACCCAATAAAATTACCCAACAAGCTAAACCCAGCATTTGGGTTAAAAAATAACCCAGCATTTTTTAAAGCGTATGTAATTTTATATATTGCGCTGCATTTTTTCATTTGTTAGTTCCCTGAAAAAACATGTGTGATGACTCTGGTCAAGCTTGTGGTCCCTCTTGCAGTTCCTATGAAGCCCCTGCTGAAAAAAACAATAGACACCATCACAAAATTTGTAATCGTTTTACTGGTTATAATGGGGCTTGGAAACTGTAATTAACCCTGTTCTCTACTGGTAATTGGTAACCTTCTATTGGTGGCTTGTTAAAACCAATAAATCCTAATGGAATATGTCCCAAAACACACTACAGATTTTTTGAAATGGTTTTAATGGTTAAAAGTTGATGGTTTGTAATGTTTGCAATGGTATTTCTAATGGAAACCATTAGAATTTTCTGTGATGGTTCTATTGTTTTTTCAGCAGGGGTAAATGGTTTAAATAATGCCATAATATAAATGTAAAAAGCTAAAAGGTTACTACAAGGCTTAAATTTACTAATGTGAAAATATCATTTGCTCAGTATACATACAACAGTCAAAGAAAAATGTGTGTTTGCAACTAAGACTTCTTGTAATGTTCATCGTTCTGGTAAAAAGCTTGGAAACACTGCATCAGGCTCTTCATTTATTAATCATATCCTTTTTGAGGTGCTATATTTAAATCTAAGTGCTTGCTGAACAATGTACCTCACTGTAATTTATTATGCTGGACTTGTTCTTCTCTGGCATCCTCTCCTTCAGGGCAGTTTGTCCTCTATTTGAACCTAGGGCAAAGTTTAAGTGGCCACAAGTGTCTCAATCTGCCTGCTACAAGATATAATGATCAAAATATAGACTAACGTACACTTTTAAAGATCAATGTGGCACAGGTCTGTGTGTAAAGAAAGCAGAAGTCACATGAGATTAGTATCACCAGCCTATTAACTGAACCTTCTGTGAACAGTAAAAAAAAACCTTTTTAGTTGCAAAGGTCACATCTGAATTTAGATATTTAAAATGATTCACTCAACATTATCTGGAGTATTTTTAGAGATATGTCGTCATAAAATGTGGTTGTGCAATTGATTTTGTTCTCAGTGCTCTATAGGAACCTTCACATGCCGGTCAGTGTTGTATTTCCCTGAAACAGGTCACCTATTCGACTCTAGCAAGTGACATCACCCCTGTGCATTTCCCTTACCTTTCTATTTCCATCTGTCTGTCCTACTTGTCTTTCCTCCAGGTGAACTGTCTAATTGAGAGCTGTCAAGGGGCAGCTCCCCCACCATCCCTTTCTTGTCTGGGGGGCAAATGCTGGTTTCTGTTCCTGTTAGTCCTCTGCCACCCGCTGTCTGTCCTTGGCTTGACTTTAGTCAGAGGTAATGTATCCTTTCCTAATATAGAGAAACCAAAGACAATAAGACACTCTTAGAATAGAGCCTGAATTGTGGAGTCCCCGCGGACAAGTGTCTGTGCTGGTTTGTGGAAAAGCACTTCAGTAGCAGTAGTGTACTATACTCCCCTCCAAATCAATATCCCGCTAACTCTTGTGTGTGACTTTGTCTATGTTCTCATAAAATGTGTGGTTTCCATGTATATGGATTAGAGGTGTAAAGCGAAAATATTATATGTATTGTATATATTATATATAATTGTGGGTACATCTCATGTCCGTGAAGTATATTTTTAATAAATTTTCATCAATATAAATCCCAGATGCTTAATTTTCTAGTACATTATATTATATTTTTCCCAATCAAACTATTATATGTTGAAAAAGCCATATTTTTTGTTCAAAAATGATGTTCATATCACATACAACCCTGGTATTCAGCTATCTGATTTTGTAAAGTTGCTCATTCTATTCTGAATTTAAGCATTAAATTACCTCAGATGTAACTTGTTTTATTTGTGTACGAAAAACCATTGTCAAGTTACCCACTAGAACCCCCCCAAACAAAAGGTGTTTGTGGTTGGCCAAACTGAGCAAGGATCTGGGCAAGAATCTGGACAACTCTCGTGTTTGTTCTTATCATTTCTGTTCAAGTAGGTGAAATATTAGGCTAATATCTTAATTAATACTGTTCATGTGTATAGTTTCTACCTATTAACTTTAGTTTGTCAAAATATTATGCCCTTTCCTGCTTACTAAGTCCTTCTCTATATAATTTAGCAGCTTCCACATGTTTTTCCTGTGGTTTAGACAAAATAAATTAGCAGAACAACATATTCAGTAGTACATTAACCATGCTGTTGTTTACATCCGAGTATCTCAAATATGGCCATGTATCCATGTAACTGACCAAACTGTGACGCAAGTACAAACCCTCTTTACCTAGAAAATATAACGCCTTAAACCATAATTGTACTCTTCTTAGTTGACATAGATAATTTTACACACATTAAACCAATAAATACAAACATTTACTTAGCAAATTTGTAGATTAAGAAATCTTCCATCTGCACAGTCTTCACAAGTTCTCACAATAAGCAATGTTGAGAACGTGATATTGTTATTGAATTGATTCAGCACTATTTTTAAGTTGAGGTGGCAAATACTCTTGTTCAGTCAACTTACAAACTAGTTGAGACATTGAAAACTTGAAATGTTTAGTTGAATGAAGAAATTCAGAAACTGCTCAAATTAATTGCAACAACTAGACCGCGAAAAAAACAATGTAACAATAACAATTACTGACCCAAAACATTTAAATGTACTGTATATTTTAATGTTAAGGACACTTATAAAATACTAGTACAATAGGAAATTCATGATTCATTGTTTTCTTTTTTTCTTTCTTTTTTCAGAAGTTCAATAATAGGGCTTCTCTGGTAGCACTAGCCATCCATATTGACATTGTGAATGATGTGTGTGTCAATAGGTGTCTTTTGCCCCCCACTGGGGAGACAGGCATGAGTTACAGTAATCACCACAGATCTTTGACGTGACAAGGGAATTGATAACTTGCCGGTGGAAAATGGAGGCTTGTTTAAAAGAAAAGACGGGCTCTTTTTCAGAAACAGAATACTTTAATGCACTCTTGAAGAAAAAGAATTGTAAATAAACTTGACAGTGAAAACTTGAAGTGGTTTGGCAGATGATGAGAGGATTTAGATGACAGCATGTGAGATTGAACCGCGGTGAATAGGACTGAAACAGGATTCTCGATTAGAGCTATTAAGCTCAAGTTTAACAGAGATGAAAGCTGTTTTAAGAGCGTGGTGTGGATTGGGTAATATTGATCATTTTGGAAACGCCGAAATGAATCACTGGCTAATTGCTAAAGCTTTGATTGTGTGTGTGTTTGAGTCTGTGAATGGGGATTTTTATAGTTAATTTACAGAAAAATGGGATACATATATAATGCTTGTATGTTTTGAATGAATCTTCTGAAGTGAGAGAACGGAAGAATGAATATGCTATATAACAGCAGGATAGAGAAAGCGTCAGAGAGAGAAAAAGAGAGAATAATCCCTCAAAGCCCAGGAGGATTAAGCATCCAGAGAGCATCACACCATATTACAGAGAGATGTTTTTAACCTCAGGTCAACTACCCAGAAACCACCTCTCACTAATTTCAGCGCAGTAGGAGGAAGGGAAAAGGTGTCAATTTCTGAACAAGTGCAAATAGCTGCAGAAGATTAGCTTTAAGAAATAAGAAACAGAGACAGGTGGAAACGTTGTGTGTATGGGACAATAATCCTGGCTGTTCATTAAGAATGATTTCCTCAGATTCATTTTCCCCTTGTTGCAGCACTATTTGTCTGTATTCTTTTGACTTTGTGCTTATATTTTTTATATATTATATATTAGGAAACCTTGACTGCCAAAGTAACCATAGCTGAACAACTGCCATTAATTTATTGGAAAAGCTAATGTATAGATTCCTTCTCAGCCATGATAATATTGCACACCTGGTCCTCAGCTGTGCACACCTGGTTCTGTTCTAGTCCCTTGGTCTAGTTAGTTCCTCATTAACCATGTATATGTATACCCCTGTGTTTACCTCTTGTTTTTGATGGTTGTTGTTATAAGGTATTGGTTGGTGGATGTTCCATATTAAAGGAGTTCACTTCCAGAACAAAAATTTACAGATAATATACTCACCCTGTTTTCATCCAAGATGTTTATGCCTTTCTTTCTTCAGTCATAAAGAAATTATATTTTTTTGAGGAAAACATTTCAGGAATTATCTCTATATAGTAGACTTCAATGGTACCCGCGAGTTTAAACGTCCAAAATGCAGTTTAAACGCAGCTTCAAAGGGCTCTAAATGATCCCAGCCGAAGATGTATGGTCTTATCTGGCAAAACGATCAGTTATTTTCTACAAAAAAATAAAAATGTATATACTTTTTAACCTCAAATGCTCGTCTTGTCTAGCTTTGCCATGCACATGCGTACTCTGTGCAATCCGGGTCAAAACAGTTAGGGAATGTTGAAAAACTCCAATCTCATTTTCTCCTCCAACTTCAAAATTATCCTACATCGCTGCAGAAGTACCAAGTTTACAAAGTGAACATGCAAAGAAGGTCAAAACCCTTTACAAAAAGAGGTAAAACAGCAATGTAGGATGATTTTAAATGAGGAGAAAATGAGATGGGAGTTTTTTGACATACCCTAACTGTATTGACCCAGATTACACAAAGTATACATGCGCATCACAGAGCTAGACAAGATGAGCATTTGAGATTAAAAAGTATATACATTTTTAAAAATTTTTTAAGAAAATGACTGATCATTTCACTAGATCGTTTAGAGACCGTAGGCTGCATTGAAACTGCATTTTGGACGTTCCTGGGCACCATAGAAGTCCACTATATGGAGATAATTCCTGAAATGTTGTCATCAAAAAAACATAATTTCTTTACGACTGCAAAAAGAAAGGCATGAACGTCTTGGATGACAATGAGGTGAGTACATTATCCGTAAATTTTTGTAAACTTCTCCTTTAAGCTATGCAAAAAGATGCATTTCAAGCATTATGAGCTATGTTTGAGCAATAATTATGAATGTAAAAGAAATGACTGGATAAGCAAAGCAGCTAAGCTGAATATTAGTGAGAATATCATAGCAGTTATCACTGCTCCTGTTTTCTTTCATGAACCACCAGTCAATTCCTCCATTGGGCATCAGATCAGAGGCAGGTGCTTCCTGAAACCTTTGCAGGCAACTTTCATCTTCCTCAATGAGAAACATCTGCCATTAAGTTTAAGATAGAATTTAAAATGACTGTGATTGTGACGTATCTCAGGTAGAAGAAGTTTATTACGTAATGTGAATTGTAAAGACACAGATGAACAATTGTGTAACTGGTTATATCAAAGGATGGGTCATCAAACAACATCAAAGACAGACAGAAATGGACACTTTCTGGGGAGATCATAGTAAAAATCAATAAAATTGATTTGAACTATTTGTTCTTTTAAATGCCAAAGCAAAAACTTAGAAGACTGAACATCAAGGAGCGATATTCACACAGTTGCTTGATTCTCTAGTCTTTGCATGTACTTGAGTTAACACATGAATTAATTGGAAACATTGTTAGATGGTGGAATTATAATATATGAGGATGGCGAATAGAGTATCTTCCATTTAGATACATTGCTAATTCATCTATGACCTTTTTTCCAGTGTCCTTGATGGCGAATCAGAGCACCTCTGTGTGTCCTTGAGTAATACGCCCTGCTCTCAGCCACAGCCTTTGTTTGAGTGTATCTATATCCAGCAGCAGAGAGCAGAGAGCAAGGTGCAATACAAATTAGAAATTTGCCTATCCAGCTGGAAAAGTATGTTAATAATCACCTCTTTGTTTGCAATTATGTGGATGCCACATACTTTTTAAATCAAACCTTTTAAATTATGTCTCTAAATCCCAGTGTTTCTCTTTGGGCTTGATCAATCACGTGTGGTACCTTTTCAACCAGATCGCTTTTAACAAGAAACATACTTCCTGTGGGAGTTCTTCACTCTGTGCTGAAGGACATCTGTATATGTGTGGAAGACCACTAAAAAATCATATTAATATGTTTTCAGTTTAGGTATGTGGGCTAAATGAGTCAGCTTCTCTTTTTTTAGCTGTTAATGAGCATAACATCATGGAATGACAGCTGTGAGATGCCACAGGTGAAATAATAGGTCTGTCACTCATATGTTTTATATATTAAATTCTTATTCATAAAGATAGTCTTTTATTGATAGAAATATGTCAGGTTGATTTTGTTACGTCTATAAATTGATTGAATTTTGCTGCTAGGCTCTAAACAGACTTTATTACTGTGAAGCAAAGCAAACTGTTAAAGCCCAAATCCTGACCTGGAGCATGTGAATGAACTGTAAAATGGATTTATAATATCACACAGTTTGATATATTTCGCCAAATTGAGAGCAGAGAAATGATTAAATGCATTAATAATGTTGACTCCCATTTCTGGATGTTACCATCTGACTGTGAAGACAGAGATGGAGAGTAATTAAAAAACTTTTGGGAATGGGGAAAACATTTAGGATTGTCGTTGAAATGATTTAAGCATTTACTTCTGTTAAATCAAAGTAACTTAAATAACAAATAACAAAGTAACAGTAAAAAATAAAGTAGGTGAGAGAAAAAGAAAGAAATGATGAATCACCTGATGAATGCATGACAAGATGGATGAGTGAAAACTTAAAACCATTCATATCAGCCACCTGACTGTGTTGCCACTTTAAAAATTCAGAAAGCAACATTCACAACAGTTTGCATAATTCAGTATGTGTCCTGTTTCTATTCTTCCATCACATTGTAGATATGCCATTAAGTGCGTGTCTGTGTTTGAGGCACTGCACAAAACATCTGCACTCATCTGTCTCCTGTTCTAACCTCATTTCACCAGGCCTACTTTGTTCTTCCTTGACTCTCTATTTCAGACAATATTCATATTTTAACATCCTCTGTAACTTTCTTTACATGTTTTTTTCTTCCCATTCTCTTTCTATCCAACCGATGTTGAAATGAAAACTGCTATTAACCACTTATTTAATTATTGCTGGAATATTTTAAGAGGTATTTATGCAGAAACTTAAACAATGGTTCACCCAGAAATGTACATTTTACTTAATTTTTTTCTCACCCTCAGGCTTTCCAAAATGTAGATTTTTAGAGAAAATTTCTTTTTAGAGAAATTTAGCATCACATGCTCATCATTGGATCCACTGCAGTGAATGGGTGCCGTCAAGTGAAGTGAGAGTGCAAACAGCTGACAACAGCATTTTGCTTGTAGTAAGAAATTCATCAAAACATTTTTAACTTCTCTATCCATAATATTGATTTCTTCAGTGATTTCTTCAAT
Source organism: Labeo catla (assembly GCA_012976165.1). Classification (NCBI taxonomy): domain Eukaryota; kingdom Metazoa; phylum Chordata; class Actinopteri; order Cypriniformes; family Cyprinidae; genus Labeo; species Labeo catla. Next base: position 1,398,310 of record VONZ01000020.1, on the reverse strand, counting down.
TATCAGGACAGAAATACGCACAGATCAAGCAGTTTACATGTGAAAACGGTCCAAAACAGTTCTAAACAAATATGATGGCTGATTTAGATGGGAGAGAACAGCAGAGGATGGACTTTTTCACTGGAAGCAGCATTATTATGACTTGTGTACTTTTTTGGGGGGCTCAGAAGCAACCATTTAAAGTTAAAATGCCTTGATGGATTTGTATCTCACAGACAAACAGCTTTTCACTCCACAAGACATTGATTGATGAACTGGAGTTGTGTTGATTACTTGTAGATTATTGTGATGTTTTTAACAGATGTTTAAACTCTCATTCTGATGGAACCCATTACTCCATTGTTGAGCAAGTGATGTTAAATTTCTCAATTTTTTTTATTTATTTATTATTATTATTTTTTTATTGTGGGTGAACTATTCCAGGGAACTGACCATTTCTGTGACTTGGCAGCATGAATAAATGCAAATCTAATAACTGTGAATCTGTTTTAGGTATAGCTCTGACACCAGACTGTAAAAAACATTTAAGTGTATGACCATTGATCAAGGGGTTTTCCACCAGACATTATAGTCAGGTTAACAAGAGCAGATGACTTAAAACGTATCTTCATGGTGAGTCACTCATGTCATTATGGAAATTCACCTAAGGCATCTAACGTTCCACATGAAACACATGTGATATTTACATAGTGATTCTGCCTCTGTATTCAGACCTTTTTAAATGCATATTAAAGAACCGACCGTGGTGATCAAAGGCGTGGAAAAACATCTTTTATTGGTAAACAATTACTACACAGATGGATATGGAACATCAAGACAATATGAGGCTAATAGCACATCAAAAGACAAACTGAATTACACACAGATTCATACCAGAGAGAAAGAGAGAGGGGGAGAGATACAGGTGAAGCGCAGATCACAAGCTATAGATGAAAGCAGAAGGGGGGCTAGAAAAGAACCGATGTCACATGGGCTGGGTAAACAGTGGCTAAAGAGCTTACACTGCCTTGTTTTAATCTACCATCCTGTGTAAATGTTATAGGTAAAATAACCAAACAATATTTTCACACTCCATCTATCTGACTCAGGCCTTTTTGCTGATGTAAGCAAATTGAAAAACCTCACAGCTATCATTCAGCATGTCCCACTGGAGAACCTAAGACTCTAAAGTCTTCGGTTCTGGACAGAGATTACATCCAATCTGTCAGTATCCGCCCGTTGCAAAGCGGTCCAGTTTAATCCAATAGGCTCATCGCCCACTCTTTGCTTCTCTCCATAAAAAGTGCATTGTTGTCCTAGCAGTGGCATTAGGAACGCAAGCCATGCGGTCAGTGGGAGCCGACCCAGCTGCTGACACAGTGCTGGCTGGAACAGAGCTCAGTATTTGACGAAGGGAACACAGAGCACCGAGCAGCTCTATCCCTGCAGTGTTTTACATAATTCAGGGAGGGGAGAAAAAAGATTTCTGCTATTCGAACCTGTAAAGTATTTAAAAAGCAATAGCTACAAGATCTGCAGCTGTGTGGTTTTGTGACAAACTCAGTAAGCAAGTATTATGGTGCATGATGAAAAAATACTGATCAGGAACTGCTGTGACTCTGTAGCTGGTGAGATAGTTCAGAATGACAGAAGGGGGAATGAGGCAAGTTGCCACACCTTTTACAGTGAATATTTCATCATTTATATAATATTCCATCATATAACTTCTTTTCCTTGTGTATGTGACACATACTAAGTTTAGGCTACAAAAATATTTTAAGCATTTCCACTGATATTGATTATTGTATTATAAATGTATACATTAAACATTAAATAAAAAATGACAGATGAAAAATATGTGAAAACTTGCCCCAACCTGACATTTATGAAAACACTGTTGTCCTAAGAGCACAATTCAACCTTTTAGGTTAAAATGAACTTTATTATATAGCTAACCGAATAACTTAAAGATGTTCACTTCCAGAATGAAAATTACCTGCTAATTTACTCGCCCACCTGTCACCCAAGATGTTCATGTCTTTCTTTCTTCAGTCAAATAGAAATTAAAAATTAGAGGAAAACATTCCAGGATTTTTCTTCATATAGTGGACTTCAGTGGTGGCCAACGGGTTGAAGATCCAAACTGCAGTTTCAATACAGCTTCAAATGGGCATATCTAGCGAAACGATTAGCCTTTTTTTTTTTAAAAAAATACAAATTTATGTACTTTTTAACCACAAATGCACGTCTTGCACTAGCTTTGTGGTTTGGGAGTTTATAAAATTTATTTTTTTTTCTTTTACTGGCGATACTTGGATTTAAACAACAGCATGGACTGCACAGTTAATGTACTACTGAATATGTTGTTCTGCTAATTTATAATTTATATCTAAACCACAGAAAAAACGCACATAAGCTGCTAAATCATATAAAGAGAGTATGCAGGAAAGAGCGCAATTTGTTGACAAACTAAAGTTAATATGTGCTAAAGATGCATACAAGCAGTATTGATTAAGATATTAGCTAAATATTTCACCTACCTGACCGGAAATTATAAGAACAAACACAAACGTTGTCAAGATTCTTGCCCTGGAAATCCCGGTTCACCACAAACGCCTTTTGTTCCACAGACATTTTTTGCACTCTTCTCCTTGATTTATTATAACTTTTGCCAGTATATAGTAGCTACTCAAAATGTTTTTCCTAGTTCGGTCGATAAGTACAGCCCAAAACATGTTAAAATTGACCATTTTCAGCAGAAATAATCAGCAAAATATGAAAGTTTCGTTGGGTTTTGTAACATTGTTTACATTAAGTGCCGCCAATATTGCCGATTGATGGCGCGTCGTGAAAACACTCTATATTGAGGAAAATCCTAGAATGTTTTCCTCGAAAAACTTAAATTCGTTGCGACTAAAGAAAAAAAGACATTAAGATCTTGGATGACATGGGGTGAGTAAATTAGCAGGTATTGGTAATTCTCATTCAAGTGAACTTTTCCTTTAAGGCAAGTCTGAATGCATGCTGTTGTTTCATTTTACTTTATCTTTACCCAACAGCTGTAGCAAAAATAAATTTCTATAATATTTAAATTTTGATTTATTTTAATTTATATCGAGACATATATGTATCAACACTGAAACTGATTTAATTATTTTTAAAAACAGAATTCACAAAAATATTCGAATCTAAGTTAATATATTCTTTAATTTAATGTGAATCGCACGTGTCAGCTAATAAACCAGCAAAATGCTACCAATAGAGGGTGGCGATGAGCAGAGGGTTTTGTTTGCGTTAAATCAGACTATGGCTCCTCCTTTTAAACCCACCAACAACTGCCCCTCATTCCAGCCCACCTCTCTCTCTCTCTCTCTCTGTGTCTTTCTCTCTCAGTGCATGGACTTCATCCTAGGTAGTGCAGCATTAGAACAGCTGCGTTCCAGTTTCTCCGTCTCTCTCTCTCCCTGCGTTCACTTCCTTACTTTCACCCCTCCCTCTCGTGCTCTCTCCTCCTCTACATCCTCAATCTCTCAGCAGCAGCAGTTTGTGTCCTAAGAGAACTGGCACCAAACTGACGCATCCATGGGGCGAGCGCAGCATCTTTATTTCACTACATTACAATTTGAAGTCATATAGAGGGAATATTCACATCAACGCAGCAAACACACTAGAGTCGTTCGGCGTTTCATCTTCCGGCTTAAAACTCTCAGTCGCACCATATCTGTCTGTATTTGTGACATTTGTAGCTGTGCAGAGCTGTGGTGATGGATGGGGATGCATGTGTTCGCGTGTGGACTCGACCGCTGCAAGTGATGCTCCAGCAGAAGAAGATCAAAGCGAGGAGGAAAAAGCGCAAGGAGTTGTTCGGAGGACAGATGTGCTTCGTGGGGCTGCTGCTGCTGGCGGTGTCCGGCTTGTCCAGTTTTGCCGAGAATTCCGGTGAGTTTCGGTTCAGGATTTGTCAGGAATGTGTGTTTGTGAAGGCGGAGGGGGGTAATGGAAAGTTTTACGGGAGAATCATACTCGCACTCTAAACTAGAGGACCGCACTCGCATTACTGCACTGAGTCAAAGGGAAACATGCACAATCACACTCTGAACCCCTCAGTATTATACCGTTCTCTAAAACTGCTCAAGTTTACAGAATTACACGGCTGTTTTAGATAAACATGTTCGCACTATTTAAAGAGTCCGCTACTTAAAACTGTTAACAATTTAAAGAATCGTAATCACACAATTAACAGTTTCAGAGAACTAGCACTATAAACTGTTTACAGAGCAAAACTTAACTGTTAGAGAACTGTAAACCACACGATGAAGTTTACACAGAGACTGCTAGCACCATAAAATGTTTTAGAAACATACAATATTAACTGCTTAGGGGAATGGTTATAGCGATAGAGAACTTAACTGTTTAAGTCAACAATAGGTACTCTACAATTAACCATTGTGGAGAATTGTACTCAAATTGTTAACCACATTAACAACCACTGTCGCACTATTAACCATTTTAGAGAGGTGTACTTAACACTGTTAGTTGTATTAACGAACTATACTTACAATATTAACCACTTCAGTGAACTGTAGCACTAGAGAGCTTAACTGTTTAAGTGAACCATACTCTACAATTCACTGTTGTAGACAGATGTACTTATATTATTAACCATAACAGAGGTATACTTATGACTGTTAACTAAAGAGGTATACTCACAATATAAATTATTACAGAGAACCACTCTGTCACTATAAACAGTTGAAGACAGACATACTGTCACAGTTAATTCAGAGACATCCATGTACTTACATTGTTTCATGTTTTAGAGAATCATACACTAAAAGCTGTTTTAGAAAGCAATCATACTCACACTGTTAACGGTTTAATTTCACAGTTATTTAGATTAATTTTCATTAGGATTATAATCTTGTTAGTGTTAGTCATGGTGATGTATTGAGTGGATTGCTCTGAACTTCTGTCTTGAATAATAGGCTGATTTGTTGCAAGGTAGTTTTTTTCCTGCAAGTTTATGGTTTACTCACTTATTCACAAGCAATGAAAGATTTAATTAGAGCTGAACATAAATGTATTGTTAACTACAGGGATCCCTGATGATCAAAATCAACATAGATTATAACATTATGTGCGTCATTAATTTGTTAAAACTTGTGCCAGCTGTCACTCTCAGAGATGGTAGCAGTGTCTGTACCTATTTTCTCAGGCTAACATGTTAAAAGCACTTATGTTTACATTATAGCAGCCAGGACTTGCATGAAGGTTTTTGTTGGCAAATATTAGCATAAAGGCTTTTCTTATCAGCTTGTCTAGATTTGTCTGCTCTCTCATCCACGATACCATGCAATCTGAATCCATCCACATACAATACACTCCATCTGGCTGTTCATATCTTTGATACTCAGCCCAAAAATAATGACTTTTTATAATAATCTTACTATGAAATGTATCTCACTAAAAGCCATTCAGTGTTTGTGCATCTGTCATAGTACCCTGACATCATACAAAACAAAAGATGTTTTTGTATAATGCTCAGCATGTTCACTTAAGGCCACCGTATTTGTAGATAATCTTGTTGTGTAACATAATTTCGACAACTGTGTACATTAAACGCAATGGGTATTTCATTTACATATACCGTGTTTTAATATATAGGAAGCTGTACTTTTGCAAATGCCAGGAGGGAAAGCGAAGAGGTGGATGTGGAGGGAGGAATAGGGAATGATGAAGGCAGGGAGAGCTGTGGCGAGCGGCCTGCCAGCCAGCACAGACACTGATATGAAGTGACTGCTCTGTCAGTTGCTGACTGGGTCTGACAGACATGCTGCCTGCATCTGGGCCAGCAAGTCAGGCCTCTGAGCTTCTTTATTGTTTTCTGAGGTTATTTATTTATTTGTCCTTTCTTTTCATCATTTCTCATGTCCCCCATTTTGTCTCTCTCGCTCTGTTTCTCACTACCCTTATCTCTCTTTTGCACTATTTGGACAGGATTAGTTTTTCAAACGGCTTGAGTCAAATTATTAACAGAGGACATCTGTGATGTCATGTACTGATTCGGACGGGATTTGGATCTTTGTAGTTTGGATTTCTTTCTCTTTTATCCAGAGAAATTTGAATAAAAAAGGTGTAAATCCATAGTGAAGATGCGCCAGGTAGTGATGTAGCTCTAGTTACAATATTATAAGTCATATTATTATTAATAAGTGTAAATATATGAAAAGAAGCCCAAAAATAATATATACAGCAATAAAAACATTGCAGAAAACATCTCCAGATCCAGATCTCCTCCAAGTTAGCAAAAAACAGTAGGCACCGCACCACATTTTTACTGAGAAACTTTTTTTTTAAACAAACTAATCCCTCTGAAACTGGGTTTTTGATGTCAAATAATGTTCCTTGTGAGCCCAGATTCTTCCAGGTACCTCATGTTTATGCATGGCATGCTCTCATCTGAAAGATGGACAGAGAAAAGAGTGAAAGAAAAAGAAATATGGACAATGTGTTAGATCTTCCTATTGTCTTAGATCATTTTGGACTTTACTAGAAAGTGGTTTGGCATGTTTCACCTCAAATTTCGCAACACTTTCTCTAACAGGTTTAAGAAATGCACAGCACTGGAGAAACCTGATGTCTTTAAGATCGATAGATTTCTTCAGTAAGTGTCCCAGTTTCTGGTTGTTGTGTAATGCTTGTGAGCCCTTATTAATTTAAGACGTTTTTAGAGATATATTTATCAAACCTAGAAATTTCTACTTTTGTCCCTTTATTTTCTATTGGTATTTTTTGCTGTTTATTTAAAGAAATGCTGCACAAGTTTAAATATTTTACAAAAAAAAAATTTAAAGGGGTCATCGGATGCCTATTTAGCACAAGTTGATATGATTCGTTAGGGCTGGAGGGCCGGTGTCCCTGCAGTGTTTAGCTCCAACCTTAATCAAACACACCTGAACCAGCTAATCAAGGTCTTACTAGGTATACTTGAAACTTCCAGGCAGGTGTGTTGAGGAAAGTTGGAGGTAAACTCTGCAGGACACCGGCCCTCCAGGAACAAGTTTGGTGATCCTTTTACCTTGTCAAAATCAGCCCTTTTCAGAGCGAGCCATTTTGTTGCATTTGCCTTTAAATGCTAATGAGCTCTGCTCACCCCGCTCCTCTTTTCTGTGAGGGGACGAGCTGTTCTGTTTACTTTAGCCACGTTTAACCGTGAAACTTGCAAACTAGCACTTTATTATGACAGTCAGTTTTTAAAGATGCATAAAAAACCCTTATAGTCACTTCTGCTGTAGGTGAAGCTGCATCACGAATGATTTGCGTGAACATAAATGCATTTATGGAGATTGCCGGGCGCATTTCCTTCAAAAACGAAAGTAGCGTTATTCCTCTGCATCTTCAGCAGCTCAGATGTCAGGAGTAAATGACGACTGCTGTGTTCATTATTACATCCAACAACAAAACACCTCAATCGGAGACACTCTTCCTCTTTCTTGTACCATTAGATATCTATTATATATCTATTATACCAGTACTGTGCTTGATATGTGCTATTCACACTTTTGCAACAGATATGTTACTTTGTTCACTCTTTATATCATAGTCCTGCAAAGATAAAGATGAAAAAATGCTTGCGATTGCTGTTTGCGACAAAACAGTTGCATTTTAAATCAAACATATAGTGAGTGCGGCCTGGACGTGTCAGGAATGGTGAGATATTTTCATAAAGAAAATGATCCTGGCAGAAGAATTGCATTTAAACTTACGTCTGTTCCATCTGTATCGTCTCAGTGAACTTTTATGAGCTTTTACGCATGCGCAGTAAAGCAAATTTAACGTTTTCTGACATTTCAGTGTGGATGAGAAACTTTTGGAGAACACTTGACAGTGCTACTGTGGACGAAGAGCCTTTTAAAATAAAAACACCATTTTCAGATGTAGACGTAGCCATAGTCTGTACTTTTCTCAATATTTTAGGTGGTTTCATCTTTCACTTGCATGTCCTTGACACTTCTGTCACTTGTGAACATGAAACAATAGACAATAGAACACCTGAAAAGACTGTGGTTCTCAGCAGAATGAATGAATTGTGTTTCGAATGAATGAAAGTCATTGCAGCGTGATAGACTGACCACAGGTGTCTTTACATGCATAGAAACCATAGGGCTTCATTTTGAAACAGTACAGTATCACTCCGATCTGTGCTCAGAAGGTCATCTCTTTGTCCTTCTTTCTCTTTGTTACTATTCCATGTGTGAATAAGAGCTCAATTAAACTTTCTAGTGACCCTATCAAGCCAGGGCTGTATTGTCCAAGATCTTGCAATCATTGATAATGTACTTTTCAAACGTAAAGGGATAGTTCACCCAAAAATTTAAATTATGTCATTAATTTCTCACCCTTATTTTACAAAGCTATGAGAATACTTTTTGAGTGCAAGAAAAAAAAATAAGACTTTATTCAACAATTCTTCTCTTCCAAATCACGTCTTCTGCCATTGTCTGAAAAATTATGTGCAATTACGGTTGAACCACTGATGTCAGATTGACTGTTTTAGCAATGTCCTTACTATGTTTCTGCGCCTGGGAACATTTCAGTTGCATTGCTGTCTATGCATATAAAATATCTTAATTTGTGTTATGAGGATGAACGAAGGTCTTACGGCTTTGGAACAACATGAGGATGAGTAATTAATGGCAGAATTTTCATTTTTGGGTGAACTATCCCTTCAAACATTAGTTTTTCTGTGGTGTATTGAATGATGTTGGTGCAAATTCTGTGTCAGCTGGCTGACATAAACTGCAAGAATGACTTGTTGGATGCATCAGTTAGAATGAGTTGAAAATCACATTTAAACAACACATTAAATGTTCTTATGAAATTAGATGTGTTATAGAGTTACATAGACCGATTTACTATGATTTTTATATATTTATTTATTTTAGATTTTTTTTAAGGTAATTAAAAAATACATATTTTTATACATACTTAAAAATAAAAATAAAAATGAATTAAAATAAATTACAAAAATAACTTTTTTGGTGGGGTTATGAAACCCATGAAAATATTGGTAAGTCAGATACAAATTGGAACTACTGTTAAACCAAATCATCAGAAAAATCTTTCTTGTGTACCCCTATGAATGGAACTGATGCTGCCATAAATATATCATATATCACTGCAGTGCAATTGCTTGCAATAACTCTTAACATTATAGGCATGACATGCAGGCTTTCCCCAATAACATTAATTCTCACAGTTTTATCCCTGGATGAAAGCTCCAAAATGTGGAGATAATGTCTCAATTCTATAGGTGACCTGGCTGCTTAATTGATTTTGCTATCCAAGTAGGGTTACTTCTTGTTGCTCTTAACTCTCTTTCTTTCTCTCTCTCTGTCTCTCTCTCATTCTCTTCTGTCCAGCTCATTTATCATCCGCTCTGGCCCACACCTTGCCTATAGTCTTGCTTTGGAGCGGCGCAGTTCATTATTTTAGCTGGTTTTACACCACGCTGGGCCACAAGCCTGACAGCAAGCTAGTCCCAGACGGATGACTTGAGATGGATCAGTGCCGTAAACGTAATTCTATACTGCACAGACAAATTGAAGGTTTAGAATATGTGTGAAATGCCAGAGGTCTAACAGTGTTCAGGTTACAGATTTGTGGCCACTAAAACCCATGCACAGGTTATTAGGTGTCACTGTAACAAAGGTGTAAATTAAGTCTTCAAGGGATATTAGGACCATATCGGTTGTCAGGTGGTTTTTGATTTATTGGTATTAGTCAGTAATGGATATATTTATCATCTGGTAGCAGATATTTAATTTTGAATGCTCCTTTTCACCTGTTTTTGGATCTTAGGTAACTTTTGCCATCATCTGTAGCACTGATTTAAAGAGATAGTGCTGCATTACAACAAAAATGTATAATACATTTTTAATATTATAATTAATAGGTCTTCTGATAAAATTTTCTGTAAGCTACAAAATATACTGACTCTGCGGTTTAGCTTTTACTTGAGCTGGTAAATGCAGCCTGTGATGTTGTTGTCTGGTGCACCATTACCTACAAAAGCCATGCTTGCGCACCAAACCAGCCTCTCTCTACATGCCTTTGACAGCTAATCATTCACAATTCTGTTTGAAACATGGCTTTACGCGTTAAGGCACAGTCTCGGCGCTAAATATACGCAGCACAGCCTGTCGTTTCTGCAGAATTTCTGAGATGTATTCACGGTGAATAAAAATCATCATCCAGTCATTTGATCAAGTGTGAAGAGCAAATAATGGCTCATCTTTCAGTACATCACAGTTGGCAATTAAGCTCCTCGTTCAAGCACTGATTACAAAAATCATCTCAACACAGTCTAAATGTACAGCGGGAGACTCAGTAAAGTGAATCTTAAAGCTTAAAGAGAAAGCACTGCGCATATATTGAAGGCTAAAATATATTTTTTAGCTTTCTCATATCTAACGTGATAGAGAAATGCAAACTTTAGTTTTTTTTTTTATTTCTCAATAGTCTGTTTACATCATGAGGAGATTCTTGTCTATCAGTATCATGCAAAATCAACACTATAACCCAGATGTTTTGTACAGGAGTAGCAAAGTAAACAATACACACCATAACCTTAGTATTTGCACATGGAAGCCACAGTTAAAAATGTGTGAATGTCATTTCATTATATAACAAAATGTCAAAACAAATGTGGCATTTACTTCTTAAAGAAAGATAGCATGAGCTCTCTTCACTAGCGAAATACTTAAAAAGGAAAACTCTAGCATCATTTGTTTGCAGATGACACACCTGGTTTGATATTTTGAGTCTTATTTAATGAAGTTCCAACATTAAGTGTGCTCTACATATCCAAATATGTCCATATATGGCAAATGTATGTTACAGCATTAGAATGAAGTGACAATGTTATTAACTGTGCTGAGTTGTTTACAGAAGTTAACATAAACCTTGAGCATGATGTCAGTGATGGGTTCTAGCACAAGACTCATCTTGAGCTAGAATGTTTGATTACTAAACATATAATCAGAATGAAATAAGAAATAAAGGTGGAGTTGAAGTGGTGCAAGGATGACAGAAGTATTGTGGCAAGAATGTGGTCGGCAGCTGTTTATATCAAACTTGTGTTGTGATTGGCAGGATTAGATAAACATGCTCTGAAATTTCATAGAAAGAAAATATCATCCAGTTCATCATCAGCTCTATTCATAGGTCACTGTTCACTACTGAATTAAAATTTCCTGATAATTTACTTACCCCCATTTCATCCAAGATGTTCATGTCTTCCTTCTTCAGTCGAAAAGAAATTAAGGTTTTTGAGTAAAATATTCCAGGATTTTTGTCTATATTGTGGACATCAATGGGGAACAGGGAGTTGAAGGTCCAAACTGCCGTTTCAGTGCAGCTTCAAAGGGCTCTACATGATCCCAGGAGAGGAATAAGGGTCCTATCTAGCATAACGATCTGTCATTTTATAAAAAAATCAAAAATTTATATCCATTTTAACTACAAATGCTTATCTTGTACTAGCTCTGCAATGCGCGTCTGACTTCACCATTACATACTCACGTTGTAAAGGCCACAAGCAGTTATTTCTTCGTCTGTGTACTTTGGTTCAAAAAGGGTATGGCAAAAAACTCTATCTCATTTTCTCATCCAACTTCAAAATCGTGTTTTGTAAAGGGCATTTGACTTTCTTTGCACGTTCGCTTTGTAAACATTGGGTCGGTACTTCCACGTGCTGTACGTCACACGTGCAAAAAAATGTCTCCACGATCTGCTTTTGGAGAAATATCGTAGTATGGTGCTATTCTACCAGTTGCAGTTCTGCTGCATATACTGTACAACGTGACATACATTCACGTCAGTGTTAACTCAGCAGTAGAGTTACACTCACAGGACACTGCACTGCACTCACAAAAGTAGATTATTTACTTTAAAGCCTTGCCGGTTAAATATTTCATATGCGCGCTGTTCCAGTGCGAGTACACCTGAAGCGCACGCACACTATAGTAGTGCCTGTTTACTGAACCAAGTTATGTATCGCACCTGATTGCGCTAACACTGTCAAAACACACAAGGTTTACATATAAAAACAGTTGTTTACATCTAATGTGAAAGTAAACAATTGAGAGAAAAACGGATGCGTGTCTGTATATTAGATGCGTGCAGTTCTTAAAGGAGAAGTCCACTTTCAGAACAAAGATTTACAGATGATGTACTCACCCCTTGTCATCCAAGATATTCATGTCTTTCTTTCTTCAGTCGTAAAGAAATTATGTTTTTTGAGGAAAACTTTTTTTTATGGATTTTTCCCCATATAATGGACTGATATGGTGCCCCGAGTTTGAACTTCCAAAATGCAGTTTAAATGTGATAAGATCCTTCTTTCTTGGCTGGGATCATTTACAACCGCATTTGGGATCATTTGAAGCCGCATTTAAACTTCATTTTGTAAGTTCAAACTTGGGACACCATAGCAGTCCACTATATGGAGAAAAATGCTAAAATGTTTTCCTCAAAAAACATAATTTCTTTACGACTGAAGAAAAAAAGACATGAACATCTTGGATGAGAAGGGGGTGAGTACATTATCTGTAAATCTTTGTTCTGGAAGTGGAGTTCTCCTTTAAAGTGACAGCAGACTGATTGTACTAAACATGCCGCTTGTCATTAAAGTTGATAGTTCACCCAAAAATGATAATTCTGTCATTATTTACTCACTTACATGTTGTCCCAAACCTGTATTAATTTCTTTCTTGTGCTAATCGCAAAATTTGATATTTTGAAGAATGCAGGTAACCAAATAGTAGCTGGTCCCCATTGAATTTAATAATAGAAATGATCAAATAGATAACGTTTAACAGAAAAAAGAAATTCATTCAGGTTTAAAACAACCTGATAATGGATCCTGGGGAAAAAAAATCCTGGAATGTTTTCCTAAAAAAACCTTAATTTATTTTCGACTGAAGAAAGAAAGACATGAACATCTTGGATGACATAGGGTTGAGTAAATTATTGGGAAATTTTTAATTCTGGAGTGAACTAATCCTTTAAAATGAAGGAATTTTCACTATTGATGAATAGAGTCAGACTTGAATGTGAGATAAAATAATGGCTAAATAACTAGTTTGATTAGCATTATCCAATAATGTTTGCAGCTTCAAGGACATTAGCAGAAAGAGGAAGTCATTTCAAAGAAAGGGCTATATCAATGAAAGTTATTTCATTTTATTATAATCTTTTTTAAATAAAATTTAATTTATTAAAGGTTATAAGAATAATAATCTCATTTGTAATAATCACGAAGACCTCTTCCTAGGCCTGATTTAAAAGCAAACCAATTTGAAATCCAATTAGCAACCTATTTTACTCCTGTAGTGTTTTTAGAAAGTAAATATAGTTGTTTTTGATTTCATTTGGACAGTTTGTCAATTTCTTGAATAACCTGAGAGAAAAATTCTCTGTAGTTTCTCAGTAATTAACAAAAGGTATTGAATCCCCCAATAGAACGTCCCTAATTAATACAGTGGTTTTATTTTAGGCTAACAGTCTATTTTGGAATACACAAGACAATTTAGTCAGGACGTAGGCAGCTGCCGCCCTGGAGCGCATGACGAGGTGAAAAGGCGATGGAAAGAGAGAGAAACAGCAAGGGGTTTTCTATCTGCCGGCTCCTCCCGGATCCCTCCACATGCCTCTCCTGAAGCCGCCCTCACGTGTAGCGCAGGTCATTAATTCAGGGAGGAGGGGGCGCCCTACATACCTTTTCTCTCGCTATATATATAGCATGCTCTAAATGTCCTCATTAGAGGTGTGATTTATGATGCCCCTACACTCCACCTTCTTTATGTTTGTGCTGCGGTAAGAACAGCTCAGGCCCTGCATTGCATCTGTTTATGGAGTTTGCAAAAGCCAAAACCGCTCTGACTGAGTAAATCAAATGCAACGCACAGTTCAGCAGAACACAGCAAGACCACTGAACATCTCCTAGAGAGGCTCTGGCCAGCCAGTGAGCGAGCGAACGGATTGCACACAGATGTTTGAAATATTTTAGACGTATGGAGATGAAAACCAGCCACACATTGAAACGTAGCAAGGACAAGCAAGTTGTACGGGCACTCTGTAAACCGAGATGACCTGCCAGAAATGTTATGCGCTGAAAACAACATGTTCTCAAGTTCACTTTACAGACATTAGTATGCTGATGTTTTTCAGTGTGGGAGATATTAAACATGAGCTTGGTAACTTTGAGTCTGATGGCCTGTATGCGGCAGCTTCTATTTGTGAGATGAGGTTCTGTCTGTTTCAAAGCCAGACTGTGAAGTTGTTCCCGTGTTTACTGTCCTTATCTGTATTTAGTGCAAGTGTTATGCAATAGAGAACCATTTGTACATTTGCTTAAGTAACTAAGTCCCTAGTTCTTAGATAATGTTGTGTTACTGTTTTAACTGTAGTAGCCTGTTTTTCAATGGACATTTTTGATTTTGGGTTCATCTAATAAGGTCTCAGGCATCAGCCTAAAAAAAAACAATAATAAGATTTCATAAAATATATCAGTGGCAAATTCCAGAAGATCTGGCCAAGGTAAGGCTGCTCTCGGTGGGTTCATGAGCACTGAATGTTCCGGAGCTCACATCTCCCTAAATATTGAAGCAAATTTTAAAATATACATTGTTTATTAACAAACCGCATATTTGAAGTTTAAACAAGTACATTCTCACCTAAAAAACTCTTAAAACTACATTCAGTGACACAAAAACAGTGTTATTTATAAAATTATAGTGGATTTGGGTCTTGACATTCACTGTGTACTGCAAGCGGAGTGATACAAATGATGAAATGGTTGGAGTTACGAATATCACTAGAATATCGCACTTCTCTCAGCCAATCAGATTTGAGGACCAGAAAATATAGCTGTTTTCTATTTGAATATATTTTAAAATGCAATTTATTCCTGTGATTGCAAAGCTGAATTTTTAGCATCATTACTCCAGGCTTCAGTGTTACATGATCCTTCACAAACCATTTTAATGTGCTGATTTGGTGCTTAAGAAACATTTCTTCTTATTATTATTTTTATTATTATTTCCAAACATCCTTAAAAGCTTGTACGTTTTTTTTTTTTTTGCAAATAATTTAAGATTTTTTTTAAGAGGATATATCTTCAGTTACATTTGTTTTGTGCTGTCTTGTTGTCTTACACAATTTTCTATAATAATTTCTCGAGACTAATTAAGGGTCATTCCACGAAATCGGTGCCTTTTCCACTTGAAAAAATTGAAAAATACAAAAAGTTGAATCAATATTTTTTAAATATCCATAATATTAGGACACCTTAAAATGACAAGAAATTGTATTGTGCCATCTCAGGCTATGTAATTTATTATTTTATGACTATTTTTCTACCTCATGTTTTGGTCATTTTGTCAACTCTGTTACCAACACAAGTGTTACTAGATAATATAGTTGAATTAAAAATCATATGCCACTGAATGATATAGGCACTAGCTCAAAAATATACCAAGAGTGAGCTTTAAAATGTTTGAATTTTACACAATCTTTAAAAACAGGGTCAGACCTAATCAATATCATCCCTGTTACCCACGTCAAAACCTGTTACTCTTAAAAGTAACAGGTTGACAGTAACAGGTTTGACGATTTCAAACATATTTGCTAATTGTTAGCTAATAGTCAAGTTCACAAGAGCACATATTATACACTTTGAAAGGATTTTACTTGTAGATATTGATTATATTAAATGTAAGAAATAATTGTTTAAATTTACATTTTAAAAATGGTAACAGGACTGACACTGCATGATGGCCCATCCCTTAGGCAAGCCTCATAAATCATCAAAAATAGAACATTATAGAGGAGTCAGAGAAAGATGCTTGTGTTTTAAGTGTTGGAATCCTGGTTACGAGATCCTAGAAGTGTCACTTGAATGTACATTATTTTACAAGGGTTTTTTGATGAGGGTAACAGGGCTGACATTAAATCAGGGGACACCAATAAAATGTATATTTTATAGAAAAAATGCATACTTATGCCAAAAACATTGCTTGACAATGAGGCTATAATTAGAACAATGTGCAAATGTGATTTTATATCATTTTGTATTGATTTTGTATTGATATTGATCCCTTACTCTTACCAGCATACAGTAAATGCTATTTAAATTATTTAAAATAAATTTAATTTGTTTTTTTTTATGTAATATTGATGAAACCATACACAGAATTGTTATGTTTTTAAACTGCACATTTATTTGTTGTCAGTGTTGGGGGTAACGCATTACAAGTAACGTGAGTTATGTAATCAGATTACTTTTTTTTAAGTAACTAGTAAAGTAACATTACTTTTTAATTCACAAGAAAATATCTCGGGAGTAAGATGTTACTTTAGTTTTAGAATAAATGTGAACATGCATTAATTAATCTCACTCACAAATAAAACTGATTTAGTATTCTTTAAAAATAATAAAAACAGTGAAATGCAACTCAGAATATGACGCAAACCTGCAATATTTAAATATGTTAAATAATATCAAAATATGCTTTACAAATACAATTATCCTTTATGCTTTTAATCCCATTTTATTAATCAGTGTCTTTCAACCACCCTAATAGGCAAAAATTACTCAAGATAAACTAACATTCGTTGTTCTTTTTTTTTTTTTTATGCTGAGGAGTGTTGAACTTTCTTCTCATGTGTTCTACTGTATACATGTGAATTTACTTTTCCTTCAGGCTTTTGGTGTGTTCATTTGCCATAAATATAACTTTTTATATTAAAAAAAGCCCTGCCTAGATTTAACAAGTAACCCAAAAGTAATGTAACGCATTAGTTTCCGCAAAAAAGTAACTATGTAATTAGTTACTTTTTTAGAGAGTAATGCAATATTGTAATGCATTACTTTTAAAAGTAACTTTCCCCAATGCTGTTTGTTATTATTATTAAAGCTACGTTTGATTATTTCTTAGTGACGCAAAAGGCATCGATTTCGTGGAATGACCGTTAAATGTCTTTTTGAGTATTCGATTGCATTTGTTGACATAGCAATCTGTATTATGCTACTTTTCATATCTGTCAAAATATTTCTCATTATGATAGTTGAACAATGACTTGTGTTAGTGTAATCTAAGTTCTAAGTGTCCTGAGTGATGATACAGTACATTTCAAATAGCTAAACCGCTCCGCTGTCAGCAATTAGCATGGAACCCCAGCACACGCTGTGGGTGCTAGCACATTCAGATAGCCTTTCACCTGCGCTAAGAGGGGGAAGAAGAACTGATTAGCTTTTTAATTGTCTGATTCAGATCAAACGTGAGCTGACTACCATGCAGTGTAGTGCAAATTACGAGTAAGGATATGAGAAGGTAGCTCATTACTTTTCACACAGGATTACCTTTCATTCAAATAAGCATTTTTGCTCTGTAAAAAAAGACAAATATGCTTAAGATATTAAAATCCACTATGAAAGAATAATGAGTTCTGAGCCTTTAATCTTTTGACTGCTTTGAATTTATATAAGCCCTTGTTTGATATTCTGTCTGATTACATAAAGCTACAGTTGAAACATATTTGAAGGTGGTATGTTGGTTTGCAATGTAACCTGCTGAGGAAGAAAGTACTGACTCAAGATATTTTGGTGGAGTTGATGATGTTGTGACTGTCCCAAGGTACCTGTATGGAAGAGTGGCCAAAACAACCCATTACCCCAAAAAGAACAATGAGTTGGATAAAACAGAGGAATCAGACTCTATGATGCAGGATGAGATTTTATGGTCCAGTGCCACCAAGACACATTTTGGAAGCCAAAATGCAATGTCATTTTGTGTGGCACAAATGTAACACCTCAAAAATACAGTGAAATATGGTGTTAGCGTTAGTGGGACTGTTTTCATCAGGGACTGGACATCTTGTTAAAACAGAAGGAAGAATGTGTCATCTAACTAACCTCAACAACCTTTAGTAAATCTCTAAGATGATGGGGGGAAATGTGCAAAAACAGGCCTGAACAACATATGAAGCTGGTAAATACTTCATATTGTTTTACAATGTGACACTTAAAATATATTGACGTGGAGGTTGAAGATAAAATTACATGGTCAAAAAAAAAGAGGATGGATATGGTGATATATTTTGCAATTTGTCCTTTGGAGTATGATTGACAGTCTAACTGTGGCTGTTTATTAACACTATTTGTGATCTGAGTCATTTTAAATGATAGTGATTAGTGAAGTGATTATTGTATTTGCAAAAAATGACATTTTAAACAATGAATGTAACTATGACTTTGTTCACTGAACTGTAAAACTGTTTTCAAATTATTATTCAAACTGTTTAAAGGGATAGTTCATGCAAAAATGAAATTATGTCATGAATTACTCACCCTCATGTCATTCCAAACCTGTAAGACCTTTGTTTATCTTTAGAACACAGATATTTTTTGATGAATCTGAGAGCTTTCTGTAGGCACAAGAATACTTTTTGTGCAGAAAGACAAAAAATATAACAACTTCATTAAACAATTTATTCCCCTCCCTGAATGTGCATTGAAGACTGACAGAGAGAAGAAGAAATTGTTGAATAGTCTTTTTTTTTCCTTTGCGCACAAAAATATTCTCATAGCTTTTTAAAATTACGGTTGAACCACTGATGTCACTATTTTAACGATGTCCTTACTACCTTTCTGGGTGTTAAACGTGTCAGTTGCGTTGCTGTCTATATGGGGTCAGAAAGCTCTCGGAGTTCATAAAAAATTTTAAATTTTTGTTCCAAAAATAAACAAAGGTCTTATGGGTTTTGGTACAAATTTTTCATTTTTGGGGTGAACTATACCTTTAAAGGAGAAGTCCACTACAGAAACAAAGATTTACATATGTGATGCTGGACCACAAAACCGGTCTTAAGGGTAATTTTTTTCCAAATTGAGATTTATAAATCATCTGAAAGCTGAATAAATAAGCTTTCCATTGATGTATGGTTTGCTATGATAGAACAATATTTGTTTGAGATACAGCTATTTGAAATCTGGAATCTGAGGGTGCCTCAGATTCCAAATATTGAGAAAATCACCTTAAAAGTTATCCAAATTAAGTTCTTAACATTGCAAAAATTAAGTTTTGATATATTTACAGTAGGAATTTTATAAAATATCTTAATGGAACATGATCTTTCCTTAATATCCTAATGATTTTTGGCATAAAACAAAAATCAATCATTTTGACCCGTACAATGTATTTTTGGTTATTCCTACAAATATACCCCTGCGACTTAAGACTGGTTTTGTGGTCCAGGGTCACATATAAGGTACTCACCCCCTTGTCATCCAAGATGTTCATGTCTTTCTTTCTTCAGTCGTAAAGAAATGAAGAGTTCAGATGCAAAACCAGCTAAAAGCCATCTCGGTCAAAAATGAGATAATGATACTGACTGAATGCTCTCGACACATATTATACGTCCATCAAATACGTTTTCTTCAAACTCCCTAAAATACCAGCCTCAGCCCAATCAGAAGTACCAGTACTTACATAGAAACCTATACATCTGAGCCTGATAAAAATGCATTTTTTAAAGAAAGAGGTCAGATGGATTTAGCTGGTTTTGCATCTGAGCTCTTCAAATTATGTTTTTTTTAGGAAAACATTTCTGCATTTTTCTCCATATAATGGACTGATATGGTGCCCTGATTTTGAACTTCCAAAATGCAGTTTAAATGCGGCTTCAAACGATCCCAAATGTGGTGGTAAACAATCCCAGTCAAGGAAGAAGGGTCTTATCTAGCGAAATGATCGGTAATTTTCATATATAATTTAAATACTTTTTAATCTCAAACGCTCGTCTTGCCTTTCTCTCCCTGAACTCTGTGTATTCTGACTCAAGACAGTTAGGGTATGTCGAAAAACTCCAATCGTATTTTCTCCCTCAACTTCAAAAATCATTTCAAAATCATCCTACATCGCTGCAGAAGTTCCGACCCAGTCTTTGCAACATAAACATGCAAAGAAGATCAAACACCCTTAACAAGAAAGGTAAAACAGCGATATAGAATGATTTCAAAGTTGAGGGAGAACATGAGATGGGAGGTTTTCGACCCTAACTGTCATGAACCAGAACAAAAACAGTCCAAGCAGAGTAAGACAAGACGAGCGTTTGTCATTAAAAAGTATATAAATTGCATTTTTAAAAATGAAAATAACCAATCGTTTGGTTATTTATTTGCTAGATAAGACCCTTCTTCCTCAGCTGGGATCATTTACAACCGCATTTGGGATCGTGTGAAGCCACATTTAAACTGCATTTTGGAAGTTCAAAATCGGGGCACCATACCAGTTCACTGTATGAAGAAAAATGCTGAAATGTTTTCCTCAAAAAACATAATTTCTTTACGACTGAAGAAAGAAAGACATGAACATCTTGGATGACAACGGTCATTACACATAATGAGTACATTATTTGTAAATCTTTGTTCTGGAAGTGGCCTTCTCCTTTAATTGTTCAAAACTGTGTAATTATACAGGTTTTGGGTTTACCTGGCTCTAATTGGATATGTTAATGAGAGGTGCTAAAAACATCAAAAATATTAAAATGTGGCTAAATCAGTAGACCTCATTACTCAACTAGTCAAACTTTGAGAACTTCTACTACTGTAGCCATTTTCTATCTCCATATTTGTAATTTAGTATGCATTTAGTATGATATAGTAGTGATGCTACGCTGAGTGACGCCCCAGAAACCATCTCTCTCACTGCTTTAGCCAGAGCCTCAATTCTTTCTGACTGCCCCTCCAGTCCTTTGAAGATTGATCGGTGGAGATGAGGCTCTTGTCCAGCTCTTCTGGCTGACAGCAGACATGCACAGCAGGAGCCGCACCGCCAGCAGTCACTAATGAGACTATTAATGGCCTGTCACATCCATAAACGACCCATTACTGATAGCCAATCACTGACTTTATATATAACCACGATAGATTCACTCCTGATGGTTTGTTTAATCATTTACCCCGTAGTCTGATCATTAACTATACTGTACAATCCTTAGACAGGTCATTCCCATGCTTTTCCTGAGACCCTCCAATATAACCAGCACTCATGAAATCCCATATAATTTAATACACTTGTGTATATATGTAATTTTTTTTTTTTCATTTTTAGTTTGTTTCACAGTAAATATCGGTCTAAAGCCGCACTTACGTATTTATTTATTAATTTTACACTTTTTTCTGATATTTACTCCCTAATGGTCCCTTGGGGTCCCTGTTTCGTATCCAAGCAGATGTTTTCCTTCTGTTACGTCACTAATGTAAGACAGTGTTTCCACAACACCTTAAATTCTACCTTGCTTTTCTTTTCTGATTTGTTTGTACCTCTCCTCTCTCCCTAACTTTGTTTGACTAGTACTGTCCCATATTCAAGTTTTGGCCTAATGAAGATAAACTAGGTAATTACGGTTTTGGCAGAGTGGAAGTATGCAGTGTTATATTTATCCACTTTGACAGTATGGGGTCGGATGTGTAAGGGCACTCTGAATCTATAGGATAGAATTTCCTGGGTAGTTCCTCTTCGCAACAGCTGCTATCTGGGACAGTCTTCTGTGGGACAGGTCCTCAGGTGATGTGCTGCAGATGTGGCCAGATAGAGCAATCTATTTTCTCTTTGACAGTGTTTAAAGTATATAGCACAAGCATCTGCAAGCTTTCTTCATAGAAATAGCACTGTTAGTGACAGGCTTTCTTTGTAGACCATTACCATTAAACTTAGTTATATAAACACCCCCTTTTAAAATTCATTTTATTTGATAAAGGCCAATTTTTTTTCTCATATATCCTTATGGTTAAAGGTGAAGCGTGTGATTTCTCCACCACTAGTGGCACCAAAAGGAACTTCAATTAACAGGTCCTAAATTAGTGTGGTATTGCAGGTAGATAGCTTTTGATATGTGGCAAATAACTAATGGAGGACTCTTGGGAATGATGATCTGTACTTTCTGTGGCTCTCTTTGGGGCATATGCACCTAGAGGCCTTATTATTTATTACTTAGAAGTGACTAAAATACTACTGAGAAGTAAATAAGACCCTTTCCATTAATCATGCTGCCTGTTACAGTATCATATTCGAGTAAATCTTTAATGAGCATTATTGTTGGTTGACAAGTGCATCCAGTGACACTAAAGTCGCCCTACTTTTCCGTTAATTTATAGATAATTCTGTAATTTGACCTCATTCAAGATAATTTTGCATCTGCAAACAGCGTCCCCGAAATAGCACTGCAGTAAAAAGAGTAAAGTTGCATAATCTGTCTTAGTCATGTTTGCTCTCTGTGAAATTACTTGAACATCAGGACAAGCACCTACGGCTCTTTCTTTGTAAAGGGAGGTCCTTTGCCATAATGCGTCCTTGTCTTTCAGCTATATTTTTTTATGCTGTATTATTGTAAAACACTAAGTATTTAATGCATGCATGTTTATCTCTAGGGTTTGAGCATTTAACATCATGCTAGAGGGTTTTTGCTTTATGACATGCACCATGTTGTCTTTGTAGATATAACAAAGAAGGGGATGAAGAACCTGGTTATGTAATATGTTATGTTTTTGGAAATGGTCACTGGTTTCATAATAAAGGTGATATAAGTGATGCTGCAGACATGCTCTGGGCTGGTGCAATAGCACATAGAAACCATATATATATATATATATACACATATACAGTACATATATATATACACACATACACATATATATACACACACATATACATATATATATACACACATACATATGTGACCCTAGACCACAAAACCAGTCATAAGGGTCAAATTTATGAAATTTTGTATGAAATTTTTTAAAATAAGATAAGATTTATAGTTTGTTAGGATAGGACAATATTTGGCCAAGGTACAACTATTTTTGAAAATCTGGAATCTGAGGGTGCAAAAAAATCCAAATATTGAGAAAATCGCCTTTAAAATTGTGCAAATTAAATTTTAGCAATGCATATTACTAAACAAAAAATACGTGTTGATATATTTATGGTAGGAATTTTAGAAAAATATCTTCATAGAGCATGATCTTTCCTTAATATCCTAATGATTTTTGGCATAAAAGAAAAATTGATCATTTTGACTCATTCAGTGTATTTTTGGCTATTGCAGCAAATATACCTGTGCTACTTAAGACTAGTTTTGTGGTCCAAGGTCACATATATAAATCCTTATAGTTATCACAAACTCAAATGGCTGGAAGTCATGAAAGTTAACTTTGGTCAAAAGGTGTGTGAAACTTCATTGTTACATAATGTATTTTTATACAGCTAGAAAAATAATCCACAAGTCACCACATGTGCATTTTCAATCTCAGTGAGGGACTGCCTCTTTAATGGGGTCTCTTGCAGAGGTGCCTTAGGCTCTCTGGTGCAGCTGCATGCTGAGACTTTCACATTTGTTACTTCTGTGGAGTATCTCAGACTTCTTCTTGTGTTAATATAAATGTTTAAGGAAAATGACAGTTATTCGCATGCACTTCATGTAAAATGTAATGCAAAAGCAATGTTCTTTTTTATAAGAGATAGAGCTTATGCCTTATTCTTTATTTCATGCATTTTGGGATTTTGACTCTGCACGTGTACTGCTGTGTTTTCTGTGTGCGATTAGCCGTGTTCATCTGAGCGTGATGTCGTCACTGTTCTCCTCTGGTCTCTGCGGTTACGTCACATCTCCATAGTAACTTCCTGCCTCCCCCCGCATGAGTGTGTGCAGTGTGCATTCTGGCTCGCTGCACAGGTAATGCCATTTCTGTGCAGCATGTCAGAGAGAAACACAATATTTCCAATGAAGCTGGCACAATGAGCCAGAGCTCTGCTCACTCTAATGGAGCTGCTACATTCCTCTTTATCACGCGTTTGAGGATAGAACCTACATGGTTAATTACTTAGACAATTAGTTACATTTTATCACTGTAGAGTGAGAAATTAATCACTAATTCACTAATTCAACAGTTGCAATAACAGCACACACCTTATTTACTAACCACCCATAGTGCAGTTTAACGAGGCTCCATATTTGACATTTAAAGACATAAAAAGACAATAAAATTCTATCATTAATTACTCACCCTCATGTCGTTCCAAACCTGTAAGATCTTCGTTCAACACAATTTAAGATGTTTTTGATGAAATCCGAGAGCTTTCTGACCTTTTATGGACAGCAAGGCAACTACTACTACTAAAAAGTTAGGAAGGACATCAATAAAATAGTGACATCAGTGGTTCAACCATGATGTTATGAAGCTACAAGAATACTTATAGCTTCATAACATCATGGAAACTGTAAAACAAAAATAACGACTTTATTCACAATTTCTTCTCTTACATGTCAGTCTCCTTCAAAGCACACGTGTTGTGCCGCTGACGCAGGAGCCGTCATTCTAGAACCTGGATGCACTGTGACTACCTTTCACGACCTGTACTGTTTTTAGGCCTTGCACGTTGTAGTTGTGTTGCTGTCTATGCAGGGTCAGAAAGCTCTCAAGTTTCATCAAAAATATCTTAATTTGTGTTCCGAAGATGAACAAAGGTGTTATGGGTTTGGAACGACATGAGGGTGATTAATTAATGACAGAATTTTAATTTTTGGATGAACTAACCCTTTATCCACTGGCTTTCTTTTCTGCACCTTATTCACAAAACTCAATGCTATTTGCTTTCTGAAATCAACACTGAATTTTATTTAAAAGAGGTACATATATTAGAATCAAATGATGAACAAATGATGGAGAAGAGCGTTTATACAGACGTATAAAGCACACTTCTACCAATCATTCAGCATTATACATTTCAGCATTTAGATTCATTTATGGTGCTATTTTATTGCTGATTTGAAATATTGAAACCACACCTTTTCCCCATTCAGTTTGATAGGCAATCTGCTTCCACCAGATAAAAACCATGTATTTACCAAGATTTACTCATATTACCAGTAATGGGAAAAAGTGTGCAATATCAGAATAAGTCCCACCTTCTAAAAAAAAAAGAGGCAGTCGCCAACTGGCAAAGTCATTGCGTCACTGCAGCTGCCATTAGAAATTCCAGTTCCCATAGAAACAGCTAGTGTCCTGAGACACATGCTTGGGACTGCACATGTGCATTGGTTGGACCAACTTGAAATAGGCATTTTTACATGTTGTATGAGCATTTAAAAAAAAAACAAAAATTCATGCCAAGTGTTGTAGCTGATTTGAAATCCATGTGAAATTAGCAAGTTTTTAAAATTTCGATATTTCGCTATTCAAGTAGCTTCCTGATCTCATGACAAAAACATACCTGTGGGAATAATTTTTTGCTAGACGCGGAATACATACCAGTAGGTACATATGATTGCAGTTTCCAACAGAAATGTCCACTAGAGGCGGTAAAACATCAAGCACTTGTAATTGTTTTCGTATACAGTAATAATTATAGTAGGGCTGTCGCAATTCGTTGGTTCTAGTCGACTATTCGATTTTTTAAAAATCCTCGATTTCATTTTGCCCGCATTGAGCAACCGGCAAAATACTGGAAGTGGCATAATTGTGAATTCACAAATGCTATGATTCAGTTAAATATATAAATATATGCGATGCAGGTTTAATTTATGTGCTTTAATTACTTACATGCGTGTAGGTTATGTACTTGCCTGATCGCGCAGTAAAGTGTACAAACTGTCATAAAGCTGTATGCGCCCTCTACAGGCCTTTGTTGTAATGCGTAATGTACATTAGCTCTATTGTTTATAATACATTGTTTTAATAGTTTTGTAAAAAATAAAACCAAATGATTTCTTGCTTTGATACTTTATTCAAAGTAATTATTATTGCCTCATTGCTATTATATATGTATTTTAAGTAATTTTAAAGGCTACAGTTCACTTATATCTAGTTTTATTATAAAAAAATATTATAATTATAGGGCCCTATGAAATCCTTTTCATTTCAAAATGTAGTTTTTTCTATTTAAATTTTTCTATACACTGTTTTAATGGTTAAATTAAATTTTATTAATCAAAAAGCCTGTCTAATTAATTGAGTTTTAAAGTTTTATTTTTATCAAAATCTGTTTTCCTTTACTTTTCTGGATTCTATTTGAATGGTTCTATCAAATTTAATAATCAAAAGCGGAATTTTTTGTGGGAAATTATCCATTTAGATTAATCGATTAATCAAAAAATTAGTTAATAGATTAATCAATATAAAAATAGTCGTTAGGGGAAGCCCTAGATTACAGCTCGATATGTTTCGCTTTCTGGACGTAACAAGCTTGCTTGGTAGCGCAGCCACTTGGATTTAAAATGTCGAATCCTTGTGTATGAATCCTGTGAAAAACATGACTCACTTACGACGAAAGAGCTGGAAGATGAGAGATCGAAAAACAAGCTAAAACAGGCATTTTTTTAGCGCCACTCAGTGGACATTTCTGTTGGAAACTGCAGTGATGTGTAGTTTTAGGTACGTCTCACGAATATGTTCCCACAGGTACGTTTTCGTTAAGGAGACCAGGTTCTCAAGTCTTGCATGCCTGAAATAACTGCTCAGAGGCATTCCAAATATGGCCGCCGAGTGAAATGACTTTCCTCAAAAGAGACTTTGACTGTTGTCTGTTGCATCCTCTGCAACCTAACGCTAAGAACTGGCCTGCAAAATCAAGAATTGCAGTATGCAGAATGCATTCAACATAGATTTTGTGAGCACATTTGTGCCGCTACCTAATTTACATAATGCCTTTAGTGAATCAGGCGCTAAAACAACAGACAGCGTGTTCAAATAAGCGACGCGATGAATTCCCCTTTGAAATACAGAGGGATCATATACTGATGAAGCGTCTGTGTGGCTCAGTTTTGTGCTTCGCTTGCTCGTCTCTCATGTCCTGGACAGATCGCTGCTGTCTCTTTACTAAGAGGAAGACGCAAAGGTGTCACATTTTCCAAAAGTGTCACAACCGTCTTCACTTCACTACATGATTCTTTTGACATCTCAGGGGGCGATGAATTATTAAACAGTTTCCACTAGGAATGTCAGTGCCTGGATCAGTTTTTTCCTTTTTTTGTCTTTTTGTTGATGAAGACAAACCCAAGTTTCCTATCAGTGCCGAAGAAGAACAAGGTGTTCTAAGGCTCTCCTTACAATTGTATCCCAGTTTTGTATCACCGTTCACGTCACATCACAGTGTCAAAATGCGTCACGTCATAATGCACCACACAGCCCCGAAGCCCCATCGTGAGTGCTGTTTTTTGATAAATATAGAGGTTTTATTTATAGCGACTGCAGCGGTAAGTGGGGGCCAGCGCTCTGAAAAGAGTCGCGCAGGAAGACGTTTGAGCGGAGTGGAGTAAGGGCAGAGGCGCTTGAGGACAGAGCGACCCAGATGACAGCGCTGCCAGAATAATCACCCCCTCCCAGCCCAGACAAGCCCGGACCGAGGCGCTGCCGCAGGAGCGTTCGCCGCGTGATGTCACTTTTATTACGCCTCGGCTTCACTCCGCACCACAGACGGCCCTCATGAATATTCGCCAGCTGACTTCCGGGGCTCTGCTGCTCACAGTAACGCAAATGAGAAGTGGAGCCTGTGAGAGTTTAACAGTATGTAACACATTCTGGCTCACTGTGTCCCTGTGAATGCAGCGTGAATAGGAGATATCACACAGTAATACTGGGCTGGACCAGTCAAACCTGCCCAAAACAACACTGCCATGAGCCCAACATAGAGCTGTGACTGTGAGACTCAGCTGTGTTGGAGATTTTATTTTGTATTATAACTCTGGATAATAATAGATTGGAAAAAAGTTTGTAATTCTCACTTTGGCATTCAAGGCCCATGTATTTCCAGCAGCCATCAGTCATTTTTATATGTTCAGAAAGGCAGATGTTTCATTAGCCTAATCATCTCAGCTCAGTTTTGGTTGTGAGTGTCACACCTACACACATCAAGTGTGTCTGTCGGAGGTCTGCGGATAAAAGCGAGTACTTAATAAATGTAAATGACTGTCACACTCACAGAATAAGAAAGGAAGAGGGGTGACTTGCTGAAATACTGTCTCTGTCTTTTCCATATGTAATTTGAACTGTTCAAATTCAGTGCTTTGTTACACAGCCAGCATGGATATCACTCAACCAGAAGGTACAGGATGTTAGTATCACATCAGGTTGACGTTGGACAGACGTTACATTTTGGTTGAGAATGAAAATTGGGTTGATGTCAGTATTTGACGCCCATATTACGTTAACTTAAAGTTGGATTTTGGTTACACAACCTAAAAACAACAAATATCAATGTCAGCTGGCGTTGGTATTGGACGTCAAATTAACGTTGACATTAAATGTTGAATTGACATAAAATTTTGGTCACCTGACATCGCAACTGAAATTTAACCAAATATAAACTTAGGACGTTTTGTGCCTGCTGGGAATTGATATCCGAAAATATAACGGCTTTACTAACGGCGGCATTTTTTTCAGTAACGAGTAATCAAAGAAATTACTGTTTGCCCTGTTACATCGCCGTTACAATTACTGATAACAAAATGTGGCGTTACTATAATTTATTATAATATTATTATAATTTTATTTTTCAGTTCATCAGCGTACCTGTATTTGATGAACCATAAACTCTAGAATCGTTTTGTCTCACACATGCGCAAAGAAAGATACAGAGCAAGAGAGTCTTATACCATGCAGAGTTGACGCGCTACATGTAAACGATATTCTTCTTGTATTTTCCTGTCAAAATAACAGAGTTCGGGCGCTCACCTATTATTGTCCCTGTTTTAGTTTCAGCAAATCAGTTTGAGCGAACGCAGACAAGATGATTAATATTCATGAACCCAGCAGCTCATTAATCCTTAGTGCGTTTTATATTGTTATTAGTAGTAGAATTGTTATCTTATCAGTATTATTTTTATTTTTTTCCCCTTTTTTCTAGAAACACTAAATTACAAACAATATCTTTAGCACGACCACCAGTCTTAAGTTCAGTTAACATGACAAATATGCATTCATTCATGGTTATTCTAATTACTGAAGTTCTCATTACAAGTTTCAAGTTCTCAAGTTTAATGCTAAATTAGTCTGCTGGTGAGTAAACTAAAAAATTCATTTAAATTTCATTCAACATATTTAATATTGGGGGGATCCAAGTTATTTTACATATTTAAACTTTTTTTTAAAAGCAACACAATAGTTACTTTCCCTGGTAAGTAGTTACTTTTATAATGATGTAACTCAATTATTATTTGTGTGAACTAGTAACTATAACTAATTACTTTTTTACAGAAACATCCCCAACACTGGTCAGCATCTACAGTAAATTAGACTCAATAAATGCACTGATTTGATCAAAAGTGACCTATTTTTTGACAAAAGCATTTTAAAATATATTCAAATAGAAACCAGTTATTTTAAATGTAGTAATATTTCACAATATTGTATTACTATATTTTTGATCTTATAAATGCCTGAGAAGAGTCTTCGTCCAAAAACATCAAAACAAATTTTACCAATCAACAGTAGTGTAAATTATATAGACAGAAAAAAGGGCAAAAAAGTGCCAACTTAATAAATTTTTTTATTTATGTTTTGTACGAGGGTTCAGTGTAAGTGGATTTTGATTTTGAGGGCTTGTGTCAAACATTACAATTTGTCATGTCTTTTGCAACCCAAATAAGTTGGTAAATTTAGCCATCATTAATGACAACATTTTTTCTATGTGTTTCACAGGTTATGGCATCTCCAGTTTCTCAGCTGAAGATAGTGAGAGGTGGGAGAGTCGCAGGCTGCTGCAGGACTTTGACATTGACAGCAACTACACTGATGAGGTGCAGGTTGGGCCCAATGCTGAAAAGAACTGCACACCACCTGGTAAGAAGTTTAGCACAACACACACATAAAATACCTCATACAGTCTGCCAGCACTTTTTGGTTCAATAGCACAGATGAAACAGGAATGCTATTGTTTTTTTCAAAGGAACTTAGTATGACAGATGACTAATGTCACATTGGAAACAACACCTCGATATGATTGAGCAAGAAGTTTCACTTCTGTTTTTTTTTAAGGGTAAAATTTTCATATTGGAATGTGAACTAGATTCTGTGAACCTTAATATCAACTGTTTTCTAAAATGAATGAATATTCTCATGTCTTTTGTTCTCCTCTGGTTTGTGAGTCCACAGAGGTGTTAGTTCTGTATCAGGACTATCCTGTCATCAGTAAGTCAGACACTGACTCTTTTGTTGCGTATGAGTGAGTAATCTCGCTGACACAGACTTTGCTATTGTTTCTCTTGGGACGCGCTGGCTAGGGAACATAATGTGTATTTCAAACCATAGAGACCCATGAGCAGTGATCAGTTCAAAGGTCAACAGTGGGTTTCTGTCCAAGTTGAAGACCAGACACGTCACCTTATGAAGACGTTAAGGCTAATAAAAGTGTTCTTGAACACAGAACACAATTCTGTCAACTGCAATGGCTGAGTTTGATTTGAAATTTGGTTAATGTCTGTACAAGATCTCATGGTAAACACATTCACACCCACTTTTAATTTGTGACAGAATTAGTATAAACAATTTGACGTTTCCAATCTGTTCCTCATTATATTTCCTCATTGTTATTCATTGTTTATTTGCACGGTTGGTGTAGATCTTCTGTGTAATTCGATGCACTAGGCTACATTGTGTGCCACGCTCTTGGACGATGTGAAGAGGCCAATTAGAACAGGTCTGTGGGAGAGGCGAGGATGAACAAAGGGGTCATCGATACTGTGTGGGTCTATTGATTGACCGTCTCCCTCTTCTTTTAAAGCTCTCCTCTTTCCCCCCTGCAATGCGTTTGCCGTAGACGGGATCTACTACAGCACACTGTTAGTATCTGATTCCACTTCTCTGCTCAGTTAATTTGTTGCTCTTGAACTTCATACACATTCATACAGCTGGGTTTTGGTTGATTGATTGCATACATGTTTTTATATAGTGTTGCCAAAAAGTTTTTGGACAATGTTGAAATTGTAATAATGTACAAATTCATTTGTATTAAAAGGGACCTTGAGTATTTAGAGTTGTATGGCTTAATATAATGATGTCTCTCACTGAAATACATGGTAGAATACCCATGAAACATTTACATTATTTAAAAATTTATATTATATATACATATTTTGGAATATGATATTTCGATGGTATGAAATGGTGGCACTTGGTGAGCTACTGGCACTTCTTGTTGCTATTTTTACCACAACACAAAATAAATACAATAACCACAGCTACTGAAAGGCAACAGATGATGATAGATAAAAGCATAGGTTTAAACCAAATGCTGTACCATTGCTTTTCCCCCACAAGGAGTCAAAACGCTTCTGGATATCTTGTGAAATCCACATTGAGAAGCTCCCTCAGTGGCTGAGACGTAATGATAAGCATCTGTATGTTTACATCCTGCCAGGATGGCATCTAGCGTTTCTTGTCTCATCCATTTGTAAGCTCTTTCAGTAGCTGTGGTCTACTAAAAGCCTCAAAGGCATCAGGGCTAAAGTGGAGAGAACAAAGACATGGGTCTTTAGGAAGTTTTATTCGTCCACAAGCATCCTCCCATTCTTTTTTCTTATCGCTAGTAAAACAGTGAAGACTTACATCGCTTCTCTTGTTGCCCTTCGACTGAAAATTACAACCCAAAGTATTTTATTTTCTGAGTTGTGTTGTGGTAAAATAGGGCTGGGCGATAAATCACAAATGATAATTATCGCGCGATATGACTTTCCTCGATAAACGGTAACGAGTTTGATAAATGTTCGATATAATATTTATGCGGCAAAGGCGGAACAAAAGAGCGCTAGTCAAAGCGTGCCGCTCGGACCGTTTCAAAGTTCAAATTGCGGTACGGTGCGAACTTACATAGAGCAAATGCTTTCACTCGCTGAATCTCGGTCTCTAAACAGTGCCAATGTGAAGCGCTTGAATTCAGTGAAGAACACAGATGATTCGGTTTATAGCCAGATGAAACAGCGCTGACAAACAGGAGAAACACTGTGCGCAACGATACAGTCAGAAGGCTTTTTAATCTACAAATCGCCATCATTTACCATGGATTTACTGTAGTAACACTAACTGCACAGTGGTATTGTTTCAGAAATGTGGGTATATTTGCACTGAATTTTATTACGTTATTAATGTAGACATGTTTTAAGTGTACTGATAGAGGATTAATGGAATATAATTACAGTATTTTTTGTGATTAAATAGCGGTTATGCATTTATACTAAATGTATTTAGATTACTGTTTTTCATGCAAATGAGTTACCTAGGAACCATATTACATTTTTATCATGGTATTGAGGTGCTATATTTGTGGTTTCAACTGTTATTATCATGATCTATGGGTGATACTATGAAAGAGCAATGGTTAATAAAAAAACCCCCAAACAGTCAGAATAATTAAATTTCACCATATAAAAATAAGGTTGCTACAGTTTTTACAGAGATTACTGATTTTGCTAATGAACATAAATCTACATCTGTATCCTCCAGCTACTATCAAATGTGTATTTCTAAGAGACAACATTTTTTTTAATTTTACTATTAGTATTGTCAAGTAACACAACCCTGTTTCTTGATTTGAAACAATATTACTCATTAAAACATGCAAAATTAAATATTATTTTTTTCAGTGAAGATATTTATTTTAAGGAAAAATGACTGGAAAAGTGTGAAGAATTAAAAAAAATGTGAAGTGTTTGTCATGTTCTGACCATAAAGAATATTTTAAAGCCACATTTAACCATCTGGTTTTTGACAGCTTTTACATTGTAGGTTTATGTAATAGTTTCTTAAAGTCATTGTTGAATAAAACTATTAATTTCTTTTTAAAAAATCTTGCTGACCTCAAACTTTTGAACATTAGTGTATATTCAAATTTAAGATACAAAATTGTTTAAAATAAGGCAAAAATGTCTCAAAAAGTAACGTTAATTGTGGAAATGGCTTGATTGTTATTTGTTTGCAGAAGCCACTTAGTTTGATATTTGGGTTCTATTGCACTGAAATAATGCGCGTATTTTTAAATGAGGCTTGAGCGTCCAAATACTTTGGGGCCACTGTATGTCATAAATACTGTTATTTTATATGTGTTGGCATGGCTTTTATTTTTTATTTGTGGTTAAAGTAGAAAAAGGGAGTGTTTTAGGCTTGAGGGAAACACTTAATCTGCAGTGAACGCAGAGGAATGTCAAGTCTTATGCATGGTGAGATAGAGCAAAACTTATGATTTGACATCTGTCCAGAAATAAAACAGAGCAGGAGGTCATTTTCCATGGGGAACCATTGTGTTTGCAGTGAGCTCAGTGTGTAACGGCCCGGCTCTGCTGTTATGAGGTGTAAAGGGAGCAGCTTTGCGTCCGTAACACAGCGTGGCCTGCCTGCATTTGTTTGTGTTTTTTTCTGTGGGCGGATTTGGGTGAATGTTTCCAAGTGGGGTCCTGGTGTTTTAGGAGGCTGTGTTTCTTGCCAAGCATCTCCTTGATCTCGCCGTTAAAGAGTGAGCTGTGCTCTTAAGCTCTCGCTCGTGTCCAGATGCCCGCTCCCCCACCCGTCTCCAACACCAGCCTGGCGCCTTGGCACAGGTTGAGGGTTTCCTTACTCTGCTGTTCAAAACTATTCTTTCTTTAATACAGCTGTAGAGGTCTACACATTACACCAGAGAATAAGTCTTGCTCATATCCTGATATTCAAACCTGGTTTTTACAACTACTTGGGAATGACAACACTGTTTAAATGTATGAATGAATGCCCTAAGTTATCATTACAGACCACAAGAGTCTTTTCTGAACTTGTGATGATTGACAAAATGATGTCTCATGGCTGCAAGAAACTTGTACATCAAGAGTTTAGGCTATTTTTGACAAAGTGATATTAGACTGGAGACAAAATAACCTTGTTTTGTCTTTAATATTAATACTTTATTTACCGAAGTTGCATTGCATTAATTAAAAGTGATAGTAAAGATATTTATGCTGTGTAATATTTCTATTTTCAGCTTTTATTTTAAACATGTATTCAAACTAATGTTCATCAGAGAATCCTGAGCCTATTAATAATAGCAAGAAATGTTTAATGTGCCAGGTTAGCATATTTGAATGATTTCTGAAGGATCATGTGACCCTAACAACTGTAAAACTGCAAATTCAGCTTTGCCGTAACAAGAAATATGTATTGTGTAATGTATTTTAAAGAGCAGGCCATACACTAAAAAACAATTTGTTGAGTCAACTTAGAATAATTTGTTACCTGGCTGCCTTAAAATTTTAGGTTCAGTCAACTCAAAAAAAGTTTATTCAGCTTGAAATGTTAAATTCTACTAAGTGACAACTTGGATATTTGAGTTGATTCAACTTAAAATTTTAAGGCAGCTGGGTTACTTACCCATCTGTTAAGTTTAACAAACACAAATATCTAAGTTTTTACTTAGTACAACTTAACATTTCAAGTTGACTAAACTTATTTGAGTTGACTGAACTTAAAATTTTAAGGCAGCAGGGTAACAAATTATTTTAAGTTGACTCTACAAATTGTGTTTTTGGTTTTTTACAGTATATGGGTTTTCGAAAAATATATTTTTTGCAGTTTGTAATGTAGCTGTCCTTCACTGTAAACAGTCTGTGAAGTTGATAATCCAAAAAGTGCATGATAAACAAAGATATTGTCTCTTGAAAGAAAGAGTCAACTCAGAGCCACCTCTGAGCCGAATCTTCTGCCTGTTACCGATTTACATCACTAGGTAAAATATTTGCATAATCCACGCCTGGAAATACAAACACTCTGACCTGCCCACAAACACTTCCGCTACTTATTGTGTTTACATCATGTCGAGAAGACGCTGTGTTCTGCGCTGTGAAAGCAAGTTTGTTTTGCTTTCATTGCCGAAAGATGATAATGTAAAGAATCAGTGGTTTAAATTAATTTTTTCCACAATACCACAGGAATACAATTCAAAATTGGCTTTTATCTTCGTTGGCTTCTACTTTTCTTTATTTGGAGCAACAAGCATCTCTGAACCACAACCTGTAAGTACGATTGATATGTTATGTGTACATTTTTAATTGAGTGCTCAAAATAGCAAGTTGTTTGTGCTAATATGTGATGTATACCCACTGTAGTGCAGCTTTAGGTTTCTAGGTAAGCAACGATATTACTGTCTTGCTGAAATAGTTCTGATAATTCGCTATGAACTAAGAATGTGTTGATTAATGTAGACTGTCGTTGTTCTAGTTACTTTGTGTAATAATAAAGAATGTAGACATATTTTGGTTTACAAACTGTGTTGTTTCATCAGTTCATCAGTCATGTTAGCACTCGGCTAACGTATTCACCGTTATTGTTTTGTTAAGTGTTTACAGTTCAGCAGCTAAACTTTAACTGTGGGCACGATTCGATTGCATAAGTGTTCAAATGTTTTTGTCTTTATTTTAAAAACAGATTGGAGCATTATATTATTGTTTTGGTGCATGCTTTGTCAATGGTAGCCAGGGTTGCCAGGTTTTCACAACAAAACCTGCCCAATTGCTACTTAAAACTAGCCCTAAACTAGTTCAGTCTGTTAAAAACTGCATTCCGGGGTGTAAAATACCATTTTTTGTCAGAGCTTCCCAGGTGAATTTGAAGAGTTTCGTTGCAAAACGAGATATATCCATTTTGAGAAATGGATATATGGAATAGTATATACAAAGATTGATTAATAATAATAAGATTCTGAGTTAGTTTTGGCCAGAACATACACAACATAACATAACATAACTTTTTTTTTTTTTTGCAAAACGCTATAAACGTAGCCTACGTGACTGACAGCTCGCCTACAGTATAAACAATTAAATGGTAAACGTTTTTAGTTAGCCTATTGAATCCTCTTTTTAAAAATATATGTTTTTTGTTTTGATATTATTGTTAAATCAATGAGCAAACTCGGATCACTTCACCGGCATTGACTCTCTTCCCAGGGGATGCTGCGCTCGCGTGATCCTGACGTCTGTCCTAACCACCGCAGCATTTTGATTTTAGCTTATTTCGCTGTCCAGCTCAGTCCTCTTTGCTCATCCGATATTTCCTATTTCTTGTTTGTATTTTCGCGCTCTTGTCGTCGTTGATTGGACCCGCAAACCGAAGCGTACAGTAT
This sequence comes from Labeo catla, assembly GCA_012976165.1. Taxonomy (NCBI): domain Eukaryota; kingdom Metazoa; phylum Chordata; class Actinopteri; order Cypriniformes; family Cyprinidae; genus Labeo; species Labeo catla. The sequence goes on along the minus strand of VONZ01000020.1, from coordinate 1,362,134 downwards.
CTGCGCGCTGCTGCCAATAGGTATCTAAAACGTCACCCGTAGTGTAGTGTTCATGTGAAATGTAGGACGGAGGGGACAAACGACCCAGAGCGTCTCTGACATGATTTGCATGATTGGCTCATGCATCACCGGCCAAACTGGCTGGTAAGTTTTGACGCTACAGTTTTTATCAATACCCACCAAAATGATTTTTAACCCGTATTTGGCGGGTTGGCGGGTGTTAATTTCGAACCCTGGTTATATCGCACTTTGTAAAGAAACTGGTCTGGCGGATATCGCGTTTTGTGAAAAAATACATTTTATAGGAGGCCTAAAATGTACATTCTTAAATTTTATTAATGGCAGCATTTCACACATAGATTAAGGTACATCTGAACAGTGATTTCCAATAATAAAATCCAAATGTCAAAAAATGGCGTTTATCGCGTTTTGCAACCAAACTCTTCATTTACATTCCAGAGGCTAAATATGACGTTATTGGGGTCGCTTCAACTCGTGGACATCAAAAACAACCGCAGACTTGGCAACATTGATGGCAGCGCTTGCTAACTTGCTCAAGTACTCTTCTCTGTACCAATCACAACAGGCTTGGCCAGCTGACCAATCAGAGCAGAGTAGGCTTATGGAAGGGAGGGTTTTACAGACATTACGCTCAGAACTGATCGAGCAAATCGTTTTGAAATCATTGAGAAATGACTTTATGTATAAATGTACATTCTGAGAAAATGACAGTGTTTTCTGAGACGCATTTAAACCTCTTGTAGAGGACTCCAACACAATATTAGGACAGTTTAAAATACCATATGACCTGCTCTTTAAAATAGAAAGCACTGATTAAATTGTATTTTTCTTTGTTTTTACTGTATTTGTCATCAAATAAATACAAATTTAACAAGTGTTATAATTATAATATTTAATAATTATTTAAAAAATTATTATAATTTTATTCCTGACAATGTATGCTATTTCTTTCTCTCCTATTATTGGGCTTTGCAGGCAGAATCTCGCTCTCAGCATTCTTTTATCCATAGCGTACGTGTAGTCATTTAATTTTTTATGTGTTCTCCCGTGTATCTTCAGGATCCTGTGCACAGATCCTCCTCAGCACTTCCTGAATATTCACAAATGCATCATAACAATCAGACAACCCGTCATTAGCTTGATTACTGAAGCTAATGAGCTGTTAATTATCTCTTCATCCATCAACTCCTATTGTCTGTCACGTAGCATTTGTTGCTCAAGCAATAACAGTGATTGACTGGAAGCCCTGATAATAGATTATGACCTTTGAACCAATATCAGAAATGAACTTTACCCAAAAATTTACTCACTGGATTTGATTTTCAGAGACTCCTTGTTTGACGATTTCATCGATTTGTGTTAAATACTTCAATATAGTCATTTAATAAAAGTAAATTATTGATCTGAAAAATTACGGCTTATGCTATTAAAGTGTTTGCATTTGCCATCCTGCTGTGATAGAGCTGCTCTGCCATTGTTTTCTTATTGTGTTCTCTTCCTCTAACTGAAGTGTGCCCCTGTTTTTGTATTTCTATGTACGCAGTTGGACATTTGGCTAGCAGATGAGTCATGTGACCTGACCTTTGAGAGCAGTGCTGACATTAGGCTTACGGCAGAGAGAGTGTGTAGGACTGCTCAGCTGAAATGTGACTACACATAAAGTCTCAGGCAGATGATTAAAATGCCTGCTCTCGCCTTTTTTTCACCAGTCTATTTTCTCTTTATTTCCTCTTTGCAGTTGCCATGCTGATGTCAGGTGGTCTTCAGTATGGTTTTGATCATTTTAGTGCTAAGCCAAAACATTTTCTTGTCACATGAAAGGTTTATGAGTCATCTAATTTATTTAGTGCTATTAAAGGCATAGTTCACCCAAGGGTTATTTAACTAAAACCATTAAAACCATTAACCAATAAAATAATAAAATTAAATTAAATTGAATTTAAAAATACAAATATTTGTAACATTATTAATAGGGCTGCCCCCTAATAGTCGACTATCCGTTAGTCGACGATAGGGCTGGGTATCAAGAACCGGTTCTAAATTTCCAAGAACCGAGTATTCGATAAGACACCTGCATTTCGGTTCTGCCTAATGATTCCTGCGTTTGCATTTTAATTCAATTTTAAAGTTTAAAATCAAATGATTTAAGCACAGGAAGGGAAAAAACTTGCGCACTGTTTGTGTGCACCACACACATTTGAAGTATGAGCACTTTGACCAACGGTCCAGGTGCGGGTTCCAGTGTTTGTTCTCGAACCGTTCCGTGCATTTCTACTGCAGGAAAAGTGGCCGGATCTAACTTCTCTTTTACCTTTTTTTACATATACTGCCCAATATGCACAAAATACGTCAGTATATCATCATAAACACAGCCGTTTATGTCGAAAGTGAAAGTGTAAGTAAACAGATGAGAAAGAAAACGCATGTGTAACAGTATTTTTAGATCTGTGTGCGTTCAGTGTTAAAGAGACAGCAGCCTAATAAACATGCTTCTTGTCATTAATGTTAATGTAGGAACAAAAAAATCTTCCACTGATCTTGACTGAATATCTTTCTAAACTTTAATGAGTTAATCTATATTATATTAATGAAAAGAAAACTATGCAGTGTTTTTAAGCTTTTGATTTTAATTTCTGTTTTTAGTTGCTGCTAATTTATTTTCTTGTCCCTGTTTTATTACTGACTGTTTACTTGCCTTTAACAATTTAATGTTTGAAATTTAAAAACAAAATTAAGTTAAAACCAGGCTGCTGATTTTTGCTCATGTTATTCAGCTGCAACAAAAAGCTTTGTAAAAATACAGAAAAATTGACCTCATTTTTTATTAACTTTTTAATGTTATTGGAATCAAAACTAGAAATCGTTGTAACATGGTAGTCAAGACAACGGAGGTGTGATCGTAACAATCGTTAAGAATCGGAATCAATAAGCAGAATCGGAATCAGTAAAATTCAAATGATACCCAACCCTAGTCGACGAGAAGAGGCTTGGTTAAGTTGTATTAGTCGCTTAGTCAGAGGGGGAAAATCCACAGAAAGTGCCAAAGTCCTGCAGTTTGTGATGGACAGAACGTTAACGGCTGGTCAATGTGGTAATACTGTACATTGGGGAGGACATCCAAAAGCTTGCCTGTCATTCACTGATGTCAAATATGGCTTATCATCTAAAATATGGAAGTAGTAGGAACTTGCTATTCAGGTGTGCTATTCAAGTGTCTGTGCAGAGTGTGGAAACTGAATAGTAGCACGCTCACTGCATGACAGATGGAGGCACCGGTGCGGTCACTTGGACTTAAAACACTCTGTCATTTTTGTTCATACAGATAAAAGTAATACATCTTTCGAATCTGTAAGGACTGTTCATTTATTTGTGTGCACTCAGAATAACAACAAAACATTGTGCTCTTGTAAAATAATGAAAGCAAACAGGATGCCGGATGTCGGCTTTCTGCCGTCCCGCGTCTTAAGCGTCCAAAAAAAACCATTATAAATACAGACATGAAAAATATAGCTACAGAGTGTGAAATGTCTACTTTCAAATGAAGCTATTCAAATGGAAAACAAGTATTCTCAGTTATGTAATCCATATGAAACATACATACAGGTGCATCACTACTGTGGAGATGACGAGTCATTGTGGCCCACTTTATCTCTTAAGCCCTAATTTTACAGTTTTACAATATTTAACAATAATTATCAGTCTTTATTTATAAGAATGTCTTGACTGTTTTGCCCATTCACTGAATACATTTTACCTCACTGACTTTAATTGTATTGACAAAAAAAGTTTTTTAAACTACGTTCCATAGAAAAACCACACAATTTTCATGTTAGCTTTGTGGGTTTGATTATAAATGTACAAAGTCCCATTACGCAAGTCTAAATATGCCCGAAAAGAGGATACAAAGACAACAGCACAGAATACAGTCACACAAAAGCCACGAGACACAGAAGGGACACCGGAAATGAATAGAGATGTCCAGAAAGAACAAGAAACAGCGATTAATCAGTGGGATGCCCATGTTGCGATTCTGCGTGGGTAGATAGGCAGGCGGCTATCCTGTACACACATTCACAAAACACACACACACGTAGAAAACAAGCACGGCACATTATGAAAGATGAACATTCAGCATGCCGCTCACAGCTTGGTCATTTAACCACTTTCTACCACTTTAACTTTCTACAGCTGTTCATGGAAAGCTGCAAAGTGAACTAACTTGCCCTTTTTGGTTCTGGACAAATAATAAAAGCCTTTATCCTCTGTTTTGTGGTTTGAGAGAGAGCTTTTTCCTCTTGTGTCAGTCATATTCATGTTCCCCTAATAAAGCAGAACTGCTTACTTGTCAGACCTCTACATTTATCCTATAGTGTTCACTGAACACACATGGAAGCGGTAAGTGTTCTCATAGGAACTCCTGATTTGGACAGTGTCTTCTGAAAAACAAGTTGTATGCTCTTAAATGGCCTTTGTTTACAGTTTACACCTCCCTTGCCTCAAAGGCTCAGTTTCAGATCTCTTTCTCTGGCTATTTGAGCTGCATTTGCACAATCAGAGTAGAGAAAGCACTGAAAATGTGCTTGCCGTGCGCTTTACTGAAACGCCAATATTGCAGTTAAAAACACAGCTTGTCTCTCTCTTTTGCACTGTCACTCACTCTTTCATGCTTTGTTTCTGTGTTTGCCTCTCTGTTTCTCCATTTCAGTCCTCGCTCCTACAGACATACACACTATCAATGCACCATGTAGCGTATTGGTTATTGGCCATTATTAGGCATTTTTTAATTAACACTGCTGTTTAAAAGTTTGGTTAGATTTTTGGTTAGAAAAATAGCATTTATTAAAAATATATTTTGTAACATTATTAATGCGCTTACTGTTACTTTTGATCAATTAAATGTGTACTTGCTGAATAAAAAATATTATATATATATATTTTTTAATATCTTGCTGGCAGCACTATACCTAGTTTATCAGTCAAAATTGGATCTTTAATTGTGCATGTTCAATTCTGTTTTTACCTTTAGTTTACTTTTGCCATCTAACATTTAAAACACTGATAATTTAATAACCTAATAATCATTTAAAACACTAATAATTTAACAACACTGTAATATTAAGATAATATGTGACCCTGGACCACAAAACCAGTCATAAGGATACATTTTTTATACATCATCTGGAAACTGAATAATAAGCTTTCCATTGATGTATGGTTTGTTAGGATATGACAGTTTGGCTGAGATACAACTATTTAAAAAATCTGGAATCTGAGGGTGCCAAAAAAATATATATAAATATTGAGAAAATCGCCTTTAAAGTTGTCCAAATGAAGTTCTTAGCATTGCATATTACTAATCAAAAATGTAGTTTTGATATATTTATGGTAGGAAATTTAGAAAATATCTTCATGGAACATGATCATTATTTAATATCAATAATTTCAACCCATACAATGTATTTTTGGCTAATGTTACAAATATACCCGTGCTATTTAGTACTGGTTTTGTGGTCCAGGGTCACATATCAACATTTACATACTGCACATTTGAATGTTGTAATGCCTAAATTCATTTTTTAGCATTTAAAATGATTGATTTTAATTGTAAGTGCTTTATTTTTTGTATTTATTTAGACAAAAGTGTACAATTTTACAATCTTTAACAATAATTATAAGTCTGCAAGACTGTGTAGATTTTTAAATAAACAGTGCTATTAGTGGATGTAGTTCGTTCTTGTTTTTGTTTATTTATTTATATATTTATTTATTTATTTATTTTTTTTATCCTATACTGGTTAGTACATGAGAACATCTCCATGGAGACCCACAGATCTACTTCCACTTTGCTTCAAAGCCATATGCTTTGGTCCAGCCTCCCTCCTGCCACAAATACAGAGCAGAAAAAGAGAACCCTTAAGGTGCTTTTTTGTTTCCGTGTTTTACCTTAGCCATGCTCTTTCTCGCTGACTCGGAGCAACCATCAGACAAACAAGTAACTCAAAGTAAAAGCGCATCACTCAGAATAAACAGAGGCTTTCTCACGAGACGTTCCCTGGTGGCTCAACCTGGATCTTTTAGACACGCTTAAACAGATATTTGTTGTCCTCTTCACTGTGACTAACCCGGTTTTTCCTGTGACTCTGGTCCCTTTGAGGAGAGATTTCTGAGAAATGCTGAGGCACAGGATATGAAAAAAGAGAAATGCTTAATGTAAGCACGATTCCCAGAGGGGATATTGTTTCTTTAAGTCCAGGCAGGCTGGTGTTTGTTAAAGGTGTTGAGAAATCGCCACCATCCTCTTTCACATTGCTACATCCGGAATGAATACTGTGCATGTTAAACTCACCGCTTGATGCTAGGTTGTTACGGTGTTGGGTGTTAAGGTGCTACGAGTTGTTGACAGGATGTTGCCATGCAGTTGCTAAGCTGTTTTTAATGACAGCATATGGCTATGCTGTTGCTCAGATTAGTCCATCCCCAGGTCTGTATGATATTCTCATCCCTAGATTTGTCACTTTTTAACAGTTTACAGATATATTTTTTCCCAGCTACCAGGCAAATATCAGAAATTCCACTTACTATATCGCCTCACATATGGGATGATTTATGGGGCAAAGTTTAAAGCATATGATACCATATTTATGGGGTAAGATTTTCTAGTTTTTCTAAAAGAATTCTCTTACGCTCAACAGGTCTGCCTTTTATTTGATCAAAAATGTAAAAACAGTTATACTGTGAAATATTATTACAATTTAAAGCTATTTTTATTTGAATATATTTTAAAATTCAATTTATTCCTATGATGGCAAAGCTGAATATTCAGTAGCCATTAATCCAGTCTTCTGTGTCACATGATCTTTCCGTAATCTTTATTTTTTCTCCTTTAGAAATCATTGTAATATGCTGATTTGGTGCTCAATTATTTTATTTTATTTTATTTTATTTTATTTTATTTTATTTTATTTTTTAAACAGTAGTTTATTACTTTTATACTTGCATTACTGTTCCATTTGGAAAGACTCTTATCATTCCATTACAGTGCTTTACGTCACATTACCAGCATGTGTGTTTGGAGTTCAATAAAGCATGCATGTATGTTGAGTGTGTGTATATATAGTGTGTGTTTGATTGTGGCATTGTGATGTAACTCTAACTAAAGAATAGCCTGCGGACAGTATGACAGGCTGAGGATAGTGGTAATGTGGATTCAGGAGGATGCACTGGCCCGAGGAGCTCTGTCACATGTAGAAGAGAAGGTCAGAATGTGCAAGACTGTGTGTGCGTATTTGTATGGAAAATAGATATTAAAAATCAGAATTGAGGATGATGCACATACAGTCACAGTATTTTAAAGCAAATAATGCAAATATAGTTTTATGCTATGTTGCAGGTACTGTATCTATAATTGAAATTTATGTTATGAATTATTATAAAAGGAAATAATAGTTAAGTGCTGAAGTATATATTTAAAAAAATAGGCTTTGCAGGAAAATATATTTTATTCAGGTTATTAAAATGATATTGGGTGACACATTTGAATTTTTTTAATTTAGCAGATGCTTTTATACAAATGTTGTGGCATTTTTGGCATGACTAAATCTGAGTTACTTGCTTTACTTGGAACTGTCTGATATATTTTGGCAAGACTGACATGAAAGTTGCTTGTAAATTATTTCCCACTATCTGAGCACTTTGATGTGCAAATGCATTGGTTTAGCACTGAAAATGACAGGATGACTAAATGCACACAAACATATTGTTCACACACGTGAACTAGCTCAACAGATGAATGTGTACAACCTAACAAGACTTCTCAGTAAAATTTAACAATGCAGGAAGAAAGATGGCGGTAAGAAAAGGTTATTGTATAGAGTCCAAAAATGTTCATCCCTTTATTAGAACACCTTTTATACCTTAATGACTGAAATTACACATTATATTATACATTGTCAGTGCATTGAAGCTGGAGGTATGGGCTTTGCACTGTGTATTGTAGGGGGGATGTGGGGTGGGAGGCGTGTGAGGGGGGGCTAAATGTCAAATTACTCAGCGCAATGACGACAAAGCCTGCTACACGCGATGTGTCGCTGCGAATCAGCATCTTTTGCTCTCTAAGGATATATCTGTTTTTGTGTATGTGGGCTTGTATACACATTTAAGGTTTGCTATAAATGGACATGGAGATGATGTTGCACAATGTTGCAAATTCCCCCAGTTCCTGGAATAGTTTGAGAAGGCCAACATCAAAACATGGCAAACATTGTAATCACTCATGCAAACCCACAGTCATAATCTAAAGACGCAGCCAGAAGGAGATCCGATAATGCATGTGTGTTTTTGTGCATACGAGAGGCACCATTACTCTTTGCCTTGCAGGCGTTTAGATGACATCCACACCTGCATGAAATCAGGGTTTGCATCATCTTTGATGATGAAATGTTGGGTCAGGCTTAGGCTTGATTTACTGTAGCTGTAATCTCATCTCACAAATATTTGCTTCTAGCTGTCAGAATCATTCTTCAAAGGAAGCAAGTTTCTAAGGAAAAGCAAGCCATGTATTGGAAAAATGTACATTGTGAGTACAAAATACTATTGTACTTTTGGCGTATATACTACTGTAATTTTGTACATCTTCTAGGTTTACTTGTAAGTTTACTGTAAAGTGTAGCATAAGGTATAGCCTAAAGTATTAGAGTAATGCGGTAGCATTTATTCGGCAAGTGTAGAATATAATGGGTCTAGTGTATAATTTGTAGCATATAGATTGCAACAGTGCAGACCCATTTTTCAGTGGCCTTGGTTCTGGAAGTAGAACCAAGAAAAAAAAAGAAAACAAAGTTACAAGACTATGTATTTGACTTTAATGAGGAAAGAACTCCAATCTTATGAAGCATTGTGAATTGCATGGTTAAAAAGAATGGAGAAATATAAAACTATTCATTTAAAATATTGATTGTATGTACAAACACAAGGGAGAGCGTATGGAGACTGACTCTATTACATCATTTGCAGTGCTTCATCAGAGTAGTGTGGAAGCTAAAGTGTTCTTTTGGTGCAATTTGCTTGTCGCAGTTCTCTGATTGGTGGAGATTTCTTTGCAGAATCATGGGTAATGTAGTTTTTCACTTGGAATACTGGTGTTAAAGTCCCCGTGAAATCACAATTTAAGATTTGGGGTTTTAGTATGAATATATTAGCCTTACAGTTATCTAAGTGGGGCTGTATGAAATCTGTTTTATTTTTTCCCAAATTCCATTTTTATTTTTTTCCAAATTCCATTTTTTCCATTTTAATCTTTTTTTTTTTTTTCCTTTTTAAGTTTTCTGGACTCCTTTTTAATAGTTAAATTACATTTTATTACTCAAAAGCATGTCTAATTAATTTAAATCATTAAACTTAAACAATTTATCAGTTTATTGTAATTTTGTCAAAAATTACTGTTTAGGACCCTATGAAATGTTTTATTTTTGCCTACCTTATGTGTTATTGTTACCAAATTCTGTGTTCTAACATGTCTAATTAGTTGAATGCATAAAAACAAGTTTCATTTATTCTTAAAATAGCCTTGTGTGTTTTTTTTGTTTTTTTTAGAAATTCTATGCTGTTTATTTGATTATAAAATGAAGGCATAAAGCATTAATTTCATTTTTCTTTTAATTATTGAAAATTAAACATTTTTTTGGCAAATAAAGGGGATTTACTATAACAGTTAAAACACTGAAGAAATATATTAGTTATTCCTTAAAATTAAGCGTTTAATAATTTCAGTAGTAGTAGTATATACATTCTACTGAACAATAGTAATGTATTTCTGCCACAATGACTTCACGTTAAACCAAACTTTTATTTTTACGGGTTGCCGTGACTACCTTTAAATTTCTGTGTGTATATGATATGACAATAGTTTTACTCAAATGAAACGGTAACATGTTCACAAAGTGACGCTCAGAGCAGTTCTGGAGATGTTGTTCATGTATTTATGTCCTCATTTAGTGAGACGGCAGACGCTAATATCACCGCAAGTGTCACGTGCGCTTCAGTATAAGTAGTAAACAAAACCGAGCATCTGCGCCATTCACTAACACGCAGAATTCATATATAAATAGTTGTTTTTCATAACAAGGACAAGTCAGGGAAAAAAACGTGATAAAACATGAAACCGTCAGAATCGCAGCTCTAACGCAGACTGATGGCTTCAACAAAAGTATATATCATCCCTTAACAACCTTGTAGCCCACAGCAGGTCTGTCTTAAAAGGTTTATAAATTATGGTTAAAATCAATTCTCTTTTGGAGAGAATGAAAGGAATTTTTTATTTCCACAACTGTACACGACTAATATAGTTTTCACAGTGTAGGATGTAGAAACTGGCATATAGTGTAAGATGTAGCATATTGTGTAGCATGTAAGGTACTGCACAGTGTGTTGTGTGTAGCTTACAGGTTGTAGCATGTAGTAGATGTAGCATACTGTATATTGTGTAACATGTAGTGTGCATTGTGAAGTGTGTAGGGTCACTAGGGTGTAGCATATACGGTTTCTATCCGAAATTGCTGTGTAGTGAACGCATGTGCAGCTAAATTCAGATTTGTCAATTTTTTCTGACAACAGACCAGTCTGTATCTTCTATGAAGAAAGAAAAACACTACATAGCATGTATACTCAGACAAACAGCAATGACACACACCACTGCTTTAAGCATACACATGTGAACATACACGTCCACCAGCCCACCCACACTCCCGCAGATGTTGTGTGGCAGTGGAGGTTTTCTTGTCCTTGCGTGGGTCTGTGTTCTGACTCATATAGTGTACCTGTGAGCCGAACCCAACTACAGCTTTTTCACAAACCACAATAATGAAGCAACTTTCTGCATAGCAGCCTAGGGCACGTCACTCTCGTAGTATCGGTACTTCCAGGTACAGTAATGGCGTAATTAGATATTCTCATAAAATGTTGCTGTGATCATTAGCATACACATTAACAATGTTACATTATGAGGTGTGTACGTATAATAGCAGGTAACAGTGAGAATTAGCGCTTTTTCATCTCAGTGCAATTCTCTGTGATCTCAGGACTCAGGAAACACCACCGCTGTTGAACCTTGTGACATCTGCGGGGACGTTCTCATCAGTGCTTGAGCATCTAATTGGTATTTCTCAGCATGATTTGCTGTGTAACCGGAGCAATAAATCACAGTTAACATAGACATCTTTGCACACCATTAATCTCATTAATGCAGTTTTTCCTTTATAATGAAAATCAATTTTAACAGACTCGGGACATATTTGAGCTGCCTCTCCCAGGGAGATTAAAATGGATAGCCAAGGACAGTACCTCAAGGGAGGCATGTATTTTGATAAATTGAATTCACCTCGAGGTCGCAGAGAAACGTCTTGAGACACTAAACCCACTGAACTTCCTGACCTATCAAACTCTTCCTGTTTTGCAAGGTATTAAATTCACTCAAAAACGTTTTTCCACCCTTGTGCGTTAAAAGGTGTTTCCAGCAGTCCTGTTTTAAAAACAAGCATGAATCTACTGCTATTATAATAGGTAAAGATGAAAGGTAAATACTAAGTGTTTTAGTGTTTCAGCTTTTGTGTTTGTATCATAAGCATCTGCAGTATTGTTTAAGAGAACAATATGCATTTTTTGGACTAAGCATGTGTTTTCTGGTTCTGAATGTTAAGGTGTAATGCTTTGTGTTTCAGTATGTTGCTTTTTTGAAACATGCAAGCCACTGGATAACTTGCCATCTTGAAATATCATGAATTTCCTTCTCATTTCGCTTTGCCTAGAGGACAACTTAAAGGAATAGTTCACCCAAAAATTAAAATTACCCCGTGATTTACTCATCCCCAAGGCATCCTAGGTTTATATGACTTTTTTCTTTCAAGCGAATCCATTCAGAGTTACGTTAAAAAATGTCATGGCTCTTTCAAGCTTTATAATGCCAGTGAATGGGTGTTATTTTTCAGTAGTCCAAAAGAAATCCAATAAAGCGCATTTATCTATCATAAAGTGTCCCATACAGTTCCACGGGGTGAGTAAAGGTGTCCTGAAATGAATCGATGCATTTTTGTAAGAGAAATTTTCATATTTAAAACTTTATAAACAGTAATCTCTAGCTTCTGCTAACTGTCACGTCATCAGAGAAGAGATGTCATTGTGTAACAGTAACAAAAGTAACGTAATACATTACTTTCCATAAAAAGTAGTTTAGTAACATAATTGGTTACTTTTTAGAGAGTAGCGCAGTCTTGTACTGCATTACAATTTCTTAGTATTGCATTAAATACTTTATTAAATAATACGTTTCATGATATAAGTGGACAGAGTGCAATAAGTGCAGTTCAAAAATATAGTTGCAAGCAGCGATTACCAGGGTTCAATTGCTTTAAGGCATTTAAGAACAGATGAAAAAGACATTACATATTATTTATCAAACCTGTAACAATTTAAATCAATGATTTTATAAAAGCATTTTTGGCAAATCCAGGTCATTTACACATAGAAATGTGATGTTTTTTTTAATGTTTATGACTATTATAGTGCCAACTGGGGTCCGCCAATAGCCATAAGTCAAACAGGCCCACCGAGTTTCGTTCCGATCAGCTTCCGTTAACCTTGTCTAACAGGTGCTCAAATTTCATGTGCCTATGGCAGCCATGTTTTTTAAGATACGCAAATGTCCTTATAAATGCTTTTGGTACTTTGGACCAAGACAGTGCGTAACGATTTTCATGTCGATAGGACAAATTGTTGCATAGTTATAGCCGTTTTTATGTTTTTACCCTCTTATAGCGTCACCAAGTGGCCAAGCTCCACCACTTTTTTCATGAGACCTCAGATTTAGCTCTTGCATAAGCATTGTGAGTTTGACAAAGATATCTCATTCCATTTGAAAGTTATAGCCATTTTAGTAAAGGCGGACTTGCCCCTTCCAAACATGTTGGCGTCCCTAGAGAGACGAAAGTTAAACTTTTTTTTGATAATTAATGATGTTCACTCTCCAGAGAATCTTCCTGCACTGGTTTGGTTCAGAACGGGTGAAAAACCTAGGACTAGTTCGCAAAAGTATGTTTTTAAAAAATGCAAAATACCCAAAAGATTTCGCCATCACAAGGATTCCAACAAAATTAGGAGTTATGAGCGATTGTGTACTTTTGGTCACTGTAGCGCCCCCAATGAGGCCATTTGGGGCGAGCTTTGGTGACATTGTAGACGGTGTGAGTACTACCATCCCTCCAAGTTTCAGGTCTCTACGACTTACGGTTTGGTCTGCACGACCAGTTTTACATGGTGATTGATGGTCCTTGGCCATTCTGACAAATTACAATAGGGTTTCAGCGCTACGTGCTTGAACCCCTAAATAGCAACATTCGCTCAAACCTAAACGGTAAAAATATATTTAATATGATTATGTTCACTTGATTTCCATTGATTTCCATCTTTAAAAATTTAGTTTCACATTTTCTCCAGCTATGACACACATGGAGACATATGATAGTGTACTGCATAACTGGAATGACCCTGTAGTTGCAACCTACAGCGCGTCAGGGTTCTAGGTGGGCGGCGTGAGCAGCTGGCTCCTCATTAAAGGGGCGATTGGAGTTTCATGCTGAGGCTCCTTCACCCTGTGCACGTGAGCAGCTGCGGAATTCCACTGTCGTGAGACACTCACATACACGCACGTTCACCAGCTTCTCCCTCATTCCTTACTGAGTCTTCATGTTTTCTTACAGCGCTAGCCAGCGAGAGGCCGTTCTGACCCCTGTGCTGTAATGAAATAAAGAAGTACATGCCTGAGGATAAGTCTATGCTGAAGATGAAGAGCCATTTCAGCTCTACTCTTCTGCCGTGTTTCATGCATTTATTTTTAGCTGGCCTGCTGGGATTTTACGCTCCGCTGTTAAACGCTGATACACATATGTAGCGTGTAGAATCTTTTCCCTTCTCTCTCTTTAATCTCTTTCCTCCCTTTATTCCTTCTATTCGTCTCTCTCATGCTCTCACACTATCCGGCGTGTGATGGACAGGCTCAGAGTGTGATGTCATCAGTGCTGCAGGGATGCTTGAGCTTCTCTGATTATGTAACACGCTCAAACAACGGCTGGGAAAAAGCTGTGACATCACTTTAACTGCAGAAAAGCTAGAATCCAGCCCTTCTAATGCAGGTCAAAGAGAAAAGAACACTTTAGTGTTTAATGTATGATTAGTAGTAGTGCTTAGCCATCTATTTGCTGCACTTCGTGTCTAATCTACCTGCATAGTAATGTAGAAAGCGGAAATGTTATGATTATATATGTTATATGCTAGATATGCTTGGAATTTTTCTATTTCAGCATTACTTATTCTAACAATGAACCATCACAACACATATTGCATGCATGTTTGAATGATCAAGATGACAGAAAACAATAGGAAGAAGAAAGGGAAAGGCACGAGCCGGACTCGGGTCACTCGCATGAGCGCTATTGCACATGTCGGAGCATGTGCGTTACTCTCCAGTCCATGTCTTTAAAATCTATGCAGATTTATGATACTAGATAGAGATGCACAATATATTGATGGGAAATCTGATGATGAAAAACTTTTTTTTTTTTACCTTTTATTTTTGTTTTACATATATTTATTTAATTAGAAATTTTGCTATATGCTTTTGTCACTTTTTTTTTTCAATATTACTATTTACATTTAATTTATTAAATGAATCTAACTGGTCGATTACTATTTATAGTTAATTTATTTATTAAGGTAATCTAATTGGTTTAAATTAGTCCAGGTTACAAAAGGTATATAATTCACTATACAACTGTTGCAATACGTATTTCTTTTGTACATTACATATTTATGTATGTTATTGTATTTGGTGTGAAACTGTGTTATTTTAGTATTATTTATGTACTGTTACAATATTTGTTAATATTTGGAATTAGCTTTTGTTTTCATTTATTCAGTTTTGTAATGTGCTTTTTATTTTTTAATAGTTTTTTTTTTAGGTTTCTATTTAGCTTTGCTTTGCATTTTACTTTTAGTAATTTAGCAGTTCAACTTATTTTACCTCAGTTGCATGGCAACATTTTTAATTTTTAAGTTTTTCATCCAGTATTTTCAAATTAGAAAATTTAAAAATGTAATTAAAATAAAAATACATTTTAATTTATATAAATAGTAAATAGCTCTAAATAGTAATATTAGTGTTGTTTAATATTATAATATTAGTAATACGAGTAAAAAATGAATAAGAAGTGACAAAATTACTACAAAATTAGTAAAAATTAAAATGTAATTAAAAATATAATAAAAGCTATTATAAAATATACATAAAAACTATAATATTATGCAAATAATACTAAAATAATATTGCCACAAAAACACACTTAGTCTCAAAACATTAGCGAATTCTCTATACAACTGTTGCAATACATATTTCTTTTGTACATTACATATTTATGTATGTTATTGTATTTTGTGTGAAAACTATAATAAAAGCTATTATAAAATATACATAAAAACTATAATATTAAGTAAATAATACTAAAATAATATTGCTACAAAAATACACTTAGTCTCAAGACATTAGTGACTATTAAAACCTTAAGTATTTTAAAGCATTTGTGGCATAAATGCAGAAGCTCTAATCACTTTTGTCTGCCGTAAGCAAACCTAGCAGATCAGCGCTTCCTTCCTTTTAAAATAAATAAATAAATAAATAAATAAAACATCTTGACAATTGAAATCGGAGTGTGCATCTTGGAGAAAGGGAGCAGCCATGAGGGCCTCCTTTGGCTCTGGAGGGACTGAGAGAGCGAGGCTCCTGTTTGCTTCCGCTGTGGAGAGGCATTTAAGAGAGATGTGACAGTGAAGTGTCATAATCTCTCTGCGTCTCAACACAAGATCCTCAGATTGAACTGGCAGCAGAGTCGTAGCTGTGAGTTCGAATGTAGATACATCATTTGCAATGAGCTCACTGCTTAATTATTAACAATCTCTGAATAATGCAGGGAGTTCTCTGAGGACAGAGACATTGGCTGCTTTTACACTAGTAGCCGTTAGCATATGCATGTATGCGTGCGTGCGTGAGTGTATGTTTGCGTGTCGTGTAAACGTGTTTGTGTGTCTCTCCTCTCTGCTCCCTTCAGAACCCAGCCGCGTCTGTGTCCCACAAGGGCCTCTGATTTCCATCTCGATGAAACCACAGCTGTGCTTTCACCTCTCACAACTCTCCAAAACAAACTTCAGGGTGTTAATCATCGATTCCTCTTAATGGGCTTTAGTGCTGTAAAGTATAAGAGTCAAATCTGGATGAGAGATGATTAAATCATGGTACATCAGATCCTATCCATCAAGGCATTTTACAGCAGAAATTCTCAGAACTTTTAAACACTTGTCGTGATTTACCTCATTATGGTCTCCCAGCGTGGTCAGGTTGTTTTTTATGGAAGCCGTTTCTGCCGCTGGATAAAAACTAAAAAATGTTATTGTGACTTTTTTCGTAGAATTTGCTTGATATGAACTTGCAGTTTTGAGCAGTTGAGCGTGATACAACTCAGAAAAAGTCCGAATTGAGTATATATTTTGCAATTTTGACTTTATAACTTGCAATTGCAAGTTTATATCACACAATTATGACTTCATTTATCAGAATTGCGAGTTTATATCTCACAATTCTGACTTTTCAGAATTGTGGGATGTAAACTCGCAATTGTGAGAAAAAGTCATGATTATGAGTTTATATCTCACAATTCTGACTTTATAACTCAGAATTGCAAGATTATCATGCAGTTACGACTTAATTTTATCAGAATTGCGAGTTTATATCTCACAATTCTGACTTTATAACTTGCAGTTGCGAGTTTGTCACAATTCTGAGAAAAAATGTCAGAATTGTGGGATGTAAATTCGCAATTGTGAGAAAAAGTCATGATTATGAGTTTATATCTCACAGTTCTGACTTTGTAACTCAGAATTGCAAGATTATCATGCAATTACGACTTAATTTTATCAGAATTGCGAGTTTATAGCTCACAATTCTGACTTTGAAACTCACAATTGCAAGATTGTGATGCAGTTATGATTTAATTTATCAGAATTGCGAGTTTATATCTCACAATTCTGACTTTATAACTCACAATTGCAATGGTAATGGTAAGGTATGGTACGGTACGGTACCAGTTACTTTACTCTTTACTCTCTGTACATTTATTTCAGTGAAAAAAATAAGTCCAAAATCTCAATTTCAACATTTTGAACAATAGGGCCTTACAATCGTTTTCTTTTCTTTTTTTCAGAAATTCTTGTGTTTTAATTTTTCTGATAATTAAATGAAGCCATTAAACATTTATTTATTTTTAATTAAGTGAAAATTAAAACACTTTTATTTGTTGCCAAAGGTTTATCTGTTAAAATGAATACATGGAAGAAAAATTGTGTGAATATTCTGTTTAAAAAATGTAATAATTGTAGAATTTTTTTCTACAATTAGGTAGTTAATATTGTTGTAATATTTATTTTTTTAGCATTTAATTTTTTTTTTTTTTTAATTTGCCAGAAATAGGAATATATAAACACCTACATTATACTGTACTAAAGTAATACAATACTAACACATTTCTGTTACATGTTAAACCATACTTTTATTTTGACAGGTTCCCGGTTAGTTTTTGTGTGTATACACTATGATATGATGCTAATTTTCTCAAATGAAACAGTAAAATTCACATGAAGTGATTCTCACAGCAGCTCTGGAGATTAAGTTCATGTATTTATGTCGTCATATAATGAGACCCAAAGGCCGCAAATCACCGTGAGCCTCACGTCACGTGTGCTTCACTGTTTAGTGAACAAAAGAGCGTCTCCGCCATTCATTCATACAGAGCCAAGCGGAACATGGAGGATTCATATTTAAACCGTCTTTTTGCGTTTTAATATTTACAGACACTAGTCCATATCGCGATTCGAATTAAGTGAGAGACCTACTTTTGATTTATTAAACCAAAAATTGATGAATTCTGTGGCATTCCGCGCTATAGAGTAAAAGGGGGGTGCCGTTGGAAGGGAAACATTATCATGCAATTTTGACTTAATTAATCAGAATTAAGTTTATATCTCACAATTCTGACTTTATAACTTGCAGTTGTGAGTTTGTCACAGTTCTGAGAAAAAACGTCAGAATTGCGAGATGTGAAAAAGTGAAAAGTGAATGTCGCGATTTTAGCTCAAAGGGAAATGTATATAAATAATTACAATTAATTATGATTAATTACAATTACTTATATCAGCTGCCAGTAGTAACTGTAGCAGAATCAATTTTCCATCAACTAATCTGTTCGCTCGGCGAACATTCCGTATAATCTTTATATCAACTATAAGAAGTGATATTTTAGCCACTTAGCCACAGAAAATAACTTTCTTAAAGTACCTTTGCATTAGAGCATGTAGCTCGAATCGGAATCGTAAAGGGACATTAATTTGCAAAGCAGAATCAGAATCAACACTCATGTAATTTGTGCACAAGAGTTTTATTAACGAAGGACTAACACATAACTAATCTAAACAACAAACATAAAAGCACTCATACATAGGAGAAGGGTCAGTGAGAAGCAGTTAGAGAGAGAGAAGGAACATGACGCTATGAAAAGAGTCAGTTAACCACCTGCTGTGAAACCATCAGTGCTGTCTACAGCTTATACTAAACCTCTGTATTGTTTAGTTAAATGTACGATACTTGCATTGCCTTGGTAGTTGAACAAGTGTCCGAATGCAGTCTCTGGTGAAGGTCTTGAGGGTTGCAGCAGTGGTGGTTTTGGAATCGTGATCACGTTCTTCCGGGTCCAAAGAGTGATGAACTCCAAAGATGTTCTGACTCAATGGTGACTGGGAGTTTCATCCCATGTGAAAAGTGAAGAAGAACCAAGAGCTGAGCGGGACCCAGCTGAAGTCCTGTGATCCTTGGGAAATGGAAAGACAAGGCCGCAAGGCCTGGCGTGTGCTTAGGGAAGTCCTGAAGAGTTCTAGCTCATCTTCTTAGGTTCTGAAAGAACCACTGACTGACTGAGGCGAGTCATGAAGATGAATTCCAGTTGAGTGGAAGTGTCTGGCTCTTTGTGGTCGAGAGCCACAGCTCTGAATGTTGGGGCCTGTCGGGCCTGCCAGGCACGCCCTGTGCCGGCTCAGGCTCCCCGTGGGTTCCTCCACACGGGCAGCAATCAGATGTTGCAGACGAAGGAGAAAGTGAAGAGAGAGAGAAGAGAGAGGGGTCGATGCCTTTAAACTCTCTGGAGGCTGTGCCTCCAGGAGGTCCATGAACCAATGGTAACTTTCACCTTTGGAGAGAAAGTTTACGACTCTTTGTCTGTGAGCATGGTATTTTGCATATGTAATTCGATTGGGTGTTGATGCAAAAACTACTAAGGTTTCTTAAAACACTAACGTGTTGCAAAGGTATCAACATCTAATTTACACCATCTTTTAGATCATTAACCCTTTAAGCGGTACGGTCCCACATATGGGATTCTATTTTCTGTGCCCCTGGGAGTACGGTCCCACATATGGGATTTAGAACGTTCGGTGACGTCACGCAACTGCCAAATTCAAACTGTGTTTTCGCGTGTTGGCTGGCGCTGAGCCAGAGAGAGACGCTTGCTGCGCTTGTCATATAATCACAATTGTGCAGTGTTTTCAACGACTTAATGTTTATTTTAGGTTTCAGGAATTTAAATACACATAAGTACTAGTAAAACAATACATTTAGAGTTTGTAAAATACACACGGATGTCTATGGAAGCAGCAATAACAATCCATTCAAGTATAATTTGCCGACGTGTTTGATTCATATCAGACACACATAGTGTAAATAACGATATAATTCACTCCATTCCTTTCCCAATTCACCAGCTACTTACTTGCATGTATTTCGGGAGAAACTGGTGAATTTACGTGCTGTAAATCAGGCTGACAGGACTCTCTGAACGGCAGCGCGAACAAACATGGCGGCGCCCATCTCACATTATAGATCACGATCCAGATCATTTATAAAGGTTTTAAAACGGCAAAATACACTGACTTACACGTATTCGTGAATCGGAATATCAGATAGTTGAAGACATGGTAAGCAAGTGTGTGAATATTTTGAATAAAAAAGGAAAAACGAAATAAAAGCGATACGTCTGTCATACAGCGCTACAGTGGCTGCGGTGTCAATCATGACGCGTCGCCATGGAAACAATAAAGTGAACGTTCTAAAATAACGGTCGCCTAAAAAAAACTAACTCTGGGGGGTCAGATAGAATATTTTAAACTCACCAGTGAAAGGGTTAAAATACGAACTCAAAGAGTCCAAGCATGACATAGGTGGGTTATACTACTAGTCATCTATCATAATACATGCACAAAACAGTAGAAAGACAAATACAAATAAGACAAAAACAGACAAAATTAAAATACAATGCAGTAATACTGTACACAATGACCTGGGCTATGTGTGATAGGAAGGTCAAAGAAAGGTTTGTCTGTGAATGAGTAGGAAAGAGTCCATTTCTATAGGCATTGTGTCTTTCCTATAGAGAAATGTAGTGTGCTCCGTTTGCATTCCTTGAGGCAATAAAACCTCTTATATCAGATCGTTGTCCTGGCAACTGAGCCCTTTTGGGGTGTTAGTTGCTTTGGGGGGGTTGTCTCCAGAGCTCCAGCATGTAGCTGGCCTGTTGTGTTTAAAGACTATTTGTTAAATGTAACAATTAATGTATGTCTGATTGGTCCAGACGCTACATGAAAGTGACAATGTACTGTCAACTATGGTGACCCATAGTCGAAATGGGTCCTCTGCATTTAACCCATCACGAGTGCACACACACAGCAGTGAGAAGTGAACACACACCCGGAGCAGTGGGCAGCCATTGCTCCAGCGCCCAGGGAGCAATTGGGGGTTCAGTGCCTTGCTCAAGGGAACTTCAGTCATGGTATTGAAGGTGGAAAGAGCGCTGTTTATTCACAATCCCCACCTTCAATTTCTGCTGGTGCGGGAATTGAACCAGCAACCTTCGGGTTACAAGCCCGACTCTCTAACCATTAGGCCATGACTGCCTATGTAAACTCACAATTGCGAAAATAAGTCAGAATTGTGAGTTTATATCTGACAGTTCTGACTTTATAACTCGCAGTTGCGAGTTTGTCACAATTCTGAGAAAAAGGGCCAGAATTGCGAGAAAAAAATCACAAGTACCTTTTAAATTTTTTTACTCAGTGGCGGAAACAGGCTTTAATAGTTTTTCAAAAAGGTTAAAGTTTTTAATAATCACTAATGTTTTCAGACTGAGTGTGTTCTTATGATAATGTTATTTTAGTATCATTTATATAATATTATAGTTTTTTGTATATTTTATAATAGCTTTTATTTTTAATTTTTAGTAATTTTATTATGTGCATTTGTCACCATTTATTCATTATTAAAAATTATAATATTACTAATATTACTATTTAGAACTATTTACTAATTATATAAATTAAAATGTATTTTTATTTTTAGCTCCATTTTAGTTTTCCATGACATACTATTCGCCAATCAGCTTTGCCATTATATAATTTCTCTTCAGCTCTAGAGTTGTAGCAAATGACTGTTGTGTGTGTGTGTATTTTATATTTAATGCATTTAGACAGAATAGTTTGATGTCAGGCATTAAATGGTTTATCTGCCATAAAATACGGGCTTGTACAGCTCAGGTGATTGGCTCAAAACAACCTGATTGCAGAACTGAGAACCTGTGAGCAAAGATGGAAGATTTAAATCATTTATCTCTATGGGGCCACCATGCAAAACGAGAAACCATCAGATTTTTTTTTTTCTTCTTTCCTTCCAGTGGTGGTGGATATCAGTCTGCATTGACATGTAGAGAGAGAGAGACAAGGAAATCCAAAGGAGAGTAAGACTAATGATGATATGTGCTATATTTAAACAGCAGAGATTGCAGATGGATAGGCTCTATGGCTGTTCATGAGTCCCCGTGGACCGTGTTGCTTTGCAGCCGTGCTTTTTATCCCTCATCACACTTAAAAATGAATGAGTAGCACTGTGGAGAGGGAGCTTGGACAGGATCGGGCCTGCTGCCTCATAGGGTTCACTCGCACTGGAGTAATGCGCTGTTATGACCTGTCTTACTGTCATCATTTTTACTCTTGACTTGTTTTATTGTCTTGGTTGTGCACAAATCAAGGGAAACACAATATATTGGTAGTACATCAGTTACCAGTCAATTTATTTTATTTTATTGGTATCAGTTAATATTCAGTATATTTTTCTTTAATTGTGTGTTTATTACCCTATTAGAATTTTGATTACTGTTGCTGTCATCTAATATCTGTTTTCAGCTCGTACAAATTCAAATTTGAATCCTTATGCAAATTTAAAAGCTCAAATTAAAATGACTTAAATTAAAATGATTTTACCTTGTAGTGTTTTATTTTTAAATTATTTAGTTTAATTTATTTAAATATACACTATACACTATTTTTTGCATTTTTTGCATCCGATACACAACAGTTTACTTTCGCAATTTAAAAAGCTGAAATTAAAATGACTGTTTTAGCTTGTAGTATTTTATTTTTTATTTATTTATTTGAATTTATTTAAAGTATACACTACCTAAGTTTTTTTTTTTTTTTTTAAAGTGTTTTATGCTCACCAAAGCTGGATTTGTTTGATAAAAGATACAGTAAAGAGGTAAGAATATTGTAAAATATTATTACAATTTACGATAATTGTGTTCTACTTTAATATATATAAAAATGTAATTTATTCCTGTGATGAAAAGTTGAATTTTACAGGATTCGTAGATGAATAGAAAGTTCAAAATCACAGCAATTATTTGAAAAAATAATTAGCATTTAGTATTTAATGTCCATTTTGATAAATTCTGATGAATCCTTGGTGAATAAAAGTATTATTTTCTTAAAATCTTTTCTGATTCCACCATTGTGAATGGTATAATACTATAATTTTTTATGTCATTCATTTATTGGTTATTGACCAGCTTGAAAATCATTATCAGCTTATCGGTTTTAGCCAGAATTTTTTTTTTTAACTAGTGTGTTCCATAATCATCTTTAATATAATCACTATTGGTTCTTAGCTGGTTTTAATTCAGGACACAGATGATTGCTTTACAGTACCAAAGTACTTTATCATACAAAAGTAAAACAATAATAAAATAAAATGATAAAATAAAAAAGGTCAGTATATATGTATATATTATTAAATATCTTAGTTCCAACAATATGCACAGTTATAAATATGACAGGCTGAATAAAAAAACATGCATTTTTGAAGATGCAGTAACAACAGAAGTACAGTTACAGTTTTATT
Organism: Labeo catla; assembly: GCA_012976165.1. Classification (NCBI taxonomy): domain Eukaryota; kingdom Metazoa; phylum Chordata; class Actinopteri; order Cypriniformes; family Cyprinidae; genus Labeo; species Labeo catla. The sequence goes on along the minus strand of VONZ01000020.1, from coordinate 1,338,748 downwards.
AGTTTACATATTTGTCTTCTAGCTAAATGTCAAATGAATTTGTACATGACTACTGTAGATAAATTAGTTATAAAAATATAATAAAGTGTAAAAATGGTTTGAGTAAAAAATTGCTGTTGTCACAGCTCTTAAATGTAGAGATTCATCGAGGCTTCTTATGCTTTTAAACAAATGTAGGTTGCTGTTACATTAAGTATTCTGGGTTGTTGGTTTTGTGAGTTTTTGTCTGTGGGAGAGAGTGTATATTATATTTGGAGTTGTCAAAAGTTATATCCAACAGTAAAGAGACCTTCCCTCTCCCCCTTCTCTCTTTGTTTGTTTTCTTCCTTTCGTGACTCCCAGAGGTACAAACAGCTTTAAAAGTTAATAAAACACCTCTGGTTAGTCACTGGGAACACATGTCAGGAGAGAAACAGAGAGAAGACTGGGTTCTGAGGTTTTTTTTGTTTGCTTATTCAACATTGTGAGATGGTGAGGTGTTCACTCATGTCACATTACATTCATCATTGTCTCTGTTGCCTGGTCGTCTCTCTTAACAACACCTCCGCCGAATACACAGACGCGCCGCCGTATTTTTCTGATCCGTTCATTTGCTCTGTCTTGTTTTTTTTGTAGACCTTTCTGGCACAGAAGGTTTTCTTTACAAGCATTCCACCTCAATAAATGTGTTTGTAATTAAACACAGGCCCAGTCATGTGATCAGCCAAACATCATGAGACGGAGCGGGCGGAATGGACGTAGCATGGCAGGCAGCGGTCTCCCACCGTCTCCATCCCGCCGTGTAAAGCCTTCACGTTCACGTGCTTCACCTCACACAGTGCCGGATCTGCACGGCTCCTCGTGCTTCCCCAGAGGAAGCTTTAGCTTATCAGAGGCCTTACTCTGGGATCGTGGGACTGAAATATTCACTCAACCGCATAGAATTCCTCTTTATGATCCTGTAGTTTTAGGTCGGCGGTGTGCACGAACAAGCCTTTGTGTTTGCCAGCATGTGTAAGTGTGTGTGTGTGTGTGTGTGTGTGTGGGTGGGTGGGTGAGACAGAGAGATCTAGCATGTGTTGTTAAATGTTCCCACACTGTGTAATGCAGACCTGAGTGAGAGGAGTATGGAAAGAAGAAAATAAAGTGAGGCACATGGTTCCCATTGTGCAGTTGTTTATGTTCGCTCTGTGTGTGTGTGCTTGTGAGTTTTACCTGACAAACTTTGCTTCTCAGATTTACAGTCACTTCTGTTTATTTCAACTGTATTGTGGCTGTAAGTCCTTCTTCTTTTTCTTTTTCTTCTTCATTTGGGAAGGTATTTCATTCATGTCCTCATTAGATGTTGTCAGTGTTAGGCATGTTACTTTAAAAAAGTAATTAGTTACGGTTACTAGTTACTTCTCACAAATAGTAACTGAGTTAGTAACTGAGTTACATCATTGTAAAAGCAACTAATTACCAGGGAAAGTAACTATTGTGTTACTTTTTAAAAAAAAAAAAAAGCTTAATGTTTAAAATATCTTGGATACCTCCAATATTAAATGTGGTAAATGAATAAAACATTGTACACTAAGCTACACTATTTAATTGTTGCTGTGGGACAATGTGAGAGACACCTTTCAGGGGCTAAATATCACGTTATCAGGGTCGCTTCAATCCACGGACATGAAAATCATCCCACTGCAACATTGTTAACCATCTGGGGTTGAAGACTCATTTTTCCTTGATGACTGCGAAAAAAAATACTGCAGATGGTCTACTTTTATTTGTGTATAGTCATAATAACAAGAATACAATGTGCTTTTGTAAAATAAATTAAATAAACGGTGCGCTCTCTGCCGTTTCGGTCTCTGTCACCTCTCTTCACAGACACATAAATAAAACAACCTGAATCTCCTCGAATACTTGCCTCACAGACATGAGAAATATATGTATAGACACCTGAAATGTCTACATTTAAATGAAGTAAGTCATGTTGAAAACAAATCTTCTCTGATAAAGTGATCCATATGATACCAACACGAGCTCCAGTTTTTCCCTTCTAAACTTATCTCTAATGTAATCACAAGCTGCTCCACTTTTCAAATTTGAAACATCCATGTGAGACACGTGGACATGTAGGTAAACATCACCCACATCACCACAACATTCACAACATTTATCAAGTTCTTCTCGGCTACTTTTCGTTTCTGGAAGAAGACTCGCTGAGAGGAATATGCCAGAAGAACACAACACAAAAGTTATAGTTACGACGCATTTTATTGTCAGTAACGATAACGGCATTGTAACGGGGGAAACAGTCATTTGTTTGATTACTCGTTACTGACAAAAGTAATGGCGTTAGTAATGCCGTTTATTTATAACCGGATGTTGTAATATATTGCATAAACTTTTATACTCTAATTTAAAGATAGGGCTCCACGATTTTGGGAGAAAAAAATTGATTGCAATTTTTATGATAAATATTGCTATTGTGATTTCATGTGTTTTATTTATTTATTTATTTATTTTGAAAGAACTCCATGTGTGCTGTGCTTGTTTGTAGGGCTGTACAATTACAATTAAATAATAATAATCATTATCATCATCATTGTTATTATTATTATTAATAGTAATTATTTAAAAAAAACTGCAGGGTTAAAGCTTCTCCTTTGCTTTCTAATTTTTTAAAATGCACATTATAAGTTATGCCAATATTAAAGATACGAATAGTCCAATACCAGTAATTATTTTCATATACAGTACATTTTTATATGTTTATTTTCATATAATGTACAAAGATTATGAAAAATGTTTGTTTTTTAGTGTTTTGTTTAAGATTTTTAATTGAACTTTAAAAACTCTTTAAATAAAGTGTTCTATGACAGCAAAGTTCTCCTCAATGTAACCCTAACCCTAAATAGAGAAAATGACCATGAGCAATTAAATATCAAATAATGGCAAAAATTTGTGCTGTATTGACTGAAACTGATTCATTAAAAAAATTAAAAACATTTCTAATGTCAGTTGATAACCAATATAGATACACGGTATCACGCATACTTAGTAATATCCCTTTAACTAAAAAAAGCTGGATCCTTAAAGAGACAGTTCATCCAAAAATGAAAATTCTTTAATTAATTACTCACCCTTGCATCGTTCCGAACCCATAAGACCTTTGTTCATCTTCGGAACACAAATTAGGATATTTTTGATGAAATCCAAGAGCTTTCTGACCCTGCATAGACAGCAACACAACTTTTTTTGCACACAAAAGGTATTCTTATATCTTCAAAACATTATGGTTGAACCACTGTCACATGGACTATTTTAACAATGTCCTTACCTCATTTTTGGGTGAACTATCTCTTTAATGACATTATCCTCCAGGAAGTGACATAATTTTGGTGGGAAAACAAACATGATTAATTATCATCAATTTTGTGGGTCTAGCTGGTTAGCCTCACATTAAAACATTAAGTCCTGTTTGCTATCTGCTAGGCCACATGCGCTACTCCAGCTCTCAGGAAAATGCAGTTGTCTAAACGAAGCGCTTCGTCCTCCTTTAATGATTTGCACTCTGGATCAAACAGATTGTATAATAAGGCAGATGATTATAAACCATCTCTGTTTTTGCCTTGTCGAGTGTGAGTGTGATTTGGTTTTTCTCTCTGGTCACGTTCTATGGCGTCCTGATTAAATGCCAGGATTACCATGTGCCCTTTCTTCAGTCCCACTGGCCTACTTGGGTCTTAAACACAACAGTCCTGTCTTTCCTTCCTTTCCTCCTTCAATCCCTCTTTTAATTCCTCTCCCAGTTTCTCTCTTATATGTTCCTTCCTGCGTCCTGACCTGATCCCTCCACCATATGATTTATGATCCGCGCATAATAGGTATGTTTCCCGAAATATGGCATCTCTGTGGAGAACAGCATGCTCCCAGACAGATCGGGGGAGCCCAGCGTGTGACACAGGGACTGTGTTTTATTCTGGGAGACATGGAGAAGAGCAGGAGGGCTGTCAGCCGTCACTCTGAGGTGACTGATGGATGGATTGATCTCTTGACATTATCACAGAAGCTCTTTAGATCGACATAAGCCTCAGTGCTTGATTTAAACATCAAGTGTGGTGCTTTGAGGTGATATTTAGGTGAGAGAAACAAGAAGTAGTGAAATGTTAAATACACTGGATTAAGAAATAGAAACATCAAATATAAAAATATGCTTTAAAGGAGAAGTTCACTTCCAGAACAAAGATTTACAGATAATTTACTCACCCCCTTATCATCCAAGATGTTCATGGCTTTCTTTCTTTAGTTGTAAAGAAATTATGTCTTTTGAGGAAAACATTTCAGGATTTCTCTCCATATAGTGCCTCCAAAATGCATTTAAAATGCAGCTTCAAAGGGCTTTAAATGATCCCAGCCAAGGAAGAATGGTTCTATCTAGCAAAACAATATTTTCTTTTTGAAAAAAAATTACAATTTATATACTTTTTAACCTCAAATGCTCATCTTATCTAGCTCTGTGTGAACTCTGTGTATTCCGGTTCATGACAGTTAGTGTAGGTTGAAAAACTCCCATCTCATTTTCTCTTCCAACTTTAATATCAGCTAACCGGTTTTCCCTTTTTTTGTAAAGGGTGTTTGATCTTCTTTGCATGTTCACTGGGTCAGTACTTCTACAGCGATGTAGGACGATTTTGAAGTTGGAGAAGAAAGTGAGATGGGAGTTCAACCGGAATACACGGAGTTCATGTAGAGCTAGACAAGACGAGCATTTGAGGTTAAAAAGTGTATAATAAATTGTCAATTTTTTTTAAATAACTGATTGTTTCACTAGATAAGACCCTTCTTCCTCGGCTGGGATCGTTTAAAGCGGCATTTGAACTGCATTTTGGAAGTTCAAACTCGGGGGCACCATAGAAGTCCACTATATGGAGAGAAACCCTGAAATATTTTCCTCAAAAAACATAATTTCTTTACCACTGAAGAAAGAAAGACCATCTTGGATGACAAGGGGGTGAGTAAATTATCTGTAAATTTTTGTTCCAGAAGTGAACTTCTCCATTAAAGGTGAATTCAGTAGTTTCAGCTAGTGTTAGCATTGCTGTTCTTTGTGTACTTTAAGTGCTAATAAGTCGACAAATAAGCCGTCCTGTACCAAACTCACGCCATTGGTTAAGCATGAAAAAAGATTCCCGGCAGCCATTCAGGCCAGCTATTCCATGCATGCAAGCTCCTGTCTACTTGAATGAAGAAAAACAGAAATCTCCAAAGATGTTTGTCAAGATTGTTTCAATTCCATATGTCAGATCAGCGGCATTTTTTTATTAGTTAGTTGATTAGTTCAGGTCTTATAAATCACATCATCCACAGTTATGTCTTGATTTTTCCAGCTGTAGTGTAGACTCTTTAATTACTTCCATTCATGTTTTATATAATAAGGTCTTCTCTCAGACATCTCACTCACGTTCAGGTCAATCACAATGTGGTGTGATCACGATCAGTGTCAGTGTAATTAGACTGGGCCTATCCAGATGTCTCTGGCCAGCTGGAATAAAGGTCTTTTTCTTCTTTGCTGTCATTCATGCCATGTTGTGGTTGAGATGAGAGGTCTCTTCTTAGCTACACTTGTCATTTTCTTTAGCTTGCTGTGTTTACGAAAAATACCGAGACACACACAATCACCCCATATTTTCTGCTTGACATCATGCACAATTGTCAGTTTCTCCACACTTTTGTACTTATAGGTGAATGACTGTTTGCAAACAGTTCACTCCCCCCAGCTGCCATTGGTCATACAGTATTTCATTTTCAATATGTAGTACAAATAGTGAATTCTTTTTCAATCTACTCTCAGTCTCTTATATTAGATGTCCATCTCATTAGGTAATGTGCCACCCAGCTTTTTAAATACTAGTGGCAAAAAAACGTTAAATACAACCATATGTGTTTTCATGAACTGGTTTTAAAGGAGCAGCATCAAGCACTCTTAACTGCCATAATGGAGACATCAGACTGATTCATACTTCTTGGAAGCTTGAAGGAAATTTGTCTCAGTTTCAACAAATACACATCTGTTGGACAAGAGTCCTTGAATCTCTCCCTCTCATCTCCCAAATCACATGGTCATTTTAAAGCTTTTTTGCAAATTGTGCACTCCATGGCATAAGGGCAGCCATATTTTAATAATGGAGAAAATGTATTGAATATTATTTTTCAGGCGTCCTGCGCATATCATCGTGCAACAGATTAGGACAGGATTTGTGGAGCTTAGCTGATGGACACATGCTGTCCCCAAACACCCTGCATATACAAACATAGAATCAGCAGAGTGGAGGTACAAAAAGAGATGGATTGAGCGGGAAAGTTTTAATGCCCTTTACATACTACTACATATAAAAGTATCTCATTATACTTAGTGACTATACTAAAGCATTAGACCCTTCCAGCATCATTCATGGATAATATATTCCCTCCTCTCAGTCAGCTGTCATTTATAAAGGGATTAGTGGCAGAGGTTGGTGGGCTTGGGTCACTGTCATCACCCTGACCGCACCAGACCACTCCACATAATAATGGATTAGATCATGCATCAGACTTGTCTAAATCATTATGCATGCAAATAAGTTGGATATTATGAACTGATGAATTGGTTTTGTTGACATGCAGTGATATATTTTAGAAGTAATAAAATCAATGGATATATGAACAGCAGTAGCACTGATATCATACATATCTGGTTCATGACATCATCCAACAAGGCACAAGCTGATTGGCTTCTGCTGATTCTGCAGCCAGTGAGCTTTTTGGTTCTGTGTTTCCTGTAAGCAAACCCTCCGCCACCCCCAGCTCCTCCCATGTAGATTGCTATGGGTAATTTTTATGTATGTTATATGTGAATTTATGTGTCTATTTTATAAACATATTATTTATCTTAAATTTGTTTAAACCAATGTTAAACTTTAAACGTTTTTTTCAATTTAACTCTTTCCCTGCCAAACACGGAATTTTCCATTAGTTATGAGACAACTCTTCCCTGCCAAACACAGAATTTTCTGTTATTTATAATACAACTCTTCCTCGCCAAACACGGAATTTTGCATTAATCATGAGACAACGCTTCCCCGTCAAACAAGGAATTTTCAATTTATTTTTGAGACAACTCTTCCCCTTCAAACACGGAATTTTCTGTTATTTCTGATACAATGCTTCCTCGCCAAACACAGAATTTTCCGTTATTTATGAGACATTTCCTGCCAAACACAGAATTTTCTGTTATTTATAATACAACTCTTCCTCGCCAAACATGGAATTTTGCATTTATCATGAGACAGCACTTCTCTGCCAAACTCATAATTTTACGTTAATTATGAGACAATGCTTTCCTGCCAAACACAGAATTTTCCATTATTTTTGAGACAACTCTTCCCCTTCAAACACAGAATTTTCTGTTAATTATGAGACAACACTTCCCTGTCAAACACAAAATTTTCTGTTAAATATGAGACCACGCTTCCCCGTCGAACACAGAAATTTCCGTTATTTCTGATACAACTCTTCCTCGCCAAACACAGAATTTTCCGTTAATTATGAGATTATGAAATTGAAAAGATTCATCAGACTGGTTGGAAAAAAACATGTGCGAATGTTCGTGGTCTATGTGGAAGCATCCATAGGAATCTGTTGTTTTATTCCAGCGTGTCATCATGTCCGATATTCATTTTGCTTTTCCGCACTCAGTGTGGAAAGGTCTTAACGGAAAATTCTATGTTTGGCAGTGAAGTGTTGTCTCATAATTAATATAACATTTTGTGTTTGGCGGGGAAGCATTGTCTCAAAATTAACAGAAAATTCTGTGCTTGAATTCTGTTATTTTTGAGACAACGCTTCCCCGCCAAACACAGAATTTTCCGTAATTTTTGAGACAACTCTTCCCCTCTCAAACACAGAATTTTCTGTTATTTTTGAGACAACGCTTCCCCGTCAAACATGGTATTTTCCGTTAATTATGAGACAACGCAGAGTGAAATGTCTAACCAGGAAGTGGTAAAGGACTGTGCAAGTTTTGGGGGTGCTAATGGAAGCGATCTACTGCATCTTTGCTTTAATCATTGTACTGAATACAGTCCAGATGTAGTATTTAATAACAATTCATTTTTCTCAGCATTTTGCTCAAAATGTTGTTTTTTTTATAAAAACTACAATCAAGTGTTGATAAAAAAGAGTGCTTGAAGCTAGAATAAAACAGATTTTTTTTAAAGTAGAGGCTCTGTTTTTTATTTAGTTATATTGCATCAAAATCTTCTGGCGGACGTGAAATTTTAGCGAAATGTATCAGAAAAGCTGGTGGTGCCTGGCAACTTTTTTTTAAAAACGCTGGCGGGGAAGTTAATATTTTATTCAGGTATCTTGACCATTCAGAGAAAAAAAAACATATATATTCAGTTTCCCCTTCTGCTTTTCTACTATTAACATCTGCTCACTACATAATGTCTTGTAGTGTGCATTTGTGCATTGTTCTTAAAAAGCCTTATCTCCTGAGATCTGTTTAATGATGTATAGGATTAGAATGAATCATTTATACAAGTCTGAATTATATAATATTTGTGTGCTTATGTAAGAGGCATGGTCGAGCACTGTTTTTTTTCCCCCTGTGAGCCTGGACCCCAGTTGCTACAGTGCAGGTCAATCCTGCTTGATCCTGCATAGATTTAAAAGTCAGGGATTTGAGAAGGACTCTGCGTCTATCATCAAATATGCTTATCCCGGCCCTGTTTCTTCAGCTATATGTGTGTGTGTGTGTAAGAGAGATGGAGAGAGAAAATGTTTTAGCTCCAAAACAGTATAATTTGACCACTGCATGCCTTCAAATCTCCTATCACTGTTCTCTTCGCTCAACCTTTTTACATAAGCAGGTACAGAACATTGCGTCTTATTTATCTGTTGACCTGGTTAGAAAAATCAGCTAGTTTACTTGTGTGTTGGAACATTTCGTGTGTATATGCCAGAAAAAGTCCTGTTATTAAGGACTCTTAGGTGACTATGAATGTTTTATCATGTAAAGAGCCATTAGCAGCACAATGTAGCTGTGATTGGTGTACGAGGGAAGAGAGCTCAGCTAAAACAATTGCACGCTGATGTTAGTGCAGCAGAGAGGGGCTTGTGAATAGCTTTAATTGAATCCAGGACTAATTGGTCTCGGTATCTCAGCTGTGTTTGAGGCTGACTGCGGAGAGGACTAGTGTTGTTGGCATGTAAGTCATGTCATTAATTAGCGGTCCTGAGTGTCCCCTCTCAAATGCTGTACCTGAAACACTTGAGCACTGCTACCCATGTTTACAGACAACACTTCAGCCCCTCTCAATCACAGATTTCCCTGTCGAGGTGGAGATAATAAACTGTGTATCTGTAACATGAGAAAAATAGCAAAGCAGTCGAACTGGGTCAAATGCACCTTGTAAGTGAATCATATAAAGACAATTGAAGTCAGTGGATAATGTCCATAGGCCTAAGTTGTTTGAGGACATGCACTGGATTATGCGTTTCCAGCTATGTTTAAGTGCAAATAATAGCATTTACATTGTTAAATGTGGAAGCAACTTATGTCATCAATGGGAAAACAGGATTTAAGGCTCCACATGACAATTAAAGCAGCTTTATAGGGGAAAATCACTTAAGAGGCAGAACTTTTTCATGGAATCGGTCAACGACTCAGCATCTGTCCCAAAGTTACATCACCAGCAGCAGTCATTATGCTGCATTTCGTATTAAAGTGATCACAAAATATGCCATGTTTACACTCTATAGGGTTCCGCATTGATTAAACTCCAGGGTCAAATATGGAAATTGAAAAAAAAAAACAAGAGCAGATATCTAGGACAGGAAAGTGAGTGTTACTTCAACAAAGTGATCCTTCGGGATGCTGCATAAATCAAAAAATCAAGGCTGTCATCATGAAGTTTTTATAAAGTTTCTGATTTGGCAGAATGAGAATAAAAAAGAAAATAGAAATACAGTGTAAACAAGCAAACATGCTTAAAGGGGTCATCGGATGCCCATTTTCCACAAGTTGATATGATTCTTTAGGCTCTTAATGAAAAGTCTCTAATATACTTTGATTAAAAATTTTCAATGGTTTTGTAAAACAACACCCTTTTTACCTTGTCAAAATGAGCTCTGCAAAAATCATCTCATTCTACGGGGTTGTTCCTTTAAATGCAAATGAGCTCTGCTCACCCCGCCCCTCTCGTCTCTCTGTGGAATGACGATCTTGCTTACATTAGCCGCATTTAGCCGCGTTTAGCCGCTAAACTTCCTAACTACCACATTATAAGGAAAGGCGATCACAAAAATTCATAAAAAAAAATGCTTATACACACTTCTGCTGTAAGTGAAGCTGGATCATGAATGATTTGCGTGAACATAGACGGATATATGTAGATCGGGAGGCGCATTCCCTTCACAAACAAATGTAATCCACTGCATCTTCAGCGGCTCAGATGTTGGGAGTAAATGACGACCACTATGTTCATTATTACATCCAGCAGCACAACACCTCAATCGCTCAATCGGAGATATTCTTGTCTAACTTACATCCGTGCTTCGGCATCGAAACAAGGAAAGTTACTGGTCTGTGACAGCTGGTCTGAGGTAAGAGCTCATGTCAGTCAACTATCGTGGGAGCGGCCTCAGTCGGTGTGACGGCACACCGGCATCTGAGAATGGCTCGATTTAAAAAAGGGGATATTATTTTTACAGATTAATTAAAAACCACTGCATGGATTTTTATCATTATAGGGTAGATTTGTACATACACTGCCAACACACATTAATGTTCAAACAACATGAAAAAGTGAAATTTGCATCCGATGACCCCTTTAAAAAAAGAGCTTCTCATTGAGTATTTAAATTATTTTTTTGAATGAAATGAACTTTGGAAGTTGGTCTTCAGTGCAGCTTCTCATTATGTAAGAAGGCACAAGTGCTTTATATATCATTACGCTCTACTTGTTATCGTAGTCTAGCTTGGTCGCTAAGTGAGTCAGTTGTTTGACTCGCGTCTTTGATGATGGAAAGTGCGATATCTTTAGAGCTCCCATGGGAAATTTGTTTTAAACCACACAAGCATTATAATGACAGAGACAGCATATCAAATCCTCAGAGGGTTTTCTGTAGTAATCACCAAACATAAGCAATGAAGAGCAAACAATATGTCTCCACCGTGCCATGTTTTTCTGTTAGGAAGTTAAACTGTAATTTCTATGTATTTTTCCCATTTTTTCTAGTCATTATACATACAACATTTAAATCACCCTCGAAAAGGTTGCTAATAAAGGAAAATATCTGTCAGGACTCACCTTACTCAAGATTTACTCCAGATTTTCTTCCCATCCGGCTTTCCCAGGCCACAGGGGATGAATTAATTAAAGTTAATTTGATATCTTAAATACTTGTGCTCTTTATTGGTTTAGTTCACAGAGCCACTCTGTCTATGTCTATTTATCTATCTATCTATCTATCTACAATACATACATACAGTATTATATTGCAGCATATAGTTTTCATGTGTCTTTGGACATCAATTTACTGTATGAATAGTTGCATCTGTACATTATATGTGTACAAGCCACAGCATAACAACTACAGATATTCACATCTCTAAACTGTGGTTCCTTTAGGAAGTAGAAATTCTCCAGTTACTGTTTGTCCTGACGACGGAAGTGCTTAAATTTCATCAATTAGATTTAATTGACAACAGATGCTGCCTTCCTGTTGATTGGAATTACAGAGGTCTGACTCTTAGTTAAGCTGTTATGTCTAACTCTCTCTGTTTGACTGACAGCTACTCCATGGCTGTGTCTGTGTCCGAAACCTCAGGCAGCTGCCTTGCTGCCTCACTGTCCAGTCACTCAATGACTAAACAGGCGGTGTTTTGTCTTCTGAGGAAACTGTTTTTGTCTCATAGGAAATGTGGCTTTCAAGGCACAATAACGTCATTTCTAATCATCTAAAACAAATTCCAGTGAGCTTCTGGTACTTGTACTGTTACTTTATTTCAAACATGTAAAAATAATACAGTAAACAGAACAATACAGCTTTAACACAAAACAGAACTTTTGTAAATTGTAACTTGTACGTGTTTGAAAAGGAGTGGGAAGAAGCATAAGCTTATTTAATCCTACCCCTTTTCCACTCCTAATTACTAATAATAATCAATATTAATAATAGTCAAGTTCATAATTATGTCATCTCAATCTTATCTTATGACATTATTTACAATTTACTATGTGACCCTTGACCACAAAACCAGTCATAAGGGTCAATTTTTTAAAATGTATATGTCATCTGTATAAAGCTAAAATAAGCTTTGATGTATGGTTTGTCAAGATATGACAATATTTGACTGAGATACAACTGTTTGAAAATCTGGAATCAGAGGGTGCTAAAAAATCAAAATATTGAGAAAATCGCTATTAAAGTTGTCCAGTTGAAGTTCTTAGCAATGCATATTACTAATCAAAAATTAAGTTTTGATATATTTACAGTAGGAATCTTATAAAATATCTTCATGGAACATGATCTTTACTGAATATCCTAATGATTTTTGGCATACAAGAAAAATTTATAATTTTGGCTAATGCTACAAATATACTTGTGCTACTTACGACTGGTTTTGTGGTCTAGGGTCACATATGCTTATCCCCACACACACACACACACACAAAGAAATACATAAAAACAATAACGAATTAATCTGTATGAACACCTAGTGAAATCCTGTCTTCTATATCATATATTTAATACCCTTATGCATGCTTTAGATATATGCGTGCATGTGAATATTAAATGTATGATATACACATAAACACACATTACAAGTTTCTTATGCTGCTTATCAAGGCTGCATTTATTTGATCATAAATACAGTAATATTGTCAAATATTATTACATTTTAAAATAACTGTTTTCTATGTTAATACATTTACATTAATACAAAATATAATTTATTTCTGTTATTTCTGCAAAGCAGAATTTTTATTATTCATCACTGCTGTCTTCAACGTCACATGATCCTTTAGAAATCATTCTAATTTAATGATTATTAATATTATTAAACTGTTGTGCTGTGGAAACTGTAATACAGGATTTTCTGTGAATAAAAAGTTAAAAAGAACAGCATTTATTTAATGTAGAAATCTGTCTTTTGATCAATTTATTTAATGTGTCCTTGCTTAATAAAAGTTTTCATTTCTTATCAAATTTTTTTGACCCCTTACAAAAGAACCTTAGGTTCCATCAGACAGCGTTTTTATTCCTTCCGTTCAAACCAAAAGACATCTTAGTGGGTGTCTTAGAGGATGTTACCTTGTACCTTTTTGTCTTCCTACCTATACTATCTGCAAAGGCAGCATTTTGGTGTACTTTGAAGTCGAAGTATTACATCTTCAGATTTTTAGCCTTTGAAGTAGACTTATTTCAACAGCTCAAAGCTTGCAAAGTGCACTGAAGGGAACTTGGATGCGTACGGCTGTCTCATGTCCTCATGAGGAGTTGAGCAGATCTCAGAGGAGGAGTAGGGGGTCGGCGCTGACAGCGGTTAATGTATGTGGACAGTCTTCATGTCCTTCCTGCTGGCCAATAGTCTCCTGGTACTCTGGAGGAGGAGGTTGTGCAAGGTCCAAATCCTGCTGAGAATCAACCCTGTCCTTCTCTATCCTAGCTTTCCGGGCGATTTTAGTCTTTTCTCACTAGCTTGGAATGTTCTCGTCTAATTCTCGCTAGCAGTCGCTCTGGGAGAGGAAGCGAGGCCTCATCCATTTGTTTTAACTCTGCTGCCAGTGTACAATAAAGAGATTTCGAATTCATTTCTGTTTGTTTGCCTTCTCCGTGATTACAAAAGGGACCTTTCCGTAGACCCTTTCAACCCTGCCAAGTTCATCTTTCTGTTGCTGTTGTTTTGTGTTCTTTAATTGATCCGCTCGCAGTAACTGGCTATTGTTTAGCGCTGCTTTATTCATTGGCGCTGTAATTGAAATTAGATTAATCAGAATCTCTTGTGCCAGGGAGCGCTCTGCGAAGGGACCAGAACCGAGAGGCTGTGACTCTCTAATGAAGGACACACCAAAAATGAAACCCATGTGAACCAAGAGCACCAGAGCGGATCTGTTGTTCCTTGGATAAAAATAGGCAGCTGACTCCGGGTCCAACGTTTTATTCATCTGTTTGTCATCAGAAGCCTCTTGTCTCGAGTTAAGCACTGTTTCTGTGGGTGAAGTGAGCAATAGGATCGCACTTGAGACCCAGAGGTCATAGAGTAAGGGTCAATCGCTCTTTTTATGAAATATTTGTCAATAAATATACCATACATACAGAAGCACCAGGTGAGAGCCTCTTTTTTTTTTTTTTGCTAGTGGATGATAAAGCATTGTTTTGTGAGTTATTTTGGGTTGCTTGAGTTCACCTCTGTGGTGTTTAGGGCATTGGGGGCAGTGTGAAGCCTGCTGACGCATTCAACCTCCCCGGTGATCTGGGAGAGAATGTCACTGCACAATGCGCAGCCATGGACACGCACAAACACCCTTGCAGATATTCTTGTAATGACTGCCGTGTTATACAAATACTGTTATGTTGATCTTTATATGAAACTGAGAACTAGCTTGTAGTTTGTCAACTCTGCTCACAATGTGGCGGCACAAGAGAGTAACATTACATCTGTGCAAAGAGGAAATCACATTGTTTGTATTTCTTGTGCAATACTGCAGCCAATTGTGAAAATGCTGAATCTGAAAATGTTTCTTAATCTATGAGCACGTTTTAATGATTTCAGGATTAGATTTTTTTTTAACATATTACAACTTTTTGTTTTGTTAACATATGAAGTAGATTTAGAGCAAAAACAAAAAATTGCAAATATACTTTTCACCTGCTTTTCATATTGCTTTTATGTGTATTGTTAAAATTTTTAATGTCTTGTTTTAAACGTAGAATTTAAGTAATAAAATATTATTTTAAAACTATACAAAATAATGAAAAAGATAAATGATTTCAATATTTATAGTGTGAAAATTATTTATATTTGTTTTTGCTTTATGACTTTCCCCCATTTGTGATGTCATTTTTATCATAACTAGCCATTTTGCCACTAGTAATGGTTTATGAAAAGTTAGTGTACTTAGTTAGCATGCTTGAGATGAAATACACTACCAGTCAAAAGTTTTATGTCTTTCAAAAAAGTCTCTATTGCTCACTAAGCCTGCGTTTGTTTGATCCAAAGCACAGCAAAAACAGTAAACAGTAAAATATTTGAATATATTTTACAATGTCATTTATTCCTGTGATTTCAAAGCTGAATTTTTAGCATCATTACTCCAGTCACATGATCCTTCAGAAATCATTCTAATATTCTGATTTGCTGCTCAAAAACATTTACTATTATTATTATTATGTTGAAAACATAATAGTGTATATATCTTTTAGGGTTTCTTTGATTAATAGAAAGTTCAAAAAGCATCCTTGCTAAATAAAAGCGTTAATTTCTATAATCTATTCTATTCTTTCCCAAATGATGCTTTGATCACAGCAATAAATTACATTTTAAAATATATTCAAATAGAAAATAGTTATTTAAATTTCAAAATTTTGCTGTTTTTGCTGTAATTTGGATCAATTAAATGCAGCTTTGGTGAGCAGAAGAGAATTCTTTAAAAAAAAAAACATTAAAAATCTTACTGTTCAAAAACTTTTGACTGGTAGTGTTTGAGACGTGATATGTGAAGAAAAATAAAGATCATCTGTGAAGAATATTTAGTTTGCTAATTATTTCCCTTGTTTCCCATTATTTTCCCTTTTCTTAATAATTATTGGATAAATTATATTAGTGTAGGTGTCAAAATTGTTTTAAGATGATTTATTTTCTAAAAGTCCTTAGGAACAAATCTGTCTGTAGATAAAGAAATACTCTTAAATAAAAAAATAAAACATAAAATAGCATGCAAAATTATTACATTTGCTTTTACAGACATTCTAACAATATTGAAGAAAATAAAAATAGTGCAAGAGGATGAGACAAGCAATTTATTTTAGCCTCTCTAGATATTGTCTGTCTTTCAATCATAAAATACTATATTTTAAAACTATAATAATCTTACAAAACCATTAAAGAATTGTAATATTTATCGTGCAAAAATGATTTATATGAATTATTTATCTTTGTTGACTTCCCCCATAGTTGTGATGTCATTTCTATCATAACCACCCATTTTGCCACTAGTAAAGGTTAATGAAAAGTTAGTTAACACATGTGTAAGCACCTGTGTCAGTGAAGAGCATGCTTAAGATGAAATATGAGACGTGATATGTGACCCTGGACCACAAAACCAGTCATAAGGATTATATTTTAATAAGCTGAATAAATTTCCATTGATATATGGTTTGTTAGCATATGACAATATTTGGCTGAGATACAACTGTTTGAAAATCTGGAATCTGAGGGAGCAAAAAAAATCAAAATATTGAGAAAATTGCCTTTAAATGTGTCCAAATGAAGATTAGCAATGCATATTACTAATCAAAAAATAAGTTTTGATATATTTACGGTAGGAAATTTACAAAATATATTCATGGAACATGATCTTTACTTAATATCCTAATGATTTTTGGCATAAAAGAAAAATCGATTATTTTGACCCACATGTATTTTTGGCTATTGCTACAAATATACCCGTGCAACATAAGACTGCTTGTGTGGTCCAAGATCACAAATGTGAAGAAAATCAAGGCAAATATCATTTGTAAAGAATATTTTTTTCTTTTTAGAAGAATATTTTGCTCATTATTTCCTATATCTGTAATTATTACACTTGAAAAATAATAACAGTTACAGAGTGGACAAATTAAATTAGTGGAGGTGTCAAAATTGTTTTAAGAGAATTTTTTCTAAAAGTCCTTAGGAGCAAATGTGTCTATAGATAAAGAAATAAAACATAAAACAGCATGCAAAATAATTAAATTTGCTTTTACAGACATAAAAAGACTTTATTTCTAACAATATTGAAGAAAAAACAGAGTGAGAGGATCAGACAAACAATTTATTTTAGTGTCTCTAGATATAGTCTGTCTTTCAGTCATAAAAAGTGACAGGCGTTCAAAGTTACACACATTCTGAGTTATTTTTCTGTCAGCAATGAAATAAATCAGGTTTCACATTTTGCACGGAGAGATCAGGCTTTTCCCCGAATGGAACAAAGCCATTCTCTGGGGTCTCAGTGCTTTTCAATCAGGACTGTAGTATCTTGGATGTTGACGTCATGGCAACGGGCTGTGTAGGAACGAGTACAATTGCAACACTTCAGAGAGCTCACGGCTGACTTTGTCACTCCCACCATCTTACAGCATGTAAAACCGAATCTAGGCAAATAAGTGGCCACTCTCACTGACCCGATTCTGTCGGCAGGCTGCGGGCTTATCAATGGAGCCGGTCGGGTGACACGCTGTGTCAGTGAATAGCTTGTTAACAGAGCAGCGATGGACTGGGAGCAGCAGCAATGCCGTCAGAACCGCAATAACAGCTCCTGAAAATCACGCCAATGCCACAGTCATATAGTTGTCAGTTCTCTCTGAAGCTCAGTGAATGACGTCTGATAAAGTCATTTTCTTGTTCCGACTGATCAGAGTAGAAGTGTTTCACTGTATGGGTTCTGCTGATGAATAATGAATTCTTTTTGGACTTTTAAACACATAATTCACTAAAAAAATAACTATGCCATCATTTACTCATCCTTATGTGTTTTGAAACCTATATTATTAATGGGAAACAAAAGGAAATGTTAAGTACAATGTTCAAGCTGCTCTTTTCTATATAATGAAAGTGAATGGTGACTATGGCTGTCAAGCAAAATTTTATAGGCAAGATTATTAGCGAAAAATTGCCTAAATTTTAGTCTGTTCCTTGCATCTTTTAAAGAATTAGTTCACCCAATAAAGAAAATTCTGTCATTAATTACTCACCTTCATGTTGTTCCAAACCCGTAAGACCTTCGTTCATCTTCGGAAAACAAATTAAGATATTTTGATGAAATCTGAGAGTTTTCTGACCCTGCATAGACAGCAACACAACTACCATGTTTGAGGCCCAGAAAGGTAGTAAGGACATCGATAAAATAGTCCATGTGACATCAGTGGTTCAACAATTTTGCCCATTAATATGACTAGAAGACTCAACGCTTTATAGCTTTGGTTCCCATTCACTTTTGTTAGATGGAAGAGAGAAGCTTGGACATTTCTGCAAAATATCTCCTTTTTTTGTTTCAAAGTGATACAGTTTTCATTTTTGAGTGATTTAACCCTTTAATGGGGACAAAAGAACATGCCAGCACATTCTGCTTTAATGAGATGAACTTGTGCTGTGTATAATTAGTCTGTGATTGAAAGCATTTACTATTTTTTCCTCTGAAGTGATCCATATGTTTAATTACATGACATGTAATGAGTGGGAAGAATCTCTGAGACATATGTTCGTTACTCTGTGTGTTATACATTGATTATTCATGTAGCCAAATGTGTGTTTTCTGCAGGTATACATGAGTTCCCTGATGATATCTTCACTAACCAGGAGCGAATGGAAGGGGCCGTAGCCTTGCATGTTCTGTGTGTAAGTATCTCTACTATCTGCTTTTCCTTTTCAACATTTGATACAGAAGTTTAAATGCCTTATTCTTGTTGAAACTTATAAAATTACTGAACACTTGAAGTTACAAGGCTCTGTGTTCTGTTCAAACATCAGGGCAGTGTATGACTTCACCTGTGCTATTTGTTACAATGGCTACAAAGGATTTTCCAAGTGACTTGCTCATTGGTACGCATGAATGAATTGATCTTGTTAATTTTCAGGTTGTATTACCTTACTCGAATGGAGGTGTTCAAGCAGTGAAGGATTTGTTCAACTTAAATTATGTTGTCAGAGCTTGATGTCCAGTCAGGGTGGCTTTGCCACATTAACCAGTAGGGCTGGGTATTAAAAAAAATATGATATCAATACCGTTGACTTCGATACCGGTTCCTAAATGGTACTTTTTTTCGATGCCAATTTTAGGAAATCCTTTTTGAAGGGTTCATGTGGTGGTGCTATAAAGAACATTCTTTTGTGTATTTGGTGTAATGCAATGTGTTTATGCAGTTTGGGGTTCAAAAAACACATTATTTTTCACATACTGTACATTACTGTTGTTCCTGTCTGCACAGCCTTTTTGAAATGCGTTGACTTTTACAAAGCTCATGTTCTGAAAAGCACGGTGCATTCTGATTAATCATCAGTCATATCCAGTGCATGGTGATTGTCTGAATACCTCAAGCGTGTGATGGAAATGTTTCGGCCCTTACCACGTTGTGATGCCATGTCCTGGCGCAACGAGACAAAAACAGTAAAACCTATTATAAATGAGGCATTTGTTGCATCCAGTGAGGACATAATTACTGATTATAATGACTCGTACTGTCTTTTTATGCATTTCGTTGCGTTGCGTTGCGTCGTGCCGCGTCAACATAACACCATGTATGCATTTGTGGTCGTAGCAATGACAGACAACAAGCACCACTCTACACTGTTCGAAACTCACATTTGTATAGTCAGTAGCAAATTCTTTAAATGTGAAAATGTACTTACAGGCTGTGAGTCAGAAGCACCAAACTGTCCTTGCAAAGTTGGAATTGCCCCACTTTATAGAAACAGCCTGCATTGTAGGCTACTCTCCCAGGTTCAGGAAACAATCCTCTATAAAATGCGCTGCACACACTTAATATTTGCAGTTCTGGAACAGTGTTGTAAATATAACTTAACCACTGATTTAGTTGTGTATGTGTATATATATACATATATATATATATATATATATATATATATATACTAATTGGAAGGCCAAACAAAGTGCTTTCGCTTTCGCAAGGACACACAGAGCGTCTCCACAACATGGTGGCAGCTGCAACAATACTACAGCTACAATAAAAGTTGCGCCTTCTTACTTTGCGTATACATTTGGGCATACTTTGCGTATTACTCTAATACGTTTTATACTTTGCGTATACTTTGGTTTTATTTTTTCAGCTTGTTGACGTTTTTATATACTCAAAGACTCATCTCCTTAGTCACTGCAGAAAAAACAAAATGTAACCAACATAATAAATCAGTGCAAATAGGTTTAATAAAGTGTTTTGTGTTAAAACTTCCAGCGGTGTGCTTCCAGGGCTGTCAGTGTTTTCTCTTCCACATTTGCTGTTCTGACTCAGAGGAAGCTCATTCGCTGCTCATATGTCAATTTATTAAATGTACATAACCTGCAATGCAGTGTTGCAAAGTCTGCGGTTTTCCCACAGAACTGGGATACTTTAACACTGTTGCCGCGAGTTGAAGCGACCCCAATAACGTGATACTTAGCCCCTGGAATGCGAGTTTTACCAGGGGAAACCCACCAAAAAATGAGTATTTTACACCCTGGAATGCAAATTTTACAGGGGGACCTCTACTGAAATGTGATTGGGATAGTTTTGAGTAGCAATTGGGCAGGTTTTGTAGTGAAAACCTGGCAACCCTGCCGTCCTGTCTCCAGTGATGAATGTCTATTACACTTCCGTGTTCCGAAACCCAGGAAAACATTTTTATGGATGCAACACACAGTTAATAAACACACAATTACAACAGTATTTGATTTGTATGTGATTTTCATGAGATTTTGTCTATTTCCATAACAATACAGGGTGTTTACATGAAAAATGCTAAGCAGGTGTAGCGATTAGCTTGATATATAAGGCCACAAATAGCCTATTTCATCAACATTATACGGTCAAAACACACATTAGATTGCAGTTGGAAGTTATTACAAACACTAAGTGGTGGTTTAAAGTGAGTTTTGTGTAAAAGCATAGTATAAATCTTATAAATTGTCCCATGCAGCATTATGCTAGAGTGTGCATGAATGTGACACGTAACACGTGTTTTTGGTTGTGTACTGTGGACGGGTCATTTCTGAAACAAAGTGTGTGAATGAGGATTGTTTTTATTTTAAAACACTGAACTAGTGTGAATGTAGACTTACATCAATGGGGGTTGGAAGCTTACACACTACTCACACACTCACGTGTGACCCACGTCTCTGGGTGTAATCGGCGTAAACTAGTGTTTTTCCTTGATGCCTCACCAGAGCCAATCACCAGCACTTGATTTAGGCACATCAAGCATGCTGCTTGCTCATTGGCTCACTGACGTTGACGAGATTATTTCCTTAGGTGTTGAAATTTGGTACACAACATGACATTTTTTGATACTCGATAGTGCCTAAAACTGATCAAACTCCATACCCGGCCCTATTAACCTGTGTAACAAATCAAGTTAATTTAACAGATGTATGTGACAACATGCCCCAATAGCAATTATGTATGTTAGCTTGATGTGTCTACTTCATTACTCACTGCTATAGCAAAAATTTAAATTTTATTTTTGAAATGCTGCCTAATATATAATAACTATAGATTACGGGAAAAAAAATATATTTTCATATTAAATATATTATATACAGTATCATTATATATTAAGAAAATAAATGTAAAACATGAAAATATTACGAGCATACATTACATATTTAATATATACATCTTAAGATCAATAATAGTTGCTTTTAATATTTTAATGTGTTGTAGCTTTGGTAATGGCATTTTTTTTATTATGCAAAGTATTCTTTCCTCTGATGTGCTAGTATATTATTTATGCAGAGTGCACATTTATTTATTCATTTCTTTCCTTTGAAATTTCCAGCCATTTTTCCAGAACTTGCATCAAAGTTCATGTCTCTTTATGTATGATCTGGAATGTGATGAAGCCTGTACACATTTGAAAAGTTTTATTTTGCAACTGGCATGTGCTTTAGTTACCCAAAATACAGTTTACTACAGTGATAGTGCATATAGAGAGCGAAATTTTATATAGACAGTGGTTTAATAGTCTCTGGCAGTCTATACCAGGTGACGCAATGATTTGTTTACAATAAAACACAATAGAGATCCCTCTGCCAACAGTATTTCCTATAGTATCTGTTCTTTCATGGATTGATTTGAGCGTTCTCTGGAGGTATAAAAAGGAGCCAAAGTGAAATAACACTTGAAGTTGGAAGCAGTGTAAGCTGGGTGACTGTCCAAAGCCTTTCTGAGTCATGACCCAATAGAATCGTTTTTCATTGAAGTGTGATTCACTGAAACTGCTCTACCTACTCTACGGCCAAAAGAAAAACACACACACACACACATTTATTCATATTCCTAAAGCAATTATCCTGTCACTTAGAAATAAGCTGTTTTGTTGTTGTTTTTAAAGAAAATGGATAAGAAAAGAAAAATGATAAGAAAAATGGATGTTGGTAGAACTTAATTTATATGGAACCTTAAAAATGAATTATTACATGAATGCTCTCTTAATAAATCCATTACAGTTGGATTTAATAAAATAAACTAAGTTGCTTTATTCCACCCCCATCATTGTACGCTCTCACAAAGAGACTATTCATCATGCATCAGGCTTTCCTGCCCCCATAGGCCATGTCTGAGCACACTTTTAAGTGAAGCATGCCATGTGAAGCAGGTACTGATGCAGTACTGTGTGTTCCTGCTGAAACCCCCTGCAGGGTTGGTGTGACACTGCCATTGTTGTGCGTTGTTTAGGTAGTTGCCCATGTAAGCAGAGAGTGAGTGGATGGTAAAAGCCGCAGTGAAAACCCTCTAAGACTCCTTCCAGCTGTTTACATGTTTTATTTATCTTTAGGGGCTTCGTAGTCCAGCTCTGCCTTGTCAGAAGGTCAAGAATAAAAGGAAGAAGAGGGAATGAGAGTGGAGTGGGCAGAGATTACGTAATGGGCACACAGTGCAAGCATGGCAGCGTGGCGGCTGAATTAGATGCACTGATTGGCAAAGTCTTGGCGGGAAACAGTTGGCAAACAAGTCCCAGGAGTGAATGGGAGCTTGCTTTGAGAGGACAGTGTGTGCTTGCATCCATGTTTGTGCATATGTTCTACGTAAATCCATGTTCAAAGGTTTTATTTAATGGCAATATTTAATATATTTGAAATCTATTATTTAATTAATTTAATACGTGTTGCCAGCTTTGTATGTACATGCATATGCATGTTGCATGTCAAGGGACATCTGCGATTCACACCCATCTGACCACAGCAGATGTTGGAGCAACTAATCTCCGCACAGCTCTTTTATGTAAAACATGTCAGACTGTGCAAAAAAAAAAAAACATCAGTTCCCTCCCCATTGAGTATGAGACAAATAAACTTTGAACCCTCCAGCCCCCACCACCCCTCACTCTGTAAAGGGCACCAGCTTCCATCAGTGCCTTTCTGTCGTCGGGACACTTTCTAAGAAAAGGTCTGAATAGTCCCAGTAGACAGCCGTCCCACTGGAGGGCAGATTGCTCTGAGAATTTAATGGTGTTGACACTCATGTACCCAAATGTGCCCGCACGCAAGAATTTTGCTTTGCACAAATTTCATGCGCTCCCTGCAATGGCTTCTAAAGTCTGTTTTTTTTTAACTTCTTATGTAACGTGAAGTTACAGAGGCTTCATCAGATGTCGCAATCTAATTTAAGGTGGTATTTCCAGAATGGAACACTTTTGACTTTAACGGAGGAAAATGAAAATTCCATCATGATTTTCTCACCCTCATGTTTCATTTCTAAAGGTGAAGTTTTAAATAAAATGACCTGGATGCACTTTTCTGAAAATGCAGTGGTTTTTAACCATTTGACCACTTTGACAGAATTTAAAGGAATAACTGTCATAATTTACATACCTTTCAGTTCTTCCAAACCTGCTACTTCTGCTGAACACAAAAGAAGATATTTTGAAGAATGTTGGTAACCAAACAGTTTCTGGTGCCTATTGACTTCCATAGTATAATTTTCATGCTAATTCTACAGAAGAAATAAACTCATACAGGTTTGGAATGACGTGAGAGTGAGTAAATGATGACAGAATTTTCATTTTTGAATCCTGGAGCTTCAAAAGGCTTAAAGCGGGAATTTTAAGCGAGGTCAACTTTAAGTAATTTTGTGCCCATTCTTTCTCTTTCTCTTTCTCTAAAGGCCATGTATATGTTTTACGCACTGGCACTGGTGTGTGATGACTACTTTGTCCCCTCTCTGGAGAAGATCTGTGAGGTAAGACATTCGTTATGTTCTGGATGATGATGTAGAAATGCTAAATCATTAAAAGCAAGTTTGAAAGTGAAATATGTAGTTGTTTATTTAATATTTTGTCGCAGCTAATTTAAAGCTATACAGCTATTTTGAGTTTTTCTAAATTAAAACAAGTTATAGTTATCATATGAAAATATAGAAATTAAATATTTCTTTTTTGTTCCAGCCTAACATTTTTTGAAGCTAATTTTGTTTTTAATAAAAATTATCGGCCAAAAATGGCTTTTTCAGTGTTCGGTTTTTGGGTTACATTTCAGTTAAGTCTTACAGAATTACTTTATATTATTTAATATATTGGTTACACTACAATGTGTCATTTGCTAACATTATTTAATGTATTAAATAACATGAACAAACATTGAAAAATACATTTCTTACGGTATTTATTAATCTTTGTTAATGTTAGTTAAGAAAAATAGTCATTCATTGTTAATTAATGTTAGTACAGTCTATCAACTAATGTCAACAAACACAACTTTTAATTTTATTAATGCATTAGTAAATGTTGAAATTTATATTAACTAAGATAGTTCATGTTAACTACATTAGTTAACAAATGTTAACTAATAAACCTTATTGTAAAGTGTTACCAAAATATTTAAATTAAATATTACTATTTTCTGACCAATAGAAGATGGGAGGAAACTTTAGGCTGTTTAGGCTGTTTTCTGTTTGGTGCAAATATTTTTACTTTATTTTTAAAGGGTACATCGGATGCCCATTTTCCACAAGTTGATATGATTCTTTAGGATCTTCATGAAATGTCTGCAGCATACTTTGGTTAAAGTCCCTCAATGGTTGTGTAAAACAACACCCTTTTTACCTTGTCAAAAACAGCTCTGTTCACAGCGACACGTTTTGGTGCATGTCTCTTTAAATGCTAATGAGCTCTGCTTACCCCGCCCCTCTCTTCCATGGAAGAGGAAAGGAGATTTGCAAATAATCATAACAAAGATATAAAGTGTGAGACTTACTTCTTCTGGAGGTGCAGCTGGATCATGAACAGTGGGTACTGATCCATCCTTAAGTTTTAACTAGCAAAACCTGCCTTGAATTGTCACTAAGTCACTGCGTCCTTAGTGGTTCTGAGACTCTTACGTTCATTTTTACATCCAACTACAAAACACCTGCATTGCTACTGATACATTGTTTCTACAGCTGCTCGGGTGAAATGGCGGACAGTGTACAACTGGCTGAGGGCTGAAATATGCTAATACAGGCCAGTCTGTCAGTCATGGGCGTGGCTTGAGCAATATGATTTGATATTGCTCAGAAAATGAAAACGGCTTAATAAATGAGACTTTTTAGGTTTTTGAGGGATTAAAAAAAAGAATTGAATGGAATTTTATCAGCAGCTAGGACACATTTATATGCAAACATTTAAAAGTTAATTTTGCGTTTGATGTCCCCTTTAATGTCTCTCTGTCTATGTGTAAATGTGTTGTAGCGCCTCCATCTCAGTGAGGATGTAGCAGGAGCCACATTCATGGCAGCAGGAAGTTCAGCTCCTGAACTCTTCACCTCAGTCATAGGTAAACATGTCCGAACACAGCCTGCCTTTGGAAAACAATACCCCTCACATTTGAACATGGATCTTCACGTGCCCTTTGTCTTCTTCGTGCAGGTGTATTTATCACCAAAGGAGATGTGGGAGTGGGCACAATCGTGGGTTCTGCTGTCTTCAATATCCTCTGCATCATCGGAGTGTGTGGGATCTTCACTGCACAGGTGCTCATTGCTTTGCACATTAAAACACACCCAAAAGATGTTTTTAGGTGATGTTTCAAACCAATTTAAATGAAAAGCTGTTATATCTTTCTTAAATATAGCGACGGGAATCCAGCCAGTTTGTGTAAATATACTGGTAGCGAAATATTTTGTTAAATGCTAGTGTTTGTTGCTATGTTTTTGACTCAGTTATATAAATTAAAGTGTTTTATAGTTTTCCTAAGTGTAAATTTATCTTTTGACCCCATAGTGTAAGAATGCTATAGTACTGTATTTTCCCCAGCACTGTTTACATCTTCATTTGCTACAGTCTCTATGGATTCCCAGTAAGACATTATTTTTCTTTAACTAGTCGACACAAATGTACTGA
Source organism: Labeo catla (assembly GCA_012976165.1). Classification (NCBI taxonomy): domain Eukaryota; kingdom Metazoa; phylum Chordata; class Actinopteri; order Cypriniformes; family Cyprinidae; genus Labeo; species Labeo catla. The sequence goes on along the minus strand of VONZ01000020.1, from coordinate 1,312,443 downwards.
GCAAGCATTATGAATTCTCAGCATTTGTGAGAGGGCGTCTCAGAGATGAATGAGGTGACCTGTGCGTCCCCCTCATAAACCTCTGCCCTGAAAAAGCCATTACTTAGTGCAGAATGACAGTAAGAAGTGAGCAGACTATTCTCTGGGGTCACTGAGAGTAGCCGATGAGGTCAGCCATGTTAGCTGTGGAACTGCTTTTTTTTTGTTGTTGTTTCCATCCTGTCGTCTTTGCTTTCCACTTCATTCAGTCATTCACGCTCTCTCGGTTTAACCTCCTGAGACCCTTACTATGTTAAAGAAAAGAGGATATGAGGTTATTCTGTCTTTGCACAAGCATGGGAAACTGCTTAATAGTTTTTTCCTCTCCCAGTCTTTCTCCAGTCACCATCTGGCAGGCGAATAGAGGCATTATGGGTAGTCTGATAGACCTCAGAACAGTCCTGTGTCACACGCATATACACATAAACACAACTGTTTTATTTTTATGGTCTTTTCCGATATAAATTGAAAACTGCATAAATACAAATGAACAATTGTCAGGAAATTTATTTTGGAAATATGTAGATTTAATCATATTTTTTATTAGATTTTTATTATATATATGTTAAAAATGTGCTTTTTATACACATACAGTTAAATTCAAAAGTTTACATACACTTTGCAGAATCTGCAAAATGTTAATTATTTTACCAAAATAAGAGGGATCACACAGAATGCATGTTATTTTTTATTTAGTACTGACCTGAATAAAATATTTCACATAAAAGATATTCACATATAGTCCACAAGAGAAAATGTTAGTTGAATTTATAAAAAATGATCCTGTTCAAAAGTTTACATACACCGTGCAGAATCTGCAAAATGTTAATTATTTTACCAAAATAAGAGAGATCATACAAAATGCAACTATTACAGAAGGTTCAAAAGCTCACTGATGCTTCAGATGGAAACACAATGCATTAAGAGCTGGGGGTAAAAACTTTTGAACAGATCAAAAATTCGCACATTTTTCTTATTTTGCCTGAATAGCATATATTTTTCATATAGCACTGCCCTTCAGAAGCTACAGAAGATACTTACCTGTTTGCCAGAGGAAAAAATAAGTTAAATTTACCCTGATCTTCAAATTCAATAAGTTTTCACCCCCTGGCTCTTAATGCATCATGTTTCCTTCTGAAGCATCAGTGAGTTTTTTTTTACCTTCTTTGAACCTTCAGATCCAAAAGATGGATCTCAAAATCATACAGTCATTGTTTGAAAGGGTTCAAATACACAAAAATGCTGAAAGACCAAATAATTTGTGGGACCTGAAGTATTTTTCTGAAGAACAGTGGGCAATTAAATTGGTTAAACTGTGTAGGACAACCTTGAAAAAAAAAAAATTGTATGATCCCTCTTATTTTGGTAAAACAATTAACATTTTGCAGATCCTACAAGGTGTATGTAAACTTTTGAACAGGATCATTTTTATAATTTCAGCTATTATTTTCTCTCGTGGACTATATGTAAATGTCTTTTATGTGAAATATTTTATTCAGGTCATTACTAAATAAAAAATACCATGCATTTTGTATGATCCTTCTTATTTTGGTTAAATAATTTTAGCAGATTCTGCAAGGTGTATGTAAACTTTAACTGTATTTATATTTATACTTGTATTTATGCACAGACATACATGTGATACAGAGTGGTCTGTGCTTGGGCATTTTTACAAAATTAGCATCTTATGTTAGTGATGTCAGTAAATCATTCCCAAAATGGCACAAGGCCGTAAGACGCTCGCACACTTACACAAGGAGTCCATCAGTGTCAAGGGGGGGAAAAAACACATCTGCAACAATGGAGCTTCTGGTTGCCACGGAAACACAAAGCAAAGAGTGTCACCTGTGGTGTAAGTTAAGCTGTGCTGGCGTGAGCGATGGCGTATTACTTCCGGAGCTCTGACGTAGATCAATGCTTTTTATGGAAGGATCGCCCAACACAACATGACACACATTCAATATGGATTATTTCACATGGTTCAATCAGCTGGATTCAACACAGGATGTCACGTCCATATATGGTTCCTACTTCATTAATTTTCTTCACACACTTTAATTCGGCATTCTAAAGTTTGCAAGCCAACACCAACTTTTCAAAAAAAATCTGGAAATAGTCACAGATTACACATTATGTAAGATGTAAAGGCATGACAAGCACATTTTAAAATCCTTTAATACCAGGGTTTTCAGCTGAGTCTGTGAATGAAAGAAGCATGCAGTTTTATTGTGTAGAATAGAGACTTTTTTTATATACTGTGCAACTGTCATGCAATATCATTATCAAAGATACAATATGTTTCTTGTAAGACGCTTTGCGTGTCCCATTTATAATCAGTGCCCTGTAATGTAATGTTAGAGGATATCCTTTGATTCTTCATAAAACACTAAAAAAAAGGGGAAAAAAATCTGTGAATTGTACACACTGCAGTTTAAAAGTTTGGGATCAGTAAGATTTTTTCATTTTTTTAAAAGAATGTTCTTACGCTTATCAAGGCTGCATTTATTTGATCAAATATACAGAAAAAAAAAATATTGTGAAAGACGATGTGAAATAATGTTTTTCTATTTTAAAATACATTAAAATCTAGTTTAATCCTGTGATGAAAGCTTAATTTTCAACATCATTACTCCTGTCTTCAGTGTCACATGATCCTTCAGAAATCATTCTAGTATGCTGATTTATTATCAGTGCTGGAAATAGTTGTGCTGTTTTTTTTTAAAACATGTGATACGTTTTTTACTTTCATAAATAAAAGGTAAAAAAAAAAGGCAGAGTATATTTAAAATAGAAATCTTTTCTAACAACATACACTACCGTTCAAAAGTTTAGGGTAAGTGCATTTTTATTCTTTTAAGGAAATTAATACTTTCATTCAGAAACAATGTGTTAAATTGATAAAAAGTGATAGCAAAGACTTATATTGTTAGAAAAGATTTCTGTTTTGTATAAATGCTGTTCTTTTTAACTTTTTATTCATCAAAGAATCCTGAAAAAAGTATCACAGGTTCCAAAAGAATTTTTGGACAATGCCAACTTTGATAATCCCAATAGTAAAAAAGCATATCAGAATGATTTCTGAACGATCATGTGACAGTAAAAACTGGAGTAATGGCTGATAAAAAAAACTGCTTTGCATCACAGGAATAAAATGCATTTTTAAAATACATTAAAATAAAAACCATCATTTTATACTGTAATAACATTTAGAAATATTACTGTATTTTTGATTAAATAAATGGAGCCTTGATGAGCATAAGAGACTTCTTTAAAAAACATTACAAGTGTTACTGATCCCAAAGTTTTGAACGGCAGTGTACAGTAAACAACAAGCAGCTGTGGTTGCCAGAACTTTAACATAGCAAAATGGTAGCAACATTTTAACTTTTAAAGATTAAAACTAACACTAACTAAAACTAACACTAGGTGTGTGTTTTACCTTTACATTTTTTTATGATTTCTGTCACCACAACAAAAAATCCCTTATTCAAGATGACTGGTGAAAGAAAATCAATTAAATTAAACCATTTTACTGCTTTGACACTTGCTCAATTCCATTGTCACCCTCCCTTTGAGTCTTAGTGTGTGTGTTTTTGGTGTGTATGTGCAGACTGTTTCTTTATTACTTGTGTGTCTCTCTCTCTCATCCGTCCTTTCTCCCTTGTCGATGCAGGCAGTACGACTCTCGTGTTGGACGTTAATGAGAGACTCGGTGTACTACACTATCTCAGTGACCACTCTGATCGTGGTGAGTAGAACTCTAAGTGGCTTTTCATGCTCCCATGATGCCTATGGGCCTCCTCACGCAGCAGGAGAGGAGAAGCAAGTGGCTCTCCCGTGGGGCCCGTGGCCTGCAGCACAGGACTCTTATTTGCCCACACTCTGCATGTGTTCCCAGCGCAGAGGAACAACAAACACAGATTAATAGTACACAGGACACAGAGTAACTGAGATGATACTCACAGCACCTTGTTAAAAACTGGATTCACTGAAAGAACAAACTGTATTGTTAAAGTTTATACTGTTACAGTTGATACTTGAAGTTTTTCGGAACTACGTACATGATATCCATATTTTTTTCTGTGTGCGTGTGTATATGCTGTATATATACATTCATGTACATAACCATACATATATACACATACAATATGTCACATGAATAAAACATGTATGAATATATACATGCTCCATTATATTCCTCAGGGCCCATATTTACAGTAAGATAATCCTGCCCTCTGGTGGTTAAGTGTAACATTTCAGAACTAGTTTGAAGGAATTTGGCTTTGTCATTTGGAATTGTTTGTTAAATGTAACTTTTACTGTTTTTTTTTTTCCAAGTTCATCTATGATGAGAAGGTGACATGGTAAGATTAAACCTGCTGTTACTCCAGATCACCCTCTTCATTTTTCATATTACAACGTTTCACATTTTGTTTTGTATTTAGTCATTTACACTACTTTTTTCTCTTCTCAGGTGGGAATCGCTCATCCTAATAGTGCTGTACATATTTTACATTTTATTAATGAAGTAAGTTCTCTATTCTGTTGCTATGGAAATTTTTCATTATTGCATGGATTCATTGCTATTTGTATCTACTCCACATCAGTAAATCACATCACTGCTGATTTTATTAACTCTCCTTCCTGGTGTTAATCAGATTTAACTCACGGGTGGTTCATTACATCGAGCGGCGGAAAAAGAACTCTGCGAATCTGGGTAACGGCACAGCCAGTAACACAGACATCGACGATGGGTGCGATGCCACAGTCGTGCTGCTTAAGAAAGGTAATGCATGCGGTCCTGTTTTATATTAATCATGTGTGCAACTGCTTTGTAACAAAAAATATAAATTTCAGCATTGTTGTTCTGCCACTCTTAGCAAATTTCCACAGGAAGCCATCAGTGCTGATGGTGGATGAACTCTTGTCTGCGTACCCTCATCAGCTGTCCTTCTCTGAGGCCGGAATGAGAATCATGATCACCAGCCACTTCTCCCCTCGCACACGCCTCACAATGGCCTCCAGAATGCTTATTACAGAGGTCAGTCACACAAATACACACACACTTTTACAAATACAGTTATGTCAAACACAGAACTAGATGCATATCTAGATTTCATACAATGTTAAACCAAAGTTCAGCTAAATTTAGTAGATTTTGTAATGTTATTAAAAGTCAAAATATGAAAATCAAATATGAAATATTACATTTTTGTTGCAATAGTAAAACAGCTGTTTTCTGTTTGAATAGATATTATTTAAAAATTTAATTTTTTCTGTGATGGAAAATCTCCAGTCTTTAGAGGGTTGTTATCATCAACTTATAAATACAATGTAATTAAAATTTAATTTTAATAAAATAAATTTTAACAATTAAGCTTAAACTTCATTTCAGTTAGTTACCAAGGAATCATTTATGATTTTCGTTTAAATAACTAACATAATTAGTTTAACTAACATAACTACATACTGAAACAACTAGAACTGGTACTGACATAGTCAGGTATAGACATATTTAAAAATAAATAAATAAATAAAAATGGCAAAAACATTTTTGTAAGAAATCATATATGAAATATTACATATTTTTTATCACAATATTAAAATATATTTAAATTTTTTTCCTGTGATGGATTTCCAAATCTCCAGTCTTCACAGGGTTGTTATCATTAATTTAAAAAACTTAACTTAAAAAAAATAAATAAAAAAATCACCTAAAATAAAATAAGTGGTAACTGAAAAATTAAATTAAATTAAATTAAATTAAATTAAATTAAATTACATTAAATTAAATTAAATTAAATTAAATTAAATTAATGTTAATTTTAATAAAATAAATGTAAAGATTTTAACTTGTTTAATTTCAGTTAGTTACCAAGGAATCATATATCATTTTCGTTTAGTTTACCATGACTAAATACTGAAACAACTAGAACTAGTCTTGAATAATAAAAAGATATAGACATATTTAAAAATAAATAAAAATGGCAAAAACATTTTTGAAAGAAATAATTTCTGAAATATTACATATTTTATTGCAACATTAAAGCAACTGTTTTCTATTTGAATATGTTTTCAAATTTAATTTTTCCTCTGATTGCAAATCTCCAGTCTTCACAGGGTTATCATTAACTTAAAATAAAATTAAAACTAAAATTAAAATCATTAAAAAAATCACCTGAAATAAAATAAGCGTTAACTGAAAAATAAAATAAATAACATTTAAAATAAAATAATAAATAAAATATTAATTGCAATAAAAAAAATGTAAACAAATAAACTTGTTTTATTTTAGTTAGTTACCAAGTAATCATTTATCATTTTCTTTTAGTTTAACTAACGTAACTAAGTACTAAAACAACTAGAACTTGTACTGAAATAAAGAATAATAAAAAATATGTAGAAATATTTAATAAATAAATAAATGGCAAAAACAACAAAATCACTAAAACTGTATCTAAAATTGAAAATAAAAAATAAAAACTATTACATAATATTAATATAATACTGTGTCTTCAGTGTCACATGATCCTTTAGAAATCACTCTAATATGATGATTTGGAGCTCAAGAAACATTTCTTATGTTATAAAAGAAAGAAAAAAGTCAATTGTGAGATAAGGTTAAAATAAAAAAAGTCACAATTTGGGAAATAAATATGTAAATCTCACACAGTTGTGAGAAATAAAGTCACAATTACCTGAAGAGGTTAGTCATTGTATCTGTATTTCAGAATGTTCTATTTGTTAACCCAAAATGAATGTGTGTGCGTGTGTTTCTGCAGAGGCAGCGTCTGATAAACAGCCGTTTCAGTAACGGGGACTCAGAGGTGACCGTAAAGATCCCAGGAAAGCGTGGGGTGGAAAATGGGCTGGCAGGACCGGACCGAGGCCTGAACGGGCGAAAGGGAGGTCACCATGATGACGACAGGGGGGGAGCTGAAGCCGGCACTGACACAGAAAACGAAAACGAGGACAATGAGAACAATGAGAATGATGAAGAGGAAGAGGAGGAAGATGACAACGAAGGACCCTATGTACCATACCGCTGCCCCGGTACATTTATTGCAGATGATTGATAAAAAAATATTGATTATTGTAAATAATTTTAGGTTAAATTCTGGTTGTCCATAAACAGGAAGTGTTCCTGATAGGAGGTCAGGAGATGTTTTGAATGAAAGTGTCTGTTAATAGACTAATGATCTAAATGATGTCCTGATCTTGTGCAGGTGGGGGTTTAAATAAGCTAAAGTGGCTGCTGGCCTGGCCACTGAGTCTGCTGCTGTTCTTCACGGTGCCCAACTGTGCCACGCCTCGCTGGGAGCGCTGGTATATGGTCTCGTTCGTCTCCTCCACCCTCTGGATTGCTTTCTTCTCTTACATCATGGTTTGGATGGTAAGACTTGCTGCACAAGTAATTCTTAAATGTATAAATTATTTTCTAGAAACATTCATTGACATGTTGACTCTCTCGTGGCAGGTCACAGTGATTGGTTACACTATGGGCATCCCTGATGTCATCATGGGCATCACTTTTTTGGCTGCTGGCACCAGCGTTCCTGACTGTTTGGCCAGTTTAATAGTCGCACGGCAAGGTAGGAACAAATTTTTTTTTTTTTCATGCTTTAGCATTATTATTGATTATCATGTAGAAGATGAGTTTGCAGATTTTCAACCAGCTTTCTATTGTTACAATGTCAGTAGTAGGGTCATTCTATAATTAGGGTTACATTTAGAATTTGACAATGTGAAGAAAATTTTTTTCCTGTTTCCCAAAAACCCAAACATGACCTTACATAGCTGCTTTGAAACAATCTATATTGTATAAAGTGCTATATAAATAAAGGTGATCTGTAGGAATATGTGCATAAAATACCATCTGTGTTTGCAGCTGTTCACCATGTTACCTTTAGCAGGTAACACAGTTGACAGGTAACTTAGCTGACATTTTTAGTGTTTTGGGCCTATACTCAACATGCAAGCCTGGAACTACTGAGCATATGGTATGTTTAGAAATATATTGTCATAAACAAAACATAAGTTTTAGTTAAATTGTCAGCAATAATACTTGTGTAACACTGTTGACACAGATTTGCTTGTTTAACCAATATTAGGGGAAAGAGAGAACATAACTAATAGTGTTTCATCCATGTGCCTCTAGAGGAAATATCATCATACTGTGCAAATTATGTGCGAATGGGACAAACCATTTCTTTTTGAGGGGGGGTTTCTAGTGGGTAACTTAGTTGACAATGGTTTTACGGACACAAATAAAACAAGTTACATCACAATAAACACTTATTATTTTTGAAGCACTCACCCAAAAGTCTTGATAACCTAATCTAACTGAAAGCCAAACTATGAAATGAATTTATATTTGAGGTCATTTTCATGCTTAAATACGGAGTAGAATGAGCAACTTTACAAAATCAGACAGCTGAATACCAGGGTTGTATGAGATATGAACATCATTTTTAAACAAAAGATACGACTTTTTCAACATATAGTAGTGTGATTGGGGAAAATATAATTGTGTACTAGAAAATTAAGCATCGGGGCTTTATATTGATGATAATATATTAAAAATATACTTCACGGACATGAGATGTACCCACAATTATAGAATGACCCAGTATACAACAATGTGTACTCTTTCTCCCTGTTACTTACAGCCAGATATCACATTTATTTGTCAGCAAAAGCATGTTTGACAGCCCAAAATGCATAATTTTGTGCCATCCGGTGGATTTTTGACAGCTTGAGGCTTCATTTTCCTTATTTTCATTTTTTATATTTTTCATTCCTCGCCCACGGACAGTCAGATCAAGAGAAGGCCAGCTCCAAAACAATGTTGCCAAGTCAGCAGTTTTTTTCTGTGGAAAAAAATACTGTTGCCGCTGGTTCTTTTTTTAGTCCATTTTTTAAAGCGATCTCTCTGCACCTCTCCGGGAATGCTATGTCAACAGAGTGCTATTTCGACAGAGGGGAAAACCCCAGAAAAAAAAGCAATTGGGCTGGTTTTGTTTTGCAGACCTGGCAACCCTACTCCAAAGTCAAAAGTGCATTGTGGGTTTTGAAGTTTGTGGCAAAAGGGAACACCACAAGCCTTTTTGTTCTGTTTTTTCTCAGTAGTTTTACTAAAATCCCATCTTGCCAATGGTGACTTCCTCATTTAAGACTGAAGCAGAAATGAAAGTATTAGCTGATTCAATTTCAGTCTCAAATGTCTCTCTATCTTTTTCAGGAATGGGTGACATGGCGGTGTCTAACTCTATTGGTAGTAATGTGTTTGATATCCTGATTGGGCTTGGTCTGCCCTGGGCCCTCCAGACTTTGGCCATCGACTATGGCTCCACAGTAAGTGGAAAATGTTGTAATAGAGATATTGTTTAATGATTTGTTTGGTAAAAAGCTTTGACATAGAAGGAATGAAAAATCAGTGTTCTTTGTTTAGTTATAATTTGTAGGAGATGGTTTTGTCAAAATAGCACTCAGAACCTGTTAGTAGCAGTAGCCCATTAGTAGTGCTGGGTAGATTACTTACCAGTTGTAGTCTGCTACTGATTAAAAATTACATGACAAAAATTGCAGTTAGTAATGTAATCCATTACATTACACATTTTAGGTAAGATAATCAGGCTACTTTTCCATTACTTATAGATTACTTTTGATCTAACTCGTTTATCACATTGATTTAAAAAGCTTTATCGTGTAATATATCGATATAAATCTACAAAGTGAAAGAAAATATATTCCATTCATTGTTATTAACAACATATAGTGCATTAGTCATCATATTACATCAAGTTTCCCAAACCGGGGTTTGCAAATTTAATGAAAAGCTAATGATTAATTAAATCATGAAAATGTAAAATTACAATAAATCTCTCAAAATAAATGCTTAAAAAATATAAAGCATTACACCTGTTTACCAGCATGTCATGTAACCATGTGAATAATATGTAATCCTTTAATTAATAAGGTAACTGTATGAATATTTACAAATGTAATTTAATATAATTGCAAGTACTTAATTTTTGGAATCTGGATACGTAATCCAGATTACATGTAATTCATGTATTTCTAAATAGGTCTAAAATATTTTAATTGGGTAAAATCTATAAACAAAACATTTTTAAAAACCACTGTGAATAGTGTGAATATTAGGGATGTGCTGGCACTGATAATAATTTGATTTTATAGCCAATAGTGATTAAATAGTATAAGTTTATACTGTTTTGTCTAAATAAGTTCCACAGAAATATGAAAAATGGCTATTCATTTTGAGATTTGTTCAACATTACATTTTCAGTTTATTAAATTATGAGTGTTTTTGGTAATGCTTTACAATAAAGTCCATAAGTTAACAATAGTTAACTACTTGAACTAAGAATGAACAATACTTCTACAGCACTTACTAATCTTAGCTACTGTTAATTTCAACATTTACTAATGCATTATTAAAATCAAATGTTGTGCTTGTTAACATTAGTTAATGCACTGTGAATTAACACAAACTAACAATAAACACCTATTTTTTTATTAACTAAAATTACTGTCTACCTCTGGCCTAAACTGAACACACATTGTGAGTCTCTATATGATAAATAATTTGTTACATTTGTTTATACAGTGTCTTGCGAAAGTATTCAACCCCCTTTATTTTATTTATGCTTTGTTATGTTGCTGCCTTATGTTAAACTGCTTTAAATAATTTCTTTTTCTAAATCAGTCTACTAAAAAATGATTCCATGATGTGGAAATGATTCCATTGCATAAGTATTTATACCCTTTCCTGGGACACTTGAAATTTAGCTTAGGAGCGTTCCAATTGCTTGTAGATGTTACTACACTTTGAGTGGAGTTAACATGTGATAAAAGGCACACACCTCTAACAGCTCAAAAGGTCTAACAGCTAAAAAAATGCATATCAGAGCAAAAACCACACCCCGAGGTCAAAAGAACTGCCTGTAGAGCTCACAGACATGATTGTGTCAAGCCACACATCTGGGGAAGTGTTCAAAAAAAATTCTGCTGCATTGAAGGTTCACAGAAGCATGTAGCTAACATTATACATAGTGGAAGATGTTTGGAACAACTAGGACTCTTCCTAGAGCTGGCCTCCTAGCCAAACTGTCCAATTGATTGAGAAGGGGCTTGGTTAAACTGGTGACCAAGAAGCTGATGGTCACTTTAGTTGAGCTCCATGATCATATGTAGCATCATGTTTGGAGGAAACCAGGGACTGCTCATCACCTGCACAGTAGCATCCCAAAGGTAAAGTATGGAGGCAGCAGCCTCATGCTTTGGGCTGTTTTTCAGCGGTAGGGGTGTAGGGAGTAGAAGGAAAGCTCAACACAGCAAAATATAGAGATAGCTTTAATGAAAACCTAGTCCAGGGCATTCAGAAACTCAGACTGCGCAGAAGGTTCACCTTCCAACAGGACAGTGACCCTAAGCACACAGAAGAAGTGGCTTATAGACAACTCTGTGAATGTCCTTGAGTGGCCCAACCACAGCCTGGACTTGAACCCATTTCTGGGGAAACCTGAAAATGTCTATCAACTCCCATCGAACCTGACAGAGCTTGAGTAAAGAGGTGAGGTGAAGAATGGCAGATAATTGCCAAATGAAGATGTGCAAATCTTGTCACATCATACACAAAAAGACTTTTAAGGTTTTAAATGTGCTTCAACTAAGTAGCATGTTAAGGGTATGAATACTTTTGAAATGTACTTATTTCAGGTTTTTTTTTCTAAATTTGCAAAGTCAAAATCAAAAATCAGTTTTTTTGCTTTGTCTTCATGGTGTATGGAGTGTAGATTAATGTGGGAAAAAAGTTAACATAAGGCTTCAACGTAACAAAACATGAAAAAATGAAGGGGTTTGAATACTTTTGTAAGAAACTGTATATTTGTTTGCATGTTCTAACATACTTTTTCTTGCATTTCTTTTCAGATTCACCTAAACAGTAAAGGCCTGATTTTCTCAGTTGGGCTGCTGCTGGCGTCTGTGTTTCTCACGGTATGTGAGAGCATTTAAAAACACTTATTCAAACAAATGTCCTTTGAAATTCATCCTCGTCTACCATCTTTCCCTCTCAGGTTCTCGGTGTACATTTGAACAAGTGGAAGCTGGACAAGCGTCTGGGTTTCGTTTGTTTGCTGATGTACGCTGTCTTCCTGTGTTTCTCCATCCTCATCGAGTTCAACATATTCACCTTCGTCAATCTGCCCACCTGCCGCGAGGAATGAGACGGTTCCTTTTCCCGGCCCTGGCCCTCCCTCCTTGACCTTGTGAGGACAATGGCACAAGTCCTCGCTCACAGGCAGACCGGCTCTCGTTCTGAAGGGATATTTATTTATTGATCTAGCTGATCCTCTATCGATCCTCTCTTTTTCTTTCCAATGGGTGCAATATTGACGGAGTCTCTGGATCTGTGGTGTTATAAGAGGAGAGAGAGGATGTGTGTGTGAAGAACGGTCCTGTTGACTGATATAAAGACTGTTCTAACGGGACAAAAACGTGGTAAATGATGACTACTGCCTGGTTTGATGTGAATACTTTTTTTTTCCAAAATATTTTGCATATTACATATTTAAAGAATATGATGTAAATGTATTTGTTTTATTAGCTGCTATATGACTGAAGAAGTGGCTGGACTCATTAATATCGGTGAAACTATAGATTTATGAGGGTTCGTTATTTTACTGAAAGGTACTGGTGACCTCTAGGAAATACTTGTATACAGTCCTCCTTTTAATTTGGGCATTACCAAGTCACCTTCATATTACAAGACTGATCTGGACGTCAGGGTCATTAGTGTCTACATTTTTCAGACGAGAATATGTTTACGGTGCAGAGGAGGTAATAAAACCGAAAGGTCAGATCAAAATTGTCGCTTTTAGAAAAGCAGCGGGCATTTGTTTGCACCTGTGTGGAAACATGTTGGAACGCTACAACCAACATATTTATGTTTAGTGAGACGATATTCTTGTGTGATATATGGGGTTTCTATAGATGTGTTTATTGAATTTCTTTTGTCTTTAACACTCTGTATATACTGAAACAGAGAAAGGTTTATTTATTAATTTATTGAGAACTATTTATGCACATTACTTTCCTACGACGTACTGAAACAAAACCAACCCACAGCTGTCCCAAAGAAGAGACCGTTCTGGAGTTTCAGCCGGGCTACGCCGTTTTGTCCTTCAGAGCTTGTGTGTCAGCCTTTTCTACTGGATTCCTTCTCCTTCATCTCTGAATATTATGCACCCTTTTAGATGCACCTTTGACTTAATGCGTAAAACAGTTTCTACTATTTGATATCGGTGTGACATGACGTCAGAGGCAATTGTAGAGATTTTTTGAACACTCAAAACTTTGGCAGGCAAGTAAGGGAAAATATATAAATATATATATTTTATACTTAACCGTTTTGACATTTAAGATGGATCCGTTCCCATTTTAGAGCGAATGGAGTGAGCGAGGCACAAACCTAAGAAGCTGATTAGCAGGAGCGTGTCCTGGTAAAATGAAGCTAACGTCTATTTAACGTTGATAAGACTGTTTCAACGTCAAACCGTAGATGTAAATCAATGAGATTTCACTTTAGAAGAGGTCAAGTCATTTTTTCTCTTAGCATGCCGCTCTAATCTTAGAGTTTATCTGGGAATTTTCTTTGAAGAAATCCTCTCTCAGCAGAACAAGAATCAGAATTCATTTCCAAGGATGCAGTTAATAATACGGATTTTATCCTGATGTGTCCGGGGCTCATTTCTCGCCCTTCTTTTAGAAGGACTATTTAAATACTTTGTTTTGTACGCCTCTGGTTCTGGGGATTTGAAAAAGACACCGCCATAATGCATCACAGCTGTAAGCTTTTAACTGTGGCACAATGTGTGGATGCGTGGACTTTTTCTCCTAACGGAGGTTTTTTAGTGAGCTGACAAAGTAGCGATTCTTTGGACTGTTTTAGTCTAGATAGCAACTTCATGCAGGTTTTCTAGTCTGACGGCACATTACAGGGAATATTTTGTGTTTTATGCACTGGGTGTCTAACTGTTTGTCATATTTTAAGAATAGAATTTAGGTGACTTAGAAACATATCTGGAAGAGTATTGCAGCAAAGTATTTTTTATCACAAAACTTGTATTTTGTAACGCGAAATGTTTAGAGATTCTGTAGAGTGTGCTTCAAGTGAATCTGCATATTTATCCTTTAGATCATAAAACTAATTTGTCAGCTTACTGTCAGAGCATGTTTAAAATCAAAGGTCACACTTTGTAGGGCATTCTTTTCAATGATGTAAAAAAAGAAAGAATATATTAGCAAATATGACAAAATATTTCGTTTTCTGTATCAGTCATAGCAGACATCGAGGCCTAGGTTACTTTCCAAAAATGCAACAGCAGGTCTAGGGTTTAAGCAATGTGATATTCCTGATAAATATAAGCTAGGTGTAATCCAAGTAGGGCGTACAAGCTGTGTTTGGATGCTGAAGATTGTTAGTCTATTCTTTTCTTCTTTGCAAAGCAGGGTATTATAAGAAAGAAGTTGGGAAGGCAGGGTTTATTGAAAGTTTTGTTCATGAAATGCAATAATGTTTAGATTAATTACTGTGTTTGTATTTTTCTTGTAAATCCTAAACATGACACATCACATTCTTTGAATCGTATATATATGCTACTATATATTTCAGTAAGGTTTAATAGAGTTTGTGCACTCTATGCTTGATATTAAGGATAGTAAAATTGGCTTTCAATGCAACTCTAATGATCCAAAATCTATGAATACTGCTGCTTACAGATTGTGGCACATTAATGCCTTTGTTTATGGTTGCAATATCAACCATACTAATCAGATTCAATGATTATAACGTACTGATAAATGCTGTTTGGTCATCATCACTTCTGGAAATCAAAGCGCTGCTGTTCATTTGTACGCACAAATATTATATAATAATAATTATAATAATAATAAATAAATAATGAGGGCATGCACAACCAATTAGCCCACAATTAGACAAGTTTCCCTCATATTTCCTTTTCTTGTCTGCTGATATTACTTAATGGATTCAGGCATATTTAAAAATGTGACTTTTACAGGGTGATGCATTGCTGATGTACATAATTATACATACATGAAAATGTCTTCATATTTTTGTCTTTGCCTGTATATCCGTTGACTATATTTTCATAGATACTGTACAATGTTTGGGTCCTTTATTTGTTTCTTTTATTTTTTTGTTGTTGTTGTGTTGAGGGTTTGATTAAACACCCTTGGTTTGCTAAATCGCATGGGATATTTTAATATAAGGAATTATTTATGTTCATTACTATTACACATTGTTGAGCACTGGACGGACAGCAGTGAAATTAGACCTCTTAGATTATTGCATGTTTTCTTTGTTTTCTTTCTCTTTTTTTTCAATGGAAAACTGCTGGGCTTTTGATTCTCCTATGAAAGCATAAAGTAGATATTTCATTCGAAGTAACTGATGTCTTCTGCATTTCAGGAGTCATAAAAAGAATGGTGGTTGGCTTTATGTACTAAAATATTTTGTTCAGGTGTTTCAGTTGTATATCAGAGTACATTTTTGCTACTTGAGCATAATTAAAATGATCTTTGCTGAGGTAAACACTATTGTTCGCATATTGTCATTTCAGCCATAATGGCATGCATAAATACACAAGTTGGTTTTAGGCATCTAATAAATACAATTTATTTAAGGAGATAATATTTCCTAAACCTCAAACATACCCAATCCTTACAAAAACCTGGTGATATTAGTAGATTTAAAGCAAAACATTAGATTATGCCTCCATGCCAGAAATATCTCCAGACACTAGATCCTGTCAGAAAATATCTGTTTTGTCTTTCAAAAGAACAACTAGTCTCCACAGTTGTCTAATACCCAAAGCTTTGTCTGGTACCTAACTGTATTAGTTTTATCTGCCAAAAAGTTGAAAAGAAGAAGAAGAAAAAAAGAGCAGAGTTTATTGAATAATCTTAGTTGTGTATGTTTCAATGCTCAGACTTCCTCGGACCAACGCAAATCCAGCCAGTGTTATGATATCACAAGCAATAGCGATGGAAAATTACTGCCTCACAACACCATCATGTTACGTTAAAATCCTTGAAATTGAGACATTCTCTTATCTCTTACTCGTGAAGACAAATATTCCTTGAAACCACACAACCATAAGACTAAACAACAATGAAAAAATAGCATAAAATAAAACTGAATAAATGAAATGAGTAACTATATATATATATATATATATATATATAAAATGTAGCCAAATATGTAGAAACACATCTCAAATAACATTAGGCTACAGCTCCGATCAGTTTTGGAAATACTGAAACGAAAACATGGATGTCAGTGAGTGTGTAACAGAAAGAAAGCGCTTGCCTGCATATTGAAACTAATTCTAACTTAATCTACTGCAGTTTACAATATATAAATATTTAACTTAGTAATACATTTGTCTGTTTTTAGTACTATTTATATGGTTCATTTACAACCATTTCAACTTTTCGTATCCTTATTTCACAAAGAACACACAAAAAGACGTAAAACTAAATAAAACGAAAGTGACAAAGATTATATTAGTAGTAATCAGCAAAAGACTCTTATACGCGATGTACTTCAGTCAAAAATGAGCTTTAACTACATTTTTTTAATATTTGAAAAATTAACATTCAATTCACGATACATTACAATCACTTTAACTACATTTAACTCGGCGCCTGTGAGCAGCGGGTGACGTCACCGCGGCGCTGTGTTTGTGGGAATTGTAGTTAATTCCAACCTCCCAACGTTTTGCCAACGTTGCTGTGACGTTTGCGTAACGTGATACGTGCGCTGGCTGGGGACAGTTTGATAATCATTTCCGCCTATTTCTCGCACATATCGCAGTGTTTATTAAGATATGCTTGTTAAAGCATTAAAATTTGCATAAAGTGCCGTTTGTGAGTGGATGAAAACATCCACAAAAATGGATCCAAGCAGTGTCAGTCGCGTGAACTGGGCCATAAACCGCCGGGCGGAGGGTTTAGTAAGTAAACACATGGCAGACATGGCACAGAGACGCTCAGCGGTGTCTGAAGAGGATATACACCCTCTGCCAGGAGACTTGAGCAGAAGCGCAGAAGACATCCCGGGGCGGGCCGAGGTGAATTTCAGCACGGATTCACAGTCCTACAATCCTGCAGGAGTGGCGGGAAAGTTGATGCGCGAAGATGCGTCTTCATCATCAGGTACTGTGAAGTGAAAAGAGTAAAATGTTCACGTTTATCTTGAAACGGACATAAACAGCCCTTCCCTTCTATCATTATGGAACTTTGTCTTGTTAAAAAGTGTCTTTTGCTTTGAGAATTGAGAAGTTTGATGTAACGTTAGATATTAGTTAGTACTTGGTTAGTTATTATCTTATTAAACAAACAAAAAATCGTTAAACTTCAATAGTTTTATTTTTTGTTTAACTTGTTGATGTGTTAAACAGCTCAGGACATTTGTTTCTTTATTTAGATAAAATATGATAAATGCACCTAATGACTAAAAAATAGCTGTATTCTATATCTATAAACTGTTTAACAGTTATCAGCAGTGTTATTTAGTAAACAAACCACCACCATTATTATTATTGGCAACATTTTATTTCACAAATGAAACTGACATTGCAGATTTTATATCGATGCATATTTTTAAAGTAATAGTTAACCCCAAAAAATAATAATAATAGAAAAATCTTTATGAATGTACTCACACTCAGGTTGTTTTTTCATTGAAACAGATTTAGAGAAATGTAAATGTAAAATGACACATTTTGCTCATAAATGGATCCTCTGCATTGAATGGGTGCCGTCAGAATAACAGTTCAAACTGCTGATTAAAACATCATTAATAATCCAACAAACTCATCTACATTCTGAATGCCCTAAGGCTGAGTAAATTTTTAGGAGATGTTTATTTTTGGGTGAACTATTCCTTTTAACCATTTGAAAGTCTTTATTATAAATTTATATGTTTTTTATAATTACAGAGACAGCCGCCCATAGGCAAATCATATCACTCCTTATTGAGATCAAGGAGGAGCAACAGAGGCAGTGGGAAGTTCTGAAAGACCTGCAGGCCAGGATTCATGGACAGGTGTGTGAAGAGGAGGACGAGCCGCTTGACATAGATCTGCCACTACGTACAATGGAACAGCTCGATGAAACGGAGCAGCATTTAGAGGACACTGAAGCTCAGAAGAGAATGGTACAAAAAATATTAATATGAATCTACTCTACAATTACTACTTTGTAAACCTCAATCAGGATAGGAAGTTTATATTTTATGGTTATTTCAGAATGTTTAGAATACTATTGTTTGCTTGTGTTTCTTGTGTTGTACTGCTTTCTACATTTACACTGTTCCCTTCTGCACTAAGTATTGCTTCTTATTTTGATTTTCCATAGGTGTCACACCTCTCACGGATGGGCGGAGCTACAGTTGATGACGCGGTCCGGCGTCTTATGCACGCTGTGCTCTCTTTCAGTGTGGGCTCAGAGCTTAACTGGGTTGGCAGAGGACAAAAACGGAGCTTCAGAAACACCAGACTGCAGGGTGTTTTATTTCGTAAGCAGTCCTTACAATCATGTTTGAGTGCAGATGCATCTTCAGGTTACTGACTTTTTTGGATCCTTAACATTTTTAGGATCTGTTTTCTGCAGGTGCCTTGAAGAGAACACCTGTAGGAAAGGAGGCCACACACCACCAGTTTGCTGATGTAGTGAAGAAATGGTTGCGGTTTGCTCCTTTCCGGCAAAGAGGAAGTGGACGAAGACCGCATTGGAAACCTGTAGAGTTCATCTGTCCCAAATATGACAGTAGTGTGGAAGATCAAGACCAGCTTAACCATAACCAGCTGGATTCTGGGGAGATTCAGGTGACGATATAATTACACTACAAGTGTTGCATTACTAAATGTCCAAAGACAAGTAAAGTAAAATCAGTGAATGAAGAAATGAAAAGAGTGTGAAGGATTGGCTTTCAAATTACGTTTCTCTTTTGGCATATTATATTCTTTCTATTATTGTATTTGCTTAGCTTTCTTTAAAGCAGGGGTGTCAAATTCAGTTCCTAGAGGGCCGCAGCCCTGCAGAGTTTTGTTCCAACCCTGCTTTAACACCCATACTATGCAGTTTTCAATTAAGCCTGAAGGACTTGATTAGTTGGATCAGGTGTGTTTTATTAGGGTTGCATCTAAATTCTGCAGGCCTGCGGCCCTCCAGGACCGGAGTTTGACACCCATGCTTTAAAGGGATAGTTCACCCAAAAATGCAAATTACCCCATGATTTACTCTCAAGCCATCCTATTTGTATATGACTTTCTTCTTTCAGACGAATACAACCTAGGATGGCTTGAGGATTAGTAAATCATGGGTAATTTAAATTTTTGGGTTAACTATCAATAAAATATACTGTTGTTATGTGCACAGTTTGCAGATTTTCAAATTACAACATTGATTTTTAAAAAGTAATGGGCAAATGTAAATAGTTCTGTTATTATGATTATTTTGCCCCTGTAATTTTATTTTAATTATGTTTTGTTTGAAACGCTTATGGCAATAATGTTTCCGTTTTTTTTTTTAATTTTGCCATACATTTTGCAAGTTGGAAATTGTTAAGAATGTTTTGCGTGATTTAGTGCAATTTATAGTTATTTGAGTTTGATTATAAATGAACATCAGCATTAAGAATTTCAAGCATTAAAGAGTTAAGTGTCACAACGCAGAAAATGTCAGATTGCTGTAGAAAAAAAAAAACATTTCTCAAATGTAATTTAATGACTTTGCTTACTAATGTAGCTAAATGCACTTACTCACTTGGTATCTTTGACAATGTGAACCATTTTCAAAAGGTTTTCTAAGAACTCTTGCTTCCTGACATATATAAAAATACATTAAAAACAAACAATGTATCCATGAACTTTTTCTGTGGTGATTTCTTTTGTGTTATTTGAGTGTTTGATGTTTATAGAGCCCAAAATTTCAATTTATGTGACACATTTACTTTTCACTTTACTTCATGTAAGAATTATTAGTATAAAAATATTTTTTTTATTTTTTTATTATTATTATTTTTTTTGACGAAACACAAACACTTTTTTTTTTCATCTCACTATAGTGTTTAATTTGTTAACCAACAATGTCCAGCAGTGTAATTTTCAGTGTAATATCCATCATATTTCAATCTGTGTGCTGTCTAATCACATTCTATTATGGAGATAAAATGTCAGACCCTTCCAGTTAACTTTAGAGCTATTATTTTATGTATCCTTACTATTATACACAACCAGTCAAATTTTTGAACAGTAAAATGTTTAATGTTTTTTAAAGAAGTGTTTTCTGCTCATCAAGCCTGCATTTATTTAATCCAAAGTACAGCCAAAAAAAGGTACAATTTTGAAATATTTTTACTACTTAAAATAACTTCTATTTGAATATATTGTAAAAATTTATCCCTGTGATTTTATAGCTGAATTTTAGCATCATTGCTTCAGTCACATGATCCTTCAGGAATCATTCTAATATTCTGATTTGCTGCTCAAAAAGCATTTATTATTATTATTATTATTAAGTTGCATTTATCTAAAATAGAAATCTTTTGTAACATTATAAATGTCTTTCTCATCACTTTTGATCAATTTAAAGCATCCTTGCTCAAAAAAAGTATTAAATTCTAGAATTTCTTCTGAATTATACTGACTTTAAGCTTTTGAGTGGTATAGTGTATATTTTTACAAAAGTTTTTTTATTTCAGATAAATGCTGATTTTTGGATCGTTCTATTCATCTGTTTTTAATAATAATAAATGTTTCTTGCCAGCACATTAGAATGATTTCTGAAGGATCATGTGACACTGACGACTGGAGTAATGATGCTGAAAATGTAGCTTTGATCACAGGAATAAATTAAATTTTGACATATATTTAAATAGAAAACAGTTATTTTAAATTAAAAATATTCCACAATTTTACTGTTGTTGCTGTACTTTGGATTAAATAAATGCAGGATTGGTGAGCAGAAGAGACTTATTTAAAAAAATATTAAAAATCTTACTGTTCAAAAACTTTTGACTGGTAGTGTATTTAACACCTCTTCGCATAATTTGCTAAAATACAACTTGATTGGAAATGACAGTTAACAAAATGTTTGTAATATCACATATATAATAACATAAAAGTGTTATTTTGGAAGTGTTTGCTTTGCTTTCTTTGTTTTAAAAAAATCATTCGAGGACGTTTAATAGTAAAATTTTAGAGATATTTAGCCCACCGGGTCATTTTCTTAATTGTTTCGATTTGTGCAGCTTCGGTCCTCTATAGTTTTCACTGTCTTTCCGGTTCTTTCATGTTCTTCTCTGAATAACATCTATGGTTGGTGGGTTTAACAAAGGCTTTTCCCTTCCAAAGACATTCCCTGCTGGAACACGTGACGTGAAACTTAATGCACATCAACTTTTGTTCTCCTCCTGGAGTTTGTTTTTGCCGGGAGAGGTCGCATGCGTTAACACAGCTATGAGTCTTTCTTGCGAAGTACATGGAAACAGCCTCGACTCGGTCATGTAGGAACACCTAAAACTGTTA
Organism: Labeo catla; assembly: GCA_012976165.1. Classification (NCBI taxonomy): domain Eukaryota; kingdom Metazoa; phylum Chordata; class Actinopteri; order Cypriniformes; family Cyprinidae; genus Labeo; species Labeo catla. The sequence goes on along the minus strand of VONZ01000020.1, from coordinate 1,290,766 downwards.
ACAGCAACTCAGCCTTTGGAGAAACAGCATCCTGGTCTTATTAATGCGTAACTGCGCTTTTGTTAGCGGGTGTTTTGGTTTCGACCCGTCGAGGTGAGTCCCACACACTGTTTATTAGCGTGAGTCTGAGGCGACTGTTTTGTTTTTCGATCACAGCTTAGACTTAAATGCATTTAAAGCGTGTCTTCTTTTTTGTGTTTTACGTGTTAAAATAAAAATTGGCGGTTACAAAAGTTTGGAGCATATATTATAAGTTTTTGTTTATGTTTTATTAACGCTTAATTACCCCTTATAGTAATGTTGTTTTAAATATGTTGAGTTAACGCTGGTAAGGATAGTTTAATACTTAGTAACTAACTACCACTTGCTTTGTGGACATGAAGAAAAACTTGTTATTGTTGTCAGCCGGTAATTGTATTATGCAGGTTACTGTTGAATGTCATCATGATGTTTTGAAAGTTTTAAGGATTGTCTCAAGGAAAGTCTAATTTTTCAAGATCTGAAAAATTTATTAAGCTATACCTTATTGATACCCTAAATGATGTCATGAGCATGAGTCAGGTTTTCAGACACATTCGTATACATCTTATGTGAATGGTAGAGATGGTAGTTATGTAACCAAGAAAAACAAAAGCTGTAGTACAGCACTGAACAGTGTTTTTAAGTGTATTATGCAAAATTTAATGTTAAAGATCATATCATATTTGCTCTGGAAAACTGCATGCACTTCCTCTTATGTATGCTCCTTTGTGAACTCTGAAAGAGAGGGAAGTAAACTTAGTTGTGGGGTCAAGTTAGTAGTTTCAATGTACTGTTGTTAACAAGTACATAGTGATTTCAATACGTTTTTTGTAGAGTTAATTACATCAGAACAGGTACTTGTTAAATGTTTGCCAAATTTTGGCATCCCTTGAAGCTAGTGTGTGTGTGTGTGTGTGTGTGTGTGTGTGTGTCAGGTTTTCCTGTGATGACCAAATGTCTCAGGACAGTAAAACCTCAAATTAACATTTGGAGGAGGAGTTAACAGCTCATATGAGGAAAATAGCTTAATGAAAAATCTGCATGCCTGTATAAAAACAGTAGAAGTCAGTTGAAGTCCCTATAATGTAGTGAGTGTTTTTACATATCCACCACTTGTGCTTTATGCATCAATTCTCCTTTACTGCTGTCAGACAAATTGATTGCATTCATTACTAACTTTTTGCTTAAAATCGTCCCACCAGATTTTTTGCTTCTTCCCTACCAAAATTTCTGCAGTGGCTCTGAGGCCTGTTAAGAGGATTAGTCTCAGACAAAGGGAAGTAACTTAACTGATTTTGCCCAGAACGTGCGTCACTTGACAAGAATTTCAGAGTTGTGCAGTGACTGGCATTGGATTAGTTTGGCAGAGAATGTTTTGATCCATTTCATTACTCTACATAGCAGTCGTATTTACTTTATTTAAGCTGCGGTTTGCCGGAATTGTGACCAAGAGGGCTGCTCAAAAGCTGAGGTGTCAGCTGTGAATGAGGTGTCTTCATTATGGTAATTTTAGTATTTGCTGACAGTATTGAGAGTTGTTATACTGAATTAAATGAATGTGGTGGACATATGATTAAATAGCTCGACAATTTTGAAATGAAATATGATCTCTTATGGTCAGCAGATCAGAGCTATGAATGTAAAGTGAGAGATATAATGAGATAATGAGATAAGCGAGATTTAGTTTAACCACAAAATTGAAAAACAAACCAAAGACTCACATAAAGCGATACTGTAGTGTGTCAAACTGCACATACGTTTAAGACTTTTTTGTGCTATTCACCTTTCTAGACAACTATTTAAAAAAAAAAAAAAACAGTAACTGTTTTCTTTCTGTTTGTTCTGTTAATAATAATAAGAAATGTTATTGAGCACAAAATCAGCATAATATAGTTGTTATAGTGAATAAGAATCATGTGACTCTGAAGACAGGAGTAATAGCTGCTATATCATATATTCAGACACACAAATACATTAAAAAACATTTTATTTTAGATTTATTTTAATACAGTTGAAGTCAAAAGTTTACATACACCAGAATCTGCAAAATTATTTTTCCTAAATAAGAGGGATCATACAAAATGCATGTTATTTTTTTTAGTACTGACCTGAATAAGATATTTCACATAAAAGAAGTTTACATATGGTCCACAAGAGAAAATAATAGTTCAATTTATAAAACATTTTAAAAGTTTACATGCACTTGATTCTTAATACTGTGTTGTTACCAGAATGATCCACACCACAGCTGTTTTTTTTTTGTTTGTTTTTTTAGTGATAGCAACTATTACAGAAGGTTCAAAGGCTCACTGATGGAAACACGGGGGAATAAGAAAATAAGAAAAATGGACACATCTTCATTCTGTTCAAAAGTTTTTGCCCCCCACCCCCTGGCTATTAATGTATCGTGTTTCCTTCTGAAGCATCAGTGAACATTTGAATCTTATGTAATAGTTGCATATGAGTGCCTCAGTTGTCCTCTGTGTAAAAAGATGTATCTCAAAATTATACAGTGATTGTTGGAAAGGGTTCAAATACACAAAAATGGCAACAAAAAACTAAGAATTTGTGGGACCTGAAGGAGTTTTCTGAAGAACAGTGGGCAGTTTAACTGTTTAGGCCAAACAACCAACTCATGAACAACAATCACTAAACATCATTCAGGTAAAAACACAATATTAAGAATCAAGTGTATGTAAACTTTTGACTTCAACTTTATCTATTTCATTTATAATAACGTTTCACCATATTACTAGTTTTACTGTATTTTTGATCAAGTGAATGCAGCTTTGAAGAGCATAATCTTACCAACCCCAAACTCTTGTGTCCAAACCGAATATTTTTGCCTTGTTGACATTTTGTGAGCCAATTGAAGGTTCAAACACAGAGCAAACCTCAAATATTTAAAACACTGAGACCCATTATGACTAAAGCCTGTTTTGAAGCAGATAATGCTGACTATATCTTCCCATCAAAAAAACAACAACCAAAAAAAAAAAACAACTGACTCGCATTTAAGTGTTACCAAATTTTGCCTGTCTGTGCACATCTGAAAGTTGGTTGAAAAGGCTGAAAAATTATTTTGTCTTCACTTTATGTTCTGTAGGAATAATGACATACTAAATAATGGAGGATTTCTTGATGAAGGAGGACCTGGATGTGATACATTAAAGTAAAGGAAACCACGCAGATTAGGTAAGGGGAGCCGGCTTTACATGTCTGCTTCTTAAGTGTGATTTATTTCAACAAGATCCTGTGGTTTATCTGTCTTTCCCACTGAAGTAAGAGTGTATTCAGCACATGCAGACTTCATTGTCTCTTAAAGGAATGTTTCAGCTTCAATGCAGTTAAGCTAAACCAGCAGCTTTTGTGCATAACGTCAATTACCACAGAAAATTATATGGACTTACCTCCTAGAAAGCATACTTACCTACACATTTCTGACTGTAAAACCAGCCAGAAACAATCTATTCAGCAGCTTTCTGCTATGTTTTTACCAGAAGGCAAGTACATGACATCATGTCTCTGCTGATATACTGGCAACACCCACACATATTATAACTTTATGGATGATTTGAGTGCTTTAGCCAAAATATGAGTTTGACACCTGTTAAATTCTTTTGCAGATGTCTTATTATAACTGATTTTTGCTTTCTTTAGGGTAATTGACATTATCGATTGATGTATTGAACAGTTGAAAAGTTCCTTAAGTTTTTTTTTCTTAGTTTTCAGTTCCTTATAACTGGCATACATCCTCATATTTAAGAGTTTTGGATGATGTGATGTGGCTGGAATCCAGCTTTAGAAAAGAAAACTTGTTTGGTTCCTTTAGCGTTGCTATTTTGGTATTTAAAAACCTTCAAACAGGTTTGTTGTTTGGGTTGGGAGGAGTTGTGGAAACTAAAGATATAAACTTTGGACTGGATTAAAAACCTCTTCTTATCATGATAACCTGCTTTAGACCTTTTCTGAAGACAATGAGAAGGATAATAATAGCTTAATGGGCACGTTGAAGCAATTGTTTTGTTCTTCGGAAGATCATTTGGTGTTCAGTCCAGGACTCCAGAAATGATATCAGCCCTTGCAGTCAGGAAGCTACCAGTCTGCCAAGAGCCTTTCCCACGGAATCACCTCACGCTTCCCACTGCCCTGTCTGAATGAGAGGCCTTTTTGTGTCTGACACACAAACTAAGAAGTGGAGAGCGAGAGAACGTGTAAGTTCTGAGGAGTAGGAAACTTTTAAGTAGATCAAAAGGTGCATTCGGAGCCAGATTCAGGGCAGCAGAGAAAAGGAAACTTGATGAAGCCGAATGAAAGATGTATACTAAGCACTTAAATGCAAGAACAGCCCGACATATGAGTCTGGAATTTGTCAGCACATGTATAAATCTTTGTTTGATCCTCATTTTGTCTGGTTATTGCTCTGGGACATGCTATGTGGGGTGGAGCTGGCCACATCCTGTGGAGCGCTGGCCTCTGCCTGCTCTCTCTGAATGTGTGTTTATGTGCTTCTTCTGTCTGGGGATCTGAGGATCACACCCATCCCATGTTGTGAGTAGGCCTAGAGATAAAATTTTGAGAATCCGTGCATGTATTGGAATCAAGTTTAAATGGTCATCTTTTCGTTTTCACTTATGAAACCTGACCAGTGGCATTCAGATGGTTTGGGTTTGTTGGTCTGTGCTGCAGTCTGCGGTAACGAGAGGCTATTTTGAGTGTGTTTTCTCACTGTTTTGCCTGCTTTTGCAGCTGTGCCTGTTAATGTGATTTTTCTGAGCCTTACTGAGTCTCTCCGCAATCCTTTCAGACACAGCAGCAGGAGATTGAGCTTAAAAACCACTTTAGCTTGAAAGAACTGTCAGTCAGATTTTAGGGTTTCAGGGGTATTTATTATTATTTTTTAAGTTTGTGCATTCGGAAACTGCATTTGACTCTGGATTGCAAGCAAGTGTAATTTAGCCTACTTGTCAGTCACTTTACTATGGAGATCAGACATTTCAGAGTAGTTTTAAAAACAGTTTGTTCAGAGCTGACACAAACTCAGGTGTCCTTGAGTGAATCAGTTTGTTTGAATGAATCAGTTGAGTGATTCACTGGCTCGCCAGTTGTTTTTTTTCTGAATTGAATGAGTGAATGATTCCTTTACACTATAATAAAAATAGTAATTTCGTTAGTTTCTGAATTATTTGGCTTGTTTCAAAGAATCAGCTGAATAAATGATTCAATCACTCATCACTCGTTAAGTTTCTGAATAAATCAGTGAGCTTGAATAAATCAATCAGTAAATGATTCAGTGACTAACTGCTAGTTTTGTTTCTGAATGAATGAGTGCATTTGAGTGAATCGATTGAGTAAGTGATTCAATGACTCATCACTTATTTAATTTCTGAATGAATTATTATCAGAACAAACTGTTTGAGTAAATGATTCATAAAGAATCCCATTTCTAAATAAATCAATATCGTTGACTGAATTGGCTGAGTAAATGATTCAGTGATGCCATATACTCGCATCTCAATATAACTTGCAGAACCGACAGGAACACATATAAATAGAGAGATAAAAATACTGTTGGGCGGTTTAAATTGGTGTTTGCAATAACCAAATAATGCAAGGATTAAAATGACAATGGTTAAAGTAAATATCAAAGATGTTATCGGTGTAGTCCTAACACTTGTTTAGTTTCTAAATGACTCAGTGAGTTTGAACAAATTGATCAGTAAATGATTTAGAGACCCATCACTAGTTTTGTTTCTGAATGAATGCATGCATTTGAGTGAATCGATTGAGTAAATGATTCAATGACTTGTCACTTGTTTCATTTCTGAATGAATTACTGTTAGAACAAACTGCTAAATTAGTAAATTACTGAGTAACTGAGTAAATTAGTAAATGATTCATAAAGAATCCCATTTCTAAATAAATCAGTAAGTAAATGATTCAGTGACATCATCTACTGGCATATCAATATAACTTGCAGAACTGACAGGAACACATATAAATAGAGTGATAAAAATAGTGTTGGGCAGTTTAAATCAGTGTTTGCAATAGCAATATATAATGCCAGTAACCATAGTGACAATGACTAATAAGTAAATATCAAAAGATGTTATTTGCATCGTCCTAACACTTGTTTAGTTTCTAAATGACAGTGAGTTTGAACAAATTAATCAGTAAATGATTCAGTGACTTGTCACTAGTTTTGTTTCTGAATAAATGCACGCATTTGAGTAAAACGATTGAGTGAATGGTTCAATGACCCGTCGCTTATTTAATTTCTGAATGAATTGATGTCAAAGAATCCCATTTCTAAATAAATCAGTATGGTTGACTGAATTGGTTGAGTAAATTATTCAATGACACCATCTACTTATAAATATCATTATAACTTGCAGAACTGAGAGCAGCACATATAAATAATGGCTAAAGTAAATAGAAGGTCTGGGAACCTAGGCCGCTTTGAATGGCCAAGACCCACCCAAAAGGCCATATGACTGACAGGTAAAGCGACCAATCGCAAAATTTCCCCACAATAATAGACTGGTGTGTAAAACTCTTGGAGGTATTTTAAAGATTTTGTGCCACAAACTAATATTTCACATACTTTTGAAAATTCAGCGTTTAGTTAATCCTCATAAGCATTCGTCGTCACAGCTGTAAACACAACAACTTTCTTCTTCCATGAGATAGCATTCCGGCATTTTTGTTTTCAGGCGGAACGTTAAAGAACGTGACACACACCTCCTGGAAATCTTGTATAATTCAACCAATCCGATGACGACTTTGAAGCTCCTGAAGTGTTTCCACTTTTGTGTAACTTATGCAAACGGTCCATGGGCATGACGCATGAGGCTGAGACTAGTGTTGGCATAACAAAAGAAAAGTCTTACCACAAATGACACAGCAAACAAATCTAATCTAGGTGTGAGAATATATGACATATGTTATTAAAATAGGTTTTCATGAGTGTACAGCACATCATTTGGCTTGTAAACAGACCACAAAACTAATGAAAGCCACTCCGATGGAAGAGAGACTGGATCTAACAGCTGACAAAGCCCCATCTGAAATGACGTGCGTGTGTTGCGCATAAAATATGTTGATGTTTTTTCCGAAGCAGGGGTGTCTGTAGCGTGTAAATATTTTAACTGAAGTTGTCCCTAAAGGCTGCTGTCACCCTTGGGCGGGTAGAGCTCTCTGCAGGCTTTGAGCAGAGCTGGATTTTTTCCAGCTTGGGTTTTGTGAGGTGGAAGGCCATATAGCAGCAGGCTCCTAACACAGTGCCAGATGACTTTATTATCCAATAGAAACCCAGCGTCTCTTCCCTCTCTCTTACTCTTCTCACATACTGTCTAACCACAGCATCAGACTTGAGGATGATTTATTAGTATAATTCTTTAAATGTGTGTGTGAAATGTGCTGTAATCGTCCTAGTTATGGTCTCCAACGTATATTGTAGAAGTGTTAACAATTAAGCTGTAAAATTCTCTCTCAGGAATATGGGGAACTCAAGGGAAATGAAATCATTTAGCATGATTATGGTTAAAATAATTTTTGGGTGATTTATAAACTCTCAACACTGCTCTGCACTGCATGGGAACATACTTTATTGTTGACTTTTGTTTATTTGTTTGCTGTTTAATATTACTCACAAGATCTCTTCAGTACAAACTGCATAACCTATACAAAGAGCACGTCTGGTTTCATTAGCTGTGAATCACACTTTGAGTCGTAACCAACACATTTCCAGTCCAACAGGATTGGAAAGACTACATCATTCAGTAACACGCTGTGACTTCCCCTGTTGGTTACATTAACTGGAATGGGGAAAAAGCCTATTGCTCAATTGCTGAATGCATATACGGATCCACTATGATTGCACAGCACAGTTACTTGACCACTAACATGAGAGTACTGTAAGTGACGTTTCTCAACTTAGAATAGCTTAGCCAATCAGAGGGCATTTATGTGAAAGTCTTGAGAAAGGGTGTAAAATATGACTGTTTTGGTGCACAAAACTTTGATCTGTCTGTCTGTCTGTCTATCAATCTATCTATCTTTTTATTTATTTTTTTTAAGAAATTGAAAATTGCATCATGGTTTCCAGAAAAATATTAATGTTTCAGCAAATTATTATGATTTCTGAAGAAGCATGTGGCACTGAATTCAACTTTGCCATCAGTTGAACCAAAAAAACAGGAAATCTGTAATTACAGAAATTTGTAATAACGTTTCACAGTATTACTGGTTTTACTGTATTTTTCATTAAAAATGAAACAGCCTTGGTGAGCATAAGAGACTTCTTCCAAAAACATTAGAACACATTACAGATTCGAATGGTAGTGTAAATATGCACTACCAGTCAGAAGTTTTTGAACAGTAAGATTTTTAAAGAAGTCTCTTCTGCTCACCAAGTACAGCAAAAACAGTGAATTTGTAAAAATATTTTTACTATTTAAAACAACTGTTTTTTATTTTAATGTATTTTAAAATATAATTTATTCCTGTGATTTAAAGCTAAATTTTTAGCATCATTACTCCAGTCAAATGATCCTTCAGAAGTCATTCTAATATTCAAATTTTCTGCTAAAAAAATATTATTATTATTTTGATGAATAGAGAGTTCAGAAGAATGTCTTTATTTATTAAAAATGTCTTTATCCTTGCTTTTGATCAATTTCAAGCATCCTTGCTAAACAAAGGTATTTATTTTTTTTCACATTATTACTGTTTTGCTGTATTTTGGATCAGAAAATGCAGGCTTGGTGAGCAGAAGGGAATTCTTTAAAAAAAAACATTAAAAATCTTTTTAAAAACTTTTGACTTTTGACAGGAAAACACAAATGGTAATCTTGTACAGAATGTCAGCTATGCTGTCAGCTATTCCAGTCTCTGTATTTTTAGCACTGGGTAAACTATCCCTTTCATGATTTTGTTTGTGTGTGTCACATTTGGATTTGTTTCTCAGTCATTTTTTTAGTCATGCTGCACTGTTCTCCTGCAATATCCAAGGCTGTCAATGTTTTTGCATGTTTTTTTTTTTAAAGAGTGGCTTTCGAGTTGTAAAGTTGTTTTAAAGAGTTGTTTCGACCTAAAAACTTCCACTGTCCCGCTGTTCACTGTCATACTCACATTAAGATGCGCTGCACCCAGAGTTCTTGTTTTGTGTTTACATCAGCCCTGGATAAGAATACCAGAAATTCTGAGTTGTGCCTCACATTCTTGTTATATTTGTTCACTTTGTTTATGGCTCAGCCCCTTTAATTGCTTGCAAGCTCCATTTCCTGTCAAGCCCTGCCAGGTCTCTCCAGACTACAGAAAATCCTCTCTGCTACCACGCACCTGTTATGTGTGTGTCTGTGTGCAGGACACAGAGGCGCTCTGTGCCTCGTAGTTCAGATGTGCCTTTGTGTGGGTCCGAACAGCCCAGCTGAGTGGTCTTCTACATCCACACACATATACACATATATATACACAAACTGATGTGTTGATGCTGTTGTGCAATGGTACAAGCAAGCACGCAAGCTATAACAAATGACCCTGTTTGGATGAAAACCGGATAAGAGTTTGCCTCTAGTCTTGTGTTGTTTGCAGTTGTTGACATTTTGGTCAGCATACTAACAAAGGCTGTTCCTTTCAACTGTAGTTTTCCGTGTATCCCAGTGCCGTGACATCCCTATTGAGATGATAGCAGGCGAGGGAGATAAATGACCAATTGAACTGGACTTTCTCTCTCTGCGTGTCTGCGCTCCGCAGTGGCCAGTTAATAACTTGTTTATTCTGCCCGTGCTGGCAGTCTGAGGGGTTTCCTGTTTACTCACTGAGCCGTATGCGTGTGCGCATTTTAAAAACAGATACAGGCACAGAAACGGGATGATGCAAGGTAAATAACAGCTTGCTTTCTCTGGTTGATATACTGAGCAGGGGACAACAATAGTTTGTTTGTTGTCCTGCGGCCATTGTATGAGAGTTTCGAGCCGGATGATGGAACTGTCACTTGTTTTGCATCATATGTCATTATTTTCCAGCAAACATACGTATGTTTATGGATATAGCTGTGGACTATGTAACGCTGGCAGTGTGAACAGAAAAAATGTTGTTGTTGAGCCCTGCTGAGGAAAGATGAATGTGTGTTGTGTTGCCTCATTACGGCAACAACATGAGGTGAAGCCCCTTCACAGAGAGGAGTAGATTAACGTGTCAAACTCAATTCATATCTGTCAGCGCAGGAGCGATGCTTCACAGGAAATACCTGGAACTCACTCAGACTTCTCGTGTCCCACCTTCATCTCCTGCTATTTCCTGAAAAACCACCACCATGACAACATACAACTGTTAAACTCGCTATTTTTTTCCAAGAAACTGGGTGGTTGTGAGACTTGTGCCCTTTAGATTGTACAAAGGCTTGCCGTGGATCGTGATGACTCGTCTGGAAAAAAAGAGCTAAGAACTGTGGAAGGAGAGAGATGATAAAACAAAAACAAAAGCTGAACAGTCGTTCAAAGCCTATTGATTAATCTGTGAAATGATCGATGATTACATGTATATTTACATTACATTTAGTCATTTAGCAGACCCGACTTACAAATGAGAAATAGAAACAATCGAAACAAACAAAAGAGCAGTTGTATGTAACTGCTGTGACACGTCTCGGTTAGTCTAACGCAGGAAATGTAGCATTTAAATAAAAAAAAAAATAGAAATATAGATATAATAGAAAAACAACAGAGAACGCTAGTGTTAATGTCTCCCATCTCACTTTCTACTCAAACTTCAAAATCCCCCTACATCGCTGTAGAAGTACCAGCCCAATGTTTACAAAGTGAACATGCAAAGAAGGTCAAACACCCTTTACAAAAAAAGGTAAAACATAGATGTAGGATGATTTTGAAGTTGGAGGAGAACATGAGATGGGAGTTTTTCGACGTACCCTAACTGTCATGAACCAAAATACAGAGAGTTCACACAGAGCTGACAAGGTGAGCGTTTGAGGTTAAAAAGTATATAAATTGTCATTTTTTTTTTTAGAAAATAACCGGTCGTTTTGCTAGATAAGACCCTTATTCCTCGGTTTAGAGCCCTTTAAAGCTGCTTTGAAACTGCATTTTGGAAGTTTAAACTCAGGAGCACCATAATTCTCTGTTATATGGAGAGAAATCCTGAAATGTTTTCCTCAAAAAAACATAATTTCTTTACAACAGAGGAAAGACATGAACATCTTGGATGACAAGGGGGTGAGTACATTATCTGTAAATTTTTGTTCTGGATGTGAACTACTCCTTTAAACCAAATGCCGTACTATAGACTTTTTTTCACACAAGGAGTCTAAACCCCCCCACCCCCGGATATCAAGGATGGCATCTAGCATTTCTTGTCTCTGCCATTATAAGCTCTTTCATTAGCTGTGGTCTACTTAAAGCCTCAAAAACATCAGGGCTAAAGTGGAGAAAACAAAGACGCAGATCTTCAGGAAGTTTTATTCCTCCACAGGCATCTTCTCATTCTCTTCTCTTCTTCTTATTGCTAGGAAATCAGTGAAGACTTACATCGCTTTTCTTGTTGCCCTTTGACTGAAAATTACAACCCATAGCCAGACAATGCGGTCGTTGTATCAGTTTGTTTTCTGAGTTGTGTATTCCGAGTTGTGTTGTGGTAAAAATAGTAACAGGTAGCACCAGTAGCTTACCGAGTGCAACCATTTTACATCATCGAAATAATGGCGCCCCCCATTGCCCAAAATGGGTATACATGTAAAGGGTAGGAACGTGTGAAGAGGTGATGTTTCACAAAGAGGGGGGAGTGAATTCCAGTATTTAGTTCCACAAACTAATATCCAGTTTGTTCCACTGATGGACCTTCCACCCAGTCAAGACTTAAGCAGTGTTGTAAATTGGCTCTGGAGGACACAAGGACATAGTGATATGTGCAGAAGAAAGCAACGATTTGGGATTAGGTACTGGTTCTTTTCAAATCTTCTGATGGTCACATCAAAGTCTTTGTGAGCTGATCTGCACATGTTTGCTATGATTTCCCTTACAGTGTCAGCACCAGACAGCAGCTTTGTGTTAGCTCAACACATAAATTCATCAGTAAAAAAAGGCTTTGTTTCCTTTGTCGATGGTAAGAATAGAGTCAGGTTGACACTGCAAGACTGTGCTGTCTGTGGAAGAAAAAGCTGTTGTGCATAACTCAGACAGCTGTGCTGGATCAAAGCTTTCTGGGTGTTGGGATCTGTAGCATCTGGAAGTGGGTCAAAACTGACTCTTGCTCCAACTGATGACAATCTTCTGCAGCACTCGCTCTTCGTGAACAAAGTGACCTGCAGATGCAGCACTGGGCGGTGTGGCTGGTTTTATAGTTGTTTTGTTTGCAGTTTCTCTGGTAGTACGTATTTATGCAACTTACTTTTGCATTGATTTTTCATAAATGTGAACTCATATTAACTCAAAAAATGTTGTGTACAATACAAAAAGCTTTCTTTGTAGTCCTATCAGCCCTTAGTTGCTTCAGTCCGTTCATGGTTTGAACCCATTTGTCACCCTGGACCACAAAAACAGTCATAAGTAGCACGGGTGGCAGTAGCCAACAATACATTGTATGGGTCAAAATTATTGATTTTTCTTTTATGCCAAAATCACTAGGATATTAAGTAGAGATCATGTTCCATGAAGATTTTTTGTAAATGTTCTAATATAAATATATCAAAACATAAGTTTTGAATAGTTGTATCTTGGCCAAATATTGTCCTTTCCCAACAAACTATCTTATTTCATTTATTTGAAAACAAAATCTTTTGTAACAAGATATACGTCTTAGCTGTTACTTGTGATCAGTATAATGTATCCTTTTTTACTTTTACTGTACATGTATAGGACATATGGCCTTTATCAGGTGATCAGTACATTCCAGGGGTTTCGTTTTGCACATGGAGCTGGTTTTGAGTCTTACCTGAGCTTAGCAGTGCATTCAAGGCTGACAAAGTGTATTAGTGTTCCTCTTCCTGTCTTCTTCCACCACCCTTTCTCATGGCTTGACCTTTGCCCCGGTTTTGTCTCTGCCAGTCTCCAGCTGATCCCCCATCCCTGTATTATGCCTCAGGCTGTTTTGAAAACTTCTTTACAAAAGCAGATGAACAAGATATTTAAACTCAGACTGTCATCTCTATTTGCTTTACCAGATCTCATGATCATGATCTCTAAGCAAACACACTGCGTAATTTGTTATAGCTAAGGTTATCAAATAAATATTTGAAGAGTTCAGATGTAAAACCAGAACCTAAAAGCCATCTCGGTCAAAAATGAGATAATGATACTGAGTGAATGCTCTCGACACATATTATATGTCCATCAAATACTTTTTCTTCAGACTTGCGAAAATACTAGCCTCAGCCCAATCAGAAGTACCGGTACTTACATAGAAACGTATACATCTGAGGATGATAAAAATACATTTTTTAAAGAAGTCTCCAACTTCCGCCAATATGAATCAATGATTTTAATGACATCACCATCACACTTCAGCTTCTCATCAAACTTTCTGTCCAATCAAATGCTCTCTAGAATCCGAAGCATCCCGCCCCCTATAAATAGACCCAGAAGCTGTGGCTGAAATCGGTCACTTGTTCACAGAATTTGTATTTTCTGTATGGTGAATGTCACATAGTGCACTATATAGGGAATAAGGAACGATTTAGACAGTGTAAAATATGCATTCCGTTGGGGCGAATGAAGTCTGGTTTCACTTTGTATCACACAAACCGCCTGCTCCAGACCGGAGACAAGAGAAGCACAGAGCGGATCACATGCGCGACTCAGCGCAGATCACAAAACGCATCAGCCGCATAGATAATGCAATATGGATGAGATTGTGGCTGTCAAATACTGCTTTACCCAGCTCAACGGCTCTGGCCCAAGCTGTGATATAAACAAAATGCTATTGGCTATTTAAAAAAGGCCTTAGTTTCTGTTGAAATTACATCAACACAGAATAATGCAGCATGTTTCAAAGCACTTTAGTGGACCTTTAAAAGCAAAACGCTGCTTTGTTTACAGCAGTAACTGCACTGTTAGACATTTTAAAGGGTTTGTACAGTAACTTACTGGCAACACTGTTTTTAATTAGAATTTACAGTAGCAAACCGTATTTCATTTACAGTTGCAAACTGTAGCTGTTTTACAGCCAAATACTATTAAAAAGGTCAAATTCAACAGTATACTACTGTAATTCATTTATTTTAATATAGATTTCAGTAGATTTTATAACTTTATATATAATTAATTTAAATTTATTTTATTTTTACTCTACATAGGTACTACTGACATTCAATTAAAACAGACACAATAATCACAAAATATCAAATACTTTATTTAAAACAATGCATGTATAACACTTAAAAATACAGTCATAACTGCTGGAACAGTGCATCTTCACCATTTCCCCTGTCTTAGCATGTTTTACAGTGCATTATGTTGTATCCTCTGGATTTATCCTCACAAAGAATCTATAGGCAACAGAAACAATGGAGAAAAAGACATGCAGCCAAAGAATACACAGCCATCTGCAAAACCCAGGTGCTGCTCCAAAACGTGGCCACCACCTTTGCTCACCATCCACTTTGTTAGTGACTGAAATGTCTTCTCTGAAAAACAAGTAGAAGAAATGGCACACTTTTAAAAGGCAAACCCCACACAGAATACACAAACTTCTGAAAACCATAGTTCTTGTCTTACCATGAACTATCAGTCTCAGTGTGGTTGGCATGCTCATCCTTCTTGATGCTTCACTGCAGTTGCCTTTAAAACACAAGCACAACAAAATGCAGTAAATCTTAAATTCCATTAATAATTATAACAAACTAATTCTAAAACTAGAAAGGCAGCTAACAGTTAGCTATATAACTTGTCTAAGCTAGCTAACATACGATTTTTTTTCTCAATAGGCTACTGGCCAACATTATACTAACACTTGAACAAAATTTCACATTAGTTAACCTAATGTTAATATAAGATAAGCGTTGCTTGTTGAAAATTATTTTAATTCAGTAATTTAATAAGCTGACAAAAACCGTTTGAAACGACAGCGCAGTTTACTATAGTAAAGTTTGTAACCGCCATGTTGACGGGTAAATATTACTAGGTTAAACTGGTGTGCAAAAATCTGACAAACACTCAGACAAACGTATATTTATTTTTACCTTACTTGCTGGTCTTAATCTCTCGTAAATTGCATCGACACACTGCGCGGATGTTCTCCGAAACTCTTCCGCTCTCGCGGGTTCATCCCCGGGCAAACGCTGCCCGCTGCTTCAGCGTCTTCCTCGGACACGAGTGGTGCGGGGCAGCGCGACTCGATAAAAGAAGACAATATAGAACTCATTAAATATACAATCTACAGTGGATGCTTACAGTAAAGTAATGCCCCTGTATATTTCTGACTTACAGATGTACTTAAAGCGCTGTGTCTGACATGAAGGACAAACGTTGTTTCCAGTCATTACAAGCGATGCAACACATCCGGTGTAGTCCGTCCCAAGCTGTTGTGGCGTTGTAGACACTGTGTAGGGCAAATCTTGTCAATCCAAATATAAAAAATGAGGAAAATAGAACGACCTGAATAGAATGCCGCCAATGAGACCGTTACAGCAAATACAGTAGTATACAGCAATTTTAAAAAAATACAGCAAGTCTCTGTATTTGGGGTCTGACGTCACAGAGAATTCCCATAATGCAATGGTTATTACATTTATTTACTGCAAAGGGAATTTGTATTGCTGCTGTTCCATAAGCGCCACCTGTTGTCAGAGCGAGAATTTGCATTCTGATTCAGTCCGTCTACTGTTATTGTTCCCTGCAGTTAGGCTTGTCAAAAGGTACCGGGTTCGGTACTTTCGGTACTGAAATTTTAAAAACGTCCATTTCCCGCTCACATTTGAGCGCTGTTGAGTCGATTTTTAAACATCGCTGATTGGCCACAGTGTTCACGCGCTCAACAGACATGACTGTGATTGGCTACAATGATAAGCGCTTCACGCTCCTCACCGAGAGCTCACACATAAGCACAACAGGAGAGTTTGAAAGCCGCGTCTGTCAGCGGATCCGTCTATATTAGCATTTCTCAACTGGGGCGGTACCGCCCCTCAGGGGGCGTTCGGACAGCATCGGGGGGCGCTGGAAGCAATATTTTCGAAAGGGGGGCGTTGAGCTGTCCCTGGGGGGCGTTTGATCAAGACGAGTTTACACCAAAAATGTATGAGCTGAAACTAAAAGGTCTGCCACATCCTAAGGCTACGTTCACACTTGGCGTCTTTTTTCAAATTGCCAGCGTCTGTTTTACATTATAATTCTATGGAGTAAACCGTCTTTTCAAAAAAGTTATGAGCGCTTTTTTTAAACGCCACCGCCGGCGTCTTTTTCTGCAGCTCAGAGCGCCTTTTCAAGTTGAAAAAAGTTCAACTTTTCTGAAAAGAACGCCCTACGTCAAGCGCCTTTTTGACAGCTGACCAATGACAAGCGAGTAGCGAGACCTCTCGTTTCCATAACAACAAGAACAGCAAGAAAAATGGAGACGGTGCCGGTTGATAGACTTTTATTTTATTGTTGTTAACTGACATTCTCCTCCCAGTTAACTTTAAAAACCGACGCGCTGTCCACAAGGCTATCGGAGCCACGCGTTGGTTTCTGTTAACATGAACGAACATGAACAAATTTTGAGCCATGATCCAGCTTTGTTTGCAAAGACTGAGAAGCTCCATTTATAGCCAAACATGATTACAAAATGTCCCAACTTTTCTAGAATTAGTATTGTACTTAGCTTTTTTTTAAATATTCTCACAAAATCTATGAAATATAGTAAAGTAGTAAATATAAAGTAAATTAAAGTAAAGCATGAGTAAATGTGGTATTTACTCACCAAAATAACAATGTCCACTGTGTCATTTTTATTTAGTCTTTTTAAATTTGGGGCAAAAAGATATATCCATATCTCAACAACACTGAAGCTGTAGCAATGAAAACCACCAACATGCTTAAAAACTCTGCAAATGAATGTTATTTTAAAATAATTTATAAAGTACTTCATTGTCTTTTTTGATCAATTCAATGCATTCTTGAAATAAAGTAATTTCCTAAAAATCATAATGACCCCATACATTTGAATTACTGTAAATATAACAACTGTCCTCATTATAAACACAAAATAATAATAATCAACTTTAATATTCAGTGAGGACAATTAGACTAAGATTCATTTGATGGGGGGCCGTGAGGGACCTGGTTAATGGGTAGGGGGGCGCTGGCCCAAAAAAGGTTGAGAACCACTGGTCTATATGCAGAAGTATTAGGGATCCGCGGACACACGCGGCTTTCAAACGCTTGTGCTTATGTGTGAACACTCAGTGAGGGGTGTGAAGCGCTTATGATATCGGCAGTCAGAAGAAAGAACAATGTCAAATTTACCGTCCCTCCCATAGACGCGGTATTAGCGCATAGCGTTAACTAGTTTTTTTGTAACTTGATGAAAAGGCGATGTAATACAAAGTATAGTGTTATAAATACACATACATATTTTTTACAAATCAAAATATAAAAAAGTTTAAAGGATTTATGATGATGATGACCGTTAAAATGTGTCGTCACAGACTTGTGAAAAGGGTCCATTGTAGCCAAACACAGTCATGTCTGTTGAGCATGTGAACACTGTGGCCAATCAGCGATGCTTAAAAATCGGCTCAACAGCACCGAACCCAGTACCTTTTGACAACCCTACCTGCAGTTGTTATAATTTCACAAAGCCAAGGTGAGACCATTCTGTTTTTGCTTTCAATGCTGAAATTACACAATCTAATTTACATCAAAAACTGCTTATGCTACATCTAACATGTTGTTTGGATCATGATTAAAATGCAGAGGTTTTGCAACTGTTTCATGCATTCTGATTCATATAAAGGTAGAGAAAGTCAGGGAAAAAATGTGATAAACCATCAAACTGCTAGAAAAAAATGTGACAGATTTTTGGTCAAACCACCAAGCACTGCTCTGGCCTATCTGTGTAGAATGGATTGGGCTTCATATAAGGTATGTGTCTGTGATCCACAGAGACCCAGCCTGACACAGAAGAGCTGCGTACACCCGACAATGTCTACAGAGATGATGATGCAGTCCTGCCTCATGGACCGAAGCAGCAGCTTTTTTAAGGTAAGACACATCGCTGCTCTCCTCTGAGCTTTGCCTTGTTTTCTCTATGTGTCTGCCTGCATGTTAGATGTAAATTTGCATGTGCTATGTGTTATCGTCATCTAACTAAGCTTCCTATATTAAAAAGCTGGTTTCGCTTATTAAGTAATTTAGATACAGTTTACACCTGTGGATAGCTGCATAAACTTATATATATATTTTTTTGTTTCTAAGACTAATCATAAAGTATTAAGTCTGTTATATAAAAATGTACACGAGTCGTATTTGAATCCAAGACGTCCATACAATGAAAGTCAAAAGGGGTTTAGATTCAGAATAATGCGTTTTGGACCCCACTAACTTCAGCTGTGTGGACAAAAAAACATTTTTCAAAAATCCTTTTCATGTTCCACATGAAAGAATGTCATACAGGTTTGGAACGACATAGCTAAGTGATGACATTTAAAGTTTTGGATAAACTGTTCTATTAAGTTTATCTTAAGTTGATCCCAAGCTGTAAATGTTTTGTGATTCAATCAGTCAAACCACATTCATAAGTAGTCAGAAATGTACTTGACCATCTGGCCTACAAATTGACAACATGATTAAATGGCACTATAGTTTACATTTTACACAGTAATGTGTATCCAGCAATAAATGACACAGTGAAATGACTGAATGAGCTTGCTTTCAGTTTGCGTCCTACTTTAGAGTCAGACAGAGCGCAGGTTAGTCAGGGCCTCTGGAGACCCCGTGGAATGCTGCTCTGTCTGTTCACAGTGCCAGCGCTAAAGCTGCAGAGCTTAAGAGGTTCTCAGAGGATGATAGATGCAGTTGTTGTCTCTGCAAGTTATTCTTCCAGCAAACATAAAGAGTTTTTTGTGTGAATGTTTATGTAATTATTTCAGGGTGACCTTGCTGTTCCCTCCAGCATGTGTTGTGATTATTTCATGCAGGAGGAAGTTGTAGTCGCAAGTGCAAGCTTTGTTACATGTAAACAATCAGATGCAGCCAAAGGCAAATAAATCAGGCTTTCGCTCCGACTCTAATCGGCCCGTGATGAATGCATGATAAGATTATGAGTGTCAGTGAACAAAAATTTATATTCCTCCTTGTTTCCTTAACAGAAAACACTCCCGTAACATCTCTCCTCTGTCATCAGTTTAGATGATCCTTCAGTGGAATGTGGTGAGCGGATTGAATTTTACCATTGTCATCTATTAAAGGAACAGTTCCTCAAAAATATTTATTTATTTTTTCCAGACATGTATAACTTTTTTTTTCCGTGGAGGACAAGTGGTGATTTTTCAAAGAATATCCTGGCTGCTCTTTTATAGTATATTTTTTATATTTATATATTAGGAATGCACCTTCATTTTCTGCGAAAAAACAACAACAGTATTACAAAATATAACATTAAAAAGTGTATAAATCACTCGTTTTTCTAAAGAAACATTGTCCAACAGTGACACCAGCAGATAAAGCTGCATCTCTCTTGCTTCTTCTGAGCCCACTGAGTTATAACAGACCCCCTAAAGCGTGCAGTGAGTTTGGTGGGGGATAATTGAGAATAAATAGGGGAAAGTCACGTGAGAGGAGGCAAATGCTCAGCTGTGATTGGTTCATGCGATAAATCCCGCCTCTTTTTTGTGAATCAGTCTGAATGAACAATATAATGGCTTTAATGGGAAGACTAATTTAAAGTAAACAACTCATACACTTAGATATAATCACTTTGTTACGTCAAAAAAAAAAAAAAGGCATGAAAACATGATCCTTGGGAGTTTTTAGTGAGTAATCAGCTTGGTGAAATTTAAAGTAAATCTCTGTGTCTGTGACCAGTATTTACTGAGCTTTGATAAGTGATGACCCAAAAAAAAAAAGGTAAAAGTTAACTATTAAAAAGAATTGCTAAACATAAGTTCACAAATAAAATATTTTATTTAAATTGTTTAATATTTGTTAAATTGTTTAAAATATCGTTTAAATTTAAATCCAGAGTTATTATGATAAATGTAAAATGCTTAAAAACACCAACTTGATAAGGTTTATACATGGCTTTAATAAATAGAATATTTCTTACATTGTTCATGTAAAAATATAAAATAGATTTTATTTTATTTTATTTTTTTCATTTTTCTTTTCTAATAGATATTTTTGTGTTACAAATTATGTAGGAAAAGTAATAATTCATATATGTCATGAGTGCAACTTAAAAAATCTACATCGCAACATGAGTTCTGACCTTTGTCACAAAAGACTTTCTTCGTCGCCTTTTTCCCTATCACGTTTTAGAAATCATAAGAAATTATATATCAGTTCAAAACTTAAAATCTCAAAATTCATCCTTTGAAAGGCATTTTAAAATCAGGCATTGCATTACCATGGAAAATGTACATTAAAATCATTATTACAAAATGTTTTCATTCATGAATTATAAAAATTCATGCACTGGATAGTGCATTTTTATGTCTGCGTTCAAAAATGGGAGTAGTTAAAGGGTTAACCAAGAAAATGTGACTGGGACATAAATTTACGTTTGATTAAAAAAAACAAAAAAACAATTGTATTAAACAAAACAAAAAAACAAAAAACAAGACTTTGCCTCTTCATTTTAGAACACCACCGCACACCACTGGAATGCATAATAACAAAATTGTTGTTGATACCAATAATTTAACAGTTATTTTCAGGTCATGGCTAATAACTTATAAATAAAAAACAAAACAAACAAAAAAAAAACGCTATAATGAATTGTTTTAAATGCTACAATTTTTTTTAGATAATTTATATTTATTAATATAATATAGATTCAAATACTAAACAAAACATAAAAGTTAAGATGTACAAAATTAAATCAAAATCATATTTTTGAGTTTATTAGAGTTTGTTAAAAATCAAGTTAGTTAGGAGTGCCTTAGACAACGGTGGACTTGTTGAGAACTGCTGCTATGTGATATCATTTACTTTAATTACATGGAAAAGAGTGGCGAAGATGTTCCAGAAAATTTAAACTTTAAACTTTTTATTCCACGGAATAAAGATGAGCGTTTGGACTAGTGTGAGGGTGTTTAAATGATGACAGAACGTTGATTTTTGATTGAACAGTCGCTTTAATTGAATAACTGTGCTGCTGTCACTCTGAGTGTTTATATTTCGAACACTCCTCTCAGTGTTAGGGCTGTGTTTGGCTCAAACAAGCGTGCTAGTAAAATGTCAGCACATAGTTTCCTAAAGTCTTGGCTGCTTTGTATGCTGTGAATGACTTTACCTCACGGCTGGTTAAAGAGAGGCACAGATGACTGCAGCATTTGGAAGAGCTCTTGATCTTGCCAGTCTCCAGAACACCACCCAGCACCTCACAGGCATCACAGTTTCCTAACAAATGTCCAACTGGCCAAAATGCACTTTTTTTCTGCTTCATCACCTTTTTTAATAGCTCAACACTAAAGCTGAAGTCAGTATCTGCTTCTGGATGAATTCATCAAAGCAAGCTGAATAATTTTTATATCAGATCACTTCTGTCTCAGCAGGATTGTGTCTGTTTGCTCTATTAAATGTAAATGATAGGTGGATCTATTGTGGTCATTCTGGCTCAGACATTAGCTCAGAGTAATTTGCTTTCATGTAAATCTGTTTTTAAAATGTATCTTCTGTTTTTCTCTGTCAGTGCTGTCCATAAGGATTATACAATCTCATTTATATATTTTTGTGGAAATACTTTTGCTGGCAAAATTGCTGATGTTTTGGTATAAAATTGAGTACAGATTTTTTGAAATACAAATTTACCTCTATAATCTGGTGAAACCAGGCAAAATTTGTATTTTTGGACAGGTGGCAAATAAATAACGAAATAAATAGATAAGTGCATAAATTATACAGTAAATAATATGACATATTACAAGGTTTGTGGCCAGTGTAAGATTTTAATTTATTATATATTTTTAAGTCTCTTATGCTTACAACGGCTGTGCTTATGTAATTAAAATACAGTAAAAACAGAAAATGTATTACAATTTAATATACACTACCAGTCAAAAGTTTTTGAACAGTAAGATTTTTATTGTTTTATGAAGAAGTCTCTTCTGCTCACTAAGCCTGCATTTATTGGATCCAAAGTACAGCAAAAACAGTACAATTTTGAAATATATTTACTATTTAAAATAACTGTTTTCTATAATCTGTTTTCTGTAATTTATTCCTGTGTTTTCAAAGCCGAATTTTTAGCATCATTTCTCCAGTCACATGATCCTTCAGAATTATAATATTCTAATTTGCTACTCAAAAACATTTTATTATTATTATTATTGTGTTGAAAACAGCTGAGTAGAATTCTGTAACATTATAAATGTTTTTACCATCACTTTTGATCAATTTAAAGCATCCTTGCTAAATAAAAGTATTAATTTCTATAATTTCTTTCCAAAAATAATATATATATATATATATTATACTGACTAATGTTACAAAAGCTTTTTAGTTAAGATAAATGCAAACCTTTGGATCTTTCTATTTATCAAAGAATCCTGAAAAGAATGTACTCAGCTGTTTTAAATATTGATAATAATAATAATGATAATAAATGTTTCTTGAACAGCAAATCAGCATATTAGAATGATTTCTGAGAGATCATGTGACACTGAAGACTGGAGTAATGATGCTGAAAATGTAGCTTTGATCACAGGAAAAAATTCCATTTTAAATTATATTCTAATAGAAAACAGTTATTTTAAAGAGTAAAAATATTTCGAAATTTCATTGTTTTTGCTGTACTTTGGATCAAATGAATGCAGGCTTGGTGAGCACTTCTTTAAAAAACATTACAAATCTTACTGTTCAAAAACTTTTGACTGGTAGTTTAAGCATTTTCTAATTTATAGTTTTTAAAACTGTATCTTAAGTGTCACATCATCCTTTAGAAATCATACTAATATGCTTATTTGTTGCTCAAGAGGACTTTCATTATTATCATATATATATATATATATATATATATATATATATTTTCATTGTTCTTTGATGAATAGAAAGTTGAAAAGAACAGCATTTATTTAAAACAGAAATATTTTGTACCAATGTAAAATTTTTGATCATTTAAAGCGTCCTTGCTGAATAAAAGTATTAATTAAAAACCATACATTATTTAGGTATCATTTTATGATTGTATATATTGGTAGACAAAATACTAAAGTCAATATTAATATTTGCACTTGAAAATACTTTGCTATTTAGGTCATGGTGACAAGTTCAAGGATGAGTTCATGCATGCCTGTTTCTGAGTGTTTTTATTCAGATGATAAGCTTAAAATTTTTTTGCGGTATTTCTTGCCTGA
The DNA here is from genome assembly GCA_012976165.1 of Labeo catla. NCBI lineage: Eukaryota > Metazoa > Chordata > Actinopteri > Cypriniformes > Cyprinidae > Labeo > Labeo catla. The sequence continues at coordinate 1,267,242 of VONZ01000020.1, read as the reverse complement.
CTCACGCTTGAAGCACAATGAGCCATATCCAGTCATCGCAGCAAACCAGTTTATTTTAATTTTGGTTTGGTAATTATTGACCTTTTAGCAATAATCTACAGCGATTTGGTGTGTCTGAAGCCCTTTCAGGTCTTTACGGACTGCTTTTCTTGGCTGTGAGCTGGATCTTGAAAAGAGCCAAGAGTTGGTGTGTAATTGTGGTTTGCTGACTAAGTCTAAATAAAATGAAGTTAGAGAAATACCTCATGACTTTAGGCGGAAAATGCTGGCTCAGATAAAAAAGAAATGCAACCGAAAGTGTAAACGGGTCTTTACTTGTCTGGTTTATGGTCAAGGTTTCACTAAATTCTTGACTGTCTCGTGCATGTGAGTGGTAGTGCTTAAATGGAATTTCTGCAGGCTAAGAGAAGTTCAAGAAGTGGATATAAAAAATAAATAAAAAAATTAAAAAAGGGAAAGATGAAAAATAACAACCTGCCCTCTGCTGGCCAATAGGAGGAACTCTGATCTGTGAAAAAATACATTGACAAAACAGCTTTTCCAAGTGCACTTACCCTTACTGACCTAGAATCACTGTGATTCATGTGTGATTATAGCATTTAGATCAGCAATGAAAAGCATTCTGCCTTACCCAGAATATGTTTTGCTTTTGATATTGTGTATTTAATTTGCATTGACCGTGGTTAAGTGTTTCATCTATCAGTAATCAAAGGAAATGTACAGACAGTGTGCTTTGATGTCTCTGTCTGAATTGTTCTCACTGTTAGTTGTTGAAAGGAAACGGACGCAGTTGCTGGGTTAGTGGGAATCATTGCATGATGACTAATTCCAGACAGCCACTTCCCATTCATACAAAACATCAATGACACACCAGCACACGTTCAGAGTGTCTTGAGATTTCCTGCACTTTACACTTATGTTGTGTTTTCTCTGTGTGTGTGTGTGTGCGTGCGTGTGTGTGTGTGTGCGTGTGTTACTACAGCTGATTGACACATTCTCCACGGAGATCTCGGAGCTAAAGCAGGAGATGGTTCTGCCCGCTAAAGAACCGGAAACAGAGATCTTACAGGGGTGAGTCTGTCCTTTATCACTGTCATACTCCTCCTCACTGGCATTAATAGGTTATGTTACATGGTGTCCTTGTATATTTTATGATGGGGTTCAAAAGTGAGAGACACCTCTGAAAATGTAATTTAAAAAAACAAAACAAAAAACAAATCAGCAATATTTTTAAAGTGTCAGAGTTAAATCTGTATCTGGCATTAAACTTGGACAGGAGTAGCATTTTTATCTGTACAGATCTATGTAGTCATTTTGTATCCTGTATCGCAAGCATCGGCTTTATGATTCCTTCTCAGTGTTTGTTATTGTACTTCCCATGTTCTCCAGCAGGTGGAGCATGTCTTATTTTTGAGCTGTAGGACATTCAGCGATTTTGCAACATCGCATTTCCATGAAATTAAAAGGAAGGGCACAGAACAATAAATTCAGGTGTTTCACAATCAGTGTTTTAGAAGTTTTAAAAACAACTTAATTGCCAATGAAAACGTGCTTCAATCTCCAATCTGTTTTTCCCTCATTTGATATTCCTGCATTCATAATGAGTTCATTTAGGTCACTTACTATGGTTCCTTGAGATGTATATAGTTGTTCTGTAATTTAGGTGCAGTAGTTTTGTTTTTAACAGTCCCGTCAGTGTGGGTTTAAAACGTAGGAGGTCTTAACTTCCTCTCAAGCCATAGAGAAGTGGGTTGTGACTTGGCTGATTAAAAATATAGACCACAAAGAACAAAATAATTATACAATTAAAAAAAAAAAAAACATAAATATTTGGTTTAATCATTTGATTTATCAACTCAAATCAATAAATAAACAGGTTCACATTAACAGGTTCATAGGTTCCCATTATCATTAATCCAAATGTCTAAGAAATAGCAAACAGCATAGTATAAACACTCTTTTTTTAAAATAAATTACTTTTAATCAGCAAGGATGTATTGAGTTCAACCAAAATGATTGGTAAAACATTTATAATGTCACAGAAGATGTTTCAAATGAATGCTGTTTTTTTAAAAACTATCTATTCATCCAAAATCCTGAAAAAGTATCATATTTTCCACAAAAATATTAATCAGTAAAACAGTTTTTCACATTGATAATAAGAAATGCTATATATAAATAATATATAAATGTTATTTTTATAGGATCATGTGACACAGAAGAATGAAATAAATTATATTTAAAAATATAATAACAGAGAAAACAGTTAATTTAAATTTAGGACTTTAGGTCTGCAATTTTTTTTATTCTGTTGTTTACTGTATAGTTCACCCAAAAATGAAAATTACCATGATTTACTCAACCTCAAGCCATCCTAGGTATATATGAGTTTCTTCTTTTCGACAGATACAATCAGAGTTATATTAAAAAAAAAATATCCTGGCTCTTCCAAGCTTTACAGTGGCAATGAATGGCTGATAGTCCAATAGACGTCCAATAAAGTGCATCCACCCATTATAAACGTACTCCTTACGGCTCTGGGAGTTAATAAAGGCCTCCTGAAGCGAATCAATGCATTTGTGTAAGAAAAATGTTAATATGTAAAACTTAATAAACCCTAATTTCTAGCTTCCGCTAACTGTTGTACGTGCATTCACGAGAGAGTGGCTTTTCAGCGGATGACTATTGGACTTCTATTGGATTACTGAATATCAGCAGCCCTTCATTACCATTATAAAGCTTGGAAGGACCAGGACATTTTTTAATATAACTCCAATTTTATTTCCAGAAATACATCTAAGGATGGCTTGAGGGTGAGTAAATCATGGGGTAATTTTTATTTTTGGGTGAACTATCCCTTTAAAGTGATTTGACACCTGAAAACATTTGACAGCCACTGCTTTAATCCAAAACCAAGTGTGGTTTTGATCTTGTGTTGCTGTGAAATAAAGGTTTCTCTCTCTGTGTATATATCTATAGTCTGGAAGGAGAGGTCAGTGGTCTTTTCCTTCAATCTTCTGCCTGTGCTGGTGCACCTGGAGTGAGGGATTCTGGCTATGACTCTCTACGCAGACGCATGAGCATCCTGGACAGACTGACGCAGACACACTCTGTATGGTTGCTACTGTCACTCAGCGATGAGGAAGCCAGACGTATTCTGCAGCCGCTGCCGGCAGGGGTAAAGACAAAACCAACCTTGATTAACAATAATAGGTTCTTTTGTTATTTATTTTTGGTCACGTTAATGTGAATTTTATTTGTGTGTCTGTGATATATCTAGAGTTTTGTGGTGAGGAGGTGTTATAAACTGCAGAAAAAGGTGATTTCCCTTCGTATGGACAATGACGAATTGATTGTTCGGGACTTCCCAGTTAAAGAGAGCCAATATAGTAAGTGACAGAAGTTTATTTTCATTAGCAGACCACTAATAGTGTGTGTATCCACGTCACCTTTTTCACTTCCTCCTGCCTGGAGTTTTTGTTTTTTTACCTGTCCATTTCCTGTCTAGTTATTTAGAATAGCCATGCGTCTCATCAGAGTAAACTAGTATTAAACTATGTTTTAGCTTAATTACAGGGCCATAAGAGCACTGTGGTACTGAGTATCAGTACCCCGTTCAAAAGTTTCCATACACTTCTTAATACTGTTGTTACCTGAGAGATCCACAGCTGTGTTTTTTGTTTAGTGATAGTTCTTAATGAGTCCCTTGTTAGTCCTGAACAGTTAAACTGCCTGCAGTTCTTCAGAAAAGTCCTTCAGGTCCCACAGATTCATTGGTTTTTCAGCATTTTTTGTATATTTGAACCCTTTACAACAATGACTGTATGATTTTGAGATCTATCTTTTCACACAAGGACAACTGAGGGACTCATATGCAACTATAACAGAAGGTTCAAACACTCACTGATGCTTCAGAAGGAAAAATGATGCGTTAAAAGCCAGGGGTGTAAACTTTTAAATGGAATGAGGATGTGTACATTTTTCTTATTAATCATCATTCATTAATCATATTTTTTGTTCATAGTACTGCTTTTCAGAAGCTACCGAAGAGACTTACATGTTTCCCAGAAGACAAAATGAGTTAAAGGGGTCATCGGATGCAAACTTTACTTTTACATGTTGTTTGAACATTAACAGCACACCAACAGAGGCCGCTCCCACGATAGTTGATTGACATGAGTGTCTCACCTCAGATCAGCTGTAGCAGTCAGACCTCCATTGTTTAGATGCCGGAGCAGGGATGTAAGTTAGACAAGAATATCTCAGATTGAGGTGTTGTGTTGCTGGATGTAATAATGAACATAGTGGTGGTCATTTACTCCCGACATCTGAGCTGCTGAAGATGCAGTGGATTATGTTGGTTTGTGAAGGGAGTGCACCTCCTGATCTACATAAATGCATCTATGTTCACGCAAATCATTCGTGATCCAGCTTCACTTACAGAAGAAGTGAGTATGAGGGTTTTTTTGTGAATCTCTGCAATCACCTTTCCTAATAACGTGCTAGTCAACAAGTTTCACGGCTAAACGCGCTAAATGCGGATAAAGTAAACGATCTCTCAGAGCAGCACGTCACTCCACAGAGATTAGAGAGGGGCGGGGCGAGCAGAGCTCATTTGCATTTAAAGGAACAATCCATCAGAATGGGATGATTTTTGCAGAGCTCATTTTAACAAGGTAAAAAGGGTTTTGTTTTACACAACCATTGAGAATTTTTAACCAAAGTATATTATAGACTTTTCATTAAGACCCTAAAGAATCATATCAACTTGTGGAAAATGGGCATCCAGTGACCCCTTTAAATTTACCCTGATCTACAAATTCAAAAAGTTTTTACCCCCCAGCTCTTAATGCATTGTGTTTCCATCTGGAGCATCAGAGACCGTTTGAACCTTCTGTAATAGTTACATATAAGTCCCTCAGTTGTCCTCAAATAAATCATAAATGCTGCCTTGAGCAGAAGAGGAACTTCCTATGTTTGAATGGTAGTATACATGGTAGTATACATATTTAATATATGAAAGAGAAAATATTGGTTGGAAGCAAAACTTTTATTAAGTGTATGAATCGTTTCGAACAATTTACACAAAATTCCAATATTTAATGAATGAGGCCCAGTGAATCTTAAAGTATTTGTAAGCATCAGGCTCCAGTTGTGCTATGCTGTTATTCTACTCAAATGAAATCAGTTCTCTCACTGTTTTATCTCCATTAACACAGTTCATGCACTCAGTCCCATCTCTCAGTTTTTCTCTCTGTCTTTGTCTGTCATTTTCTGCAAATGCCGTAAGTGGGTCAGATCCTGTGCGACTTGTGTAAAGGATGTTTAAAAGTACGAATTTGGCTCTGTTTAGTTTTCCCTTTGAGAGAGACTGTTAGGTCATTCCAGTTTTTCCAATAGCAATTCCTGTGGTGTGTAACTTACTGTGGTGTGTGTATCTTTATTACAGCTTTTTCTCTGGAGGGCTCAGGGATCAGCTTTGCAGACCTCTTTCGACTGGTGGCGTTCTGCTGTATCAGCAGGTAAGATGATCCCACTCTGAAAAAAAACAGCTTGTTTAGTCTGTTTTATATTTAAAAGAGAGCAGGCAGTGACCTTTATGCTTTGCTGGTGTAGATATTAATAATTTATAAGAATTCTAGCTTTATCCTTAAGAAAGTCTAACCTGGTTTAGACTCAAACTAATAATGATTGCACAAGCACAGATCCCAGACTCAGCGCAAAACAACAATATTAGCTCAACCAATGGAGTGATTTTGAGGTGGGACTATTTAACCAGCCAATGCACAGAAAATACACCCATAACCTTTCAGAAAATCTCCTGAAGTTCTCAGAATAAACCAAAATGTTTGTGGTAAAGTAAAACCAGATGATGCTCTTTCAGCTGCATTCCAGTGCTAAAGACCAGCATGGATAATAACAGAAAGGAAGGGTCTGACTGGAGTGGTCTCTTTTTGCTTGTCAAAGTTAGTCTTAACCTGTATACATAGTTAGAGCTTACCTTTATAGACTGAGTTCTGTAATGAAGAGGTTTCTGAGGCATAACATATCCATGCCAAGTTTGTCAATGCCACGCAGAAAAGTCAGTGGATAAACACAGCCCTCTCTCTGCCAAATGCACCCACATGCTTTGATTAACAACTATTCCTCCCTCCCTCTCTTTCTCTCTCTCTCTCTCTCTCTGACTCATTCTTTTTTTTTCATTCTCTCCACGAATACACACAAAGACTCTCAGCCCGGATATTCTTGCTCTTTAGCTTTTAGTGTTTGTTATTACTCTAAAAGTCTTTTGAAGCTTTTTTGTAATGTTTTTAGCTATGCTCAACATTTGTCTGTCCTCTTTAGGGACGTTCTGCCCTTCACACTGAAGCTGCCCGAGGCCATCGCAGCTGCAAAGACCCCTAAAGATCTGGAGGAGGTGGCTCAGTTAGGAAGAGGTAAGTTTTCTGCGCCATGCATGAATGTTTACTTTCCAGAGTTTTACTAAGCTTAATTGCTGACTGCTGCGTTTCAGTCTTACTCAGACAGCATAAATACTCCTCTAATGACCCTCAACTTTTTATGTGTTTATTATATGTCTGTGCGACTGGGTGTAAAAGTGTGTACTGTAAACCTATTGCAGATGTTGTTTGCATTTAATGCAATTTAAGTCAGAGTTTTATTGGTAGTCAGTGTATCAGAGTTTAGTCATTGTTGAGCACTCAGCAGTTTGACATCGTCACAGCATTTAGCTGATCAAGCTGATTTTTTTTTTTCATTAGTCTAGTCGCATGATTCTTCAGAAATCATTCTAATATTCTGATTTGCTGCTCAAAAAAGACAGAAAATATTATTATTATGTTAAAAACAGCTGAGTAGATTTTTTTCAGGTTTCTTTAATGAATATAAAGTTCAGAAGAACAGCATTTATCCGAAATAGAAATCTTTTGTAACATTATAAATGTCTTGTTTGTCACTTTGAGCGTCACTCATCCATTTAAAGCAATATATTCAAATAGAAAAAGAGTTATTTTAAATAGTGCAAATATGTTTGCTGTATTTTAGATTAAAGAAATGCAGGCTTGGTGAGCAGAAGAGACATCTTTAAAAAAAAATTATCGATCTTACTGTTCGAAAAACTTTTGACTGGTACTGTACACATCTTCAAATTCTTGCCCATAACGGACATTTGATAGTTAATTTCATTTTGCCCTATAACTAATAAATTCTATACCGTTTTCTGTAATGTTTATTCATTTTGGCATTTCCTCAAGATTCAGTTTACCAGTTTTAAAGATTAACTCCAACTGACTGTTGACATGAAAGACTATTTTAATATAATTTGAGGAAATTAGTAAAACAATTGGATATCTAATATGGGACAATATCCATTATAATATCCATATTTTGTGCATCCCTAGTAAACAGTATTGAAGTGACCAACTATAGAAAGGTAACAAATTCAACAATTTTAGACAGTAAGTCTTTCTTTTTTATTGTTTTTAAGTCTTAAAGCCTGAGACCCACAGGCTCTTTGTAGAGATGCTGATGAACATGTTGGAGTTTGTAGTGCGACAACATCCGGCATGTTATGAAAAACATCAGTCAGATATATCCTGGAGCATTGACTATACAGGTGTTACTGTGCCAGCAAACATACGACAACATTCGACACGTGGCGTTAAGCAAACGGCTCAGGTGGCTGACATATGCAGATGATGAGAAGTTGACTAGGTGTAATCGACCACAGATGTGTTTGACGCTAGTAAATGTCTCTGTCAAACAGAGATCTGCCTTTGTGTCTGATTCAGACTACATGTTGTAACTTTGCACTGTACTTGACGTATGTGATATACGATATTCCTGTACTGAGACGTATGAAATCTTGAACACAAAACTGTTTATGTGGACAGATTACGAGGTTCATTACAAAAGAAAATGACCCCTGTAGTTTTATTTAATTATATGGTGGAATGGTTTGACTTGAGGTAAAAAGCTTTAGATTTTATTTGAACTTTTTTCATATATCATAATCTGAAAATTTAAAACGAGTTTAGGAGCATGTTTTAATCTAAGTGTTTTTATATATGTATAAGAAATAAGATAGCTTTGAAACGGGATGATCTTTTACTTCTGTGAAATGAGGGAAACATATTTTCCTCAGGAAGATGAGGCCGACTGGATGGGATAGGTGAGGCAGATAGTCTTGGCAGGTAGAGGATCTTCTCTGTTAAAGAATATCACCTGTAATAATACGGTTAGACAGTAATGAATGTTGAAATGGTTGTGCAGAGTAAAGCTGAGAGCAGTGACGGGTGTGGTACCTTCATACCAGGATCATTTCCAAGAGAAACTCCACCAAGACTAAATTCCAGCTGCTCATTGACTGACTATAATGCCTGGGATAGTGGGGGTGAACTGAGGACAAGAGAAGAGTCCAGAATGACAGCAGACGAGACAAAGGCTGTATAACATAATGTAGTGTTTTAAGTTTGTTTACAGAGAATGAAAGAAAAAAGAGACAGAGTAGATCAAAGAAAAGTACAATTGTATACACAGGTGCATTTTCCAGTTTTTCTACTCCTGCACCGGTGGCACTTCTGGAGAACCGATCTGAGTGACGTAAACCGTTCCCGCTCTTATCCCAGGTTCCATCACTTAATGGCTCAGACTTATCAAGAAAAAAAAAACAAGTTTTTTAGTGATCAGAATCAGATTTCCTGTCACATCTATATTTCTGTTGTAGCTTCCCTGGCAAGTTTGGTGTTGCAGTGCTTTTCATGTTACTATCACCTCAGTATGAATCACTTGAGTTAAATATTGCCCTCTGGTTTAATGAATCTGATAAAGAAACAAATGTGAATATTTTCCTTGCTTTTAGAAAGGCAATGTATCTGTAGAAAAAAGGGCAGGTTAATTTTCATCTTGACCATAGATGTCACTAAATCCCATCTCAGCATATTTATTGAATGGTTATGGGTTTTATTTCAATATTTGTTTCAAGTTCATTTATTATTATCATTATTATTATTCATGTGCCACTGAAACACAGGGCCAGTAATTTTAATTTTGAGAATGTCATCTGCTATGACACCAGTTTTGTTCTAAACTAATCTTGCAAATGTTTCAGTTTACCTTAAAAATATATTAAATTATGCATCGTATGTACATGCTAAACTTAATTGCATACACTACCAGTCAAAAGTTTTTGAACAGTAAAATAATTTTTAATATTTTTAAAAGAAGTCACTTCTGCTTACCAAGCCTGCATTTATTTGATCCAAAGTACAGCAAAAACAGCAAAATTTTGAAATATTTTCACTATTTACATATATATATTTTAAAATGTAATTTATTCCTGTGATCAAAGCTGAATTTTCAGCATCATTACTCCAGTCTTCAGTGTCACATAATCCTTCGGAAATCAATCTAATATGCTGTTTTGCTGACCAAGAAACATTTATTACTGTTATTATTATTATTATCATCTATATATAAAGTATATAAAGTAATACGTTTATTTAGCAAGGATGCTTTAAAATGTAGTGATAGTAATGATAAATACATTTATAATGTTACTATTTCAGATAAATGCTGTTCTCCAGAAACCTTTAAAAAATCTACTCAGCTGTTTTCAACATAATAATAATAATAATAATAACAGGTTTTTGAAAGGTTTTTGAGCAGCAAATCAGAATTTTAGAATGTTTTCTGAAGGATCATGTGACAGTGGAGACTGGAGTATTGATGCTAAAAATTCAGCTTTGAAATGACAGGAATAAAAAATAGTATAATATTTTATAATATTTAAAAAATAGACAGTAATTTTAAACAGTAAAAATATATCAGAATTTTACTGTTTTTGTTGTACTTTGGATTAAATGAATGCATGCTTGGTAAGCAGAAGAGGAAAATTCATTAAAAAAATTTTGACTGGTAGTGTAAATGTTACAATTTATTAGTAAATTAATTCACACATTCTTATTAATTTTTATATCTTTTATATTTGATATCTATAGTTACAGTGTTGATTCTTAAAAGCTGAAACATGATCAAAGCAAAAAGTATCAGTTTTCTGAAAATGCAAGATCACTTATTGAAAACAAAGAAAAGTCATTCTCTTGTATTGCATCAGATGAAAACATTTGAAGGGGTGGCGTTTAGTATGAACGAGTGCGCAGTAAGAGAGGAGGAACAGAGAGCTCCAGTGCCTGTCCTCCTCCCACTTCTTCATCAGCATGCATGACTCACACCATTCACAGTGTGGGTATCAGCACTACTCTACCACTCACAACTCAGACAGCAGAGTAGCTGCATGGAGTGTAGACGTGTAAAGTTTTTGTGCTTGAACTATATACAAGCAGTCTGAAGAGAATACTTGATGATTAGTAGAGTAAGTTTAATTCTCCTGTTCTTTTCTTTGTTTCAGGATTTTGTTAGTTGTTCACTTCAGTGTTTTTTTCCTTAGTTTCTGTCATGGAATTTTGTGGTTTTGTGTATTACAGTTCGGTATGCCCTTTCAGAAGCATTATGTGGAGTGTCTGTTGATATTCTTCTGCTTTTTTGTCAATATCTTGAAATTGTAGCTTGTTATCTGGAATTCTTGTAAATGGCTTCCGTTTTTATTTGTTTGTTCTGTAATTCTCTTCTATGATTGTGTTAAAAATTAAATGCCTTCTTAGTTCAGCAAATTTAGAGAATGAGCTAAATTTAAATCCAAATTTGATGTGTTTTTTATTAAAATGGAGTCTCATTGTGTTGTCTTCATGCAGGTTTCTGGGACTCTGAACTGTGCAATAAAAGGAAGTCTTCTGTGCCTGGGGAGACTGAAATTTCACAACAGAGACTAAAACAGTGGTTGTCCCCAAGACTTCCGGCCATCCCATTTACTCGGACCCCTTCTGAACTTGAATGCAGTCAATCCAACGGAGCGCTGTGCTTCATCAATCCCCTCTTCCTGCAGACACACCAAACTAACCCTTCAACTACAAAGCAAGAATCATCCCCGGGCAGCACAGATCGGCAGAACAGGGAAGACAGTGTCGTTTGCCGTGCAAAAAGCACGCAAAACAAATCACACGCAAGTGTGAGTAGATCCAAGAGCGAGAAATCCCCGCCACCTCGGCCCCCACCTCCCCGCTTTGGATCAGCAGTTCTTCGTAAAAAGAAGACCATGCCTGAGACCGTCTGTTGGATCAAAACGCCTCAGGAAAAGAGCAGCCTGCTGGGGAGGTTGGGATCATCCTTTAGCTCCTTATCACCCTCATCCTCCCCACCCAAAAAATTCAGTAAACCCATCCTGGTGCCCTCATCCCGCAATAAGAATTCCTCCAATCTGCTTGATGCCGACGGCCTCCGCTGCCACATGGCCCTGGATGACCAGACCATTGAGGAAGCCGTATCTTGGAGCCTGGCCAAGCTGTCCTCGCGCAACTCTACTGCCCTGGAGAACGGCAGCCCCGCGGATGAGCACTGCACCACCGGACGAGAGCGTCTGAGCGACATCAGCATCTCCACCTCATCCTCAGACTCTCTCGACTTCACCCACAGCTTCCCCCTGCCCATAGAGGCCAGTCCCTCCAGAACTGACCGTCCCACTGGTGACAGCAGCCTGGAGGAGGAAGAAGAGGAAGAAGACGATGGCATTAATTTGGAGAGCGACCAGGAGGTGCCACCGCCGTTCAAGTCGAAGAAGCAGAATGGCACTGGTACGTTCGTGCTGCCGCGTGCACTGAGAGGACAATTGCGGAAGATGAGCGGCGTTCTTAATTCTCTGATGACGCCCGAGAAGAGAGCCATTCGGAAGATTGTCGAGCAATCCAGGGATAAAGGGACTTACTTTGGCTGCCTGGTGCAGGACTATGTGAGCTTCTTGCAGGAGAACCGCGGCTGCCACACATCAGGCTTGGACCTGCTGCAGACTCTCAGGCAGTTCATGACTCAGATGAAGTCTTACCTACTGCAGAGCTCAGAGCTTGACCCACCAATTGAGTCCCTTATCCCGGAGGATCAAATTGGTAAGTCTTCCTTCCTTGAGTAAAACTGTTCTGTGATAAGAAAGGAAGACTGAATTGTCGCTCTGGCGCCAGTAATTATACAAAGGAAGTAAGGGTGTGCAACATGTATTGTCTATAATAACATCAGGTGTTTTAATGATGTGCAAACTCACGGTATGGTGTATGTTATATGTTTAGTGCATTCGCTATAGACCATAGATGCAAAGTGGCCATCTAAGTTGCTTTAAAGAAAGGCTGTGCTGTCTTGTGCTGTCTTGCACATCCACATTTATATTGTAATGCTGCATATTCTTGTGAAGCCTGCAAAGGTGTGATTGAAGGTGCTAAGTTGGGAGCTTTGTGGTCTCGAAATGACAAATGGGACATTTTGCGGTCTCATGGACTTCACAGGTACGCAGAAGTCATTGAAAGCACAAGTACACATCAAATGTTCCATTTGGGGCTGGGCCAGTGAGCACTAAACACACAATTGATAGTTCTCTGCAGTATTAAAACACTTAAAGGTCCACTGAAGTGCTTTGAAACACACAGCATTATTGTTGATGTAATTTCAACCGAAACAGGAAGACAGGGTGAGACATATCAAGCAGACACTTTTTAAAATAGCCGATTGTGTTTTGTCTATTTCACACCTTGGACCAGAGCTGCTGAGCTCAGTAAAGCATATGACAGCATATGATAGCCACAATCTCATCCACATGACTATAAATATAACTTTAAAAAAGGACTTTAATGACCCTTTCAATGTGAATTAACTTACTCTCAATGCAGAGGTTGAGAGGAATTTATATTTCCATTGGCTACTGGTAAACAGACCTTTTTTGTTGAGGATTATGCAGCGATGCAGCTATGCACAATGGTATTACCAACATATTTATAAATCGCATCAAAATATTGCTTATTTTTAGTAGCTCTAGAATGGTAAAGTGACATTGAGAAAATCCCAAGGCTGTTTTTTGGTTAACAAACATTGAAAGAGAGTCTCTCAGGCTGAGGTTGCCTTGAAGGACTGTTTCTAATCGGAAGCGTCCTGTAAAATATGGCACCACTCTGTCTCCATTGCTTCTGATTTACAAGGACCCTGCGGCCCACTGCTTAGGGCACAACAAATATGCCATTTTGTATAGCTTTGGAAGACTACCAATAAAATACTGCATTTTGAAATGCAGAACATTTTTATATTATTAGACAGAAACAAATGTGTAAAAGGGAAAAAAAAGGGAAATATTCAAAATTAGACTGCATGTTTACTGCCTATTGACACCATTGTGCCACTGCAAACTATAAAATATGTGTGGAAACAAACAAATACACCATATATATGAATGTGGTGGGTTAAACTTGTGTGTGTGCATAAAACAAAACTCTCATGCCCGCTGGAGGCATTTTACCCAGCGTGAGCGGCACACACAAGGCACATTGAGCTGAGATATACACTGGCATGTTCATGTGTGGGTGAGAACCATTAGTATGGCTTTGTATAAGTGATCACACGTCTTTTACAGTCAGCAGCAAGCAATTATATCCTTTATACAATGACAAACTAAATGTAAGACATTCATTCATCTTTGGAACACAAATTAAGATATTTTTGATGAAATCTAAGAGCTTTCTGACCTTGCATAGATGGCAGCGCAACTACAACATTCAAGGCCTGGAAAGGTAGTAATGACATTGTTAAATATAGTCCATGTGACATCAGTGGTTAAACCATAATGTTACATTGGACTGATGTCCCTTGGACTCTTTTAATGATGTCCTTACTACCTTTCTAAGCCTTGAATGTTTCATTTGTGTTGCTGTCTATGCAGGGTCTGAAAGCTCTTGGATCTCATAAAAAATACTTTGTTTGTGTCCCAAAGATGAACGAAAGTCTTACAGGTTTGGAATGACAAGAGGGTGAGTGATTAAAGACAGACTTTTCATTTTTGGATGAACTGGCCCTTTAACATAGATAGTATGATGGATGCTTTTCAGCTCAGCTGGATTTTGTTTTGGTTCTTCAAGAAATTTGCATCATCCTTCGCCCTGAACATCCTCCTCCTCTTTGTCTCTCTCTCACGAGTTGTAAATAAAGTCCTGCTCTGCTATGTGTTTTTGAGGAATAGATCACTTTCCAGATGTTCCTAGAACAAACTTCAGCAAAACAAGCCAGTGTCTCCAATATAGCTCTTCTATGGTCCACCGTAACCCCTCCTGCTTGTTGATTCAGACATTGGGCATGTGGGTGTCAGGCAAGAATGTAGAGAAAAAGGCTGTTGTTCAGAGCTCCTAACCTGATGCAGCTGCAAATGTGTGCTGGCAGGTTTAGTTGTGCTTGTGTTGTGTTTAAACAAGCCCAGCACAATAAGGGCTATAGCTATGAGATTATACCTCCATAGAGACAAATCCTCTTCTATGATTTCAAAGAAGCAATAAGAACAAGCTTGAATGGACAGTTAATGACCTTTGACATTAATGTCCCCCTTTATTTTTAAATAGCGATAGCTCATTGTTCCAGCTCTCTAAATCTTTTTTGAGTCATAACAGGGTTAAGACACTCTGTTTTATCGAGATGTCTGGAAGGACTCATTGCTCATTCAGGCCAAGGATTTTTTTGTTGTTGTTATGCCTCGACACTATTCTGAGTACTTCCTTAAAAACACATCTGAGAGTAGAGATTCATTTTGAAGTTATCATTTGTTTTCCTGAAAGGATTCATTTATTTGGAGTAGTCAGTAGACTATGAGGGTTTTTTTTTGGTCAGTTTGTCTGGTTTAGCTTGTGTGTGCCTTTTGTTCTGTGCTGTGACGTACTTTGTGGCCTTGTCTCCGAACTCGAGCACTAGCGTGCACTTGTTGTGTGGGAAGCATCAGTGGATTCACTTCTCCTGTCGCTGCGGTTCCATTTTCCAGTCTGCAGTGCAGACATGGAGTGTGAGACAGAGATAGCGCTAAATAGAAGAGACACTGAGATTGTTTTGAGGGGATGTTAACTTGCCTTGGAAGATAGCCTTTCAAGTAGAGGTGGCCCTGACGGATGAGTGTTTCTAATCTAAGCCACATTCCTGTAAACATTCCTGTCGCCATCACTGCTGTGGTTTCCTGTTGTCCTGCTGTCCAGTCACATCCTTATTAAGTGTTTAATTCACTAACAAGTTGCTAAATAATACAGATGAAAAAGACAGTATACATTACATTTAGTGCTGGTAAACGGTTTATCGCATCAAAAAAATAAAAGTTTTGTGTGTACCTTATATATATATATATATATATATATATATGTGTGTGTGTGTGTGTGTGTGTGTGTGTGTACTGTGTGTATTTACTATGTATATGTATAAATACAGACACATGCATTTATATATTTAAGAAAAATGTGTTATAATGGTATATTAAATATGTTTTTATATCATATAAATTAAGACTATATATATATATATATATATATATATACACATGTAAAAACATGCAAATTATTTCAAAATGTATACTATGTGTGTGTATATATATATATATATATATGTAATAAATAGTACACACACATATATTATGTACACAAACTTTTATTTTGGATATTTTGGATTGCAATTAAGCATTTCCCAGCACTAATTACATAATCAAATATTTTAAAAATTTAATAAATTTAATTACACTACATTAAATTGCATTAAAGTATTTAAGTAAACAGCAATTTAATTATTCACCTCTTTATGAAATTTAGGTTTAAAATTCAAAGTTAGGTTCACAAGTATGGAAATATGTGAAAATATGAAATATGGAAAAATGTTACTGTTTTTGCTGTACTTTGGATGAAATAAATAAATATATATATATATATATATATACACAGTGTAGTCTAGAGCATTAAATTTAATATTTAATATTACATTTAAAATTAAATTACATAAAAATCTAAATAAATCAAATCATATATTATAACTACTAACGTCTGTACCCCTCTCAATCCCTTCGCTTCCACTAAATAGAAACTACAGTTCTTCCACAGAAAAAAAAACTCTTAGGTGGAACTGCAAACCGGTTCAGTTCCTTTAAATCTCAATCTTTAAATCAAATTCATTAGCAAAGCTCTCTGCGTCACTCACAAAAGTGAGAGGAGCCTTGCTTATTTACCAAGCTGTCTGCTCTCTTTTGGGACTGACAACCATATAAACATTTGCAGCTCAGCTGAATCTGTTAAAGTGATCTGTTAAAGTGACTGTTAGAGTGACCTCTGAAGCACCCGGATACAAGGCACGATGACTATGACTGGCTATGTATTAGTTATGCTTCTGATTAATAATTTCTTGTGAATGGAGTGGGAGTATTTGTAGTCTTGACTGGTTAAAAAATATGAAGCTGATATGTGGACACTTGTAGATAACATTTGACCCCATTGTGAGAACTGCCAACGCTTTACGCTTTACTTAGAAATGATTGTAAAGCAATACAGGTTTAGTTGACTGAGTTTCCTGAAACAGGTTTGCCAAGTCGTTACTGTCATAAGCAGTTGAGTCACCCTGACCCACATGATAAAGACGTTTACGATAAATAACGTGTAAACTGTCATGTTACAAGTTGTGATTTGAAATCATATAGCATTTCATGGACAATGCCGTCTTTTCCTAGAAATCAGCCTAACTACAAACTATTATGCCGTTTAGATTAACTTTAAAACATATTCATATAGAATTACTGTTAATTGTTTTATACTTTCACTATTAATGAATTCACATTTGTAATAGACCAAAATGATGGAAAGCAAACAGATTGTATTAGTTTGATTTACTATTATGAAGTATAAAGTGCCGCCAAAACATCTGTTGTCAGACCACAGTGTTGCTTCCCTCAGTGGTCCAGTGTGCTGACAGAAGCAGCGCTGTCAGCATTTTTCAAAGCACATTACGTTCTGCTCTTTAGATCAGATGATTTTAGTTACGCATACACTAGTTTATAGATGATTTTACAGTTTATGTGTAATCTTTAAGCCCTGCTTGCACAATCAAAGTTACAAGACAAAACCTGTTGTATTGAGTCATGTGTGAGCATACCAGAGACTCTTGTGCTGTCAGGAGACGCTTTGTAAATGTTGAAGAGTTTTGGAAAAGCAGGTGTAAAAATACTATGAGCAGGTATTCCCCTATAAAGCAGGAAGTGGAACAAACCAATTTGTAGATGCCAGTCAATATACTCATGGTCACAGTCATTTCATCCACAAATAGACTTGCACACAGACATTATGTTCAGCTTTTTAAGGGATTTTATATTCCAAGTTTTTTTTTTTGCTTCTGTTCCTCTGCTTTTATAGTAACTATTTCTGTTTTCGGAGTTCTCCAAAACAAATTCCAAAACATGTGGCGTAATGGCTATAACAAAAAAAGATTCTGGATAATTTTCCATTCAATTGGAAATAGTTTTAAAAATCTTTTTTGAAAAATAATAATATATATATATATATATATATATAAAATATATATATTTTTTTTTTGAAAATATTACAGGAATGAACTGCTTTTAAGAATATATTAATTTACAAAACATATCAAACTGTGTTTTTACTATATTTTTACTGTTTTTACTATATTTTTGGACAAATAAATGCAGCCTTGGGCAATTAAATCATTACATGAGAATTTCTGTTTTATACAATATTTACTCAGAATTCACACACACACACACACACACACACATACAGAGAACGTTTTTGTCCATTAACTGCATTTAGCTTTGACCTGTTACATATTATATGCAATTATTCAAATTATTTCTATATAATAATTATACATTGTCTTTTTTCCTCCATAGATCAGGTGATGGAGAAAGCCATGCACAAGTGTGTACTGAAACCCCTAAAGCCTGTGATTGAGGCCGCTCTGCGGGACTTCCAGGTCAGCAGTGGGACTTGGCAGCAGCTGAAGGAGAATCTAATTTTGGCCAAAGCCAAGCAGCCCCAGGAGATGGGTGTGGATGGAGCTCTGCCCCCTGACCCTGTGGCCATAGAGAAGATTCGCCACAAGTTTCACAACATGTGCAAGATGTACTCACCAGAGAAAAAAGTGTCTCTGCTTCTCAGTGTGTGCAAGCTCATCTACAACATAATGGAGAGCAACTCAGGTACATGAGCGTGATGCATTTGTGATCCTAATACTTCTGCACAATTTGATTTCAATTCATGCTCCAATCTTTGTTCTAACAATGGCAGGGAGGATGTATGGGGCAGATGACTTCCTGCCCATGCTGACGTATGTGATGGCCCAGTGCGACATGCCACAACTGGATGCTGAAATAGAATACATGATGGAGTTACTGGACCCATCACTGCTTCATGGAGAAGGTACATTAATGGAGACCTATTATGCCATTTTTAAAATATGTAATATAAATCTCAGAATGTGTCTGTGAAGTTACAGCTCAAAATATCTCAGACCATTTATTACAAAATTTCAAAAATGCCTATTTTGAGTGAAAGCAGAAACATGCTGTTTTCATGCATGTCTGTTTAAATGTAAATGAGCTGCTGCTTTCGCCCCCTTTTCCAGTACAGGGTTGTGCCTTTACAGCTCATACCTCAGATACTCTCAAAAAGCATCTGTTTGGTTTGGATTATCATGTCTATTGTGCTGAAATCATGCGTTTTAAACCATATCAGTTTAAACTTATAATATACGCATAAAGTGGTTGTCACACAGCGTGTGAGTTCTAAACTAAGTTCTCTTTCATGTCTTATTGCACTTAAACTGTCAAATACACACAAGTTTATGTTAAAAAACACACATGAGGAACAAAAACAGTCAGTTATGTCTGTAAGGGTAAACATCTGGGAAAGAAATCACATGGAATTTTCCATTCAATTGGAAATAGTTTTGAAAATCTTTTTTGAAAAAAAAATAAAAATAAAAAAAAAATATATATATATATATAAAATAAATTTTTTTTTTTTTTTGAAAATATTACAGGAATGAACTGCTTTTAAGAATATATTAATTTACAAAACATATTAAACTGTGTTTTTACTATATTTGAAAATGAAAAGAGTGCAATAAGACATGAAAGAGAACTTAGTTTAGAACTCACACGCCGTGTGACAACATCTGGGAAAGAAATCACGTTTATATTAACACACAGCGTGAACACACCTCGTTTTCACACCAGCACGCCCACGGGTGCACAAATGGACGCAAATGCATTTGCTAGTTAAACAACGTGGCGTAGGATGTAAAAGAATCGAGCTGAAACTAACAAAAATCAACTGCATTGCGCCAGGTGTATGATAGAGCCCCAAGTTGCTTGCAAAAACAAAATGGTGGTGCCGTGAGTGGAAACGTGCAGATTAAGAGGCAGTAGTATTATAATAAGATCCTTTCTTACATCACGAAGAGAGCAAAATCTGAGCGACTTTTACCAAAATAAAGTTCCTAGGTTGTCCTTTTTAATGTTTTCAGGAGCCTGATTATAGCACTTAAACATGGAAAAAGTCAGATTTTCATGTCCCCTTAAAAACATTAAATGTTTTTTATCTGATTGTAGGAGGCTATTACCTGACCAGTGCATATGGGGCAATGTCTCTCATCAAGAACTTCCAGGAGGACCAAGCAGCTCGCGTGCTGAGCTCTGAGACCCGTAACACACTGCACCAGTGGCACCGTAGACGCACAACCCAGCGTACCACACCATCTGTGGATGATTTCCAGGTAAATTGCCTAACAGACATTCTCATATAAGTTCTATAAGCTTGATATATAATGGGATTTACAGCTAGATTTATTCTGTTTTGTATTCAGAACTACTTGCGGGTGGCACTGCAAGATGCAACCAGTGGCTGCACAGCTAAAACCCTCAAGGTGCACCCTTATGCCACAACGGAGGAAGTATGTCAGATATGTGCGGACAAGTTTAAAATTTCAGACCCAGAGAGCTACGCCCTTTTCCTCTTGACGGATGAAACCACACAGCAGTTGGCCCCAGACACTCACCCGCAGAGGATCAAGGCTGAACTGCATAGCCGCCCACAACCACAACTCTTCTACTTTGTGTACCGCCAGATCCAAACTCTCACTGTGCCTTCAGACCAGCTCAAAGACAACGCTTCACCCAACTGAGAGAGCAAACCTGGTCCTCTCGAAACTCCTTCTCAGCCACATTTATTCATCTCCTTCCTTAGGAACACTGCTAACGTCTGCATTGTTTTGAAAAAGCTGGAGGGAAGCGGAAAATGTGCTTAGAGGGAAATAGGGAAGGAAGGCTGTGTCTGACAGATGCAGCATTTTTTATGCTCTGTCTTCACTATTTTCAAAACGTTTTGGGAAGTGGCACGCGACCATCACGAAAGAAAAGCTGCACCCAAACTGCAAATGTTACAGTATGCCTGTATATTTCTTCATGAATTTTGAACGCACTCATGTTAGCAAAGAAACAGACACATTTTAGTGTTAATGTTCCACATTGAATACACTCCAAAATTGTGCCTTCCTCTTCCTAAAGCTCTACATACCTCCTATTCTTCGCAATGCTGAGAGACTGTGGCATTTTTATCGTATGACTGCATTAAGGTGAAGTTCCTTTAGCATTTGTTCAGTAACATGGACATCTCAGTCCCTAAGGACATTGTGGACAATTGTTTTCTGATGTAAACGTTTTTTGTTTTTTTGTTTTTTTGTGCAGTTGCTGGTAAACTGCATTCTTTTTATATATGATTTATTGTTATAATATTGCATGTATCTCTGTGATGATAAGATCAATTAAAGAACCAGGCATTGTTGCCAGTGATGTTTTATCATATTGCATTTGTATGAATTATGATCATTACGTTTTGTTAAAGTCATTGGTAGTAATGGAGATGGTCGAAATGGTGAGGTTTAGTTCTAAAATACTGTACTACTACTGACAAGCTACACATTTAGGGCTTGCGGTAATCTGGATCTCTTTTGTACTGATTTTGGTTTTGACTTGCAGACAAAGGGCTTTTGGCAAGTAGGACAAATGGAAAGATCTGTGTAAAGTATGAGAGAGTAAGAAAAAAGGACATGAATGTTTTAAGTGTTTTAAGCAGGTTTAGAGTCATTGGTAGAAAAAAATATACGGACAGAAATGGTTTTTAGTGTCACTGTAAAGTGCTATCAGGGAATACCGAGATGGATGAGTCACATAGAGGAGAATAGTTCTTTAACATTCATAACTATACTCATAACCTGCAATAACTTACCAAGTATTTCATGTTCTACTAATGTACTTTATGTTTGCATGTTTTGATGTAAACTCGGGGCATTGTTTTTTTGTTTTTAAGAGACCAGGGTGCTGAAATGCTCTAATCCCATGTAACGATGATATAGAAACACTAGTCACATCTGAAACACAACTACATGTTTCATGTCGTGAAATGTATTTTAACAAGATATTTTATAGTCTGTTAAATGTATACATATTTATATGCAATCTGTGCAGGAATTTTTCACAGATTTTAAAAGTTGATTCAAAAATATTGTATATTCATTTGGAGAAAAGCTCATCGTCATTCTTTTATCTGTTCTGCGTATTTGCCTTTTTTTAAATGTACTCTTTTGCACACAATAAATTGATGTTGAACATTTATCGTCTCTATCATCTTTTATTAAAAGTTTTTACAAGTATTTTCTACAACAGTTTTACTGATTACTGAATGTTGCTATTCTTGTTTCGCTAATAAACCGGAAGTCTGGCCCATAGGCTTCTACCGTTCTGTTCGGTA
The DNA here is from genome assembly GCA_012976165.1 of Labeo catla. Taxonomy (NCBI): domain Eukaryota; kingdom Metazoa; phylum Chordata; class Actinopteri; order Cypriniformes; family Cyprinidae; genus Labeo; species Labeo catla. The sequence goes on along the minus strand of VONZ01000020.1, from coordinate 1,245,544 downwards.
GTGTGTGTGTGTGTGTGTGTGTACTTGTTTTTGCTACATTGTGGGGACCAAATGTCCCCACAAGGATAGTAAAACCTTACATTTTTGACATTGTGTTAAAATGATGTTAAATGTTAAAAAATGATTACAAATGGTAAATGATGTTTATCTGAAAGTGTAACGATGCAAACATGTTTTCTGTAAGGGCTAGGTTTAGGGTTAGGGTTGGGTTAGGGGATAGACAATATCGTTTAGTCAGTATAAAAACTATAGAAGTCTATGGAAAGTCCCCACAATTCACAAAAACAAACGTGTGTGTGTGTGTGTGTGTGTGTGCGTGCGCGCACGCGCGTTTGGTTTATATATCCTGGTGTGGACTAAACCTGAATACACACACGCTCATGGGGACTCGTGTCACAGTGGGGAACTAAATTGAGCTCCCCATAGGTACAAAAGCTTATAAATCATACAGAATGAGTTTTTTTTTTTTGGAAAGTAAAAATTGAGAAAGTTTCCTGTGACGGGTAGGTTTAGGTGTTGGGTTAGTGTAATAGAAAATATGGGCAATAGGAAATATGGTTTGTACAATATAAAAACCATTATGCCTGTGGAGAGTCCCTACAAGTTGACCAGACCACACCGCGCGTGTATGTGTGTGTGTGTGTGAGAGAGAGAGAGAGAGAGAGAGAGAGAGAGAGAGAACGAGCATGTTAGTTTTATTTACATAGCGCTAAGTCGATTAAATACTACATGTATTGTTTTCTGACTGAGCAAAATTTAACATTTAAAAGTTAACGTTAAAAAAAAATAAAAATAAAACATAAGCATGCTAATAAAGATCTTAAAAGGGAACTGAATCTTGCTGATTTAGACTAGATTCGAATTTCCTGAAAGCATAGACTGCTGTAATACTTTAGCTCCTCTTAGTGGATAATTATTGCAATAATATATAACTCTTTTTGGTAATGGCTCCATAAAAACAGCAGTCTGTCACTGGTTAAACCATGAAGACTCATAATTTAATATAAGACGGCCACATTCAGAAATATTTAGGAGGAATATAAACATAACATATAACTTACAAAAAACTTCTTATGGAGACGAAAACAAGATTTTGCACTTTGTCTTACATGTTTTACCTTTTAAAACATTTAGACAAATATTGGAAAAAACACTATCTTTTTGGTACTGTCTACTTGAAAACAACAGTCTGTTATTGATTAAAATCATGATTAAACACATTAACACGGCCACATTAAGAAATATTTAAGGGGAAAATATGTTCAGATATATATAAAAACTTCTTATGGAGTATGCAAAAAGATGCACTTTGTCTTACATGCTTTTACCTTTGAAAAACAAATACTTTTTTTTTTTTTTTTTAATATAAAAAAAAATCAGTCAGGGTCTGGTGACCACGGGACTTTTATTATGGTATGTTTTTTTGCTGACGGTGAAACACTGGTTCCGCATTCGGAGTGTGTTGTTGTGCTTCTAGTCAGGCGGCCGGACAGTAGCCGCTGAAGATGATGGAGCATTCGGCGTCCGACTCAGAAACTGAAGATCATGTCCAGCCTTTACTACGGCGGAAAGACACCGGAGACATTCAGAAAGGTAACAGGACATTAACTATGAATGTCTGTTATACATTTATCCAGATACCACGTAATAAAAAAAATGTGTTGGTACCATATGTTCGGTATTAGTACTTACAAAGAAATGATAAATATGTAAATTTACAGTTATAATGGTTGTGCTTAACTGACAGTGTTCGACTGCATTGTAAACTTGTAATTTGCAACCCATGTTAAGAAATTCCTATTTGTTTTTAGTATTCATAAGATGTCTCAGTCATTCAATCATCCCAAAAGTGCAGACTTCATCTCTTTAGCTCAGTGTGATATAATTGTCGCAGCATTTGATGCAGTCTGCATAAAAAATTCAAGAGCATTTTCAGATGTGCTTTAAAAACAGCCAGTCACGTGAAGGAGGAAGTGTGTTAGTCATGCAGGTAACTGCCTTAAAAATATACCGTGATAACTGGTTTCCTCCTAAAACTGCGGGAAAAAAGTTTAAAATCAGATGTGTTAATGCTTTGTTACAATATGACTATTATTATTAATAACAGCATTTGAAGATGAAATGCATATTGTATCAACAAAGTGTTAGTGATGATGCTGATTTGGGAATGCGTGGTACAAAAACTTGTCGTTCAATAAGTGAATCATATGTTAAAGGAGTCATCGGATGCCCATTTTCCACAAGTTGATATGATTCTTTAGGGTCTTAATGAAAAGTTTATAATATACTTTGATTAAAAATTCTCACTGGTAGTGTAAAACAACACCCTTTTTACCTTGTCAAAATGAGCTCTGCAGAAATCATCCCGTTCTGATGGATCGTTTCTTTAAATGCAAATGAGCTCTGCTCACCCCGCCCCTCTCTTCTCTCTGTGGACTTGCTGCTCTGAGAGATACGTTTAGCCACGAAACTTGTTAACTAGCGCGTTATTATGAAAGGTGATTGCAGAGATTCATTAAAAACCCTTATACTCACTTCTGCTGTAGGTGAAGCTGGATAACGAATGATTTGCGCGAACATAGACGCATTTATGTAGATCGGGAGGCGCATTCCCTTCACAAACAAATGTAATCCACTGCATCTTTAGCGGCTCAAATGTCGGGAGTAAATGACGACCACTATGTTTATTTACATTATTACATCCAGCAACACAACATCTCAATCGCTCAATTGGAGATATTCTTGTCTAACTTACATCCCTGCTCCTGCATCGAAACAATGGAGGTCTGACAGCTGGTTACAGCTGATCTGAGGTGAGATGCTCATGTCAATCAACTATTGTGGGAGTGGCCTCTGTCGGTGTGACGCCACACTGACAGGCATCTGTGAATGGCTCCATTTGAAAAAGGGGATATTATTTTTACAGATTAATTAAAAACCACTGCAATGGATTTTTATCATTATAGGGTAGATTTGTACATACACTGCCAACACACATTAATGTTCAAACAACATGTAAAAGTTAAGTTTGCATCCGATGACCCCTTTAAGAATGAGTTGAATGAAAATTACATTTAAGTCTTTAAGAATCTGAAAAAATAAACAAATGAAAAATCTTTATGTGTATGGTATTGTCTGCTTTTTATGTAAAGAGGTTTAATAAAGGTTATAAAAAGATTCAGAAACTATCTCTAGGATTTAAACTGGATAATGAGAGTCTTTCTTGTAATTCATCGTACACTAGTGCTGCATTATTTGAGTGCATGCATGTTGTGAAAGATCCTCTTATGTCACGACATTCAGTTGACAGTTTGAATACAAAAGACATTCAGGTTTGGAACAACATGAGTGTGATTAAATGATGACAGCTGTTCTTAGGAGAATCCTTTAACCACTGTTTGCCAATGGTTTGTTCTGTTTGTTCTTCCAGCTCCTGCTTGCTGCTCCTCACGATACGGGTTGGCCTTTTTGTCCTGTTATGGCTTCTTTGTGGCATATGCCCTCAGGGTGAACCTTAGTGTGGCAATGGTAGACATGCTGAAAAACAGTTCCAGTGCCAGCAACAGTTCCTCCGTCTGCCCTCATCATAAAATCCCTGTGCCCAAACACAATCACACTGTAAGAGCATCTGCTTTACGGTCTCACATATACTGGCGTTCAAAGGATTTTTAATGTTTTTAAATAAGTTTCTTACACCGTGTCTACACCGGACGCGACAAGACAAAACACAGTAGAACCCATTGTAATCAATGATGCTGTCTACACTGTAAAAAAATATGCGTAATTTTAACTGTAAAAATGCTACAGAAAAAAAACTGTTAATAGGTTAACAGTAAGTTCCCGTACTAAATACAGGGAAAAACTGTAAAAGATCTAACCAGACATTTCATGTATTTTTACAGTAAAATGCTGTTAATCGTACAGTTTTTAGAAGTAAAAAAGAACAAATCAATGTATAATTTACAGTCGAAAACTGTAAACTGATATTCCCAGAATTCTCTGCATGACACTACACATTTGAAAGTATTTTGTTTAAATAATCATGTTTTTTTTAATAGTTTGTGTTATCAGTTATGTACATTTGGACTTTATTTTACATCTTCTCTTGTTTAATGAATATTTATTGCATTACTTAAGTGTTGTGTGTTACCATGATGGTGTTTTGTGTTTGCATGAATGAATTTAGTATATACTTTGGCTTCTGGCCAAGATACTTGTGATGAGCTTTGATTCATCATGTGGCTTTCTCTTTAACCACCTGCATTATTATGGTGGGTGTCAGTATGTTAAAGGTACAAAACAGATTTTAACAGCAGCGTGCTTTGTTGAATTTACTGGTTTACATTCAAATTTATTTGTTTGTTTTTTTTGTTTATTTGTTTTTGTACTGTAAAACGTACAGTTTTTGGTTGTAAATGTGTTTACAGTTTTTTTTTTTTGTATTTTTTACAAAATTATTCTGGCAACCACAGCTGCCAAAATTATTTTGTAAAAATTACAGAATTTTTTTACAGCATACACTGGATGCGGCGCGGCATGACACGACAAATTCCCGACAGTAAACTGCTGCCGCGTTCTATTTATGACGTGCTCACACAAAGTTCAAATGATTTGCAACGGTCTCTTTGTCACATCCAGTGTAGACGGACTTTAGCTGTTGCGTCACGACAACTGTCACGTCTAGTGTAGACAACGGTGTTATGCTCATCAAAGGTTCATTTGTGTTCATTTGATTAACAAATGCAGGAGATATTGTAAAACATCATTATGATGTAAAATAACAATTTTCTGTTTTAATTTACATTAAATTCTAATTTATTCCTGTAATCAAATCTAAATTTTCAGTATCATTACTTCAGTCTTCAGTGTCACATGATCCTTTAGAAATCAGTCTAATATGCTGATTTATTATCAGTATTGGAAACAGTTGTGCTGATTAATTTTATTTTATTTGTTTATTTTTTGAAAACTGGTGCTTTTTTAGGATTCTTTGGCGAATAAAAAGTTAAAAAGAACAACTTTTATTTAAAATAGAAATATTTTCTAACAATATACACTACTGTTCAAAAGCTTGGTATAAAACAATGGTATAAAGCTATTCAAAACATCATTCAATGTAAATTGTGATAATTGTAATTAATAATTGCAATTACAATTTCAAGGGAATAATCAACAATTATGATTTTTGTCATAATCGTATTTATCATATTAAATTGATAAAAAGTGATAGCAAAGACTTGTATTGTTAGAAAACATTTATGTTTGGAAATAAATGCAGTTCTTTTCAACTTTTTATTCATCAAAGAATCCTGAAAAAAGTATCACAGGTTCCAAAAAAATATTTAACAGCACAACTGTTGCCAACATAGATTACTCTTGTAATAATAAATCAGCATATTAGAATGATTTCTGAAGGATCATGTGACATTTAAGACTGAAGTAATGGCTGATTAAAATTCATAAACTAAATTTTAACGTACATTAAAATAGAAACCATAGTTTTATATTGTAATAACATTTTGCATTTATACTGTTTTTTTTCTGTATTTTTGATCAAATAAATGCAGCCTTGATGAGCATAAGAGATTTCTTTAAAAAACTATAAAAAACTAAGTATTACTGAATCCAAACTTTTGAACGACATTGTATTATAATGCAAATGCCTTGTTTTACTGTTTATTAATAAATGTAAGTGTATTAATCAATATATTAAGGTGTATATGTATTTTGGATTTCCATATAATCAATCAAATTGTTTTCAAATTATTAAAAAAATCTAAATTAAAGTTTTGAATTTTAAATTTAAATAAAATTTAATTAAAACAATGTCACATTTCTCTCATTTTTATATGAAAAGAAATGTGTTCTGGGAAAAAAAGTTTTTATGTGCAGTCATAGTATACTTTTTCAGTAATTTAGGTCCGAGCATGAGATTTTGAAAGCATTAATCATATTTATTTCAATGTCTTAACAGGCCAGGGTGTATGATTGGGATTCAGAGACTCAGGGCTGGATCCTGGGCTCTTTTTTCTATGGATATATACTTACGCAGATACCAGGTGGCTACTTTGCACGCAAGTATGGTGCCAAGTGGCTCTTTGGTATTGGGATCCTTTGCACTGTTATCTTCACCCTGCTGACTCCAGTGGCCGCTGATCTGGGAGCTGGTTATCTCATAGCTGTCAGGGTGTTGGAAGGCATTGGGGAGGTAAGCTCAAAACCCATTACCTACCTTAGTACTTTCAAGTTGATGTTTGATCATTGTCATAGATGATACAGGTGTTATTCATTTGGGAAAATATAAGTATTGTAAGTTATTCTTGTGCGTCTAGGGAGTGTCATATCCTGCTATGCATGCGATGTGGGCATCATGGGCTCCACCTCTGGAGAGAAGTCGACTGCTCACTATCTCTTACACAGGTACCCTGCTTTGATTTGTAACAATTTAAGTTCTTATGTATTTGTACTATTATTTCATTTTATTTTTTCTTTTACAGGTGCTCAGCTGGGAACTGTAGTGGCCCTTCCTCTGTCTGGCCAGATATGTTTTTACCTAGACTGGACGTATGTCTTTTATATATTTGGTAAGTTTCATTATACAACACATTTAAAGGCGAATGATGTGCACAAGCGGCATAAAATGTAATGGTAAAGATGCTTTCACGGGCTCGCCACATTCTAAATGCACACTTTATCTGATTTCTTCACAAATCATAGGAGCTGTTGGGCTTCTTTGGTTTTTCCTTTGGGCTTGCTTTGTCAGTAACAGTCCCAGTGAACACAAAAGGATAACGGAAGCTGAGAAGACTTACATAATGGCATCTTTAAAAAATGAAGTAGGCAACGTTACAGTGCTATCATACAGTGTCTATTTTCAAGTTTATATTTCCATTCTCAAGCCGGTTAATGTTTGACTTAATTGTTTATATGTATTGTATGTATTAAAATGTGCCATTTCCTGCTGCAGCTGTCCCCAACCACAGATTACATCCCATGGACATCAATTCTCAAGTCTTTGCCTTTATGGGCCATAGTTGTGGCACACTTCTCTTACAACTGGACATTTTACACTCTGCTGACTCTCTTACCCACCTACATGAATGATATTCTCGGATTCAGCATCCAGCAGGTCAGTGCAAAGCAGGGCTGATACATCATTTTTAAAAAAAAAATGATCAGAAGAATTTGTATTTTTACCAAATTTATTTAATATATTTATTTTATAATTTGTTTTGAATGCTTTGTAAGCTACTGATGGATTATCATACATCTCTGTGATATTTACTTATCTTCTTTCTTTAATTTTATCTTCTAAAATGAAAAATTATTTTGCATGTTGAAGTTTGTAAGAAAAAAAAAATAAAATAAAAATAAATATATATATATATATATATATATATATATATTTTTTAAAGAAGTCTTTTCTGCTCATCAAGGCTGTGTTTATTTTAGTAAAAATACATAAAAACAGTAATATTGTGAAATATATATTTTTTTCAATTTAAAATTTTTGTTTTCTATTTTAATATACTTTAAAAAAAATATTTATTTTTTGTGATGCAAAGCTGAATTTTTAGCATCATTACTCCAGTCTTCAGTGTCACATGATCCTTCAGAAATCTAATATGCTGATGTACTATTAATGTTGGAAACAGTGATTTTAGAAGCTGTGACACTTTTTTCAGGATTCTTTTATTAATAAGACGTTAAAAAGAACAGCATTTATTGAAAATAGAAATCTTTTCTAACAATATACACAAAGTTTGGGGTCAATTTTCTTTGAAAGAAATTAATACTTTTATTCAGCAAGGATGTGTTAAATTGATAAAAAGTAATAGTAAAGACTTATATTGTAAGAAAAGATTTCTGTTTTTAAATAAACGCTGTTCCAAAAACATTAAGCAGCACAACTGTTTCTAACATTGATAATAAATCAGCATATTGAAATAATTTCTGAAGGATCATGTGACACTGAAGACTGGAGTATTGTCTGATGAAAATTCAGCTTTCCATCACAGAAATAAATTCTATTTTAAAGTATATTAAAATAAACTGTTATTTTAAATTGCAATAATATTTCAGAATATTTCTGTATTTTTGATCAAATAAATGGAACTTTGATGAGCATAAGAGACTTCTTTAAAAAAACATTAAAAATCGTACTGATCCCAAACGTTTGAACGACAGTGAAAGAAATCTTATGCTTGCCAAGGCTGCATTTATTTGGTCAAAATACAGTAAAAACAGTCATAATCTAAAAAAAAATATTACAATATAAAATAGCTGTTTTCTGTTTTTTCTTAAAACTTTAAAAATTGATTTTTTTTTTTTTTATTCCTGTGATGGTAAAGCTGAATTTTCAGCAGCCATTCAGTGTCTTATGATCCTTCAGAAATTATTCTGATATGCTGATTTGTAGCTCAAAAAACATTATAATTATCAATGGTTAAAAAAAAAAAAACAGTTGCTTCATATTTTTGTAGAAACTGATGAATAGAAAGTTAAAAAGAACAGCATTTATTTTAAATAGAATTGTACGTCATCACAGTCACTTTTGATCAATTTAATGCATCATTAAATGTATTTAATTTCTTAAAAAAAAAGTACTTACCCCAAACTTTTGAACTGTGTTTAATATAGAAATGGGTAATCTGAGAATGATGATTAAAAGGCCTCTTTGCCATTTAGTAAGAGTGAACTCGCTGTCATCCTCAGAATGGGATGCTCTCGGCTCTGCCTTACCTTGGTTGTTGGTTGCTGGCTTTGCTGGGTGGACAGCTGGCAGACCTCTTGAGAGAGAAATACCTTTTCCGCACTGTAATTGTGCGTAAGGCATTCACTATAGTAGGTAAGGAATTCACACTATTGTATATGCTGAACAGTGCACATTTAGAAAAAATGTTGATTGAACTGGTGATGTGAAATCTGTTAATGCTTTAAATAAATCATTGTTTCCTGTTTTGAATGTGTCCAGGAATGATGGGACCAGCCATCTTCCTGGTGGCTGCTGGCTACACTGGCTGTAACTATGTCTTGGCTGTAGCCTTCCTTTCCATTTCTTCCTCTCTAGGCGGCATTTCAGCCTCTGGATTTAACATCAACCATTTGGACATTGCTCCCTCGTAAGACTATTTTTATTGCCAGTCATGCAAATTTTATGGTTTAGGACAACTGTACATGCATCCATGTTACAAGTTAATTGTCATTAGAACATGTATAAAGTACCACTTGATTTTCATATATAATTTTATCTTTTTTTTCTCTCTCTCTCTCTTCACAGATATGCTGGGATATTGCTCGGGATCACAAACTCATTTGCCACTATACCAGGCATGGTGGGCCCTGTAATAGCAAGATCTCTGACTAAATCTGTAAGTTACAATTTATTGCATTTATGTAAGATAGATGTTAATGTTAATTATTTTAAGAGGGATCATACAAAATGCTTGTTATTTATTATTTAGTACTGACCTGAATAAGATATTTTTTTAATCTAAAAGATGTTTACATATAGTCCACCAAAGAAAATAATAGTTGAATTTATATAACTGACCCTGTTCAAGAGTTTACATACACTTGATTCTTAATACTGTGTTGTTGCCTGAATGATCCACAGCTGTGTTTTTTGTTTAGTGCTAGTTGTTCATGAGTCCCTTGTTTGTCCTGAACAGTTAAACTGCCCACTGTTTTTCAGAAAAATCCTTCAGGTCCCACAAATTTGGGTTTTCAGCATTTTTATGTATTTGAACCTTTTCCAACAATGACTGTATGATTTTGAGATCCATCTTTTCATACTAAGGACAACTGAAGGACTCATATGTAAACATTACAGAAGGTTCAAACGCTCACTGATGCTTCAGAAGAAAAAACATGATGCATTGGGTAAAAACTTTTTGAATTTGAAGATCAGGGTACGAAAACTTATTTTGTCTTCTGGGAAACATATAAGTATCTTCTGTAGCTTCTGAAGGGCAGTACTACATGAACAAAATATACATATTTATGCAAAATAAGAAAAATGTACACATCTTCATTCTGTTCGAAAGTTTACATCCCCCGGCTCTTAATGCATGGGGTTTCCTTCTGAAGCATCAGTGAGCGTTGTATAAATGTCAGTTTTTAAAAAAATTACTCTTATGACTGGTCCTGGGTCACATATGTTTTTATGTATAAATGCAAACATTAAATGTTTAATTTCAAGAGAAATTCATTTTTCACGTTCGTGATAATAAAGTAACAAATGCTTAAATATTTTGTTTTAATCTACAGAACACCATTCCAGAGTGGCAAATTGTCTTCTACATCTCTGCAGCAATCAATATATTTGGAGCTATTTTCTTCACAATATTTGGCAAGGGCACAGTCCAGCCTTGGGCTGTCCAGAGAATACACGTCCAATGAAGCACATCTACCGTTAGCCATTTCCAAAAGGCCGAGATGACGTACCTATTGTAAATTCCATAGAGATCTTAGCAGTAGTTGCATATGGTTTGCAAACTAATGAATATTGCACAATCCAATGTTGTTGTGACCTTTGCCATTTTTTATTGGTAATTTCTGTGTTTGTTATACATCATTAGTTTTCTGACAATTTTTATTTTATTAAACAAAGGTGCGATAATTGAAGGGAAGAATAAATGTATACCCTGGTGAAAAAAAAAAAGCATATGCTGGTAGGTATGTTTCACTGCTGGGATGCTGGTTAGCTATGTTTTGATGCTGGTTTATGCTGGTCCTTGACCAGCAACATGACCAGCTAAGACCAGTTTAAACCAGCATCCCAGCATCAAAACATACCAGCATATGCAGTTTTTTTTTCACCAGGGTATTCATGGTACATCCAGTCATGATAAGAAGACAAAAGTTTTGATCGCATATCCAGTGTAGTCCAATTCACTCTTGTGAGCGAGTCTGTTTAGTGAATGAAAACCTTGTGTGAATCATTCAGAGCAGTTACTGAATTCTTGAAATACTGAATCTGACTCGCTTACAGAACCGCAAGTAAACTTGTGAATTTTATTCCTAATTTGTCTGTTTAAATTAGTCTGTTTAAAAATCTTATCATTTGGCAAAGGAAACGAAGCAAAACAAAAATGATTTTTGTTGATTTTACTCAAATCTAACAAACTAATCAATTGCAACTGGAATCAATTGGAATCTTTTGCGATCAAATTTGCCTTATTATAGCCCTATATTTCTTATCCTTGCTCAAGCAACAGGCCTTAAATGGGGTTATGGTTTAGTTTGTGTCTGGATGTTACATTTTAGCCTTTTTGTACACTATGACTGATTTATGTTTACATTTTTTAATTCTTTGTGCAATCGTTACTGAGTAAAACAAAATGAAAACATCCGTGTAAACACTATATGTTGCATAATCTGTTTTCAACACATGCATTATCAACTGTTAAATATCTGTATGTCTAATAAAAATTATTGCACTCGTTTATTTTGTTGACGTGCATGTTCATTTTTAGAATTATATATAGTAATTGCGTCACAATTTGTGTGCACCTGACACGTTTAAAGATAGTGCGTCTGCAGAATAAACTCTAAACTTTTTCTCCTCTGTCAATTCTGAACTATTTAGTTTGTGTATAATAGTCATCTGACCTCCAGCATCCTCAATGACTGATGTAGGCAGCAATGCTGCGCCCGTCTGCGCATGTACAGTCGCTTTCGTCGGGTCTGTATTATAACAAGATCAGACGCGCCGCTCAGCCTCTTCAGCACCGTTCCAGTATCCCGAGCACACACGCAGGTACAGTACCGAACATTAACACGCATCTTTATCTGCGTACTTAAAACATACACCTCGCAAATAAGCCTGAGCTTACGAATGGGGCTCTTCTGTCGATATTTATGTTTTCTAAATAGCTGTCGCTTGTAATAGACCTTACTGATGCTTGTATTCGACATTGCGCTAGATACAGGCTGGAATGAGAGAACATGGCGGCAGCTGCAGGGGAAGGGATTGCACTATTAAATCCCCCAGACATCTGAATGATCTCTGTCGCCTGTTGTTCTCAGACGACTAATATTGAAATGTTTTTGAGCAAATTAATACCGAAATGAATAGCTTCCTTTAGTCGTCTGGCTTATGTGACATAATTCAAAGCTCTTTTTAAAGAATGCGTCTGTGTTAGGTAACCTTAATAAGAATAGCCCTTGCGTTAACCTCTCAAGTTAAGCTGGGAATTAGCTCCCTTACACTAATGGCAGTCCGTCTCTTGCTTTAATGAACGTCTTGGAATTTTGTCCCTGACAAATGACTCATTTGGACAGCTTACAGCTCATTGGAAATGATGCTGATGCAATAATCATACATGGTGGGTTCATGATGCAGCCAGATCTTAATGCACTGCCTTAGAATGGAATATTCTAAGCTAAAACCAACTGTTCCAATATACATATTTTTTTCTTTTGACAATATCGGCTACATGAGTGTCTCACAAATGGCTGCCAGTCTTTTAAATCAGTAGGCGAATCTTTACAAAATGGAGGTCTGGAGGACAAAGATGTACCAGGCATGAAGAAAAGGCATGCCCAGTCTGTTAACGCATTGCTAGTTATTTGGCAGAACTAGATGCCTAAATAGCCCGAAAGAAGTGCTGGTCTAAAGGTTGAAAGGTGGAGATGGCATAGTGAATGCCGTATTTGTTAAACAAATTTCTTTGTCTGCATTTCTTTCGGTGACCAATGAATGAAATTCAGATCATAAGACATTTAAATTCTGCAGTGACAGGGAGCCATAGACGTTTCTTAGCTGGTATTTGTATCAGTTATTACAAGAGAACAAGAAAATTCTGTCATTGTTGAACCAGACGTCCCGTGTGGTTTACTTTCTTTAGCGGAACACAAAAGGAGAACTTTTGAAGAATGTGCAAGTCGTTCTTGTCTGTTTTCATGGTTTTAGAGGCCTTTAGAGTCACCATTAATTTTCATTCAGCAACCAGAATATTCTGCAAATTTCTAGTTTAATATTCCACACAGGTTTGGCAAGACATGGGGTTGAATAAATGTCAGAATTTTCAGTTTGAGGTGTACTATTCCTTTACAATACTACTGGATTGTATACTGTATCATCAGATCTACTACAGAACCTTGCATGTGTTTAAATGGCCACTTCTTAAGTTCCTTGAATTAGTGGGTTTTAAATTGGATGTAAAGCATCCTCTAGTCATGGAACATGCGTCTAACTTCGTTTACGTCTTTAATAGACTTTACCGTGACTGTTGGTGTCTTTGTAAAGCTTTACAGTTACATTGGCACTTTAAATAAAGCAATCAGCCATGGGAAAGGAGAAGCTCCATATCAACATTGTGGTCATCGGCCATGTGGACTCTGGGAAGTCCACTACGACTGGCCACCTCATCTACAAGTGTGGTGGGATTGACAAGCGAACGATTGAGAAGTTTGAGAAAGAGGCTGCAGAGGTATGATGGAGATATTTAAATGAATATATAATAAAAACTAGCCATTATATAATAGTATGGTAATGTGTGTCACTCCTAGATGGGAAAGGGCTCTTTCAAGTACGCGTGGGTGCTGGACAAGCTTAAAGCAGAAAGAGAGAGAGGAATCACCATCGACATCTCCCTGTGGAAGTTTGAGACCAGCAAATACTATGTCACCATCATTGATGCTCCAGGACACAGGGACTTCATCAAAAACATGATCACTGGAACCTCACAGGTTGGGAACTTAACAGGCACATGAATGTATTATAGTAGCTGCTATTTATATAAAAGAAATGAAACATTTCTAACGTTTTCTCTGATCCTCAGGCGGACTGTGCCGTGTTGATTGTGGCGGCAGGTGTTGGAGAGTTTGAGGCTGGAATTTCGAAGAACGGTCAGACTAGAGAGCACGCTCTTCTGGCCTACACCCTGGGTGTGAAGCAGCTGATTGTGGGTGTCAACAAGATGGATTCAACTGAACCAAGTTACAGCCAGAAGCGTTATGAGGAGATTGTAAAGGAAGTCAGCACCTACATCAAGAAGATTGGCTATAATCCTGACACGGTGGCATTCGTGCCCATCTCTGGCTGGAATGGAGATAACATGCTTGAGGCCAGTCCTAATGTAAGTATTACAGAGGCAATAAAGTACTGTTTCCAGTAGGGCTGCACGATTAAAGGCACAATATGTAAGTTTTCACATATTCAAAACAAACAAAGAACCAGTGGTGTATTTTGATGATGCCATGATTGAGTGTGGAATCATGGAGTTGTAGTCCTCATCCCCACAGCCAAAGCAATCCGTCGGAACAATGACGGGGCAGAAATCATGCTACATTATGCCACAGTCGAGCGGTCCAGTTCCAGTCATGCGTATGTGAGGTAAAACAGCGCTGTTTTATTGTACTAGATACATTTGAGGGTTTTAAAGTTCTATTATAATGCTACTCTGTGTGTTCGCCACCTGTCTAATAAAATGCATAACATATTAACGTGTTCCATGTTTTCTGCAAAATAAAACTGGAAAATCAAGGTTGTATGACGATTGGCAGGCGACGCAATGACACAGTCTGTTACACTTGTTAAACTTTCTCTGGATTTAAACATTCTTTGAAACAACTGGGATAATGAAAGTACATAAGTCAGCAAAATATATAACACTGTTCTAGTGGTTTTTGGATATTTTAATTAAAAAAATCTTACATATTGTGCCTTTAAAGGATTCATTAATTCCTGAATTAAAAATTCCTGATAATTTTCTCACCCCAACGTCATCCAAGACATTTCTTTCTTCAGTCGAAAAGAAATTAAGGTTTCTGAGGAAAACATTCCAGGATTTTTCTCCATATAGTGGACTTCACTGGGGATCAATGGGTTGAAGTTCCAAATTACAGATTGAATGCAGCTTCAAAGGGATCTACACGATCCCAGACGAGAAATAAGGATCTTATCTAGTGAAACAATGTCATTTTCTAAAATAAAAAAAATGTATATACTTTTAAACCACAAATCCTCACTTGCACCAGCTCTGCAGTACCTTCCCTTGAATGCACATGAGCCAATGGCAGTTGAGTATAAGTTTCATGGGAACGGAACTCTCAGCGCCGTAGAGAAACATCAGAAGATCCAATGTTTTCACTGGTTTGATGGTGTTTATGCTACAAAATTGGTAAAACGATGTGCCTGGGGTACTTCTAACACTGATTCCAGGTATCCAGGGAGGATAGGCAATGGAATATGGAATTTATTTTATTATTTAACATTCATTTTCTGGTTGTCATACTTTCATTAAGTTACAATTTTCATTTGCTCAAGGAGAACGTTAATGTGTCTCTGGCTAAAACTAGCTAACGTTAATGTTCATGCTTAACGTACAAGCTTTAATAGCTAACTGTTCTCACGTCATGAACAGACAAAAACACATAAATGAAAATCTACATTTCAGTGTCTCTCCATATAGTTAAATGTAAATTAATTAAATTTTACACTGTGATACACGAACAGTTTTAATCCTGGATATTGTCTTCTGCGATCGTGACGATCACAACATGAGGCTTCTCCCGCTTGCATTGCAATCTGTAAACCCTCACTTCTAAATTAATCTTGTTACACACCATATTCATTTTAAAATCTTTTATATATCCCTCCATGGCATATTTAAGTCCCACTTGAATATTCCTCGACAAGAGGTGGTCCTACTGTGTCCAAAATTGATCAAAAACACCCTGGGACTAAATTTTTACACTGACATCTGTCATTGTAAGACAGCTGGCAACTTTGTTTGTCCGAGTGAGCAACAGTAACTAAAAGTCAGTTTGGACTTTTAACCCACTGATGCCCATTGAAGTCCACAATATGGAGAAAAATCCTGGAATGTTTTCCTCCAAAACTTTTCTTCTGTCAAAAAGAAATTATCAGGAAATGATCAGGAAATTTAAATTCTGGAGAAAACTAATACATTAATGAAAACAAACCAGAAACAGCTTTGATATGACTTAGAGTGATTGCCAATATGCTAAGCGTGTTTCAAAGTGAAATGTGGCATTTACATGCTCAATGTCAATGTCAATGTCCATCAATCACACACCCTCGATTTTCTGGTATTATTTTGTAGAAAACATAATAACCCAGTGAATAATAACCCTGAAGACACTTTAATATGTTATCTATTTTATTAGACAGGTGATGAACACAGCGTATATTATAACAGAACTTTCAGCACACTCAAATGTTTCTAGTATGATAAAACAGCACTGCTTTTTCATATATATGCATGACCAGAAGCAGAGGAAACGGTTGACTGTGGTATAATAAAAGCTCCTTTTTTGAGCTCATCCTTCATTTGCAGTCGACTTCCATATAGTGGACTTTAGTATATTAGCTCATCGATGAAAATGATTTCTTGCAGAGTCCCCTTCAGTTTGCATCCACACTCAATCACCGTACCCTCTAGCGTCGGAAACTTACATATGGTGCCTTTAAAGGGGTCATCGGATGCTAAGTTCACTTTTTCATGTTGTTTGAACATTAATGTGTGTTGGCAGTGTATGTGCAAATCTACCCTATAATGATAAAAATCCATGCAGTGGTTTTTAATTAATCTGTAAAAATAATATCCCCTTTTTCAAATCGAGCCGTTCTCAGATGCCTGTCTGTGTGCCGTCACACCCACAGAGGCCGCTCCCACGATAGTTGATTGACACAAGCTCTTACCTTAGACCAGCTGTCACAGTCCAGTAACTTTACATGTTTTGATGCAGGAGCAGGGATGTAAGTTAGACAAGAATATCTCCGATTGAGCAATTGAGGTGTTGTGTTGCTGGATGTAATAATGAACATAGTGGTCGTCATTTACTCCTGACATCTGAGCTGCTGAAGATGCAGTAGATTACGGTTGTTTGTGAAGGGAATGCACCTCCCGATCTACATATATCCGTCTATGTTTGCGCGAATCATTTATGATCCAGCTTCACTTACAGCAGAAGTGAGTACAAGCGTTTTTTTATGAATCTTTGCAATCGCCTTTCCTTATAACGTGGTAGTTAGGAAGTTTAGCGGCTAAATGCGGCTAATGTAAACAAGACCGTCTTTTCACAGAGAGAAGAGAGGGGCGGGGTGAGCAGAGCTCATTTGCATTTAAAGGAACAACCCCTTAGAATGAGATGATTTTTGCAGAGCTGATTTTGGCAAGGTAAAAAGGGTGTTGTTTTACAAAACCATTGAGAATTTTTAATCAAAGTATATTAGAGACCTTTTATTAAGACCCTAAAGAATCATATCAACTTGTGGAAAATGGGCATCCGACGACCCCTTTAAGGGCTGCCTGTGGTTTTGTGGCAGTCGCAACTTTTATCGAAAAAAATTAAAAATATCCCAATTCGATTTTTCCCTAATATTGTACAGCTCTGGTTTCCTTATATCATATGGAGCATTATGAAATTCTTCAGTGAATATGCCAATTTGTGCAAAATTGGCCAATTAGCATCTTCAGCATTCTTTATCTTTACTTTAGATGACTTGGTTCAAAGGATGGAAGATTACCCGGAAAGAGGGAAATGCTTCTGGGACCACCCTATTGGAGGCTCTGGACGCCATTCAGCCTCCAACACGTCCGACTGACAAACCTCTCCGCCTGCCTCTTCAGGACGTCTACAAGATTGGAGGTCTTAATTTGTACAAACAAACTACATTAAAAATTAAATCAATTTGACCTGTTTTTGCCTAAAGATGGCTATGCATTATTCTGCTAGCATTAAACAGAGCTAAATTAAATTCATAAATGTTTTCAATAGGTATTGGAACTGTTCCTGTGGGCCGTGTGGAGACTGGAATTTTGAAGCCAGGTATGGTGGTGACCTTTGCCCCCGTCAACGTGACAACTGAAGTCAAATCAGTGGAGATGCATCACGAGGCTCTTTCTGAGGCCTTGCCCGGGGACAACGTTGGCTTTAATGTTAAGAACGTGTCCGTCAAGGACATCCGTCGTGGCAATGTCGCTGGAGACAGCAAAAACGACCCACCCCAGGAGGCCGCCACCTTCACTGCTCAAGTAAGCTCAGTTAACTTCTGTCCTCAGCTCTATTCAGCAAACCGGAGCAGTCGTTACAAGGTTTATTCTTTCTCCTCAGGTGATCATCTTGAACCACCCAGGGCAGATCAGCGCTGGCTACGCCCCTGTGTTGGATTGCCACACTGCACACATTGCCTGTAAGTTCGCAGAGCTGAAGGAGAAGATCGATCGTCGTTCTGGGAAAAAGCTTGAGGACAACCCTAAGAGCCTCAAGTCTGGAGATGCGGCCATTGTTGATATGATCCCTGGGAAGCCCATGTGCGTGGAGAGCTTTTCAGAGTATCCTCCTCTGGGTAAGTGCTATCCCCAAGATCTCATCCCTAGATCAAAATACTTCATAATATTCCAGGTGGCTCAGAATCAGTTTTAGGAAAACAGAGATAATGAACACAGATGACCTACTTGGATTTGTTTCTTGGTTTACAGGTCGTTTTGCTGTGCGTGACATGCGTCAGACCGTTGCAGTGGGAGTGATCAAAGGAGTGGAGAAAAAGACCCCGACAAGTGGAAAGATCACCAAATCTGCTCAGAAAGCCCAGAAGGTCAAATGAATGTTGTGTTTGACTGCCAACTCCAGAGACACATATGGAAAAGCAGAGGTCATCCAGCTCTTCTATCCTATTGGCTGCTTAGGTTCCATAGTCAGAGACTGCTTAATAGTTCCAATGCATCGTAAAAGTATCAGAAGGAAAAAAAATTACCTAACAAAAGCAGTCTTTTAGATAACACCAATTTGTATGTTGAATCGTACTGTAAGTCTTAAATCCACGCCATTGAACTTATTTAATAGTGTTTTTAATAGCTGTGCTTTTCTCTTCGATGATAGCTGTTGAAACCATATGTGATTTTTAAAATCTTGAGAGGTTTGACCTCTCCTGCTCTGGAGTGCAGTTTTAGCCTGGTTCTCACAATGTTGTCTTCGCTTGTTTTAGTGCTTGTTTGCAAAATACCATGTGTTTAGTATCCACTGGTGGTAAGCTACTTAAACAACACTATTTAGTAGACGTTGAGAACCTTTATGTTTAGCTTTGCAGAACAATGAAAACCTAAAATGAAGCTCTTAATCAGCCCATGTTTGGGCTCATGCAATCTTTGGCGCACTGACAGCTTTATGTTTAGCACTTTGACTGGCGTAGGCTAACCCTGCACAAGCACTTGTTGACTTTAATTGGCATTAGCTACCGCACCTTATTATTAAAAAATGAAAGCTTTCATGTCATATTAAAGATGTCTCAACCATAATGACTGTGTCTGTGTTCATTTCGCTCCCAAACAGTTCACTGCATGAAAGCCATGCAGGTGTGTGTTCATTTACTTTTGTATTTAGAAATTCAGGACTGTACTGTGAGCTTAGACTTTAAGGTTATAACAAAGTCCAATAAACTCATAAACTCAAAGATCATACTTTTCTATCTACTAAACAATTTATCATTGCAGTCTTTTGCCACAAGATGTCGCAAGTGATGCGTTTCTAAAATTATTCATTAGCTTATCTGTTGTAGTAATATAAGTAGATCTAACAGCACAATTATTAAAAAAAATATCAGATTTCAGAACAATAACAGAATATTCAATTTCGGAACAAATACATAAATTTAAGCAAGAGTTTACAACAGCACTGGGATGCTTCAAAATATAAATCTCACTCCTTTAATATTAATTTTCTCATTTGACCGTTTTAAAAGCTTTTCCTGTTCTGCTCAAATACTTTTTACTTCACTTATCTCAGGATAGGTTTATTTTTCAAAGTCAAACCGGTATAGGCTCAGACTTTTCACAGAACTGAACAATGACATGTCACCATTATTGGGCATGTAAAAAGACAAAGTTTACTGAACACAGCAAAAGCGAGGCATGTTGTCACACTGCCCTTAATCCACCCAAAAATTAAAATGTCATTGTTCACTCACCCTCAAGTTGTTCCAAACCTATAGAATTTTCTTTATTCTGCTGAGCATAGAAGAAAATGTTTTGAAGAATGTAGGAAACCGCACAGTTACTGGTCTTTGCTGACTTCAGTCCACCTTATTTTTGCCGTATTAAATAATAGTGATATTGATGGACTTTTAAGATAATTAGTTAAACTAGCTAGCTGTTTTTAATATTTATGTTTTTTTCTATTTATATATATATATATATATATATATATATATATATAAATGTTAGTGAAAAGAAGAATAAACTTTTATATCAATCCACACGTGTTATGGACATTTTCCCCCCTCTTTCATACAACTGAAGAAATATTGGCAACTAGCAACAGTTTGGTTACCCACATTTTTCTAAATATTTTCTTTTGTATTCCACAAAATTATTTGGAACGATATTCCTATGTAAGTGAATAACAATAGATTTTTCATCTTTGGGTGAACTATCCCTTTAAATAGTCTAATGATGACTTGAGCAGAATTTAAGAAAGTGAAAGTTAACATACCAATATATCAAACCAATATTGAGGTCAACCGACACTGTAGTAAATAAATAGCCCTATGAAAACTAGCACCTGTCAGTAAATTTAGACTACCTCACACGCGACCTACGGGAACCCTAATACAGAAATATCGTCACATAAACGTCATAACACTGAGGAAGTAAGAAATTTCTGAACGTTGAGGCCGGCACAGTACCACCTGTATCCTGATGTCACAGTTCTATGTAACAGAAACTTTACTTTAATACACAACTGCGCGCGTCGCAGCTTTTACATCTGCCACCATGAACAGACAGAGAAGACCGGACAGCTTTCGCGCAACCAGCCCTGACCAACCCAAAGCCAAAGCTCGAACAAAAACAAATGCGACTGGGAAGAGTAAAGAGCAAGGAGATCACCATACGACTGACAGGAGGGATAAGTCACAAGAGCGCGCCGAGGACAAGTGCGCGCCGAAACTGGGAAGCAGAAAACAACGCAGTGATCCTAAGGATCCTAATGACTATGGAAGTGCAGACAACCCTCATGAATCCCCAGCACCAAAACGGGGAACCATTCATCAACAGAGTAAAAAGCAAAAGGATCTTCGGAGTGGGTCCTCGGAGATCTCCGAGAATAAATACGAAGAAAAGCGCGCTTCGGCATCTAGAGGTGTTCCTGTTCCCAATAACGCAAACAACCCTGACGAGAATGACAAACAAGACAGTGCAAAAAGCAAGCGACAGAGTAAAAAGAATGACTGTGAAAGTAAAGACGAACCACAGCAAACTGCCAAGAGCAAGTCCGATGAAAAAACAGCACCAAAACGACAGAGTAGAAAGCAGAGAGAACCTTTAAACTTTGACAAAGAAGAACCACTGAAGAGCTCTTCGGAAGCAAAATCCACATCAAAACCTAGAACTCGGCATGAACTTGCTTCTAAAACGGAGTCTTCCGACGCGAGTAACACACAGGAAGCTTCTCAAGCGCCAGCGGTTAGCGTGCTCAGCGATCGTCAAAAGAGAAGCGCAGAAAAAGCAACTGCAATGAGAGCGCTAAGCGTCGATGACACACTGGGAAAAATTCTTAAGACAACTATTGAGAAATTAAAGATCAAGAAGAACGAGCGATCTAATGCGTCCAGTTGTGTTAATGACATCACGGCTAAAGTCATTGCACACCTGAAACAAAACGTGACCTGGTGTGACGGTATCGACAGTTTACGATCTGGAAGTTATTATGAAAACCTTAAAGTAAGTGATGCAGTGTGACATCTCCATATTGATCTGCCGTGGTTTATTCTTAGAATGAATAATGTGCAAATGTGTAAAAATTACGTAGAACCTCTGAAGAATACAGTGTCTATATCTGAATAAGTCAGCATAGGCTTGTATTAATCAGATAGCCAGGATGTGTGACCACCTTATCACAATATTCATAACTGAACACTCATTGGCATCAGAGCATGTCCAAACAAAGATAATAAGCTACTCGAATACAGGCATTTGTGAAAACTCAAGCGCATGTTTTATTGCACACCTTTACATCTGCCATTTTACAACCAGCCCTGACCAACCCGAAGCCAAAGTTCAAACTAAAGCTTTGGGAAATGTAAAGAGCAGGGATATAAAACACAGATATACAGAACCCTATTTTTAACTATCAACCTGACTAAACCTCAACCCTATTTTTCAAAATTTGCTGTGAACTACCGAGTTAATAAATAATTGTTCAAAATTACAGCATATAATAAATGATAGGTGAATGCATGCAGGTATATCCATTAATTACAGAAGTAAAATAAGGTTTATTATTAAGGTGTGTGCAGGAATATTCCAATTATGTATGATTATATGGTCTTGACATTTTTAATCGCCTTGCCAAAGCTCATAAAAGAACTTTAGTTCAAAACCAACATCATCTTTAATTTGCCGCATTTTAGATTTGTGAACCAGATGAATTTGATGTGATGCTGACTATTCCTGTGGAGCGAGTGGACATTCAGAAGTTTGACGAGGCTGGAGCATTTTACACTGTTGCACTGAAACGACACACGAATAGAAATCCTCTGGACAGATTCCTAAATGAAGACAAGACCATTAAAGCCAGCGAAATGCTGAGTGAATTCAGAGATGCCGTCAAGGAGGCTGTGGAGAAACTTCCATGTAGGTCCAAATAAAAATTATTTACAATATCTGTTAACGTTATACAAGTATTTTACTGATCTCATAATGTATCATGTTTTGTTTGAGTTTAATCTTTGTAGAAATATATTTTTCAAATATTTTAAAATGATCGAGCTGCATCTCCTGCGGTTTAAAATCATTTGATTTTAAACACTTGCGATAATTTCGACCATTTACAGACAAGGAGATAAGCGTAAATTGCAAATCACGTTTTGGGGAAAACAACCATAGATTTATGGTATACGCATCTATGAAAGCACATTTAACAAAAAATTAAAAAAAATCTATCAAACATCTGCAACACAACAATATGACGTGACGTCACTGATGAAATTTACAATTTACACGCTTGCGATTAACGCTTAATTCATTTTTATTGTCTATTATCATCGCTTAATCCTTGCAGCGCAAGAAAAAAAAATACATTTTATAGATGTGTATATAAACAGAAACATTCATAAACATAATATTTAATCCTACTTAATGTTATGGAGTGAGGACGGAAAAAAGTGGAAAAAAAAAAAAAAAAATGAAATTACTGGAAATGTTGCGAATCTCAAAAATATATGGCACACCAGGGGTTCTCAACCCTGTTCTAGGAGATCTACCTTCCTGCAGAATTTAGCTCCAACTCTGATCAAACACACCTGAACCAACTAATTAGGATCTGAAGGAGCACTTGATAATTACAGACAGTTGTGTTTGATCAGGGTTAGAACTAAACTCTGCAGGAAGGTAGATCTCCAGGAAGGTACCCCTGATCTACACAATCTCAGCCGAGGAATAAGAGTCTTATCTAGCAAAACAATCAGTCACTTCCTTTAAATAAATAAATAAATAAATAAATAAATAAATAAATATATATACACACACACACACATACATACACATATACATATACTTAACCACAAATGCTCATCTTGCACTAGCTCTGTGATGCGGATGCGCATCTTCACACATAAATAATCAAAACGGGGAAAACCCCTTTCCCAGGTTATCAATCCCACCAGCTCTAAACCAAAAGTCTACAAACATCTTCTAGCTTTCTGGTAATATTTGTTTTTTTTTTGCATTCTGTAGACAAAATTGAGATGCAGAGGAAAAAAGCACGATGCCCTGCAGTGACGCTGGACGTAAAAACGGAAGAAAAGGGAAAGACTATTTCCGTCGACTTCGTTCTTGGTCTTAAGGTTCATGCAGTCTGGCCAGGCTTTACAACAGATGGCTTCAAAATAGAAAACTGGCTTGGCAAAAAGGAGAAAATAAATATGAAGCGTCAACCATTCTACCTGGTGCCTAAATATGAGGGAAAGGGAAATGCAGAGCATGATGGAGTTGTTGCAAAAGGTATACTGTCAGTATATAAGTTACTGTAGCCTTTCAAAAATAAAAACAACTAAGTACAGTTGCTCATTTGGCAAAAATGTCCTTTACATAGATGCCTGGCGAATTTCTTTTTCACACGTCGAAAAAGAAATTCTGAAAAGGCACGGCCACTCCAAAACATGCTGTGAGGACAGAAATGGACAGAAATGCTGCCGGTAACTATTCAGTGTTCCTCTTGTGCCAAGCTTTGATGCTGGGAAATGGTGCAGAAACTGTCAGTTGTAATGTTTGCTCTATTTCTACAGGAAGGAGTGTCTAAAGCTTCTGAAGTATCTTCTTCAAAAGCTCAAAGAGGACGACTCCAAATCCAGTAAGATATCCAGCTTCTGCTCCTATCATGCAAAGACCACCCTTCTCCATGCTTGTGCTGACAGGGGAACCGACAGCGAGTGGGCTTACAATCAGCTGGCCGACTGCTTCCAGCAGCTTTTGGAAGACTTTGTGAAATACCTGAGAAATCGTCATCTCCGTAACTTTTTCATTCCCTCCCATAATCTCTTGCATCATGTCTCTAAGAGCAGTTGTGAATTCCTGGCAAATGAAATTGAATTTCAGCGCAATAACAACTTTCCTATATTCAGTTAATTTTGATTTTGTTTATTGTATTTATGCATGTTTTGTTCTTTTATCTTGATAGTCAACTGCTGCTTAATACCATTCAATAACACATTTTCCAAATAGTTTTATAAGCTTTTATTTGATACGCATTCTGAACAAGATTGGTATACCACCTACAGTTAGAGGCATTTTACCTCTTATCAATGTAGATAACAATAAAAAAAAAAAACTGGGTGAACTGGGTGGGGAAAAAATCCTATTAAAGAAATGCATCATGCATACAAAATAAAGCAGTGTTGTTGTTTTTTTAAGCCTAACAAAACGGTCAATTACAAGGACTTCACAGGCTCTCTACAAATGAGAGGATCAACACTTTTAAAATCTGAACTCCAGTGAGTGACACAGTGACATCAACCTGAAAGATACAATTAAAGATCAATACTACTGCTGGAACAACAAATACAAATGCTTAAAAGCACTCTTTGTTAGGAAACATCTGGTAAACGCCAGAAGTAATGGTTTAAATGTGTTGTGAAATAAAACATTGTCTTCATGCTGATGTTATTTAAAACAGCAAGATAAATTAATGCAACAAATACTACCTTTCAAGCATTCAGAACCGCCGATCTGAGCCTCCTCTTGAACTACCTCTCCATCCTCCTCCTCCATCTCTTCCTCCTCTTGCTCTTCCTCTTCCACCTCTGGGCGCATACATTGCTTTCTCCCTCTGGTGTTTTTCATAACGTTCAGCCATCAGTATAAGCTCTTCTGGAACATCCTAAAGAAAGGAAAAACGCTTTCTTTTATCCAGATTCTCCGTTAGGATGTTGTATACATATATTGTAAACACACTAAAGACAAACGTAACATTTTACGGAGTGAGGCATTCTCTCTCTATATTGTGTATGCACACTGTAACAAAAAATCATTTGTTGTACAGTTGTTTTAAGACCTTTTAGTGGCAGATGGTTGTGGAGAGTTTTTTGAAAAACTTTTAAACAAAAAAGATCCGGTTGAAATAATGCCTGATCAGGTGATAGTGTGGAGAATAAAAAAGAAAAAAAAAATTATACAAAATTATACAAAAAAAAAAACTTCTGGACACACTGGGTCCATAGATGAAAAATGCTAATTTGTTGTCTTAAATATATATATTGAACTATTTAACTTCTTGTAAAGACACTGATAACACTAAGAAGTCTCTTTTATAGGATACGGACATCACCATGGATCAGGGGCGTTTCCTCAGAGGAGGCAAAGGAGGTAGTGTCTCCTCGAAATATTTGATCAGAAAAAAAATTCGTAGTACAAAAATAAAACTACACCAATATTACAAAAAATAACATTAAAAGTGTATAAATCATTGTATAAAGTGTGCAGGGAGTTTGGTGATGGGTAACTGAGAATAAATGGGGGAAGTCACATGATAGGAGGCAATGCCTCCATGATGATATGACTGGATATTACTGGTTATGATCGGCTGTGATTGGTAAATCCCGCCTCTTGATTATGCGTGTGATCAGCATTCACATCAGTCTGAATAACTAAAATATAATGACTTTAATGGGAAGACTAATTACAAAAAAAGCAAGCAAACAACTCACACACTTAGATATAACCTGAAATTTAAAGTAAATCTCTGTGTCTGTAACCAATATTTACCGAGCTTTGATGGCTGATGATCCAAAAAAAGTTAAAAGTTAACTATTACAAAGAATAGCTAAGCGTAAGTTCACAAATAAAATTATTGTTTTTTTATTGCCTTATTATTTTGGATTAAATGTAAGATGCTTAAAACACTAATTTGATTAGAGATTAGAGATATATATATATATATATATATTTCTCTATTTTCTGATAACGGAAGTGATATTTCTTTAACCAAAACAATGTGACTCGGACATGAAACACCGCTCACTACTGCCATGAATATATTGTGCATCCCCACTACAGCATTTTTTATTCTAGATTTCTCCATGAGATTCACACAATACATACAAAGAGAGATGCGTCCAAACCACTAAAGGGTTAACTAAAACGGTGACATTTGGGTACGTCCCTATTTTCATATCACACACGTCATTTACATGCTTACAAACACAACCTGCTCAAAAGCTGAGGATTCGCATTCTTTACATAGCAAACATTGAGTTTAACAAACACAATGAAAGGAGTGGATGCCTGTATGTGCACGTTTCTTTACCTGACCAGATCTCTCCAGAATGGTGATTAACTCAGAAGCTATTTTCCAGTCCTCCCTTGTTACCAGGGTTACAGATGCACCAGACCTCCTGAGCCAAGACATGGACTCATTTACATGAGATACATGAGATTAAATGATTGCATTATCACATTTTTTATTGCATCTGTCATTTTAGTCACGCCTTTCATTGATCCACTCACCCTGCTCGACCTGTTCTCCCGACGCGGTGCACATACTCTTCCACATTCCGTGGGAAGTCGTAGTTAAAAACATGCGTGATGTCATGAACGTCTAGTCCACGTGAGGCCAGGTCAGTCGCCACCAGAATACGCACACGACCTTTGACAGTAGCCACGCACAGGCAGATAGAAACCTCACAGATCAATTTCGGTTCAAATTTTAAGGGACTCAGCATAATTGCCGAGTACACCGAAAGTAGCCAGAGTTGTAAAGTATGCATTTCCTGTGCCACTAGCCAAAGAGTGTTGGTTTGAGTAGCAGGACAACAACACCACTGAGTAGGGTGACCAGATGAGATTGGTTGAAATTCGGGATTATTCATTATTCATTATTCATAATGAATAATGAATAATGAATAATAAAGATAATGAATTTCAAACGAAAGTGACTGAACCAATCATGTTTTTATTAATATAAGTAGCCTACATATACATATAATTTTATATAATATAGAAGTAACGTTAGGCTATTTTTATACTTCAAAATGAAGTTAATGAACCAATCATATTTTTATTAACAAGTACATATGCATATAAATTGATATAGCCTAATACGTAGGCTATAGAAGTATTATTTTGAACACGGTGCCTCGCCCTCGACCGGTCGGACTTCTTCACGCGACTTCTGCCTGCACTTTCAACTGTCCTAACGGCTGCTGCAACTTGCGCTCTCTTCATCTACTCTATAAAGCAAAAAGGGGACAAAAAGGTCGTATTGTCTTTGTGCATATAGCCTAGATGAATTAGATAAATTAATAGAAACAATATAACTTTAAATTCACACTTGAGCTATATAGCCTACCGAGGTTGTGCTGCAGGATGACTCAACCTCGCTCCACGGACAGTTTTTTATGTTTTATCAGACAATAACTATTTAAGATTTTGCTTCAGTATAATTTTCGGGACAATTAGAGCGGGATTCGGGATTCGGGACAGCAGCTTAGATTTCGGGACTGTCCCGAATTTTTCGGGACGTCTGGTCACCCTAACACTGACTGAACCAAACAACGTTTGGAACTACCTGTTTGTCTAAAGAAAAATGGTCATTTTCACAATTCCGGTGTTGTTGGTGTCTCATAAATTACACAACACCCTACTATGTACTGCTTACAAACATACCATCTTTAAAGTCTTGCAGTGCCTCTTCCCTGTCACACTGCTCTCGGTCTCCATGCAGAGACTGAACCGCTATACCCTGCAGACACAGGTCACTGGAGAGGTCATCGGCTCTATGCAACAACAGGAAGGAGAAAAAGTGAGAATCTGACGACTTAGAAATTCTTAACCAGTTTTGCTTCATAATTTTACATTAGTTTGTTAGTTTTACAATTCAGTTTGGCATACAGTAATATAAAGTAGTCAGGGTCATAGTAGGGCCCTATGATTTCTGCAATGTGGAAAACATAGACAGAATATTTATCAGAATTTTTTTTTTTTTTACCAGAAAACAAAAGTAAAACACACAACACAGAAAAAAGAATAGTAATAAATAATTTTTAAAAACAAAATCAATTAGCGATGCTTTCGATTATTAACCATGAATCCAGAAAATGAATGGAAAACAGAATTTAGTAAACATAAAACTAAGTTTGAGAGAGAGAAAAAAAAAAAAAAAAAAAAATCATAGGGCTTTAAAAATGTACATTTTATTAAACTGTTAATAAATTGCTGTAAAATTGTGTATGTTTCATTATTTCAACTTAATATGGGGGGGTAATAAAACTGTTTTCATAGGACCCTATCATAGATTTTTTTTATGGTTTGAAGATGAAAGGTCCCACAAACAGCTGCTATTAAAACTATTAAAACCATCCACATTACATCAGGCTCTTAAAGCATTTAATCCAATTTTAAAAATGTCAAATCAGGATCTAGCTTGTTCTTGATCGGATTAAGCACTAAATCATACTGTCAGGCTGAAAGTCTAAAGAAGTACCTGTTCCAAAGTGAGTATTTGGTTTTAACGTTTGCACAACTGTTGAATGACCACAAAAGTTGCCAGTTTCACTGGGGTGTGAAAGATCAAAATGTATGGTTAATAGTTAATAAAAGAGAGAGAGAAAAAAAAAACAAAAAAAAACAAAAAAAGCATGGCCAGATCTTAAACAGCCACTCCTTCTGACAATGGAGAAATGCCAAGTTTCATTCTCAGAAAAGAGCAGCACTTTTACAACAGTCATTTCACCTCACACGAACGGACGGGCACAGACTGACTACCACATCAAGTGATCGTAATGGAAATGAGATTACACAATACCACTTCGGTAGAATATGAAAGCGTGCTTGCAGAAATCCCTCCCATATCCTGTTTCATGGAATCAAACAAAAGTTATTCTCATTTAAGTTTCGTTCTGAGAAACTCACTTTACTTTTTTTCCAACAAATATTAGAACTTTGTCCTGAGGCTCCATTCGGTCGATGAAGTCAAAAAGGAACGCTTTCTTCTCTTCCTCCTGCACAAACAGAACTGTCTGCTGAACGGTGTTCACTGCCTAAGGAATACAGAGATGCAGGAGGGGAATTAACTGGGGATTTTTAATAAGGAGGCTAAACAGGAAAGCTATATTTGACCTGGTATTTGTACATTACTCATTAGAAATACATACTGTGCTGCAGCCATTCACTCACCGCTAGATCTAAGGTGCCCACATAAACCATCATTGGGTCTTTCAGGTAGGATTTGGCCAGCCGTCTGACACCTGTTGGCCAGGTGGCACTGTAATAAAAATAGAGAAAAACAAATAAATACAGTAAAACAGCAATCATACAAATACTCAAAACTCATAAAAAAAAGACAGATGCCGACCAACAGCAACAGATATACTGCCATTCAAAAATTTCTTATGCTCATCAAGGCTGCATTTATTTGATCAAAAATACAGAAAAAAAATATGTAATATTATAAAACATTATTACAATATAAAATAAAGTTTTTCTATCTTAAAATACATTAAAATCTAATTTATTCCTGTGATCAAAGCTGAATTATCAGCATCATTACTCCAGTATTCATTGTCACATGATCTTTTAGAAATAATTTTAATATGCTGATTTATTATCAGTGCTGGAAACAGTTGTGCTGTTTGGAACCTGTGACACTTTTTTTTTTGGGATTATCTGATGAATAAAAAGTTACAAGAACAGCATTTATTTATAATATATAAATTTTTTCTAACAATATACACTACCATTCAAAAGTTTTATTCTTTGTTTTTCGAAAGAAATTAATACTTTTATTCAGCAAGGATGTGTTAAATTGATGAAAAGTGATAGTAAAGACTATTATTGTAAGAAAATATTTATATTTTGAATAATTGCTGTTCTTTTTAACTTTATATTCATCAAGCAATCCTGAAAAAAGTACCACAGGTTCCAAAAAAATATTTCAACAGATATATCAACAGATAATTCTAATAATAAATCAGCATATTAAAATGATTTCTGAAGGATCATGTGAGACTTAAGACTGGAGTAATGGCTGATGAAAATTCAGCACTGGATCACAAGAATAAATGATATTCTAAAATATATTAAAATATAAACCATTATTTTTTTAATTTTATTTTTATTTTATTTTATATTGTAATAACAATTTGCAATATTACTGTTTTTTTTTTTTTCTGTATTTCCGGTACATCTGTCCAATCCTTCCATACACCATTCCAAAAAAATCTAAATAAAATATCAAACGCTGAGCCCATCACCTAGTCATAACAGTTTGTCTGTCAGGTCGAATATCCAGAATGATTTTCATGATTTGAGGTTCAAAGCCCATGTCCAGCATTCTATCAGCTTCATCCAACACCTGCAACAAAAGGGGGAAGGCAAAAAAAAAATAATATTAATATAATAATAATAATAATAATAATTATTATTATTATATATTATATATATATATATATATATATATATATATATATGGCAAATGTTTACAAAATTCAAACCTATTTTTTAAACCCTCAAAAAAATTATGCAAAACATAATGTACCAAATAGGTGATGGAGCGCAAGCTGATGAGCTCATTCATCTGCAGATCATTTAATCGTCCTGGTGTGGCAATGACTATGTCCACACCACTGGTCACTACTTTAATCTGGGCCTTTCTGTCACCTCCTCCATAGATACAGATGCTACAACAATGAAAGGAACTTTGAGCAAACAAAGAAAGCAGGATGAATTCTTAAATAATGTATTAGGCATAACATTGCTTTAATTAGGATACAGCACCTTTTAAACCCTTTGTAGCTGTATTTGTTGCACTCAGCTTCAATCTGGAGGGCCAGCTCACGAGTGGGAGTCAAAACCAACATGCCAGGGCCATCTCTCTTGTCCCTTGGACTACAGTGTGTATATAAATAAATTAATATATTCTTAATAAAAAGATTAAATGTAGAGCAGTGATACTCTGGTTGAGACTTACACAGGTTGCTCATCCATATGAATAAAGCCAGGAAGCAGGTAGGCCAGAGTTTTGCCTGTTCCCGTCTGGGCTATTCCAATCAGATCTGTTCCTTTCAGGATGATTGGCCAGGCTTGTGACTGAACCATGAGACAAAATAACCAGGATTACATTTATCCCCACATATCAAGTTTAACATTGAGTGGGAAAAAAGCACAAGCAAATGCATGAAGGAAATGTTTGTTTGGGGTACCTGAATGGGAGTTGGCTTTTTAAATCCCACTCTGACAATGTTTTCCATTATTCCAGGATAGTGAGCAAAAGCCTCCTCAAAAATGCACACTGGATTGGGAATAGTTCTTTTCTCCCCATCTTTTAAGTCATCTACAAAGATGTTGTTGTTCTCTTTTCTATTTGGGCAGAGAAGGGCAGGGGTACAAAAACAATACAAATGTGCACAGTGCTGCACTAATGTTCTCTCAATACTTTTAGATGTTTTTAATTTATCTCAAAGAAATAAATCTTCATATGCAATAATTCAGTGGTTCTCAACTAGGGGGTCCCAGCAAACTTTCACGGCGGCCTCAAAGTGACTTCAAAATTATTTTAAATAAAAAATAATGAGCTAAAACAACTACAATTAAGATATTTCTTATTTTAATTTGTCATGTTAACAACTCCTTTGAATAAACAGGAGGATTCCCCCCAATCATGGAAAACTTGAATATATGAGGCAGTCTATTTTTAAGCGTGATTTCTAGACTTGGAAAAGTCATGTAAAGTACTAAAATCTTCATGTTAAAAGTCTGGAATTTAATTGTTTTGGCATTTTTTTTAATATACAGAAACTAGTATAAAAACTAGGGCTAGAGGGCCTTTGAATATTGTTGTAGAAGTATTTTTATTAACAGGTAAATGCTGCCATCTGTGGGCTAATTTGAAGAAGGCAAGGTGATTCAATTTTTACCTCCAGATTTTGACTTCCTCTGTACTGCGAGCAGCCACTGATTTTGCTTCAATATAGAAATCCTTCTTTAGAGGGGGAAGATCTGCAGAAACCAAGACTACTGTTTAATCAGGTATAATATTTCATATGACTACATATTTAACACAGTATATCAACTAAATTTCTTACTCTAGTTTAAATTTTAACCTTAACATTGTGTAATAAAGTGTACATACACAGAATGAAGACATACACTACCAGTCAAAAGTTTGTGAACAGCAAGATTTGTAATATTTTTTTAAATAAGTCTCTTCTGCTCACTAAGCCTGCATTTATTTGATCCAAAGTACAGCAAAAACAGTAACATTTAGCAATATTCTTACCATTTAAAATAACTGTTTTCAATTTGAATATATTATAGAACTAAATACTATAGAAATTACAGAACTGAATACTTTTATTTAGCAGTGTTTTTTTATTTAGAATGCTCTAAATTGATCAAAAGTGATGATAAAAACACTGACAATGTTACAAAAGATTTCTATTCCAGATAAATGCTGTTCTTTTTGAACTTTCTATTCATCAAAACTGAAAAAAAAAAAATTCTACTCGGCTGTTTTTAACATAATAATAAATGTTTTTGAGTAGCAAATAAGCATATTAGAATGATTTCTGAAAATCATTCTGTGCCTGGAGTAATTATACTAAAAATTCTGCCTTGAAATCACAGGAATACTGTAAATTACATTTTAAAATATAAATTTAAAATAGCAAACAGTTATTTTAAAAAGTAAAAACATTTCAAAATTTTACTGTTTTTGCTGTACTTTGGATCAAATAAATACAGGCTTGGTGTGAAGAAGAGACTTCATTAAAAAAACAAAACAAAAAAACATTAAAAATCTTACTGTTCAAAAACTTTTGACTGGTATGGATATGTTTGAAACAACAGGAGTCTGAGTAAACGATGAGAAAGCTAATATAAAGTAATGATCACATCATCTTGTACCACTAGAGATTCACCTTGCCATTTCATAGCTTCATATTTGTCCCGGTTTTCTCTAAGCGCAGTCCAGTCAATTGGCACAGGTGCTGGGACAGCTGCAGCCGCAGCTTGTACAGCAGCAGCTGACCAGCAGGAGTCATTATGATATCCTGCATTGCCGTTACCTGGAGATTGAAATGTACAATGTCAAACATAAAATATCAGTAATTAACAATGCAATAAAATAATATATTAAAGTAGTTTAGTGATTCCTGTGCTGTCTTACCATTTCCAAATCCAGGACCTCTGACAGAATTCACATGCACCAGATCTTCAATCATGTCTCTGGCTTTGAGCTGAGCATCACGGCTTCCAAAGATAAGTACCTCAGCGTCATTTGCACCATTGTTTATCTATTATAAATAATTGAACAGTCATGTTAAAACACCATAATACTACTCATTCATGTCGTTTTAATCCCATAAGCCTTATTATTTTCTGAACACAAAAGGTGAATTTTGAAGAATGCCCTCCTTAGAATGAAAGTAAAAGTAAAGGTAGTTAATGCTTATTCAAATGAAAGGTAATAAGTTTTTTTTTTAAAAGGCAACTGATAATATTCAGAAAATATTACTGATCTGTTTCTGCTACTGGAAATACCAGATGAAAAAAAAAAAAAATCTGTAATTTACACAACTGAAAACTTTCAAAGCAGTTTTATGCAGTTTCTACCTATTTTCTTTTCTTCAGAAAGACATTTAGTCAGCCGAACAATCGATATGTTGTTAAACAACAGCACAATCCACTGAACACTGTACTTCTATTCCACACAGCCTCTTTTTCATTTCTGTCATAAATTAAATGATGCTAGATCTATAGAGCTTCTTTATAGCTAAAATTGAATTTGTTGCATAATTTATGAACTTAGCAACACTGACAGTTACAAAACTGATTCAACTCTAAATCTGAGCTGAATGACAATATTTCTTCTTTACAGCTAACATTTCAGCTGTTTCATAATTGATCAATTCGGCTGCTTTGAAACCATGTTACTGTAAGTGCAAAAAAAAAAAAAAAAAAGGTGACTTAACTTGAAAGGGAATTGTGGCTGTTCAGAAGAAAGTGTGTAATATGGGTTCAGAAAGAAATACGAGTGAATAAATGATAAAACTCCTCATTCTAAATGAACACTATCTAGCATTTCAAAAAGTCTAAACCGTTTTAAGCTCAAGGTGTGACGGGCTAAAACTGAAAACTAACTTAAGTTCTAGTGAGGCTCTTCTGAGCTTTTGTGACTGACTGTCAACATTTATGCTAGCACTAGTATATTTAACTTGCCTTTATCGATGCTCCACTGCTCTCTTCAAGCTCCCGAATTTTCACACCACCTCGACCTAGGCAGACGGACAGAGGCAGCAATGATGGAAGTCCAACTCACTTCTGCGAATCGGTTCTTTTTAACCGCTTTAAAGAGCCCGATTCAGTGATTCTTTACGCAACGACACAGACACGCAATCACGCCGCCCAATTAATGTTTTCATTCTGTTCAGTGGAGCTATTTAAAAATACATATATAAACAAATGGTACGTGACATTTTGGACCATAAGCCAGAACTTCGGTTCAGTATCAATCCTCTAAATATCGCTTCACTCATCGGTTCATTATTATGATTCGAACATTACTGGGCAGCATACTTAGAACGAATCGAGTTTGAACTGATTCATTAGAAAAATAAATAAATAATTAAAACGATTTTTTGATGAATCGGACGGGAGACAACCCAAGGAACTGCTGCATGCCTAAACAGACACCTGTGTCTTACCTATTATCCTCCCGACCAAAGAGTTTTCCACACTGAGAGTTACCGGAGATGAACCTGATCTGTCTCCACCACCTCGACACCCCGTAGGTCCAGTCCTGGAACGACTGTAACTGTTATTTTTACCGGTTGCTCCGTCACAAACATTTGATCCAAAGTTTCGGTCCCTCCAGTTTCTCCACTGCTCGCCGTCTCCACCAAACTTTGCGCCAACACTCGTGGTTTGTCGACTCGGCGCGCCTCTAGGCGATGGAGGCCTCCATGACTTTACCGATACAGTTTGAACGGCTAACGGCTTTGAAATCGCCACACCATCCGTATCGTACTCATCTTCCCAGTCCGACATTTAAAACGAACATATAAGGACACAACTCTGGATAATCGACGATTCCCTCCAGAAGGACCACAAATGTCTAATCGGAAACGTCGATCAATATCCGTTCACGTCACGTGATCCCTTACTAAAATGCAACATGGCCGCCGCAATTTACGTGCGTTAAGCCTACTTTTGTGAAAACCAGTCAATTAATATGGCGTCGCGAAAAGGTTTTTATAATTCCTTTTATTTAGTTAGTCTTTGTAACAGTGGAATTTTGGTGTATGACGTTGTTTAAACAATAGTTAAACAATAAAACATGACATTTAAATTATGGCGTTTGTTTGTTTTTTCTTAGATTATTTACAGAAAACTATCATTAAAGCCACCCAGTAGTAATTGATGCAGTACATCTGCTAAATAAATAACTTTTTAAGTGGTTTTGGAATAGGTTACTACTTATATTAGTGCATTTCCTACAACTAATATGGTTGTTTGCTTATTTGAGGAAAACTAAGACAAAGCACACAGAGACATTAACATGAAGCACACTAGGCCAAGTTTCAAGTATTTTGTTTATTTAAGTATTAGGATGATCATAAATTTTCATTTTGCATTTTTCAATCCCAGAGCATCAACTCTGCTTATGTGCACAATGATGAAATAAATTATTTTGAATGACAGAGAACGCTAACATTATCAAGCATGTATATTAAGGCCAGTTTCTGTGTAATAAATTATTTGATCTAGTGGTAAAACAAAGAAATGCTGCTTTAACTGACAGACGCTTTAAGTTCACAGCCAAACAGAGAATGTGCAATTATCGAAATATGACATAATTTCAATAAAAGTTCAAGGTACTGTGAATACAGAAGTTGTATAAATGTTTAATAAAATGCAAAAAGGCACCGTAAAACATTGAATTACAAATTAAAACTTTCAAAAAAGCAATAGTAATATTAATTATAATGTGTTAAGAAGACTATATTTCTGTACAACCTTTTTTTCTGCATTTCAAGCATCAATTAGTTCCACAGCTGTTGACATTTTCTCAGTTCAGTTCTCAGGTGCCTATATTATTTACCTCAACTCTAGAGCAAAATAAGCATCTGGACTATCTCTGGATTATAAATCTTATTTAAAGCATATTCATGTTAAAACACTTCATCACATTTGCAGGTTTCCTCTACACATCTGAAGAGTTGTGCTTCCACTTGTACAGTGCCAAAAACATCCTCAATGTACACCTCAGATGTTTTTAACCAAAAAATAAAAACAAAACAAACTAAATGTAACAGCTAATCATGGTTAGTCTACGTACACATAATGATACACATTACATTCTAAGTTGTACAGACAAGCATTTTAGCTAAAGCACTTCTTGTACCATTCAGAAGCATGGAATAAAAAATGTAGAACAGAGGTTACAAAGCTGAGGTTTAGGTATAAGACGCTTGCTTGCTACAGAATTTAAAAGAAAAAAAAAAATCAGAAAGTACAACAGAAATGAGATATTGCCGCAATTCTGATAAAAACACATTTGTGAGACTTTCTACTTGACAAAGATAACTTCTGATTATATGGATGCAGGTTACAAAGCAATCAAAATACATGTCAAATTTAATTACAATCATTAGTTGTGATATTGCATGTGTGGTTTATTGTCATGATGAAAATGATGCATCATCTTCCTCATTTTTCTTGTAACATTTTAGCAGCCAAATATCCACAAGGACCCGGAATTAGAAAAATCAGAAATCAGTGCTTTTTGAAAAGCCTGATTGTCACAAATACCTCCTCACAAGACATTACACAAGACACACCGTCCCTTCAGCCACAACATTCAGCTTTCTTCAGATGCTAAAACTCTCAGGTTTCAAAGGACATAGTCATATTAAGAAATCATATCTCTGTGCAGGCTACAGCGTGAAGATGCATTTGTTTCTGAGTTTCTTCTGGAGTTGCTTGCAAACCCTGCTTGATCAGCTGAGGTCTGCATAGTATCACAGATTAATGTGGTTTTGGACTAAGACCATCTGGTTTTCTGCTATTCCTCCCACAGTTTCTTAACACATGCAAATGAGTGGACCGCCAAACATTCAGAAGGAAGTGAGAAATGAATCCTAATGCTGAGCGAGGGCTTATTACTACAGGTGCATACAAACCTCCAATTCTATTTTCTGTTGCATTTTAAACATGCCGATATCCCATGCAAGGCTCATTCAGTACCATAACCCTTTATTATTACAAAGGAATATTATGGGTTCAATACAAGTTATGCTCAACTGACAGCATTTATAGCATAATACTGATTAACCCACATCTATTTTCTAAATGCATATACAGATATATTTTTACATTACCAATGCACTCAATATTCTATTTATTAAAGCAAAGTATGAATCTCATCAAGTTAATGTTTTTAAGCATTTTACATTTATTCCAAAATAATAACTCAATGCGGCAACAATTTAAACAATATATTCTATTTGTAAACTTATGTTTAGTTATTCTTTTTAATGGTTAACTTTAAAAAATTTTGAATTTTTCAGATCACCAGTCATCAAAGATCGGTAATTATTGGTCACAGACACTGAGATTTACTTTCAATTTCACCAAGTTGATTACTTACTATCATATTTTAATGCCATTTTAAGTCTTAGTTTGACGTAACAAAGTGATTATATTTAAGTGTGTGAGTTGTTTACTTCATTTTTTAAATTAGTCTTCCCATTAACGGCATTATATTGTTTAATCAGACTAATTCACGAACGTAGAACGCACACGAACACAAGAAGCGGGATTTATCGCATGAACCAATCACAGCCGAACATAACCAGTCATATCCAATCATATCGCAGTGGAAGCATTGCCTCTTCTCACGCGACCATTCATTCTCAATTACCAAACAACAAAATCACTGCACACTTTAGAGGGTCTGGTAAAACTCAAATGGGCTCAGGGGAGGCGAGAGAGACGCGGACTCCCGCTGTAATTTCACCTGCTGGTGTCGCTGTTGGACAAGGTTTCTTAAGGAAAATTAGTGACTTACACACTTTTTAATGTTTGGGAGAAATGCTCCTGATTCACACACTTTTCAGTCATTTGTGGTGATTACTGAGGTAATCAGTATTATGTCAATTGAGCCTAACTTATATTGACCCCGGAATATTTTTTAAATGTTTCTTCCCCAACAGTTTCTTCTTAATATAAATTCTCTTTTTTGACAAATTGTCCATGCATTGATATGTACGTATGAACATAAACGTATGAACGGCATGTCTTCTTCTTGTGAAAATTAGAAAACATTTAGAGCGTACAGGACGCTCCATTTCCTTTGGAAAAGAAGCACATGAGGGACATGAGGTTGTGTCCAGTCTCCACAGTGAGGTTCCTGTGCTCCGGCCGTTATTCGAGGCATACGTGAGGCAAGTTATGGGACTCAAGACCATCTCTTGGTCCAGCCTGGCTGGGAGACGG
The DNA here is from genome assembly GCA_012976165.1 of Labeo catla. Lineage (NCBI taxonomy): Eukaryota > Metazoa > Chordata > Actinopteri > Cypriniformes > Cyprinidae > Labeo > Labeo catla. Next base: position 1,206,587 of record VONZ01000020.1, on the reverse strand, counting down.
CCCACTGGCTCCTGTCCGTAGCAGCTCAGAGGAGAAGGTCGTATCGTTGCTTTGTTGGTGGCAACGGTCGCCCTCCGTGGTGTCCGACTCTTTGTCATTGACGAACAGTTCCGTATCGCCCCAGTCGGCCAGCGGCTCGCGGTCGCTGGACTCATTGTTGCTGCTGCCGCTGCTCCGAGCGGACAGGCTGGGATGGCAGTCCGCAGCGGTTGGTAACATGAGGTTCTGAGCGGAAAGAGACTTACCCAGTCCACGCTCGACCTGTAGCGAGGGAGCTGTTTTAGAAGACATGAGCATCAGAGGATCAATGTCAAGGCTCAAATGTCTTCTCCACGACCCATCTTCCTTGGGGTTGCGTTCAGGTTTGTCCCGTAGCTGTACCGTGCTTTGAATACTTTCAGCTTCCCTGTCCGACTCATCCTCGGTTTGGGTGCTCAACAGGCAATTGCTCGGACACTCCGCCCGGCTCTCCTGTAGAGTCTCTGGGATAAGGCTGGTAGGCCGACTGGTAGGCGTTGGTACCATAGGCGGGAGCTGAAGGGTTGATGAGGTCGAATGTACTGTTGGGACCGGCCTGGTCAGTTCACTGAACCGCTGGTGACTTCTGGAAAGGTTGTTGGGGGTGAGAATGGGAGGAGGGGACGCTGGGTAGAAACTGTCCGGGCTGGAGGGTTGGTTGTTTAAGAGAGGAGAAGGTGAGAAGGAGGAGGCAGAATGCGGGTAACCGGTACCCAAGTTGAGTTCACTAGGGGCCAGAGCAAGATGAAGACCACGGTGCAGGTTACTGCTGCCAGAACGACTGCCGGTAAGCTGGGAGGAGGATGACAAATCCTTGCTATGGATGGAGCTTTGGTAGTCAGAGGTTTGATCCAGCTCGAACAGGGGCAAAGCAGACAGACCGAGCATCGATGAGGGGCCTTTCTGCAACACTTGCCGGTATATATCCAGCAATGAGTCCAGCTTTGACTCAATGGACTGTACCTGTGTTATATAAAAAATAAAAACATCACATTGGATTTTTCAGAATTTTATGCTTGATTATTTTAAATGTGTGCAAGTACACTACTGTTAAAAAAGTTTTGGGGTTGGCTTATACTCACCAAGGTTGCATTTATTTGATCAAAAGTAGAGTAAAACAGTAATATTGTGAAATATTATATAACTCTTTTCTATTTTCATATATTTAGGGCCGAGCACCGATGGTACGAGGACCCTTTTGGAATTGCTCAGACTCTTCTTCAAAATAAATCGCATTTTTGAGGGCCTAAACATGCTCAAAAACACACACACATGCCAAAAGTAATGAAAAATTACATCTGATATGGGTTTCAGAAGTGGGTGTGGCAAAATGGCTCGATAGCGCCACCTATAAAATTTCAACAGAGTGCCTCTCCAGCTATGTTTCACATACATGTACGAAATTCGCTAGACACATGTAACACACCAATACCTACAAAAAAGTCCCGTGGTTCGAAGTCTGAAACTCTGTTAGGAAGTCTGTTATTTTGGATTTTCTCTGCAAGTTTTGTGCCGTTTTTTTGGGGGGGGATTTTTCAGGTGTTGCATTTAAACAAACTCCTCCTAGCGATTAGATCAACACCAAATTTGCTCAGTGTACTCAAAAGCCCTTTGTGACGTTAAATTGCGGAGACGTTGAGTTTTGGTTGAAGGGTGTGTCCGTGGCGGCCTGACAAACTTCAATGTTTTCGCGATGAAACAGGAAGTTGTTATAATTCAGGCATACAACATCTGATCTGCACCAAAATTCACATGTTTCAAAGGAGTCTTGTCATAAACACATGCCCATGAGTATATTCAGTTATGATCATAGTGCCACCTGCTGGCAACAGGAAGTGGCATGTTTTATGCTCTAACGAACTCCTCATAGAGGTTTAATGATATCAACATTATATTTGGTCAGTTTAATTTGGTTGGCCTTTGCAATGTTAAATCGTGAAGATCTTGAGTTTTCGTTAGAGGGCGTGTCCATAGCGGTCTGACAAAGTTTGATGTTTAGCCATTGGAATAGCAGGTGTTGTAGCTCAGCCATACAATGTCTGATCTGCCCCAAACTTCACAAGTTTGATAAGAGTCCTGGCCTGAACACATCTAAAGGCCACTATTCTGTTATAATCACAGCGTCACCTGCTGGCAACAGAAAATGACTTGTTTTACACTAACTTATATGCAATGTCCAATCTGCACCAAACTTCACATGTTTGGTAATGTTTGATCCTGGCTTGAAGACATCTAAAGGCCAATATACAGTTATAATCATAATGCCACCTGTTGGCAACAGGATATGTCATGCTTTGTACTAACTCAAACATATCATGTTCAATCTGCACCAAATTTCATATGTTTTAAAAAGTGCTGGCCTGAAGACATCTACATGCCAATATCCAGTTATAGTCATAGTGCCACCACCTGGTAGCAGGAAGTTTGGCACATATTCTTTTTATATTTACCACTTTAAATGCATATTGCCCACCATTCCGTTTTCCTAAAGCCACCAAGTGGTGGTGGGCCTGGGTGGAGGGCCCTTTCAACACTGCTTGCAGCTTTAATTTAAGATGTAATTCATTTCTCTGGTGGCAAACCTAAATTTCAGCATCATTACTCCAGCCTTAAGTGTAACATGATCTTTTAGTGATCATTCTAATATGCTGATTTGGTTTTTAATAAACATTTCCTATTTTCATCATGCTGAAAACAGTAGTCCCGCTCAATATTTTTGTGAAAACTATGGTATTTTTTTTCAGAATTTTTTGATGAATAGAAAGTAAACTGCATACAACCTCTTTTGTAAATTCTAAATTTAATTCTTGCTGAATAAAAGAATAACTTATTTCTAAAAAAACCCCCAAAACTTTGAACAGTAGTGTGTTTCATTAGACCATCAAGTTAATATGGCTTACTTGTCTCTCGACTTTACAGACACGGCCAAGCATGCTCATGTCATGCTCCAAGGATTCTCCTTCTGGGAGGATTTTCTCCCTGCCTTTCCTATCCACAGAAATCTGGCCCTTTCCCAGTATCTGATCCACTCTGTAAGGAAGGGAAAAAACAGTGTTTTTGAGCATACATGAAGATGCACACCTTTACATCGTCGTTCTTCAAGCTCGAGCAGGGCACGGCACAGCAGGATAAGAAAGGACTTTGGTTAGTGAAAAAGAAATCAAGTTAGTGCAGTCCATTTTCTATGTTACAAAGAGAGTAAGAAAAAGATACTGATACTTGCTGTATGTAAGAATAGGCTGTATTTGATCTACCTATGCTAGCTGATTAAAATATCAAATCCAATATGATCAACCATGCTCCAGTAAAACCCCTAGTGAGCAAGATTTTCTCCATACATTTTCAGGTAGATGTAGTGTATAATAATCCAAGTAGAAAATATCCATGCAGAAAATATGCAGACTATATACAGTATTAATATATTTTGGATTGCACATTTCAGTATGTGATTCTCAGTGTATTTTGTCAGGTGTTAGAAAAAGTGTCTTGTTTTTCCTCGCCTCTTCAAATCTATCATGCAAGAGCAGTTTGAGTTAAAACCAACATCAATCAGCTGAACCAATCAGAGTGTGCGCTACACAATTAATAAATCATCTCATTGGTTGAAAAACATCACTGTAAATTAATCGCCTTGGAGTCCAATGATGAAGTTAAGTAAATAATACAAAAATAAAAATCTTATATATCAGTGGTTCTCAACAAACTTCAAAACTGGGCCTCAGCAAACTTCCAAATGACAAAAACATTGAAATAAGCTAAAATGACGAAAGATATTACTTATTTACTTCAGCCCCTTAACAAAACCCCAAACCCTAAGAACAGTTTTAGTTAAATACATCATCACCATTGGACCCCATTCACAGAATGAAGTGACTGAGGTAAGTACAGCCCCATGACTAGCCCCCCAGCCTGCTACAGGCCTCTGACCCAATGTGTTTCTTCTTGCTTTGGCTGTAATACATGTGTAGAGAGGGAGAGGAAAGGTTCCTGGCTTTGGTGCTGAGTGTCTGATGTGGACCCACAGCTGTGGCGAGTCTAGATGAGAAAACATACGGGGTCAAGTACATTTTTAAGGTTGTGCTGTCAAGGAAAGGGAGGAGAGAGAAGGTTGAAGAGAAGGTACTTATGCCACCAGAAATAAAGGTGCTTCACGATGCCATAGAAGAACCTTTTTTGTCCAAATGGTTCTATAAAGAACCTTTAACATCTGAAGAACCTTTCTGTTTCACAAAAGATTCTTTGTGATGAAAGAAGGTTCTTCAGATTATAAAAAAGTAAGAAAGAGAAAGGATTTTTTAGGAACCTTGACTGAATGGTTCTTTGTGGAACCTGGTTCTTCTTTGGCATCGCTGTGAAGAACCTTTTAAAGCACCTTTATTTTGATGGATGACGAGCTACTACTACTACATGCGATTTACTAATACATGTTAATGATCAAACCTAAGGTCTTAATAATCTAGTTTAAGCTCTTAAAAAGTGATTCAGTGTCAGTCGCTGAGGTATCTGATATTTCGGTAAATGTAAGTTAGAGATGGTTGTTCAAATCAGAGCTAGTAATCAACTATTGATTACACACCTGTTGGTTCAAAAACATAAATAAATAAATCAAGCTTTGGGATATAGACACAAATAATAGAGAAAGCTGAGAGGAATCAATGTAAAAGTTAGTACTATACGCAGACACATTCAATCTAACACCATGCACTGCATCACAGTTATGCTGGTTTAGCGCTGACCAACCTTGTTAAACAGGGAGAAAGTTCTACAAGGAGAAAATTGGAGGGATCAAGGACTTATTGAACAGAGCCAACTGCTTGAGGCTTTGGGTCACTGACACATGGACACATGTCCAGCCTTTCCTGCAAAAATACATGTTGTAAAATAATAATAATAATAATAATAATAATAATATATAACCTGCTGTTTAAAGTTTGGGGTCTGTAAGTTTTTATTTTATTTTATTTATTCATTCATTTTGAAAGATGCTTACCCATTTACTTGATCAAAAATAAAATAAACTACTGTAATATATTATTAGAGTTTAAAATAAAAAAAAACATTTTAATATATTTTAAAAAGATTATTTCTATGATGGCAAAGCTGAATTTTCAGCAGCCATTACAGTCTCTAGTGTCAAATTATCCTTCAGAAATTATACATTCAAGAAACTAATGCCAAACTTTTCAACAGTAGTTCTTTTTTCTTATTCAGTGTTTCTGTCTTGTTTTACATTAAACATATCTAAACATTTTTAGATAAGACTGCATAATGACTTCAGATAATATAACTTGAATTATGTATTATTTTGTATTTCTGTCTCTCAGAAAAATTATTTTATAAGCATAAATCGGTAACACTTTACAATAAGTTTCCATTAGTTAACGTTAGTTAATGTATTAACTAACATGAACAAACAATGAACATTACAATCATTACAGTTTTTGTTAATGTTTGTTAATGAAAACAGTTAATAATTGTTAGTTCATGTTAATTCACAGTGCATTAACTAATGTTAACAAGCACAACTTTTGATTTTAATAATGCATTAGTAAATATTTAAATGCTGTAGAAGTATTGTTCATTCTTAGTTCATGTTCTTTTAATGTTTTGTGTGTGTGTGTGTGTGTGTGTGTGCGTGTGTGTGCGTGTGTGTGTTTATCTCAAAGTTCTTTAAAAGCTGAACTGCAGTAAAGTTTATGTCCACAGGGTAACAGTCACTGGGGATTTAGACACACAGCCTCAGCAATTGACTCATTTGTTCCAGAGTTAAAAGAGTTTGGGGTGGGGGAATTGTGGGTCGTCTGACCCTGGGGCAGAGTGTTTCCTCTTGGCCTGGCTGTAATACAAGTGCAGGGAAGGAGAAGAAAAGGTCTTGGCTTTGCTGCTCAGGGTCTGTGGACCCACAATAGTGTCCAACCTAAATGGGAGAGTGCAGACAGGGAGATAAGACAGACACGGATATGTAGATGTAGAAAGTGTGCCTAAGAAAACAAAGTTGAACTATTTTTCTGTGAATATTTTTTTGTGATAACTGCATTTGTGTGTGGGAAAAAAAGTAAAATTATGTATGGAGAACTTTCAGTCACGTGCTCAAGTTGAACGTATTTTCACCACACAACCACGGCTGGTTAGTCTCACCTAGTCTGAAGACTCTTGATACGGCATAGCATATCCAGGTGACCGGCAGAGTATTGCTCAATCACATCTTTCACATCATATGGTCGCAATGTCTCCTTAAACTTCTTCTTGGCCACATGGAATTTCATTATCCTGTCAACATTGAAACAAGAAACAAAACTCAACTAACTTTTGATTAGAAATTATGTAACACCATAATGATGGACAGGCTAATGTATTAAAGGCAAGGGAAAAACAGTGCAATATACATACACATATATATATATATATATATATATATATATATTAGTGCTGTCAAACGATAAATCATGATCAATCGCATCTAAAAGTTTTTGTTTACATAATACATGGATGTGTACTGTGTATATTTATTATGTACTGTATATATAAATACACACACAGTATATATTTTGAAAATTTTTACATGTATTTACATGTACATATTTATATTTATCAAATTTATATTATATACAAATATATTTAATATATAAACATAACAGTTTTCTGAAATATATACATGCATGTGTGTGTATTTATATATACATAATAAATATACACAGTACACACATTTGGATGCAATTAATCGCGATTAATAATTTGACAGCACTAATATATATATATATATATATATATATACACACACACAGACATGTTCTCAGAACACACACATTGTATATATACACACACAGACATGTTCTCAGTTCTCAGTTCTTACTCCATTGGGAAATTGTTTTGTTTTGTTTTTTTAACCATGAATGATTTTAATTGTTATACCGTGAACTTCATTAAATTTTGATAGCTTTATGCTTAATACAAGAGCAAACAAATTCCGCATGAGGCAAGCAAAATTCATTTTTAAAATAAAATTGTTCTAGTCACATCTGAAGATACATCTATAAACATTATATTGTGTGTATATATATGAAGTCAAATCAACAAAGTAAACCTCTCTGCAAGTTGTCCAAGCTTCCTCATAACCACTAGAGGGCAGAAATGAGTCACAAATAGAGCAGTTTATAACCCAGAGGAAAAATCTGATCAGATATATCTCTGCTTTAAAAAAGCACTTTATAATAATATTACTCAAGTAAGGCTCATGTTCTAGTAAACCTATATGTTATAGATGACATTAGCTGTGAAAACACAGGTATTACCACAGGCACATCGAAACCTAAACGTTCTACAGAGTGAAGGTGAAACTGCAAATATTGACACAGAGGGGAGCAGATTTCAGTAATCTGTTTCTGTAACATTTTGCAGATTCAAGCCCCTGTGAGTTTTCTTCCTGTCAGATGAGCTGGTGTGTAAGCAAAACTGACTGTGAACATGTCTATCCGACACCCTGGGAAAGAAGATTGGGAAAAATCTCAGCCCTCCTGGAAGCAATGGAAGTGAAAGAAGTCACCTGAAGCAACATCACTGGCCTCTCCCAGCGGGAGAGAGACAGCAGTGATGATCTAACCCTAATGCCTCAATCAATAGGGCAGGACGGTTAAAGTAAGTGTTTTCAACCCTGCAACCACAGTGTGAATTCTTCAAACTTTTCACTAAGACTCTCTGGGAAGTCACACTCACCTAATGGCCCTGATCACTGCCTTCAGTGGAGCAGAGAGATCTTCCACAGTCACATCACAATGGCAACCCTTCTCATCAAAAGCATCATCCGGTCCAAGATTTGTATCAGCTGTGAGAGAAAGAGAAAGAAAGAATCTGAATCATAGCAAGCAAAAACATTTTCACAGTGGATTCTCAAATGGGTTGAAAACTAAACTAGGCTGAAAAGTAGAAAAAGCCCAGGGCAGATCAATACAGCTATGAATCAAAATAGCATTCAAAGCAAATATTTCCCTCGACCCCCATCACACTGACCATAGGCCGCTCCACTGAGCTTTACAGCATAAATACTGGAAGGAAGTACTGCTACTAACACACAACATTAAGCTGAAAGGCAAAAAATGCACTGTTTGTCTATACCTATGATTTTAATATGACATTTTATGACCAATTAAAGGATTAGTTCACTCCTGATAATTTACTCATCCCCATGTCATCCAAGATGTTTGTGTCTTTCTTTCTACAGTCAATCAGAAATGAAAGTTCTTGAAGTAAAAATTGCAGGATTTTTCTCTGTATAGTGGACTTCAATGGGGATCAGTGGGTTGAAGATTCAAATTGCAGTTTCAATGCAGCATCAAAGGGCTCTGCATGATCCCAGCTGAGGAATAAGGGTCTAATCTAGCAAAACAATCTGTCATTTTCTAAAATAAAATAAAAATTGATATACTTTTGTGTTCATCTTGCACTAACTCTGCGATGCGCATCTACAACATCACGCATTATGTAATCACGTTGGAAAAGGCACGTGTCGTTAGTTCTTTGTCTGTATAATCCGGTTCAAAAAGGTACTGTAAGGTGCAGTGTTAATTTTGACAGCAAATTTTGATTTAGTCTTAGTCATAGACGTATGACTAAAATGCCATTTAGTTTTAGTCGCATTTTAGTAAACTGAATTGTTGGGTTTACGGTGTACACTGTAAAAAAACAAAAAACACAATTTGTTGAGTCAGCTTAAAAAATTTTTGTTACCCTGCTGCCCTAAATTTTTAAGTTCAGTCAACTTAAATAAGTTTAGTCAACCTGAAATGTTAAGTTGTAGTAACAACTTAGATATTTGCGTTTGTTAAACTTAAAAGCTGGGTAAGTAACCCAATTTTAAGGCAGCCCTGCAACAAATGATTTTAAGTTGACTCAACAAATTGTTTTTTACAGTGTAATGCATTTATTACACATTTCTCTAAAATGACTAAACTTAATGTATAGGTTTGATATTAAGGTTTTATCATGATAGAAACAGATTTAACTGCTGTGACACGCAACATGCCTTTATATTAAAATTAAATGAAACCACTTCTCATAAAGAAAAAAGAACATAGTCTTCTTTGCAATGAAATGCCAATGGTTATATAGACTAATTATGCATTCTTTATAACAACTTGTTTACCACATTCTTCATTCTTTCAAGCTGACATATGAATTTATATAAATAAATTTAGATTACTCTTTATTAGCTACTAAAGTGATTCAGTCAAGAGCAGTGAGTGATTTATGTCTTTTGTGTCTTTTGTTACTTGATTAACATCAATGTCACCTACAACAGAAACTAAATTAGGCTGCTGTCCCGTTAAAACCAAACGCATGAATGTACTGAACAAGTTCGATATTCTCCCAACTGTTTACGTTCACCTAAGACGTAACTGAATGTGTTTACATGAATACTCATCAAAACGGACAATTCAACATCATTTTGTGTGTATTTCTCCATTCATGAGATGCAAAAGAGTACTTGTGCGCTGTGTGATGAGAGGCGCTGCGTGAATGCGTTCAGTAAACCGGACCAAATTGAGTTTTGTTTCACGCCATCAAATTTACCCATATGTCTGTTCTTCTCTTATTCCAAGATATTGACATTTTTCTAAGTTTTATTAGATGTGCAGCAAATGTATGCTAGTTTATGTCCTGCCGGATAGATCAATAAGCTATGATACAATTCAAATTTAACCTAACCACGCAGCAGATTCGTTCTGAAAGAATCTCTTCCCAAATCGTCCATCCCTAACATTTTCGTACAGTTTTTATTCGTTGACGAAAATGTCAATAGATTTTCGTCATAGTTTTTGTCATTCAAAATGAGTTTTGTTTCATTATCGTCATGTTTTCGTCGGTGAAAAAATATCCCTGATGAAAATTATGGCAAAAATTATTCATCAGCGAAATTAACACTCATTTTCTCCCTTCAAATTCAAAATCGTCTGACATTGTTTTACCTTTTTTTGTAAAAGGCGTCTGACATTCTTTGTATGTTTGCTTTGTAAACACTGGGTCGATACTTCCGCCTACTTCACACGTGACCTTTCCAACATGATTATGTAACGGGTGAAGTTGTGGACATAGAGCTAGTGCAAGACGAGCATTTGTGGTTAAAGAGTATACAATTTTTTTTTTTTTTCAGAAAATGACAAACCGTTTTGCTAGATAAGACCCTTACTCCTCAGCTGGGATCATGTAGAGCCATTTGAAGCTGCATTGAAACTGCAATTTGTACCCTGCTGATCCCCATTGGAGTCCAAACTATAGAGAAAAATCCTGGAATGTTTTCCTCAAAACTCTTAATTTCTTTTTGACTGAAGAAAGAATGATATAAACATCTTGGATGACATGGGGGTGAGTAAATTATCAGAAAATTTGAATTCTGGAATGAACTAATCTTTTAATGCAGAAAACGAACCAATTCCAAAATGTTCACATACTTTTCATATACACACACACACACACGTCAGTTAGCCTGAGAATCTGACAAAGGACAAGCAGTTTGAAGGATGGATGAATGAACAGATGGATGGATGGAAATGTCAACAAAAACAAACAAAGGACCTGACTTTGAATCAAAAACAAGGAGAAACAGGCACCAGAAAAAATATCTGTACATGATGCTTGTGGAATAGAATAAATTCTTCCATTTAAACTGTGTGTGATGTCTGACCCCATCAGCAGTAACATCATGACACAGATAAATGGCAGAGGATGAGAGATTGCTATCAAAATGTGAGGCATTTTCTCTTCCTCAGCAGTGCCTTATGGGCTATATACAGTAACCCGTGGCGGATCTGTAGTGTGTGTTATATAAGTGTAAGAAGCCAGAGAGTGGTAGCACAGCAGGTATGAGATTCATTTTGAGTTGATGGGTCTCATATAGGGTTGGAGCTAGATCGCTGATGCAACTGAGAAGCTACCATGCAAAATCTGCTTGTTAGTAGTAATTGGGCACTTCTGTGAAAATGTACTTGATTGGGAATGTTACAATAAATCTTATGGCACAACAACAACAAAAGATGTAGGTGCAGTGTTGGAGAGTTACTGGTAGTGAATCACTCTTAAGTAGCATGACAACTGCAGCTTTTCCAGGAACAAGCTAATTTTTAAAACATTGCACCACATTGTTTGCATACTCAGCTTTGCTGAATGCTTAAAAGCACTCTCCTAAACTAGCATTGGGAAGAATAATTTCAGTAAATCAGTTTATTACATTGACTCAAATGTAAATTAGGCATTCACAAAAAGCATATTAATGGATTTTTCAATGTTTCAGGTTTTAAGATGATATGAAACAAAAATTTCTATATATCTAGATGTATGATCTTGCTGTGAAAGATAAATTTCTGTATACTTTGAATTTCAATCTTTCAGTGAAAACAACAAATTTATCCAAACTTCTCCGATCTTTTAATCCATTTAAACCTGCCCCTGCAAGCTCACATTTTTCTACCTTTTTTATTTTTGAGTGCAATGCCCATGTCTCAATGCATAAAACTTTACTGTAACATTTTGAGTGTCGGTTTTGAAAGTTTTGCTAAAGATTTACTAAACTATTCCCCTGTGTTTTATTTTCCCATGGGACCATGGGTTCTGTCCATCCTTTGTGACTAATGTACAGGATTCTGTCAATACTGAAAATCCTCTTATAAACAATGTCTCTATCTCCACTTTGCGCTCTTCTTCCCCGAGGGGCATTCTGGTGATGGGAGCATGAGCCAAGGTTAACTAGTGCAAACAGAGGGTCCCATGAGAGACCATGTTCTTCCACTGCAGCCCAATAGCATTTGTAAATCTTGCCTTTAGGGACAAGTGCAGAAAAACAATACAGTATGGAGAAAGACTCATTCTTGTTTATAAAGGTTAAAATTTTGTCAAGACAAGGTAGATAACACAGCAAACATGACTTATAATTACTTTTAAAATGACTGTCAGCTAATGAGAGCTTTCTTCCATCTGCTTCTGTTATTACAGTAGAAGTGGAAACTACAGCGACCAAATAAAAAAAGCTTTTCACCTTCAGCTGTTGTGCGCGATTGGCTCTTAAGTCTGAGTGATGGCCGGAAACGTGTTCGGTCATTGAAGCTCCAGCTCTTCTGGACCTTGGCAGGGCTGCTGCCCTCCACCCCCACCTCTGTGGCAGGAGAGCGGCGGTCATTCACCGACATCTGCCTGCTCTTCACGCTCTGACCGCGAGGACTGGCCATGCGCACACGCTCCCGAAAACTTAACTTTTGGCTGCAGGAGAAGATGGAAAGAGGGAAAGGACAAAGATAGGATAAAGATGTATTTAACTAGCGTTTGGTTTAATAATATCTGTTGTGATAGCTTATTTTGGACCTGCAAGTTTCCTTTCTTCAGGCTCTACTAAATTCCTCCAGTAAACAATATTTTTTTTTGTTGTTACCACATCCTACTTGGAAGCCCCAAATCTGTTCTATACTGTTCTCAAAAATTGCACCAAAAGACCATCATGCAACACAAACCTCATTCCAAGGTTTCCACCAATCAGCAAGCAACATTTTGAAGCATGACTCTCTAACCACCCTACTTCTGTTGCTACCTTCTATGTGGAGCAGCCATACAACATTTCCTTCTACAGTACCTTTCTATGCCTGGAATATATGCAATAAACAGTTTCTGAGCAGCTCTATACATATTCCTTCAGAGACAAAAATTCCATAAGCTGGGGTTCTTAATTCATGCTAGATGTATACATAGTTCACTGTGTTTTGAGCTCATGCTTGGTAGTTGAGTGTGCTTTGAGCTCATGTAAATGTAGTGTAAAAGGATAGTGGACACATAATGCTATAAAGGTGACTTATACAGTTGATGTCACATACACCTTGCAGAATCTGCAAAGTGTTCATTTTTTTTACCAAAATGAGCAGACTCATACAAAATGCATGTTATTTTTTATTTAGTACTACCTGAATAAAATATTTCAAATAAAAGACGTTTACATATAGTCCACAAGAGAAAATAATAGTTGAATTTATAAAAATGATCCTGTTCAAAAGTTTACATACATGTGATTCTTAATTCTGTGTTGTTACCTGCATGATCCACAGCTGTGTTTTTTGTTTTGTTTTGATTTTTTTTTTTTTTTAATGATAGTTGTTCATGAGTCCCTTGCTTGTCCTGAACAGTTAAACTGCCCACTGTTCTTCAGAAAAATCCTTTAGGTCCCACAAATTGTTTTTTTCAGCATTCTTGTGTATCTGAACCCTTTCCAACAATGACTGTATCATTTTGAGATCCAATTTGAAGATCAGGGTAAATTTATCTTATTTTGTCTTCTGGGAAACACATACATATCTTCTGTAGCTTCTGAAGGGCAGTATTAAATGAAAAAAAATATGATATTTAGGCAAAATAAGAAAAATGTACACATTTTCATTCGGTTTCAAAAGTTTACACCCCTGGCTCTTAATGCATCGTGTTTCCTTCTGAAGCATCAAAGAGTGTTTGAACCTTCTGTAATAGTTGCATATGAGTCCCTCAGTTGTCCTCAGTGTGAAAAGATGGATCTCAAAATCATACAGTCATTGTTGGAAAGGGTTCAAATACACAAAAATGCTGAAAAACCAAAGAATTTGTGGGACCTGAGGAATTTTTCTGAAAAACAACAGGCAATTTATCTGTTCAGGACAACAAGGGACTCATGAACAACTATCACTGAACAAAAACACCTATGGATCATACAGGTAACAATACAGAATCAAGTGTATGTAAACTTTTGAACAGGCTTATTTTCCCTTGTGGACTATATGTAAACATCTTTTATGTGAAATATCTTATTCAAGTCAGTACTAAATAAAAAAAATAACATATATGTTGTATGATCCCTTGTATTTTAGTAAAATAACATTTTGCAGATTCTGCAAGGTGTATGTAAACTTTAGACTTCAACTGTATATAGAGCCAAAGTTCATGCACATGCAACATGCAGGTTAAGACAAATGTGTTAATGCAAACAGAGACATATACAGTATAGTCATAGATATCCTTCATAACTGAACCTTTAAAACCACTTGATCGGATTATTCCTGCAGGTATTACAATATGGGATGTTGGAAAACTGGTGTTTTGGAGTTTAGAAGCTTTGCATTATTTTATCATTAGCACAAATTAGACACTGTATCATGTTGGTAATAATATTGTAGAGTATTTGCTGCATGTCAGATAGGGGTATTGGATAAATCAGTCAGTGGCAGTTAAATCCTTCAGGCAACAGGCAATAGGACCCTCATTTTAGACCCTCTGTAGAATCTGTAATGTTATCTGAGGTGGCCGCCACCATCCATGCATAATGTTAGTCAGCATTCACATTGGTCATATTGCTGGAGCAGTGGGGGATGCTGGGTACCTATATTTCCGTGTGGTATACCTCCTGAAGAGCCTCTGTCTATTACTATGACCCTTACTAAGGAAATGAGGAAGACAGATGACAGATGAGTTAGTTAGACTGTGAGCAGAAAAAACCTGCTTAAGTGGAAGAATTATATGGATGGAACAACATAGAAACAGAGACACGACTCGGGGGTAAAAATGGAGCAAAATGCAAAATAAATTGCTGGGTTTTTGCAACCAAACATGGTAATATAGTTTAATTAGCACTACACGCTCACAAGCACATTCACACTAGAAGTATATTAGAAGTAAACAGTGTACAAAACTTGTTTAATGACCAATGAACTTAAATGAACTTTCTTTGATTTGCTGTTTAATTATAAATTATCTTTCTGTAAATATTTAGTTCTTTTCACTCTCTAACCAGTATAAAATGGATTATGTGGATTGTGGATTATACCTAATGTTTTCTTAAAGACTGAAAGCTTAATGTTTGTCCATTTAAAAGGTTTCACAAGTGACGCAAAAAGCATTCACAGCTAGCTGTTTGCTGTAATGCCTTTGCAATTTGAAGGTTAATTTTCCATCATATTTAATGGCACATTTGCCACACACTGAGGGGCTTTTCCAACTGTAAATTACTTCATTTAAATCTGAGTCCTGGTGCTTTGCTCTTTACATATTTAATACGAACCATGCAAACATCCAATTCCAGCACTAATTGAAAGTGTGGGGATTCAACTTTAATGCATTTATGCTGTGATCTTTGCTTTCTCCTGGCTGTAGTAATATTTAACGGTCGATATAAACAATCTCTGAATGAAAAAAGTGCATCACGTTTCTGTCCATGTAGGCAGACAGAGAAAAGTAGGCCAAAGTACTCATCCATAATATTACAGAAGGAGCTCTGCACACACATACAGATACACACACACTTTGGTAGAGATGAACACCTGTTCTTAGCAAGTTAGCAAAGTGAAGCTGCTCCACAGCTAAAATACTATTCTATGGCTCTCTGAAATATTTGATTCTGATTGGACAATTATGGCCAATGCAGTGGTGAAACTAAACCGCTAAACTGCATATTTGTCTATTGTCCAAAACAAAATACTGCTACCGGTAACACTTAAAGCCTTTATGCATAATCCATTATAAAGGGCTATTAAAGGCTATAATGCATTATAATGATTCGTAATGTCCATTGCAGTACATTATATTGTGTCTTAAATAATTCTAACCAAATTTTAAAAAATGCAATAAATTGATAGGGTTATAATGTATTACCTGTGGTTATAATTATTCATGAGACTGTACTATGCATTATAAAGTGCATTACAAGGCATAATTAATGCATTAAAACTACTTTATAATGCATTATACATAAAGGCTTTAAGTAAAGTGTTACCGTGCTACTTTCATATCTCAGGAATCACTCTGTGCGTTCTCTCTAGAATAACTAGCATATTTATATAATATTAATTCAGGTATATATATATATATATATATATATATATATACACACAAACATATATATAAATATGTTGGTCAAATCACTAATATAATTGT
The DNA here is from genome assembly GCA_012976165.1 of Labeo catla. Taxonomy (NCBI): domain Eukaryota; kingdom Metazoa; phylum Chordata; class Actinopteri; order Cypriniformes; family Cyprinidae; genus Labeo; species Labeo catla. The sequence continues at coordinate 1,190,642 of VONZ01000020.1, read as the reverse complement.
ATATTACATTAATAATATAATATTATAATATTATAATAAATCTGGATTAAATCACACTACTATTCAAAAGATTTTTTAACGTTTTTAAAAGAAAAAGGTTCTTATGTTGGCTGCATTTATTTGATAAAAATACAGTAAAAATAGTAAAACTGTGAAACATTATTACAATATATATTTTTTTAAATACATTTTGTTCCTGTGATGGAAAAGCTACATTTTCAGCAGTTGCTCCATTGGTTTCTGTTATCCTTCAGAAACCATTCTAATATGCTGATTAATATTATATAGTATATAATAAATATTGGGGCTTAATTAACTTTTTTTTTTTTTTGGTGAAACTCATACATGTTTATAAGATTCTTTGATGAATGTAAAGTTGAAAAAGAACAGCCTTTACCTGAAATATTTAAATGTCTTTACTGTAATTTTTAATCAATTTAATGCATACTTGCTCAATAAAAAAAATTATATCTTAAAATAAAAAAATATATATATCTTTAATAATCTTACTGATTATAATGTATGGTAACACTTTAGAAATTCTTAAGAGAAGTCCACTTCCAGAACAAAACTTTACAGATAATGTACTCACCCCCTTTCATCCAAGATGTTTATGTCTGTCTTTCTTCAGTCGTTAAGAAATTTTTAAGGATTTTTCTCCACATAATGGACTGACATGGTGCCCCGAGTTTGAACTTCCAAAATGTAGTTTAAATGTGGCTTCAAACGATCCCAAATATGGTATAAACGATCCCAGCTGAGGAAAAAGGGTCTTATCTAGCAAAACGATTGGTTATTTTCATAAAAACAATACAATTTATATAATTTTAATGTCAAACGCTTGTCTTGTGTTGCTCTGCCTGAACTGTTTTTTTCCGGTTCGTGACATCTCATGTTCTCCCTCAACTTCAAAATCATCTTATATCGCTGTTTTACCTCTTTTGTTAAGGGTGTTTGAACTTCTTTGCATGTTCATTTTGCAAAGACTGTGTCGGCACTTCAGCAGCGATGATTTTTGAAATGATTTTTGAAGTTGAGGGAGAAAATGCGATCAGAGTTTTTCAACATACCCTAACTGTCTTGAGTCAGAATACACAGAGTTCAGGGAGAGCAAGACAAGACGAGCGTTTGAGATTAAAAAGTATTTTAAATTGTATTTTTTTAATGAAAATAACCGATCGTTTCGCTAGATAAGACCCTTCTTCCACAACTGGGGTCATTTACAACCACATTTGGGATCGTTTGAAGCTGCATTTAAACTGCATTTTGGAAGTTCAAACTCGGGGCACCACAGACATGGCTGTTTATTAGTACTTATAAAGCATTTACTGTACATGACCATATTCTACATCCCTAATCCTACCCAATACCTAAACTTAAACACCACTTTACTAACTATTAATAAGCAGCAAATTAGGAGTTTACTGAGGCGAAAGTTTATTAATAGCTAGAATAGGACCTTAAAATAAAATGTGTCCACATGTATTTATGCATTTTAGGTTCATCCTGTCTTGGTTTACTCTGTGATAATGAGCGGATGACTGTACATACCACAGCTACTACTTCAAATAAATAAAAAATCAGTGGGAATGAATGATAAAGCAAGACATGTAACATGCCATGACTGAATGTACTTAATTCGTCTCCCTAGTTTTATTACTGCCATGGAAGCTAAAACACAATCGATACTAAATAAGTAAAACATTCCGGACACTAGGATGATGTAGATACGAGAACAACAAACCTGCTTATGGTTTCCCCTTGGTCTTTCCTTCAGGTGTTAGTTAAAACATAGAGAGAAAAGAGGCAGGATATTAACACTTCACATGAACGACAGAAACTAATAAGGAGACTACAGAAGAGACACAGCTGCCTCTGAAATATACTAAGTGTTTCATTTTAGCAATGACACACTAATATATTTCACTCTGTGTCACACAAAATATAGTTTAAATGTTACAAAAAGAAAATTAAACAAATAAACTTCACACACACACGAGAGTAGGAAGAAATGGAGAGGTTTTTTAAGACAGTATAAACAGGCAGCAAACAAGCAGGCATGCAAGCTATGAGCAATGCACAGTCAAGCTGACTAAGACGAGCGCTTAGAGAAGAGGGACAGCTGTGTTATCGAGGGCTGCTCTGTGTGTAATTACTCTAGAATTGGTGAATTGCCTGAATATAGCAGTACACCCATTTGTCATGTGTCTGTCTTCAGGTGTCTGTCCACAAACTGTCCTGGCTTCTGTTCAGTTTGATTTATCTGTTCTGGGCAACGTAAGGGAAATTTCAGTTAGCCACAGCATATACACGAGAAAGCAGGTGTGAGTCTGTGGCTCTCATCCAAACTGAAACTTTGAAGCTTCAGTTACACCGAAGACTTGTGTTCACTGTCAAAACCGGAATCTCACCATACACAAACTTGTGAGGTATTTCAGTGACTGTACGTCATTCCTAAAAATAAAAGCTCCAAAGGGGTGTTTTTGCGGAGAGGTCATAGAAGAACCATTTTTGGTTCCCCAAAGAACCTTGCAGTGAACAGTTCTTACAAACATTTTGAAAAACATTTTAAAAGTGTAAAATTACACATTTACTTGTAAATTTCATTAAGCCTTCCAAAGTACAAAGTAAATATTTTGCAGATCATAATAACCCAAATATTTCATCTATTTTTGTGCAACTTACAGAGCTACAAAGCCAATCAAACTACACTCACACAGACTTTACTGCTAATAAAACGCATTTCAAAATATATATAGCCTCCACTACAGTTTATTATCGTTGGTCCTCATGAAAAGATGTTTCAGTCAGTCACCAACTATCTTCTAATTCTTCCTATTCTTAGAAATAAACAAACTTTATTTGAGTGTGAACACATTAGCTTATATTAATAATGATTCAGCATCAAAGAATTATAAAATCGTCTAATTCTGAATTTAAAAATGTAACAGTTTCAAGTAATGTAATGTTTTTTTTTTAATAAATAAATGAGCATTTAAGCATTCCGAATAGTCGGGTTTTTATTTTTTTTTTATTATATTTTTTTAAATATACTCCTTTTGTTAATTTCAGCAATCTCTGAAAACCATTTTCGCCATGGAGTTTACATCTCCAAGTTAACTTGCAATTTGGATCTTTTTTCTCAGAATGGCAAGTTTATAATAAACAATTCTGACTTTATTACAGTTATCAACGTAAAAGACAAACTCTGAGATATTAAAAAAAAAGAAATATGAGCTGTAAACTCAAACTATGAGCTGTGAAATATAATCAGATTTGTGAAATATTAGGGAAATTTGGAGATATAAACTTGAAATTCATAATTATCACAATTTTTGAGGTACCCCTTAAAAGAGATATATATATCAAAAAAACTGAAATTGGAGTTGTACGCTAACATAAACTATGAAGAAAAAAGACAGAACTGTGAAATATAAGCTCATAATTCTGAAAAGAAAATATTGAATTTTGAGATATAAACTTGCAATTCTCAGGGGAAAAAAGTCTGAAAGTATAAAATGTTAACTTTAAAATTGCTGATAAAACTTACATTTGTGAGAAATAAAACCAGAATTCTGACCTTAATGACAATTATCAGTGTAAATCTCACAAAATTTTGAGGTAGCCTTTAAAAGAGATATAAACTCAAGAGATATTTAAAAAAAAAAAAAAGTCTAAAACGTAAGCTGTAAACTCACATAAACTATAAGGAAAAAATTCTGAACTGTGAAATATAAGCTCACAATTCTGAAAAGAAAAGACTGAATTTTAAGATATAAACTTGCAATTCTGGGGGAAAAAAGTCTGAAAGTATAAAATGTTAACTTGAAATTGCAGATATAAACTTACATTTGTGAGAAATAAAACAAGAATTCTGACCTTAATCACAATTTTCAAAGTAAATCTCACAATTTTGAGGTAGCCTTTAGAAGAGATATAAACTCTAAGAGACATTTTTTTTATCTGAAATGTGAGCGATAAACTCACATAAACTATAAGGAAAAAGTCAGAATTGTAAAATATAAGATCACAGTTCTGAAAAGACTGAATTTTAAGATATAAACTTGCAATTCTGGGGAAAAAAGTTTAAAGTGTAAAATGTTAACTTAAAAATGCAGATATAAACATATTTGTGAAAAAATTAAACCAGAATTTGGATGTTAATCACAATTATCAGTGTAAATCTCACAGTTCTGAGTTAGCCTTTAAAAGAGATACAGTATAAGTGATATTTTAAAAATAGTCTGAAATGTGAGCTGTAAAGTCACAAACTATAAGGAAAAAATATAAAAAATATAAGCTCACAATTCTGAAAAGAAAAGATTGAATTTTGAGATATAAACTTGCAATTCTACACAAAAAAAGTCAAAATGTAATTGTAAAATTTAATTTGCAGATATAAACATATATTTGCAAGAAATAAAATCACAATTGTGTGTTAAAAACTCGCAATTCAGACTTTTCTCAGAATTTCTCAGAGTTTTTAACACACAATTCTGATAAAACTTGCAGTCCTGAGAAAAAAGTCAGAATTGCGTGATATAACTGCGGAATTCTAAGAAAAGAAATCAGAATTGCGAGATGAAAAGTGAGATAATTTTATCATTTTTATTTTTATTCAATTCCACTGCGTTTTAGGTCTTGCTATGTATGTTCTAGGCAAGATACTTTGACATTTAACAGTACAATTTTAAGTATCCATACTAATTTTTCTGTACTTTTGGCATCTGAACATATGCGTTTTCCCAGTGACCTAATGAGGATTCAAATAAGCATGGATATCTAACAAGACTACGTTAGGGCACAGAGGAGATGATTATGCTTAGGAAGAGAGACAGATTGAGAGAAAACAGAGTTTATTTGCTGAGGGAAGTGGGAAAATGAGAGCTACAGAAGCACTGACACCAAATACGACACCAGCTGCCAGAGTTGTACCTACTTTGTAGGGCTGCAGGTATGCAACGCCTTCAAATGAGGCTTCCAGGTAGCAATGGAAACCGAGTTCTCATCAGCCGCATAGCTACGCCACACACACTACGTGCAGAATATACAAAACCAGGAAAACAGGGAGGGAAATGAGGAGAGTCGAAAATAAAAAGAGAAATACACAAGGCCAGGAAAAAAGCAGGGATTGGAAAAAAAGGAGAACAACAAAAGAAAAAAAAAAGATTAGTAACAACCGGTTCATGTAAGCGCTCTTCCATCAGTTCACTGCATTGATACATGCCTTTGAGGAGGGAGAACACTTTTATAGAACAGCCATGTGGCACTCAGGTATGTTCTGGAGAGGTCTGTGGAGTAGAGACGCCACGCAGCCTGGTGCAGGACACAGACACACACACACAGACACGGAGACATGGGTGGAGAAAGACAATAGCATGGTGAGTGAAAAAGCCGGTGAATCAGTGATTGGGCTCAAGACATTTCTTCAAACCGCTGCTTTCATTTCACTTAAAATGTTGATTACGTTGAATTAAAAACTCATTATTTCTCAGCATTTGGTTTTGCTAAGAAATAAGGCAGCACTTGAGCTGCACGACCTTCATAAGTTTGTGGAAAACCTGGTAATTATGTTTTCCAGCCTGATCTGAGATGCAAATGATCCAAAGAGCATCCTGAAAGTAAAAACATCTGACTGTCCAAACAGTCACATGATCATGATATCATGAATTTACTAATTTACTTCTTTTTAAATGTTTAATGTCAATGCTATTTTTAAGTTAATTTAGTTCTTTAGGTTTTAAAATGACAGTATACTTTTTTTAAATTCCAGATTTTCGATGATGTCTTAGACTTTTGGATCCCACTGTACACAATTCAGTTAAATTTGAATGTTTTCTACCATGTTCAGATATGAGAGCAGATCAGTGTTGAATAAATGTCTTGATTTTTAGGTGGCACACACAACATCAAAACAGCCAAAGGACTTAAAAGTGATGTGGTGAATGAAAAGAGGAATTCATTTATCCAGTGAAAAGCATTTCTATACAAATGGGTGTTTATAAAGCACAAACATTTGAAAATAAAAGCAAGTGTTTGTGGCCTCATATGTTTTAATTTAAGGGTTTACTTGTGGTTATTTGGCACTGAAAATACTACTAAAACACTACTACCCATTATTTCAATCTAAATGCTATTATACAATTATGAATGTTTAACCACACAGATTTGAATTTGCAATGTTTATATAATAATATGAAGAGTTCATTTGCAAAAACAGATAACTAAAAATCACATTTTTTCATTTGTGCATTCCAAGTAATCTCAATCAAAGTAAAAATAACTTAAAACAATACAGCTAATCGGACACCAGAAAATCACTAAATCAGACACCAGAAGATTACAGAGAACGGTTCGGACCGCCGAGAGGATTATTGGTGCTTCCCTGCCCACCCTTCAAGAACTGTATACATCCAGAGTGAGGAAAAGGGCTCAGAAAAATCACTCTAGATCCCTCACACCCATGTCATCCCCTTTTCGAACTTTTGCCATCTGGTCGGCGCTACAGAGCCACAAATACCAGGACAGCCAGACATAAGAACAGTTTCTTCCCTCGGGCAATATACCTAATGAACAGTTAAATGTTCCAGACCCCCCCCCCACACACACACAATTGTGCAATAAAAATATGTGCAATAACCTTTATTTGTTACCACCTACATCTCAGTACATCCCGACATCTCATTCTATTCTATTCTATTCTACTCTACTCTACTCTACTCTACTCTATTCTATTCTATTCTATTCTATTCTATTCTGTTCTTTTTCTATCATCTGTAGCACACCTGTATATACAATTTATTTATTTTCTTAAATCTTATATTGCAATTTTTGTCTATTTATATTTACATATGTGTATTTTTTTTATTCTCAACTTATATTATTTTCTCTGTTGTTGTTGTCGTCTCTGTGCACTGGAAGCCTGTGACACCAAAACAAATTCCTTGTATGCGTAAGCATACTTGGCAATAAAGCTGTTCTGATTCTGATTCTAACTAACACAATAAAACATAACAAAATAAAAACATGATTTAGAAAATTAAAAAAACTGAGTTATCTGTTTTTGCAAATAAACTCTTCATATATAATATAACAGACCAATCAATTAAAAAAATAGCATTTTATTAATTGGGAATGGACTGGATTGTAAAAAGCGGGCTATTCTTTTTTTTTTTTTTTTAATTATCCAATATACTGAATGACCTAAGTGATGCCAGCAGAAATGGAAAGTGATTGCTAGGGAAGAACGAATCATTTTGATTTAAAATTACAAACAAAAAACTGAATAATGTGTATTTATGAATCATTCACAGTAAGGTACATGCATTAGGAAAGTCAGCAGGGTCAGTTTCATTTCACGTTGACTTATAATAATGTGATAATGGATATATTTTGTTAAACTGCTCTAAAAACAATAAGAAAAAACAGAAGATGTGTTGTGAGGAGAAAAACATCAGAAGGATGAAAGGCTGAAGATGGAGCTCTTAAATTGCGTGACGCAGCGGTGAGGAGGAAGGGCATATTTTCCATCATTCTGTACAAAAATGTCAGTAAAGAGAAAACGGCAATCGTAACATGCAGGAAAGAATCCGAACCCAGACATAGCTGAGAGTCATACTCCACAGATCATAATTAAGATATATATTCCGGGGTTATGTAAAGACCAGAAGTGATTTAAGGGAGGTGAGAGAGCACAGATGATGAGAAATAATGCGCCGATGCAGTTCCTGCAATATTACATCTTAAAGAACACAGCATGGTTAAAATACACGATTACTGACAGGAGTAATTAAAGCTGGATGGTTGGATGCCCGCTGAAAGGCCTTTGGAAAAAGGAAGGAAAATTAAAAACAGGGTTAAAGACAGATCAGGAAGACAGACAATATAAACACAAGGACCAGTGAATATATGAGACCTCCTCTGTCTGCAATATCAGAAAACAACCTGGAGGAAGAAAAGGGGTTCATGGTGGTTAAAATAGTTGGGAAATCGCTTGTGGGTTTTCAACAGCAGCCAAAAGGAAGTAACTCATTTCTATAATATTACAGGACCTCAATGTTTTGAAGATGTGTGTTTGTGTGCGTGTGCACACATTTTCCTGGAGTAAATCTGTTTCTCCTGCTAGAGGAGAAGGATGCACTGTCCATTAGGAAGAGCTATTGTCCTCAGGGAGGCCCTTGCTCAGAATTCCTTCCGTGGAAACACATCATAAATATCTGCAAGTGTTTCCTTTGGCTCTGACGGAAGATAATAGTCTTCATGTAATCAATGCCCATGGTATTGTTCGTTTTCAAATGACCATGGCTCATTCCAAAAACAATACTTATTAATCAATATTTTTGGACCTAAATAATATCTAAACATACGCCGTAACACATTTACTTGAAAGGCAAAACTGTACAAGATATGCAATTATTAGTATTATTAGTATTATTACACTGTAAAAAATAAAAAAAAAACACAATTTGTTGAGTCAGCTTAAAATAATTTGTTACCCTGCTGCCTTAAAATTTTAAGTTCAGTCCACTAAAATAAGTTTAGTCAACTTGAAATGTTAAGTTGTACTAAGTAACAACTTGGATATTTGTGTTTGCTAAACTTAACAGATGGGTAAGTAACCCAGCTGCCTTAAAATTTTAAGTTGATTCAACTCAAATATCTAAGTTGTCACCTAGTATAATTTAACATTTCAAGTTGAATAAACTTTTTTTTGAGTTGACTGAACTTAAAATTTTAAGGCAGCCAGGTTACAAATTATTTTAAGTTGACTCAACAAATTGTTTTTTTTACAGTGTACTATTATTATTCAAATATGCTTAGATGTTTTAACTGGAAAAACACAATTAACTGTGTTTTAACTCAAAATCATTAATATTAATTATTAATTATTATTAAGATTATTATTCAATTTAAACCACAGTTTTTTTTGTATCATTATAATTTTTGTTAATATTGTGAATTATATTAAGTAATAATTAATATAATTAATTATATTAATTATATTAAGTTTTTTAAATATTTTCTGCTTTCATGTTAACTTCAGTTAGATTTCTTTTTATTTTGTTGTTTTTGTCATTTTTATTATTTTTGTTATATTTAAATATGTCTATATATTGTTTATTAATTTGTATTTCAGTTTTAGTATACATTATTTTAGTGCATTAGGGTAAACTAAATGAAAATGAGCAATACTGAAATAACTAGCTAAAATAAAATAATTTAGATTTTTTATATGTGACCCTGGACCACAAAACCAGTCTGAAGTAGCACGGGTATATTTCAAGCAATACATGCATGGGTCAAAATTATAGATTTTTCTTTTATTCCAAAAATCAATGGGATATTAAATAAAGTTCAATAAAGATATTTTGTAAATTTCTTACTGTAAAAATATCAAAACTTAATTTTTGATTAGTAATATGCATTGCTAAGAACTTCATTTGCACAACTTTAAAGGCGACTTTCTCAATATTTTGATATTTTTGCACCCTCAGATTCCAGATTTTCAAATAGTTGTATATCGGCCAAATATTGTCCTGTCCTAACAAACCATACATCAATGGGAAGCTTATTTATTCAGCTTTCAAATGCTGCATAAATCTCAATTTAAAAAAATTTACCCTTACAACTGGTTTTGTGGTCCACGGTCACATATTTTATTTCAGTTAATATTTAGTTTATTTCAAGTAACATTTTAGTTTCTTATTTCTTCCTTTCTTATTTTCAGGTTTATTTAACTGTAAAACCTCAGAGTGCCATTGTCTTCAAAATGTACCTTTATAAAATTGGCAGGTATGAAACTAGTTTGATATTAACGTGGTAACTGTGTGAAGTGTATGTTTATATTGCAGTGAATCTGATTTTTTGGCTTCTTAAAAACCAGCAATGATGAAACATGAAGGAATCTGAGTATTAAGCATGGATGCAGTATCACTGTAAGCTTTATACTTAATCTGTTTTAAATGCTAATAAAGCAGCATGTTTTCAGTTACTTACATTCCGAATGTGTAACTGATGAAGTGTTTGAGATAGGGCGAGTTTACCTGTATGAGGCTGGCTGCTGGGTTTCTCCTCTTTTCAAAGTGCTTCTGTCTGTGCTGCTCTTGGACCTTCAGAGCAAAGCCAGAGCCAAGAATACCCTACACCCACATCCACCCACAGAAAGAACACAAACGCACCCTATTACTAAGGTTCAATCCGCTGATTTGGACTAAGAGAGACTGCGAGTGTGCAGGACACATTTGTGAGCAAAGAGTTATAGAACACTTGACGAGAATGAGTCAGACAGGCCGCTGTGGGGCTTTACTGCCACACATACTGTGTGTTCTCAAACACATCATAAAAATCATCACAGTACAAACAGTCTGCCTCAGCTAACAAAAATGGTTTTAATGATTTCAAGTTTTCTCCTAAGAGACCACAAATTCCCCATCTCTTGTAAGTGAGATCATTATAGGAAGGGTGAACCTAATGCTTAAACCTAAGCCTGGTTCAGACTTCAAAGTTTTTTTGTGCATATCCGGTTGGAATCTAAAAAAAAAAAAATCACATGAAATTTGATGTGGTTTGGAAATCCTAGTCAAATCGAATTTCTGGAAATCCGTTACGATTTAGCATAGCTTTTTCACATTTGTACACCACGTAAAATGTAAACATGTCAGACATTTTGGTAGAAAACATGCCGAACGTCTTTGCAGAAACAAGCTTGCGTTGTTGCGACATGCTAGTGGAAAATGAGTTTCGAAACAAATGGAGATGCAGCTTCCTACGTTTCTGCCGCTGCATCATAAGACAAATATAATCCAGAGTGACGGCAACATGATGTCATGTCATAAGACAACATCTGTATTGCAAACTGTAACTGATGTTATTATTTTTTGCAGACTCTTAAAAATAAAGGTTCCAAAAGGGTGTTTTTGCAGTGATGCCATAGAAGAACTATTTTTGGTTCTCCAAAGAACCTTTCAGTGAACAGTTCCCAAAAAAAACACTTTGAAGAACATTTGCGATCCTAGACCACAAAACCAGTCATATAGGTGATTTTTTTTGAAAAGCTAAATAAAAAAGCTTTCCATTGATGTATGGTTTGTTAGAATAGGACAATATAATAGGACAATATTTGGCCGAGATACAACTATTTGAAAATCTGGAATCTGAGGGTGGAAAAAAAAATCGAAATATTGAGAAAATCGCCTTTAAAGTTGTCCAAATGCAATGCTATTATAAATCAAAAAATAAATTTTGATATATTTATGGTAGGAAATGTGCATAATATCTTCATGGAACATGACACTTAATATCCTAATGATTTTTGACCCATACAATGTATTTTTGGCTATTGCCACAAATATACCCGTGCTACTTAAGACTGGTTTTGTGCATTTAAATTTAAATAATTTCCTTGTTTTATTTCTCTCGAAATTTGCTGTGTGCCCATGATTTCACGTGCTGAGATGAGGAAACGCGGCCCGCTTGTATTTGAAAAAGCAACACACGCAGAGCATCTTCCATTCTAATGACATGCAATGATAAGCCTTTCTAAACTTGTTGTCCAACAAAAGATAACATTATAACTTATTTTTACTTCACAGCATCAGTCGAGTGTTTGAAATAACTTCCTTTTGTGATCTGGTGTGGCTTCTTATCATAGAATGAGGCAGACAATATATTCTACACTTTATGTCGATTATGGCTTACAAATATCATTATGCAAATCATTATGAAAATACCTGAGATGGCTTGAAGAACACAAATAAACCATATATTATTGCAGACGAGTGTTTATTGTCCTTACATTTCATCATTCAAAACGTTTAACGTTATATCTTGTTTTTATTCAGTTGCAGCAATAGCGTTCCCTTTATCCATTAGAGAAGCTGGAACGGAACGTAATCAGTGCTACTTCTTTGACGCATATGTGAATGTTCTGCTCGAGGGTGCCCTGGCGTCCAGTATGAATGAAACTCATCCTAGTTTGCATAAAAATCGGAAAAATAATACCCCTCTCAAAAGAATATTAAGCAGACATTTAATAATCCACGCTTTTTCCAGCGTACAGATGCTTACAGAAGTATTTAGTTGCTAATTAGATGCAAAAATACACTCTGATGTGGCAAGCTATCAAAACCGAACTGAACCGAAAACCGTGGTTAAAAACCGAGGTACGTATTGAACCGTGGACTAACTGTATTGTTGCATCCCTAGTAGGCATACCAATGCAACAGCAGTGCCATACAAACCAATACAGATATTCAGTAAAACAAAAGAGTGCTACACAAATCGTATTTGAACAGTTGCGATACACAGTGTGGACAGTCAATCATGTAGATTAGATTGCAATCGGATATGCACAGAAATTTGGATTTGGACTGAGAGTCTGAACAAGGCTTTAGATCTCAAAACAATTAATTTGTTTGTTTGTCTGTCATCATTTACTCATACTGAAGTTGTTCCAAACCTGTATGAATTTCTTTCTCCTGCTGAACACAAAAGAAGATATTTTTGAAGAATGTTGAAAGAATTGAAAAATGTTGGACTTGGAATTTAGTGCACGAATCATGATTACTTTAATGATGGAGTTTTATATGGAAGAAAGCAGCTACAAAAAAGAAACAATCGTCAGGTTTGAGACAAGATGAGGTTGTGTAAATGCAGACAGAATTAATCTTCTATTTTTATAAATCTAGTGTTATGTAAAGCAATATTTATCCCATTCTATTTTAATGACAGAATGTGAGTCATGCAGCACAGATCAGGTTGGATGTACTCACAGCAGGCAAAGCGAAGAACGAGATGCCCAGCAAAGCAAACCCTGCAGACAACAGCCGTCCGGTCCAGGTCTGTGGAGTCTTATCTCCGTATCCAATGGTGGTGAGCGTGATCTGAAGGGAATACATAGGAATATGAAGGGTCAACCTTTTTTTAATACATTTAAAAGACTAGGGTCGTATTGCTAAAGACTTCCCACAGACAGACAGCATTGAATTATGTGTCTGGTTGCAGGACCGCAGTGTACTTTAACACTCCACATATCACCTTCACTCGTGTATGGAGGAGGAATAGTAACCTCTACACACTTTGATCGCATCTACGCGATGGCCAAACATAGACTGAATCCTGGCTACGGTGCATCGGAAACTCAGAGGCCTTCAAACATGCATTCAATTCTGTCTATTTATGCCATGTTAAACACCCATCTGCGTTCTAAAGTTACGGCCACACAGATGCACGGTATTAGATCCATCTTTCAACGAGAGAAATACTTTGGTGGCTTGTCAAAAAAAAAGAATCAGTCTAACATCTCGCACCTCTCTCCACACTCATAAGTGAGCGCTTTGGATTCTTGCAGGCAGGGGATACTTAAACAAAGGCCCGGCCAAAGCAAATTCAACACATCCAGTAAAAGTGAGTGATTTGTCAAATGCAAAGAGCACTGCGGCCTTTCACAGCGCTTTGAGGCAAAGACTAGGAGTGTGGGAGCTCACACACAAGGCCAGACTCCCGTTCTCCTGTTTTCCTCCACGGAAGCCTGCCTGTCAGCTCCAGACGCTGGCTTGGGCTCAACCCAGTGTAAATACCGTGTGGCAGCATAATATTGGCCCACCGCTGGTTCGTCTCTGCATCTGAGCTCTACAGCAGAAGACCATACCCTCAACTGACCCCACATCTCCTCGAAACAGCTCCGTTTGTGCTTGGTAGGAGCAGGAAATTACATGCATTGATTTGTTAAGTCAGCTGGTGAGGAACCATGACCAGTCCTGCTGTGTGTACCACAACATCTAAACCCTGTCAAGGCCTACGGTTGTAACTCATTTATTGACTAATGCATGAAATACAGCGAAACACTGGCAATGCGTATTACCGAGCATCCTAAAACCAGACAGAGGGGGATGGAATTTAAATAGAGTGTATATGGATGTGCAGGTTTTGTGTACATTTAAAGTCCCCATGCTTTTGGCCTTTAGCATGAATATATTAGCCTTAAGGTTATCTATAAGCTAGTGTGCTCCAAAACGATGACAAAATTTGCATTTACAAGACATAAGCTTTCAAAACTTAACAGTTTCTGACTTCCGCCACTACATACCAGCGATTTTAATGACATCACTCTGCAGTTCAGCTTCTCATTAAACTTTCTGTCCAATCAAATGCTCTCTAGAATTCGAAGCATCCCACCCCCTACACTATAAATACTGCAGATGCTGTTTGATGTGGCTGAAATCCATTACTTGTTCACAGAGTTAGTGTTTTCTGTATGGTGAATGGTGTACATATGCTTTCTATTGGGGCAAAAGAAGTCTGGTTTTGCATCGTGTCATGCGAACCACCACAGTCCAGTCTGCTTTGGTCTACAGAGACGATAGCATGGAGCAGATTATATGCGCAAATAATACACAGTATAATAGTATATTTTATAGCAATATGAATGAGATTGTGGCTATCAAAGCTGTCAAATGTGGCTTTACTGAGCTCATCAGCTCTGGCCCAAACTGTGATTTTAACAAAGCACTATTGGCTGGGGTTCCTTGATATGTCCCGCCCTTTCTTCCTGTTTTAGTTAAAGTTACGTCAACACATGTTTCAAAGCACTCCAGTGGGCCTTTAAAGAAAAATATGAGGGAGGAAGAGCGAAAGGATGACGTTTAAGGAAGGCATTTAAAGTAGACTTACCGTACCCCACCAAAGAGCATCGGCGTAGGTGGCGAACTGTTTGTTAAAGTCTTTCTCCATCAAGTAGACCAAGAATGAAGAAAAGATCAGTACCAAGAAGCCAATGTACCAGGCGGTCACAAGCTCCTAAAACAAACATCACAATACAAAAAAATCCAACAAATTAAAATCATATCTATAAAACTATGAAAATTTCCTGCAGAAACAACAGCTTGGATCAGCCTAAGATGGCTTGCTGGTCTCAGCTGGATGGTTTTAAGTGGGTTTTGGGCACATGTCAGCTGGTTAGGCTGGGGGACTAGTTTGGTGACAAGGTTAGATAAGTTTAAAGGAAACATCGGATGCCCATTTTCCAAGTTGGTATGATTCTTTAGTGTCTGCAACATACTTTTGTTAAAATTCCTCAATGGTTGTGTAAAACAACACTTTTTACTTTGTCAAAAACAGCTCTGTTCACAGTGATCCATTTCAGTGCATGTCTCTTTAAATGATAATGAGCTCTGCTCACCCCGCCCCTCTCTTCTGTTTTTTTTGTATATTCAGTGGTGCGTTACCACTGAAAACAAAAGTAATCCACTACATCCTCAGTGGCTTTGATATTGAGAGGAAATGAAGACTCGTGTTCACTTTTATATCCAACTACAAAACACCTGCATTGCTTACGACACACTGTTGTCGGAAATGGTGGACAGTATACAACTGGCTGAGGGCAGAAATATGATAATATGGGACAGTCTGTCAGTGGTCGTGGGTGGAGCCTAAACAATATGACAACATACTGCTCCGAAAAGCAAAACATCTTGATGATTGAGGCTGTTTAGGTTTTTGGGCGAAGGAATGAATAGATTTTTATCATTGTAGGGTGGTTGTGTCCACACAATGCTAGGAAACATTTATATGCAAACAGCATGTAAAAGGGAATGTCCTCTATAAACCGAATAAAACCACCATGGCCAAGGTGTAAAACCAGCTAGACCAATTAAGAAACTGCAAAAACAACAACAACAACAATAATAAAAGCACCATTTTCCTTTCCTTTTCTTTATTTTCTACTAAGCCACAGTGGAACATTGATTATTGTAAAAAGTGCTGTGCAGATAAACTTATTTTGAACTAATCTTATTCAAATGTTTCTGATTTTAAAGAGGTTGTTAGGTTGAGGGATCAGCTTGTTAACAAGCTAAATCAGCTGGAGGGGCCAGTCTGGGGCCAGCTAAACTAGACTAAACTCGCAAAGACCAGCGAACCGAGCTGGTTTAAGCTGTTTTTTCTCAGTTTGATCAGGGATGTCAGGAAAATGTAAACGCTTAAGCCTGAAAGGAGATAGAAATAAGTAACTCTGCTATTATATAGACCACAATGATTCATTGCGGGGACCCCTAATCTCTCCACTAAATGGTGGGTAACTGAGGACTGAGGAAGCGTGTGGTTTGGCTGCAGCCTGTAGATGGAGTTTCAGTCCAAGCTGTGCTGGAAAAAGAGGTTGATTGTGGGGTCACATGTCTGCCTCGACATGAAAACTCACACGCAATGTCATGACCTGAGCTCATTTACTCATTTTTGCCGGTAAATAGCATTCAGTATACCTTGCTGTGAGCGTAGACAACAGATCCAAGCAGTTTCCAGGTACCGCCTCGCCTGTCCATACGCACCATGCGCAGGATCTGCAAAAAACGCAGACTGCGAAGTGCAGACGTGGCAAAAATATTGCCCTGGCTACCGGCTGAAACCACTGCGATGGATGCAATGAGCACAATGATATCTGAAACACAAACACAGGAGATATGGATCATTTGTACATGTTTACACCAACAGAGCAATAGAAATACTATGATTGAAAAATAGTTATATAGTTGAAAAGAAGTTAGTCATTTAGGAGATGGAATCAGTGACTCATAGCCCTCTTTATCTCACAATATCACAATACAGTTAACTTTGGCATCACATGGACTAAGACCACCCAGACGATTCAAGAGCATCTACCTAAACTAAAGCTTACTGTTGTTCTTTAAGACATCAGGAAGAAAGATTAAAAAAAAAAAAAAAAAAATTAGGCTGTTTCACTTATCTGTTATGTCTTTCTCCCTGAGATCAGAGACAGAGAGAGGGGCCAAGAGAGAGCAGAGAAGCCACAGCCTTACAGAACAGCATATCTAATCCTTCGCTGCACACAGAAAAACCTCTCCAGCTCCCAGCGTGTCTTAACCAGGGATAATATTGTTCTTTACTCAAATCACCTCCGTCATATTTTCCTGCTGAACGTTACACTTGAGGTTTGAAATAAGAATGTTCTCGTGTCACACATGCCGAAGGTGGCCTCCTAAATGTCTGTTATTTGAAATACGAATCTCACAAAGTTTGAAGGTCACTACAAGGTGAAAATGGAACATTGAGGAGCAAAAGCAGATGGAAATGAAGGCAGCAGATTTATGGTCCTTGTGAACAAAAGCCATACTATAATGTGGCAATTGAAAAATTCATGAAAGGCACAATTTTTGATTCTTTTTCTTTTTTTTTTTTCTTCATGTTTTGGAATAATGTGAACTGTAAAAAAAGCTGTTTGTACATTTGAATTACAATCTTAATAAAAATGTTTTATAACCAAATTTTCAGGTCAAGGTTTTAAATTTTTCATAATTGTTTTTTATGACAGCACTGACATGTCCTTGTTTAAAGCTACAAATCTCAGATTGTATCCAGTGTAAAACATTTTTATTTAGACCACAGTTCAAATATATGGTCAGTAAGATACTAATGATGAGAAGTAACAGTAAAGACATTTAGAATGTTACATGAATGTTATGTAATGTCACATTTTAATGTTATTATTAAAATAATTTTCTGAAGAAATGGATGCTGAAAATTCAGCTTTGCCCTCATGGGAAAACAATAGATTTGAAAAATGTACACATCTTCATTCTTTTCAAAAGTTTACACCCCTGGTTCTTAATGCAGCGTTTTTCATTCTGGAGCATCGGTGAGTGTTTGAACCTTCTGTAATAGTTGCATATGAGTCGCTCAGTTGTCCTCAGTGTGAAAAGATGGATCTCAAAATCATACAGTCATTATTGGAAAGGGTTTAAATACACAAAAATGCTGAAAAACCAAAGAATTTGTGGGACCTAAAGGATTTTTCTGAAGAACAGCAGGCAGTTTCAGGACAAACAAGGGACTCATGAACAACTATGTCTTAAATGAAAAACACAGCCGTGGATCATTCAGGTAACAACACAGTATTAAGAACCAAGTGTATGTAAACTTTTGAACAGAGTCATTTTTATAAATTCAGCTATTATTTTCTCTTGTGGACGACATGTAAATGTCTTTAAAGTGAAATATCAGGTCAGTACTAAATAAAAAATAACATGCATTTTGTATGATCCCTCTTATATTGGTAAAATAAACAAGATTCTGCAAGGTGTATGTAAACTTTTGACCTCAACTGCATTTATATTAGTTTACAAGAAGATGAAATAATAGAAGATGTGGTCACAAAGTCGGTGCGCTTCATTAAGGGTCGGCTGGTGTACATATAAAATATGCAATGATCTTTACAAAATTTCTAAATGGTATGTGCTGAATAAATGTGTTGATCAGGGAGGGGAAATTGTTTCCCCTTTCTCACTGTTTCATAATTCAAAGTTAGTCTCAGCGCTGATGGGATGCTGATGGAACTCGGCCTCCTAATGAATGGAGATGAGGTTCAGTGTGTGACACACAACACACTGATATATTCATACTGGAGTCTAAATTACCCTCATACAACACAACACCACATACGCCACGTGTAATAAATATAAACAGCACTGGTTAGTTATTGCCGGTAATCTCTCATTGGTTAGTTATTGTCTGCGTTTCCTCATGAGGGAATTACAAGAGAACTCTCACAGTCATTATGTATGTTTGAGTCAGTCATCGATTTGGGGCAGAGGTGCTATCATTAGCCCATCGAGCATCCGTCAACATCCACACCAACACAGCAGATCCATCAACCTCTACACACACACGGGTGGAGAGCACACTCAAAGAACACGTTTTTTTATCTTACCGATGACGCAGAATGGTTTTCTTGCAAAGCGCAGTCGTCCTTGCCATCCCCTGTAGCGACAGCAGCATCCAGCCGACCAGATGCGTATGATGTACTCCAGACCGAACACAACAATCATCACAAACTCCTGGAAAACAAAAATACACACATACACCTTTCATGACTTTATGTGCATGACTTCATACAATTAATACAATATGGAAGCTAATTAAAGTTTAAGTTAGACATGGATATATTGTATATAGACTTACTGTACCCACACACACACCGGTTCACCACAGGAGGCTGCAGTCATGTCTAGCTACTAACATAATTAACCTCTTAGCTAATTCATCATTGCCACATTCCTGGTGCCTGCTAATTGCACTGTTAGATAAACCCCAGTTGAGTTCACAGAGGGTTTCACCTGATTATAACATCAATCTGCATAGAGTTTTTAACACTGCTCTGCTCCCAGAGAAACACCACACATTTACATTAAACTGCTTGCTGATGCAAAGTGTGCTTACAATCTGGTCATCAGATTTCAAACTTTCATGCTTTTGGATCACCTGGCACTGATTCTTAAGTAGTGGGAAACAAAACAAGCCAATAAGTTGGTAAGAAACTGTCATGCAAATAAGCAAGTAAATAAATATTGTTTCAAAGATTTACTTGGATAAGTTCCTGAAAAGTTTTGAAGAGGAGGTTTGGTTTTGATACATTTCTATGTATTCATATTTACACTTCTATTTTCTTGATTGACATTTCTGTTTTTTATATTCATTTAGTTTTTTTATTTTAATACACTACCAGTCAAAAGTTTTTGAACAATAAGATTTTTCATAAAGAAATCTCTTCTGCTTACCAATCCTGCATTTATTTGATTCAAAGTACAGCAAAAACAGTAACATTTAGAAATATTTTTCTTATTTAAAATGACTATTTTCTATTTAAATATATTTTAAAAATGTAATTTATTCCTGTGATCAAAGCTACATTTCCACCACAATTACTTCAGTCTTCAGTGTCACAAAATCCTTCAAAAATCATCCTAATATGCTTTTAATTTGCTGTTAAAATTATGTCAGGGTTCTTTGATGAACAGAAAGATCCAAAAAGAAAAAAAAAATACAAATTGAAATACTAGACTGTCTTAGGAAAAATTGTTGATAATACTTCGAAATATTAAGTCCTCTTTGCAGCTGCTGACAGACTAATCAACCTTTTCACGGGTCATATTTCACGTTTGCCCCATTTCTGAGGGGTAAGCGGCCTAGGATAAGCTTTTTAACTGTCCTGTCCTGATGCACCGTGACAGCCGAACTGGGCTTCCCACGGCTTGAGACAACAAGGTTTGCTTATATTGAGTACTATCTGATACTGGAGGCTGTGCAGGTCCTGCTTTCCCACCAGTGGGGTAGACGCCATCCTCTCTTGCTTTCAGGTCAGCTCAGAGTCTCTGAACATCTCTCAATACCGCCTCTATAACTGAAACAGGAACACCTTGGCCTGCTCCATCAAGAGTCCGGTGGGACTGAGGTGCTCAATCACTAAAAGCACCATGCTGCTTTCTGTTGTCACCTGAGAGGATCCCATCAGCCAGTAAAACATCTCAGTGAAAGGATGAAACCAGCTCAGCATAATACAACATGTATCAAATGGCCTAATTCAAGGGATCGCCTTTTAATGTGAGGTACTGAACGAAGTTTTTAAAGGGATCTTGGAGCACCAGATCAGAGAGAAACACTGATATCTGAGACTTTGTTTTGAGACTTGACGACCTTTGCTGACCCTATAACCACAGTCTTAAGGACTGTTCACACCAAGAACGATAACTATAACAATGACTTTAACACTATTGTTCCTCTGTGCCATTATCATTATATTTGTAGTGTGGACTTCTCTACTACAGTTCAAAAATTTGGGGTTGGTAAGATATTTTTACTTTTTTTTTTTTTTTTTTTGATTACATGATTACAATGATTACAATTTAAAACAATTATTTTCTGTTTTAATATTTTTAAAAATGTAATTTATTACTGTGAAGGCAAATATGAATTTTCAGCATCATTACTCCAGTCTTTAGTGTCACATGATCTTTCAGAAATCATTCTAATATGCTGATTTGCTCAAGAAGCCATTTCTTTTTATTATTAATGTTGAAAACAGTTACGCTGCTTGATATTTCTTTATGGAAACTGATATTTTTCAGCATTTTTTGATTAACAGAAAGTTCAAATGAACAGTATTTATTTAAAATACAAACTGTGTGTATAAATGTAAAAGTCTTTAGTCTCATTTTCAGTATTTTTTTTGCAACTTTATTGCTCCATAACTCAATAAAAGAAAAACAAACAAACAAACAAAACATGTATTTTAAAATAACCCCAAACTAAATAGTCCACTAACATTACTTATGCCATGTAGGATAATATTAACCAATAGCCAAATAGCTATTTAGCGACTCTTCAAGCAAACTTCCCCCCATACAATTTCCATGTTACATTTTTCTCATTTAATACTACACTTTACTTTGAAATATGTCATTACGAAAGCAAAATGGGTAAACAACAATTCATGTTGATTTTTAATTGTTTCAGGTGGGTATTTTGTTTCTAAATATAATAGGCTTATGGGTCTCACCAGAATAATACAGTTGCGGTAACAGAGAAGTATGTATGAAATGTATGTAAGAAATGTTTCTTGAGCACCAAATCAGCATATAAAAATGATTTCTGAAGGACCATTTGAGACCAAATCCTGAAGTAATGATTGCTAAAAAAAAATCAGCTTAATTGCATTTTATATATGATAAAATATATTATAATAGAAAATGTATTATTATTTTAAACTGTAATAATATTTAACAATATTACTGCACTCTAAAAAATGCTTGGTTCTAATTGTTGGGTAATTTTATTGGGTTATTTTTAATATTTTTTTTACCCAGGTAGTGATGGAAACACCTTTTCCCTTGCATATTTTATATATATTTTAAATGGATTTTATTCGGTATAGTACAGAGTTTAATTTGATTTGATAAAATATGTTGTTTAATATCAGTACTGTTTGTTTATGAGCTGGTTTTGGAGTCAGTGATGGCATCTTTCAGCTGCGAGTAAAACACGAAGCCACGGTCCGAAGTTCACAGTTACACCGGCGAACAGCAGCCCTATTTCGGCACACCGGCACGAGAATTAGCGCTATTTCAGTAAAAAGCGATTACAGAGAACGGTTGAATACGCTAAAATTAAAATCCTACTTCTAAATGTTGCATTTTTTTCTGTCTAAAATGCTTGTTAAATGTATGTAATATTGTATAATATGCTGAATGGGTATTATATATTCTTTGTTTGTATTCACCAAAACAAATTAAATTTTGTCCATGTGTTCTTGTTTAATAATAAATTTTCATCTTTTGATTATTACTGTTGCCTCTAGTAATTCTGTGTTTTTTTTTGTAAGTTCCAGTCCATTTTAAGCCAGCAATTTGATAATTTTTAAACAATAGTTGACTTAAATAAAATAACACAGCATGTAAAAACCTTTAACCCAACCAGCTGGGTCAAAATAACCCAGCATGTGTTCTGTTCAATATTTACCCAGATTGCCAAATAACCCAAGTTGGGTTGTTTTTAACCACACATTTTTTAGAGTGTTTTCACTAAATAAACCAAATGCCTTGGTGAGCATAAGAGACTTCTTTTGAAAACATTAAATAAATAAACCAACCACAAATTTTTGAAGCGCATTGTAGATTACATTTTATTT
This sequence comes from Labeo catla, assembly GCA_012976165.1. Classification (NCBI taxonomy): domain Eukaryota; kingdom Metazoa; phylum Chordata; class Actinopteri; order Cypriniformes; family Cyprinidae; genus Labeo; species Labeo catla. Next base: position 1,168,171 of record VONZ01000020.1, on the reverse strand, counting down.
CATTTGAATGTAAATGTATGTAAATTAGATTTGATAGTTCATTTATGATTGGCAATCCTATGTTTACCCCAGCAATCTTGTTGCACGCTTTAATTTCTAAAGAGCAAGACAAATCTGTCTATCCATGATATACCCCTTTAAGAGGTATGAGAAGGCTCAAAAGTCTCTTTATTTTTTTAATTGTTTGTATAATTATGAATGTAACAACACAACTGCTGAAAGGCCTAACTGGCCATCATACTCTCCCAAAATGAGAGCTGAAGTGTAAAGAGTTGTGTCTCACCAGTATAAGGAGACAGTGATTAGAGAGGTCCATATGAGCAGGGATGGTGGAGAACACAGAGAGAACCAGACAGCCAAACACCAAGGTGAACCTGCCAGGAAACAAAAAAGAAAAGCATTAGTCATACAGCTGAAGTAACTGTATCCTGTTCTGTGTGACTTCACCTGAGCGACTGTGAGACGAAACTCTTTGGTTTCTTTGTTTTCTGATGTGAAAGCACCTTAACAAATCCTCAGGACGGACCCTGAGAAAGAACATTAACTGAATCTGAGAGTTTTCAGAGCGACATTAGATCGCAATCGAATCCAGTGGTGTTTTACTACAGCTCTTTTAGCAACAGTTTTTGTACGTGAATGGCACTCACACAAGGATCTTCCCTAACAAATCATCACTTTCAGCATCACTTTTTTGGATGTGTGTATAACTACACACACTGCACACCCTCTGGCTCTCTGCTATTGTCTTAGAGCTATTTACAGGAACATACAGTACATGTTTCTCCTGCTGTCCCTCTGGTGCAGCATGCCGTATCTGTCCCGCTTCCTCTCTCTCTCTTTTGCTCTCGTCCTGTATAAACAGGCCATTAAGAACACTGGCCTGAGGTGGAGAACAGAGGTGGACTCTTCATTTTCAGAAGCAGATGCAGCTGTGCGAGACGTGCAGCCGTATGCTGTCTGAGTGAACTAGCAGACATCACTGTGTCTTCCAGCAACTGCTGTCCTTATGTTTCCTGTAAATACATTGTATCTGGGAGCCTGTTTTTTACATTCAGCACTGTCTTCTGTATTCTACCCTTTGCCTCAACCTCCCTCCTAATTGAAAGGAAGCATATTCTATAATTTAGTACATTATTATTATCTCTTTTCCCATCTTATAATTGGTTTCCTGCACCAAAATTGTTCACATGACCATTTCCCACCCTCTCGCTCTGACCCTTAGGCCTGTTTTGCCAGTAAAAGCAGCTTTTTATCAGCACCTATATACACATGTACCCATGTTAGCAGTTAATTCTTACTTTGAGCATAATCAATGTCATGCTGCATAGCATAATAGTCAGTTCAAGTAGGTTTCAGTGCAGAGCTTTTCGCTGCGTTTGCTCTCTGAACTCATAGCCTTTCAAAAACAGCATTTTATATGAAACAGCAAAAAATAATGAAGTATACTATTGTTTGAAAAAACAAAGACGTTGTTTGGGGGTTGATGCAAGGTAAATGCACTAACCAAGAGATAACAGCACTTTCTATTCAGCAACAGTTTTTAAATAGTACGATTTTCTAAAGTCGTCTCTTCTGCTCACCAAGCCTGAATTTATTTGATCCAAAGTACAGCAAAAACAGTAACATTTTGAAATATATTTTTTTACTATTTAAAATATCTGTTTTCTATTTAAATATATTTTAAAATGTAATTTATTCCTGTGATTTCACAGCTGAATTTTTAGCATTTTTAGTATCACTAGTATCCTTCTGAAATCATTCTAATATTCTGATTTGCTGCTCAAAAATATTTGTTATTATTATTATTATGTTGAAAACAGCTGAGTAGAATTTTTTTCAGGTTTCTTTGATGAATAGAATGTTCAGCATTTATCTGAAATAGAAATCTTTTGTAACACTATAAATGTGTTTATCACTTTTGATCAATTTAAAGCATCTAAATAAATGCATTCATTTCTATAATTTTTTCCCAAAGAAAAAAAAATACTACTTCCAAGCTTCTGAATGGTATAGTGTATAATGTTACAAAAGCTTTTTATTTCAGATAAATGCTGATCTATGGATCTTTCTAATCATCAAACATTTTTTTTAAATGCACTCAACTGTTTTAAATTTTGATAATAATAATAATAATAATAATAATACAAAATGTTTCTTGAACAGCAAATCAGAATATTAGAATGATTTCTGAAGGATCATGTGACACTAAAGACTGGAGTAATGATGCTGAAAATGTAGCTTTGATCACAGGAATAAATTACATTCTACAATATATTCAAATAGAAAGCAGATATTTAAAATAGTAAAATATTTCACATTATTACTGCTTTTGCTGTATTTTGGATCAAATAATACATGCAGGTTAGGTGAGCAGAAAAGAATTCTTCAAAAAAAAACATTAAAAATCTTACTGTTCAAAATCTTTTGACTGGTAGTGTATATATATATATTAATTTAGCAAGGATACATTAAAAAGATCAAAGGTGAAAGTAAAGATTTTACATAGTTACAAAAGTTCTATTATTTAAAAAAAATGCTGTTCCTTTGGAATTTCTATTCATCTAAGAATCTTGGGAAAAAATAAATAAATAACGGGTTCCACAAAAATATTAAGCACAACTGTTTTCAACATTGTTTAACATTGATAATGTTGAAAATCATAAAAAAAACACGTTTCTTGAGCACCAAATCAGCATTTTAGAATGATTTCTGAAGGATCATTTGACACCAAAGACTGGAGTAATGGTTGCTAAAAATTCAGCTTTGCTATAATAGGCATGAATTGCATTTTAAAATATTTTATAATACAAAATGTATTATTATTTTAATAGTAATAATATTTTACAATATAACTGTTTTTACTGACCCCAAATTTTTTGAATTTAAATGTACTGTATGTAAATTTGATTTGAAATCTCAGTTATTATTCGCAATCCTCTATTTATCCCAGTGTAGTAGTTTCTCAATACAATGATTGATCCCTGAATGACCCATCTAGCTGTACACTTTCATTTCTAAAGAGCAAGACAAATCTTGTTATCCATGATATGTCCTTTTCAAGGTATGACAAGACACAGACGTCTATCTATTTCCCTACATTTTTGAAAGATCCTTCTATTATTATTATAGACATATAATTAGAAACATACTAACAACATAACTGCTAAATAGGCCTAACTGAGCATCATTCTCTCTCAAATGACAGCTGAAGTGTAAAGAGTTTGAGAGGTGTTTATTTACTAGCTGTGTATCTGTCTGTGATCATTGACACACTAGTTGTGGCATTTGTATGTAACTGTGTTAACAGCTGTTCTCACAGTCGTGCTGACAGCCCTCACCTGTTCCTCTGTCTTTCTTTCTCTTTTTGTCAGTGAGACACAGTCTGTCTGACCTACTCCTCACCCTTTTAGTGCTTGGCTAACACATGCACACCCACACAAACCAGACTCTTTTAGTTAGTGTGAGGGCTTCTGTGAATCTCATAACACTCCATAGTATCACAATCCCCAAAGACTGGATCGTGACAGAGTTTATGAGTCATTGCAGGATATAGCGCTTTCCATATCCTGGTGGTAACAGCAGACCACAACCATTACGCTCAAACGGGTGCCGTGCTATTCAACTAGACCATGTTTATTGCATTTAAACATGCATACGGACAAATGCACACACACACACAATAAGTCTAAGAAAAAGCTTCTGCTACAGTCATTACTGTAACCCAATAGACATGCAAAACAGTAGCAGTGAAACACAAGTCTGAGACATTTTTTTTCAACCATATTTCTTATTTAGTTTGAACCCACTTTGCTTTAATTACAGCAACACTCAAGCTGCATCACCTCCACAACTTGGTAAAATCAGTCTGAGTGCAAGAGAAAATTTGCTTAAATAAAGATATGTCAAAGCGTTCAAGCGTAAATGAAAGCAATCCCAGACTTTTGCATTATATGTGCACCCAGGCACATTTTTCAGAGCTATTTGAGGGATCTCTCACACTCAGATGTGGGGGGAAATAAAAATACTGGACAAGGAAGAAATGACTTTTTTCGAACAAACAGCTGCAGGTACCAGCGCTGGGCCAGACAATGTGTCTTTTAGCATTCAGGGCTGTGTGGTCACACGCCAGGCTCCCACAGACTCAGACATCTGAGCTTTCAAAGCTCTGAACCCCAGGGACCTCTTTCCACCAGCAAGACAAAACACAGCACCACCTACCAATTCAGTGGTCTGTGCGTGTAAATGTGCAAGAGAGTGTCTAAATGCAAATGTCAGCTTGCAGTTTAGCCGTATTGCTGCTTTGCATTGCAAAGGTTACAGTAGCATATAGTGGGTTGAACACCTGTTTCTATTTGCCTGTGTGTGTGTAACTGTCTGAGATTGTGTTGTTTTCTTTGCTGTTTTGACTCTGAGGGGTTTGAGGAGCATTCAGACAGACAATGATGACATGCTCGGATTTGAAATTTCAAATCTTTCCCGCATGAGCCGGGCCACCTGCAGTGTGTACCGTTTGATCAAACATGACAAGGTAGAGGGCGTTGTTGCGGTCTAACATACCAAACACACACGATCAACCTATGTCAAGAACAGCATTTAATAAGACTGTTGAAGAAAGCAACTAGAAATAATTAAAAGACACGAAAAGGATGGAAGAGGACATTAGATGAGGTAAGAAGACAAGAAAAGAGATGCGAATAGAAAAGAAAAAAGAAGCAAGATGACATTAGGTGAGAAGATGGGATGAGATGAGAAAAAACTATAATTTATAAGAAGAAATTAGATGAAAAATGAGATGAGAGGAGAATCAAAGAGGAAATGATGTGAGAAAATGCAACAAGATGTGAGAAGAAAAAATGCAAGATGTGAGAAGAGATACAAGTAGAGAAAAGATAAAAGATAAGGTGCGCAAAAAGGAGATCCAAGATATGAGATGAGATGCAAGAAGAGAAAATCTAAGAATATGTGAGAAGACAAAATGCAAGAACAGAAGACGCAAGGAAATGCAAGAAAATATGAGAATTGAAGGCACGAGAAGAAAAGAGGCACAAAGAAAGGATGCAAAAACAGAAAATGTGAAATGCAAGTAGAGAAGGTGCAAGTGGAGATGTGAGAAGAGACATGAAGAGAATACCACAAGATGCAGAGAAGATGCAAGAAGTTGCTAAATGCAAGTAGAGAAGATGCACAAGGATGCAAGAAGAGACTTGAGAAAAGAATTTGAGAAGATGCAAAAAGAGAAGATGCAAGATGCTAAATGCAAGTAGACAAGATGCACAAAGATGCAAGTGACTTGAGAAAATAATTTGAGAAGAGAAGGTCTAACAAGAGAAGATGCAAGAACACAAATTGCAAGATGCAAGTAGATGCAAGTACAGAAGGTGCAAGGTGCTAAGTGCAAATAGACAAGACGCACAAAGATGCAAGAAGAGACTTGAGAAAATAATTTGAGAGAAGATGCAAGAAGAGAGGATGCAAGAACAGAAAATGCAAGATGCAAATAGATACAAGTAGAGAAGATGCAAGATGCTAGATGCAAGTAGACAAGATACACAAAGATGCAAGAAGAGACTTGAGAAAAGAATTTGAGAAGGTGCAAGAAGAGAAGAGAAGATACAAGATGCAAGTAGAGAAGATGCAAGATGCTAAATGCAAGTAGACGATGCACAAAGATACAAGAGACTTGAGAAAATAATTTGAGAAGAGAAGATGAGAGAAGAGAATATGCAAGAACAGAAAATACAAGACGCAAGTAGACGCAAGTACAGAAAAAACAAGATGCTAAATGCAAGTGGAGAAGATGCAAGAGATGCAAGAACAAAATGCAAGATGCAAGTAGATGCAAGTAGAAAAGATGCAAGATGCTAAATGGAACTAGAGAATATGCACAAAAATGCAAGAGACTTGAGAAAAGAATTTAAGAAGAGAAGATGAGAGAAAAGAATATGCAAGAACGGAAAATACAAGATGCAAGTAGAGAAGATACAAGATGCTAAATGCAAGTAGAGAAGACACACAAAGTTGCAAGAGGAGACTTGAGAAAAGAATTTGAGAAGAAAAGATGCAAGAACAGAAAATCCAAGATGCAAATAGAGAAGATGCAAACAATTTGAAAAGAGAAGATGCAAGTAGATACAAGTAGAGAATACGCAAGATGCTAAATGCAAGAGAAGACGCACAAAGATGCAATTCACGAGTTTGTGTGCCCACATAATCTTAACAATAGTGGTAAACAGATTTCGCTTGACGTCTGCAATGGCGGATTCAGAGAGATTATATTCTACTCAAGCTCCGACAGCCCTTCTATTAATAAATATGCATAAAAGGAGGAGACTGGAGAGGAGAAGGGATGGTGAAAGTACTAACAACGTAAGTTGTAAGAGGCTGTATTTATACTTGCATATTAATTGGAAGATTAGATGGGCATACTATGTTAATAACTTCGAGAAGAGAAGAGAAGAGAAGAGAAGAGAAGAGAAGAGAAGAGAAGAGAAGAGAAGAGACAGGACTGTGTTGGGATGTTTCTTGTTTCAGACAGTTGGCTGGTTTAGAGGTCAGTGTTTGCGTTCCTGACAAGATGAATACGATAATTCATTTTCCATTGGATTAATATAAAATATAGCATGAGTAATCCAGCATCCACAACACAATACAGCCTGAGTTATAATGGCTGCTCTGTGAATTATTGAATGGCTTGTACAAATAGCCTGTGGACATCTGGCTCTGATTTGGCTTGAGCCTCTAATGGTTCTCCTCCATCTGAACAGGAAGGTCTGGACACTGGCTGCTGTTTCCACTGCAGCTGGAACAGAGCGCAAAACACAACTCAGACCTCTGACCAGAGCCTCAAACAGGCCCAGGGTTAATGACAGCAATAACACACAATCAGGAGGTGGCACTGAATGTCCCTGCGCAGCCCTGACATTATGAAAGCCACTGGCTGTTGATCGATATCATCTTATGAGGATGCTTCCACAATCAAATGGGCTTTACACAGGTTACACAGGAGTCTGAATGTTATTATTCGCAAGCCTGACAGTGATATCATAGTCTAATGATAGATTCAGATTCAGTCAGGTATTCTTGGAGTAACAAAACATTAAAGAAACAGCTGAAATCATAGAGTTTGACTGACAAAACTGGAACAGCAGGACCATACTAGCGCCCTGGATGTGTTCAGTGATTGACAAAGAATTGCTTCTTAATCACGAATCCAGAGTTTGCATGTGAAAGTAAGAAAGGATGATGGATCAGCAGCAGACAGAGTTAGGGGAAAATGCTTGTATTGCTGATGTGTGAAAGTATGTGCTTGTGTTTATTTGATAAGAGGACATTATAAGTGTGCATATTTGTGCAAAATTAAAGATGTTTTTTTCAGTCTACTGCGTTCCTGAGCATTCCTCTGGTTGGCTGAACGCAGGCCTGTCATGACTAATTAGGGCTGTCATCTAACACTGCATGTTGCTGTTCCAGGTTCAGAGAAGCCAGTCACGAGAACGAAAACTTGCCATAGAGTCCAGCTGAGGCAGCTAGTGAAAACTGACCATTAGTGCATCGTGTGCAACCACACGATTCACTTTAAAACTCAGATAGGTCTTGACACAGCTTAATTTTGTTATCTCAACCCGACACCAAACCGTTCCGTCTGAAAACTCTCAAAACTAGCACACTAGCATACAAGCCACAAGCAATTCAGAGAGCAAATGGATTTTCTTTTCCTGAGGGAAACGCAAGTGCTTGTAACTGCAACATGTCTTGTTTTCTGTCAGCTGCTCAGAAGAGTTTGTATAATCACTGTACTATTCAAGACCAATCACAGTTCAGTATGCAAATCGATGCAAGACAGAAGACCAAAGCACAATTCAGCAAACAATGACCTCATCACTCTTGTTTCTTGAATGCTGAACATTCTATTCTATTCTTACAGTTAGAACTCTTTGAAGTCAAGTGGAGATTTTCAAAAAAGAAATCTGTTCAGTTTTAAACAGACTGTTGTAAGTAGTTCAGGCTGAACTAATTGTAGAAGTTTTAAACTTGGGTCGGGGATATGAGAACAAAACCAGAATAATGGAAGAACATCAATATAGTGCAGCCACGGATGCACTATAAAAAGAACACAGGCCAGTCAGGCGTATGCTTAGGATCTGGCAGGAGAAGATGGGTTTGTTGGAGTTTAATTGTTCTCAAATTGCACTAGGGATTTTTAATTAACTTCGTTAACTGCCAGCAAACAGACTACACGGCTATTTGAGGTGGCAGTGTGCAGAGCTGATCAAAGATGAAGCCTAATAATAGCTTGCTAAGGTTTGAGAGAAGTTTTAATGCGGCTGCATGCTGCAACAGAGCAGCGTGAGGCTGGATGTTTTATATTCAAATCAATTTAAACACAGCATCGCAACAACAAGAGGAAATGCACACACTAGTTTATATTCATGTACGACCGTCGTGAATCAAGCTTCATCAATCGGTTTCTTTGATCTACTGTCCTTCCACCAGCAACTGCTGAGTATATTTGAGGATTTGAGAAAGAGGACAACTATAGAGATGCGTTTGAAAGAGAAAAGCAGGGATCCACCTTCAAAGGACAGAACAGATATTCATTGTCATACCTCTGACCAACAAAAAGTACATCTTGTAAAAGATTTTTAAATATTCATGTATTTCACAGCAGTTTGCCTGCACAGAATCTATTCCGGCACTTGCATATATAATATATGTATAAGAGATAATTATAATAGAATATTGCCCATTGTCGTATCTTGTAATATAATGGAAAATTCAAATGCCACCGCCGTTCAAAAGTTTGGGATCAGTACGATTTTTAATGTTTTTTAAAGATGTTTTTAATGCTCATTAATGCTGCATTTATTTGATTAAAAATACATAAAATTTGTAAAAAAATATTGCAACCTAAATAACAGTTTTCTATTTAAACATTTTAAATGTTGGAAACTGTTGTGCTGATTAATATACATAAATTACTGTGACACTTTTTTCAGGATTCTTTGAGGAATAAAAAATTAAAAAGAACAGCATAAAAATGCTTTGTAACAAAATGCACTGCCGTTCAAAATTTTGGGGGTCCGTACATTATTTTTTCTTTCTTTTTTTGAAGTAAATTAATATTTTTACTCAGCAAGGATGTGTTAAATTGCCAAAAAAGTGATAGTAAAGACTTACATTGTAACATTATTATTCTTTTTTAAATGCTGTTCTTTTTTATTTTTTTATTCATCAAAGAATCCTGAAAAAGGTATTAAAAAAAGCAGCACAACAGTTTCCAGCATTGATAATAAGTCAGCATATTAAATAATTTCTGAAGGATCATGTGACACTGACGACTTAAGTAATGATGCTGAAAATTCAACTTTGCATCACAGAAATAAATTACATTTTAAAGTATATTAAAATAGAAAAAGCTTATTTAAAATTGCAATAATATTTGACAATATTACTGATTTTTCTGTATTTTTGATCAAATAAACAGCTTTGGTGAGCAAAAGAGACTATCTAATGATATATAAATTCAAAAGCTCAAAATTCAAGGGGTATTTGAAATATATATATGGGATCAGCACATGAATTTTTTAAGTTTAAATTTTATTAAATTGGAAAGTGACAGTAAAGATGCTGATCTTTTGAATTTTCTATTTATCAAAGAACCCTTTAAAACATGACCACCGTTTCCACAAAAATATATATACTGTATTTTTATTCAGGATGTTTGTTACAATCAGTATTAATTTACAAATGACCTACATCCAAAATCTAATACTTTCTGATGATGCCTAATGACTGCTATATTCTGCCTAACTACATGTTTCTGTTGTTTGGAAAGTACACTGAAAGAATAACAACAGCTCTAAAAAATATGGCACCATTTATAGAATACAACTAATATTATATCAGACATAACAGCCACAAACCTTGAACACACCTGAAACTCTTTAAGGTGAGAAATGATGGTGTTTTCAACATGAGGTTGAGTCTAATCAGGCATGGTGCTGTCCAGGGTCCTGAAGCTGATCACATAATGCCACTGCTGCATCAATACGATGTTATAGCTACAATTCACAGAAGCTAAATCAGGTTCATGACCTTCTGTTAAAACTGAAAGGCTACCAGATAATTATAGAAAAGAACACGGTGTGTCAGGATATCCACTGTTAACATTATCACAAAGCCTGGGTTCACTTTGATTTACAGGCAGCGTTAAATTACAGTCCAGAGAGTTATCAATTAAACAAATCCTTATTAAACATAAGCATATTTTATAATTTACAACATATATTTTAAATGAACTAGTGTAGCCATGTAGGTCCCAAAATAGCTCTTTTCAAAAGCTCTGGGACACATTATCCCAAAAAATATTATTGGAGCCCCTCTTCCCACTACAACTCCCCACATTAATTTTACAGAAGGTTCCCTAATCTCTTCCTTATAGACAAATAAAACACAATGTAAGCCCATAAAGTTGGCACAGCCCCATCGTAACTGCAGGCTCCCAGACACCACAGCATTTGGGTTTCTTTTAAGCTTCACTTCATCGAGGAGGAGGGTGGATGGTGAGGATGAGCTACGCCGTTCCGCCCCGTTCCGCCTCCAGCAGTTTGTCTTGAAGAGGACAGGGAGCAGGAACAGACAGGATGTTCCTCTGCCAAACGTCTATTAACTAATCCTGCTGTTTATACAATCTACTCAAGTATCTTACAAGGCTGATCGGCTAGATGAAACATGCTGTTTTATTTCTAAGCAACTACTTAACAAAACACAACCCAGCCATAGGCATTCAAAGCCCTGGGAACGTCCCGCTTAAGTTCACTGAAGTGAATGGAAACACTTCATCATTTAAATCATAAAAAAATAATCATTTTTAATCATTCATTTAAAGAACTATTAGTTGAGATGGTCATTACTAAATCATGCCTTTATATTGTATGTGTACTTTATTATTTTCAGCTGTTATCTTTTTTGAAGCTACCTTTGTAAGGCTTTTATTTTATTTTATTTTATTATGTCTCACCAAGGCTGCATTTATTTTATAAAAATGCAGTAAAAACAGTAATGTGACAAAATATTACATTTAAAATAATAGTGTATATATAAAATAATATAAATGTAAAAAAAAATAACTGTTTTCTATTTTAATATATTTTAAAATGTAATATATATTGTTGTGATGGTAAATCAGAGTTTTCAGCATGAATTACTCCAGTCTTCAGTGTCAAATGATCCTTCAGAAATCCTTTTAATATGCTGATTTGCTGATTAAGAAACATTAATTATTACCAACTATGTTGAAAATAGTTTTGCTGCCTAATATTTTTGTGAAAACTGTGTGTTTTTTTAGGATTCTTTGATTAAAACAATAGCATTATATTTAAAATATTTTTTGTTTGTAAAATTATAAAATACTTTAATTTACTGCATCCTTGCTGAATAATAGTATTAATTTCTTTAAAAAATACTGCAAATTTTTAAATGTTGGTGTTAATCTTAAAGCATAACTTTTAGCAGAAATAAAAATATATAATATATATATATATATATATATATATAGCAAAAGTTTGAAGAGGATGTTATCTGGGTTTTCTTTTGTACAGCATCAGATTTCTGTACAGAAACTGGAAGATGCAACAGTTATCGATAGTCAAAGCTATCCTATAAAGTTTCTTAGAGCACAAGTAGGAGAAACGAAAAGTACACAAAGCAGAGTTAGTGTAATGATTCTTATGTGTAGTGAACGTCACCCTCGTGGCTGGGGAACGGGGCCAAATTTCCATGATGCAGCATAGCTTGGCTTTGAAGGTGTGGGCCAGGAGACATTTTGCTCACCCTCTTTCTCTCCCTCCCTCCGTCTTTTCCTTTCCTTTCCCTTTTGGGTACCATTAGGAGAAGTGGGAGGAATCGGCACAAGCTCTTTTCCATGTGATGAGCACAAATCCTGCACTAACAGGATCCAGACCCAGGGAAGCTGGTGAGCTCTAGCAGCTGACAGGGTTCATAAACGCTCCTGGCATACGAGGAAACAGCAGCAGGTTCTCATCAAACACCAAACGGCCTCTCCTGTACTCCCTTGCTACCTCAGTGTTTCTCATTCTCTCGCTTTCTCTCCGCTCTACAGTTGCTGGTGCTAACCAGATGTCAGCTTGTGTTCTACAATGCAAACCATCACACAAAAGCAAAGAAAAAACAATCGAGAATAAAAAGATGGAAACAAAGTCACACTTCTAGTCTAAAGAGATGTTTAGTCTAGCAAATTAAAAAGAGAGTAGAAACCAATGTTTCTTATCAACATTAAAAATTTAAAGAGTTAGAAAAAAATGTGTACTGTAAATGACTACTATTCTTCACTGTTAATGTAGTTAACTTTAAATGGTTCTGCAGTGAATACATAACATTTTTAAAAATATACACTAGCAGTCAAAAGTTTTTGAACAGTAAGATTTTTAATGTTTTTTTTTAAAAGAATTCTCTTCTGCTCACCAAGCCTGCACTGATTTGATCTAAAGTACAGCAAAAACAGTAACATTTTGAAATACTATTACTATTTAAAATAACTGTTTTCTATTTGAATATATTTTAAAATATAATTTATTCCTGTGATTTCAAAGCTGAATTTTTAACATCATTACTCCAGTCACATTATCTTTTAGAAATCATTCTAATATTCAGATTTTGATTCTGAATATTATATATATATATATATATATATATAGTCTGGAAATGTCTTTATCATATCATATACCATATATATCATATATATATGATATATATGGATATAATATATATATATATAGTCTGGAAATGTCTTTATCATATCATATACCATATATATCATATATATATGATATATATGGATATAATATATCATATATATAGTCTGGAAATGTCTTTATCATTACTTTTGATCAATTTAATGCATCCTTGCTAAATAAAAGTATTATTTTTTATAATTTACCACCTGCTGCCCTTTGGATCTTTCCATTCATCAAAGAACACTAAAAAATTACCTGATCTAATAATAATAATAATCCTGTTGTTGATTACTATTATTAAAAATGTTTATTCAACAGCAAATCAGAACATTAGAATGATTTCTCAAGGATCGTGTGAAGACTGGAGTAATGATTCTGAAAATTTAGCTTTGATCACAGAAATAAATTACATTTTAAAATATATTCAAACAGAAAGCAGTTATTTTAAATAGCAAAAATATTTCACAATATTACTGCTTCTGCTGTACTTTGGATCAAAGGCTTGGTGAGCAGAAGAGACTTCTTTAGAAAACATTAAAAATCTTACTGTTCAAAAACTTTTGACTAGTGATGTATATTTTTATTTTTTTAATAATATTATAGTTTTTTTTATTATTAAAATGGATTTAAAATAGATCTTTAAAATAGATATAAAATCTTTAAAAACCCTATGGATTCTTAAGAATTTGTATGAATTTTTGAGAATTAAAATAAAAATATTTCACAATATTACTGCTTCTGCTGTACTTTGGATCAAAGGCTTGGTGAGCAGAAGAGACTTCTTTAGAAAACATTAAAAATCTTACTGTTCAAAAACTTTTGACTAGTGATGTATATTTTTATTTTTTTAATAATATTATAGTTTTTTTTATTATTAAAATGGATTTAAAATAGATCTTTAAAATAGATATAAAATCTTTAAAAACCCTATGGATTCTTAAGAATTTGTATGAATTTTTGAGAATTAAAATAAAAATATTTCACAATATTACTGCTTCTGCTGTACTTTGGATCAAAGGCTTGGTGAGCAGAAGAGACTTCTTTAGAAAACATTAAAAATCTTACTGTTCAAAAACTTTTGACTAGTGATGTATATTTTTATTTTTTTAATAATATTATAGTTTTTTTTATTATTAAAATGGATTTAAAATAGATCTTTAAAATAGATATAAAATCTTTAAAAACCCTATGGATTCTTAAGAATTTGTATGAATTTTTGAGAATTAAAATAAAAATATTTCACAATATTACTGCTTCTGCTGTAATAAATTACATTTTAAAATATATTCAAACAGAAAGCAGTTATTTTAAATAGCAAAAATATTTCACAATATTACTGCTTCTGCTGTACTTTGGATCAAAGGCTTGGTGAGCAGAAGAGACTTCTTTAGAAAACATTAAAAATCTTACTGTTCAAAAACTTTTGACTAGTGATGTATATTTTTATTTTTTTAATAATATTATAGTTTTTTTTATTATTAAAATGGATTTAAAATAGATCTTTAAAATAGATATAAGATCTTTAAAAACCCTGTGGATTTTTAAGAATTTGTATGAATTTTTGAGAATTAAAATAAAATAAAGCTGCATGCTGAAGGCTACAGTAATAAATAAAAGTGTCTGCCAAATGTATAAATGTAAAATGAGTAAAATATCTGGCAAAATGCTGCTTTGTTGTTAATGGAGTGCATTATATCACAAAGCAGGATATCAGCTGCCCAAAAAGTATTGCAACTACCTAAATATACATGTAATGAGACAAAAAGAACAGAAGCTGAACAGAAGCCAAGACATCAAGCACTGAACCATGAAGAGATAACAGTGACTGCTACTGTGCTGTGAAGAAAGACCACATCTGTCTGGACCGCAAAAGGAGCTTAGCAGCCACTCTCACGAAAAGAAAGCTGTCCTCAAGCATTTACTGACTCTCACTCCACTCTGCAGATGTTCTCTAGCCTGTCCTTCTTTTCATCAGTGCTACATTTCATTCTCTCTGTCTTCTGTGGCCGCTCTTCACAGCTTTTAACCAATGCTATCAAAAAAGAAAAAACAAAATAGAAACCACATAAAAGACTAAATGAAGCTCATTTAAAAGGAATGAATATATAAAATCATTTAGGCAAAGAAGAGGTGAAGGATTGCTTAGAAAAGAAGAGCTGCTAGCGGGATTCATCAATCTTCTGTTGCTCAATAAGATTTCAGACAGATGGAAATCTCCATCATTTACAAACACTTTGAACTCATTCACCCTAGAAAGTTCAACCGCACCATGAAACCCCACACTCTCCGCCGCTGCTGGCGGTCCCGCTCCACTAGCTCCATTAAACACACAAACGCGCTCAAACACAAATGTTCACAGGAAAGACTCTGTCACGGCTGGCTGTGCTGTGTCGACATGCTTCCTCTGGTTCACACAGGTAAATTAGAAAAGGAGACAAGAAATAATCCAGGAAGAACTTGAGCCAGGCTTTAAGGATGGATAAGAGGAGAGAAAGCGGCATTACATCTTAAACGAAGCTAATGTATGTTCAAGAAGGAAGCTTTTCACTTTACACACGCACACACTTTCTCTCTCCGTCTGAGGTAGTTGGTTTGAGGTTAAGACGGTATGGTCAACCATTTCAGAAACAGAGTGAAAACGTCTGCTAAGACACTTTCAAGATCTAGTTGAAAGTGTTAAATCTGTTAAACCTGAAAATTGCTCTTGGGGTTTCATCAGAAGAGCTGTTTATACTGAGGCCTGCCATTTACCGTCACAATTAGACACTTTAATTGATGTTAATTAATTATTTAACACGCAATTAATTGGAATTTTCCTACTAGCTTGACGCCATCCAAACAGAACATCAGCGGTCCTGAGATAGATAGATAGATAGATAGATAGATAGATCTACAGACAGAGAGACACAGACAGATTGACAGAGACACAGATAGGCAGATAGACAGACAGACAGAGAGATAGATAGATACACAGATAGATAGATAGAGAGATAGATAGATAGATTCAGATTGTTCATCAAGGCTTCTTTTGTTTGATTATAAATACTGTGAAAACAGTATTGTATCTCATATTGTACAATATTGTAAATATGCATGGTAAAATACTGTAACTACATAAAACCGCAGTTTTCTATTTTAATATATTTTAAAATGTAATTTATTCTAGTGGTGGCAAAGCGGTGTTACATGATCCTTCAGTTGTTCTGGTCAGCATTTTTGTGGTAACTATGGTAGATTTGTTATTTATTTGATAAAGTTAAAGTAAAGTAAAGTTAAAAAGAACTATTTTTTTTAATAAAAAAAGCAATTGTATCATTATACACTATACCAGAGAAATTATAGAAATTAATACTTTTATTTTGCAAGGATGCTTTAAATTGATCAAAAGTGATGATAGAGACAAAAGATTTATATTTTAGCTCTTCAGAACTTTCTATTTATAAAAGAAACCTGACAAAAATTACTCAGCTGTTTTCAACATAATAAGAATAAGAATAAATGTTTTTTGAGCAGCAAATCAGGATCAAGGATCATGTGACTAATGATGCCTAAAATTCAGCTTTGAAATCACAGGAACAAATTGCATTTTAAAACATTCAAATAGAAAACATTCAATTAAATAGTGAAAATATTTCGAAATGTTACTGTTTTTGCTGTACTTTGGATCAAATAAATGCAGGCTTGCTGAGCAGAAGAGACTTCTCTAAAAAAACATTACAAATCAAAACAAACTTTCAAAAACAGTCAAAAACTTTTGACTGGTAGTGTAGGTGCTAAAATAATGCTCATTTTTGGCCCAGTTTGAGTGCTGCCTATGATTATAATCACTGTCTCACTTTCTTTTTCTCCAAATGCAATTTTGCCTCTGGTGGGCCCTTATGCTTTACTAATGCATGGGGTCACTGCAAAACCCACTAAAGTGTTCTCCACAGCTTGCTTTAATTGGACTGTTTACAAGCAGTGTGCCGAAACTCTATTGTAGACTTGGGGTTAATTTTCACCCCGGCTGCAGTAGTAAATCTGCCGCATCAGAGGGGGATTTTCATCACTGGAAAAACCGCAAGCATCATACGAGCACATGAAAAGCGGGTTGGGTAACAGCAAAACTATACTGACACCAAACTGTATTAACATGGGAAGATTATGACAGAATTGTCTAAAACTAAAACAGCTGATGAGGTTTTTCCAGCCTTATTTGCACGTAAAAGAGTTTCCACTCAGTAGCAGAGTGACAGAACACACACACACACTCAGTTCCAGACATATGTCTATACAAACGCTTACATCTTCCCTTGTACCTCTGGCTTTTTATGGCATTAATGATATTTTGAGAAAAAGCAGATGGGCCAAATCTGTCAAGCTTGTATTGACATTGTCCATGTAAGGATACAGTAGCCAGAGAGCCTGTCTATCCAAGTTCTCTCGCTCCATCTCGTACACACACATGCGCACACACACCTCTCTTTTTGAACATAAAAACTGTATCATTCTGAAACTGTTACTGTCCTTCCCCCTTCTTGCAGTGCAAATAGTTCACGGTTGACGTATGGTGTAATGGGCCAAGGCTTGTGAACATGTGTACGGAGCAGCAGGTCTCATGTCGGTAATGGTACCACAATGAAGTGCAGCAGATACATTTGTAAACAAATGAATAATTTTAAAAGATAAATAAATGATATTTAATTTTTACTTTTGGAATCTACTGTATCTAGGTTAAACCAATACATTATTAATGTAAAACTGTTTATAACAAACAGTTATAGCACATGCAACGGGCTGCAACTCCCTGTTCCCTGAGGAATAAAATAGAAATGCTTGAGGTGCATTCTAAATCTGACAAACATGACATCCTAACCTCTCTGCACAACCATAATCAAGGTATAGAAAGATGTGTCATTCTAATTAAGCTCCAAAGGATCTTGTAAGTGATATCAGTCCAAAACTTCAAATATAACGTGGCTCTGTGAAATACTTGATTCTAATTGGTCAACTGTGGCATTCTGCCATCAGATGTTTATGTATAATGACCAATAAAAGTATGTTTGACTGTTGTCTTGTCCAATTTCCTACACATTACCTGTTTTATGTCCACTTTGCATTTTGGTTCTGATCACCCTGTCGGAGTTCATTTTGTTATAATGACCGAATAACTGCACATTATCTCTTGCTTATTCCATCTGTCTCATGTTTATGATCTTTCTTCTTTCTGTAGGTAGAGAGGCTGGGTTTGGATGCTGATGCAGATGTATGTTTTTGAGTCCTGTTAAAAAAAAAAAAAAACACTAGGGAAAAGTGGTGTTAAATTCAGAGGGCAGCAGGTGCATGTTTCATCTCTTCGTCTCTAGTGAGAATCCAGTACAATCCACAGACAGAAGCATTGGGGGAAAAATATATTTGTGACCCTGGACCACAAAACCAGTCATAAGTAGCATGGGAATATTTACTGTAGCGATAGCCAAAAATACATGGGTCAAAATTAAACAGTCATTACATTACTTGTGTAGTGTACTCAGTAATGCCCACAACACCCAATTTTGGGTAAAAATAGGAAAGATAATACTTTTCTCTAAAGAAACGGGATTCTGTGAATTATCGTCATTGAAATTGTTATCGCAATAAATACCAGAAATTATCGTGATAAATTTTTAAGCTCATATCGCCCATTCCTATGAGGCACACATACTGGAAGTAGACGATGACAAATAAGCAGTGTTGGGTATGTTACTTTAAAAAAGTAATTAGTTGTAGTTACTAGTTATTTCTCACAAATAGTAACTGAGTTAGTAAGTTACATCATTAAAAAGTAACTAATTACCAGGGAGAGTAACTTTTGTGTTACTTAAAAAAAAAAAATGTGACAAAATATGACAAATAACTTGGATATCCCCAATATTAAATATGTTAACTAAATAAAATGGACACTAAATAGAATAAGTTATTATTATAAAACATTGTACATGAATATACACATTATTTTAATGTTGCTATGGAACAATGTGAAAGACACCTATCAAAATTATTGTAACTATTATCAACCGGACACCTTGGAAATATAATCGCCATTGGCTAGTAAATTTTTATAATTTAGTAATTAGAAAAAACATGTATGAATGCATTTTTGTCATGTTGACTAAACTTAGGACTGGTGGCGGTGCTTAAGAGATTGTTTGTCATTTAGTGTTTCTATAAAGAAGGGGGAAAACTAAAAATAATACTGATAAGATAACAAAACTACTACGAAGGATTAATGAGCTGCTGTGTTCATGAATATTAATCACGTTGTCTGCGTTCGCTCAAATTGATTTGCTGAAATCAACACAGTGACGATAATAGGTGAGCACCAGCCAATGAGATTGCCGTTTGCGCATTAGTTCTGCCTAGTACCGGAGAAACCGGTAGTTTTTAAAAGCTGAAGAATTCCAAAATAACTTCTTTATTTTGACAGGAAAATACCACTAAGAACATCGTTTACATGTAGTGCGTCAATTCTGCTTGGTTTATAAGACTCTCTCGCTCTGTATTTTTCTTTGCGACGGCTGGTCATGTGCCTTCACACAGTTCGAGTTTACCACTAAGAACATCGTTTACATACGTAGTGCGTCAATTCTGCTTGGTTTATAAGACTCTCTCGCTCTGTATTTTTCTTTGCGACGGCTGGTCATGTGCCTTCACACAGTTCGAGTTTACAGAGTTTACAGTTCGTCAAATACAGGTATCGTTACGCCTCGCATCCGTTCAGATGAACTGAATAATAAAATGAAATTATAATAATATTATAATAGATTATAATAATGCTGCATTTGTACGTTCGACGTTGTCATGGGGGCAACGGTAATTCGTCTGATTACTCATTACTGAAAAAAATAACGCAGTTTTTTTATAACGCCGTTATTCCCATCACTAAAATAAAATAAAAATGATTTCATATTAAGGCTAAACAAGAATCCAAAACACTTGCTCTCTTTCCTTACCTCCCTCTCCTGGGCAGGATTATTCAGTGGCAGATTTGACATAGATTGATTTGTGTCATTTCCTGAGTGAGGGAGCCATTGATCCTGCACTGACCTGTTCACTGTAGCATCTGCTTTCATTAGCAGAGCAAGGGCTGTGTGGAGACCCACCAGGACAGGAGCCACAGGGAACAGCACACCTCTTTAACACAGCCATCTATCACAGCCGTTTACCCTGCCCAACAAACACGCACTGATCAATACAGCAACCATCATCCCTACAGCCTTAAATCTCTCACACGTGCACATGTATATACAGTACTTGGTGAGTAGTACAGCAAACACTTTTACAAAACACAAAGAAAATGCTTAGTTTCTTTGTGGTGAAGTATCTTAAAATTGCAGTTTGAGGTCCTATTTGCTTTAAATTTAACCCATAAGATCAACATAGGCTCACTGAAAATACATACCTCTATATACATTTCTGCACAAATAAACGTGCCTACATGTATGAATCACTGCAGTTTCCAGTTGAAATAAAGCACTAGAGGCAGTAAAACTCAGACAACTTTTGTTCCTGTTCACACAAAGTATGATTTACACACAGAGCCTCATTTTCACACAGTTACTTACAAAATATTATATTATGGCTTCAAAACAATGTGCGATTTGAAAATTGATACTTTTGAATGTTGTCGTCACATATACAGCTTCATATGCATATTCATATGATTTTCTAATTCAGTAGGTTTGCTTGGTAGCCCACACGATACGACGTTGCACTTGAATGATGAAGATCTGATACGAACCCTGTGAAACTACGGTTCGTCATATCCACATAGGAAAATTAAAATAGCATGGCTGCATCAAGAAATTCATTTTTATATCACTTTTGTTAACACTATCGGATTGCTGTAGGGGATATTTCCAACCTGATAGAACATTTAGCAAAACTACCCAGATATTTGAATTCTGAACAGCCGCAATACCTGCCTGTACTAATGTAATAAAAACGTGCCACGGTCACGTATTGAACGTGTTTTAGCACCACTCTCTGGACATTTCACTTTGAAACTGCCACGAAACTTGCAGTAAGGTGTTACGAAATGTATGTAGAGGCACAAATTTCCAATGAGCCTGGGTTGCAGTTAGTTAACATTTTCAAGGAAAAACATCCTGTCATGTGATTCTCAAAACAAAAGTAACAAACAGAAAAGACAACCTGCTTACTGTCTGAACTTTATCCACTTTTTTACCCCGTAAGAGTGCGCACATCCATTTGTAAATTTTATGGGTCTGGCTACTGGCCTCATCCATGTCTAGCTATTTTTAGCTGTACAAAACGGCTCATTTTGCCGCTTGATATTGCAAACTGGTGTGTCTTACCATGTTATTTTAATGTGTTATCTTAAATCTGAACACACTGGTTTGTAGTGCAAACAGTTTTACTGTTTACTGCACGCTGTTATTTACATTTACATTTACATTTATTTAAATTTACAACCCAAATGTTTTCAGAAAAGCCATTTTTACAAACATTTGACATTTGGGAAGTGTTAACTTTGGACCCTGAGAAAAACAAAACTAAGAACTCAATTAAGTGTTTATCCTGAGCTGTTAAATAGAACCCACTGAGCAATAAAATTGCATTTTTTGGAAAGACAAATACCTCAAATGAGATACGAGAGACGTAGAGCAGGTGGGTTTTATGCACCTGCTGTGGGTTTGGTCATCAGCGTGAGAGGTACCAGCACAAATAGCACATACTGAATAAGGAACCGGTTATGCAACGTGCTGGTCTTGTTTTGTAGACCGGGTGAGATAATGGATAATGTTATGCAATGTATGTTTACAGAGAAGACTAGACAAGAAGAGGTGCCCTCAGGCAGGGTAAAAATAATTATATATATATATATATATATATATATATATATATATATATATATATATATATCTGTAGAAATATGAAACAAGAGAAGGAATGTTTTCTCATGGAAGTGGCGAGAAAAACAATTAAAAATTGTCAGAAACAAGGCTTGGCACAGGAGGGGAACGCAAGACAGGTGGCGTAAATGGAATAACACAAGCCTCAAAGGGTTAGGAAGGAGAGAGAAGACAATGGAAGGGGAAATGAGACATTCACTGCTAAATGAGTAGTTCACTGAAGTATGGCATAATCTACCTGCTGGGCATGGAAATAGAGAGGGAGATAAAGTGGCTTCTCTCAGGACTAACATGACTATACCGCAGCTCTATTGCTGCAGGATTAATAGGGTTATATCTCGGGTTAGACCAGACCGTAGCATCCTACTCTGTCTGGGACTTTAATGTCCTAAAGGAAGGAGACCTGAGATCTCCACAGATGCTGAGCGTTTGCACCTGAGCACCGATACACCTGACTGCTTTTACCAGTCTCTATGAATCAAAATGCAAAAACATTTCAGTCATTGTTTGTTTTTTGTGTTCTAAACAATGACATAGTAGTTTGTTTGAAATCTGATTAAAATTACATTTTTATTACATAAAACATGTAATACTGTCAGAGGCCAAACACACTCTTTTTTGCTTATTTTAACTCATGAACTATGTGATATTCACTATGTAGCAAATAAGTAAACAAACATACCAGATTACAATACAGAAGCACAACATTTCCAGCACTTTCAGCACCTTATGTAAAAAGCAGCTCACAATCAAACAGTGCGTGGGCTGAATTGAAATTACAAGTAATAACAGTGACTCCTCAAGGTTCAGTCATTAGTGCAACTGTGGCTTTTTCCATTGTGCCGAATGCTTGAATTTCTCATCAACATTTGTACCTTCTGCAAAACACAATGAACCTGAAGCTCATTCAAGAGCAAGGAATTAATTTAATGGAGCTTATTTATAACAGGGCCCACATTAGTATCAATATCACTGAACCCCGAATAATGCAACCAGCAGAGCGAGAAGCAGCGTTCCGATTCACAGGGCCCCTATGCAGTGTTCAGTGCTCTCTACACATCGATATTTTATTTATATGATATTATACATTCATAAATTAGCAATGTATGCATCCTAAATCTAGTTATAGTTTTGATGGGAAAAAAGTGAATTGGTCGATTCATGGCAGAATAACCTGTCAGGTCCACTTTTCAGAATACTACTGGCTGATTGGACACTACACAGAGAGACAGACAGGAGAATATCTCTGAGATCCTCACAGGATACTGACTCAAGTTCAGTCCCATCCATACATTATTTGAGAGGGTAGGAATAAAGTGTAGGAACAATTGGATAAAGAATATATAGCATGTCTGGTCCTGGTGTGTGGTGTAAGGGTAATGTCCCTCCATATTTCTGTGAGCTTTATTGGCGGAACAGTAAAGCAGTGTCAGACCGATGCTGACTAGATCTTTTATATGCTGATCTCTACAGAGGCAATCCCCCATCAGCCCCCAAAATAGCAGCAGGGCCATCCATCACCCGGAGAAGAGGAAACTCTATCTTTATCCTGCACAGAAGCAGTAAAAAACGGCAAAAATCGGACTCTCCCAGCAATAGAAGAAAATTCAATACCTATCTAGGCCAGTAAATTGAAATAACAGTCCTGGTTAGAGGTTTGTTATTAAATATGTGTGACTTGATTGTATAAATTGACTCGAGGGGAGGACAATATGACCAAAATCTAATATCACAATATGAGTAATTTTATTTCACAATATACATCATGATGTAGTTGTTTTAGCTAGGTCTTTATGACATCATAATTCTTGTCAATATCACAAAAAACTAATACTAGCCTAAACTATCCTAAAAAAAACCAAAACCAAAACTCACGTTTACTGAAGACAAGTAAACAGTGAGTGAATTAAATAAGAAACTAATTACAAGCAATAGAAAAAAAAACAAAAAAAAAAACAGTACAACAAATAACACAGGAGAAGACATCAGTATCTTTCTCAATATGCTAACTGTTCATTGCAATTTCAATACAGAAGTTTAAACCCTCACTCTGAGTTTACACATTTTGATGTCCACATATTCAAGAAATGACAGTGGCTGTAGAACTTCTGTCCTTAAGAAATGGCCACATATTAAAGGAGAAGTCCACTTCTAAAACATAGATTCACATACAATGTACTCATCTCCTTGTCATCCAAGATGTTCATGTCTTTCTTTATTCAGACGTAAAGAAACAGCTTTTTAAAGAAAACATTTCAGCATTTTTCTCCATATAATGGACTGATATGGTGGCCCGACTTTGAATTTCCAAAATGCAGTTTAAATGCGGCTTCAAACGATCCTAAATGCAGTTGTAAATGATCCCAGCTGAGAAAGAAGGGTGTTATCTAGTGAAACGATCAGTTATTTTCATAAAAATAATACAATTCATATACTTTTTAATATCAAATGCTCGTCTTGTCTTACTGCCTGGACTGTTTTTTCCGGTTCATGACAGTATGTCGAAAAACTTCCATCTCATGTTCTCCCTCAACTTCAAAATCGTCTTATATCGCTGTTTTACCTTTTTTGTTAAGGGTGTTTGATCTTCTTTGCATGTTCACTTTGCAAAGACTGGGTCGTAACTTCTGCAGCGATGTAGGATGATTTTGAAATGATTTTTGAAGTTGAGGGAGGTTTTGGAAGTGGACTTTTCGTTTGAATTAAATTTGAATTCAATTATGTTTAGTCAATATTAAACAAGGATTTGATCACGCAGTAAAGTGTAAAAACAATCATCAGAGCATTGGCGCCCTCTGCAAACAATTGTTATAATGCGTAATGTACATTAGCTCTGTTGTTTATAATACATTATGTATTTTAACAGTTTTGTACAGTAAAAACATGATTACTTGCTTTTGATACTTAATTTGAACTAATTATTATTGTCTCATTGTTATTATATATGTGTTTTAAGTAATTTTAAAGGCTATTGTTCTTAGGTCTATTTTTATTTTTATTTTAAATTTATTATAATTATCTGATTACTCGATTAATCGTCAGAATAATCGACAGATTACTCGATTACCAAATACAATATAAATGTAGGAAATTCCATTATAAAGCAGACATGTGTGTGTGCATATGGGTTTCTTTCCAAGGCCAACCCATTCAGTTCAATTTTCAGTCTGAATCGAGCTCTGACTCCACAACTGAACCTGGAAATGTAGGCAGTCCTTGACTAATAGGAGGCTTTTTATAGTTTTTCCTAGGTCTGAGCTGATCTTTCAGGTTCACTGCAGGAGACGATACATTATAAACTCCAGCTGACAGAGAGTAGGAGAAAATGTGATAGGCTGCAAGATTAATGAATCGGACTGATTGGCAGCAAAGCCACAAGACAAAAACATAGATAACCACAGGGACTCAGATAATATCCAGAGCTACAGTGTGTATGTGTGTGTTTATAGATATATAAATCAAACAATCGAAACAAAGCAGTTATTTATGACTGAAAATTATGAATCTTTTTATGAATCTGCTCAAGTTAGGTAGCATTTTAAATATCATGCTTCTGTTCATACTGAACAGAAAAAGTATAATCTAAAACTACATGATTGTAGTTTCATTCCATTTTAATTCTTCATCCATTCAAATAGTAATACTGCATCCCAACTGTTTCCTCAGTTCAAATTCTCAATTTAATTCTGAACGACACACACGCCTCTAATATTGTTCTTCCCACCAATTCCCAATACAATCTCACATGTTGTAGGCCTGAATACACCTCACATGTCTGGCATCAAGTCAGGTTGGAACAGGAAAATGTAAGGAACCCTAGCAATCAGAGGGCCTCAGTGAGAGGGAATGGAATGGAAAAAACGACATCCACTTGTCATGGCTTTTAAAAGCAAATCAGAATTAAGGATGTCAGGGGAAATAAATCTTTCCCCATTTTCCAGTCATTCCATCTCAGTAAGATAAGAACAGCTGGCAAATGAACCCCAGAGTAAACGCAGCCATCTGATAGCGGGAAAAGTGTGCTGTGCTGGTGAAGATTCGTACACATGGGACTCTAAAGTTTGCAGAAGAAGGTGGACGCAAGCATGTGCAAGCATGCATGATTGTGTTTGCCGTTGTGTTGGTCCACGGACTGTTGCCGTAAAGGGGAGGAGAGATCACAGTGCCTTGATCAAACACATTTTTTGCTTGAGTGAGTTGCCTTTGAAGCTTAACACGGCTTTAAACACTTGCAGTCTTATCAGAGGGAAAACATTATTCTGGTTGATTAAACCTTGATTTAGATCTATATTACTCATGTTGCGGCAATTACCAGCAATTTAGTTCAGTACAATACAAATTCCTGTATTGTTTACATTAATGCCCAGGAATAATTCTCTAAACAGAAAAAAACAAGGTAAGAATGTCTTTGTAATATTACCACAACTAGCTGTGTACCATATCAAGTCATCCATCAACACAGATGAGAAACTTTTTCTTACAAACAAAACTTGTTAATTAAACATAATTCTAAATGTAAATCTATCTATTGATATCTGATCCTTAATATTTTTGTGGATACACACAATACATTTTTTAGGATTCTTTGATGAATATACAGTTGAAAAGAACAGCATTTATTAAAAATAATAATCGTTTGTAATGTTACAAAGTCTTCACTGTAACTTTTGAACTTTTTTAATGAATCCTTGCTGAATAAAAGTATAATAAAGGGACTTTTGAATAGTAGTATATACACTTTTAATCCTCAAGCTTGTTATGCAAATGTAATATAAAAATTTATGCACGTTCCTGAATGTGATTTCTCATTAAACGAGGGCTGTCAGAAGAGGTCAAAGATGTGGGATTAAAAGTGCAGTCACACTGCCACCCACTGCCATTTATTGTGGGCAAGGGGTCAAGGTTTAACTAGTTAGTATGGTCTATTTAGTTCTGGTTGGTAGATGCTGTGAAACCATCTGGGAACACAAAGCATCCTTCTCCATTAGATTCAAAAGCTACTGTGCATTCTGACGGAATGCTTTTTTTAGGGTTGGAAGTAAATTTGCATACATGAAAAAGTGTCTGTTAATGCTCAGTCACACTAGACTTCAATTAGAAAAACAGCTGAGACTTAATTAATGAAACACCTGAGACTAAGAGTATCGATTAAATCACCCTGTGAATGCTTTTCCTCTGAATCACTCAAAACTTGCTGGACGTAGATTAAATGTAATATTCTTCCACATTAATATCTGTGAGTTTTAAGTAACGTGATAATATTAATACCACTGCATTCCTTTGTAGAGAACAATGATGAAAAAAAGAAAAACATAAATCAAAGCTACTGCAATATGCTGACAGTGAGCATAGTGCTGGGAGAGGAAAAACAGTGACGTGGCAAGGAATTCGGAGGAAATTAAAAACAATAAAAGACTTTCATTTAAAACAATTTGTCATGGATGGGCAAACAAACACTTTTAACATATATTAAAACAACAACAATATTAAATTAGGAGCTTAAAGGAGAGCATAAGAATGAAGAAAAGTTTATATGTACACTCTGACAAGTGAAACAAAAAGCTACAGTTTAATGCAGTTAGCAGTTTTTAGAAATTGAAGTAAACAGCAACACTCACTTTGAATGTGACGTCACAATGACAAGCGCTTATGTAGGAAATAACGCTACCTGGTCTAATGGAGAAAACGTATCTGTGGGAACTTTTTCACAAGATGCAAAATATGCACCAGTAAGTACATATCACTGCAGTTTCCAACATAAATTAACACTAGAGGCAGTAAACAGTGAGCACTTGTAATTGTTTTTGAACACTGTTGCGGTTACAGCTCCATATATTTCGCTTCTGAGTATAACAAGTTGGCTCGGTAGCTCAGCTGGCACGAAATTGGCCTTAGGATGCGGAATCCTTGGGTACAAATCCCATGAAAACGTGTTGGAAACTCAGAAGCGAAGACCAGGAGACTCTTGGGTATCTTCAGCAAAGGTCTTTATTGAGAATGCGCTGTGTGGCACTGCAGTCATCAAAATTCTAACTAAGGCAGTGATACATTGTAGCTTATATACATTTAGGGGACAGTCCCCAAAAATGGAGACCAAGCACCTGGGTGACGACCCCAAACAAAGCATGCAAATGAAGTATTCAGGTATAGCAAACTGCCCAATTTCACCAGTCCTAATCCAATCATCATAACTACTCAAAAACTGGGGCAGAGGCACCAAGAGCCATTACAAACAAAAGGTGAGAATCTCAGTAATCTGGCTCATTTGACTTACAATAAGAGAACAGGAACTGGCAGGAACCTCGAATGAGCTCTTTTAGCACCACTCAGCGGACATTTCACATTGAATATGTCACGAAACGTACATGGGGCTACATATTTCGCGTAGTCCAAGTTGATAAATACATCACAATATTTTAGAACTCTTTTGTAAACTGTGTAGCTTGTTTCTGTGAAGCTTGAGAAAATGTTCACTGATGGACTGGAATCATATTGATCACTTGATTGTGATGCTTTTATCAGCTCTCATTCACTGCAGAGCATCCATTGGTGTGAAAGTGACTCCAAATCTGTTCCAGTGAAGGAAAACTCATCTACATCTTATATGGCTTTCATTTTTGGTTGAACTATTCCTCTAGCTCTAAGACAAGTGCTTTTTTACTGCCACAATAACACAATGCACAGCAAAGTCCGCTGCAGGATGTGGCTTTCATGTCCATGGCTAAGCCTCCTAAGCGTCAGTCTTGCTTTTCCAGAAGTATCTTGCCTGAAGACATTATTGAGAGGCTCCCAGGGACCACGAAAGCTACGCTTTTCCTGATTCAGGTTTTTCAGCGGGCGGCCAGTAAGCCAATCTGCTGTAATGGCCATGGCAGCCTGCTGAACACTGTATGCTGCAGAGCCAAGTCTGAATACTTCAGAGAGGCCTGTCATTAGCTACACTAGGGCATCATTAGATGAAATATCAGGTCTCTACAGATACAAGCTTAAAAGGGCCTCAGCATTTGTGATTTTTAATTCATGTACAGGTCTATAAATAACTAGCTGGTGAGACAGAGGTATCCACCTGAGGTCTACGGAGGAAACTGCTGAGAGCACACCTTCTCCTGCTCACGTCCTCATTCCCTTGTTTACACTCTGCTCCCATTTCACAGTTTACTTGCAGTATAGTTTTTATTCCATTTCTTTGTGTTAAAGCACAACAAATTGTTCCATCCTCCTGTGATGACACAAACTTCATCAGAAAATGGAGAATATTCAAAACAATGGGATCAAAAGTTAAGAGTTAAGATTTATATACAGGCTTCTGTGGTACTCCTGTGAACTGACTGACATGGCAGAAATTGTTGAATAAAGTTGTTATATTTGTTTTCTTTTCACAAAAAGTATTCTCGTAGCTTCATGACATTATGTTTGAACCACTGATGTAACATGGACTATTTTAATGATGTCCTTACTACCTTTCTGGGCCTTAAATGTGTCAGATGCATTGCTGTCTATGCAGCGTCAGAAGGCTCTCGGCTTATCGGCGCCGACATGTGGCGCACTTGTGCTTCGGGTGTCCCGAGTTCGAGTCCCACCTTGTGGACCTTTCCTGACCTTGTCCCCCTTTTCTCTGTCCCATTCACTTTCTGTCATATCTCCTCTGTCCTTTCAAGAAAAATGCAAAAAAAAACAAAACAAAGAAAGCTCTGGGATTTCATCGAACATATCTTAATTTGCGTTCCGAAGATGAATGAAGGTCTTATGGGTTTGGAACGACATGTGGGTGAGTAATTAGTGACTGAGCTTTAATTTTTGGGTGAATTATTCCTTTAATTTCTTTCATAAATAAATAAAAAACAGCAACTTTCAGTGTCATAATAGATTCATTTAGCAACAATAACCTCTTGATACATTTTTCACTTTTATAAGGGTTAATGCATCGATTTGTAACTGTATAGATTAACTAAACAGAATTTGAAAGGAACAATTTGCACATCTGTAATCCTTGCAATTTTACATTCAGTTAAAACAACTCGCACTTACAGCAGATTTAAAGCATAACTGTCTTGTGAGCAGTGACAGAAGCCAAGGAAAGCAAGTGGAAAAAGGGCCCATCTCTGGAACTACTGAGCGTCTTTTTTTTTTTAAGTGCGCCGAGTGTGTGGAGATATTTTCCATCCATTAGTTGAGCGTTAGGCCATGAAATACACTCGCACACAGAGGCACAAGCTTCCCGCCACACACTCGCATACATGCAGGCCAACATATAATTGACTTTCTATATTTATATTTAATTAAGTAATCGCTTCACATCCAGATCAATGTGATTATTTTTCCACTTGAGCTTTAAAATAAACCCAGAACGAAGCTGCTCAGACACCCAACAAACCACAAAGAACAACAACTTACAAAACTTGCTAAGTGTGCAAATGGGGGCACACTGTCATAAAACCACATCCTGACTGACTGTACCAGCCATACCCACTTGTGAATCCAATTCAAATGCATCACGTCTAAACGATAATGAAGCATGAAATATGGTCTTTTTGTCAGAAAATTCCTTTGCATTTATTCTATATGCAGACTGCATCTAAATTTGCATATCTGAGCCTTTTAACTTATACCTACATGGTGATTCAGTTGCAGAGGAACAGAATGGAATGATTCATTCCTTCTGCAATGGCTTAGAGTCTGCTAAGCAACACAACCTGCAAATTCAAAACTGTCCAGCAATCGCGTTTAATCATTTTTCAATCTCCAAGCACAAAGCGAGCACATTATCTACTTCAAAAGCGAAGCAAAAAGGTCTATTTGACTGGGGCTGGAGGTGTATGCAGGTGCAAAGCTAGTGTTTTGGCCACGGTCTGAAGTTGAGATATAGTGCAGAGAGTCTGATGTCTCGGTGTGTAAACACTGAAGCGAGGACGCTCAGGTTTGTTTGAGTGTGCAGAGGCTGCCGGCTCTTGTGTTGTTGTGCTGAGAGACACATGCGCTACGTAATGGAATCTCTGTAGTCTCGTGTCTGGCTTCCACAGAGCTGTCCCATCCATCCTCATACAAGCGTCTGGACGCCTGGACATGATCACACACTCCTCCTCAGCCCTGGGCTCCTCGCACTGACACGGGAGCTGAGAAAACACACACCCTGCTGCTACTCACATACAGAAGCGCAAACGCATGCACTCACACGTACGCAAGCATATGAGAGGATCAATCATTTTGATGTGCATCGATGCGCTGACACCGTCATTTGCAAAGTGCAAACTTTGTCTTCCTTTGTTTCACATATGCTTTTCTCTTTCAGTTTTATAAGAAAGGTGCTTTTACAAGGTGGTTTCCTATGCATGTTTGTCCTTCACTGTCAAATGGTTAATATTTTATAATGAGTGACAGATTTCAATGAGAGACAGGCAACACTGCACTATGAATCATAACAAGGCAGGAGGTTCATGCTACTAAAAACAGATTTTACAGTAAAACAATCTATTTAACATATTTTACTCATATTTTCCAACAATAATGTCTAAAAATTCTTTAAGCAATAAAAGATTTTCTCAAGGACATATTAAATCGATAATTCCCCCAAAATAAAAATGGTCAACATTTACTCACCCTCATTCCAAACCAGTTTGGTCCAACTAAAAACTAATAAAAACAGTTTTTAGCAATTTAAATAAAGCTGAAATTGAAAGAAATATAAATATTAAATTAAAAAACCTTCTAAAAAAGTTGCATTAACTCAAATAAATTTAAGCCTAAATACTAAAATTACTAAGACTAAAATAACTTAAAGCTATACAGAAATATATATATATATATATATATATATATATATATTAAACAAAAACATTACACGAAAAGCAATAAAATTAGAACAAAACTTATAAACTAAAATATATAAAGACTAAAATATATATAATTAAAAAAATGTATAATAAATAAAATGTAATAAATAATATATTACAATATTAATACATATTATAACGTCTCGGTTACGTATGGTAACCCTCGTTCCCTGATGGAGGGAACGGAGACGTTGTGTCGAGTAGTGTACGACACTAGGGGTCGCTCTTGAGAGCCCAAACACCTCTGACAGTTTTGAGAAAGGCCAATGAAAATTGGGTGTGCAGATTTGCATAGCTGACCACGCCCCGGACGTCCGGGTATAAATAGGGCAGCGTGTGCATCTGCTCACTCGTTCTGATCTGAGGAGCCGAGGGTCTCAACTCACTCAGAGGCGGTCCAGGAAGGTGGCACGGAAGACACAACGTCTCCGTTCCCTCCATCAGGGAACGAGGGTTACCATACGTAACCGAGACGTTCCCTATCTGTCGTACACTCCGAGTTGTGTCGAGTAGTGTACGACACTAGGGGTCCCCGTAGAAAACCGCCACCTTACTGGCCGCGTCACGAGTGATAAGCGCAGAAGTAACAGGCAACGTGTTAACGAAGTGCAGCTCACCTCCTCCGTGACCATCCAACGCCCAAGACTGACCTGT
The DNA here is from genome assembly GCA_012976165.1 of Labeo catla. NCBI lineage: Eukaryota > Metazoa > Chordata > Actinopteri > Cypriniformes > Cyprinidae > Labeo > Labeo catla. The sequence continues at coordinate 1,136,038 of VONZ01000020.1, read as the reverse complement.
ACCAGGGTTCTGCAGCCGGGCCTTCCTCAGTAGAGCGGCCGAGTGTCTTGCGAGCGTTGGGAAAGCGCCTCCTCCCCGAAGGAAAAACGGCGCTACGGAGTTCACAACCTGCCCAACAGGGGGGGTACAAGTGACAACATTAAACATGGGGGCTGAGGTGGGACTCACACCGGGGGAGACCACCAGACTCAGACCCTAGAGACAAACCAGTCCTCAGGGGAAACACCGCACTACAGGAGTTATAGGTGGGGATACACACATGGGGCCACATAAGGAGCCACTACATATGGGGCACAATTCAATCAGAACAAAGGTGACCATACCTTGTGACCGAATTCGTAGCGAGTCCCTCCGCAAAACTCTGCCACGTCCCGAGGTGCCAATGATGGAGATGGTGTCCAGGGTTCACGCTAGGAAACCTACTGAAACTCAGAAGCGTAATCACCGTTAGGGGAAGCGCTTTAAAGCAAGCTCTACACCAACCAGAGAACTGAGTCAAGAGCTGGTATTCAAGACTCTAGCTGACACTGGCTCCATGCGTAAATTGTAAAATCTGGCAAATGTGTTAGGTGTAGCCCAACCTGCAGCTCTCCAGATGTCTGTTAATGAGGCCCCATTTGCCAGGGCTGCCGAGGCAGCGACGCCCCTAGTCGAGTGGGCTCTTACCTCCAGAGGGCAGGGTAGGCCTCTGGCCTGGTATGCCACCCGAATTGCGTCCACCAGCCAGTGGGAGATCCTCTGTTTGGAGACAGCCTTCCCCTTCTGCTGTCCCCCATAACAGACGAAGAGCTGTTCAGAATGTCTGAAGGGCTGAGTGCGTTCCAAGTAGATGCGCAGGGCACGGACTGGGCATAACAAGGTCAGGTTGGGGTCATCTTCCTGGGAAGAGATAGCTTGCAAAGTCACCACCTGGTCTCTGAATGGAGTGGTGGGGACTTTGGGCACGTATCCAGGCCGGGGTCTCAGGACGACGTGAGAATCCGCTGGTCCGAATTCCAGGCACGAACTGTTGATGGAGAGGGCTTGGAGGTCTCCCACTCTCTTTACCGAGGCGAGCGCAGTCAGGAGAGCCGTCTTTAGGGAGAGAGCATCGAGTTTGACTGACTGCAGAGGCTCGAAGGGACCCTGCTGTAGGCCCCGGAGAACCACAGCAAGGTCCCAAGAGGGGATAAGATGTGGCCGAGGAGGGTTCAGTCTCCGGGCTCCTCTCAGAACCCTGATTACCAAATCGTGTTTTCCCACCGACCTGCCACCCACCAGGTCATGATTAGCCGATATAGCGGCCACATGAACCTTAAGTGTCGAGGCAGATATGTGCCTGTCCAGGCCCTCCTGGAGGAAGGATAACACTGATTCGATGCCGCAACTCCGTGGGTCCCTTAGCCGAGCAGAACACCAGTTCACAAACACGCTCCATTTAGAGTCATACAGCCGCCTGGTAGAGGGAGCTCTTGCCTGAATGAGTGTGTTCACCACTGATGGTGGGAGATCTCTGAAGTCCTCCTGGTCGCGTCCAGGGGCCACAGGTGGAGGTTCCAGAGATCGGGGCGCGGGTGCCAAATTGGGCCCTTCCCCTGGGAAAGGAGGTCCTTCCTCAGGGGAATGCGCCAGGGAGGAGCTGACGCCAGGAGAACCAGGTCCGAGAACCAGGTTCTGTTGGGCCAGAAGGGGGCTACCAAGAGGACCTGCTCCTTGTCCTCCCTGACTTTGCACAAAGTTTGTGCGATCAGACTCACCGGGGGAAACGCATACTTGAGCCGGTCCTTCGGCCAACTGTGTGCCAGTGCATCTATACCGAGGGGAGCCTCGGTCAGCCCGTACCACAACTGGCAGTGGGTGGATTCCGGTGAGGCGAAGAGATCCACTTGCGCCTGGCCGAATCGATCCCAAATCAGTTGAACCGACTGAGGGTGGAGCCTCCACTCGCCTCCGAGCGAAACCTGTCGTGACAGAGAATCGGCCACTCGATTGGCATCGCCCGGAATGTGAGTGGCCCGTAAGGACCTGAGTCTGTGTTGGCTCCAGAGCAGGAGGTGGCGGGCTAGTTGTGACATGCGAAAGGAACGTACACCGCCCTGGTGGTTGATGTAGGCTACTGTCGCCATGTTGTCCGACCTGCCCAACACGTGCTTGTTCTGAATCATAGGCCAGAACCTCCTCAGAGCTAGAAGCACTGCCAACAACTCCAGACAATTGATGTGCCAATGCAGCCGGGGGCCTGCCCAGACCCCGGAAGCTGCCTGCCCGCTGCAGGTGGCACCCCAGCCTGTCCTGGAAGCGTCCGTGGTGACAACGACGCGTCTGGACACCTGTTCCAAGGGCACTCCTGACCGAAGGAACACGATGTCCGTCCAAGGGCTGAGTGTCTGGCGGCACGATGGTGTGATGTTCACACGGAACGTGCCGTGGTGCCACGCCCTCCTGGGGACTCGGGTACGGAGCCAATGCTGCAGCGGTCTCATGTGCATCAAACCCAACGGCGTGACCGCGGCTGAGGATGCCATGTGCCCTAGGAGCCTCTGAACCTGTTTTAGGGGGACCGCTGAGCCGCACCTGAGCGTTGCCACGCATCTCAGAACTGACTGTGCACGCTCCGGGGAGAGACGTGCAGACATGCCGACCGAGTCCAGTTCTACACCGAGAAAAGAGATCCTCTGCGCCGGGGAGAGTTTGCTCTTTTCCCAGTTGACCCGAAGCCCCAAGCGAGCCAAATGGTTGAGAACCATGTCCCTGTGTACGCAAACCGTATCCAACGAGTGAGCCAGGATCAGCCAGTCGTCGAGATAGTTGAGAATGCGAATGCCCATTTCCCTGAGGGGGGAAAGGGCAGCCTCTGCTACCTTCGTAAAGACGCGGGGCGACAGGGAGAGGCCGAAGGGGAGAACCTTGTACTGATATGCCCGTCCTTCGAAGGCAAACCGTAGAAACGGCCTGTGTCTTGGAAGGATCGAGACATGAAAGTACGCGTCTTTCAGGTCTATCGCCACAAACCAATCCTGGAACCTGACGTACGTAAGAATGTGCTTGAGGGTCAGCATTTTGAACGGGAGCTTGAGTAGGGCCCGATTCAAAACCCTCAAATCCAGGATAGGTCTGAGCCCACCACCCCTCTTGGGTACAATGAAGTAGGGGCTGTAAAACCCTTTCTTCATTTCGGCTGAGGGGACAGTTTCTATCGCACCCTTCGCCAGAAGGACTGCGATCTCCGCCCGAAGAACCGCGGTGTTGGAGCCCTGGACCGAGGTAGTGAGAACACCGCAGAACTTGGGCGGACGACGTGCAAACTGGATAGCATAGCCGAGCCGAATGGTCTTGAGCAGCCAGCGGGAAGGATTGGGGAGATTCAGCCAATCCAGAAAGTTCTCCGCTAGGGGCCGCAGAGGAGTTACATTCGACGTACCAAGGGTGGGGGAACCTTCGCTGGGAAAACAGCGTGTGGTCGGAGGTAAGAAGCCCCGAAGGCCACTGGCTGCTTTGCCCAGGGAGACCGAGCCGTGCGAGCTTAGCAGAGGATCCACCCGACAGGGGAGATCGTCTGACCAAGCCCGTTGTTCTAGAGCATGAGGGAGCACAGAAGGTGTGTGACCGCATGCCCTGAACGGAGGAGACAGCATCCGACCATCGAGCGGAGGGTCGGGGGTGCTGTGTAATATGCCCAGAGAAGGAGAAAATTGCTCTTTTGTTGACCAAGTGGTGGCCGTCTGCCGGGTGGCAGACAGCCGGGTGGAAGCCGAATCCAGCGCTCGTCCCCTCGTCGAGTGTGGATCCGGACAGGCCAAACGATCCCTCCTCCCTGGGCTGCCCGTCTCAGGAACGCTTCGAAACCTGCCGGGGGTTCTTAGTGGCCTGAGGACGAGCTGGCGGTGCCACCTTCCTACGAGTGCTGGACCGTTGGGCGGGTCTGGCTGCAGACCCGGCAGGCTGCGGGGTCTGAGCCACCCTCGTAGGGGGCCTTCCACGGCGGGGAGCAGGCGGAGGCTGCTGCGTCGGCTGAGCTGGGCCGGAACTCGCTGCACGCCGAGGCAGGATGTGCTTGATGGCCTCCGTCTGCTGTTTCACGGTGGAGAACTGCTGGGCAAACTCCTCCACGGTTTCGCCGAAGAGGCCAGCCTGGGAAATGGGAGCGTCGAGAAAGCGAACCTTCTCGGCGTCTCGCATCTCGGCCAGGTTTAACCACAGGTGGCGCTCCTGGACCACCATAGTGGACATCGCCCGCCCCAGAGCTTGCGCAGTAACCTTCGTAGCCCGTAAGGCATAGTCGGTCGCTGAGCGCAGCTCGTGTAACAGCTCTGGGTCGGGAGCACCCTCGTGCAGGTCTTTAAGAACCTTAGCCTGATAGACCTGCAAAATCGCCATAGCGTGGAGGGCGGACGCAGCTTGCCCAGAGGCCGCGTAAGCCTTCGCTACAAGCGCAGACGAAAACTTACAGGCCCTGGACGGGAGTCTCGGGCGGCCCCTCCAGGAGGCGGCGTTTTGCGGGCACAAGTGCATCGCAACCGCTCTCTCCACCTGGGGAACCTCCGAATACCCCCTCGCTGGACCGCCATCGAGGGTGGTGAGGGACGGGGAGTTAGCGTACCGTGAACGAGCCGACAGAGGGGCTTTCCACGATTTCGTCAACTCCTCGTGCACTTCCGGGAAAAACGGGACCGGGGAGGAGCGTGGCTTCGAGTCACGCCCCCTGCCCAGGAACCAGTCATCCAGCCTTGAAGGCTCAGGGCTGGGCGGGGGAACCCACGCAACCCCGATCTCCTTGGCTGCCCGTTGTAGTGCGGCGGCCATTTCGGCGTCTGCCACAGACTGAGATTCAACCGCCGGAGCGGCGAACTCGGTTGTGACGTCAGCCTCTGACGGCTCTCCCTCCGATGCTACGGACGCTGCCTTTTCCTCAGCAGGAGCCCCGAACAAAAGATCCAGCCCATACTGAGACGAGCTTTCAAAATCGTCCGGAGACTCAATCGGTAGACACACAGGGTGAGCGGTTTGCGAGGACGCAACTGGCAAAACTTCGCTCAACACCTGCCGCTCTTCCTCGACGCACATCGCAACGGCCTCGTACCCGGAAGTAGAAGGACCGGAGCGGGAAGCAGATGAGGAGCGCCGCGGCTTCTTCGAAAAGAACGCGGCTCTCGAGCGGAGTGTGCCCAAGGGCATGTCTTCGCAGTGCTGACAACCTCCCTCAGCGAACGCTGCGTCAGCATGCTCACGCCCCAAGCATTGAACACAGCGTTCGTGCCGATCGTTCGGGGAAAGGTAGAATCCGCACCCAGTAGGACACAGACGGAAAGGCATCGTGAAACACACAATCCGTCTGTGGAGCTCTTTTAGAGAAAATTTGCTCTCTGCAGAAGAGAATCTTCTCTTGAAGATCGCCGTCGACGCACCCAGGGGACTCTCACAACACGAGCAGTGTCAGAGAGGGAGAGACCGCTGTCTGTGCCGTAGATCCAACGACGAGAGAGGTGAATGTTGCCGCTTCTCACGCAGAGACGCTGCATTCGGCTCCGAAAAACAGAACGAGTGAGCAGATGCACACGCTGCCCTATTTATACCCGGACGTCCGGGGCGTGGTCAGCTATGCAAATCTGCACACCCAATTTTCATTGGCCTTTCTCAAAACTGTCAGAGGTGTTTGGGCTCTCAAGAGCGACCCCTAGTGTCGTACACTACTCGACACAACTCGGAGTGTACGACAGATAGGGAACAGTATATAAATAATACTAAAATAACACTGCTCCAAACTTTTTCTGTCTTTGGGTTAGGGATAGGTGAGTAAAATCCCTGTAAGACATAAAATAAAATAATAAAAATATACATTTTGTAGTACATCCCAAATCTTCACCACCATATAATTGCTCTGTGGAATTTAAAGCCATTCATTGATAATCTTACCCTTTACCAAAGCTCTGTAATAATATTTCTGTTTCTGTTCTTCACACAAAGTGATCATTTTGTAGCTTGAAAGACATGACAAATATGAATTACTGTTGTATGGAAAAGTTCTGCAACATAACCTGTAGTAACAAGTTCTTAGAAAAAGTCGATGGAAAAAAAACTTTTAAGTGTCTACTGAGGGGAAAAAAGGAATACTGAGTCAGAAGAGAAGATGGAGAAAGATAGATAAGCAAACAACAAATGATACCTCACAGAGAGAGGAAGTTGAAAGTTATGTCAGCAGATGAAGTGTGAACGTTGGGAAAGCGTGTGACACTTGCGGTTAGAGCAGCAGATCGCAACCGGTGATAGAAAGTGCAATTCAGCAAGAAACACGTTCGCACACTGATGTATCACTGTCAGCTATAGATCTCATGGGACCCCAGTGAGGTCACCAAGGGGCTAAAACTACCCTCATTTTCACTAACCCACTACATGGGACAGTCCCAAGACGATGCACGAAAAGAAGTAGATCAGGGATTTACTAGAACATAAAGTGAGTGGGTGAGGGTGCAGTGAGATAACTCAGCTTTAGATGAGGTATATACAGCAATGAGCTGAAGATCAGACCAGAAGAGCTGTTTCAAGAGGCTTTTCATGTGACTGGCACAAAAATATTAGGACTGTTTAATTGCGGTCTGAGAGTATCTATTTGAAAACTTTTACAATATCAAACAATTAGAACAAAATAAGAATTTTAGGAGTTTCATTTGCATTTAGATTTTTTCAAAGCGACTCAAGGTACACATTTCACTGTTCTTTCCCTGAAAATCGAACCTATGACACTCTTAGACAATCTTTACTGATAGTTATGCTGACTAAATCAACCTAAATACATTAGATGAAATACACAGCACTGAATGTCCCTGTTGAAAAAACGAAAAAGAACCCCTCATAGAATTTGTAATCGTTATAATGGGAATTAATTTTTTTTTGCTTTCTATTGGTAGCATGTTAAAACCACTAAATTCTAATAGAATATGACCCAAAACACTACAGGTACAATACCACTCAAAAGATTTTTAATGTTTTTTAAAGAAGTCTCTTCTGCTCACCAAGCCTGCATTTATTTGATCCAAAATACAACAAACAGTAACATTTTGAAATATTTTTACTATTTAAAATAGCTGTTTTCTATGTGAATTTATTTTGAAATATAATTTATTCCTGTGATTTCAAAGCTGAATTTTTAGCATCACTACTCCAGTCACATGATCCTTCAGAAATCATTCTAATATTCTGATTTGCTGCTCAAAAACATTAAATATTAATATATCGTTGAAAACAGCCAAGTATATTTTTTCACATTTCTTTTGTAACATTATAAATGTATTTATCATCACTTCATCAATTTAAAGCATCCTTGCTAAATACAAGTATTAATTTCTATAATTTTTTTTTGAATGGTATAGTGTATAATGTCACACAATCTTTATATTTCAGATAAATGCTGATCTTTGGATCTTTCTATTCATCAAAGAATCCTAAAAAAACACTCAACTGTTTTACATATTGATAATAATACTATTAATATGTAATGTTTCTTGAACAGCAAATCAGAATATTAGAATGATTTCCGAAGGATCGTGACACAAGTAATGATGCTAAAAATTCAGTTTTAAAATTACAGGAATAAATGAGATATTAAAATATATTCAAACAGAAAACAGTTATTTTAAACAGCAAAAATATTTCAACATTTTACTGTTTTGCTGTACTTTGGATCAAATAAATACAGGCTTGGTGAGAAGAAGAGACTCTTTTAAAAACATCTTACCGTTCAAAAACTTTTGACTGCTAGTGTAATTGTTTTAATGGATAAAATTGATGGTTTGTAATGGTATTTGTAGTAGAAACCATCAGAACTTTTGTGACAGTTTCTATTGTTTTGTTCAGCAGGTGCATATCAAGCAGAAATATCTCCTTAAAGCTAAATTATCTAACTTCTTTTTGTTTAAAATAAACAAAATTTAAATAATGAGTGATTACCTCATAAATTGACTTTGTAAGTTGTATTTTTACCTTGAATCACTATGGCAAGCCTACAATACTTATTTATATTTTAGCTATGGGATTTCGCAGGAAATTGCGTACTTCCGCCATTCGTCTGTGCGTGTGTTTATGTCATCCGTAAATAAAGGAAAGAAGGTCAGGCTAATGCTAACGTAATTCACGTAATTACCCAAACAATGCTCTTCCGCAAGTGACTTGTAGTATTATTCTTCAACCGCTAGAGGGACAAAAGTTACATAGCTTTAAAGTACTATTGCAACTTTTTACACTGATATTGCGATATATTGCTACTCTTGTGTTAAGTCAGCAACAACCAAGTAAAATCCCTAAAAGTCATTCTTACAGGGCCAATGGAATTTAAACAGTGCTTGTAGATACTGCAACAGAAGCAGAAGAAGGGCAGAAGAAGGAAGATATATGCTTCCTTTTCACAAGCATTAATAATTTGGCTTTTCGGTTGGCTTTAAAAGGTGATGTATGAAATTTTTCAAATAGTATAAAATAATACGTAGAGGCAGATATAGGCAAGCCATTTGTCATCCCTCTATATCTGTCATATTATGTTGTACATTTGTGTATTGTCATCGCTCTTCATCTTCTGAAATGTGGATACTGTGAATAGTTCATGTGAGTCTACTGCCTGGTCTTTCTCTATTAACCTCTCTCATTCGGTCAGACTAAATCAGACTGCTCTTTTACTTTCAGTGTTTGGACATAGTCAGGTTTCTAATGTAGCCATTATAACTTACTTTATGTCCAGCTGGTGTACAATGTTTGTGTGTGCTTGGTTGAGAGTGAGAGAAGCAAGAGCATTTTCTCTATAACATGAGACTTTGGGGAAAACAACGCAAGCGGCTCCATCACCATTAAACAGAATAAATAAGCATGTCAGGTTTCCAGACCATCATCACATTTCCCACTGCTTGCTGCCTGTATCTTTCTACTCCATTCATGAAGCTCAGCTGAGAGTGAGAGGGAAGGTTTTCCTCGTATTTTTTCCATTGAGTTTGTGTTGGTTAGAAAGCGCTGAGTCTCCCCTGTTAATTATTTGATTAGCTTAAACACTTCTTACTCCAGCAGTCTTTCCGTGATAATTGCTCCTGCTAATTCATCTATCAGCAGTTTCCCACCCTGCGCTGCTATTTGTCTGCAAATTATAGTGGAAAGAGTGCTACAACACAATCGTGATCCCAGGCCCGGAGATAAACACTAGCATAACTAACAGGCTTACACTAGAGGATATATCCATTTCTCAATGCGTCTTCCCTTTGGTCTTAAGGATTCTCTATTTCTTAAAGGCCTGTTAAAAATCTATTACAGGCTGCTAAAGGGACAGTTCAGCCCCAAAATATATTTATTGTTCATATATATAAGTCCATGAATGTATATATTCACATATCAAGTCAGAGTTGGAAACAAAAAAAATTCTATGTATGCAAACTGTATAATATCCTAATTATTATAATATCCTAATCCTATTAATAGGTACAGATTTCCAGTAACTGAGCAGTTAATTCTCATATTGTATTTTCAGAAGGTTTTGAAATATTTGTCCTCTCCCGGAATTAGGGCCGTGCGATATGACGATATATATCGGATGGACAAAATAAAAAGTCTATTGTTCCATATTATGCTCTATCTTTTATTTTGTGGTCGCAAAATACACTGTTTTTGGTAATACTTTTTCATCATTTGGATGACCGCAATCTTACACCCCACCATGGGGATGCAGGCAGAAATGTCAATAATAGTATGGCGAGTGATAGGGAGACAGAACCGGGTGGCTCCGTGCAGGAGAAGGCACTGAGAAAGGCACGGGAAACAAATAACACCTTCTAATAAATTAAAGCGAGCCACTAAAGGGATATGGTTAGCTGATTGCTAGCGGTAGACTGTTATATTACAGTATATAAAATTTCACTTACCACATAAACAAAGTAAGGAGAAATGACTGAGGATGATGGTGAATGATTTGCAGATCCTGAGCACCACTGACAAGCATCTAATCTTTTAAAATGTGTGGTAAGTACTGCCATTCTAAGTTTTCACAGAGCATGTGTGATCGCAAATCTCGAAAGTGAAAGTAAAATGCTATTGTGCATTCAAAATCAGTTTCACTGCCCCACATATTGATAGCGGCTGCCTGATGGCAGCAATTTATATGCAGTATAATTACCCAGCAATATAACTGTGAGAGATGCCATTGCAACTTATATCTTCGAAGACATTGTCCCAATTTACACAGTCAGTTTTCGTGCATTGATGAAAACACTTGACTCCAGGAACACAATGCCAAGCCGAAAACACTTCTAACAAGTTGAGTTGACTCGTTTATATCACAAGTGTCGGGCCAAAGTAGAGGTGGAAATCCACCAGGTAGCAGAAAAGGTACTATATAGTGATATATATCGTTATTGGGATATGAGATTTTTGTCATATCTTCCAGCCCTACCCTAAATTTGTCACTACCGAAACAGAGCAATAATAATTTAATCAGCAAGGTTATATTGACCTATTAAGATTTTGCTCACATCTACATTATAAATACATTTTTTCCTATTTTATAATTTATTTTTTCAAAGGTAGATCAATTACAATTACAATTTTAACAATATTTCAAGTGTGATTTATGAGATTTTTTTTAAAACCAATTTTTCTTTGTAAAAGGCAAAAAGTTGATCATACTAATTTCAAAGTTAAGGATTAATTAGTTTGAATATACAAAGAACCAAAAAATATCATAACATCTGTTTATAATTCAGTATACTTTATTTTTGACAAAACATCCCATGTTTCAGTAGTGACTGCTCATTTTCAGTAGTGACAGTAATTATTTGATAGCGATCACATCACAACAGTGACTGTTACAGTAGTGACAATTTTATGGGATAACACCCAAAAAAAACAAAAGATGTCACTACCGAAACTCCACCAAATGTTTTAGTAGTGACAATTTTAGATACTTCTAAGCACAGCTCAAAGATGCTAATCAACACATGGTTTGCTATCACAGTTCTGAACAATGGTATACATATAAAAACTAAACGTTATAAAATAACTCCCAAAAAAGTGTGCTTAATTGCAGAAAAAAAGGTGTTCGGTAGTGACGTTCCATAAAATTACACACAGATTTTTCAGACTTCTGAACACATTTACCTCAAAATGATGGGATCTACTTATACCTTGTAGCTATGAGAGAGAACTTCACTTTTTTGGAACTTTACTTTTTAGAACTAGCAAAAACATACTTTTAAAAACAATGAAAAAAACAAAAATACAAAAATTATTTCAATATTATTTTTATAAGTTGAAATTTAGGGGTTAGGGTTTGGGACAGCCACCTCCCAATTGAAAGTTCCCAATAAATGCTGATTTTAAATACATTAAGCTTACTAATATTTTAAATATTATTGTGGGTTTCAATACATAATATACTTAAATGCTTTTTAAATGTGTTTTTTTGATGTGGGACAGCAGTTTGCACCAATTCTGTAGAATGGCCCATATAGTACACTTAAGGCAAAAATTAGTTCCACTTCAGCATACTCTAGAATGAAAGAAAATCTTAAATATTTTTGAGAAGACAAAATAAATCCATCATGATGCTTTCATCTTAAATGCCAACATCTAACCTAAATCCTGACCTTTCTTTTGCTACCTGTGACTGACCTTTTCTGCCAGGCAGCTTTATGAGTTATAGGCAGCGGGTAGATGACCTCTGCCCCTGGATTGGGTTGCACCTCCTGATTTTAGGCCCACACTCCTCGCTTGAGCCTTTAAAGACCTGCTGCATCTGGAAAGCATTGCACCAGCAAGCCACTATTACCCATTACCCAACCCTGTGGCCGTCTGGGCCACCTGCACACACACATGCTTTAACAGGCAAAGAGCTCATACACCAAGCCCTCGTTAAGCAGCCAGCAGCCCACTTTGAGTGCTATTTCATCAGGCTACCAAGCCATTGAAACGGCTGATAAAACGACCATCGGAAACTCGAGCTTGTGAAGCTCAAAGGGCCGCCGGGTGAGAAGCAGGTCACTGCATCGCTCATCCAGCTGTGCGGACCGGAAGAGGGGTCAAATACGCAGGAGCAAAGGGAGGGTACATGTTCTTCGAGGAATGCTTGTGAGGACTATTACAAGGAACTCAAATTCAGTGATTCAGTGAAGATTTAAGGAGAGGATTTCTATTTGTTTTGATTATTGCTTGGTGGACATGAAAACAGGTAAAAATTCCCAGATGCATAATGAATGAGGGACATGACTTTGATTTTCCAATCTGATCTCATGGCGAAAACATACCTGTGGGAACGTTTTTCACAAGACATGAAATACGTACTACAATGTACGTTTCATGACATATTCGATTTGTGAAATGTCCACTGAGTTGCACTAAAAGAGTGTTAGTTTTTTTCCCATGGAACAGATGAACATACATTTTATGTGACGTTGGTGTCAACACAGTTCTGACTTAAAATGTCCATTGAGTGGCGCTATAATTCTAATGCTCTGTGACATTTTAAAATAACGTACCATCTGCACTACACCTAAACCTACCCGATAGCATGAACAAAAGCGAATGTGACATACTGTAAAAACGCAATCGCAAGCATGCCGTTTTAGCTTGTTTTTCTATCTCTGTCAGCGCTTTCATCGTGAATCATGTTTTTCACAGGATTCATACCCAAAGTCTAATTTCATGCTGGTAGAGCTTCCGTTTTGAGCTAATGTTTTTTTTTTTTTGACCTGGCACTATTTAGACCTACATTTCAGATTTATGTATTTGAATTGCATATAAAATTGATCAATCTGGATTACTTAATTTTAACATAAAGTAATAAATCGCTATAAAATATAGCATTCTGTGAAGAATTCAAATGGGTCCGTTACGTTTTGTGGTTTGCACCAACTCATGCATATGATCCGCTCCATGCTATTGTGTCTCTGGACCAGAGCAGACTGTTGCGCACTGTGGTGATTTGCGTGACAGTGCGAAACCATTCATTTGCCCCAAAGGAAAGCCCATTTACACGGTCTGAATCGTTCCCTATCCCCTATATAGTGCACTACGTGCCATTCACCATACAGAAAATTATTCTGTGAACAAATGACTGATTTTGGCCGCAACTTCAGTGTCTATTTATAGTGCAGGGGATGGGACTCTTCGGTTTCTATAGAGCATTTCATTGGACAAAGTTTTATGAGAAGCTGAAGTGCAGGATGATGTCATCAAAATTGTTGAACCATACTGGCGGAAGTGAGAGACTGTATGTTTGAATGCTTATATCTTGTAAATGCACATTTTGTCATTATGGAGAACGTTTTGCTTATGTTAGAACTGTGTAATCCAATTAATTGGACATTTTATATGCAATTCAAATACATAAATCTTAAATTTAACGTGTAGCAAATATAGTAAATATCCCTCACAACTCCTTAGAAACCACAGAGCAACAATGTGGTGTTGTGTTTTGCACAAGCAAGCATCACTCGTCTTTGGAAAATGCAGGAAAATCAACTTAGTCTTTTGTGGAAGGGCGCAATGAATGTCAGAAGTTGGCTTGAGTGTGACACCGTGTAAGTTAGTAACAGCTGTCAGACAGAGACCTGCTGGGAGAGAGGCTGCATATCACAGCCAGCCAAACCAATGACTCTTAGCCAGAAACAGCAGCACGGCCCATGGCCAAGAGCAGAGAGCAGGACAGTGGAATTACATCCAGGCCTGACTGCCACACAGAACGGAGAAGGAGCCTACCACCATTTAACACACGCGTTCAGTTTGCTTTCAGCGAGAGAAGGCACAAATAGCCAGTGGATGTGTTGGATTTAGATACATTACAACAATCTGGGAGCAATATTTACTCACAAGCTTCACTGTCTGCTGTCTTAATCGTGATGAAAGCAGTACAACACAACACAAACAAAGACGCACACCAACACACACACACACACACCAGTTAGTAATGTAAAACCATGTGCTTCCCACTCACCAACGCTTTTGTAAACACACAAATGTCTGAATTGAATGTTCCTTTAACAAACCAGGAGAAAAAATGTTAGCCTTTTAAAAATATGAATGAGCACACTTTTATAAAAAATGCATATATGGCTTTTTTTTTTCAATGTCTTTTTGATGATTTCTTCTAAATAGGCACAAATAAGTACCGTGAGATATACGTAGACTGATTCCCATGAAAAGTGTAAACATTGTGGCTCTGTGGTGGTGCTATCAAAACACGGCTCTGTTTGTTTGGAGCATCCCAACAAGCACAACCTAGCAACATTGGCTCAACCAATATGACGATTTGGAGGCAGGGCCGACTACTGTTTAACCATTGGAAACAGAAAGGGTGAAAGGCATGACCAAGTAGCATTACTCTAGCAACCACTCTCAACACTTTTGAACAAAATCTAAATGACTCAAGCTGTGGCCAGTTTGAATTTATCATGATCATTTCAGCGTTTCAAAAATTTTGCAAACATTTGACCATTCAAATGTCGGGGTCAGTAAGATTTCTATTTTAAATATATGCTGTTCTTTCTATGCATCAAAGAATCATTTATCGGTTTCCACAAAAATATTAAGCAGCAAAACGGTTTTCAACGTTGTTGAAATGGTTTTGAGCATCAAATTAACAGAATAAAGAATAAAAGAAATAAATAATAAAGAAATATAAAAGTACTTTTTATCTCACAATTTTGACTTTTTTCTTGCAACTGGGATAAAAACTAACAATTTCGAGTTATAAAGTCAGAATTGTAAGACATAAACTCACAATACAAACACGCATTTGCAAGAAAAAGTCAGAGTTTTGAGTTTTTATCTCACAATTATGACTTTATTTCTCTCAATTGTGAGTTTATATCACACAATTCTGAGAAAAAAAAGTCAGAATTTAGTTCATATGTCACAAATTTGACTCTTTAACACGCAATTGTGAGTTTATATCACAATTCTGAGAAAAAAGTCAGAATTGCGAGTTCGTATCACGCAATTCTGATAACCTTTTTTTTTTTATTTTTATATTCAGTGGCGGAAATGGGCTTTCATAAATAAATGCAGCTTTGTTGAGAACAAGAATGGCATTTTGCAAAGTAGTGTATTTACGCTATGATAATTCTGTGTGTAACACAAACCAGTTTCCCTGTTTGTTGTTTTCTCATAACTTCCAAAACAATTGCTATATTCAACTGGGTGGATCAGCCGTCATTCTGGCTGGACCAGTGACACCCTGTGGCCTCTTCGCTGATGTGTTTACTCAGAATGACTGCTGACAAACACAGTCTGATTGCATAAAAAAATAAAACATTTATTTCATGGAAAAAAGCAAAACAAAGAGTTTTTCCCCTCCTTAAACTAATCCAGAATGCAATGATGTGAAGGTTAAAGAATTCCTTGTGACACTGTGTATCTTCACAGCATCAGAGAGACATCTGCTCCATTACAGCGCAGTCTGTCAGTGGAAGCTTTGTCCGCAATTTTATTACTTTTCCATTTTGTCTTCCACAGTCTCCACCTGTCCTTCTTTCATTCATTTAATTTGTCTTCCTTCCTTATTTGAAGCCAAAACCCACAGTAGCCGGTCTCAAATATAACTGCCATGACTTACAGCTGCCATAGTGATTCAAGTGTTGCAAACTGTAAAATACTTTATGACAAAAATTGATTATTGATCTACAAATAATCCAGGAAATTAAATACTACTTATTAATTTTTCCTCATAACATTTCTCAGTTTTAAATTAATCAAAACTCTAAAGCTCCCTGATCATTTCCAGGTTTAAAATTCAGTTTTGAAAGCCAGATTTTCAATGGGGACTCAGACCGGTAAGTGGCACGCTGTGTGTGTGCATGTGGATCTGGAGGTACAGTAAATCTCTCGGGGATTTGAGGGAATAATCAAATAGATTGGTGCATTCTGATAACCCCGTCACTTGAGCCCAGCAAGCTTTTTGCTTGTTATTTTGTAATGCATGTGCTTAAGTCTAAAAGCGTTCAAACCGGAGGATCCTTTACTGGCAGTGAGGGATCACAGCAGCCTCTTGAAAAAGCCAGTTGCCCAATTTTCAGGACATTCAATTCCCTGACCCTATAGGTAGGGAGATTTCACACCCTACTCATTCCCTCAGTCTGTCATCATCTCGATTAAGAGAAAAGTGCAGAGAAGAGGTCAGCACTGTGGTAGAAATGTGGATGACCATAGAATGTGTCAAAAATTGATGCTGGCCACAAGATGTATTTTAGTCATGTGGTTTCCTACCATTTCGCTTTAAATATTCAAAAAACCATAAGAACAGTTCGGGGACAGACAATGTGTTCTGTGTCTACCTACTAGTGCATAATTCATACAGTAAACACTGCAAAATTCGTTTAAAAATAGCATTTAAATCTTAAGACTTTAAACTTTAATCGTTAAGCAAATGAAACAAATATTTCAGATTGAAATGCTACACCCCAGGACATTTTTAGAAAAACTCTCTTTCTCCCCAAAGCCAGTGGGTTTGAATAAGACGATTATTCAATAAGCCATAAATCAACAATAATATAATTAGCTACCAAGAATGTTAATGGTGGCTAACAATTTATAGCTCTGTATTTTTTCCGTCTTCTTCGTTGGCTTGTTTTAGGGCCAGCAATGCATAACTTTCTACTTTCTGATTATGACGAGTTCTCTAACCTCACAGCTGCTCCGAGACCTCAGTGCTCGCTGGCTTCCAACCAGTGCACGTCAGCCTTTGGGAGCAACAGTCAGCAATGCAAGCAATAGCCACACACACACATAATATTTGCGCAAGCACATACACAGACACAGCTGAGCACAAATACGCACTTCGCACTTCAAATAAGAGATGTGTGCTAATGAGCAAAATAAAGATATGAATGCAGGCAAACACCACATGATTTTTCAGCAGCGTTTCACTGTGAGGACAAAGACGCAAGACATTATGATAATTGCTTTAAATATGTAATCACTCTGTGACCTAATTGGACCAGAAACTTAAACTTTCTCAAGAGATTTCAATGCATGTTCTGGAACAAACTACACAACAAAAGTAGATACAAGCACAAGTTTTAAAGTGTTTTTTGAAGTGCATTGGAGACGAGTATTTTATGCACCAAACTGACTTGTTTGTATTGATCCCAAGGCTGACCACTTTATACACGGAGGATGAAAGCGGTAAAGCGCAGCGCTGTCTGAAAGAGTTTACACATCACTGAAATAAAATATAGAAACAGCATCCATACATTTAAACACAGAAATATGCAACACAGACTCAATGGAAAAACGTGACTCTTACCAACATTTTTGGAAAAACACGCAATTCACTGCAGTTTTCAGCTAAAACGAACACAAAAATTAAAAATTGGCTTGTTGAACAATATCAGAACCTCAAAATGCTTTTACGGTATACATGATTCATAAACTACTATATTTTGAGATTTACATCACATCAACAGCTCCATTTGTAGGTTTTTCTAATGTTGTAAACTTGCTCAGTAGCTCACCCGGTACAACGCTGCACTTGCAATGCAGAGTGCTTGGGTACGAGTCCTGTGAAACAGTATTCACAATAAAAGCGATATTTTCTTTCCAATTCTTTCCAATTTACCAATGTAATAAAACTGTCAGATTCACGTTCATCCTTCTTGTGCCATTCATTGGACATTTTACTATGAAAAATGTTGCCACAGGCATATTCTTCCAATAAGATTGGTTGCAAATGTCCAAACTCTATGGAAGCCCGTTTCCGCCACTGAATAAAAAATAAAGAAAGGTAATTGCTACTTTTTTTCCCCTCACAATTCTGACTTTTTTTCTACCAAATTTGAGTTTACATCTCGCAATTCTGACTTTTTTCTCAGAATTGTGAGATATAAACTCACACTTGTGTGTTATAAAGTCAGAATTGTCAGATACCAACTTGCAATTCTCAGAAATAAGGTCACAATTCGGAGAAATTAAGGCAGAACTGTGGGATGTAAAGTCGCAGTTGCAAGTTATAAAGTCAGAATTGTGAGATATAAACTTTTTTCAGATTTTTTTTCTCGCAATTTTGAGTTTGTATCTCTCAATTGTGAGTTTATATCGCAGAATTCTGACTTTTTTCTTAGAATTGTGAGATACTTTCTTGCAACTGTGAGTTTATATCTCGCAATTATGACTTTTTTTCCCAGAATTGTGAGATATAAACTCGCAATTGTGGTTATAAAGTCCAGTTTTGAGGGGAAAAAAGACAGATATGTTTTCAGAATTGTGAGTTTATATAAAGTCATAAACTCACAATTCTGAGTTTATATCTTCCAATTCTGACTTTATTTCTCAGAATTGTGTTTTGCAATTGCAATGTCTTGCAATTTTTACTTTATAACATGCAATTGCGAGTTTATATCTGACAATTCTGAGAAAAAGTTTCACAATTGTGAAATAAAAAGCCACAATAACTGTTTGTTTTTTTGTTTTTTGTTTTTTAATTCATGACGGAAATGGGCTTAAAATTCAGACCAACAAAGGAAAAAAGCAAAGAAAATCCACCCTGAAAAAAAAAAATGTTTACATTTTATTTGTTTTTTAATTCTGAGAATTTTAAAACAAACTAACAAAAAGTATAAATGATTATTGTGTAAATAATGTAGAACAGAATTACTTAATTATATAGAATTATATAGAATAGAATATATAGAATTACTTAATTTTGCTAATATTTTTTTCTGAAGAAACATAGATGTGTATAATGATGAAAGCCAAAATATTAAATGTCATGGATGAATATTTACTGAGTAATCCACTATTTTGTAGAGGGAGGTCAAAATGGCAATTTTCACCTGAAATTCAGACAAGTTACAGGAGGTTAAAAATGACATCATAATGTTATTTTTACACAGAGATTGGTAGTTATATTAGTAAAATCTATTGATTTTAGCTATCTTTGTTGCATTATGTGCCAATGGTGACCATTCAGACCTCTGGCTGATTGGACATGGAATGACCCAAATGTATTTAAGCAAATTTTACAAGCATGGAACACAACAAGTCGCCCATTTTGTTTTATTTTTTTTAAAGCAAAGTGGGCAGAAAAAAAAGCTAACCATGTGACCAAAGCCACAGCACCGTCCACATCAGACCACAGGTACACACACACTCACACACACACACTAGTGATGTCTGTCTGGAATGCTGTTTGCTCAAGCCTAACAATGCCTCACCCATCATCACTGACAGGTGCTTTTAACCAGGGCTTTGTGACTAGAAACCCTATTCATTACCTTAACAGCCATCCCATTAAGGAATCCCTACCTCTGTCCAAATTGAATGGTCCCACAGTGGCCTGTGCAAACCCACAGGCACTCAATCAATCAGAAGGATGACAATGAAAACAGGCCTATAATGTACAGTCGACTAGACAGTTTTTCATGATGAAGAGAGGGGAAAAAAGGACAAAAAAAAAGGACAAAAAAAAAAAAAAAAAGAGAATATCATCCTAAATTGGTTCGGTATCCAGCTGCCTGCCTCGTTTACTCATGCACATTTATCATCGTGTTAATTGGCTAATTAATCACCCGCTGCAGTAACCTTTCCACTAGGTGCTCCCTGATGCACTGGAATCCCCCGCCGCAAACATCCCGAGGTTACGGCTCATACTGTACATGCACACACATCCGCACTGTCTGACTGGCTTGATGAGCTCACTTATTTCATAATTTAATCTCTGCACGCATAAGCTTGAGAGCCTGAAATTGTTTGCGTTTCTCATAGTTAATGTGCACTGACGGTATGCGACATGCTTTGTGCTGTAGGAAAGCAGCACTAAACTGGATTACAGTACTGAGGACTTGAGCAACTGCAGTAAGGCAGGCCAAAAGCCATTAATTCCCCTTTTTCAGCACACGTAATCCTGTCTGTGAGACACAGCTCACCGAATCCCCTAAAATACAACTCCATTAAACAGGTCCATAACCCCCCAAAAACCACAAGTCAACATGCTGGAGTCCTGGACTAAACAGACGGCAAGTGTTTAGACAGGTTCATTTGTATATGTGTGCTGAGAGTTGGGTCTGACTAACCTCTGTGGTGGCAGGATCTGCTCAAAGGCCTACAATTTGTTAAGTTGGCTTCTTCTTCTGAGGCCAAATTTTAAAGTGTATCTCCTCCTAGACTTTTAAAGCTACAACCACCAAACTCGGCCCAGACCTTCAGACTGGTCTGACTTGGGTTGCTATATCTTTTCAGATTGATCTGGCTTATGGTTTTTGTATACCAGACTATCAAAACCACCAAAAATCCCATAGACTTACATTGACGGAATGTTCAAATGAGCCAGGATTCTTCAAACTCCAACTGACAAAATTCAAATCTAACCTCACAGAATCCCCTGAGGCTCAATCAAAATTCATGGTAGCAATATGCTAATCATGCTAACAACATGCTAGTAACATGCTAATCATGCTAACAGCATGATAGTAACATGCAAAACATGCTTTCAACATGCTAGTAACATGCGAATCATGCTACAAACATGTTAGCAACATGCTATGAACTTGCTAATAATGCTAGTAACATGCTAATCATGCTAGTAACATGTTAAACAACTTGTTAATCATGCTAGTAACAAAATTCAAATCTAACCTCCCAGAATCCATTGAGGCTTAATCAAACTTTCATTCTATCTATTCACGATAGCAATATGCTAATCATGCTAACATGCTAGTAACATGTGAATCATGCTACAAACATGCTACTAACTTGCTAATCATGCTAACAACATGCTAGTAATGTGTTAATCATGCTAACAACATGTTAGTAACTTGCTAAACATGCTAGTAACATGCTGTTAACTTATTAATCATGCTAGTAACATGCTACAAACTTCCTAATCATGCTAACAACATGCTAGTAACTTGCTAATCACGCAAGTAACGATACTAACTTGCTAATTATGCTAACAACATGCTACTAATTTGCTAATCATGCTAGTAACATACTATTAACATGTTAATCATGCTAGTAACATATTAGTAACTTGTTAATCATGCTAACAACATGCTAGTAATTTGCTAATCATGCTAGTAACATGCTAGTAACTTGCTAGTTATGCTAACAACATGCTAGTGACATGCTTATAATGCTAGCAACATGCTAGTGACATGCTTATAATGCTAACATGTGTTAGTAACATAACTACATGTAACATACATACCACCCTGAGTACCGTAGCAACCACATAGCAACACCCTAGCAACCACCCCAGGTAGCCTAGCAACTAAATTTAAAACTACTTTAAACTAGTTAAAACTGGAAACCTTCAAACTTCAAGCTTTTAAAACTACTTTAAACTTTCTGGCTGAGCTTTTTCAAGCCAACTTAAAGTCTGTCTATAAATTTTACTATCTAGTTTGAATATCTGATTTTTTTATATTCTTTTCTTTCTTTCTAGTTACTTCTCTCCATACATAATAATTTCATATCACACTGAAAATATCCATCATAACTTCATTTTCTCTTGTCTAAAAAAAACCATACACTACCATTTAAAAGTTTGGGGTAATATTTTTTTTTTTGGAAAGAAGCCTCTTATGCTCACCAAGGCTGCATTTATTTGATCAGAAATACATTAAAAACAGTAATATTTTGATATGTTATAACGATTTTTAACAATTGTTTTCTCTTTTAAAGAGATGAAAAATCTGTTCCAAATCCATAAGCCCTTTGTTTATTTTCAGAACTCAAATTAAGATAATTTTGATGAAATTGAGAGCTTTCTGACCCTGCACAGACAGCAACAATACAACCATGTTTAAGGCCCAGAAATGCAGTAAGGATATCATTAAAATAGCCCATGTGATATCAGTGGTTCAACCATAATTTAACAAAGCTATAAGAATACGTTTTGTGTGCAGAGAAAACAAAAATAATGACTTTATTTAATAATATCTCCTCTTTTGCGTCAGACTTTGACGGCATTCAAGACATTACCAGTAAATGTTCACTTCCGACGAGAACAGAAAAATTGCTTCTGACTGCAAAATGACATTTGATCTTAAATCTCCTTTTGGGGCTGTTTCACATTTGTGTGCATGTTTGTATAAGAAATTAAAAATGTGTGCTTTTGCCATATCCCTGCTTGTCTATGCGCGTTTCCAGTCACAAAGAATGACTGGAAAAGGATTATAGTCATTACAGATGATTATCAAACAAGAAGACAAACAATCTGTGGAGCAGGTTTGAGCATTATGGACTTAAGTCCTGATTAAACAAATTCTCATTAAGCCAAACAGAGCAGCTTTCCCCCCTCCAGGCTTTCTCATCCAGCCTGTATCACTAGCATCCAGTAATGGACCTCACCTCAGGGCGGCTCTGATCTATTCTGTACACATGGGTGAAACTCATGTCTGGCCGCAGTAAGCTTAACCCTTAAATAACCCCTTAAAGTTCTACGCAAATTCTACACAGCCTTGCAAGATTGTGTTTAAAGCAATGCAGAAAGTGAGGGACCAATTAATTTTGCCATTTCAGTGCCAATATATGTGGTCTTATGATTATTTTGCTTGTGTATTTGCCTTCTGTTCAGGATGATCCACAATGTACACACCCAAACAAGTAAAAGGTCAAAAAAATTACTAATTTCTACAAAATGGAGGAGAGGAGATCCAATAAGTTGGAGTAATCAGTTCAGCATGGGGAGCAAAGCATTCAGAGAGCGGGAGAGGAAGCCTAGGAATTTCCGTCCTCGTGCACTCGCCTGCCAGCGACAGCTTTAGGATTTTACATGGGTCTTTGCATGTGTCAGTCAAAGTCTGCCAGCGTGTCACGGCCTTTATTATTTTAGGCGAACAATTTCTAGGAATTAAAAACCCTTTTCTAGAAACCTCAAAATTACATGCCACCCTCCGTGGAACAACATACCTGCACCAAAAGCTCTTTCTTTCACAAGTACTCCCTAATGGCTCTCCTCTGTCCTTCTGAAGAGGCAGTGCACAACTTGTTGCTCTCAGGGTATTACATATGAATACACTTCAACACAAAAACACACACTGTGAGGGAGAGATATTTACACTAGCAAAAAAAAAGAGGGAGTGAGAGCAATGTAGTAATAAAAAAGATCAAATAAAATCATCTGAAGCTGGACAAGGTGAAAAGTGTTCACCAGCTGCCTCTGATGGACTGATAAATGGAGCACAAACACACAACAGATTTCACCTTACACAATCCACAATCAGTGCTGAACACTGATTACCAATGAAAAATTACTGGAAATCAATACATTAGGATCAAATTGGAGTCATAAAGGTACATTTAACACATAGCACACATGGTGTGCAATTGTCTCTAGGGATAGATGCCCAATTTACTACAAATTTAACTCATCAGAGAGGAATCCACAGTTGAACAGGAAATGACCACTAGGTTATCATCACCATTTTGACTGATTGACTCATTGTACCCCCTCCTCCCCAAAGCAATTACTGGAAAAGCAGTTGGAATGTGGAATACTTTTGTAATCAGAAGTAATATTCAACTGTTTAATACAGTGTTTTGTGTAGAACTGCAGGGGGATTGTGAATGAAACGCTAATGTTTAATTAAATCATAACAATGTAAAGTAAACACAACCCCAATTCTAAAAAAGTTGGGACGTTTCGTGAAATGCCATAAAATCAAGAATATATTATCTGTTCATTCTCATTAACCTTTATTTAATTGACTAAAGTACAAAGAAAAATTTCCAATGTTTTCAGTGGCCAGCTTTTAATTTTATATTGGCTGCAACACGCTCCAAAAATGTTGGGACAGAGGCACGTTTAACACTGTGCCTCATCAACTTTCCTTTTAATTGCAATGTTTCATTGTTTGGGAATTGAGGATACTAATAATTCAAGTTTTGCAAGCATAATCGTTGTCCAAACTGGCTTGATAAAAAACTTAAGATGCTCAGCAGTCTGTGATCGTCATTGTCTGATTCTCCTTTTCATGACTGGTCATAAATTTTCAATAGGAGACAGATCTGGACTACAGGCAGGCCAGGCTAGCACATTCAGTCTGCGTCTGCGAAACCACACTGTTGTAGCACATGCAGAATGAGACCTGGCATTGTTTTGATCTAATAACCATGGACTTCCCATGAAAGACGGCATCTTGATGGCAGAATAGTGTCTGTACAATCCCAATACACGCCTCCATTTGTACCTTTGGTCTTTGGTACTGAGAACTCAACATCCATTTTTCCCAGAAACAAGCCGAAACATGGACTCGTCTGACCACAGCACACATTTCCATCATCTTTTTGACTGCCTGAGATGAGCTTTGTTGAGTGAAAGCAGTTTTCCGAAGTACTCCTGAGCCCATGTGGCTATATTTAACACCGCAGCATGTTTCTTATGCAATGCCATCTTAAAAGTCAAGCACATTCACCTGAGGTGTCTTGCCTTGCCCTTACAAAGACTGACATTTTTCTGAATTCCCTGAATCTTTTCAAAATATTATGTGTGGTAGTTGGTGAAAGACCTAAATTCTTTGTGATTTTCTATTGAGAAATGCGATTTTTGATTTGTTTGACACGTTTGTCATGAAATTCGGTGATGATCCAACTTCATTTGCAAAGACTGAAATGCTCCTTTTATACCCAAACATCAAACATGATATCCTCAGCTATTTTCAGTTCACCTGCTTACTGTGAACTGTTTCAAAACAGTTTCATTTGGATATTCTAAAAAACTTTTCACTGTTATTCTGGCTCTGTCCCAACTTTTTTGGAGTGTTGCAAAAATCTCAAAATCAAAAATGTTGGCCACTAAAAACAGCAATTTTTTGTTCGTAATTCAGTCAATTAAATAAGGGTTAAAAAGAACGAACAGATAACATGAACAGATTTTATGTCATTTCACAAAATGTCCCAACTTTTCTGGAATCGGGGTTGTACGTGTAAATATTTTTAAAACAAAACAAAAAAGATTTACCTGCATTGTTTACACATGGCCATTAGCACTCATTATCAGACCACCGTGATTTTTTGTTTTTTTAATAATTGAAAAATAAATTTAAAATCTTAAAAGGTACTTCAAGGAAGCGTTCTCATTAAATTTCCAAGGGGGCCAAGGATGATTTAAAAATGAATTAAATTAATTATATAAAATTAATCTAACTAAATTAAAATGTTTAACACACAAAAATAAGATTGTATATATTTTTTTCTCAATTTTTTTAAATATTGTTTTTTTTAATTCAGTAAGGATACCTTATATATTGATCAAAAGTGAAAGCATTAGACATATTTTGTAACATATGTTTTCTTTTTTTAAATAAACACTCTTCTTTTGAACTTTCTATTCATCAAGGAATCCTGAAAAAAAATGCATCACGGGGACTTAGCAGGATAATTCTATTTACACTGTAAAAATAGCAGTATATTATTTGCAATAATATTAGTTAGATGCAGTGCAAATGGCAGATATTTGCACCTCATTATAGTACATTATAAAACAGTATGCAATAATAACATATTGAGTGTAAATTATTATTTTTATTAAAATTATTAAATGGATGCCTTGGGACAATAAAGTCCTTCCTACACCTACCCCTAACCGATAAACACCCGTGAGGCATTTTATTTTACATTTTTTGATCATTTCCTTCATTTTATTAAAAATGAACACCTTTCCAATCTGATATGTGATGTGAAAAGGGAGAAGAATGAATTTGGCAAAATGTGGGTCGATCACATCTTAAAGTCACCGCTATGCTTTTACCACCTAATGTTGACTAGCCCAACCACACATTCATGGGCGGAGACTGTGTCAATAGCCTCTGCCAACAAGGCGGGTTATTTGCACTTAGTGTAAATAGACACTACAATTTTAATCATTATTATTAAATCACTTGATATGTGTAACAATAAAACTACGGCATCTCTGGCAATATGCTTAGTTTGACTACAGTCTTTACTCCAATTGGTTGGTGCCACATTGAGTCATTGCTCATTAAGTTAACTTTATTGCTTCACTGTCAGTATGCGCGGCCCATGATATGGAAGAGACAGCTTTTATCGCTTTCCACTTGTGCCGATCACACCTGGTTAGTACTCCATTCATGTTTTCCTAAAGACTGTCTGTAAAGAAATAAAGTTAATACATAAACGCCACATATAAATGGCCTTTTTTAAACCTAAAGCAGGAGACTGAATAGGTAGGCTATGTTGTGGGGGTGGGGTGGTCACACTGTAAGGTGAGGAGGATAATTGCAGAGGACTAACCTGTCATAACAGCAGCTGAATGGAGCAGGCAGCTATTCCACCGGCTAATATCTCCATTAACGAGCAGCCATTACAGCAGCTGAAAATAGCTCTGCGAGAGCGGCAAGACTTAAAATGTGCTCTTTTAAACATAACACTTAGATTTAAAGCAAATCAGCACAAAGGTG
The DNA here is from genome assembly GCA_012976165.1 of Labeo catla. Classification (NCBI taxonomy): domain Eukaryota; kingdom Metazoa; phylum Chordata; class Actinopteri; order Cypriniformes; family Cyprinidae; genus Labeo; species Labeo catla. The sequence continues at coordinate 1,109,681 of VONZ01000020.1, read as the reverse complement.
TGCAAAAGCCCCTGTAGAGAAAATGAATGCTGCACCTTTTAACTGCACTTTTAAGACTTTCGGCGTTGTCGAACAGCGACAAACAAAGTCACTACAATTAAATTAATTTTTCTCTTACTGACCAAGCACTGCATGCATGCAAACATAATTATCCTTCTCCTTTCTAATGATTACTCTAATGCTTTAAAGCTTCTAGTGGCCATCAAACCTGCAGGAATGTTAATGCTGTGTTTGTCCAGGTGTAAGAGTATTCTGGCGTGAGAGACTAGTTTGCTGTTCCACAGTCAAATAGAGCTAGATCTGTCCAGTGGGCTCTGAAAGAGAAAGGTTTGCATGTTATCACACCAGCTAAACAAACCAACTCATGAAACCCTAAAAAAATCAGAATGCAGTTTCTGCTTGGTGACAAATTTGAAAAAAAACCCCAAAAAAAAACAAAACATTTTTTTCTGACAGTGTGTGTTGTGTGTGTGTATGTGCACACAAGTGTGTTTTTTCACACATCTGCAAGATTTTTATGTTTCTCTGTCAAGTTTTGATGTCGAAAGTTCACAAAAATTGACAAGAAAATAAATAAAACGTGCCCAAAGCTGAATACCTTACGCATAATAATGCTTTTCTGAAAGTTATGACACTACTGCATTTCTCAGTAAAACAACTTTCCTCGAGGAGGGCATTATTTAGGTTTTCATGGTTTAAATCATATATACAGATCGGATGTTTGATAGGAATTTTGCTCCAGGAACGCACTGTATCATCTACACACACTTATCCCGACACCACCGGAACATCTTTCATCACCATGGCAACAGTGTGCTACACCTTTGAGTAACTACAGGCAGAGTTTCCGCAGCTCACTATTGCTTATGGACCTAGAAACACTGCAAGATAACATTAGCACAACCATTCAGCTTGCAGGCAGAGTGAAAATAATCACTGTGGTATTTAAAAATTCATAAGTCTCTGCATATAAATAATTTACCTCCTTCACTGTCCATTTGTGAATCCCTTGGCTTTTCAGCTTGGAGAGAAAGTAGGCTACAGGAATATTGACTGATCATATTAAACTGAACTATGTATAATGTACAACAGTGAATTAAAGACGTTGTACTGTAAATATGTTTAGAATTTTACCTAAAAAAAAATATATAAGCTGCTACAGTAAAACCTGTTCATATACAGTAGAAAAAAAACATTATTACATTTAATGTTGTAAATTTAACTCATATACTTTTAAACTCAAATATACACATTTTAATTATGTTTAGATGAACTTTAAAGGATTAGTTCACTCCTGAATTCAAATTTCCTGATAATTTACTCATCCCTATGTCATCAAAGATGTTCAGGTTTTTTTTTTTCTTCAGTCGAAAATAATTAAGGTTTTTGAGGAAAACATTCCAGGATTTTTCTTCATATAGTGGACTTCAGTGGGGATCAGTGGGTTGAAGGTCCAAATTGCAGTTTCAATGCAGCTTCAAAGGGCTCTACACGATCCTTTCCGAAAGTTATGTCTAGCAAAATGATTGTAATTTTCTAAAAAAAAATAAAAATGTATATACTTTTTAACCACAAATGCTCATCTTGCACAAGCTCTGCAATGATCATCTACGAATTCACGCATTACATAATCACGTTGGAAGGGTCATTGATACTTTGGTACTTTGGTCCAAAAAGGTAGGGTAGAGCAAAAAACTTCAAAATCGTCCGTCAACGTTGTTTTACCTACTTTGTAAAGGCCGTTTGACTTTCTTTGCACATTTCACTTTGTAAACACTGGATTCGTACATCCGCCTACATCACATGTGACGCTATGTAATGCATGAAGTCGTGGATGCAGAACTAGTTCTAGATGAGCATTTGTGGTTAAAAAGTATATACATTATTAATCTTATTAGAAAATGAAAGATGGTTTCGCTAGATAAGACCCTTATTCCTTGGCTGGGATCGTGTAGAGCCTCTTGAAGCTGTATCGAAACTGCAATTTGGACCTTCAACCTGTTGATCCCCATTGAAGTCCACTATATGGAGAAAAATCCTGGAATATTTTCCTCAAAAACCTTCTTTTCAACTGAAGAAAGACATGAACATCTTGGATGACACTGGGGTGAGTAAATCACCAAAAAAAAGTTTCATTTTGGAGTAAACTGATCCGTAAAGTCATCACGTAGCCATCTGTTTCACTTCCGGTGTGATTATGGTGGTTATTAGCAGTATATTTTAAGATAAAAAAGCCATTTTAGTAGTTCAGGTACCCATCCATAATGCCTGAAACTGTAAAGTTTTGAACTTTTGAACGGTAGTGGATGTATCTGTCTGAGTTTAAGTGTCAGTTGTCATCAGGCAGTCTGAGATCTTGATGTAAACTGGCAGAGAACTTAAGTCATGAGAGTGTGAAACCATTACCATGTTATCCTAGCCTGTTTTCAGAACTCTGTCTGGCAATCAATATGGATTCAAACACACTATCTCTCTCTCAAACGCATAACACACATTAGAAAAAGCTCCTAAGCCTGGATTCTATTTTCAGCGCATGTATCAATCACACCATTGCTTAAATATTAACACATGAGAGATGAGAAAGAAGTTGATATGAAATATGTAAAGACTCATTAGAGCAGACCTACATAAGATTGTCCATTTAATTAGAGTGGAGCACAAGGAGAGAGAAGATCTGTGAAATTTCATATAGTTCATATCAGTGTGCCTATATCTGCTTTGCTCTTTAGAGAGGTAAGTGACCAATCTCTTAATTATTGCGTGTTCATTGTCTGTCCTCATCCGTCGGAACTTCCCCAGGTCAGTGTGTCGGAGAGCATCACGCGGTCATCAGGACGCCTTTACACCGCAGAGAGGGTCAGAGCAAATAAAAGTGAGAGGAGAGAAAGTGAGAAAAGAGAGTGACTTTTATTGGGCCAGGCAGTGCAGCAGGAGGCTTAGTGTTTCCAGATGTGCCGGCGGTCCCATGAGCGTGGCTGCCCTGCTGTCCGTCCGCATTAGAACGGAGCAACCCTCTTAAAAAGTGTTCAGAGACTTCACAAGGAACAGACACCGGCTCAGCTGCAGCCACAATACTATTCCTGGAAAAGGAGTTGACATCATTGATTTTTCCTACTGAGTGGGCAGCAAGAGTAAGTGTTTCATTTCGGTAGGTGTTCCAGCACTGTGACTGGACACGTTTCAGAATGAAAGCCATATCATTCAGAGAAGAAAAAGGACTGGAAATAGTCCTTGGGAACATTTTTCAGTGTAGTAAATAAAGAGGGATGGTATCCAGTTCCATAATGCCAAGTGCTGGAATCTTCTCGGGTCTGGTCGATCTTACTGCCCAATCAATGGGCATTTCCTTAAATCATAAAGTGGCATTTCAAGAGCGTGGTTTTGGGTCTAATTGTATTGAGCAATTAAGGCCAAATGAAACTTCCAGGCTTCATCCAACTCGCAAAACAAATAAAGCAACTGAAACCCATCAGATCCATTTCAGATCTCTTCTGCTCAATTTACTACTGTATAACAATACAGCGGGGAAAGGAATATTACCTAATCTCAATCTCTCTGGCTCTCCTTCACTTTTCCTCTCTCTCTCTCTCTCTCTCTAATGAGCATACCACCCGCAGGCCAAGTGAGAATGGAGGGAAAGCTCCCAGAGTTCTCCAGGTCAAGCGTGTGTTTTCCTACTTAGCAGTACGATGTTTAACCACTGTTTGACCACATTTTTGATTAGTCCTCAGACAAACGCCACCAATGACATTTTCTGGGCTGGAACAGGAATGAACGGTGGGAAACGAGAGAGTTACAGAGGGTCTGATAGTGTGAGAAAGCAGTATGAAAGCTGGCTGAAGACGCTTGCTCTGGCACATATGTAGCAAGAACAAAATTATTATCAACCATTACCACATAACAAAATAAACAATTTTAACCAGCATGTTTTGCTGTTTTGCAAGTAAGTAAAATGATGTAGTATATCACATAAGACTTAAATTAAACATATACATTTTTTTAATACATTCAATTTGGAATAGTCTTTAATTTAACTTATAAACTTAAGTTCTTTCACTTTTTTCTGGTTAAATTAGCTAAATTATGCAGTATAACAAATTAAATGAAGTTTGTTTTCTTACTCCATTGGTTTAACTTTTTTGTTTATTTTCTTAATATGAGTTTACAACTACATATTCATTTTAATAAAGTTAAAGTTAAAAATAAACTTAAATCAAGATGTGTTCACTTACAGGTAATTCTGTCATTAATTACTTGCCCTCTTGTCGTTCCAAACCTGTAAGACTTTCATTCATCTTTGGAATACAAATTAAGATATTTTTGATGAAGTCAGGGATTTCTGACCCTGCATAGACAGCAATGGGACTACCATTTATGGTCCAGAAAGGTAGTAAGGCGTCATAAAATAGTCTACGTGGCAAGTATGAGATGCTTTTGACTCACGTTGCAGTCAGAAAGAACTGCTATTACCTCCATGTTCACTCACCAATCGAACGTTCTGACACACGGCTGCACACTGCCTGGGAGTAATTATCAGAGCCTTCCTTTCATACTTTCAACTCTGGCCAAAGAAAGTTGTGCCACTAGCAGCTTAACCAGCACACATACCACACTAAAAATCACAAACACACACACACATACCAAGAGCTCTTCTCACAGATGCACTCACAGATGTGAACACGCAAACCCAATGGTGAGTGTTTGGAAAACCTGCTTGACTTTGCGATTCTGTTTAGTGGTGTTAGCGGTGCAAAAATTCCACACTTCAGTTTTTTTTAAGGTGCAGCCTCATTTATAGTTGTTCCTCACATTTTCTTGGTTGAAATCAATGCACAAGTGGGGATTTAGCCTTGAGGGTGATGACTTTCAATGTAGATTTTACAACAGTTTAGGTTGATCATGCAAATTTGCCACACTGACCAACAAAAACACTGCTTGGTTTGACAATAGACCGTTTTTACCAGTAAAATTTGGTGATGTGACTACATCTTAAAGGAGAAGTCCACTTCCAGAACAACAATTCACAAATAATTTACTCACCCCCTTGTCATCCAAGATGTTCATGTCTTTCTGTCTTCGTGAAGAAATTATGGTTTTTGAGGAAAACATTTCAGGATTTTTCTCCATATAATGGACTTCATTGTTGCCCTGATTTTGAACTTTAAAATGCAGTTTAAATGCAGCTTCAAAGGGCTCTAAGCGATTCCAGCCGAGGAAGAAGGGTCTTATCTAGTGAAACGATCTGTCATTTTTTTGGTACTTTTTAAGCACAAAAGCTTGTGTACCACGGGCTCTGGGATGCGTGTTCACGACGCTACGTACTATTGAATCACGTCAAAGGGTCATGCGGAACGTAGGCGGAACTACAGACCCAGTGTTTACAAAGCAAACGCTCAAAGACTAAGGAAGTGCAAGTCAGTTAATTCCAAAAAAGTACAACGACGTCCTCCTCTCAAGTTGTAGGAGAAAATAAGAGTTTTTCACCATACTCAGTACACAGATGTGATTCGTAGTAGTGATGCGAAGTTCGGATCATTTTACCGACTCGGTAAAATCTTTTGAGTCATTTCGTTCATTTTAGCAAAATATAATTAAAATGATACGTGTTACTTCCCTAACACATCTACTGCTTACACAACAACTTTGATCACACTACAAACAAGACAAAACTATAATGCTATAAGAAACAGAAAAGATTAATTTATTGTTTACCTGGGTCTTTAGTCTATGATTAGCTCACCTCACTTCTTATCTGAGAAGTTTTAGGGTTTGAGTCGTTCGTTCCTCACGTGACAGCCCCATAAGATGAACAAATGACTCGAAAAACCTGAAGACTCGAAACAGGTGAACTAATTCCAGTACAAAACCTAATAGGATGTTGCGCATGTGCAAATGAACAAATGACTCCCCGAGACGACTTGTTCTTCCCGAGTCACATTGAAGATTTGTTCAAAATGAAATAATCATTCAAAAACGATCCATTACTAATTGGTAGCATCATGGACGCGCATCCCAGAGCCTGTGCTACACAAGCTTTTGTGCTTAAAAAGTATACACATTTTTGTTTTTTGAAAAGAATTACTGATCGTTTCGCTAGATAAGACCCTTCCTCCTCGGCTGGGATCATTTAGAGCCCTTTGAAGGTGCATTTAAACTGCATTTTGGAAGTTCAAAATCAGGGCACCAATGAAGTCCATTATATGGAGAAAAATCTTGAAATGTTTGTGAAATCTTGAAATCCTCAAAAACCATAATTTCTTTACGACTGAAGACAGAAAGACATGAACATCTTGGATTACAAAGGAGTGAGTAAATTATTTGTAAATTGTTGTTCTAGAAGTGGACTTCTCCTTTAAGTAGCCAAAAGATTTCTTTAATTACATTTAATATATTCCATCATAACACTACAGTCGCAGTGCAGAAATACACACACTCAATACAAGCCTCAAACATACGCCAAACAAGCCTCGTTTTAACACGCTTTAAAGGACATGAGGCTGACCATTCATTTTTTGGAAGGTAAACACAATGTTCAAGCCCCAGGAAAAATCCTGCTGATTACATATGTGGGAATTAATTATGTGCTGCTCGTTTATTCACAATGAACATTTGCTTCAAAGTGTCCCACTTTGACCGTTTACAGTTTATTGGAAGGTTTTTCAGTTACAAGACCTGAAACAGCCTCTGCGTATTTACCATTTAAGCAGGTTTATGTTAATTAATCTTTGACTTCTGTTCTCTGGCCAGTGTCTCCTGAAATGAGAAGGTAACTGCTATGATTAGCAGAAATCAGGATGGTCATGAGTTTATTTAGCTGAAAAAAGAGGCTGGATTATACAAGTACAAATATTGGCTGATGTGGAATTTACTTTCAAGAGCCTCTAAAGCTCAGTTCCCTCTGAGAACGGCACACAAGACCAAGTCAACCAACACATGCCTTAGAGGTACACCACATCAGGACAGATGAGCATCTGGCGGTAGACATCACGTAGGGAGAAACAGTGAGACTTGGATATGCTTATCAACTCCAAAGCAGGTGTCTTTTAACCAAATGAGCAACAGGCTCACTATTCCAGATCTAGCCAAATATTTAGGGAGGTTCTAGCTTGGGGAAGTCTGTACCAGGACAGTGAGTCCCCACATACCAGTGCACACTGTCTCCTGCTTGACTCCATACATCTCCACAGCTATTTTAAACAGAGCTCACCCTCCCTAGTTTGCAACGCAGCGTATTCCAACAGTATCTGCCTCTTTTCTTCAGAGGGAGTCTTTTAAACCAGGCTGATTTATCTTCCCCTCACACTTTTAAAGGTCAGTTCACTCGCAGAAAAGCTGTCTGGGAGTTATGGAGATGAGCAGGCTGACATTCTGTCTGCTGATTAGCTTAAACCTACAGATTTGTTCATGAAATTAAGGTGACACGGCCTTTCAATGCTTTGTACTTTCAATGTACAGAATTGCAGTCAAAGATAAAGCTTACTCTTAAAACATTTACATAAGCATAAGTAAATAAAAAGTTGTAAAAATTAGCACATCAACGCAGGCGATTAATGTTTCCAGTTTAACGGTGTTAAAAATAACATAGTTAATGCAGGTACGGAGCTAGGCTTGGCCACCCCAATCACAACTACTGCTTCTGTCACAAGTGTTGCAGAACATGCAGCAGTTACGACCACGTCAAACAGGAGACTTATCAGAAGCACACACCACTTCACCTCAGCGCCAGGCGCTAGTCAAAGAAGCGTGGAAAAGGTACAGGTGACAAGGCAGCTTCAGTAGAACATCAGTGAATTCTGGGTAGATGCGATGTTGTCAGGCCACGTCAGTAAAAACCAATTTTGCTGTCCTGTCAGCCGTTATACTGTGCTCGTAGCACATGCTCTTCAACTGCATGCACAAATATGGTGGCGCACGCTGTAGTCTGTATCATTTCATATTAAAGTGCATATGAAACTATCAGCGTAAGTGTCAGAACCGTGTCACCTTTAGCGGCGGCAGCTCTTAAAGTAATAGCAGACAAATAACCTAATAACCCAGCTGCTGTGATGTTAATGAAAGAACAAAGAGGAAATCATTAACTTGTAGCTTTAAGGATTCATCTATGTTTAATTTAAGAATTTAGTGTTTGATAACTTAATTTCTGTACATTTCCTACTTGCTGAAGAATATGACTTCTTATAATGGGTTTATGTGAAGATTGTTTTCAGTTCACTTACACTAGAAGTTATTATTATTTTTTTTAAGTTTAATAAATGCTAAAATGAATAGCTCTCAGTTATACTCTAATGCTGAATGGTTAAATATTAGGAAAAAAAACTATTTTCTAGAGACATCAGTAGTACTGGTATCAGCGTTACTCACCTTCAGTCATAAAAAAATGATGCCATTCAACAAATAATAACAATATACTGTTTTGTGTTGTTTCTACATTTATTTGAAGACTGATGTGAAATTATTGCAACATAAAAGTCAGTTAGGTGGGATTAATCGCAATTAATTTCAGGAAAAAAATGTGTGATTAGTTATTTTTTTAATCAACTGACAGCACTAATTAAAAGTAAAATAATAATAAAAAATAGAATTATAGAAATAAATATAAAATATAGGGGCAAGTAGTGATTCTCTGGGTTCAAGCGCTTTAAGGCATTTAAGCAAATAAAGAGACTGAAAATAGAAAAACGTGAAAAATATACAATAAAAATCAGAAATTTAACCTAAAATCTCTTTTAAATGGTAAAAAAATACCATCATCAGTATTCTAACAATCAAAGAATAACAGTATTCTTTTGTATGATTCTTTTAAGCGATTCAATCTTTTGGTTGCCATGGTATTTTACTGTCGTTGAAGTGTCAGTCTGGCACATCGAAAAACTCTAAAGCCAAGAACAATTCCCATTTCAAACATCTTTATAGAGACGGCTAAAGATGAAAATGTTCAAGAAGCTCTAAGTATTATCCACAGACTTACTCTTTCTTTCTTTCTGCCTTGCTGTGTGCCTATTAGCTCCAATGCCCTGCTGATTCTCAGCACAGGTGGCCACTCAAAGCACTGTAACAATGTGGTATGAGGCAAGAATCATGGGACTGGTACTGAGGCAGAAGCTTGAAGAAGGCCAAAGCCTGAAAGCATTAACCCTGACCCTGCCAACACAACCTGCTAAAAAAAAAAATCCCTATCCATTGATGTTCACAGAGTCAGGCCTGAGGGCAGGTGTTTCCTCACTGACTTTACCGTGTGCTCGCTGGAAGTATCTACAGACACTTAAACTCTCAGGTACAAGCACACATACGCTCTGTTATAAAACCTGCTGAGCTCCCTACAGAGAAAGGTCTGAAAGCAGTCTGCTCGATTATCAGTATTATTTTGTCGAGTAGCAAGATCACGATTATTTAAAGGCACAGTATGTAATTTTCACTGCTAGAGGGCGCATATTCAAAACAAACAAAGAAACAAAGTCATAGTTTGATGACGGCGTGATTGAGTGTGAAATCATGGGAGTTGTCATCTTGGGAGTTGTTGGGAGTTGTATTCCCACAGCCGATGCAATCCGTTGTGACTCATGTTCATGGGCTGAAAGCCATGAAAGCGAAATGAGGCTGGAGTGATTGCTAATGAGAAACAAGTGCGACACATGGATTGAAAGCAGTGGAGCTTTTATTATGCCACAGTCGCATAATAAAAACAGCAGTGCTGTTTTATCATATTAGATATATATGAGTGCGTTGAAAGTTCTGTTATAATGCTACTCTGTGCGTTCGTCACCTGTCTATTAAAACACATGTAACATAACATATTAAAGCGTCTTTGGTGTTTCTATGTTTTCTACAAAATAAAACCGGAAATTGAGGGTGTATGACGTCATTGGCAGGTGTCACAATGACAAAAGATGATCCTTTTTTTAGTTGTGGTATACTGTCTCAATCTAAATTACATTCACACTGGTGTTTTGGGAAGCCAAAAAAAAATTGAATATAATAATAACAATTTTAGATAATTCTTATATTATTCTTATTATTTCTGTGCAGGTAATAGCTATGTATTGTAAAACAATTGCACTGTAAAATAAATGAAAATGAATATAAGGTATATTATTTTTGCTTAACACTACAGTAGGGAAATTACAATACTTCTTTCCTAATTTCAACACTTGAAAGAGATATTTTGAATTTGGACTGCAGTAACATTACACATTTAAACCGCTAGCTGTCAGCAATTCATACTGCACTTTTAAGCTTTTATTTTGACAGAAACGACAGCAGAGCTTTTATTTTGAAGGAAAACTCCAGCATCTCATTACAAATCTAGTGAAATATTGTGTTTTCGGTTTTAGTTCATTCAACAGATACTATGCCAAAGCATAATGGCCCAAAACACATATTTAAAGACCTTTTATGTTAGAATAAGAAGTTTAAATATATTTAAAAAAACTACACTTTTTGTTCGAAAGACCTATCGTTTTATATCGTCATGTGACCATGATAATATCAAGATTTGCTATCGCTATACCACGATATTGATAATACCGTTGCATCCCTAGACACTAGTTAAAATCTCTCTGGATTTAAACATTCTTGGAAACATTTGGGATAATGTACACAATTTTTGTTGAATTGTAAAGTACACAATTCAACAAAATATATAACTTTTGGATATTTAATAAAAAAAAAACTTTTTTATTTTTTTTTGTTGTTTAACAATTACAGAAACTGTAAGTAACACACTGAATGAATGTAATATCAGAGATTGTACCTCACAAACTCAAGAGTAGCATTATGTGTGTCTTTTGTGAAAATGGAAATCCCAGAATGCACTGCAATGAACTAAAATCAGAGGTTCAGTGATTGTTAGGATGCCTATGCACAGTAGAAAGCAGGCATTACAAAATTTTAGAACTGGGATATAGACAAACATACTGTTTGATCTTGGCTGTTTCTCCAAAATCCACAAACACTGTAGAATATAATCTTTAAAACAGTTCCACATTACAGAGTGTTACATTACAGAAACAAAAAAGAAAAAGAAAAACATTACATGCAATTGTAGAGCAAATTACAAAGCCACAGGTACAGTTTTACTATATTTACACTACAGGTACAGTATTATTTACACTGAAATCCAATCAGCACAGCCATCACCAGTCCTGCATTCTTTCTCCAAAATAACACTTTCTCATTTGCTGCTAACCTACTTTAAACAGAATATAAACTTGCAAACATTTTTTGATCCCTGAAAGAACTGAACAAGAAATGAAAGCCATTTATCATACAGCGGTAAATGTCAAAACTCCAGACTCTTTTCTGGAGTCATTTGTCAGATTGCGTGGAGAGCAGATGGGTCATGTTTTACAGCTACTTCACTGCTTTTATCAGCTGTTACAGGTGATCATCAAATGAAAAACATTAATGACCAAAGAGAGTGAGAGATGTGAAAAGGGAAATGGAGAAAGAGCAGGTATCAGAGATGCAGAACAGAAAACAGGCCAGTTGAGCTCATAAACACCGAGATAAAAACAGAGCATGTACTGTTACACACCATGCATTTCCCCATTGGCTCACAACATATGTTATGCCCAGATACCTTGGCTCACTAAGCAGCCTTTGAATGACAATCACAGTCTGATGGGAATACTGGGATGCCTAAGAAACAAGCAATTGATCTTCCTATACTCAAATTAGGATTGTTTATCCAAAGATGAATGATGACTCTTCACTGTCATCATGTTATCTTGTGATACTTTGTGACATGTAAATGAATGATTAGCACGATTTAACAACATCAAAACTTTGAGGGCATCTCTAAAATTTAAGTGTAAGAACACATGCAGACACACACTAGAATGACACAGACATTTACACTAACTGGAATAACATGCCAGAGACGCACATTCTAGAATAACATGTCAGACATTTACACTCACAGCAAAAACAAACCGCACAAGCACATACACGCTGGAATCAAAGCATGCTAATCTATTTTCAGTTAAAGTATTTTTAGGATCAAGAACTCAGTGAGCATACCGAAATATCACACTTCAACAGCTGCATAAAAACAATGAAACACACACTACTGTTCGAAAGTTTGGAATTGGTAAGATATTTTTAATATTAGACTGCTATACTCACCAAGGCTGCATTTATTTGATCAAAAATATTGTAAAAATTGTGAAATATTATTACAATTTAAAATAACCGTGTTCTATTTTACTACATTTTAAAATCTAATTTATTTCTCTGATGGCAAATCTGAATTTTCATCAGCCATTGAAGTCTTCAGTGTCACATGATCCTTCAGAAATGATTCTAATATACTGATATAGTGCTTTTGTAACATTACAAATGTCTTTACTGTCTCTTTTGATGAACTAAATTACATTCTTACTAAATAAAAGTCTTAATTTCTTTAAAAAAAATAATGAATAGTAGTGTAAAGGGAAAATGTTTAATTCGCTGACATAAGGACTGTCAATCAAGCATGAAATTAAATGATCAAATGAGATTAAACAATTTTGTCGGCTGTCTACTGGTCTAAGACACTTGGAAATCTGATGGAACCTAAGATCGGCCCGTTTGCCAAGCAGCACAGAGGAGTAAATAACACAACACATGTTGGCCTTGAGAATCAACACTATCTCATGTCACACCCCATCCCATTAGAGCACCTTTAAAAACACACACTCACATCACGTAACAAGTTGCCATCTTTAGCTTTGAGCTTCTCGCTGGCACTGACTCTTTCAAATGAACCTAAACAGTGTTGACTTGCTGTATAAACTAGTGCTTCTCCAAATTAGTAGTGTAAATGCTAAAGTAGAAACATTTTGGCGAATAGAGACTGTGCTGTGATCTATGAGGCTGATGCTTGAATCACTTGAATGACGTATTGGTCAAAATGACCTTGCCTAAACACATCATTCTGTACAGTCAGTAAAAGCAAGCTTTATGGGGGAAGAATGACAACAATTGGCTGTTCAATAACACTGAAACTGCACAGTTTTAAAAGCAGCACGACACACGAGTGAGTCTATATAAACTGTAGTTAACACAAACAACACATCAAATGGTGTCAAGCATAAATGTGCTTACTGGAGTGTTTTTCACTGTGGTATTCATAGCATAATGCCTGAGGTTATGTAGAGCAGTGGTTCCCAAACTGTGTGTGTGTGTGTGTGGGGTATGGGGATATGATAAATGCAATGCTAGTGTATATATATATATATATATTCGAAAGAAACAACGGCCAAAAATATCTGCCACACTGCCCGGTACCGTTGAGCTGCTCACGGCCCATATGAATGCTCCACTAGTGTACCGCTTATGCTCAACGGAAGAGCAAAGTCCGCTCAAATAACGCGCCGACAGAAAATGTCAATGTATACTTGTTCCTGTTTGCAATAGCGTCACATACTGTACTGTAACATGCTATAGTACTGCTGTACTGGACAACGCTGGTAAAATGACGTACCCTCTTGTGGCGGTATGCTCTGCTCACATGCTCTGATAATAATAGCTTTTTAGGACTATACATTATTTTGATAATTAGTCCAAAAAAGTTCTAATATCTAATTCCGTTTCATAGAACTGAATAAAAAATAATATATTGAGTTTTAATATTCGTATATTTTCTGTCCAATTTTATTGTTACTTTCAATAAATGTGGTTATTTTATTGGCTTGTGATTATTTTTTATTCAGTATCATTAAACTTACTGAGTTAAATTAAAAAGTCTTACAAAATGACTATATTATTTAATAAAATAATAAATAATTATTACAAAGCAATTTCAGTTTCAGCCAAGAATTTTCATTTCGGTACATCCCTAGATTTTTATGTAAAAAGAAACGTTTTTAGGGTGATACAAGACCCCACTGTGAAATTATCTTGCTTATTATACGGCTACTTGCCACATGTAAATAATTTAACAGAAAATATGAATTTCATCATATTTTATTACCTCAAGACGACTCGCAGTACCCACTGCAGCTGTCTGTTATCAGTTGTAATTGTTTTTGTCATAAAATAACAGACCACTAGGTGGTGCAATTGATATCAGAAATGAGAACTGCGGTTTGCCGAGTAAAATTATGAATGAATGACGCATAGTAGTTCTGATCTAATCATGGACAAGTTTTTGAAAAGACATCAAGTGCCAGGTAAACGTAGATAGATGGTAGATGAGGTAGAGGATGAATCTACTTCAGAGATCGCAACTACAACAAAGAGATAAAAATATGAGAAAATTGAGAAAATCTGTTTAAAAAACAATGAATGCTGTTACATAGTAAAAAAAAAAACAGTACATAGTAAAGCTGCATGCTTTACTTTTAATGTTTCTACTCTAAAAGTGACTAGTTGCTTGATTAGTTTTTTTTCAGTAAATTGTCACACACTGAATTATAATAAGTGTAATAATTATTACGTTTCAAATAATTCCTTCTGAAATTGTTTATGTTTATGTGTAAATGAAGGGGGTGGGGGGGCTTGAATTTTTTTTATTCTGCAAAAGGGGGGCCCAGCAGAAAAAGTTTGGGAACCACTGATGTAGAGTAACAAAAAAAACTGTAACTAAACATTCTGCCCTCACTGGTTTTATACACAATAAAATAAAATAAGTAAAACTGCATGATCTATTAAGACTTTTTCAACCTGGTCTCATGACGAAAACGTACCTGTGGGATCATTTTCGCAAGACGCAAAATACATACCACCATGTAGGTTTTGTGACATATTTGATGTCAAATATCCACTGGGTGGCGCTAAAAAAGTGTGTTTGTTTTTTCCCGGAACAGATGAACATACATATGGTAGATTTTATGTGACGTTGGTTTTGTATGTGTCACCACAGTTCTGATTTGAAATGTCCACTGAGTGGCGCCATAACTCTAATGCTCCGTGATGTTTTGAAATAACGTACCATCTGCACGACACTCAAACACAACCATAAGCATGCCGTTTTAGCTTGTTTTTCGATTTCTCATCTTTCAGCTCTTTCATAGTGAGTCGTGTTTTTCACAGGATTCGTACACAAGGATTCCGCATCCTAAGTTCAGTTCTGTGCCGGCTGAGCTACTGAGCAAGCTTGTTATGTCTGGAAAACGCAACATATGGAACTGTAATCTTTGCTTGCTGTTTTACTGCCTCTAGTGTTCATTTCTGTTGGAAACTGCAGTGATACAGTTGAGGTTAAATGCTTACATCCCCCTTTTAGAATCATTAAAAATGTTTTATTTATATATAAAATATATTTTACCAAAATAAAAGGCATCATATAAAATGCATACTATTGTTTATTTAGTACTGACCTGAATAAGATATTTCACATTAATGTTTACATATAGTCCACAAGAGAAAATAACAGTTGAATTTATAAAAACGACCCGGTTCAAAAGTTTACATACACTTGATTCTTAATACTATGTTGTTGCCTGAATGATCCACAGCTGTGTTTTTTTGTTCAGTGCTAGTTGTTCATGAGTCCCTTGTTTGTCCTGAACAGTTAAACTGCCTGCTGTTCTTCAGAAAAATCCTTCAGGTCCCACAAATTCTTTGGTTTTCCAGCATTTTTATGTATTTAAACCCCTTCCAACAATGGCTGTATGATTTTGAGATCCATCTTTTCACACTGATGACAACTAAGGGACTCATATTCAACTATTACAGAAGGTTCAAATGCTCACTGATGCTCGAGAAGGAAAAACCGTGCATTAAGAAACGGGGAGTGAAAACTTTTGAACAATATGGAGATGTGTACATATTTCTTATTTTGCCTAAATATCATATTTTTTCATTTAGTACTGCCCTTCAGAGGCTCCAAAAGATAGATACATGTTTCCCAGAAGACAAAATAAGTTCACTTTACCCTGATCTTCAAATTCAAAAAGTTTTCACCCCCGACTCCCTCAGTCCCTCAATTGTCTTCTGTGTGAAAAGATGGACCTTAAAATTGTACAGTCATTGTCGGAAAGGGTTCAAATACACAAACAAACTGTATAAATACTGATGACAAATCTTTTTTTTATAATATATTTTTTTTCTGTTTTTAGACCCCACACTTAGTCCTCAGGGTCCACAATCACAGACAACAATTATAACAATAACGTCGTCATTTCATGTATGACTGACGTGTTAACAGCAACAGCAGGTGCTGCGGATGTGAGGCTGGAAATAAAGGGCAATAGTGCTACAAGTACACTTATAATAAAGCTTGTTATGCACGCACGCATACACAGAGAGCTATAGAAATGATCTGTGCTCACAGACAGTTTCAGCCTCTAAAATGTCATCTGAAACATTTACAGTGTCACACTCCACTCCACACTCCATCAAACAGCCATTGCAAATGTCTACAATGCTTTATGCTGCCATGCTAGTTTTAAGAGTTTATCTTAGCGTGGGTTGCCACATTACACAGACAGACAACCCAAACTGAGCAGACGTCTCATTTTAAAACAGCATAAGATATGTATTCACATTAGGATGGAAGTTATAAATGACACAAGATCTGTAACAAATCCCTGCATCATAATGGCTGTATCTTTACAGGACTCAGCAGGGAAGGATCTAACGACTTATTTTTAATAAAGATCAGTATTTTCATCTTGATATCCAGTAAAATATTCCCACATCCTTAAATTTATTTGAGAAGCAAAACTGCATGAGATAATGATTAAGAAAAGGAGTTTTTTGCAGTGTAAAGCTTACGAGCTGCTGAAATAATGAATCCATGCTTCACATCAGGTTATTAATCATCTCTAAGAATTCGTCGCTACTCAGCACTGCTGTGGGGTCTCTGTTCAGAGACTGCAAGTTCCTTGTAGCTCAGCACTTTATAAGCTTTGCAGTGATTAAGTACAACAATTAACTCAAGCTAGGGAAATACAGTTACCGGTCTAATTAAATCGAGATCTGCCCCAAGGAGCAAGACTTGGCAACAACATATCAGATTGATAATATGTTTATCATGACATCCAGTGAAAAATAAGACCTTGTATAATAGGCCAAATCAATCCAACAACTGTGACATCAGGGAAAAATAAGAAATGCTTATGTATGGAACCAAAGAAGCGCATAAGTACACTTATCTGTCAATACCAAAAAATCAGATGCAGAGCGATTGGAGCAAATAAAACATTTCGGCAGATCTTCAAATAATAGGAAAGCGCGGGCGACCGCTCCAAACACCAGCAAGCGGTGCAGCACTTCAGAGCTTTTCAGAAAACCACGGCCGAGCTGAACGAGTGCGACTGCTTTCCATACGGCTGGTCACAGGTTACCGAATCCATCCCACACAGAACACATGATCCGCGCATAGAAGTGGGTATTTTTACCTCTAAAATATTTGCTATAAAATATGCACAGCTAAACATCCTAGTGTCCTAATAACCATCAGCGTCACATGATTTTGCGCTACGACAATTTGCTATTAGCATCATTTCACACCACTCAATAAGGAGAACACTAAATGGGACACACACATATTTTTCCACTCTGTGCTGAGAGTCAGTAGATTAGCCACACATAACAGATCAGCATATTTCCACTCAGAAATCATTGTAGAAAGAAAGAGTTTTCATTTCTAATTGCTTTATTGACTTTGCTTTCAAGCTTTGTTGGAGTGCCAACATATACAACACAAATAAAATTAAACGTGGCGAACTAGAGCCAGTGCTGAAAAGAAAATAATTTGCTCTTGTTGATTTAGTAATTGTTTTAAATAGAATAATGTGCTCATATTTTATGTGAAAGTTAATCTCTTAAGAGCAACTAAGAGCTGTGACGTAGATGTTATGAAGGCTAAGAATACTTGTGAGACATATTGAAAAGCAGCAAGCAGAAAGGAGAGGCCAGGAATCTGATGGATATTTCACCCTTGTTGTACTGCAGAACATTTGTTTGGTGTGAATTATACAAGTACACTGGACAAATGACTATGATGTAGAGGGAGAGTGGGGTAAGACGTGCCACCTAAGATGTTCTCTAGACATGGATAAATGAGATACACACTGTAAGTGAAACTAATACAGATGATTCTAATTTAGGTTGTCAGCATCTATAACAAAGACATAAAGATATGGCTGAAATATGAAAAATGTGCCCTACCTTAGGGGTAAACTGTGTCATGGCAACAGGGTCTAATTATTCAAACACAATTGTGACCCTGGACCACAAACACTACTCATAAGGTTGAGAATTGAGAATTATATATCAAAGCTTATAATTTTTGGCCAAGATACAACTATTTAAAATTTTGGAAACAGGGCGCAGAAAAAAGAAAAATCAAAATATTGAGAACATCGCCTTTAAAGTTGTACAAATGAAGTTATATATATTTATGGAAGGAAATTATCTTTATGGAACATGATCCTTATTTAATATTGTAATGATTTTTGGCATAAAAGAAAAATCAATAATTTTGAATGTATTTTTGGCTACTGCTACAAATATACCTGTGCTACTTATGACTGGTTTTGTGGTCCAGGGTCAGAATTATGAACATAAAAAAAAAAAAAAATAATAATAATAATAATAATAATAATAATATTTTTTTAACATTTTGTCATCATATCAGTAATAGCGGTAGTACCTGTACTGGTACTTCCTGCATTTGAAAATAAATTAATAAAGCGCACTATAACTAGTAGTTGATCCACTTGTACAGATTAGTTTAAAGTAAAACTTGTTTTTCTTTTTGCTATGATGTGCTATGTGCTACGATTTTGGGGAGAAATGTTTTAATTAATAAATCTTGTCTAATAAATTTGCTTTTACATAAAAAAAGAAAAAAGTAAAAACCAAAACCAAAACATCACATTACTTGCACATTACTTGAAGGAATCAATGAATGAATTATTCAAATTTAGAGCCACATGAAATGTGGTTTTACCCAAATTCCATTTTTTCCATTGAATTTTTTTCAGTATTCCGCTTTTTTCAATTTTTAATTTTCTAGACTCCATTTTAGTCGTTAAATTAAAAAAAAAAAATATATATATATATGTCTAATTAATTGAAATCATGAAATTTACATAATTTAACAGCAATTTATTAAAAGTTTAACAAAAATGAAAACATTAAGGCCCTATTAAATATGTTTTATTTTTTCTCAAATTCAGTTTTATCTTTACCAAATTCTGTTTTCCATTAATTTTCTGGATTTAATATTAATGGTTTCATTATATTTTAAATTTGTTTGATATTTTTTAATTCTCTAATTAATTGATTTTATAAATAATTGATTATTATTTTATTTATAATTTTTGTTATTGTTGTTGTTTTGTTTTGTTTTTTTAAAAACTGTGTATTTACATTTTCTCAGGTAAATAATTCTGATAAATATTTTTTCTGGTAATTATACAGTTTTTTATTTTTTTTATTTTCTTGTTTTAATAGTAATTTTATTAGTAGCAGTAGTACTGCTATCATTACATTAAGTAATATATTTCGGTCACAGTTTCTTCAAGTTAAACCAAACGTTTTTATTTTGATGGATTGCTCTGAAGAAGTTTCTGTTTGTATATATAATGATAGTTTTTCTCAAAAGAAACAGTGAAATGCTCATGAAGTGATTCTTAGAGCAGTTCGAGATTATATTAATGTGTTCATGTATTCATATATTGAGGTGGCAGAGGCTGAAAACACCACTAGCGTCACACACATTGCGAGTAGTAAATGAACCCGTACATCTGCGCCATTCATTCACACAGACACACGCAAAACATGCAGGATTCATATTTAAATAGCATTAATGTGGCTTAACATTTGCAGACACTAGTCCATATCATGTGTTGATTTACTGACACACGTTTCATTTATTCATCCAAAATTCAGCATGACATTGTATACAGTAAATTCCATTTGTATGACTGGATTCCGCGATTCCGTCCGCGTTTTCCGAGTCATGGAAATCACCGGGCCCTACAAACTGCCACAATTCTCATGTGCATCTTTCAGTCCCTGCCAGTGTATATGATGGGCAAATTTTGCATAGCTACATTTGGAGGCCAACATAGCTTACCCACTGACATGCTGCCACACTCAACTCCAAGTTATGCAAGATATGAGAGGGTGGGAGATACCAACCACAGAAATTGTTGGCGAAGACCTTGCTGCCACATGGAGATTATGGGCGCAAGAGCAATGAGAGACAAACCCAAGAGTGTGTCAGTTATTGATCCAGAAGCACAGATGTGACATGCATGAATGGCAGCACTACACTAGAAGCCAGAACAATCATGTGACCAACAAATGAGACACCCTGGGGACCGAATGTTTTTTTAACACAAACATTATGTTCTAGGCAAGAGTGCATAAATATTAAAACTGATTAAACATTCAAACTGAGAAAAGCATTAAGATTATGAAAACCCGTGATGAAGAGACAAATGTTTGGCACTGGACAGAGTGTTTACAATGTTAAATGACTCAACAAATAGTGAGATCGTATCATCAGACTGACAAATTTTTCATCACGAGGATCGAAAATATTAAGATGCTATAAATACCAGTTTATTTATTTTGTGCTTTGCTTTCTACAATGAAGTTATGTGAAAAGCCAAGATTCCCTTGGAAAGAAACCTTAAGATGAACAGTACATTCTAGGTGAAAACACACAGAATCAGAGAGATTTGGCAGACACCTCTGCGCCCGTGGCCACGCTCTCTGGATAGACATGACGGGATCAGTTTCCATGGACACACCCAGTGATGTGTGCTCTAGCCAGCAGGTGTGATATGAGCCTATGTGCGGCATATCAGATACAACTACCGTATTACAGGGCTTAAAGCATGTCTGATTATGTTATCAGAAGGTATGATGAAGGATCCAGGTTGGCGACTGATGCATGTTGTTTTCTCTGCACAGAACTGGGGGAGGGGGCAAAGCAAGAATTGAGTGTGATACAAACAGAAAAATGTGTTTCTAGTCAAAGTCATTTCATTACATCAAGTAAGCGTGAGGGCGCTGGCATGTATTCACGGTGATGGGGAACTGCTTTATTACTCATCTACAGACTTTAATATCCTGTTTCCAAGACAACCATGACAGTGAAGATGTTCATGGCTTCTTTCAAGGACAAAACTGTAGCATGTATAGGAGAGTGGCCATAGGGCACTACGATCCTTATACTTGGAAAATAACACTGCAGTCAATGCTGGCCTTGAATTGAAAGCGTGAATGCAGAGCAATTACAACACAGCAAATCCAATTAGACCCAAAAGGAGAGTGTCCTTTAGCGAACCCGAAAATGAAAGGGATAGCAATTCTGTCATTAATTACTCACACTTGTGTCGTTCCAAACCCGTAAGACTTTCGTTTCAGAACACAAATTAAGATATTTTTGATGAAATCCAAGAGCTTTCTGACCCATAGACAGCAATGCAACTGGCACAATCAAGGTCCAGAAAGGTAGTAAGGACATAGTTAAAACAGTCCATGTGACGTCAGTGGTTCAACCGTAATTTTATGAATCTGAGAACAATTTTTGTACGCAAAGACAACAAACGTTCTGACATAGAACCCGGATACCCTGCGCCTTGTTTACAAGCGCAAGAAGCGGACGCTGTACATAAAACAGTCTTGGTAAACATGACTTGCAATTTTTACCCAGCCTTACTTATTTGAATCAGAATACAGAGACAATAAACTAAGAGAGATGGACATTTTACATCAGAACGCCTCTTGAACATGTCAAAGACTGACACAGAAGAGAAGAAATAGTTGAATAAAGTCATTATTTCTGTTTTCTTAGCGCACAAAAAGTACTCTCGTAGCTTCATAAAATGACAGTTAAACCACTGATGTCACAAGGACTATTTTATCGATGGCTTTACTACCTTTCTGGGCCTTGAACGTAGTGGTTGCATTGCTGTCTACGCAGAGTCAGAAAGTTTTTGGGTTTCATCAAAAATATCTTAATTTGTGTTCCGAAGATGAACAAAGGTCTTATGGGTTTGGAACAGCATAAGGGTGAGTAATTAATGACACAATTTTCATTTTTGGGTGAACTATTCCTTTAAGCAATGTGTAAATACCTTCCTGCTTACTCCACATTTTGGCCCTGTCCCAAATCACACCCTAAACCCTCACGGTTTTCCTCTGCATCCGGACTTTTGTGACGTAACGGCACTCTGTCAGGTAGAAGTCTGCTGCGAAGCCCGCCCCAGTGCGGGCTCAGAAGAAGTGCGGAACAGCCGCAAAGGGGACACTCACGAACTCCCTTCTGAATGTTAAAATGGTCTCGTGGACTTAACGGACAAGCGCACGCGGTGGCCATTGTACATCCGTAAGACCACAAGTGCACATGAAGTGTTCCATTTGGGACAGAGCTTTTGAAGACTGCTAGATCAAATTTTTTGGTGCCAGTTTTGTATGAATTCATTTGATTTTTGATTTTACCAAACCATCAGTTGGTCGAATTTTGTGCAAATTCATACGAAGTAGCCACCATTTTACCAAAAAGCAAAACAGTTGTGTGTGCTGGGCTAACAGGTTTATACTTTAACAATAGCTGGTATAATCTCAAAAAACAGTATTACTTAAAGTAACACATGCAACTCCACAAAAAGGCCTGTGTTTATGCCTTTCAGATGTGTTGGTCTGAAAACAAGATTGTTAGCAAATGTCGGGGAGACGTCTGCGGCGAAGCTCACCCCAGTGTGGGCTCGGCAGAAGAGCAGATCAAGGGTGCTTAACGGCCGCAAAGGGGCACTCGCGAACACCCTTCTGAACGTTAAAATGACAAATGGGACACCCTACGGTCTCGTGGACTTAACAGACACGTTCACATGGCGGCTATTGTAGGTCCATTAGACGGCAAGTGCACATGAAGTGTTCCATTTGAGACAGGGCCTTTGAAGACTGGTAGATCAACCCAATCTCACAGAAATGTAACTATTATGGATAATGTTTCATATGACTATACTGAGAAAATGTACCCTTAAATGGGCGGTTGATTGTGATTTCACTTTTTTGATTTTAGTTAGTGTGTAATGTTGCTGTTTGAGCATTTAATGCCTACAAAAATGGCTCGTAGGGACTACAACGACAACATCACAAACCCAGAAATTTACATAAGCCCCCATTCGGGCTCAAATTGATATGCAATATTGACAACGCCACTGTTTACAATACAACCGGAGCACATGCACTGAGGTGAGGGGCGTGACTTTTCTGAATCACAACACACTGGGTCAGCTAACCAATATGAGCCCATTGCATATTTCTGAGGGAGGGGCTTCATAAAACCGGGAAATCATCAGAGCATTCACTGGAGAAGGGACAGAGTGGTGTAGAATAAAGGTACATTACGTGAAAAATAAAATAAAATAAAAAATTAAATAGCTTGGATAGCTTAAATGCTATAATACTAAAACTAAAATAAAAATATTTACAAATACAAACTGCATTTTTTTTAAAAAAAAACAAATACTTCAATAGTTACTAACAATACTGGAGAGAGGAGATACTAATAATTAGGGGTCAATGTCATACTGAAAACAAATGCTGTGGCCTTTCATTGCTATGGGCCATTATGATTTATTAATGAGGGTTTTCCGTGCATTGAGCTGTGTATTGAATCACAGCAAGAAAAATGCCCTAATGTGTCTAGACATCGGCTCTCTTTTGTTCATCCAAAACATGACAATATTTTCTGCCCAGGGATGCACATAAAACTGAAGCATATACACCAGACAGCACAGAATTTTAGCATTCGAGCAGGCCTGTGGCTCTGATTCAGTCATGTGACTGTGTGAAAGGCAACGTTAATAGTGACAAGACAGAGTGCAGAGGGCTGCTTTCAACGGGAAGGTTTTGATCTCATTCTGTAATTGAATTTCAATTAGAGAGAGGATTAGAAGACAGCTGCGCTAAAGGCAATGTGGCGCTTTCTGTTTACTTTATACTATTAGCTTGTGCCCTTTTCTTAATTATGAAAATAAAAGAAGTGATTTATAATGGAAAGAGAGAATGAGAACATGACATAGTTTTTCTCTGGCTGCCAGAGAGAAGGGGATAAAAGCATTGCAGCTTTATGGCCTGGCCACCACACACAAAATCCAGCAATTACTTCAAGACGGAAAAAGAAAGAAAAAAACCTTCTGACTTCATTTTCTTTAATGCTGTCAAACATACATTTGTCATTGTTTGAGTCCTACAAAACAGAGCATGATAAAACATTTTATGAAGACAAAATCACCACATAAAAGAGGCAACAAATCTGCGGTCTACAATATAATATGGCAACTAGCATGCGGAGAGACTGAAACGATATTAAAATCCTGTAAATATCTGGTTTAAAGGTTTGTATATTCAACCGACTAACGAAGGAGAAAACCTTTTTTGCCAATTTTGTATGAATTCATATGATTTTTGATTTTACCAAACCATCAGTTGGGTGAATTTTGTGAAAATTTCACCAAAAAATGAGTTGTGTGTGCTGGGCTAAAAGGTTTATACTTCAACAATAGCTGGTAAAATCTCACCAAACAGTATCACTTAAAGTAACACATGCAACTCCCCAAAAAGGCCTGTTTTTATTCCTTTCAGATGTGTTGGTCTAAAAACAAGATTGTTAGCAAATGAGTGACAATCTAGAACACTTCAGGAAATGCTTTAATAGGATGGACCGCAAACTGTAAAATATAATACGGTTGTTGCAAACAAAACAAAATGCTATATCTGGGTTCTCCACAATAAAGTTATAAGAAAAAGCAGATGAGACAATAAAATTCTTCAAGATGAACATTACACTATTGGTAAGAATACACACACAAACACAAACACAAAGAACCATTAAATATTCAAAATATTTCAGCTTTCAAAAGCCATTTTGAAAAGAAGAAGAAAAAAAACAAGTTCAACAGCTCAGGGTTCACAAGTTCTCTAATGACATGACTAATTGTGAAAGCTTGTTAGCTGATGGAGTCTAAATGAGGGCGTGTTCGTAAGATGGTTTAACAGGCTTGTATCTCCAATCCAGATGGCAGAGTAATATATGCTGGCTAGAAAACACCACATATGGACAGAAACACCCACAAACATGAAAAAGGAAAAAAGATAGCGGGAACATACAGAGGGGGACTGTGTGAAAAAAGACGAGAGAGAAAAGCCACCGGGTAGCTGTGATCTTTAATCAGACGGTACGCTACTGATCTAATTCAAATGCGAGCACTCAAATGGTTTAGGTTTAAACAAGGTTAAACATCTGGCCTAACAGCGTGAACCCTGTGTGAGGTGTTTAACTTCTGGATAATTTCATCACGAGGCTACCTTCTTTGACAATCTGCGGTTAGATTCTCAAGGGGCTGATCGTGTATCAAAGTAATCAGAAAGTGTGACATACTGTACTACCAACACCCTAATTGAACCCTGTGGATCATTTACAAGGTCTTAAAACAAGATACAAGACCCTTTGGAGGGTATATTATATTTTCTCTACACTGCTAACTTCTAACATCTAACATCTTCCCTTGCGGTACATCTCATATTGCATTTCATTAAAAAATGAACAAACACGCTTGTTGATGTGCTTGAAGCTTTGAACTTTCCATGATCCTCTAGATGACACATCTGCTCTGGGAAGAGGGCTTGCTACATCATAGCTCTGCTTTAATGGAAACTGCTAAAACACTCATTGAAAAAAAAAAAAAACTTCATTCGCCAAGAATAGTGTATGATATAAAACAACTAAATTAAAAAAAGCTAGGCACTTAAATCCAGGTTATTCCCTAGAATGTCTAAAATGTCTGTAAGATTTTAAGATTTTTATGTAAATTTAATCTACAATTTATACACATTTATGAACTGAGATGAGGGCTATTATAAAAGGTCAATTTAAAAATGTAGCACAGATGCCACAAATATAATGTGGGATTTAAAGGTGTGGTCACACTAAACTCTGTGTTCACTTCCATTCATACATATGCATGTAAATGTGTGAGAATTGCAATGAAAGTATATGCATATGCAGAGTTTCATCTGTATTCTGTTCTTTTAGTAGTTTCTTTTAGGAGGTTTAAGATAGCTGTCATTTATGGAAGCCCGCCACTGAATAAAAAAAATAATAAAAAGTAACTGCGACTTTTATCTCACAGTTCTCTTTTTTCTCACAATTGCAAGTTAACATCTCACAGTTCTGACTTTTTTTTTCAGAACTGTATAATACAAATTCACATTTCTTATTTTTTTTTCTCAGAATTGTGAGATATAAAGTCAGAATTGCAAGACATAAACTCACAATTTTGTGACATGAACTCACAATTTTTTTTTATATTTATATTTATGGGCTTTTTACACCTTTATTATGAGAGGACAGTGGAGAGCTGACAGGAAAGTACTGGGAGGAGAGAGGAGAACAGGATCTGCAAAGGACCCCAAGGCAGGATTCGAACTCGGGTTGCCGTGAGTGCAGTTGCGCTATATGCCAATGCACTAACCACAAGTCTATGGGTGCCGACAAAAACTCACAATTCTGACAAATAAAGTTGCAAATCTGAAAAATAATGTCAGAATTTCTCAGAATTGTGAGTTTACAACACGCAGTTGCAATTCAGAATTCAAATTCAGAATTGCTAGGTATAAACTCGCATTTGCGAGAGAAGACTATTAGAATTTCAAGTTTTTATCTCACAATTCTGATTTTATTTCTCACAACTGTGAATTTATATCACGCAATTTTAAGAAAAAGTCAGAATTATGAGGAAAAAATGACAAAAATTATGAATATATCTTGCATTTCTGACTTCATAACAATTGTGAGTTTATATCTGAGAAAAAAAGTCAAAATTGCGAGAAAAAAGTCAGAATTTGTGAGAGAAGAAATTTAGAATTGCGAGTTTTTATATTGCAATTCTGACTTTATTTCTCACAATTGTGAATTTATATCACGCAATTCTGAAAAAAAACTAAATTTTGACTTTATATCTTGTAATTCTGACTTTATAACTCACAATTGCTTGTTCGAATTCTGAGGAAAAAAGTCAGAATTGTGAGATATAAACTCGCAATTCTGAGAAAAAAGTCAAAATTGTGACTACATCTCACAATTCTGACTTTACAACTCACAATTGCAAGTTTAAATTATGTAGATCTGACTTTATAACTTGCAATTGCAAGTTTATATCTTACAATTCTGAGAAAAAAAAGTCTAAAGAAATTTAGAATTGTGCGTTTTTATCTTAATATTGCTGCTCAATATTTCTGTGGAAAACAGGAAATTTCTTTTTTTTCAGGATTCTTTCATTTCTAAAAAAAACAGAAATCATTTGCAACATTGTAAATACATTTACTGTTACCTTTGATCAATTTAGCATACACTGAGACATCTCCTCTGTTGCCTTCCATTCAAACAGAATAGCTTTTAGTCTCTTTTAAGCCTTTTTGAGCTTTTCTTGAAGGCTCCCATGGGGGAGGGGCTCTGACGTTACTCTGTCACTGGGTCAAAACACAGCCATGTGATTCAACTTTCACCCATACTGTCACAAAGAAAAAGACGTCAGTTATAAAAACAATGCTACATAAAGTTTTAACTGCTCAGTAGTCATGATCAAAATTTCAGCTAGACATCTTGAGACCATCGCTCTATAACAGAATGGCAGAGGCTAGTTCTTATCCATTTGGTTTACAAATGCCAGCGCCAACGTGACTGAAAAACTACAGAGAGAGTGTGTGTGTAAAGCATAAAGCATGTATATAAGGTGCTTATAGCTGAAGCGTCCAGCAACCGTGCGAGTCGCAGCTCAGTCAATCATGCAAATATAAATATAAGGGTATAAACATTTTGTGATGATGTGGCAATACTTAAGACCCATCAGACCTGCACCCATACGCTCACAAATATTACAGTAACATATCATAAACAGCGAAGAGTTTGTTTGCACTATTGGAGAAGGCTAATCATACAAACCTGAGAGGTTGAGCTGTACGTGGCAGGTGCCTAATAACACCGGCCCATCGTGGCGCTTCAGAAAGTGGCCAGCAACTAAACAGCCAATCTGCTGTTTATTCTACAGAGACTTATAGACCGGCCCGCAAAACATACCCTCCCTCCATCGGCTCTAAATTTCCAGCTTCACAGCTTATTGAAGAGCCCTACGGAGCTGTAAAAATAATCATTCAAATAAAACTCACATCTTGTGAAGTTAAGTGTCATAACAAGTGCAGAGAACAGCACAAGAATCCTTTGCCTGGAGAACTTCTCCGCCAGAGCAAATACAGCGCTAGCGCTTTGCCTTTGATCCCAGCAAATGTTTTGAAAGTCTACGGTAACACTGTTCTGTGTACTGATGCAACAGGCATTAAAGTGCTTTAGCAGAGTTTTGTTAAGGTAATACTTCTCTTGTGCTAGTAAAGGTTCAGAGGCTACTAAAGGCTTTAGAGTTAGCAGGGGAGAGATAGCAGGCTAGAAAATCAGAGGTTCACACAAAACAGGCCACCATGTGAATCCTCCCATCTGCCATCCCAATTAACACCACAGCGCTTCTCGCAAAGGTGGTCCAACAAAAATCATTTTTCATTAACCAAGCACAGTTAGTAATTTATGTTAACACACACTGGCTCACAGATGAACTAATATATATCAGATTAACAAAAGAACTTATTTTCTTGTTAGGTTTCACTGCATTTCTGTATACATCTGTATACATTTACTTCACTGAAGAGCTTGACACTGGTGACAAGAATTAAGAAATTTCTATGGTATCAAAAAACTGATATCATAAAGATCTTATTTAAAGTAAAAACAACTATATTGTGATCAGAGGTTATCATTTTGACAGACAGGGTCATAAAAATACCATCATAATCTATTATTACCCGTCATTTTAATTTTCATATTTTAATTGTAATAACACGTTTAATTGCTGCTATTTTTGTTCACATTTTTATTTTTAATCATGAGCATACAGGACAACAGTGCAGTGTTTGAAAACAACAAAATATGCTTGGACTGGGTAAAAAAAAAAAGATTTTAATAGATTCTCATTTTAATGAACCAATATCGATTCTTAAATCAATCTTTTGGTCTATGCTGCTTTCAGTTGATAAGTGAACAGTACATAGTGCGCCTCCCATTCAATCAAACTGCAATAGGCTGAGCTCTGAGCTATGAAACAAAGTCTTAGATTTTAAATTCTGTCCATTTCATCAGAAAATTCAAGCAATATATACCGTTTTGGCGCTCTTTAATGTGGCGTGACAGATTGCCACAAGTGGGTAGGCTACTCGGCTGTGCGTAATCAAACACACAGCAAAAGATTTGTGACAATTTTGTTTTTGTTCTGGACCCAGTGCTGTGCTGCTACACTGGAGCGAACTCACCACCAACTGGACACACTCTCAGAAAAAAAGGTACAGTTCTGTCACTGGGTTGGTACCCTAAGGTACAAAAGTGAAAAGGTACATCTTTGTACCTTACCCACCCCTAAACAGTACATATTAGTACCTTAAAGGTACATATTAGTACTTTAAAAGTACATATTTGTACCTTTTCACTTTGTATCTCAGGGTACCGCCCCAGCGACAGAACTGTACCTTTTTTTCTGACAATGCAGGGGTGGCAATTACAGCTACAATTTACAATAGATGTATTGTAATCTGTCAAAGTGACGGACGGCCTTCAGATTTTTCCATCACTGATAAAAAAAAAAAAAATTCGGTCAATGACAGACAATTTTCGGTTAAAGGAGAAGTCCACTTTCAGAACAACAATTTACAAATAATTTACTCACCCCCTTGTCATCCAAAATGTTCATGATTTCTGTCGTGAAGAAATTATGGTTTTTGAGGAAAACATTTCAGGATTTTTCTCCATATAATGGACTTCATTGGTGCCCTGATTTTGAACTTCCAAAATGTAGTTTAAATGCAGCTTCAAAGGGCTCTAGCGAAACAATTGGTCGACCTCTGATTGTGACATATATCATTATCGTGAAATAAAATTACTCATATCGTGACATAAGAGCTTGGTCATATCATCCACCCCTAGTACTGACAGAGAACGAGAAATCCAATCCATCATGAAAAAGATGACTGTGAAAACTAAAGTAGTGAGATGAAAAATACTCTGTCTTACCCCAGTCAATTTGATATCAGAGTTCAGTACATTTGGCTGACGTGAAAGCGTTTTTTGCACTCTGGTGGGCCTCTGTTCAACATTACGAAAACAAAAAACAACATCACATTCAATTCCGTGCTTAAGACATATCTTTGGATAACAACTCCTTCAATGGATTAAGCTGAACTTAACATTTGGCATGGTGAGAATGCACAGCATCCCACTGAATCACAGAGCGCCTCGGGACACAGAGTGCTGTGACGTGTGGCCTAAGATGCCGTTGCTGGAGAGTGTCTTCTGGTTTCCTGCTGGCCTACATGGGTAGAGTCAGGAAGGATGGCAGTGTATGCTGTGTCTGCTCAGTGCCAGTTACACATCCTCTCACCTGGCTTTGGTTTTTATATGATCTGGTTGCTTTGATGGATTTACATTTCCTCTGTCGCTTTAAATGTGCTTCCTTCTAAGTGTCTTTCCCACATACCTAAGTAAACAGTATTCTTTCTGAGGACAAGATAAACGTCAGATACCATCAGAGAAGGAAGGAAGAGGAAGGAGGAGCAACTCATTTTCCCTGAGGAGGTTAGGTAAATTTGAGTTTCACAGATGTACTGATTTTAATCCCATATGAATCAAACACGTCATTGCTTTTTCTCCAACAACCTAAAATTACAGAGCAAATTACCTGCTGTTTTTCGGCATCCACAGAGATATCTAATCTCATCAGGATAGAAACATCTGTGATAGTATATCATTTTTCGTGACGCTTCTCATTTATTTTTCGACCTTTTTTCAAATATTCTAAGCCAAGTCATGGTGCTTCATTATGGATTAAGACCTTTTTGTCAACTTTCTTGGGTAAAATAACAATTGATGGTCGCTAAACTGCTGGAAAGTTCAGGAGTAGTTCAATTCCAGAACAAAAATTTACAGATAATGTGCTCATCCCCTTGTCATCCAGGATGTTCATGCCTTTCTTTCTTCAGTCGTTAAAAAATTATGCTTTTTGAGGAAAACATTTCACGATATTTCTCCATATAAATGGACCTCTATGGTGCCCCTGAGTTTGAACTTCCAAACTGCAGCTTCAAAGGGCTCTAAATGATCCCAGCCCAGGAAGAAGGGTCTTATCTAGCAAAACAATCAGTTCTTTTTCTTTTTCTTTTTTTTAAAAGTACAATTTATGTATTTTTTAACCTCAAATACTCGTCTTGTCTAGTGCCACGTGAACTCCGTGCATTCCGGTTCAATGCAGTTAGGGTATGTCGAAAAACTCCCATCTCATTTTCTCCTCCAACTTCAAAAATCGCCCTACATCGCTGCAGAAGTACTGACCCAGTGTTTACAATGTGAACATGCAAAGAAGATCAAATGCCCTTTACAAAAAAAAGGGCAAAACAGCAATACAGGACAATTTTGAAGTTGGAGGAGAAAATGAGATGGGAGTTTTTCAACATACCCTAACTGTCTTGAACCGGAATGCACACAGAGTTCACACAGAGGAAGACAAGTTGAGCGTTTGAGGTTAAAAATTATATAAATTGTACATTTTTGCAATGATTCTGAATTGAATGTTGTTTTGAAATAGATTCCATTTAGGCAGCTTGTTCTATTATCTATACTTTATTAATCAAAATTAGAGGGATTATACAAAATGCATGTTATTTTTATTTAGTACCGTCCTGAATAAGATATTTCACATCAAAGATGTTTACATATAGCCCACAAGAGAAAATAATAGTTGAATTCATAAAAATGATCCTGTTCAAAAGTTTACATATGCTTGATTCTTAATAATGTGTTGTTACCTGATCATTCAGAGCCGGGGGGTAAAAACTTTTTGAATTTGAAGATCAGGGTAAATGTAACTTATTTTGACTTCTGGGAAAACATGTAAGTATCCTTTGTAGCTTCTGAAGGACAGTACTAAATTAGACAAATATGATATTTAGGCAAAATAAAAAAATGAACACATCTTCATTTTGTTTAAAAGTTTTCACCCCACGCTCTTAATGAATGTTTGAAACTTCTGTAACAGTTGCATATGAGCCCCTCAGTTGTCCTCAGTGTGAAAAGATGGATCTCAAAATCATACAGTCATTGTTGGAAAGGGTTCAATACACAAAAATGTTAAAAAAGTATTTGTGGGAGCTGAAGGATTTTTCTGAAGAACAGCAGGCAGTTTAACTGTTCAGGACAAAAAAAAAAAAAATGGACTCATGGACAACTATTACTAAACAAAACAACAACAACAAAAAAATGACAGCTTTAGATAATTCAGATAACAGCACAGTTTTAAGACTCAAGCGTATGTGAACTTTTGAACGGGTTGTTTTTTTCATAAATTCAACTATTATTTTCTCTTGTGAACTATATGTAAACGTCTTTTATGTGAAATATCTTATTCAGGTCAGTACTAAAACACTACACTACAAAAACACTTGTATCCATGTACGCAAACCTACAGAGATCCCAATCCTGTCTGACATCGCAGATATTTCGTTAATAATTGCAGCTCAAACCTCATTTGGAAAACGAATCTCATCCACTTCGACTTTGTCATTTTGCATTTCTGTCAAGTCTGCAGTCCAAAGTTTTGACTATTCTCAATTGTGTTTAAATTGTATTTTCCTTATGGAAACTCATTGCCTTGCACCGGGAACTGGAATTAGGCCTGGGGTCATGACTGTGTCCTTAACTAAAGGCTTGCTCTGTGGACTGGGTGGTCTGTCAATCAGACTGGGAACCACAAATAAGGATTTGAGTGCATGGCGAGCTCCTTGCAGAACCTAACGCTGTCCCAACACAAACAGCAGGAGGAATGTGAAGTTCCTGTGGTACAATGAGAGTACCCAGGCCCAGCAAGATGCAAAAAACAGATATGGAGTGCCTCAAATGGCAGGGATTATGAGTAAATAAAAGTTACGTATATAAATATCTCATAAAAAATAATTAAAGAAATATTCCAGTAAACGTATTACGATGCTCGGTTTTCCAGTTCCTGTGAAACTGCCAAGAACAATAATTCTATTTCACAATCCACACCAGAGCCAAACAAACATAAATTATTTCAACAAATCCAAATCTCCAACACGCAATTTTGTCTGTCTCCAAAACAATGCGGCTGGGAAAGTGCAAAAGAACTGAGAGCAACTACAGCCAAGACTAAAAGCATTGATCAGATTGGAGTTTAACTGGCATCTACCGCCTCTCTGGTCGATATGTACAGTAGGATACTGTACTCTTCTGACATTTAACTGCTTTAGCCCCGTGGGGCCAACAAACAACTCTCACGCATATGTGAGGACACTGTTGTCACTACAACAAACAGCTTATATCTCTGACCGGGCTCCAGAAAAGAGACTGTGAGGGAGTATCAGAGTTCTGCTGGAGAGGTCACATCTTATCGAATAAGGAATTTGGTCGTTCCAACCTTCCATGTTTTCCGAAGACAAATACGAGTTGGTTTTGTTTGGCCTGTGGCGTACGAGATTATCAGTTTGAGGAATGCCTGGTGTTCTTCAGAACTGAGAGATGCAGTAAGAGAGCTGTTAGCATGTTAGTGTGGGAGTTCTAGCATGGACACTCCACTCATATGGCCTAGAAATTAAACTCAAAGTCTATATCTCTATATCCACAACTTGTTCATTTCAGTATCTGTTCCTCTCTATGTATACACTTTAACAATCAAAACATTTAGAGTCAGTAAAGATAATTCAGGTTTTTGAGGAAAACATTCCAGGATTTTATAATAATCATATAATGGGCTTCAATGGTGAAATATGGGTTGAAGGTCCAAACTGCAGATTCAATGCAGCTTCATAGGGCTCTCCCAGCTGAGTAATAAGGGTCTTATCCAGTGAAACAAACTGTCATTTTCTAAAGAAAAAAATTTGATACTTTTTAACCACAAATGCTGCATTGAAGCAATTTGGATCTTCAACCCACTGGCCACCACTGAAGCCTCAAAAACCTCAATTTCTTTGCGACTGGAGAAAGAAAGACATGAACATCTTGGATGACATGGGGGCAAGTAAATTATCAGGAAATGTTTATTCTGGGACTGAACTAATGCTTCAAATTATTATTTAAACTATAATAATAATATTTCACAATATTAAAGGGGTGCTATTATGCTTTTTCACTTTTTGAATTTTAGTCAGTGTGTGGTGTGTATCTTTGGGCATAAAAAAAAAAAAATCTACACAGTTACAAATCTCAAAGTCCACTCCAAAGGGAGATATTTTGTTTTTAAAAAATGTCTTTTCAAGAACTACAACGAATGGCTCCTTTGGTGGGGGATTAGCCTAAATTTAGTGATGCAGCATGGAGAGCCGCTTCAAAAAGACGCAGCGTGGCGGGTATAAACACAAGCATTGACTAGAGTGGCCGCTTCAGAGCAGTAACGCGCTGCAGACGTGTGCAGTACAGGGGGTTGAAACACATGCCGAGGCCGTGATCTACTCTGGTTGTCGCGTCAAAGCCGTAACACGCCGCAGATGTGTGCAGTGTGTGGTAAGAGATTTATTCATCATACAGTGTAGATAGTAGGGTTGTCAAAAGGTACCGGGTTCGGTACTTTTGGTACTGAAATTTTAAAAACGTCCATATCCCGCTCACATTTGAGCGCTGTTCAGGTGATTTTTACACATCGCTGACTGGCCATAGTGTTCACACGCTCAACAGACATGACTGTGATTGGCTACAATGATAAGCGCTGCACGCTTCTCACCGAGCGCTC
Organism: Labeo catla; assembly: GCA_012976165.1. Taxonomy (NCBI): domain Eukaryota; kingdom Metazoa; phylum Chordata; class Actinopteri; order Cypriniformes; family Cyprinidae; genus Labeo; species Labeo catla. Next base: position 1,074,897 of record VONZ01000020.1, on the reverse strand, counting down.
ACACATAAGCACAACGGGAGCGTTTGAAAGCCATGTGTGTTAGCTGATCCCTAATACATCTGCATATAGACGGATCCGCTGACAGATGCGGCTTTCAAATGCTCCCGTTGGGGGGGTGAAGGGGGTCAATAAAGGCCTCCAGTAGCGATTTAATCCATTTTTGTAAGAAAAATATCTATATTTAAAACGTAAGAAACGCTTTAATCTACCTTGCGCTAACTGCTTTGGCAAGGGGTGTAGCAGGACAGAAAAACTGTCTAAGCTGTTTGCCAATTGTAACGCAGTGGGAAAGCTAACCAATCACAGCACATTTAGTTTTTTCGGAAGGCGGACCTTCATTAAACCCAGAACTAATCGAGCCATTTGTGCCAGGCTGGGGTGAAAGGTATTGTAATAATGTAAATTAAGTGAAAAATAATGCATTTGTCAATCCACCAAGCATGACAGCATGTTCTAGTACACCCCCAAAACAAAATCAAGACTTTGTAAAACAGCATAATTGGACCCCTTTAATGTTTTTACTGTATTTTTGATCAAATAATTGCCACCCTGGTGAACGTAAGAGACTTCTATCAAAAACTTCTTTCAAAAATTAAAATTATCTTACTGACCCCGATATACTGCCAAATTTTTGATTACTGGCTAAAAAAAAGCTAAAGTCCACATTAAAGCTTATTCTGCCCCATTTTAATAAAAAGAGAGCATCTGACAGACCAGCCACAATTCAATTTGAGCTCATATGTCAGTTTAGGGTGAATAAATACAACAATAATAGACTGCCATGGAAAAAACAAAAATTCTAAATAATTCAAACAATATTATTTCTAAAAACAGTAACAGGCATCACTGAGAAAAATAGTGGATAATCTGAGTATATTTGAATTTCTGTCCTTCCAAAAGTATTAAGTACCAATTATTTCATAAATATAACTCCAAGCATGTTTTAAAGCAGAATTTGTAGTTATGCTCAGTAACTGGTCCTGACTGATAAAAAACGCTGCACATTGATTCCTGTAAGTTGCCTATAGTATTCAGATAGTCTGATTGGATATTAGATTGCCTTTGAACCTTTGATGTCAAATACTGCTTAGAGGAAAATTACATTTTTGACTGCAGTATGCTTCAGAAAGTAAGTGAGTGATGGGCTGTGTGAGTGCTCCAACTGATGTAATCCAAAATCCAAAACCTGCAATCTGGGTGAACATTTACAGGAATACACACCAATCTACCTGTCCATGTAAACCTGATTTTTATAATAACCAATACAAAATACACTCCAGAAAAACCAAACAAATAGGTCAGAACTAAGCAATAACCAGTCCCTCCAAAACCTTGAAATCAAGACCTATGGTTCTACATTAAGAAGTGCCTGCAGTCATATTTATTTAGTGAAGTCCTCCTTAATTTTAGCCTTCAGGCTCAAAACACAGCGCGCTTTTCATTTCGCACAGTAATGAAGTCTCTGGCCTCTAGCTTGGACGTTGGTTGCTATGGAAAAGTGACCACCTACCCTCTCAAGACTGTTTAACAATAGTGAGCTGGACTGGTAACCCAACATTGACTGAGCTATGAAAAGAAAAATAGACAAGGGGTACGTAATCTCCCAGCTCTCCAAGGCCACTTTATTGACAAGGTCGAATTGTCAATTAAAGGGAAATATTTTGTGCAAACAGAAGGAGTTAACACAATCTCCTGCCAAATTGGAATAGGCAGTCATCAGGGTTCAGAGGAGATTACACCACACGGTGACCTTTTCTGTCACTGAACTGAACCAAGTAAGAAACAAGCCTGAGAGTGACTGCCAACATCTCTGTGACATTCAGGGTAAAAAAAGGGCCTTCTAAGGTTTTAGTTTTGCTCTAATGAAACATTTGGTTTAACACACCACTGGCCTAAAACCTCTAATTATTTTAGAAATGTATTCTGAGCTTTTGACTTTAATTTACAAGACAGTGGCGAGAGAGACAGGAAAGTATATTGGATTGATGGGGAAAGTATTGGGAAGTGACACAGTTCAAAAACACATCTGATCCTTTAGAACGACACCATCTAATCCAGCTTCAGCTGCCTCATATTATCCAAAAGCACTCTGAATGGATCACCCACGAGAACAAGACGCAACTTTAATGAGTAATTTCTCATGTGTCTGATCACATATGGAAAAATTTGCATAGTTAAATGTATTTCATTAGCCACTAGCACATGTGCAAAGACGCCACTATTGCATCCCTTCAAAGGAGATACATGCAAAATTGCCACAACAAAAGCAGAATCCTTCAACTTCAATTAAAGAGGCTTCGTGCATGATACTGAGACCTTTTCAATCTAATTTCTCCCAGCTTGTTACAGCAACAGCAAAGGATTTTGATATTTGATTCAAAAGTGTTACATAAACTCCAGTCAGCTTAAATATTATTACTTTATCATCAGGTAAAACAAATAAAATGCTATTTAAAATGCAATTATGACCCATTAACACTTTACTTATCACTGTGCTAAGGGTGAAAATTCAATTAACTGGCGTAACATGTAGTACACGAATATTGAGATTCCCACTCAAAACGGAGATTACAGGTCATGTGTATCATTTTTAAGATGGATGACTGTGTGTTAATGGTTCTGGGTAACCAACCATTTAGAGCAGAAAGTGTGTAAACACATACGTGACCCTGGACCACAAAACCAGTCTTAAGTCGCTGGGGTATATTTGTAGCAACAGCCAAAAATACATTGTATGGGTCAAAATGATTGATTTTTCTTTTATGCCAAAAATCATTAGGAAATTAAGTAAAGATCATGCTGTAAATACTACTGTAAATATATGAACACTTCATTTTTGATTAGTAATATCCATTGTTAAGAACTTTATTTGGACAAATTTATAGGCAATTTTCTCAATATTTTGATTTGTTTGCACCCTCAGATTCCAGGTTTTAAAATAGTTGTATTTCGACCAAATATGACTGGTTTTGTGATCCAGGGTCACATATTTGGTTTAAATGTGTCTCTTTCAAGGCTAAATCTCCCTAATTCTGCCGTATGATTGTTTACAGAAATCTGAAGAGATGCAAAAACAGAAAAAAGATAGACCCCAAATATGAATACTCTGTACTACCATTTGAATGTGTGTGGGGATGGTGTGATATTATTATTTCAAATGAAAATTTGCCATTTTAATACAAGTGTATTACAATTTTACAGTTTTAATTAAGTGTAATTTATTTCTGTGACGGCAAAGCTGAATTTTCAGCAGGCATTATTACAGTTTTCATAATGACATGACCTATCAGAAACCATTCCAATATCCTGATTTTGTGATTAAGAATCATTTGAGTTTCATGTTAAGCACAATTTACAGATATGTTGAAAACATTATTTTTACTGTCATATTTGGTCATTTTAAATGCACTTTGCTGAATAAAAGTATTCATGTACTATTCATGTATATATTACTGACTCAAAACTTTTGAACAGTATGTATATGTGTATGTTAAGTGAGTAGTATGTCCAAATATGTCACCAAAAAAAAAACAAAAAAAAAAACACCTGGTTGAGCTAATCAATGTTCTATGCTGCTTTTGTGATTAAGAAACCTTTGACTCTGATGTTAAGCACAATCTGAAAATATGTTAAAAACATTGTTTTTGAAAATGTTGAAAACATTCTTAACTACCATATTTTTGTCAATTTAATGCATCCTTGCTGAATAAAAGTGTTCATATATATTACTGACACAAAATTGTGAATATATATGAATATACATATATATGAGTATGCTGAAAGAATAGTATGTCCAAATATGCAGAAACAGTAGCCAAAAAAAAAAAAACACCTAGTTGAGCTATATTAAAAAATATTTTTAAATCCATAAATAAATATATAAATAAATAAATAATGTTCTACACTGATTTTGTGATCAAGAAACATTTGACTCAGAGGTTAAGTACAATTTAAAAACATGTTGAAAACATTATTTGTGAAAATGAATAAAAGTATTCATGTATATATTACTGACCCAAAACTAAATATGCATAAACAGTAGCCAAAAACACATCGTTGAGCAATATTCAAAAAAATAAATAAATAAATAAAAAATAATAATAATAATAATATTATATATATATATATATATATATATAATAATAATAATAATAATATAATAAATATATATATATATATATATATATATATATATACACATATATATACATATACATATATTTATATATATATATATATATATATATATATATATATACATATACACATAAACCACAACTTTTGAATGGTTTGTATATGTATGTTAATTTTTTTTTAATCCATTTTAAAATGAATGAATGAATGAATGAATGAATGAATGAATGCTGAGGTGGGTGGGTGGGGGGTACAATTGTAAGTACTATAGGAACATTGTTCCTTAAATTGTACTTAACATCTGAGTCAATTATTGTCACAGTTGTTGTTAGTGTATCACAGATCAAAGAACAGGTCAAAGGTCAAAGACAGCATGATGGATGTAATATGTCCAAGAATGCAGTCCACATCTGCATGTCTAAAAAAAGCACTTCATCAAGTTGAGAAGTTCAGCTCATACTTTACACTAAAAGTACGTCAATTCCGACGCAGATAGTGATTACTTTATGCTTACGTGCGTGGGAAGCAAACTAGAGAAATGATTCAGAAAACCCTAAGGAAAATATGCTGATTAACTGTTATAATTCATAAGCTGTTGCAATCGGACAGAAAGCTGTCAAACCAGAACCCAGTGTACCCCTGTCTTCATATACCCAAATACTGTGCTATCAAGGGAACCCCTTCATGCTGACAGGCGAGATCAAAGACAAAGAACAGTGAGCGATGGAATACCCACATGCGTTTCCCAGCAAAGCAATTACTCTTTAGCCCGGTTTGCTTGGGCACTGGTGGGCAGGGAAGCCCCTCTGGGTTATGCCCAGCCTCACAGACTACTTATGTTCCAGAGTTTGCTATTAAGAGAAGACGGCTGCCTCCATCAGTCAGCCCCCCTGTCAGCGAGGGCAACTAATATAAGACCACTTTCTGACATTTTACTACCCGTCACCCGGTAGAAATTATGAAATCAGCAGAATGGAATCACAAAGTCCTTGTGTTAACTGTAGCAAATTAGGTTTTTTTATTGATTCATCATCTATATCATGAGAAACAATTACAGCGACAAAGCAGTACTATTGCCTTGAGAAACTGTTATCGGCTAATGGTCTCCCCCCGTTATTAAACGTAATGCCAACATTAATTTTACTGAAAGTTTCGAGCAGCAGTGGCTGTCATATAGGCAGGCCCAATCAGAATATGCAGCCTTTTTTCATTCTTTCTGCACTGTTTTCAGAAAAAGTTAGTTTAAACATGTTTAAATGTGTTAAATACGACAGCATTTTAGTGCCATGTAAAAAAAGAAATGTAAGATTACGACATTAAAGTCGTAATATTTCAAGAATAAAGTCAAAATTACCAGAATAAAGTTGAAATATGAGAATAAACTCAAAATATTTTAAGAAAAGTCGAAACCACGAGAGTAAATTCAAAATATTTAGAGAATAAAGTTAAAACGTATTCTTGAAACATTTCAACTTTATTCTCATGACTTCAACTTTATTCTCATAATTTAGACTTTATTCTCTAAACGTTCCGACTTTATTCTCGAAACGTTTCGACTTCATTGTCTAATTTCGACTTTATTCTTGAAACATCATCATCCACAAAACTAGAGCCGCAATGATTCCTCAACTCTATTTGAGTATTCAACTTTAAAAAATCCTCGATTTCATTTTGCCCGTGTCGAGTAATCAGCAAAATACCAGAAGTAATTTTTTAATGTGGCACTAAAACGCAGTCATAGTTAAACAATGACAAATTATGGGAAAATATTTAACAAACACAAAAGGGATGCAGCATTTGTAGAAACAAATTTCAATTCAGTGGAAATCTGTTGGCACACACTGTAAACTACCAAAGTTTTTTTTTTTTTTAATTATTTAGGAATTAATATTGAACAATAATTAATTCAACTGATTTAAATTTAGAGTAAAAAAATATATATATTACAAAAGATTTCTACTTCAAAAAAAGTGTTATTTTGAACTTTCTATGCATTGAATAATCCTGAAAAAAACATTACAATTTTCCCAAAATTAGGCAACACTTACCAATATTTATAACAAGAAGAAATTTTTCAGTCTATTAGGAGGATTTCTAAAGGAACATATGACACTGAAGACTAGACTGAAAATTCAGCCATCACATGAATAAATTGCAATTTAAAATAAATTTGCACAATAACACATCACTATATTACTGTGCTTGCTGGTGAGAATAAGAGACAAAAAATAGTACCAAACCCAAACTTTTCTGTGTGTCTTAGTTAACACATTTCAGAAATAGTACATTTCCGCTAAGGTTCAGTGAAAATATAAGAAGCAGAAAACTCCTTTCTTTCAAAGGACAGAAGGTTTTAATGATAGATTAGCTCATCAACAGTGATGACACACAGTAAGACAGAAATGTCCAAATGCTTGGATCCATGTTCCACACTGCTACATTTCTCTCTGCACAGCTGGCAACCCAACATGCTCCTACAGTGCCCTGTCTGGGGACTGCAGCTCTTCCTCGAGGTCTGTCCTGTGTCAGGCATCCCTGACGTGATCAAACAGCGTCCTTTTCAAACACCTTTCCCTCTATCATTCATACTCCCGCTGGAACACAGGCATGACAACCTGTTTATTACCTCCTCTTTGCACTTTTTCAAGATCTGTTACCTGTTTGTCTAAAACCTTTTTTCCATTAAGCGAGAGCCAACTCTGTTTCCAAATACCTTCCAGCCATGAGTAATAGCAGCTTGCGTCTTCGATTACAACAACGGTGGGAGTGAAAGTGACTGGGCCGGCCTTGGTGGCCAGTGCATCAACAGTCTTCTCTATCAGACAGGTGTGTTAATCTTAAATGAAAACATAACAACAGTTTATACAGCTCAAGAACAACATCACCTTTCTTTGTTTCTTTGTCTCCCACTTGCATCTAATCAGAGTTATACAAACTGTGAAAAGCTTGGCCAATCAGATTATAGCACCCAAACTAACTGTTGCATAACACAAATGAAAGTACAATCAAATGTCCCAGGAAATTGGTACTTAATGTTGGTACAAATGAAACTTGGGGACTGACTTCTAATTCCCCTTCCGAATTCCAGTGTAAGGAAATAAGATTAAATCCAAACTGACATCTTAAGATGAAGTAGAAAAATCTCTAATGTTGGCTGACTCTTGTATATATCACATTATGTCTGTCTACCCGGGTCAGTGGCAGACTAGAGCACCTTTCTAAATGCTCAGAGAACAAGAGGTCCTTTATTGCTTTCTGTGTCCCAGAGAAGGCAGGAGACCATTAAAGGTGGGAACTTTGAAATATTTTGTTACGATTTAAAAGCCATCGGTGCAGCGTGTGGTGCAAATCACCCACAGTAACTCAAAATTAAGTCAAACTGAGCCATCTAAGTAGAATATGCACTTTTTTTAAACCATAAAATGGAACACAGTTAGGAAATGTGAAAGGGGTACTTAGTGATCTTCTACCTCAAACCAGATGAATTCTCAATCATATAAAGAGGGCTTGATTCTGACTATGGCATGACGTATACAGATGATTATAGCAGTGCTCACCTACTGGGCAATTTCCTTTTTCAATCTTAAAGAACGTATGTGCTTTCTGAGGGGATAAAGGATACTGAATGGGGCTTTAATGATGTAAGTGTTCATAATGGCAGCATAACGTGTTCTTTGTGTTACCACATGTAGAGTATTAAAGGGACAGATCAACCAAAAATGAATATTCTATCATTAATTACGTATGTTGTTTCAAACCCGTAAGACCTTTGTTGATGAAATCCACCAGCACAGCAACGCAACTACCACGTTCAAGGCCCAGAATGGTAGTAAGGACATCGTTAAAACAGTCAATGTGACATCAGTGGTTCAACCTTAATTTTACAAAGCCATGAGAACATTTCTGGGTGCAAAGAAAACAAAAACAACTACTTTATTCAGCTATTTCTTCTTCCATGTCAGTCTTCGACGTGCATTCACGAGAGTACTGAAACACATGCATGTGGTGCTGCTGACGCAGGAACCGGCGTTCTGACTTAGTGTCAAAAATGATTACCAGAGAGGGTTATGTTTAGCATTAGCGAAGGCAATGAAAAGATTTTTGTTGATATTGATACGGAGATGTGGCATGGAGCTTTAACCTTGGTGAAATGCGTTCAGCTGTAGTTCTGTAATCTACTCATCACAGAAAGATAAATGAGCTTACTTTGATGCGCTGTAAAAAACATTTGCTGGGTGAGCAGACAACTGTGAGTTATTGATATGGCTACTGAAAATCCTTTCCATTTAAAGAACCCGTTGAACAGAAAGTCGACTTAACAAAAGGATATAGTGCATTATAGTCTAACAGTAACAGTATAGTCTAGTTGCCATGGGTGCCTTGCTGAAAAAGCCAATTTTTCTCATTTAATTATCCAAAACACAAAAAAACAAGGCAAAATTATGTCATTTGCCAGTATCTACTCAATTAATAAAAGTAATTAAAACAAACTGAAAATCATACTAAAATGCTATATAGGTTGTCTTAGATATTTTCTATATATATACACATATATTTGTTTATAATATATGTGATCCTGGACCACAAAACTAGTCTTAATGGGTATATTTGTAGCAATAGCCAACTATACATTGTATGGGTCAAAATTATTGATTTTTCTTTTATGCCAAAAATCATTAGGATATTAATTAAAGATCATGTTCCATGAAGATATTCTGTAAATTTCCTACCATAAATATATTAAAACCTCATTTTTAATTAGTAGTACGCATTGCTAAAAACTTCATTTGGACAACTTTAAAGGCAATTTTCTCAATATTTTGATTTTTTTGCACCCTCAGATTCCAGATTTTCCAATAGTTGTATCTCGGCCAAATATTGTCCTATTCTAACAAACCATACATCAATGGAAAGCTTTTCTTATTATCTTTCAGAAAATCTCAATTTAAAAATTGACCCTTATGACTGGTTTTGTGGTCCAGGGGCACATATATGTTTGTTTATAGTCTATTTTACTTTAACAGCATCATTATTATTTTTTAATTCTTAAATGTTTTAAATGTTTTATAACAAATTAAGCAACAGCAAGTATGACATTTAATTACATCTTCGAGTACTTCATATTTATTCATATTTCTGATCTCAAGCTCCAGCTCTAAATGGCGTCTTCATAATTAATGATGAAATTGATCACGTGTTCATATGGGACATATGCTCCTACTGTACGTCTGACCCTCGAGCGTACTGGCACAAGAGACAAATGAGCTAATAATGTTAATAATGTGCTATTTACTAGACTCTATTTATTACAAAGGATATGAGTACATGACGGAAACAGCAGAAGCAGCATATGGTTTGCTTAAGGGCGCAGATTGTGGTTGTGATTGATTGTTCATTGACTTCAAACAGTCCCCCATGTCTTCTTTCGCACAGCCTTTTGAAACCAATAGTGTCAAAAGATTCAGACTTTCTTCATTAACTTCTTTCTCATGACGAAACCTCTCACCACATTTAACACAGTGTTTCTTCCTTTTACAAGCACACAAATCCATCATTTCCAATAATTATATGAATCAGTGGCTACAGAACAAATGCTTAATAAATATGTTCTAAAGCTTGTCAAAAACTAATTACTGATAACAAGCAAGTAGCAACTCAAGTAAAAGCCACTTCCTTCCTCTCTCGATTTTTTTCCTACTGATAGCATATGCAAGCATAAGCCCCATCCAAGTGTGCTGATTCTGTGATGTTTCTGACTAGTGTGGGACAATGCGTTGTTGCAGATGTAACAACTTAACCTCCATGACCTCAGCTGTCCTCTCAGCACAAATAAAACAACAACATCCTGCCTCGCAGCACAGAGAAGCACTCCAGTCTCACCATCCGACAGCTCGGCTTCCTCCTTGCACAAACGCTCCTGACAACATGTCAACAGACGCAACCAATCTGAACATAAAAACTATGCCAGAGTACGTCCATTTCCCTTTAAACTGGGGTCATATAAAGAGCATCTCTTTCAGGGAGCTTACAGAAAATCTCTGAAAAGCCATAATCATACATTTCCCAGTAACAGTAATGGTAAATACAAAGCATAATGCATTTAAAAGACAAACAACCAAGTCTATCAAAGGCCAATGATCAAACAGCTTTTCCTACAACTAGATATTTATTTACTGTTATACTGAATATGGCATCAAACATGAGTTAAAATAAACGCTTGGGAATGCTGCTTCAATATTTGATTGATAGGTTCTCTTAAGCAGTTTCATTTAATAGCTGAGAGACTGGCATATGAACTTACGAAAATATTGTACAGCAGATTCTCTACCTCTCTGTATTTCGTTCATACAACAGCTAAGCATTTCAAAACACAAGGAAAGGAGACATTTTAAAAAAAGTGCATAAATGTCACTTTAAGTAACAGGTGAACTCCAGTTGTGAACATACATGATGTAATTAGTAAAAAGAGTAACTTACACAAAGGCATGGTAAACGAATGCCCAGGCTCTCGGTCGCTCCAAGACATTGTAGAGGTAGTTCTGGAGCTTCCTGTAGCGCGCGTTTCTCCGGCCGCTCTGCGCGCTGTAGGCGAGCGGCTTCCCCAGCAGGCTCAGCCTGGCGCCCTGCTTTCTCCTCTGGTTCTCCGAGCCTCCTGCACCTGTTGTGCCCGGCGCCGACAGCAGGCTGTCGACTGTCCTGGTCGCGTTGTTCATCGTCCCACGACCGGCTTCAACATCTTTCATGCCATAGTGCTGCGAGGTCTTCATCCAGAGACCAGTACCGCCTTCATCGCCGCTGTGGTTGCGGGGCATCGCATCACCAGCGCTGGCTGGAAACGCGCGTCTGGCACCAGCGGTGCGCACATATAAAGAGGCTGTACACGAGCTTCACAGTTCCCTGTATAAAAACATTGGGTGCTTTATTGTTCTTCTGTTTTGTTTAATATTATAGATATAACAGGATCACCTACTGACAAGTGCAGGCATCCAGCTCATTGGCAGATAAGCTAGGAAAGATTTGGTAAAGTTATGAACCTTCAGATGACTCAAGCAATCTGCTCCCGCCGCTGTGAGATTGGAGTTTTGAAGGAGCGTCACCATCTCAGTGGAGGAGATTTGGCGAGGGGAGGGCATCACCCGACATTAAGCGGAACGCTCGCGCTCGCTCTCTCGCTCTCTCTCTCTCTCTCTCTCTCTCTCTCTCTCTCTGCTACTGTAAACCATAGGCTACTGTATTCTAGTTCAGATGTCCTGACAAGAACTGATGTAGACATTAAACATCTCCAATACAGGCAAATTATGAACTGTATGAAAAGTTCGCTTCAACGCGCGAATAACTTTTAGCGGGTAATTTAAGACGGTTTCTGACAGTATACATTTTGTATTATTTTCGAACCGCAATCTGTAGCGGTCAATCTAAAATACTAAAATACTACAATACAAAACTTTTCATGGCATACTTGCCATGAAGTAAATATGTAAAAAGATGATAAATAATGAGAGTTATGTTTACGTTTGAGAAGCATACTATGGCTACCACCTCAGGCAAATACTAACATATGAATGCGAATTGTGTTCTGAAGCGTATTTAGTGTACTAATGTAATCTAAAATTTCTCCTTATTAAAATCACTGTTAACTACAATTTTTGGGGGTATGTGGGTTAAGAGATTGACTGAGCAAACGAAAATATCCACCTTATCTTTGCCGTAAGACTGGGCACGTCCATTTGTAAATTTAATGGCTCTGAGTTCCGGTCTCAAACACATCCAGTTATTTTTTTTTCTTTTGCTGTACAAAACAGCTCATTTTTCTGCTTGACTGTGCAAATTGGTCTGTCTTACCATATTATTTTATTAATATCTTAACACACTGGCTTGTAGTGCAAACAGTTTTACAGTTTTCTACGTTGCTGTTCTTCTGGTTATTTCTCTCTAGCGGCTAAAGAACCGTAAGTCTCACCCATATGCTTACTTAAGAAGTCAGAAAACTTGTCATACTTAAGTGCTGCCAAGCCTGTGGTTTTCCGTGGCATTAGGCTACTTTAACACTGTTGCCGCGGGTTGAAGTAACCTCAATAATTTTTAGCCCCTGCAATGCTAATTTGACCAGGGGCACCTGCCAAAAAACGTATTTTACCCCCCAGAACGCGATTTCTAACGGGGACCGCCCTTAAAACGGATTGGGCTAGTTTTGAGTAGCAGTTGGGCGGATTTTGTTGTAAAACCTGGCAACCCTGTCATACTTTGCGATATAGAAATAATTTTTGGCTTATGACTTGTGTCTATCAAGTGTATTCTAACTTATCTAACTTTTAGATAAGTTAAAAGACATTAAAACATATAGGCTGTATGTTGTTGGGTTGAGAGTTCAAGTTTTATTAAATATTTAATTTGATAAGAGGGTCAAACAATCGTGTAAATCGCTGGCTCGCGTTTAATTTGTATCCCCCAAAACTGTTGATCGATGTCACTTGTTTAAAAAATGGCCACATAAGTCAGACGTTTCGGAATTCATACTTAATAATATTTAATCTCTTTTATGATGAATAATATTCCCAAGTGCTCTGGCATCGCCATCGGCTCCCTCTGCATGCCCATTTATGTCGAGCTGAGAGAGAACTGCGCCTTCATTCTCCGCCGAGCGGCTCGGATTAACGACAGCACATTTATGTGTAAAACGTGTGTTTATGAAGACATAGCTGACAACCTCCTCCAAAAAATATAGTGAAACAAAGTTATTTAAGCTTGGGGATCACTGTCATCACTGATACAAGCATTTAAGTACAACACCGCTGTGCCCACATCATCTTGAATCCACTTACAAAAGTGTCTGAATTACAACTAATAATAGTTCTCTACTCACTGTGGTGGTAGAACAGATTCTCCTCAAAAGACTCTTTATAAAAACACCAAACAAAAAAACTTAAGCGCATATCTATGTCTTTCTGGGTTTCTAAACGGGGCTCAACTGAAATCGCTTCAGTCTGATCCGGTAATCACGAAGCCCGGAGATCTAGCGGAGCCTCTGCCCGACGAATCACGTGACCCGAAAAGAAATAAAATGCAATCGCCGGTAAGCGGCATACAGTTGACTTAGCAGGTAAACGGTATGTTTCAATGATGTGAACGTTGTTTCATTATATTTTATATATATGCTTAACTGTTTAGATCAGTCTACCTAGCATTCTTAAGAATGTTTCTTCTTGACTCTTTGTCAGCTGCCCTGTTTTATGCTTTGTTTTTAACTTTTTTTTAACTTTTTTATTATGCATGGCTAACTTTATGCATGGCTAACTTAAAAAACTTTGAATTAAAAATAAAAATTATTTGTCATGCCAATAAAGCATATTAAATACACATCACAGAACAAGACACAAAGTCAAAGCATAATATGTGTCAGACTGTTTTGTCATGAAATGCTGAATAATATAGAATAGAAATGCAAAAGCATTACATGAAATAAAGAGACTGGCAACAGAACTGTGTATGTATGTGTGTGTGTGTGTGTGTGTGTGTGTGGTAGAAAGTGAGATGCCAAACGCAGCTGTTCAGTGCTTCACTGATTGTCCCTGTAATTCAGGGAAATCTTACAGGATAACATTATCATTGGAACCTTACATTGCAGTGTTACCATCAAATACAATGTCACTCTACATTGTGCTTCCATGTGAGCAAACCCTTACTACATAATCACAATATCTAAATAAATAATTATATGAATAAATCAGCAGATATGGTTACAGAATTATTATTCATATCGTATCAGACTAGCAGGCCATGTATTAGCATATTGTTTCACGCTTTTTATACACTGGGTCAAGAGCATGAAAAATTAGACATGATTTTTTAAATATTTATGTATTTGTTTGTCCTATTCATACATTTTTAAGTTTATTTTTTGTTATTAATGTGCAAATAGAATGGATAAAATCTTTACTATTTCTCACATTAAGAATAGAGTTACATTGTAAAAAGCATAATTATGCCATATGGGCTTTTCTTGCAGCTGTGCAAAAGCTGCTTAAGCGTTCATTAACAAAACCGACAAGAGTGTAACATAATGGCAAATAAATAAGCCAAATGAACAAGAACACCTTGTGTTTACAATACAAATATTAGAATTGTTATTGAGTTTATTTAATGATCCTGGCAGTGCAGACTTGAGCTCAATGTAATTTAGAATCGCAAGTTATTATAAGACAAAGCAATTTATTGTGTTGTATCACATGCAAAGCTCAAATTTACTGCTGTACTTGGATGGTAAACACGTCTGCATAGGAACTTAAAGCATAAACTCTTACGGACAGGACATTTTTTTTACCTAATGTAATCAGTTTGCTGATGAGGGTCGACTTTCTGGTACATTATTATTATGACCATAAAAATGTATTCCTATATTTCTGATGATTATTATAGTGTGAATAGCTCTCCAAGAAGTTCATTCACAGCTAACAACAACACACTCTAGTGGTCTGAGTCTGTTAATACAGACTTGAATATACTCATATACAAAGTATTGCTGCAAACGTGAAATATAGTTTAAGCTGCAAACCATAGAGCTTTAAAATAAATAAATATTATATGACTATTAAATAACTATTCTAATAGTGTGGTTCCCTATAGAGTATATGATCTTCCTTTAAAGCGTAGTAGGCCAAGCTCTTGTGAGGGCTGCAGTCATTGAAATCACTAATTGTAAGAAATCACAATCACATTAACCTTCACAATCAAATCAGATTCTCTGATTTAGAGGTTAGGTTACACTGTGAAAACTAAGACTTGGCCATAACTTTCAGATCTGTGAATTAAGAGTGTTTACTAAAGCCTCTAAATGTTAAGGCATCCTCCATAGAATCCATCAACCTGAACCACATTTCTGCAGAATGTGAGCATGGCACGGTGGTGAGGCATAGTGAGAACCCAGACAAACTCTTCAATAAGCCCTGTCATAAAAATGCTATGAGGATTATATGGCCATCGGGATCAAGGCAAAGAGAAATGAGTAACGAGACTTAAAATATTAGCAATAGATTCATTTGAAGAATGGAGCGCAAGATATGCTTTTTACATATTTGCAAGACTGGCCATAAATCAACCCCTGTTTTAAAAATGTTTGAAATCTTTTCACGGCACTGGTTTCATTTCCCAGGCAGTCTGAAACCAGACAAAACAGACACTTTCCATTAACAGCTGACTGGCAATGCAACAGCACTGAGTTTATGAATGTACTTACTGAACGTTTCACAGTCCACCGATGATTCACCTGCTCACACGAGAGAACACGAACCATTGCAGATACCCTCAGCAGATTACTACTTTATTATAGTTTAATGTTGATTGTTTAACTATTGTCTAAACTTATAAACTTTAACTCGAAGCGCATATCACTAACAGTAATGATAACTTTACAGTTACGTCAGAACATTTAATACTTGACTGATTCAGTGACGATTGAGTTTTGGAATCATTTGTTTTAAACTAGTGATTCGGAGCGCGAATCAAACTGTCACGTGATTTCAGTAAACGAGGCTTCGTTACGTCACAAATGTTTCAAAATGTTTCAGAATTTCAATGGTGCGCCGCTCAAAGTTTCGGGAAGCTTCGTTTCTCCCATACTCATAAGAGTAATTTGCTCCTCAGTCGGACTACACTTGTTGCGCCATGTTTATTTATGCCTTCTTCCCATTATTTTCTGATACGTTAAATTTTTATCTCATTACATATAATTCGGACTGGAAACGCTCAAGAGTCGGATAGAAAAATCCTTTGCCGTAACGCTGTAGATTAGAACAGTACAGGAAACGATGTGTACTGCCTCCTCAAAACTTATCCCTCTTAAGAACAGGTGGAGATTTACCATATTCAGACATAAAAATGGAAAAACGTAAGCCCTCATTTAATCTGTTTTATGAGTGAAAATATCTCAGAGCTTCAAATATTCAAAAAACTTAAACTTTTATGCTCCTCTATGTCAAAAATGTTAGTTTTTTAAATATTTTATTCTCTTGCTTGATTTCCTTATCTTCTGTTTGTCTTAAATCTTACAACTTTACCATCTTGTTTTCATTTTGCATCATCAATCGGCCATACTGGCGGCACTGAATGTAAGCAATGCCTCTGAACTGAACGAAACTATAATATTTTGCCGATTATTGCTACTGAAATGGTCAATTATTGTCATGTTTTGGGCTGTATTAATCGGTCGGACCAGGAAAAACATTTGGAGTACTACTATAGACACTTCAGTCCAGTAGGTAAAATATTAGGCTAATATCTTAATTAATATTGCTTGTACATATCTTTACCACTTATTAACATTAGTTTGTCAAAATATTGCATCATGTCGGTACCAATAGCCTTGTGGTTAACCTGCCGACAAATAGCATCGCTGCGCTGCGGGTGTCCTGAGTTCGAATCCCGACTCGTGGACCTTTCTCGTCTCAATTTTCCACTTTGCTTCCTGTCTTACCTACACTGTCCTATCTAAATGAAGACATAAAAACGCCAAAAATAAATATTTTATATATATAGTGCCCTTTTCTCCTTCCAAAGTCCATCTCTATATGATTTAGCAACCCCTTTATTGCTAAACATGCAGACAGTTAAACTATTAGCAAGTTTAACAAGTAGCAAGTTATTAAAACAAAGTACAAATACTGTAGGTCACAGATAGTATGTCAGGTTAAATCAAATTTGCCCTGGCTACAGGAATGTTCACAATTAGCATCTTAAACTTCACAACAACTTCCTGCACTGATTTCTTCACAGTTAGCTTGCCTTACACCAACATTTCTCTGTTACAAATCAAACCTGTTTAAGCTGTTCAGATTCAACCACTCACACATTGTTAAACCCGACTGATGGTATGGCTTGCGGTGCCCACTTACTGTTGAATTCTCGGGATCAGGTGGGCCGTCTGCAGTACATGGTGGACCAAAATAGGTCTGGTCTCAAAAAAAAAACAAAAAAACACCTGGGTTCCAGCTGCTCACATTCTTGACCCTTTCCTTCTCAAAAAAAAAAAATTCTTTTTTAGTGTCTGTTGTGCTGCTGAAATAAAGTTCATGTAAAATAAAACTTTAAAAAATGAAATTGAACCAAAATAATGAACAGAAATCTTGCCTTGGCAACAAACTGAAATAAATAGCTTTAAGTTGAAGCAAAATGACTAAAACTTAAACTGAAATAAAAATTCATTAAAGCTACATAAATATATTAAACAAAAACTAATAAAAACGACAAATGCATATAACAAAATGACTAAACCTAAACTAAAATTAAAACCAAAACTGAAAAATAAAATACTATAAATAACAGAAAAATAAGACAGTAAACAATAGTTTACTCCATCGTTTTTCTAACCTATTTTTCTGTTGATGTATTTTTGTTCTGATTCTGAGAAAAAAATGCACATGCACCTGCACATTTTATTTTAATGTTTTAAAGCCTTGTTTGGACTTTCATGTCTTTTTCATGTCTATTTATAGCACTTTAAATAGCCTTCGTGTAAAATATGCACTCTTGAAGGTACTTTTACCTTTAGAGGAAAATATAAAATCCTTTTGAAAGGATTCTGCCCTAGTGACAGCTTTTGTACTTTTTTTCAGCGAGTGTACATGCATAAACCTGCCTTACCTCATTACTCTGTTCAACATCACTGCCTGTTTTTGATTTCAGTTTTAAATTTAAGATTAAATTCATGGCAAAAACAGCACTATTTTGTTACAATTCAACTAACAGTGCAATGACATCATGATTTCCTGATTTTGAAGTATCTGTGTAATACTATGCCCTAATAACAAAACACTATACAAGTAATTTAGTGCAGGGCTAAGCATCTTTCTTTAAGGTTATGTTCCACTATGTCTACTTTTATTGCTCAGCTAAACAGACACTGGCATTAAATGACAATTAGCTCCATAATTGAATTAGTCATAAGAGCAGCTGCTCGCTAGTTACATAAACACAGTCTATTGTCACATTTCCAGAAATCCAAAGCACTGACAGAAGAGGTATTTTTAGCTGATATTAAACAGTGACCTTGCACAACTACTGAAAAAAGTAAACAAATGCAAATGAACCCTAAACAAAAGGAAGGAACAGTGTAATGCTATTTGTCTCCACGTGGTGGAGGGATTGGATTACGATTAGCTAGAGTATGACACATTGGTGGACAGGACACTACTGGACAGACCTGGATTTGGTTTGAGTGTGTGGACAAAAATGTAAAAAAAAAAAAAAAAGAAATCAGTACACAAATGTTCTTCCACACAGTCTTTTATTTGTAAATAATAAAAATGAACTCTTGAATATAAAACATACACATTATTTGAGCCACGTCTGCTGTACAAACAAGAAATGTTGCAGTGAATACTTTCAGTTTTGTTTCAGTGGAACACACGAACTGTAAACAATCAGTATCCTTGAATAATACTGACAAAGGAAATAAATCTGCCGTAAGCAGGCATATAAAGTAAACTTCTCATTGAAACGAGGATTCATGAGCATTTATGATAACGCAACAGGTCGGTAGAGGTCCAAATTTCTCTCGTCAGATTGGGCATCACTAAAATAAAACTTTGGAGGCATCCCTTCTTCCGCTCAGCAGAACCAAGAGACAGAGCACTGATCCATTAACTTGAATGGGGCCGCTTTGTAAATATAAGTAAACCTCTTTGCAGACTCATATTTACAATATATGCATGTACGTAAGTGATGTTTACTTGATACACTCTGTTTCAATATCGATATATCTCTAAATCGTTGTGATTTTATATTCCATATACAGATAGCTCTAGTTTTTATACAGATTATCTACCTTAGTTTGAGCCCCACAGTAGTACAGACTACAGTGAACACCAACATCTTCAATAAAATAGGACCTTGTGTTTTGCTCGGTACTACAGTACAGCACTTATTTATCCATCCAGGGTTTTAAAAAAAAAGGAAATCAAAAACTAAAAAAATTCTAGACATTCAGCCCCAAAATAAGGCCTGTGTGTATGGCTGAACCCGGCCAAATGCCCACACATGGAATGAATGGCTTCGTTTTATTTGATAATCTATTTATATCAAGTACAAGCAAACTGTACAAGTACATGCAACATACAAGCTGGCCTACAGTTTGTGGAACTAACACACACTTATTGTAGTCTCTTTTTTTCTCATCTGTCCTGTTTTACAAAATGTGCATGCAACTTGGAACAGTTCCAGATTCATGCTGTTCCCCTTTTGTTGGTGGCGTCTGTTCCCCTTTGTTGGAACGCCTTACTGTCACATTCAAAATGCTCAGGGGGGATCTGTGTGATTGGTTTTAGAATCAACTAAACCGATGACAAACAGCTAAAAATAGGAAGCTTACGATTTTGGCCTCTTTTTTGTATTAACCCCAAAAGCTTTTCTTTTTTTGTTCAAAAATCAAGCATTTGTGCTTGCATTAAAATAATGTAAACTCTAGTCGGGTAGAAATTCTAATATCGGTATGTACAGGTTCTTTACCAAACGGAATAGAATTAAAAATATGCCTGTAAGATGTGATTTGTGATCGCGGACGTTGTTAGTGAGCTAATGCATCTGTTGTTTTCTGTCAAATGATAGTGGCAGCTTCTTACAGTCCCGGTGAATCGAATACAAGTGGTTTTGTGTCGTCCACGAAGCTCGTATGACACAAATGTCCGAAAACACAAAGCATGTTTTCACATTCTACAAAGTGTGCCTATTTACCAAATCAACAGTAACGTGAAAAGGCAAAGCAGTCGGTGGCGACTGCTGTAAACAGACTTAAAAGGTTCTCAGGCGTCCCTGCCTTCTTAGACGCAAACGCACGCTCACACGCATATACACACACGCCGCAGTCACACAATCTGAGTCTGAGTTCGTGCCAGACCGGCACACGGCGGGGCCTCGGATGCAGCATCCGTGATGCAGAGAGGAAACTCTCTAAGAAGACTAAATCTTGACTTTTAACCCGCGACCTCTGGTCTTTGAGCAGAGGGACTTCCTGTAAGTGCAATATAGAGGAGGGGCAGTGCTGTCCTCTCACTCTCGCCAACTCTCGAACACGTGAGAAAATAAGAGCGATCTAGGCTACCGGCGCCACTGCGGGCTGCGCTTCCTGTCGGACGATCGCGTTTTTCGGCCGCCTCTCCCTTCTCTTTTTATTTGGGTCGAATCGTCATCTCAGCAACAAAACATGCAGTAAAGGAGCAGAGTGGATCAAAGGAAATCTCTACAACCCAAAGATCAAAAGTAAAAGAGAGAAGTGATTGTCAGGCTTCAGCAAAGCTTTGATCATGATTCTGTCCATCTGTCTCCCTATCTGCCGCTCTGGTTCTGATTGTTGCCTCGGGTCCTTGGTCCACTGGGTCGTGTGTTTCGTTTTGCCTTGCACTCCCGTCCGTTCACTAGGACCTGATGCCCGGCGGCCCTGAAGAGTCCAGCGAGGTCTGGGAAGCGCGACGAGTGAGAGGAGCTAACGTCGGGTCGACCAATGATGAGGGGGGAAACAGTTTGTACCAACCGATCACTGTGCTAGAAAGATCCAGCTCCTCTAAAAAAATCTGGGCGACTCCCATGAAACATTTGTGGTCCATGCGGCCGTAATCACCCCAGACTATTACCTGAAGACACATTCAGTGATCAGTATGCACAAATGCTGGACTTTGGAGGCATGTCGCAAACAAATGAAATTCGACTCCTACCTGGAGAACTTTACCCTGCGGACTTTCCTCAAACAGCAGTGACTGCTGATACAAAGGATCGAGCGTTTTTCGTGCAATCTTGGTTTTCTTTTTGGCTTTGCACGCTCCGTTTTCCAGCAAATAGACCTTGACATAGGGAGCTGTGAAGAGCAGACTCAAATGGGTCATTCCAATAAGAAGCTTTAAATCACATATCTACACTCTTACAAATAAAGGTTCCAAAAGGGTGTTTTTGCCACAGAAGAACCATTTTGAAGAGCATTTTAAAAATCTAAAGAACCTTTTTCGACTATAAAGAACCTTTTCTGCATTTGAAAGTTTCCATGGATGTTCAAGGTTCTTCATGGAACCATCGATGCCAATAAAGAACCTTTATTTTTAAGAGTGTATTAGTCCAAGTCATCCAAGATGTTCATGTCTTTCTTTCTTGAGTCAAAAAGAAATGAAGGTTTTTGATGAAAACATTCCAGGATTTTTCTCCATATAGTCGACTTCAATGGGAATCGACAGGTTGAAGGTCCAAACTGCAGTTTCAGTGCAGCTTCAAAGGGCTCTCCACGATCCCAGGTAAGGAACAAGGGTCTTATCTAGCAAAAAGATCAAACATTTTCTAAAATAAAATAAGATTTATAACCTTTTAAGCACAAATGCTTGTCTTGAACATGCTCTGCGTCCACGACTTTACACATTACGTAGTCACGTTGAAAAGGTCACGCGTAACATTGGCGGAAGTACCAACCCAGTGTTTACAAAGCGAATGTGCCAAGAAAGTCAAATGCCCTTTACAAAAAAGGTAAAAACGCTGTCAGGCGATTTTGAAGTTGGAGGAGAAGATTAGATTTTATTTTTTGAACCCAAAATAAACAGACGAAGAACTAACCACGTGTGTTTTTTTTTAATATGTTTACGTAATGCGCGAAATCGTGGATGCCGAGCTAGTGCAAGACGTTCATTTGCGGTTAAAAAAATGTATACTTTTTTAGTTTTTTTAGGAAATGACCAATCGTTTCACTAGATAAGACCCTTATTCCTCGGCAGGGATCGCGTAGAGCCGTTTAAAACTGCAATTTGGACCTTCAACCTGTTGGCTTCCATTGAAGTCCACTATATGGAGAAAAATCCTGGAATGTTTTCCTCAAAAACCCGAATTACTTTTCGACTGATTTTGGATGACATGGGTGTGAGTAAATTATCAGGAAATTTAAATTGAGGAGTGAACTAACTTTTTAAATCTGATTGATTTACTCATACATGTAACAATGTTTGCATATTGAGTACGAGGCACATAATGAATCATTGATCTATATTCATTATTATTCACTACTATTGAGAAACTGTTGCGTGTATTGATGGCACACTCTCACCCGGCAGCGATTTGGAACCTGGTTTAGGCGTAAGACCACGGGCCCTGATAACCTCCACCTCTAAGTGCCCCTTCTTGTCCATCAGTCCAATCTGAACATCTCCTACACAATAAAACAAAACAAAAATGGAAGTGTTTTAAAGTTTTTCATTGCAGAAAATTCAGCTTAAATAGACGTTAAGTAGATGTTTACTTACCCATAGCAGGCGTTGCAAGTGTTTGTCTACCCACCAACTGAGCAGGCCCAAGACCATCTAGGAAGTCACTAAACTGGCTGTCGGCCCCTAATCTCATCCCTGAGAAGATCAGACTGAGACACACACACATACAAAGGTTATCAGATAGACGAATTAATGGATGGATGGACAGATATCATACTGTAAAGCAACAACCAGGGTTGCCAGGTTTTTACAACAAAACCCGCTAAATTGCTACTCAAAACTAGCCCGATCACATTTCAAAGGGGTGTCCACCAGGGGGGTAAAACACTTGTTTTTTGGCAGGGTTCCTCTGGTAAAATTTGCATTTTAGGCGCTAAATATAAAGTTATTGGGGTCGCTTCAACCCACAGGCATGAAAAACAACCCGTGGCAGCAGTGTTAAAGTAGCCCAATTCTGTGGGAAAACCGCAGACTGATACGAACATTTGAAAACAAACAAGAACTTATAAAACAATTAGTGTATATGGATGGAATCTACTGTTCCAGAATGAGCCTACAGCCCTCATATAAAGTTCAAAAGCTGGTGAAATGCATCCCATCTCCTCCAGCAGCAGACTTGTGCTGTGTATGGTATGTAAACCCTGTCCTTCGTTAAGGCCCCTCATAATACACTCAATATTTCCTTTGAGACCAGCGCAATTTCCATGACCTAACTCCAGGAGGAATGTCTGAGGGACGTGCCAGCCCGTGTCGTGCTACCATATGAACAGCCTCATGTGATTTGAGACTATTTAAAACACGCTCACGTGAAAAAAGCCTTAAATCATGGAGTCGCAGAATCCCACTCTGCGGAGTGACACGGCAGCCAGGTCAACCGACCGACCGCTGCTCTGAAGCCGCAAAGGGAAGCGTGGCTGCGGAGCTACAGACACTGCCAAGACCCCTCTCTGCAGATGATGGATATTTTAATTATTATAGGGGAGTACCGCTTGCCATCTGGCTCCAAAAATGGAGCTGAAAAAGTAGTGGACACAGCATTAACTCTGTAAATCAGACTGTTTCTATTAGCTTATCCTTATGGTTTTTCCAAATAAATCTAGATGAGAGAAGCTCATATGAACATGAAACACAGCCTGTTGAGAAACCACTTATGTATGAGTGATGGGTTCACAGCGAATGCATAAAAACACCAGACAAGACATTTTCAAGGAGTGTGAGCTGGAAAGAAGGTCAGCTTCGGGTAAAATAGCAGAAATTAAGACTGGGTTACATTTTACATCCCAAAACATACAGTACACTATCATTCATAAGGTTTTTTTTTAAAATAAAGTCTTTTATGCTCATCAAGGCTGTGTTTATTTGATTAAAAATACAGTAAAACATTAATAATGTGAAAAATATTGATGGTTTAATGTTTCCATATTGTAAAATGTAATTTATTTCTGGTCTTGTTCCTCAAGAAACATTTATTATCAGTATTAAAAAAGCTGTGCTGCTTAATACTTATGTGAAAACGTTGATTTTTAAGGATGAAGATAAAGTTTAAAACAACATTTATTTGAAATATAAATCTTGTGTAACATAAGCCTTTACTGTCACTTTTAAACAACCTAATGCATCAATGCCAAACAGAGGTATTCAAAAATCCCTTACTGAGCCCAGTTTTTAACAGTAGTGTACAATTCAATATACCTCGATGTATCACCATTTCATTATTGGATCATGACTGATATGCTTCATTTTTGTCCAGTACCATGTCACATGCACTACCAGTCAAAAGTTTTTGAACAGTAAGATTTTTAATGTTTTCAAACATTAGTCTCTTCTGCTCACCAAGCCTGCATTTATTTGATCCAAAATACAGCAAAAGCAGTAATATTGTGAAATATTTTTACTATTTAAAATAACTGCTTTCTATTTGAATATATATTTTCAAATGTAATTTATTCCTGTGATCAATGTGAATCAGTCTTCAGTGTCATATGATCCTTTAGAAATCGCTGTAATATGCTGATTTGCTGTTCAAGAAACATCATTTATTTTATTTTGTATTTTTTGGAAAGAAATGATAGAAATTAATACTTTTATTTAACAATACTTTTATTTGTTCCTTAAACTGAAAAAAAGTAATGATAAAGGCATTTATAATATTACAAACGATTTCTATTTCAGATAATTGCTGTTCTGAACTTTCATCAAAGATGAAATAATAATACATGTTTTTAGAGCAGCAAATCAGAATATTAGAATGATTTCTGAAAGATCATGTGACTGGAGTAATGATGCTAAAAAATAGTAAAAATATTTCAGAATTTTACTGTTTTTGTTGTACTTTGGATCAAACAAATGCAGGCTTGGTGAGCAGAAGAGACTTCTTTAAAAAACATTAAAAATCTTACTGTTCAAAACTTTTGACTGGTAGTGTAAAAGCAGCTCTGAAAACACACTGTGGGTTTATGCAATAAATGACGGCCTTAGACAAGATGTAAGAAATAAACGAACAAATAAATATTTATGCAAAAGGTACTGATCCAAAATCGTAAAGAAAAAATGATATATAAAGATGTGGTTTAGAACTGAAAAGTTGTGTGTATGCAAAAAAAAAAAAAAAAGGTTTACACTGCTCTGGATACTAACTTGCCCTCAGAGCTGTAACTGTTCATGCTGCCATCAGTGGATTCTCGGCTGGCTTGGCGAGCCATGGCGTTGCGGGGATACTCCACTGCCATTCCCGTCTCCTGACTGCGCTGGATCTGACTGGATCCTTTCGCTTTCTTGTTGGCTGCTTCTGTGGATGAGAAGAAAAACAGTATTATAATACACAGGGTTTTATCACGGGGACAAGGGAAAGAATCTGTAAGACCTACAAAACAGGTTAAGATAAATGTATTAGTTTGTCTTGGGAATTTAAATGATTACTACAACAGTACAATGACACTATAAATAGAAAGGATTCTTTTGAATTATTGCAGGTCTAATACAAAAAAAGTCAAAAAAAGCACAGTTATTTGCTTTGATTTTTGCAACGCGTATGTATGTGTGTGCCCGGGTGTTTAAGTTTGTGTGTTATTCTTACATCCGTCACTCAGGAGAAAATATTGCAATCTAATACGAAGCTCTTCACCCCTGGAGAGTGTAACATCTCCTGCTGGACGTCACGGGGCACCATCCAGACTATTTATGGCCTTTTGATGGATTACAGATCCTTTGAAAATGTCAACCACGGAGGTGACTCACAGAGGCGCTGTCATCCCAGTTGTCTGAGTACAAAATGTAGCAGAGAGATTTATCTCTTCACTCATCATGCTCACTTTCATCAAAGCACCATCAGTGGCTTATTCTGACAAAATGTACAGGTACAAGAAAATGTCCAGGGATTCTCATTAACAGATCTGCATGGCTCTGATATTATTTGAAGAAACAGAAAAATACTGTCAGAGCAGAAAATAACCGAAGATGCTAATAAAATACAATGCCAGAGGGATCAAAAGACAAGCGGAACCTCAACAGACAGATGATCTTAATGTACGTCAAACATCATCTTAAAGCAGAAGTGCTCTGTGGTAGCTCACAATATGTTTTAAAAGAGAACTGGATTTGGCCCGTTATTGCGAAATAAATTAAATTCATAATATGAACACTGGGTGTCACGATCACATGTAGCCAGTGTCACTGTCGTCGTTAGTCATTTTCCTCTTTAATGCCATCACTGGCCTGTATCACTGTTAAGATGATATTGATATTGACTGTTGACAGCAATAGTCAACAGTGTTGACTATAAAAATTGAACTAACAACTAACAACAATTTTTACAGCATTTATTAATCTAATTATAAGTTAATGATAATTTATTCACTAATTTCAGGGTAAGCTATTAAAAAAAATATATATATATATATATATATATATATACACACACAGTGGGTACGGAAAGTATTCAGACCCCCTTAAATTTTTCACTCTTTGTTATATTGCAGCCATTTGCTAAAATCATTTAAGTTCATTTTTTTCCCTCATTAATGTACACACAGCACCCCATATTGACAGAAAAACACAGAATTGTTGACATTTTTGCAGATTTATTAAAAAAGAAAAACTGAAATATCACATGGTTCTAAGTATTCAGACCCTTTGCTGTGACACTCATATATTTAACTCAGGTGCTGTCCATTTCTTCTAATCATCCTTGAGATGGTTCTACACCTTCATTTGAGTCCAGCTGTGTTTGATTATACTGATTGGACTTGATTAGGAAAGCCACACACCTGTCTATATAAAAGCTTACAGCTCACAGTGCATGTCAGAGCAAATGAGAATCATGAGGTCAAAGGAACTGCCTGACGAGCTCAGAGACAGAATTGTGGCAAGGCACAGATCTGGCCAAGGTTACAAAAAAATTTCTGCTGCACTTAAGGTTCCTAAGAGCACAGTGGCCTCCATAATCCTTAAATGGAAGACGTTTGGGACGACCAGAACCGTTCCTAGAGCTGGCCGTCCGGCCAAACTGAGCTATCGGGGGAGAAGAGCCTTGGTGAGAGAGGTAAAGAAGAACCCAAAGATCACTGTGGCTGAGCTCCAGAGATGCAGTCGGGAGATGGGAGAAAGTTGTAGAAAGTCAACCATCACTGCAGCCCTCCACCAGTCGGGGCTTTATGGCAGAGTGGCCCGACGGAAGCCTCTCCTCAGTGCAAGACACATGAAACCCTGCATGGAGTTTGCTAAAAAACACCTGAAGGAATCCAAGATGGTGAGAAATAAGATTCTCTGGTCTGATGAGACCAAGATAGCATTTTTTAAACCTTAATTCTAAGCGGTATGTGTGGAGAAAACCAGGCACTGCTCATCACCTGTCCAATACAGTCCCAACAGTGAAGCATGGTGGTGGCAGCATCATGCTGTGGGGTTGTTTTTCAGCTGCAGGGACAGGACGACTGGTTGCAATCGAGGGAAAGATGAATGCAGCCAAGTACAGGGATATCCTGGACAAAAACCTTCTCCAGAGTGCTCAGGACCTTAGACTGGGCTGAAGGTTTACCTTCCAACAAGACAATGACCCTGAGCACACAGCTAAAATAACAAAGGAGTGGCTTCACAACAACTCTGTGACTGTTCTTGAATGGCCCAGCCAGAGCCCTGACTTAAACCCAATTGAGCATCTCTGGAGAGACCTAAAAATGGCTGTCCACCAACGTTTACCATCCAACCTGACAGAACTGGAGAGGATCTGCAAGGAGGAATGGCAGAGGATCCCCAAATCCAGGTGTGAAAAACTTGTTGCATCTTTCCCAAAAAGAATCATGGCTGTATTAGATCAAAAGGGTGCTTCTACTAATACTGAGCAAACGGTCTGAATACTTAGGACCATGTGACATTTCAGTTTTTCTTTTTTAATAAATCTGCAAAAATGTCAACAATTCTGTGTTTTTCTGTCAATATGGGGTGCTGTGTGTACATTAATGAGGAAAAAAAATGAACTTAAATGATTTTAGCAAATGGCTGCAATATAACAAAGAGTGAAAAATTTAAGGGGGTCTGAATACTTTCCGTACCCACTGTATATATATATATATATATATATATATATATATATGTATATATATATTTTTTTAAAGAATCTATTCATTGAAGAATCCTGAAAAATGTCCACAAATTAATAATTTACATTTTTTTTTAAAAAATCTAATTTTTAATATTCATAATGAGAAATATTTCTTGAGCACCAAGTCAGTATATTATGATTTATGAAGAATCATGTAATAGCTGCTGAAAATGCCATCAAAAGAATAAATACAATTTTAAAATATTACTGTTTTTACTGTATTTTATGCAATACATTAACTATGTTAAACTGTAGTCTACAATTTAAAAAATGTTAAAAATGTATTAGTATACGTTGCCTTTAAAAAGTTTGGGATCAGCATGATTTTTAATGTTTTTTTTTTTTTTTTAAGTTTCTTATGTTCATCAAAAATACAGAAAAAAATTAATTTTGTAAAATATTATTGCAATTAAAAAAAAATGTTTTCTATTTTAATATACTTTAAAATAGAATTTATTCCTGTGACACAAAGGTGAATTTTCAGCATCATTACTCCAGTCTTCAGTGTCACATGATTCTTCAGAAATCATTCTAATATGCTGATTTATAATCAACGTTAGAAACAGCTGTGTTGTCTATTTTATTTATTTATTTATTTGGAACCTGTGATACTTTTTTTCAGGATTCTTTGATAAATAAAAATTACAATGCACACAACTGTTCAGTTTTGGGGTCAGTAAATTTTTTCTTTCTTCTTTTTTCATCAAAAAGAATCAAAGAAAAAGTATCACAGGTTCCAAAAAAGCACAACTGTTTCCAACACTGATAATAAATCAGCATATTAGAATGATTTATGAAGGATCATGTGACACTGAAAACTGGAGTAATGATGCTGAAAATTCAGCACTGCATCACAGAAATGCATTGTATTTTATAATAGGAAGTATATTAAAATACGAAACCAATATTAGAACTTGTATAACATTTGAAAGTTTTCTCTGTATTTTTGATCAAATAAATACAGCCTTGATAAGCATAAGAGACTGCATTTAAAAAAAAAAAAATGTTAAAAATCTTTAACTTTTGAAAGGCAGTGTACCTAATGCATTAAATCACGTAAACAGATTCAGAAAGTGTTACGGTAATCTTATTTTTAGTTTTTGGCTATGGTTGTGAATGGATGAGGCTGGTGCAGTGGGCAGAGCGTGGAACAGCTGTTACAGAGCAGCGGAGCTCTTTAAAATGCTGATTTATCGCAGCTTTGCAACTCTTCCTGATTTATCATCTGATGGGCCTTTTAAGATATTATCCAGGCGCTTGGCAGACAGCGGTGCCAAAAAAACTTCTTTTGCCATCCTTTTTGAATTTGTTTCTTTTTTCAGCAGTCCATTTATTAAACTATAAACAGACAGTGTTTAAAATATGAGATTTTAGAGGATATCAGATCCAACTTCAAAGGCATTTATCTACATTACATCTGATAGGAATTCAGGGTTGATCTGCACCTGACACAATCCAACTTCTGCCAGCGCTAACATGCTGCCATTCATATTTCCAGCCTGAGGTTTCAGCTCCCACACTTTAACAGAGACCAAAGACACATGCAGAGAGAGACCCGATACGTAGATCCGCCAGACAAGGACGGCCCCAGAAAAAGAGGAGACACTGATAAGAGATGGCAATCTAAGACTGGTCTTGGCAAATGAACGGTTTTAAAGAAATTGCTTATTATAATTTGTCACTCTCTCTACTGCTTTTGGCCCTGATGACACTGACATCATTCAATTCAAAATCTTTTCATTGTTGCTCAAGACATAAAAAGCATTTCTGGCCATAATAACTGCTGATTTTAGCTTTAACACCAGTAGAGGGCACCTCAGGCTACACTAACTGAGCCTATGAAACTCATCTGCCTCCTGTATCTCCTCTCTGGTGTTTAAAAGAGTATAAAAGTTATATTTAAACTTAATTCTTGTAAAGTTTACCCACTGTCCGGATTAGGAAGCAATGTTACTTTAGCCGACCTGTGATATCCAAACAGTGAGTTTTAATGAGACGAAATGCTTCGTCAAAGGCCCTATATGGTATGTGAACCAACGAGCAGATTGCCATTGTTGCATAGAAGCCTGAGCTTTTAATTGAAAAAACATGAGGGAAGTGACAAGGTGCGAGTGTATGATTGGCTGGAAGTGTCTGACCTGTCTGACTGAGCTGTGAGGTGCTCCTGCTGCGGCGTGAGGGAATGCCCACGATGGCGACTACACGGGCGCTAAGGCTGGATCTGCGCTTTTTCCCTCCTGCTCCCAGTGTTCCCAGAGCGGTGTCTGATTGACTGCCATCCGTACGCTCCAGAGTGTAGATTTCCCCACTAACGCTCGTACTCTTCAGCATGCTGCGGCTGGATGGACGAATATGACGGCTGGTGTGGGGAGAAAAAATAGCGAAGACTCTCAGTAACCCAAATGACAAATGGAAAATTGCTATTCTGACGTTAATACGACCCTCTGCCTTTGATTATTGCGCGCGCTCGTCCTGCTTTTTTCACTTGCCTCAATATGAGTTTACCGAAAATCATAAAAATCTGAGAATGACGCTATCATGGAAAAGACTGAGACTGAGAATCATTTCAAGGGATAATGGAAAACAGATTTTCTTTGCTATTTTGATATGAAAGCATTTGATTTATAATGTACACCACTGTTCAAAAAGTTTAGGGTTGTTGTTTTTTTTCCCCCCTAAAAATACAGTAGAAACTGAAATGATGAAAGTCAAACATTATTACAATTTAAAATAACTTTTCTATTCAAAAATATAAGTTATTCTTGTAACGGCAAAGAATTTAATAAGAGAAAATAACAGAATTAGTTTGGAATAAAAAAGGTACTTTTTTATCAATTTAATGCATCCTTGTTGAAAAAAGTAATAATTTCTGACACCAAATGTTTTAACAGAAGTGTAAATATACTCCACATTTACAACAAAGCTGAATTTAATAAGAGAAAATAACAGAATTAGTTTGAAATTAAAAGTTTTTTGTTTTTTTTTATCAATTTAATGCATCCTTGTTAAAAAAATGAATCATTTCTGACCCCAAACTTTTTAACAGATGTGTAAATATACTCCACATTTACAACACTATTATTTCGAACTAATTCTGTTATTTTCTCTTATTAAATTCAGCTTTGTTGTAAATGTGGAGTATATTTACACTGCTGTAAATGCTGTAAATATGTTGAAAAAAAACTGTTTACTGTAGAAAGGAGGCACTATAAAGATAAATCAGTAACACTTTACAATAAGGTTCGATTAGTTAACATTAGTTAATGTATGAACTCACATGAACAAACAATGAATAATACATGTATTACAATATTTATTAATTTTTGTTAATATAAGTTAATGAGAAAGTTGTTCATTGTTAGTTCATGTTAATTCACAGTGCATTGACTAATGTACACACCTTTTGATTTTAATAATGCATTAGCAAATGTTGACATAAACATTAAGATTAATAAATGCTGCAGAAGTATTGTTTATTCTTAGTTCATGTTAACGAAAGTAGTTAACAAATAACCTCATTTTCAAGTGTTACTGGTAAATCTGTGATTTTAAAACTCTCTTGATTTTATCTACTGATAAAAAGCATGAATACATGACATTTCATATACAAACTGATCTCTAACAATTTTGTAAAAATTAACAAATCTAACCCAACAGCCCAAAGTGATGTATACCATGCATCTTACCTAAAGCGACCCCTGGGTCGTTCTGATTGAATGGACATGTAGCTGGTGCTACTGATCCGCGAGGCACTGCTGGCGCGAGAGATGGCTGAAACGTCACTGACATCACTGTCTGAGGACTTGTGAGATACGTTGTCACAGCTCCGTCGTTGCTCCTTATAAAGCTAGTGGAAACGCACAAAAAATGAAAGCATACATAATTTGAATTTAAAAAGATTAAACATTCTAGATTTTAAAAACAGTTTGAAAGAGTTCCTCTACCATTCAGAAGTTTTGCAGTCAGTTCAATTTTATAGGTTACTTTTTAAAAAAATATTTTAATTCAGCAAGGATGCAATAAATTGATTAAAAGTGACAGTAAAGACATTTATGTTACAAAAGATCTACACTGCAGTTCAAAAGTTTGGGATCAGTAAGATTTTAAATGTTTTTAAAGAAGTCTCTTATGCTCATAAATGTTTAAAAAAAGTAATATAATGAAATATTATTGCAATTTAAAATAACAGTTCTGTGATGCAACGCTGAATTTTCATCAGCCGTTACTCCAGTCTTCAGTGTCACACGATCCTTCAGAAATCATTTTCATATGGTAATTTATTATCGATGTTTGCAACAGTTGTGCTGCTTGATATTTTTTTGGAACCTGTGATACTTTTTTTCAGGATTCTCTGATGAATAAAAAGTTACAAAGAACAGCATTTATTTAAAATACAAATATTAACAATATATATCTTATCACTTTTACTATCAATTTAACACATTCTTGCTGAAATAAAGTATTATTGTTTTTCAAAGAAAGAAAGAAAGAAAGCCAGAAAGAAAGAAAGAAAGAAAGAAAGAAAGAAAAAGAAAACATGTACTGTGCCAAACACTGAATAGTAGTGTATATTGTTACAAAAGATTTCAATTTTAAATAAATTCTTTTTAACATATTATTCATCAAAGAATCCTGAAAAAAGTATCACAGGTTCCAAAAAAATAGATAAACGCAGCCTTGATGAGCAGAAAATTAAAAAATGATTATTTGAAATTGCAATATTTAACAACATTACAGTTTTTAATGTATTTTTGATCAAATAAATGCAGCCTTGTTGAGTTTACGACACTTTTTACCGACCCCAAACTTTTGAATGGTAGAGTATGTGAATTCTAATCTGAGAGAGAAAAAAATGTCACTCACCTCTCGTTTATTCTTGAGCGTCCTCTCCAGATCCTGGCTGGTGCTGGAGGGAGCTGATGCTCGGAAGGTGCGTACTTTCATTTGCCGAGTTCGCTCCTCTGAAGCAAGAGCTAGTACATGCACAACATGATGCTCATCATTTCATATTTTGCAAATTTACTCAAAGAACATTAGAAAAAGTAACCAGTACAGGTCAGTAGACAACGACTGTACCTTGCTCTACACTGCTGCTTTTGGCGGGGACTTGGGGAAGCTGTCTGGCCTTGCGTGCCGAAGAAGAGGCCGCTGTTGATGAAATGAATGCGGGGCTGGAGTGCGCCTGCACCCTGATGGAGAAGAGAAAATGAGAAAAAGACACAAAAAAAAGTGATGGAAACTTTAGCGTATGATTTCATCTAGCATCAATATCATCAACCAGTGTGGGCCAAAATGCAAACTACTGTTCGAAAAAACAGCATCAGGAAGTACCACCAAGAACATTCCACCATATCTAGATTGGACCAATGTTTGCATCACATCAGATATGTATTATCGCCAAAAGCCATTAGGAAAGCAAAACAAGTACAAGAATGGAGGGTGTGAAATCGATGAAAAAAATAGCAGCAAACTGAGAAAGAGCGGTAAGAAAGCTGTGGGTAGGTGATGAGGAGAGGTGGGTTTTCAATATGAAAAGCAGCAACCACACAGAACATTAGAGAGAAAAGAGCAAAAGCAGCAGAGATTACAGTCTTTTTGCGTAGGATGGATTAGGCACAGCAAGGCTTCTCAGCCCAGATCAGGGTCAGCACCTTTCCATTTGGGGTGAGCCTGGGGTTGACCCCCTGACGGGTCACCTTACCCAATGGAGGCAGCGATACCCTCTTCCTGCGGGAGCCCTTTAGAATGGAGGTTGGCTGAATGCTGCAGGCCAGTGAGAATAGCAAACATACAAAACAGAATAATAAAGGAAAAATAAAATCAATGTGACAAATCGATGGAAAAAAAAATGGAGAAAAAGCCAACGAAGTGTTTGCAAAAACAGACGGAGAAATAAAGTGTGAACGTGTGAAGAAACAAATATGTTTGTGGATGAACCAGTGCGGCAATTCCCTGTAAAAGTTCAATAACCCATATAAAAATATATACACAATGAAGTATGCAGTAAAATATACTAAAATATACAGTATATAACAAGGTCCAAATGTAACATTTGCCATAACTTCTAATGATGGTGATTTGAGAAAATGTACTGGTCATAAATTGTCTTTACAGACATTAACTCTTTCCCCGCCAAACTTTTTACAGAATTTTCTGTAATTTATGAGAAAATGCTTTCCTGCCACACACAGAATTTTACATTATTCATGAGAGAATGCTTTCCCGCCAAACACAAAATTTTCTGTTATTTATAAGACAATGCTTTTCCACCAAACGCAGCATTTTACATTATTTATGTGTCAACGCTTTCCCACCACACAGGTCATTTTACGTTATTTATGAGACAATGCTTTCCCGGCCAAAACCTAATTTTCCGTTATTTGAGACAATGTTTTCCTGTCAAACACAGAATTTTCTGTTATGTATGAGTCAACACTTTACCGCCAAAAACATAATTTTCTGTTAATTATGAGTCAATGCGTTGCAGCCAAATACAGAATTTTACGTTATTTATGAGTCCACACTTTCACGCCAAACACAGAATTTTCTGCTATTTCTGAGACAACGCTTTCCCACCAAACACTGAATTTTCCGTTATTTACATTGCTTTCCTGCCAAACAGAATTTTCCATCATTTATCATTCATCATTTTTGCCGCCAAAAACCTAATTTTCCGTTATTTGAGACAATGTTTTCCTGCCAAACCCAAAATTTTCCATTATTTATGAGTCAACGCTTTCCTGCCAAGAACATAATTTTCTGTTAATTATGAGTCAATGCTTTGCTGCCAAATACAGAATTTTGGTATCGTACTGAATATGATCCAGATGTAGTCTTCAATAAAAATACGATTTTTTCAGCTTTTTCTCAAAATTTAGCTTCTTGAATGAAACTTGAAGCTAGAATAAAACTGTTTTGTTTTTGTTTGTTTTTTTAAGTAGTTCTTTATTTTTATGTATTGCAAGTTATTGCATTTATAAATCAAAATATTCTGGAAGCCATGAAATTTCAGTGAAAATGATCAAAAATGCTGGCGGTAGCTGGCAACTTTATTTCAAAAACGCTGGTGGGGAAAGACTTATTTTCATTTTAAAAAAATTTCACTCAGTAAAAAAAAAAATGTTTACAGAAAAGAAAACCGAGTCACTTTTCTTTACAATAATGCAGATTTTATCTGCTCACATTGTTTTTTTATATTATAATTTTAATATCACTGCTTTTCTAATTTTAATTGAAATATTGTGTTTTGTACAAATTATGAGATACTGGTGAGTAACTCTTTTATTATGCCAATTTATTTATTCATAAAAGTACATTTTTACTCAAATTTTGAGCTTTGGCAATGTTTTAATTTTGGGCCCTTTTTAAAATATAGAAACAATCAGGAACATCTGAACAAAAATGATTCATCATTTAACAAAAAACACTACAATTCCAACATAGAGGCTTTATCCAGTGTGAAATAAGTGTGATTTGTGTCTATCACATGTACTGTATGAACACACAGGACTTCAGGTACAATCAACAGGCAATGAAAATGTGACTTGACATGACATGGTTTGATAAGTCTTACCGCTCGCTGTCAGATATTTTCTTGCCAAGTTTCTGACAGCTAGGCTTGTCCAGAGTTCTCGACTGCCTGCAACATGACAATGATCGAGGCGAGACAAAAAAAAAATAAAAGAATGAGGAGTGGATTCACTCAGGACTGGACGGACATTGAATGAAACGTCTGTCTAATAAAATGCCACGATGGAGATGGACATGTTACTGGTGTATGTGCTCTGGAGCTCTTCCTGTGCGCGTGTACCTCTGTGCGTCTGGCTTTGCACTGAGGTGGTGTACTGTCTCCTGAGCGGGGAACATAGCCTCCAAAACCCAGCTGATTCATAAGATCACGTCAAACACATGAGTGGCATGGACACACAGACACACAGACAGACACACAATGACACAGTATGGGGTGATGTTAATGAAACATAATTTCATTACGGTACAAAAGGAAAATATACAATAACATGTACAGTAATTAAGACATATTTAGTGTATGACAAGACAAACTGTGTATGATATGGGACAGAGACACTTGACTCTTATGTGTCAGGGGGTCACATATTACATATGTGACGTTTATACCCGAAAACTTCTGAAATCATTACAATTTCAGCTGAATACAGAGAAAAAGGTGAAGACACAGTGCAGGGCCCCTAAAATGTATTTGGACACTTAAAAAGTGTATATCACAGCATTAGATATCAAATTTGCATCTGCAAATGAATGATTTTACTTATTTGTGAGATATGTTTCGCCTGAAAAGTGAGCTTGTGGTATTTTTACTTCAAAATAAATCTCGATATTTTGATATTTTGTTACATAATCAAACATATTCATACATTTTTAAGTGTTAACATACTTTCTGGGGCCACTGTACGTGAGAAACTGTATCTAAATTGCAAAAACTGTTGGAGGAATCAGAGGAAATTTTAGGAGATAGAATAAATTATAATCTGCAGAAAAAGTTCAGATAAAAACTTCTTGAAAACCAGAGTGACACAACGCACTACACATCACAGCACAAAAGCCACAAGTCGCCACATTTTTAAAACTACTGAGCTGCTGAAAATCTACAAAACACACTGTAGAGCACTAAAATCATGGGGTCGGGTCACAACAAGCTATGGGTCAGAAGCTACAGAAGGTTGGAGGGTTAGCTACATCTACTATCTAGTCCCATGGCAGAGATGGGACGGACAGGTTAGAAGAGCAGAGAGGTTTAGCGATAGGACTGGAGGACAGGAGGGATACCTGTCGTCTTCTGGGGAGGCATGCTGAATTAGGATCCTGGGGCTCGTGGGTCTGGTACGGGGCAGAGACTGGGTGCTCCTGCGTGAGTGTGTGCGTGTGTGATCCACAAACACCCAAAGAGTTCAAAGTGGACATGGAAGAAACACGGGAGGTCAATATAGAGACTGTGACAACGGTCATGTCAAACATACAAGAAGATGCACAGATTCAGGGGACTCATTTTTAACACTTGTCCAGCTACAGTGCTTGGAAATATGCTATTTATCAAGGACGCAAAACAGAGCTGTCAGGCCATAAGAGTCATTGAACGCTAACAATGCGGTGCAAAGTGGGTGACCCAACGGTGGTATGTTACTTTGACATTTTAACATTAACATAGACACACTGGGTTTTATTCACTAATGATTGCATATACAATAAGTCTTCTTATTTTGCAGTATGTGTGCAGAAAAAGTTCTCATTAGATTATTCTAAATGAGGGAGAATATTCTAGCAGTTAGTAACTGGCATAATTAGAATAATTAAGGGCTTTACACACAATCTCACAAAACGTTTTATTATAATAAATGTTCTATTTATTAAAGAATCCTATATATATATATATATATATATATATCACAGTTTCCACAAAAATATTAAGCAGCTCAATTGCTTCCATCATTACTCCAAGACTAGAGTAATGGCTGCTATAAATTCAGCGCTAAATTATATGTAAAAAAAAAAAAAAGTAAAATAAAAACTGAAATAGTAAAAAGGGTATTTTAAATTGTAATATTACTGCTTTTACTGCATTTTTAATAAAAAAAATCAGCTTTGCCATCATAGGAATAAATTAAATTTTAAAATGTAAAATAAAAATTAAAATATAAGACAACTATTTTAAATTGCAATATTAATTCACAACATTACAGCTTTTACTGTACTTTTAATAAAAAACAGCAAATTCAGCTACGTCATCATACAAATCAATTAGTTTAAAATGTAAAATAAAAATTAAAATAGAAAAGAAGTATTTTAAATTGTAATATTAATGCAAAATATTACTGCTTTTACTATTTTCTATAAAATGCAGCAAATTCTGCATTGCATCATAAAAATAGATTACATTTTAAAATGTAAAATTAAAAATTTTAAATTGTAATATTAATTCACAATATTACTGCATTTACTGTATTTTGTATAAAAAATGCAGCAAATGCAGCTTTCCGTCATAAAAATAAATTACATATTAAAATGTAAAATAGAAAACAGCTATTTTAAATTGTAATATTATTTCACAATATTACTGCGTTTACTGTATTTGATTAAAAAATGCAGAAAATTCACCTTTGCATCATTAAAATATATAACATTTTAAAATGTAAAATTAAAATATAAAAGAGCTATTTTAAATTTTCATATTAATTCACAATATTACTGCTTTTACTGTATTTTGTACAAAAAAAACCCCCCATCAAATTCAGCTTAGCCATCATAGGATTAAATTACGTTAAAATATACAATTAAAATGAAAACAGAAAACAGCTATTTTAAACTGTAATATTATTTCACAACATTACTGATTTGATTGTATTTTTAATAAAACAAATACAGCCTTTGTGAGCTTAAGAGACTTCTTTCAAAAACATAAAAAAATCCTAATGACCCAAGCTTTTTACGTTTAATATTTATTTACGTAAACAATTTACAAACTTCATGTTTCTAATGCAACAAGGATTTGTATGTGTAGTTTTTTCGTAGATTAAAAATAAAAAAAAAACAACTTTCGCACACAGGTTTTAATCAACACAATATGTGTGTATGCACATTAGTAAATAAGACCCAGTGATTGTTGTGTTCAAAGGGCGTCACAAAGAAACATTCTAAGAGTGTCCTTTAATGTATGTGAATGATATTAATGACAAATTCAAGAAAAGTGAAATAATCCAATTCAAAATAAAGAGTGTACCTGTCTCGTTCAGGTGAATTGGAATTAGAACCTGGCCTCAGACAGTTGGTACTAGCACTTCTAACCCTGTCAAGAGAGGGCTGTAGATCACTAGGGTCACAACATGCCATCCAATGGAGAACGAAGAAGGAAAAAAGAGGAAAGGAAGATGACAAAG
The DNA here is from genome assembly GCA_012976165.1 of Labeo catla. Classification (NCBI taxonomy): domain Eukaryota; kingdom Metazoa; phylum Chordata; class Actinopteri; order Cypriniformes; family Cyprinidae; genus Labeo; species Labeo catla. The sequence goes on along the minus strand of VONZ01000020.1, from coordinate 1,036,030 downwards.
AACAAAAAACCGTTAGGTCCAAAATAAAATGAAAAGCAAACCTGTAAGACTTAAAGGGGAGGAAGTCAAGAGAGCTGCGAAAATGTGGTGAGTGAGATAATGGTTGGATTTTCTACTAACGTTCTGAATGAGGAGCTGCTGGCTCTTGGGAGCAGTTGGATGTTTGATGTTGTTTTTTTAGGTTTAGGGTTGACATGTTTGACCCCTTACCTAATGGTGATCTTGTCTGTGAACCTAAGAACTCGGCGTGTGACTGTACGTTGAGTTGCAGTGATTACAGACAGCCGTGACTTTGACTTAAGGCATGCAGGAAGTGTTGAACTGAGCACAAACAAAATTCAAACAAGTGCAAACACACACACAGAAAAAAACATTATAAAATGTAATCACATGACCATGTTTTCTGTGGAGACCTGATGGATGTTTAACACAGTGTTCTAACCATAGGAAAAAGAATGCTAAAGGATAGCATTCACCAGAAATTATGGACCTACTTGGTTTGGATAGACAAATAGCTTGTCGCTGGAAACACGTCCCATCGCGCCCAGTTAGGACAAAGATGTTTATAGCTAACGGTGATTTATTGTCTAACTCTTCAAATAAATTAAATCTTTTAAATTACAGATGTTACTTTAAATTTCCACAGAAACCAGAACACCACAGTCAAAGAAAAAGCACTCACATTCACTTACCATCTTACTGTATTTTAATCTCCAGGCGAATGACTACAACACTATATATGTGTTTGCATATGATGATGATGCTGAAAATGCAAATATGCTATTTTTATGGACCCTTGTTAAAAAGCAGCGCACTTCAGCATAATTATGCCAGAAATACTAATCTTTAAAAAGAACATACTTACGTGTAAACTGGATAGGATGTTTTCATACACTTTCATTGCAATTACAGTAAATTAAAATTATGTTATTGTGTTTAAATTACTATTAAATATAAAAAAATATATATATAAAAAGTATACAGCCGAATGAACTGACAAGCATTTTATGCAAAGCTGAAATAAACTCTGACAATACTAAGTCACTTGTATGTCATGTATTTCAATATTTTAAATATATAAAAGTTGCAGTTTAGTACATTTAAAATATATCAACTTTAAATGTAATATCTTACCAGAGTTAAAATTAGTTAACCATTTCACAAGTGTTTTAGTGCGTTATAGTCAACAAATCAAAATACGGGTAATTCTTTAAAAAAAAAATGACAAATTACTAAAACAATGATTTAAAATGTACTTCAAAAGTAAAACTTTTACTATGACAAGTGTACTTTTTAACAGTGTTAAGGTACAGCTGTGAAAGTCTACTGTCATGAAGTACAACTGGCCTTTAATTATTATATGATAATTTAAAACGATATATTAATATGGAAGCACTATATTAATATTTTCGCCACTGAATAAAAAAAAAAGGTTATTTCGACTTTTTATCTCACAATTCTGACTTTTTTGCTCAGAACTGTGTGATACAAACACACAATTCTGACTTATTCTCACAAATGCAAGTTTATAACAACTGTGAAATTTAAACTTGCAATTCTGAGAAAAAAAGTCAGAATTGTGAGTTTATATCTCGCAATTCTGATTTTATTACTTGCAATTGTAAGTTTGTCATGCAACTGACTATAACTAGCAATTGCGAGTTCTAAAGTCCAATATTGAGGGGAAAAAAGGCTGTTCTTAAAATTGCGAGTTTGTATCGCAACTCTGACTTTATAAGTCACAATTGTGAGTTTATTTAACAATTCTGAGAAAAAAGTCAGAATTGTGAGTTTACATATGCATCATGGAATTCTGAGTTATACAGTCCAATTTTGAGGGGAAAAAAAGACTGATATGTTCCCAGAATTGCGAGTTTATGGGTGCTTTCACATCTGTGGTTCGGTTCATTTGGTCCGGACCAAGGGCAACAAATGATACATTGTAGCATTTTTCTGCCGTTTTGGGTCCTTTTCACACCACACTGATTGCTCTGGTCCGAACCAGTTGAAACGAACCAAAATGCAGTCATGTGACAAGATCCACATCACTCGTTGGCCAGATGTGTAATTGAACGTATTTCCTAAACTGCTTTTCGATTGGTCAGAATTAACGTGCGGGAAAATTCCAATGGAACTCGCGAAAGTAAACAAAGAAAGGAGAAAAAGCCGGTAGACAACACGCCGGTTTTTAGTATGGAGGGACGACTGTGCTGGCTGATTGTATTCCTGTAATTTCTATGATTGTAATTTCTATGAGGCTCCGCACCTTCTCACAACTCCATCTCAGCTTGTCCGCGAGCTGCCACGGGGCTATGTTGCTAAAGCGCTAACTGTCAACAAATACTTGTCCTCATCACATAATGCACAGCGCAGCTGATTACGGCAGCTGGATTAGTCCAAAAAGGTGCAGTACTTTTTGCAGTTGGGTCTGTTCGAGTTCGGATCATGTTCTCACCACAAACGAACCGCTCCAGAGTTCGTTTGAAAGCGTACCGAGACCACCTCTTCAAGAAGGTCTCGGTACGCTTTCTTGGTCCGCTTTTGGTGCGCACTCGAGTGCGACTGCTACATTCACACCTGCCCAAACGAACCGCACCAAGAGGGAAAACGAACTCTAGTGCGATTCAACCGAACTAAATGAGGCATGTGTGAAAGCACCCTATATCTAACAATTCTGACTTGCAATTGCGTGTTAAATACATTGTAAAAAATGTATACATTCTGAGAAAAAAGTCACAATTGCAAGATATGAACTTGCAATTCTAAAAAAGTCACAATTGTGCAACTGCTAGTTTATATCACACAATTCTGAAAAAAAAAGAAAGATTTGCAAGTTTACCTGATTTTATAACTCACAATTGTGAGTTTGTATAACAAAATTCTGAGAAAAAAGTCTGAATTATGAGTTATCTCGCAATTCTGATTTTAACTCGCAACTGTGAGTTATGAAGTCCAATTTTGAGGGGAAAAAGACTATGTTGTCAGTCTTTTTCCCCTCAAAGTTTATATCTCACAATTTTGCCTTAATAACTTGCAGTTGTGTGTTATAAAGTCAGAACTACGAGATATAAACTTGCAATTTTGAGAAAAAAGTCCGAATTGTGAGTTTATGTCTCAATATCAGAATAGAATGTGAGTTTATATTTCACAATTCTCACTTCTATTTTTCAGAATAGAGACTTCATATCTCAAGATTTTGACCTAATAACTTGCAGTTGTGTGTTATGAAGTCAGAACTACGAGATATAAACTTTCAATTCTGAGGAAAAAAAGTCACAATTGTGAGATATAAACTTACAATTTTGAGGAAAAAAGTCAGATTTGCGAGTTTATATCTCACAATTCTGACTTCTTAACTCACAATTTCGAGTTTATATCAATTCTGAGAAAAAAAGGCAGAATTGCAAGATGTACAGTAAACTCAATTGCGAGAAAAAAAAAATCACATTGTGTGATAAAAAGATGCAATTGACTTTTTTATTCTTTAATCAGTGGTGAAAACTGGCTTCTATTTATTAAAAGTATTACAAGTATCTTTAAAAAAACTTTTAAGTACAAGTGCACATTCAATACAATTAAGTGTGCTTCTTTTTCACAAGGGGAACCAATATTATTACTCTGCCTACTAACAGTAAATTCACAACATTATCATGCACATCCAGTTTAATGGCTTTACTGAGTGAGAAAATACTACGTCAGACTTTGACAAGGATAAAAAAAATATATACATCAGCATACTGTAAATTGCATTAGCTAATCCATAATAAAAGTGCTCTGGAGATCTGAGTGAGTTTAAGCATCACAGATGCTATAAAATCCTCATTAGTCAGAAAGGATGCAGTAGCTCAAGTGTTCATTTTTGGCCGCCTTACCTGTAAATATCCTTATGAATTCCATTGACTAATAAAGGCATCTTGGGAGGCAGAGAGCTACTGTACTTAGATGAATGTCTGCCATCGTTACAATAACATGCAAGCGTGCAAAACGGAAAAAAAAGATCAATCAAAATCACAGCTGTGGTTAGTCTACTTAAACAGCAAAATAATGTCTCATGCAAACATGCAAAGAACACTCCAGAGGCAACTCCCTCATTCCAGATCATCTTTTTTTGCAAACACGCTCATAATTTAATCGAGGTCAGTAACGAACGGAATAAAAATAAACGTGTCAAAATGACACTTGAGCAGAATGAGATTGTTATTTTCAGAACGCAAATGGCTGTCGTGACGCGGTATTCATCTTTTAGGCTGTACGCCAAAAGCAAGCGGAAAGTTCTGCTTGTAATGTTTCTTGTCAACGAGCTGCTCTGAAATATTAGAGTGGAGAGACAAAGAGTTTGACAAGAAGCGTTCGAGGGAGAGAAACTGGCATCAACACTCAGCGCTGTTTTAATTAAATGCAATAAACTTCAGGCTAGGCGAGAGAAACAGATACAACGAGGCTTTTCAAAATGAAAATGATATTACTAGTTCTTATGACACCAAGATAGTAATGTTGATTTACATAGTAATCTGAATACAACAATAGTAGAATTTACAGACTGGTGGTTCAATTCTGGCCTTTTCTTTACCTTTGGGTGTGCAGACACTCTGCGCTTCTACCCCGCATTGATCTGTGTATCAAGATGACCTCACTGCAATTACCATGGAGATGAAGGACACATAGGAAAATAAACGAATAAACAGAACAGACCAATAAACAAGCAAACATAAAAGAAAAATGGGCACCAGTGAGTTAGAAGAGGAAGGGCAACAACCGTTAAAGCCAGAACAATACACAAAGGTTAAAAAAGACGTATCTTCCTGTACAATCATCTCTGTCCATACAAACCCTTCAATGGTGCTCAATCGTCTTAAAAACAAACCTTCTATGAATCACTCAGTCACATGTGGTTTGGCTCAAACCCACCTTCTGAAAATGGAGGCCTTTGCCGGTTAGCAAGTCTCGAAAAATGACATTTCTCTTTCCAAAAACTCATTTTAATGGCGTTCCAGAAATTTTTATGGAAGGAAATGAAGGCACATGGAAGTGATTATTCTTTTAACACTCGCTAAGGCACACTTGTAGACACTCGCTTGGACGCACGCGTTTCTGTTTACCTGTCATCTACGTAATCTCTCTCTTGCACACGGCCACGGTCGTGGTAGCGTGTTGGGGAACGAGACCTCCGGCTGTGCTGGACTTCATCCAGACTCCTTAGAGAGAAAGACAGAGAGAAAACAGGATTACAAATATTTGCCAAATGATAAATCCTAAAAATAGGTAGGAACGTACCTCTGCGCAGGGACGTTGGCTGGGCGGGATCGTCCCCTGCTCTCTTCGTCTCTGTGTGGTGACACGGATCGTGAGCGATACTGAGTTGGCCTGATCTGATCTGGAACCTCTAATGTCGTTGCTCGGTCTCGGTCTCTGTCTCTGTCTCGTTCTCTGTCCCGTTCTCTTTCTCTTGATCGGTTTTCTGTAGCTGTGATGACAGAAAGACAAAAAAAAGTATAGAAACATTTTGGAACGCCTGTCTGGAAAATTCAGATTTTACTTATGCAGTCACTGGCTTTTCCAAACCACATTCCCCATGTTAGAACCCATCCAAAAAATAAAATGATTGACATAATATATTAGACTATATCTAACAAAACATGCCAGACTATTAAAATACCTTGTTCATTCTCCTTATCATGTGTGCTTTTGAGAGTTGAAATCACCATTTGAGCCCTACGGATATGTACACACACTAGCAGTCAAATCAAAAATTAAAAATATATTTATTTATTTTTCTATGTTTGGTTACTTAAAAATTTGTTTTCTACAATGACATTTTTATGTATGTTTACAACAAAGATGAACATAACTTTGGAAGCCCGTTTCTGCCACAGAATAAAACATTTTAAATCTCACAATTCTGACTTTTTTCTCACAATTATTAGTTTACATCTAGCAATTCTGACTTTTTTCTTAGAATTGCAAGATATAAACTCTCAATTGCAAGTTATAAAGTCAGAATTGTGAGACATAAACTTGCAACTCTGGCTTTTTTTTCCTTAAAATTCTGACTTTTTTCAGAAATCACAAATGTGAGTTTATATCTCGTAATTCTGAGAAAAAAGTCAGAATTACAAGATATAAACTTACAATTGTGAGATATAAAGTCCACTTCTGAGGGGGAGGAAAAAAAGACTAATATGTTCTCAGAATTGTGAGGTTATATCTCGCAATTGTGTGTCATAAAGTCAGAATCGCAAGATATAAACTCGCAATTCTGAGAAAAAGTCACAATTACAAGCTATAAACTTGCAATTCTGAGAAATAAAGTTGCAATTCTGAGAAATAAAGTCAGAACATTTATTTCTCAGAAACGCAAGTTTATATCTCAAAATTGTTTTTTTTCCTCACATGTGCAAGTTTATATTTCACAATTCCGAGAAAAAAAGTCTTTGAAAGAACTGTGATATCTCACAGTTGTGAATATTTCTCAGAATTGTGAGTTTCTGAGAATTCTGAGAAAATAAATCACAATTCTGAGAAACAAAGTCAGAAACTTCCTCAGAAACGCAAGTTTATATCTCGCGATTCTGTTTTTTTTTCTCACATTTGCGAGTTTATTTTTCACGATTCCGAGAAAAATGTCATAATTACAAGATGCAAACTCGCAAATCTGATTAAAAAGAAAAGTCAGAACTGCGATATCTCTAAATCGTGACTTTTTTTCTAAATTGTGAATTTATATCTTGTAGTTCTAACTCACAACTGCATGTTATGAAGTCAGAATAGCAAAATATAAACTCACAATTTTGGGAAAAAGTCACAATTTAAAGTAAGTCACAAAAATAAAGTAAGAAATTTTATATCCATAATAAACAGACGTTATTATCTTTTTTGTTGTTATTTTTTTGATTCAGTGGTGGAAAATGGGCTTCCACACACAACAGCACAGTCTTGGCTTTGTGTCAAAAAAATTCATGCAATATTTTTAAAGAATGTACCTCTTCACTAAATAGCAAAGCAATGAAAACTGAAAGAATATATAGTTTTGTTTTTCTTTTTTCAACCGAAATTTAACAGAAAATGTTTTTCACATCAGTTTTTTCAATAAAACCACTGATTAAAACATCACTGCTAAAATCATACTAATAATATTTTGTCAAAATGAATAATTAAAAACATGTAAATGTAACTTAAAAAAAAAAATTAAAAGGTGATCATAAAAAAACCCCCAAAAACAACACCAACGCTGCCCTAAAAGACTACATCCACTATTTTTCCAATTGCAGTATGCCTATATGGTTTGGAGAATGAAGTCAAGGTATGACACAAAGGCATTGTACCACAAAGACGTGTAATTTTCTAATTTCTACCATGCAGAGGCAAAATAAAAATGTGTAGCACCACCAGGAGGAAGCAGGTTCCTTTTTACAAATTCCTTTCCCTTAATTTCCCATTGTGATCATGCATATATGATAGTGTGCATTATGCTGCAAGTCTAAACTACTATACTACAGAGAAAAGCACTGGAGACAGAACACATTTTAGGTAATTAGTGTCTCCCCCTTATAGAAGAAGAGCCACTTTACATTTATTTTATGCACTTAATAGTACCAGAATAGTTTGTTTATTAGTATGGGGTGAATGAAACATGCCAGGATGGTGACCAGTGCATTGTCTCCAGCATAACAGCAGTGACTTCCAAAGGAAGGGAAGGCCTGCTATTGGTTGCTTCTCTCTTTTGGGGTACTCTAATGCACAAAGTACAGAGAAGTGCCAAGGTTGGCATTGCCTTGGCCCCTCCCACCCACCTGTGGCGACTACGCCAATACCATCATCATAATCAGTTTCTGTAATACGCTGCGAGCCTGCACAGACAGATACAAATATACACACAAGGATAGATGTACAGACAGACAGACACGGAGATACAGACGTAAACGAATGCACACAAAGCACTGTTGGAAGAATCCATAGTTAGGCAAGCGATAAAATAGCATACTAAAATATGACTTGTGGACACGCTGTACCCATGGGCCACACTCCTACACACTAACTCACAGGCAGCACGGTTCAAAAAACATACCTCCGCATGAACGCACAGACAAAACACACATGAAAAACCTTGAATATTGCAAGACAATGCCAAACATATTAATGAGACTGGATAAATTCCAAAACCTTGACCTAAAAGAAATGCTGATGTTTACTAATGTTTGATGATTGTCCTTTACCTACTTATATATAGTTTAGTAATTGTGAAATTATGATCATTTCTCTGGCTTCACTTAACATCTTAGAAAGTGAAGGAATGCTTCATCTATTTTAATCGAACTGCCCACATCCTCTTCAGCTTTCAGTAAATCTGTGAAACACTGAGGGGGCGAATTAACTAAACGATTGTGCCACACAATTGAGTAGCATTTCAGTGCGAAACGCGGCATCTTATTTATATACTTATTCACAGACTATTTTAACAATGTCCTTACTACCTTTCTGGGCCTTAAACCCAGTTGCGTTGCTGTCTATGCAGGGTCAGAAAGCTCACGGATTTCATCAAACATATCTTAATTTATGCTCCGAAGATGAACAAAGGTCTTACGGGTTTGGAACGACATGAGGGTGCGTAATTAATGACAGAATTTTCATTTTTGGGTGAATTATCCCTTTAAACAACAACTTACAGATAATGTACTCACCCCCTTGTCATCTATGATGACAATGTCTTTCTTTCTTCAATCGTAAAGAAATTGTGTTTTTTGAGGAAAACATTTCAGCATTTTTCTCCATATAATGGACTGATATTGTGCCCCAAGTTTGAACTTCCAAAATGCAGTTTAAATGTGGCTTCAAACGATCCCAAATACGGTTGTAAATGATCCCAGAGAAACAATCGGTTATTTTCATTTAAAAAAATGCGATTTAAATACTTTTTAATCTCAAACGCTCGTCTTGTCTTGCTCTCCCTGAACTCTGTGTGTCGAAAAACTCATAGTTATATTCAACCCAGTCATATTTTCTCCCTCAACTTCAAAAATCTTTTCAAAATCATCCTATATCGCTGCAGAAGTTACGACCCAGTCTTTGCAAAGTGAACATGCAAAGAAGATCAAACACCCTTAACAAAAAAGACAAAACAGTGATATAGAGTGATTTTGAAGTTGAGGGAGAAAATCCGATCAGAGTTCGACATACCCTATCTGTCTTGAGCCAGAATACACAGAATACAGGAAGAGCAAGACAAGACAATGTTTTTACATTAAAAAGTATATAAATTGTATTATTTTTATGAAAATAACCGATCGTTTCGCTAGATAAGACCCTCCCTCCTCAGCTGGGACCATTTACAACCGCATTTAAACTGCATTTTGGAAGTTCAAAATCAGGGCACCGTACCAGTCCATCATATGGAGAAAAATCCTGAAATGTTTTCCTCAAAAAGCATAATTTCTTTACAACTGAAGAAAGAAAGACATGAACATCTTGGATGACAAGGGGGTGAGTACATTATCTGTAAATTGTTGTTCTGGAAGTGGATGAAGTGATTCAGTGTGTTTAACACTTTCAGATGACAGTAAGGCTTTCCACTTACGCTGCAGCTTTTTGGTGGGTGTTTCAGTGTGTCCGTGTCTGCGGGGCAGGTATGGCGACGGGTGCGGCAATGGGATGGAAGAGACATCATGTGTCTGCAGCTTATACCAGTGAGGCTTGTCATCCAGCAGGGCAGTCTCCAGCTCGATTAGGATCTAGGTTCAAAGAGAGGAGAAACCGCAGACAGTCAGGTGTGATACTGTACGAATGCTTTCATAGAGCAATTTATGTTGTGAATAAAAAGAGAAAGATCACATATTCTTCATACTTCTCCCAGAAAATCACTCTCCTCATCTTGTATTCTGGGTTGGTCCCACACTGTAATCTCCAGCATGTGTTCTCTGAAATCCCGGCGATGGACATGAGAGTACACAAATGTCTGGTTCCACTTGGGCTCTAGACTTTTCTTCACCGTTTTCGTCCTTCTCTTGCTCTTATCACTAACGTAAAACAAATACACACAGAAAACATTACAAAGAGAATATTAAAACTCTATCAGCATTGATAAAAAAATAACAGTTTGAAAAAATCGAATATACCTTCTATCAGGCAGGAAATACATTTTGACATAGGGGTTTCTGGGTCGCCCATCCGATCTGGGTGGCAGGTCTATAGCCTGCAATACGTTCACTATCAACTGATGGCCTACCTTATCGTACCACATTTTCACCTGCAAGATATAAACACATAAACACATAAACAAACACTCTAAGCACAACATTGTGAATGTGCATACTTTAGTATGTACTGACCGACAGCTGTCCAGGCAGTAGCTGAGGGGCATCTCTAAGACCACTTGGGCTGGAAGGGGACAAAACAGATATAGAGGGTCTTTCCATCTTCTGCGATTCGAAGGAACTTGAACCTGCTGCAGAGGGAGAAGAAAAAACAAGTGTTGAAATTGTTTGCATATGCAACTTGTATTTAAGAGTTTGATTCATTTGATTCATGAATCATTTGATGCAGTACATACTAGATTCTAATGGAGGGTGTGATGTTTCTGGTATTCGTGGTATATCACTGAAAGAAAAAGGTCACAAATCCATACATTAGTTGTCAAGTACACTACTATTCAAAAGTTTGGGTTATAAAAGAATTCTTTTCACCAAGGTAGCATTTATTTATATAAAATACAGTAAAAGGAAAAATATCATAAAAATTGTTACTAAACTGTCTGTTTTAATAAGTTTTAAAAAGTAATTTATTCCTTTGATGGAAATTTGATATTTTCAACAGTCATTACTCCAGTTATAGGTGTCACATTATTCTGATTACGTAAATTCTTGTAATATGCCGATTTAGTGCTCAAGAAACTACATATTATTATTGATGTTGAAAAAAAGTTGTGCTGCTTAATATTTTCTGTGGGAACTTCTGTGGGAAAGTGTATTTTTCACTTTCAATATTTTCTGAAGAACATAAAGTTCAAAAGAACAGCATTTATTTGAAACAGAATTTTTTTTTTTCAAATATATACATGTCTTGATATCCACTTTTAAACAATGCATCCTTGCTAAATAAAACTATTAATTTCTTTTTTTTTTCTTAAAAACTTTTGAATGGTAGTGTATGTGGGCATTTAAGGCACATTTAATGTGAGTATTTTTGTATTATAAAACAAAACATTATATATATCATATATAGTGTCATTTATTTGGAAGTAAAATAGCACAAACATGCATTTGACGTTTGTTAGGTTTAAATTATAATATTTAAAGATAAAATTAGATTAAATTTAGGGCTGCAAAATGATTAATCACGATTAATCGCATTCAAAATAAATATAGGTATATAAAGTTCCTATATATATATATATATATATATATATATATATATAAATTTAAAAATATATTTGTATGTGTGTGTTTATATATATATATATATATATATATATATATACACACTACCGTTCAAAAGTTTGGGGTCAGTAAGACTTGCAATAGTCTTTAAAGAAGTCTCTTATGCTCATCAAGGCTGCATTTATTTGATTAAAAATATAGAAAAAAAACAGTAATATTGCAAAATGTTTTTACAATATAAAATAATGTTTTTTATTTTAACATACTTTAAAATAGAATTTATTCCTGTGATGAAAAGCTGAATTTTTATCAGCTGTTACTCCAGTCTTAAGTGTCACATGATCCTTCAGAAATCATTCTAATATGCGGATTTATTATTAGAATGATCAATGTTGGATAATATCAACAGTTGTGCTGCCAAATATTTTTTGGAACCTGTGATTTTTTTTTTTCAGGATTCTTTCATGAATAACAAGTTTAAAAAGTACAGTGTTTATTCAAAATATAAATATTTTATAACAATGTAAATTATTTATTATTAACTTTTAATAAACTTTTAATTATTACCTTAATACATCCTTGGTGAATAAAAGTATTAATTTCTTAAAAAAAAAAAAAAAGAAACAATAAAAATGTACTGACCCCAAACTTTTGAACAGTAGTGTATATATATGTATATAGAAACATACTTTTCCGTAATAATGTGTATTTATATACATACACATAATAAGTACATACAGTGCACACACATAGAGTATGTAAACATAAACTTCTATTTAGAATGTGATTAATCGTGATTAATCATTTTACAGTCCTAATTAAACTAGATTAAATTGCTAAAAATATATATTTGATATAGTGTCATTTTAAGTGCAATTAACTGTCCAAATATTCTGTATACACTGACAGTTAGTTTCTTGTCAAACATTATCAGCCAGAGGTTACAGAAGAGAAGAGCGCAATACAAGCTCTGTATAAGGGCTTTAAGGACACGAGACAGAACAATATAGGAGAGAATTCAGAGATGAGGTCAAAAAAAAAAAATTACATCACCTCTTAGACTGTGTTTTACTTGCAGCTAAGATTTATACACCCTTTGCAAGTGTTTGGAGAGAAATCAATGAATATGTCTTTTTAAAGAGGTGGGAGGACAGAGCAAAGGAGAATATAATGGCTTACAGTGAAAACTAAACACAATACAGACGAAGTTAAACAACTATTGCACAGCTTTTCAACTGCCTGTAGGCACTTCAAACACTCTTGTTTAATGATTGGTCCAACTAGAATAAATTCTTAAAGGGGTCATGAAATAGAGAATCAAAATGTTCTTGATAATTACATATTAGAGGCTAATTAAAAAAAATGCAATTCTCAAAACTATCCATTTTAAAATATGCTTTTTTTTCTTTTTTTACCTTTCTGAAACACCAGGATTTGAAACTGGGAAAACTGTGACATCACAATTCCCCTCAACATGCGCCTTAAAGGAGAAGTCCACTTCCAAAATAAAGATTCACATATAATGTACTCACCCGCTTGTTATCCAAGATGTTCATGTCTTTCTTTCTTCAGTTGTAAAGAAATTATGCTTTTTGAGGAAAACATTTCAGTATTTTTCTCCATATAATGAAGATTTTGAACTTCCAAAAGACAATTTAAATGCAGCTTAAAATAATCCCAAATGCAGTTGTAAATGATCCCAGCCAAGGAAGAAGGCTCTTATCTACAAAACGTTATTTTCATCAAAAAAATACAATTTAAATACTTTTTAATCTCGAAGTTGAGGGAGAACATACAGATGGGAGTTTTTCAACATACCCTAACTGTCATGAACCGGAACAAAAACAGTCCAGGCAGAGTAAGACAAGACAAGCGTTTGGCATTAAAAAGTATATAAATTGTATTATTTTTATTAAAATAACCATTGTTATTAGATATAACTTCTTCCTCGGGATAGTTTTACAACCGCATTTTTGGGATCGCCAGCCACATTTGCATTTTGGAAGTTCAAAATCGGGCACCATATCAGTCCATTATATGGGAAAAATGCTGAAATGTTTTCCTCAAAAAACATAATTTCTTTACGACTGAAGAAAGAAAGACATGAACATCTTGGATTAGGGTTGGGCGATGTCGACCAATTTGGCATCGTACGATGTCTAATGTGAAACATCGCGATGGACGATGGCATCGTCGTCGTAGGCGGCGGGGTGGGGGTGGGAGTTAGGGCTCGAAATTAACTTTTTTACTTGGTAGCACTGGTGCTCCCAACTTCAAAAAGTTAGGAGCACTAAAAAAATTTAGGAGCACCAAATGAATATTAAGGTTGTATTAAATACAACTACACAACCTATAGCCTACAGCCTAGATATGTTATGTAGCCTAATTTGCGCACATTGGGGAGTCGCTCTCTAAACGTGTGGTATTAAAATTGCTTTTGAATGCGCGCGCGCGTTTTACTTTCGGTTTCGTTTTAACGATGGCGCTAAACTCTCGGCGGTGCTGAACGTGCATTCTATAATACAAGACATTAATTTAACAAACCAATTTGAAAGTGGGGGAGTTTTGAAAATTGTGTCCCCAGTGGAAATGGTTGTTGTTAAATAATTAATTTATAACGAATTAATTAATTGTAGCCTACCGTTTCCACTACCTGACCCGCATGGTCTTTGTTTTACCCATAACCAAACCATAAATAAATAAAGGTAAGTTACACACAAATTACCACCTGTCAATCACTTTTTCCTCGGGACTCTGGCATGAATAGGCACAGTGATCTGTGTCGTTATAATGGCGTCGACAAACTTGGTTGGTAAAAAAGGTGCAAATTCACCTATCTGGCAATACTTTGGCTTTAGGCCGAATGAAAGAGGACAGCCACGAGACACGTCTGAAGTGGTGTTAAAGCCAGAAAAGGTGAACATGTTAGTATTTCTGTCCAGAAACCTTCATATTTAAACTTGTTTTTTGTTCCAAGCTCTGTTCGTTATGGTAAAACTATGAAAAAGGCATATTTGGTGTAGTTTATTTAATTTAATTTAATTTAAATTATTTTGATTTTTTTCTGCTGTTTTTGTATGCCTCATTTATTAATGTAAACGATCTAGTTCTGTAATTCGTTTGGAGTTCACTGTAATTTGTATTGTGATCGCTAACAACTTCCTTGTTATTATTTCCTCATAATAATAATAATAAAATAAGTAAAGATGCGGAAATTGAAAGCAAGCATTTCATTTGGCTATATAGTGTGATTAAGTGTGTGTTTTTCGCGGGTTGCTGCTGCGGCGGGGGCGGGGCGGGGCGGAGTTTCGCGATGCCGGCTCAGCATCGTGATGTCTATCGGCCATCGGCGACGGACGATGGCATCGTCTATCGACCCAACCCTATCTTGGATGACAAGGGGGTAAGAAAATTATATGTGAATCTTTGTTTTTGAAGTGGACTTCTCCTTAACATGAGTCATTGTTGTATGTAATCCAAAAAGTTGTGTTATGAACATCTCAGGTCTGTCCCTCAATGATGATACTGAAACTGCTTTATAAAACTTTATAAACATGAAAAAGCCATGTTAAAAAATAACCAACTGTATCTAAATTGATGAAAAAAAAACATACTAAGTGCATACAATAATTTACAAAATGCATGTAATAATACCTTAAAAAATGGTTTTAGTGCTTTGCCGTTATTTAACTTAGAGGCAGATACTCAGTGAGGTGTGTGATGAATGACTTACCCTATTGGCCTTGATACTACTAATTCAACTTGTGGTTCTGCTTGGGAATTCAAGATGATATTGTAAACTTCTTTCTTGGTTAATCCTGGTAATGATTTACCATTCCACTGAAGCACCTCATCACCTACAAACAGACAAAATGCACGTTGTTACATTAAATTCTTGCACACATCTGAGGACATCCACCATTAAGTTCTTAAAACAGATATTTTACCGATTAAACATTTTAAAAATATCTGAGGACTAAATGTGTTATTCAGTTAATTTAAGACTTTTGCGATCTGTGTTTACTCATTTGTCACAATAATGAATCATCTTCATTTGGGGTCTTTTTTTTTCAAATACTGATATATGCCAGCGGTTCTCAACCCATATGACTCCAAAGCCCCCTACTGCCCACAACATTATTCAAAGGCTCCTAGCTTCTGTAAAGAAGAAAATAACATTTAGGTTTTCCACTCTTTTTAAACAATGAATTTCAAGAATCTTGTAGTCTTTCATGATCTCCTGGATAAGAATCAGAGCTTGGCAGATATACAAAATGTATATTATTCATAAAAATGACCAAGGTGTTTGAAGATTTCATTAATTTACATGACTTAATTTAAATCACAGTTTTAAAATTCTCATACTTCCAGGTTTTCCATGACTGTCCAAGAAAACAAAGAGATGTTAAGGGTGATTTGTATGAAAATCTTGATTTTTTTTGTCATTTTAATGCTTGTTTTATCCTATTTTAAATCATTTGAAGTCACCTTGAGGCCACATTCTAAGTTTATTAGTGGGCACTGGGCCTGATTGAGAACCAATATATGATCCATATATATGATTCATTTGCTAAATCAGTGTATCCACCTTACTCTTCAATGTGGAAGTAAGCCTATGGGCGAGACTTCCGGTTCATTAGCCGCTATAGGGAAATAACGAGAAGAATAACAACGTGCAGTAAACGGTAAAACTGTTTGCACTACAAACCAGTGTGTTCATAAGACAGTCTATTAAAATTACACGTATTTCCAATATCAAGCAGCAAAACTTTGTTTTATACAGCTAAAAATAGCTAGACGCAGATGAGACCGGAAACCTGACCCATAAAATGTACAAATGGCCGCACCCGCTCTCATGGGAAAAATAAGGAAATGATTATTTATTTGATTAAACTGTTTAACCAGTAAAAGTCCTAGTTTTTAAGTTAGAAACTGAGAAAAAGTTCTGGACTCACCAGCTCGTAGATGACCCACCACATCAGCTAAACTTCCTTTCTTGACTTTTGTGATGAAGGCCCCAAGTCTCCCAGTTTCTGTAATCTTCCCCCCAACCACCTGTACCCATACAAATCATTTAAAGATGGGTAAAGTCTACAGAGGATTCATGAATGCGTTTATCCAGTACACTGTGTTTTTTTGTACATGGTCTATGACATGGTGTTGACAAGTTGTTGACTTCATAACAGTCAGGAGAGGAACTTGTGTTTATACAGTATGTTTGTGCGAGTTGCTCTCCCCTCACCTTTAGCCCTAGCAGAGCCCCAGCCTCTTTTGGCATGGCTGTTCGCTTGCTCAAAGTGATTCGGCCAATTAAATGATCACCTTCCTTGGAGGGCTGCCATGTAACCGGATGCTAAAGAGAACAAGGCAGAGATTAATCCCATCAGAAAAAGGACCATCCCATTACATCTAACCCTTACCTCACCTTCACACTCAAGCACATTCACACACAGACACAACCAGGGTTATTACAGCTAACAGAAACTAAAATCAAAATATAAAATAAACTTTAACTTAAAACATAAATAAAACTATATAGATATATTTAAAAAAACACAAGAAGACAAAATGTATTAAAACTACTAAAACTAAAAGGAAAATATAAAAATGAAAAATAATTCAAAATATTAAAAAAATACTATAATATTATCTCAATTATACTAAGTAACACTGTACACCAGGGTCAGAAATGAACTTTTCCATTAAGGGGCAATATTTGCTCCCTGGAATTGATTTCCACAGGCTTTTTCTAAATTTGTGAGGGCAGTTTTTTATAATCACCTTATTATTATAAAAAACATATGTTGTCTTTAATGTAAAATACCTAATTTTACACAATCACTTTAATAACAATAGACTGTTTAAATTTGTATCTAAATTATACACCTCAAAAACAGGAGCTCATAATCATTAATAATCATTATTAATATCAATATAGAAAACAATATTTTTTAACATTTTTGTTTCATTTTGGGCACGTCACATTCTGGCTTTATAGCCAAACGGTCCATGACGTTAGCCAAGTCTAGCACAAGTTAAGCAAAAACCCCACATTATAATCACTCAAGTTATGAAAAAAATTGAAGAAAAGATTTAAGCTACTAAAATTATTTGCATCGTATGTGCACTAAACTGTGTGTGCACTCATCAACAGCTCCTGTGTTTTCAGCGCTGACTAATCTAAGTGCTTCTGATTGGCCAGAGCATTCCTAAGTTCAACAGAAATGCGTTTGATTGGTCATAAGGCTTAACGCTGCACAAAACAGCATGTGAAAGCAATCTAATGCAGTGTGAGCACACTTTTCATTCATTTTCACATTTCCCTTTAATTGCGACAGCCGTAATATATTGTTTATAATTGTGCAGGGGCATTTTTGGCCTCTTTCTCTTGAATTTATGGGGCATTTTTGTTCATTTTAAGAGCGTTTTTGCCACAAGGCCTCGTAAATATCTGACCCTGCTGTACGCGACTCACAAGTGTTCGATCATGTTAAAGTTATCATAAAAAACAAAACTGACCTTGTACTTTCTTAATTTAGCTTCCTGATCATTTTGTAAATGATAGCAAAAGAAAATGTTATTCCAAAGAAAACGATGTCATTCTAATACTTATTCAAAATGTTAATTTTCTAATTATATCTTAAGTCCACATAGGTTAAATAGCTATTTAGTGACCATTTAAACAAAATTGCATTTGGTATTGCTCAAATCTGGTGCATGTAACATTTACATTTATGCATTTGGCAGATTTGTTTACAATATGACTTCCATTGCATTCAGGCTAAGCATTTTATAACTTAACATGCATTTCCTGGGAATCAAACCATGAACCTGGCAATGTTAGTGCTTTGGTGCATCATCCAATTAATTTACAATGGATAGTCCTGCGCATTTTCTTCTAAAAATATCACATTCTGGAAGTAAAATGGTCAGTGAACATTAATTCATGCTGACTATAGCACAAAGCGGGAAAGAAAAACTTACATGCCACGCAGTGGGGTCCAGTGGACAGCACTCCCAGTCCCCTAAAACACACACACACACAGAAGTCCACAGAGTTAAACAGTACATATGCTGACTATGTGAGCTGCCACCTTACACTAGCCAGAGTCCATCTCTAAACTCACTCTGTTTACGCCTAATGAATATTTGAGCCCCAAAAGGGCACCTGCAGCCAAGATCTCATGCTAAAATATGTTCTGCTTTGACCCACCTGCAGAGCAAGAGAGAGAACTGGGATTGTGTTTGTGAATATATGTTTAAGAGCTACATTTAGTCCCCAGACAGAGGAAGCAACGCTGACACCAAAGCTGAATACACACTCCCACACAAACATACAGGCACAAATGGACAGTCTCAGCGCTTTCCGTGACGTTGGCCTTCTATTTACTGTTGGCATGTTATATGGACGAGTGCCTCGTGCATACAGGCTTCTGGGCTGTTTTCCGGTTATTTTTGAGCACCTGGGGTGTCGAGAATGACGCACAGAGGGTGAGGAGTGCTCAAATTGTCATCCGAAAAACAAAAATAGATTGTTAAAAGTAAATGTTGCTATAGAAAACTAATTTAAATAACTTAGTCAGCAGTTAAAAAATTTAAAGTGTACAAAAAGTGGTAAAAATTAAAAGTGTAATGTACGGTACACTGTAAAAAACAATTTGTTGAGTCAACTTAAAATTGCCTTGAAATGTTAAATTATACTAAGTGACAACTTAGATATTTGAGTTGAATCAACTTAAAAATTTAAGGCAGCTGGGTTACTTACCCATCTGTTAAGTTTAGTTGTTAAGTTTCTGTTAAGCTGACTCAAAAATTTTTTTTTTTTTTTTTACAATGTAGGCCAGTTGCTTTTATATGGAAAAACCTTCAGTAAATAATAAGAGGTATTTGCTAAGCGTAAATGTTTTTATTGCTGATACTTTTTTAAAAATCTTTTGAATGATGAAGCTGACAAAAAAAAGATTGGATTTTAAGAAAGGACTTAAATACAGATTTGGGGATTGGCTCTTCTGACGCGAAATCATTAAAAACACCTTAGCAATGTGCTAAAAAAATACACACAAACACACACACATGCACACTTATATAGATTAATATTTACAAATATTGGTTATTTTACAACATATCTAATCTGATTTTAGAGTCAGTGTTGATTTTATAAAGTAGCTTCAGCTAGTGAGCCTCCTGATTAAAAAAAAGTTCAGGTCTTCAAAATAAGAAGAAAAAAGAAAAACAGAAACCATGAGACCTGGATAGCTTACTTACAAGTATGTCAGGGAATCTTCATAGGTTACTTTTTTAAGGAAGGCTGCTTCTTTACTGTCTAACCCAGTTCTGAGCAGGGTTGTCCTATAAAAAGTTACTCTAAATAAAAATGTTAAACTCTGGAAAGCAACAAAAATCACTCCTGAAAGTTTTTAAACCCCAGAAAAAACATTTCAGCACAAAACAATGAGGAGCTTGCAAAAGCAACATGTATAAATCATAATCAAACCCCAAGAAGTAATATTAAGTAGAAGAGGTCTGCACGAAGTAATATTAAATAGCTCTCTAAGGGTATAAATGTTTAATATATTGCCTGTTGTATGGTGGATTGGTCCCCTGTGTGGGCTTTTATCTAAGCCTGGTACTTCTCATTCACATGACCTCCAAAATATGATGCTTAGCAAATAAATATTTCATTAGTACATAGTTTCACATTGTTACACAATTAATGTTATTCCGCCAAAGAGTGACAACAACAAAGAAATTAAATCTAATAAATATCAGTCTCTCGTAGATAAACTTGCCCACGGTTACAGATTTTTTACCCAGTTCTGTACATCTGAAAATGAAAAATAACATTATGATTTTAAAGTTCATCATCTATTCTTTAGCCATTAATAACAGAATCAATATATTATCTTTAAATAACAAACGTATGATGTGTCAACTTGAATTATTCAGTTCCTATTCTTTAGAAGAAAGAATCGATTCTCTTACCTGTTGTTTCTGTCGAACCTGACGAAATGTTGTTGCTCTGATAAGAGCGAGCTTGTGTTCTGCTTAACCTCCTCTCAATCTCCTGTTCTCCTATTTTTAGTCTTTCATTCCCTCTCCTATAGTCTGTCTTTCCTAGTCACCCCACAATGTTTACATTTCACCCCTGGCTTGTTAATACACTGACCTTTTAAGTCTGTGTTCAGTCAGTTTGCCAGGCTAACAGCACAGTGCAATGCGAATAACCTCATCTCTTTTACACCCCAACCTTCAACCAGTCAAAACCAGTGAAAAAATATTCAGTGCACACCATCTCCTTCATAAATATCCACTGTAGATACACTTTAAAATACGGTTTGGATATGTAATTTATTAGTACAGTTGAGGTAAAAGGTTTACATCCACCCTTTAG
Organism: Labeo catla; assembly: GCA_012976165.1. Taxonomy (NCBI): domain Eukaryota; kingdom Metazoa; phylum Chordata; class Actinopteri; order Cypriniformes; family Cyprinidae; genus Labeo; species Labeo catla. Next base: position 1,015,270 of record VONZ01000020.1, on the reverse strand, counting down.
AATCTGCAAAATGTTAATTATTTTACCAAAATAAGAGGGATCATACAAAATGCATGTTATTGTTTATTAAGTACTGCCCTGAATAAGATATTTCACATAAAAACTGTTTACATATAGTCCACAAAAGAAACAAATAGTTGAATTTATAAAAAATGACCCCGTTCAAAAGTTTACATCCCCTTGATTCTTAATTAAAAAATGCTGGAAAACCAAAGAATTTGGTGGACCTGAAGGATTTTTTTTTGAAGACCAGTGGGCAGTTTAACTGTTCAGAACAAACAAGGGACTCATTAACAACTATAACTAAACAAAAAACCCACAGTATTTAAAATCAAGGGGATGTAAACTTTTGAACAGGGTCAATTTTATAAATTCAACTAATATTTTCTCTTGTGGACTATATGTAGATGTCTTTTATGTGAAATATCTTATTTAGGTCAGTACTAATTAAACAATAACATGCATTTTGTATGATCCCTCTTATTTTGGTAAAATAATTAACATTTTGAAGATTCTGCAGGGTGTATGTAAACTTTTGACTTAAACTGTACATAAATTAGGTAAATCAGCCTTTTACACACAAAGAACCTCTGTATTTAAGTAAGTAAATAAATAAATAAATAAATAAATATAAATATATATATATATATATATATATATATATATATTTTTTTTTTAAATTCACTACCCAGTTTGGGGTCAGTGAGATTTTTTTTTTTAAATTAACATATTTATTCAGCAACAATGCATAAAATTGTTTAAAGTGACAGTGAAGACATTTATAAATAGTCTATTTCAAATAAATGCTGTTCTTGAACTTTCTATTTACCAAAGAACTCTGAAAAAATATATATTTCCACAAAACTATTCCTCATAAGTATTTTGTACATTGATAATGATAAGAAATATTTTTGAGCACCAAATCAGCATTTTAGACTTCTGATCCTAAACTTTTGAACAGTAGTGTATATATAACATGCCAAATTCTACTTTTTTAAAAAATAAAAATGATATGTTTTATAAAGTATAAAATCTGCAGGACCTCCTGCATTACCTTTATGGACAATCATGTTATGTTGAAAAGATATTATGCAACCTCCTGATAGACATAGCTAATCTTTTTGCGTGTTGCCGAAAGTATTAAATTCATCAATCAAACCAAATATTACATTCATACTGATTCTTGAATCATAAAGGTTTGTGTTTATGCAAACACATTATTAAATATAAAATGTAAAATTACACAAAAGCAGGTATCCATCTGACCCACCTCTTTCACTGACGCTCTCAATCTCCACATCTTCACAACTGGTGTATTCCGGTGTTGAACCGGCCTCTTCCTCTGAGCTGCTGACAGACGTCTGCCTCTTGTTCCCGCCACGTTTGCTCTTGTAGGGGCGGGGCGGGGGCGGTCGTAGAGATTCCGACTGGTCAGAGCTGAGCGAATCATTGCGCAGCATGCTCTCAGCTTTTTGTCGTTTCGATTTGCGCAGCAGCGCAGCCGAGCCGGGGTCCAGGTGGCTTTGCTGCAGCTTCCTGTCCCATTCCTGAGGCTCCCTGAGCTCAGGTGGGCCTGCGGGCATGGCAGGACCCACCCTGAACCCTGGAGCGGGCGGCTGTGGGGTGTGGTTCGTTTTAGGAGGAGGACCCTGCACAACAGGCGCACCCTGCAAAGCTGTACCCCCCGCGGTCCTCTCTGGGGCGTAGGCCTGCTGCTGGCCCTCCAGCGAGGCCTGCCGCCCATCTGCCCATCTCCGTGTACCTCTGTTGTCTTGCACCTTTTCCCCCACTTCCCTCAATTTAGGGTGAACACGTCCATCAGGCTCCGCCGGCTGAGGTTTGGCGGGATGATGTGGAGCATTTGGGTCAGTCCTGAACTGTTCCCTGGGTGGTTTCTGCTCCCCTTCAGTCCTCCTGGTCTCAGGAGAGTCGTGCTCCTGAGAGCGAGTCTTCAGCAGTCTTCGACTTTCTCTCCGATTTTCTCCAGTGTCTCGCTCTTCGGAGTGGATTTTGGATAGGCCTCGCCGCCTCTCACCTCTTGGCCCTAGCTTGCCATTCTGATCAGAGGCTGCTGGTGGCTTTTTTCTAGAAGTCAAATAATCACAAAGAGAAATTCTTACATACAGTCTTACACCTTATTTGTCTAGATTGCCTGTCCATTCAAAAAAAGATCCAGATGTTGTTTTAATGAGACATCACAATGCATCAAAAATAGAAACCATGTTCTGACGCTCTTTGTTTGTCATGAAAAGACTCGCATAAACTGGTCTGCAGTTCTGAGCCGGTTTAATCTGGTACTCAAGCCTGGCCAAACTGGTCTTCAGTTTGTCTAGCTGGGGACTCTGCCTGGCTAAAATAGTGTTTAGCTGGTTTATTTGGCCAGCTAAAGAGTAGCCAAACAGTATCTGAAATCAGCCAAAAGATAGCCTAACAAGGCTAAGACCAACCACCAGCAAACCAGCTCAGGTCACTGAAAGGTCGCTGGTCACTGAAAGGTTCCTTGAGGAACCAAAAACTTAAAAAAATAAATAAATACAACTTTCAAATAGTTGTGTTAAAACATTTACAATTATTAAAGTTGCATGAAATGAAAGTTGTGATTATCTTCCCCGTTTTTTTAGAGTGAAATGGCTATTCAAACAATAAAAAAAGTATGGTGGGATTTGATTTTGTCCATCAGGAATTGATTGGATCGCTGTTGTTTGCTAATTGCTGTGATCTCGTGTGAGTGACAGGTTGCTGGAGGAACTATTGTACTGTCCTCACACTGTTGCACACGTCATCGGACAAGAGATGCTGTTGCGAGGGGAAGTCAATGTTTTTGATTAAAGATTAGAATTATATGCACAGATGAATATAATAAACACTGCAATATTCCATAAACAAATAACAAATGACATGGAGACTTTCATCAAATTTTTATACGTTATAACCTTTAAAAATTTGTGCAACAAACGTTATTTTAATAGAACATTTTAGACTTTATTTTGAGAGAGACAGAGGCTGAAGTGTACCTTTCTTGTGGAGGCTCACTGCGTGAGCGCGATGACTGCGTGTCGGCTGGCCCTGTGGAGGAGCCTTTTCTGGGGTCGGTCGGGGCAGGTGGCTGGGTGTCATGGGCAGTGGAAACAGAGGAGTCGAGAGGGTTCTGAGACCTAGAGCGCACCTTCTTCTCCCCAACGGGATCTCCACACATGGCCGGTTCACTCACTGCTGATCCCAGCTCTCCAGGCTTGGGCCCTTGGCTGGGAAACCACTCTCCTGATTTAGTGAGCATATCCTGCTGCCTTCGGCACTGGTTACATACCCACATTACCTGGGGTAGAAGAAATATCATATTTCAAATTTAGAGTTTTTTACTAAACTTGTAAAAAAGCAAAGTGTGTAATTTTTATCATTTTATACAGAACAGCAGAAATAATGGATCCAAAAATGACTTCAGATAGTTCCTCCCTAAACTCACGTTAGGTCAGTTCCAAAAAAATTAATCACCCGACAAATGGTTTACCTATGGTTATATTAAACTGAGATACAAGTGTTTTGACACTGAAAAAAAATGTATACACTTCACATGTAAATCTTAAATCTAACAAGATCAATAAGATGACAGATGTAAAAAGGATGACACATTAATGCATTTCATGATTCTCTCTTTTTTACCGGTAAAGCACCATTCACACATCAGTTTCAAAATACCGGTAAATTTGTGCAAGTTGTGCCCATGGTGAAAGAAAAAAAAAAAATCATGTTGATTTTATATGTGACCCTGGACCACAAAACCAGTTTTAAGTAGCACGGGTATATTTGTAGCAATAGCCAAAAATACATTGTATGGGTCAAAATTATTATTCGTTTATTCCAAAAATCATTAGGATATTAAATAAAGATCATGTTCCATGAAGATATTTTGTAAATTTCCTATCGTAAATATATCAAAACTTAATTTCTCATTTGTAATATGCATTGCTAAGAACTTCAGTTGGACAATTTTAAAGGTGATTTTTTTAATATTTAGAGTTTTTTGCACCCTCAGATTCCAGATTTTTAAATAGTTGTATCTCGGACAAATATTATCCTATCCTAACAAAACATACATCAATGGAAGGCTTTCAGATGATGTACAAATCTCTATTAAAAAAAAAACTGACCCTCATGACTGGTTTTGTGGCCCAGGGTCACAAAATGTTTTTGAATAAAATTTCCAAGAAAATTATCAATTTAATGACATGTGGTATAACCAAGTAAAACGTAATAATATATTTTAATAATCTTAAATGTATTCAAAAACTGTTTGTGTACATACAGTATTATCATTATTTTCCAAAAATATATTGATTAATAATAAATAATAATAATTATTATTTTAATTCTAAATTTTTACTATTATTATTATTAATCATTCATGACTATGATTTATAAATGTAAACTTCCTGTTAAAATGAATTCATTTCTAATGATTTTTAGAAAGATAAACTAATAAGCAGGACAAAAAGTTTGCATTTATATATACATGTGATATCGTAAGTTCACATAAAACATGTCTTCCCTGACTACAAAGCTACAGATGAAAGGGTTCTTCATCATGTGGTGACCAAAAATAAAAGCTGAGGCGTCAAAAAAGGAGCTAATCTGGCAGAGACACTGAAACCCTGCGATACGTGACTCAGGTCTGACAGACAAAACGGCAGCCCGCTATAAGGGATAATGTAGGCAGGAGGAGGTGTGAACTGAAAAAATGAGACAGAAAGGAAACTGTTGTGCTAGCAGGGATAAATGTAAAGGCAAACAATGAATATAAGGTAGTAATGTTAGCTGACAGAAGGTGGGTGTAGTTGAAACAAGAGGTTGAGACTCGAAAGTGCGAGGTCCGTGGGATGTAATCACATGCCCACAGAGCAAAGGCATTGACCGTGGTCACTGTGGGAAGATTCGCAGGAACTGTGGGGAAAATCACGGCGGGTCGGGCCGCGCTACGCGCAAACATTAGCAGCGCTATCCATCACCCTCCTCCACACGCACAGAAAGCCTGCCTGCTGATTCCTTTAGCAGGAGGATCAGGAGCGAGGAACACAAAAGATCTTGGCACATTCCAAATTTTTTCTCCTTTTTTTTTTCCACTTCCCTCCTCCAGATTGCTTTTGATTAAAAGCTTGGGAGGTTGAGCGCGAGAGTGAGCGAGGGAGAGGCAGAGACACGCATCAACACGTCTATATTTATCCAGGCAGCCGCCCAGCACCATTGGGGATATGTTAAAAAATTCCCCAGTTCGCTGCATAACTTTACTCAACGAAGACTACCATTGATCCTGCGGATGCAAGGCCAAACAAGTGATCTTACACAGCGCAAACACACACGCGCGCATTTAACACGCAAACATATACACACACGTAAGCTTACGCACACACGCAGCCTTCTGCTGCTGATGTCCTTGCCAGACAAACACGCTCTGTGGTTATAGTCGGAAAACGAAATGTTCAAATGTGCCACCTGCTACCAGAACTCCTGTCCTAGTTTCCGCTTCTTTTTCTTTCTTCTTTTACTTTCTGTCACTCAACTAACTTATTTAATCATTCCAGTAACTCTAAAGAAAAACGCACATGATTTGGCTGTACTGCAATCTGAAACTAAACAAATCAACACTATTTTTTCATTTTTTCTAAAGTAAATTTTGAAGTGACAGGTAACATTCACACACAGTAAGCGGTCATCGTGTTCACATTTATGACAGGACGGGGGCAATAATCAAACTTTACATTTTACAAACTTTACTCTAGTACATTTTCACCTTCATATGGGCATTTCCCCCTTCCCATAAAAAATACTACCAATTTACTACCAAATTTCTACCAAATACTTTAAACAAATGAACTAAAATAATTGAAAATCATATAAACTATTGCACTGTCTTAATTTTGAACTCTCTATAGTCTATCATCACAGCACACTTGGTTTTGATGGCTTATTTCACATTAAGTGTTTTTAAAGCTTAATTAAATAAAAATATTTCTAATAACTACACATTCAAAAACAGTGTGAATTTAATATTATTTATATACACTGAAAAAAACCTTCTGATTTTCTGAATTTCCATAGAAGAAGAAAACATTAGCATGCCAGATATTAGTAAAAAAAAAAAATCTGCTCTATAAGAAAAAAAAATGTACAGAAAAGGTACCAGCAATTTTCTGTCAGGAGTTTATCTGCTGAGTTTACAGACATTTTCTCAGACTATAAAACACAATGCAAAGTGTGATTCAAAATACAGGGAAAACATATTAATCATTTAACCATTATGCACATAGATGTCAGATATTTGTATTTGCTGTTTTAGAGGCAGTGCTTGTTAACTTAAACTAAAACGTTTGGTTGAAATAAAATGAAATAAAACTATTACATGAACAACTTAAACTTAAAAAACTGAAATGAAAATCAGAAATGTTGCCTTGGCAGTTAACTGAAATGTTAAAGTACTAAAATTACTAAAACTGAAATACTTATAGTGCTCAAACTGAAATTAAGTTAAAGCTATATAGAAATATAGATAAAATCGTATTAACAAAAATAATAAAACACAGAAAAAATAATTAAATGAAAATTAAAAACAGAAAATCTATTTACATTTTTAAAAAATAATTTAAAATATGAAGACATACTATAATAGTACACTGAAAGTAAATGGTGTAGCATTAACTTAAAAAAGAAAACAATTTTCAGAAATTGCTAGTAAATTTCACAAAGAACTGAAGTAGAAAAATTCTGAAAGTAGAAAATCTGAAATAATATTTTTTTTGTAAAGCATACTTGAATACTCTCTTTTATTTACGACTTTAACAAATATTTTTTACAACAATTCTTACTTCAAAATTTTACCTTTAATTCAGTGTTACTTGCGATTTCTGTGTAATTATTTGTGAAATTTACTAACAATTTCTGAGTGAAAATGTACTTTTTTCAAGGAAATTCTAAGACATTTTTTCACTGTATTATTAGATTATTTATTTGTATTTTTAATTAATTCCATTATGTCCATTTTCACCCTCTGCCAAATGATTCGCCCCTCTCATTGAAATCGCTACATGATTACCTAATCTTAACCCCTCCCCCACACCAAACCCAAACCAACCAATACTAGTGGGGTAGTCATTTCTGTTGGAAACTACAGTGGATATGTACTTATTGGTACGTATTTCACGTCTTGCGAAAAAGTTCCCACAGGTACGTTTTTATCATGAGATCAGGTAGTTAATTGTAGTACTTTAATTTATTCCAGTTTACTGCCAAGGCAATATTTCTCAATTTCATTCAAGTTTTTTTTAAGTTAAGTTTTTCATGTAATAATTCTATTTTATTTAATTTCAACTGAAAGTTTTAGGTCAAGTTAAAAAATAGCAAAACAACAAATACAAATATCTGACATTTATAAGTGAGTAAAGTCAGCACAAAATTCATAAAATAAAGAATATTATATCCAAAAATAGACAGCCAGAAAACCAAGGAGGGTGTGCAGCAGGGTGTTTTTACTCCACATTTGCACTGGGGCATTTTTTTGCCTAAAGCCCTGGTTAATTTCTGGCCCTGCTCTATGCACCTGGGCTGCGTTTCCCAAAAGCATCGTAACCCTAAGTAGATCGTAGAACCATTGCCAACAATGGCTAATTATACAAAATGTAATTTTAATATGAAAAAATAAACAAACAAAAACACACGCACACGATTACAGGGAAGACAGAAAGTCTCCAGCGATCATATTGTAGGAGTGGTGTTGATACAGAGGCAGCAGCGGTGTGTACGGGGCAGAGAGGGGCAAGAGGGGCAGCTCTCTTACAATGAAAAAGCATTATGCTGTGATTGAACAGGGCTGGCTGAGCTCCAAACTAATCTAAAGTAAATCAGCAGCAGAATCCCCAGCTGTCAGGCACAGACCCCGACCCTCCCCACACGAATTACAACACTCGAATACCAGCCACCTCTCTTCCAACAACCCACAACACTGTACCACACTGCTTCCTCTCACATCACACATCACTTACGGACAACAAGACAGGAGGAGGCAGCCGGTTTAATCAAGACAAACCACTTTCAGACCATTCGTTTGTGCACACAGACAGTAAAACTGCACTACCAGATTAATAATGCAAAGCAGATCATTCAGCAACAGCTTTGTAATTCAACAAACTTTTCCCAAGAAACTATTCTTGCAAGAACCATAAGAGAATGAGATTCAGATGCTGGGCTGCTATTGTAATATGGTGGTAGGTTCAATTTTTGGAAGGGGTGACCCTTTAAAAATGTATGTTAAATTTCAGAAAAGTCACATCTTGAGGACTCAAAATATTCTGGAATGACATACAAAACATTGTACTATGCCACTTTTAAAACTTCCACTCTATCCAAACAGATCATTTACTGAAACTATGTTAGCTGCCATTATATGTCATGACATATAAATACATTTAAACATAATCACACACATTTAGACATTAACAAGGAATGTAAATAACAAATATTTTTTTATATGATAAAACTTCACAGTAAGGTTCTATATGTTACGGCTTCAGTTAACATTTTTTACAGCATTTATTAATCTACAGTAGGTTAATTGCTAATTCATGATCATTCATAATACATCAACATTTTTTCACATTAAAGGGGTGCTTTTTATGCTTTTTCACTTTTTGAATTTTAGACAGTGTGTGGTGTGTTTCTGTGGGCATAAAAAAGATCTACAAAGTTACAAATCTCAAAGTTCACTCCAAAGTGAGATATTTAGTTTTTAAAAAATCTCTTTTCAAGAACTACAATGAACGGCTCCTTTGGACTACAGCATTTGTTTTCCGCATGCTATGATGTCAAAATGCGGTCCATTAGAATGTCATTAAATTTAATCCCACCTACAGAAATTTGAATTGTTGGGGGGTGGGTAAGGAGGAGGTAGGGAATCAGCCTAACTTTAGCGATGCAGAGTGGAGAACCACTTCAACGAGGCGCAGCGTGGCGGGTATAAACACAAGCATTTACTAGCTTCAGAGCTGTAACGCGCCACAGAGGTGTGTAGTACAGGGGGTCGAAACACATGCCAAAGCCGTGAACTACTCCGGTTGCCGCGTCGGAGCTGTAACACGCCGCAGATGTGTGCAGTGTGTGGTAAGAGATTTATTCATCATACAGTGTAGATAGCTTCACGTATAATGCGAGTGTTTTTTAAAATGCATAAATTTGCACTAGAATAGGCTAGGCTAATCAGTGATGATGTTCTTTGATAATGTTAGGCTGCTTTTAGTCTTATGCTGGAGCTGGTTTCGGGCAATGAAACTAAGTATGTGAATAATTAAATAAATTAGCACAACAATATCATGTATTGGCGATCTCACAGGCTGACTATAGGACCCAAAACTACTGTAGCGTATTATTTACTCACCCTTCTTGCATCCTAGGTGTATCCTAGGTGACTTTCTTATTTCAGACGAATGCAGTCGAAGTTCTATTAAAATTTATCCTGGCACTCCCAAGCTTTAGAATGGCATAGACGGGTGTTTCTCTTCATCAGTCCAAAACAAGTCCAATAATGTGTATCCATCCATAATAAAAAGTGCCTCACATGGCTCGGGGGGATCAATAAAGGCCTCCTGTAGCGAATCGATGCGTTTTTGTAAGAAAAATATCCATATTTAAAACGTAAGAATCACTTTAATCTAGCTTGCGCTAACAGTTGTACACGGAACTTGCTTCTTTGACAAGGGGCGTGGCAGTACTGAAACACTGTCTAAGCTGTTCGCCAATCGCAACGCAGTGGAACAGCTAACCAATCACGACACATTTCGTTTTTCGGAAGGCGGGCCTTCATTAAACCTGGAACTAATTGAGCCATTTGTGCCAGGCTGGGAGATATGTATTGTAATAATGTAAATTATGTTAAAAATAATGTGTTTTTTAAACCACCAAGCACCACCAATCAAGACTTTGTAAAAGAGCATAATAGGACCCCTTTAAAAATGTTAGTTCATGTTACTTGTCAACACATTAACTACTGTTACTCAGTTAACGAATTAAAGCTTATTGTAAAGTGCTTCCCATCATATTATAGCCAATGTTTTGCCAGTATTTCTTTTGTATTTTTCCATCTATTATTTCCAACCTGATCTTGACGTTGCTGCATTAGTGACAGAATCTGTTACACTATAAAAAAGTTTGTAAAAATATGATCCAATGCACTGAATTAATATGAATGAATAGTATATTTTCCCTGTATTTTGAAACAAGCAATGCATTGCGTTTTACAGTCGAAGGAAATGTTGTAAACTCAACAGATAATTTCCTGGCAGAAAATTGCTGGTACTTTTTCTGTACTCTTTTTTTTTTTTCTTATAGTACAGATTATTCACTGATATCTGGCAGGCTAATGTTTACTGTTCTAATCAGACAGATGAAGATGTGGAAATGGTTTTCAGTTTGTTATCCAACACTCAGAGGAAGAGTATTTGGCATTCATAAAATGTAAACAATGACTATAAGCTCAGTAATATTAATAACATTCCCATGGGTCTGTGAGAGAAGGACACAGGGTATAAAAGAGGAGAGAAGGCCGAAGCCATGAGAGGGTCGGTCTCACCCTTGCAGGATACTCATCAAACTCCTGCAGGTCCAGTGATGGGCTAATTATCAAGCTAATTAACATCTGCTAATGATCAGTAAAGGCCCTGGTGCCTGTGAGCCACTCTGTCCAAAACATACACACACAGAAACACACTCTGTGTCCAGCATCTCTCTTGCTCTCATCTGATTTCAGATCAAACAATAACTACTGCTTCAGCCAAATCTGTTAAAATCAACTTCAAATTAATCACCCGACTCAAAAAAAATGGACAAGGAAAATCTGCTACAGCATCCTCTTACCACCTCCATTTTCATTCTTCAAGAAACTGTGTGAAAACACATTTTTCCCAGGGTGTTGAAACTGTGTTGCTGTTTGGATTTGAAATATACAAGCACATTTTCTAAACCATTTGCAACCAGTGATAAAAAATAGCTCCCGGAAAAATGACAATTCCGCTATTAATTACTCACTCTCATGTCATTCCAAACCCATAAGACCTTTGTTCATCTTCAGAACACAAATTAAGATATTTTAGATGGAATCCGAGAGCTTTCTAACTCTCCATAGACAGCTGAGTAATTAATGACATTAGGCTAAGTAATTAATCACAGAATTTTCATTTTTTTATCAACTATCCCTTTAAGTCAACCAGGTATATAATCACCAAAAATTATATTATATTTAGGGCTATCAGTCAAATTACATGATGTTTCGATTAATTAATTTAATTAATCAAAAAATAAATCTGACTGTGAAAATACCCACAAAACATTATTTAAAGCTATTTTTGAGTTAAATGGGAAAGTATCAAGTAGACATTATGAATTGTAGCTTTAGAAAGAAATATTTTATTTGATTCAACAATTTATTACACATACAATGAAAGTCATTGATAACCAAAACAGCTTTGTTGCCAACAGTCTTATGTTCCACAAAAGAAAGGTTTGAAATGTCAGGAGGGTGAGTAAATGAGGACAGAATTTTTTTTTGGTGAACTATCCCTTTAATGTTTTTATTTTTCTTCTTCTTACTATATTTTTTTATGAAATATACTCTAAATAAGAAACTAAAACTGTCAGCAGGTGGCAGTAAATGTTTTGAGTCATTCATGAGTCATTTATTCATTAATTTGATTCGTTCAAAGGGCTGATTCATTCAGGAATTAAGTAAATGACTCTCTTTATGAACGGGCTTTTGAATCATTGGTTCACACGATTCGTTCAAAAAGCGGATTCATCAAGAAACTAAACACCATTGGTTCGCTCAGAGACGTGCAGCAAATTTGAGCAAAAATACATAATTTTGTTTTTTAAAATATAACACAATATCTTCTTATTTACTGAACTGTTGTATAAAATCACATTTAAGCTTGTGATAGATCAGGACAAAATCAGCACTGGCATCATATTGCTCTTGCTGCCCTTGTGATATTGTGTGCTATGTGATATACAAATATGAGACAAAACACATACAGGGGCATTTTTTGCACAAATATGTTGAATGGCATAACTGCATTTGTGAAGTTGCTGCCCTGCATCATATTTTTCAAGTCAACTGTATGAAATATAAGATGATGTACAGGTCTGGGGGCGGGGCCAGTGCATTAAAATATTTTAATCGTGTTGTTTTTTCATAACTAATTAATTAAGTTAATGCGGTAAATTGACAGCCCAGTTCAGGTGTCACAGTGAAATGGTTTCCTTTTAAGCACCGGAATATTTTATTGCATTGTAATGGCTTTTCAAACATATTAAAATGAAGTAAACATCAATATTTATCAGCTTGACAATACAGCTGGCACAGTCTACAAAATATCTAAGCTAAACATCTCAAAAGCAAAGGTTGGAAGATTTTGAAAGTGGACACAAGATGATTTTTTTACATTCAAACAAATCATACTTTTAAATAAAAGGACAATACAATGAATGGATATCCACACTACTAAACATTTTTTTTTAAATGTCAATAACATTCTTCACTTTCTTTAGTGGATTATCCAAAAAAAAAAAACTCCCATCTGCATGTATGTCTGCTTTACGTGTGGGCATGTGTTATCCAATACAAGCGTGTCCTGGATTACACTAAAGCACTCGTCCCTCTCCACCCTTTCAGTCCAAGATTAAGAGAATGTAATAGGCAGTGTTTTTCAGTCATCTCCTCAAAAGATGGTTTATTTTTGTTTGTAAAAAACTGTCAATGCTTTTGTGATGCAAGAAAAATGACCTCCAGTCTCAGCTCTTGTGGAAAAGTACCTGACGGATCTAGAAGCTCTTGTTAAAAGAAGACTCATCATGAATATCTTTGGCACTTCTCCACCCAGCATCACAATCTGCCCATCACAACTCACTGAAACAAAACTCCTGAACTCCAGGCTCTCAATAGCTCCACTGATAAATCACTCTCAGTTGAAAATCCAATTCAACACTTGTTCGTATGGTTTCTCTGTCTAAACCACAAACCACTGAGGACACTCCTCAGCAGTGGATCTGGTGGGTCGCAACAAAAAGATTTGTCGCAGGACTGCAAGCAGATATATAATATAAAGCATAGTTACGATAGCAAAACATACACTATGCTATTTACTGCTATTTAGACGTAAAGTCAGTAACTGTTGATTTTTTTGGAGGAAATTAATATTTTTGTTCAGTCCCGATCTGAATCAAATAATTTGTGTTCTACGCTCTGAAGTTCTGATCTAAGCAAAAGATTCATAAACCCGCTCCGAAGATCAGTACTTCAAACCGCGTATCGCGAATCATTTGATTTGAATCATTCAATTCGCTAAGAGATTCACAAACAAGTTCCGATCTAAATTAAATGATTTGCGATTCACGCTTCGAAGTCCCAACCTGAATGAAATGATTCGCGATACGCAAAGTTCCAATCTGAATCAAATGATTCGTGATATGTGATTTGAAGTCCCGGTCTGAAACAAATGATTCGCGATACGCGATCCAATTGGAATGCTTCGAAATAGTGAATCATTTTGTGACGCAATGGTTTAACTGATTCAGAGTTTTGAAAAGCTCATTTTTTTCGAAAATCACTATACATTATACAATCTGATCAGGTTTTTGCTAGTGAATCGCTTGAAATGAACGATCAAAGTCATGAGTTAGAATCAATCTGAGCGGTTCCAGCATAAATGACTCAGTTGATTTGGTTCATCCGTTCAGCTTTTCGCATCTTCAGCTACATTTACATGACACTGTCAGTACTACTACTTGCTTAGCTCGATTCTTTTCTGACATTTAGGGGAAACAAGCGAAAAAGGTATAATGTTTTTTGAATTGTGTGATTTTGCCTGAAAATATATGTGCTTATTGACAAAATTAAACATTTATTTCATAGATACATTGTCTTTCAATAATTCAAGCACTTTTCAAGTACCTCCTCAGGAATATTGGTACTTTCAAGGGTTTCCCAGGCCTTCAATTTCAGAAAGTTAAATTTGAGTACTTTAAGCACCTTGTACCAACCCTATACTACTACTAATAATAAAATTACTATTAAAACATTATTTTTTAAAGGAAAATTTACCAGAAAAAAATATTTACCAGAATTTAGTTACCAGAAAAAATGTAAATACATGACACAGTATTTCTAAAAACAATTAAAAGAAAGAAAGAAAATAAAAATAATTTTTCAAATAAAATTAATTAGGGATGCTTTTGATTATAAAAAATATAATCAAATATTGAAACTATTGACCTAATATTGAAACTATTAAAATGGAATTTTGGAAACTAAAAATTTATGTAAAACACAGAATTTGGTAAAAATAAAGATGAATTTGAGAAAAAAAAAAAAAACTCTTTGTCATAGGGCTTTTACTAAACTGCTGTTAAATTGTTAAATTAAAGATTCATGATTTCAATTAATTAGACATACTTTTTGATTATTATTTTTTCATTTAACCATTAAAACAGAGTTTAGAAAAATTACAATGGAAAAAAAAGGAATCCAGAAATAAACAGAATTTAGGAAAAAATGAAACAGATTTCATAGAGCCATAATTATACTGTGTGACTTTAAAGACTGGATAAATGGCTGCTAATAATGAACATATTACATTTTAAAATCTAAAATAAAATGGAAAACAGTTAATTATAAATTGTAACAATGTTTCACAATTGTACTATTTCTGCTGTATTTTCGACAAAATAAATGTTGCAATTTGGTGAGCTCAAGAGGCTTATTTCATAAAATCTTAAATATATCTAGGTGTTAACAGCAAGGGTTTTCTATAGAGATAATAAGCCTTAATATTATTAAATTTAAAAGGCTTTAATAGCATTTTTATATTCCAGTTTTGGTACTGTGTTGGAAACCAACTGAAAACTTACTTTTAAGAGACCAAGACATCCCAAGTGTCTTTTAGTTCACATAAATGCTATACAACTGCTGAGCATCTTAACAATTTACCAACGAGCCATCGTCTGACTCCAGCTGGCTGTGTTTGACTAGCAGCCGAAGGCCTGTCATTCATCACCAGACTCCGCCTCTTCCTCCATCTTGTTAATATCATTTCATTTCCATCGCTCGACTAGATGCGGACAGGCAGGGTTGTCCGCCGGTGTCATGTCCACGCAAACGGGGTGGATAAATGGAGTGCTTGAGTTCTGTGAGTGGAGGAAAAGGGAGAACGCAGTTCACGCTTCCACCTCCGACAGCTTGATGAATTGGGGCGGCAACAGGCAGAGCTAGACCCATAATTCAGCATGTTATAAATCCCGGATAAGGATGAAAGACTGCCACAAAAGACATTACTGTCCATTCCGTCTAATGAGCCAGTACATCAGCGCCTGGAGACGCTCACCCACCGGCCCTCTCGCAAAACACTCCTTCACCCGTCGCTCAGACAAAGACCATGCCTATTGTTAAATACCGGATCAATAGTGTAAATAATCTATTTCATCTCCCTGTTGATGTTACTAAACCAACTTTCAGTCTTTCGTCACCGAGACATACATCTCACGCTTGACAAGCCATCTGCGGATCGATACGGTGATAAGTTTAGCTCTACTCCCTCTCCGAACATCAGGCCTTCTCTGAATTAAGCAGATTGATGAGGTCTATGAATACAACGCCTCCCATGGTACCGCCAGCCATTTGTGTGTATGTGCATTTCATTGTCACATTATACTCGTCTCTGCAGAACTCAAGTCCAAATCCCCAAGGGAGCTGTGTCTCGTATTTTCACTACATAAAGTCCAACATAAGGCCTCACCAAAAGCCTTAAAAAAAAAAAAAAGTAATTCTCACCAGGGTTATTTTTGTTAACTAAAACTAAAAACTTGAAATAAATGTAAAAAAAAATTAATTAATAAATAAAAAAAAATAAAATAAAATTTTAAATTAAATTATGTTTTTAGCTTGCCAAGGCAACATTCTCTTTTTAGTTGAATTTACTTTAACCTGATGTATTAAAATAACTAAAACTTAAATAAAATGTAATAATACTGTATAGAAAAAAATACAAAAATATAAATAAAATTATTTTTTCACAAAAATATTTAAAAAATTACTAAAACTCAAAAATAAAAATCAAGAATTAGTTACTTGAAATAAATGTTACAAAATAAATAAAATAAAATAAAATAATGTGAATAATTATTTTAATAAAATAAAATAAAAGCATGTTTTTTAGCTTGCCAAGGCAACATTCTACTTTTAGGTTAATTTATTTTAATCTGATGTATTAGAATAACTAAAACTTAACTAAATGTATTAGTTTAAATAACTTTTAAAATTGAAATAACTAAAACTAAAACTAATAAAATGTAACAACACTGTACAGAAAAAACGTGAGAAATTTAAAAAAAAAAAAAAAAATTAATTAAATTAATAAAACTAAAACTTAAATTTACTTTAATTTACTTTAAATAAAAGAATAAAATTAAATTAAAAAATTAATGCTTTTTAGCTTGCCGAGGCAACATTCTCCTTTTAGTTAAATTTAGTTTAAAATGATTTATTAAAAAAACTAAGATTTAAATAAAATTGAAAATACTGTACAGAAAAAAAATATACAAAAATGTAAAAAAATAAAAATTAATTAATTAATTAATTAATATTAATATTAATATTTACAAAAAATATTTAAAAAATGCTAAAACTTCAAAAAACACAAATTCTCACCAGGGTTATATTTATCAACAAAAACTAAAAACATCAACAATTATTTACTTAAAATAAATGTTAAAATAAAATAAAATAAAATAAAATTATGTTTTCTTTTTGCTTGACACAGCAGCATTCTCCTTTAGTTGAATTTAGTTTAACCTGATGTATAAAAATAAACTAAAATTTAATAGCACTGTATAGAAAAAAATGACAAAAATGTAAATAAATAAATAAATAAAGGTACAAAAGGTGTAGATGAACCATTTTAGGTTCCCCAGAGAACCTTTCTGTAAACAGTTCTTATAAGAACCATCTTTTTTTGTGTGTAAATATTTGAACCTTTTTTTGAAGGACCTTTGCGATGGAAAATTTCCATGGATGTGAAAAGTTCTTCACGAAACCACAGATGCCAATAAAAAACCTTAATTTTTAAGAGTGATACTAAAATAACACTGGTTCCCATTGAAAGACCTTGCAGTCTAACATCCCTGTCAATGAAATATCCACAAACCAGACGCAAAAGAAAGACGAAAAAGATCAATACCCATCATTTCACGGTGTCGCTTCGAGGAGGTGGGCAGTGGAATGACACATCGCTGGTGTTTTCCAGTAGCACCGAAGTTCTGGTGCTAAAAACTTACACAGCGTCAAAGCCCAGCCCCGGCTGACCACAGTCTAAAATGGATCTTTGGAAAAGAAAGAAAGAACAAGAGACCGAGAGGCGAGTGTACTGCCTAGGGAAAAGAAACTGACTTCAAAAACAGCAGCACTCAGAAAGAAACGCTTGGCTAAAGAAGAAAACACAGATATTACCAAGAGGCCTGATAATCATTGGGATAATGAGCTCTGGATTGCATTTACAGGGATCTTTTTGCAGCACTGAAGTGCATGGCGCTGTTCTGATTAACGAATGCAGCTCCATGGGAGAAGACACAGTGCATGTACATTTGAACAGCAGAGCAGGTCAAGCAGGACATGCATTCATCGAACACATTCTCTGGCCCTGATTTACTAAGATCACACACATAAACCTTCTGGAAATCACCTAAAGCTGACAAACACAACAGTGTGATGAACTAACACAGTAGAACTCAAAAGAACAGTAAAGATAAACAGAATAGCTTTTATATGTGAATGAAGGGAGTGAGGGAAAGAACACTTTCATATCAGCATTCACACTGCACAGTGACAAAAAGAGAATAGAAAATGCTAACCACTTTGTCCTCTTTCTTCTCCAGCGCCACAGACAGAAACAGGATGGTGGGTGGGGGAGAAGAACAAGAGAGAGAAGTATGAAATGACAATCAGATATGAAAACAAAAAGCATTTAGATGCATACTGGAATAATGAACACCAAAACATCTCTGGACCGGCATTATCAGCACCAAAAGGTGTCAAAATAAAAAATGTGCTTTCTAGTTGCAAAACAAACACATCTTGGAATGTTTTGTATTATATATTGTGGATTTATTTCGTTTGTTCTTACTGTTATTTTAGGACAGATCATGAACTGTGTGGTAGTGTAAATTTGCAGGTATGTTGCCACCCACAGGGCAAACCCAAGAGGTGCAGGTTACAGTCATATTTACTCTTTAGAATTCCCATGAATAATTCCCAGTAGAAATAAAGGCAGTGTATGGGTCACTGATAACGAGAACATGACATTCTGCTTGGTAGGTTCTACTGCTTCAGAGCCACCATAGTAAAAATACTCCCGGACATTAGTGTGTAACTACAAAAAGACATGTACACTCATAAACACATGCACACTAAAGGCGTTTGTAGAACACGCTGAATGTCTCTTCCTTTCTCTCTATATGGAATCTTAATTAAACGGCGGTCAAACCCCTATGACAGCCAGTTAATGAAGAATCCATATAGAGAGTCACACTGCAGGACACATCATTTTGGACACAGTGGAGGCTGAGCATACACTACCAGTCGAAAGTTTTTGAACAGTAAGATTTGTAATGTTTTTTAAAGAATTCTCTTTTGCTCACCAAGCCAATATTTTACAATATTACTGCTTTTGCTGTATTTTGGATCAAATAAATGCTAAAATACAGCAAAAGCAGTGAGGTTGTTTGTTTTACTATTTGAAATAACTGCTTTCTATTTGAATATATAGGGTAAAATGTAATTTATTCTTGTGATCAAAGCTACCTTTTTATCATCATTACTTCAGTCTTCAGTGTCACATGATGCTTCAGAAATCATTCTAATATGCTGATTAGCTGTTCAAGAAACATTTTTATTATTATTACTAATATTTAAAAGAGTTGAGCAATTTTTTTCAGGATTCTTTGATGAATAGAAAGATCTAAAGATCATTATATAGGGTGACCACCTGTCCCACTTTGCATTATACCGCACAGCATTTTCACCCCTTGTCCCACACGTCGCATATTGACAAAATGTCCCGCATTTTTATGTCTGTTGGTTTTTAATGATCATATTAAGAAAACGTCCACGCGTTCTCTTGCCTTTTTAAGAATGCTTTTTATTTATTCTTTTTGCGGCACAGTTTCTGTGCAAAGGATTTGCGGACCCCATCAAGTGATCTAGAACCACCGACGGAAATGGTTGAGTGCACACTGAAAAACACAATATTCTCTATTAATTTTAACCAATTTAAAAAAAAATCGATGCAGCTTTTAGACGTGTATTTCTTCTTATTTTAATAGTTCGTTTGAGGCGGTTTCTATGCCGTTATTGTAATGACAAATATCTGGAGCATTATTGTAAAAATGCATTAATTGTCAAAATGCGCAAACACAAATCTCTTCTCTCACAGGTGGATTCTCTTTACTCTCATAATAAAGACATGCTTTCCTCTTGCTTGCATGTGCATGCTCAGAAACATAAATCAGTGCATATGAACGGATGTAATCAGTACTTACATAGCATAACAGTAAAATATATATATATATATATATATATATTTTACAATATATATATCTGCCTCACACGTGTCCCGCATTGTCCCGCAAAATCACATCTATGTCCCGCAACAGTTCTATTGCCAGGTGGTCACCCTAACATTATACCATTCAAAAGCTTGGAGTCAGTTTTTTTTTGGGGGGGAGGAAGAAATTAATTTATTAAATTAATACTTTTATTTAGCAAGGATGCTTTAAATTGATCAGAAGTGATGATAAAAGATTTCTATTTCAGATAAATGCTGTTTTTCTGAACTTTCTATTCATCAAAGAAACCTGAAAAAATTCTACTCAGCTGTTTTCAATATAATGATAATAATAATAAAAGTTTTTGAGCAGCAAATTAGAATATTAGAACATTTTCTGAAGGATCATCTGACTGGAGTAATGATGCTAAAAATTCAGCTTTGAAATTACAGGAATAAATTACATTTTAAAATATATTCAAATAGAAAACAGTTTTTTAATAGTACAAATATTTCAGAATTGTACTGTTTTTGCTGTACTTTGGATCAAATAAATGCAGGCTTGGTGAGCAGAAGAGTCTTACTGTTCAAAAACAGTAAGTTTGGCCGGTAGTGTACGTATCAACTGGCATGGAAAAAGAGGACTGGTTAAGTTTAAATTTCATGCAAATTACAGGTAAAAAAACAGTTGCAGCCAACTGTTGTGTTTAATTCAACTTACTGTATTAATTTCAGACTTTAATTGCAGCTTGCACTTTTTATTTTGATGGTTTGTGGTTGGAAGCTTATTAACTTTCTTTAAAAAATACTTTGGGTATTTGAAAATATGGTTTGCATTTTTAAAAATGTAATTGTGCATATATACACGCTACCATTTTTTCATGTTTTTGAAATAAGTCTCTTATGCTCAATATTGTGAAATATTATTACAAATTAAAATTGTTTTCTATTTGCTTTTTTACTGTCACTAATGAACTTAATGCATACAGACTGAATAAATGTATTAATATAATGACTTTACTGATTGTGTATTGATTGTTTATTCTGCAAAAAAATAAAAAAACAATTATGGTACGAATCATTTATGATTTTTGTAGCAGGTTCATTGAACTTTTTCAAGTCTGTTCACTCTGGACCAGCTCAGGCTACTCATAGCAATGGAGCTATTAAGTGTATTTCATCGCTTTTAGCTACTGTTTCCAGTCCACCAAATTGAGTAGGTGTAGCTCTCTATGTTTAACCTACAGGCATCTAGCGACTCCATTATCAAGACTGCCACTCTCATTAATAGCACACGCCAAAGGGCTCCGAGAAACAACATGCGCTCATTTCAGCAAAACTAACCTCAGGGCAGCACCCATCCGCTACCAACGGAGACTTCACTTCCATTGCATCACATACAGGATTTCTCCTACCTTCTCAAACACAGACAAGAGCACCTGAACACCTTTCCACACTCAACATTGGCCCTATCTGAGCTTTCTCACATCCACAGGGCTCAGATCTAAACCAGACATAAACCTCAAGAAGTGCCAAATGTGAGTAAAGATAAGCTTTGGGGGTTAAATCAGGGGTTACATCTTAATACAAAAGTTACAATCAGACCCTATATTAGCTGACATAAATAAAACCACCTTCTCAGTGAAAAATGTACTTAGTAGAAATATGAATGTAATGAAATTTAAATTCTTGCTGATAGCAATAAGCAAATTATTTATTTTCTAAGCCAATAACCAACAAATGGTAGATTCATAAAATAATAATTAAAAAAATAATAATTTTTAGGATAATTAGGCCATATTTTTAGGCAAAACATTACCTCAATTCACTAGACTTTAGTTTTGGCATTTGCTAAAGATTTTATCTAACAGCATTTTAAATTTTAAATTATTAGCATTTTTAAAGAATATAACTTTAAGTGAATGTTTGGATGATGGCGAAAGGTCATTTGAATGAAAAATAGGGGAAAGTACATGTACAATTAAATATCCATAAAATTAAATATTTTAACTGTTACCAATAAAATAATAAATAAAAATACTACTGATAAAATTAAATATAGCTGCAAGCAACGATTACCGGAATTCAAGCGCTTTAGGTATTTAAGCTATTAAGCTATTACTTAGCAAACCTGTAACCATCTAAATCATTTATTATAAAAAGCATTTTTGTCAAATCCAGTTGATTTACCATGGAAATATGTTTTTATAACATTTATGACTGTTAGAGCGCTAGCTGTGGTCTGATCTCCCTGAAACTTTGCGTGCTTGTTTAGAATCACCTGTCGCACGTGCTCACCAGGTTTCATGAAGTTTTGAGTTTTCGTTAAGTCTTTATAGGCTTTTGGGTATATTTGGACAAGCCCCTTTTCTAAAAGACCCTGTTATAGCTTCCCAAAGAGTAAATTTCAACATGTTTTTAATAACTGACCTAGAGAGTCCAGAGAATTGCACTGCGGTGGGGTTTTTTTTCAGACTGAGAGAAAAACCTAGGACTAGTTTACAAAAGTAGGTTTTTCACATTTTCTTAATCATTTAAAAAACGGTTTGATTGACAGCAGTGGTTCTAGAGGCAAAGTTGTTCGGAAGGAGGAGGTCTATCATATGATACGAATATCGCATGCATGTGCAGAAAACCATGCAATGTACACTCGTTTACACCCTCAAAAATTCCAATAGAAATTCTAGCCAAGTTTTTCCCTCTTATAATGTCACCAAGTAGCCAGTCTCTGCAATTTTTTCCCTGTGACCTCAGATTGTGCTCTTACATAAGTGTGCCGAGTTTGGCGGAGATATCTCATTCCTTTGAGGAGTTGGAGTTATAGGCATTTTACTAGAAGTGGCACTGCCCCCTTCGAACATTTTGGAGTTCCTTTGCCAGGGTGAGCCAAAACTTTTTTTTGATAATTACTGATATTCATTCTCTGGAGTATCTTTCTGCACTGGTTTGGTTCCAATCGGGTGAAAAACCTACGACTTGTTTGCAACAGTAGGTTTTGTACTTTCAGTTGCTGTAGCGCCCCCGTCCGGCCGATTGGTCACATTGTAGGCGGTGTGAGTACTACCATCCCTTCAAGTTTCAAGTCTCTACGACTTACAGTTTGGTCTGCGCGATCAGTTTTACGTGGAAATCGCTCATCCGTGACCCTTCTTACAATTACAATAGGGTTTCAGCGCTACGTGCTTGAACAAAAGTTTCTAAAACTGATAACCAATACAGTATCAATATACTGTCTATTCTTCATTAAAAAAACAACATTAATATAATTTATTAGTCACTGTATAGCTAAAGAATTATATATAATTCATTTTTCATAAGCAAAATAATAAATACTTTTTATAAACTTAAAAAGTAAACAAAAAATAAAACATTGACTGCCAATAAAATTAGACAGTAGTTCCATTACAAATGGCCTGGTTTTACTGTGTAGCTTTAAAAATGTATTTCCTTCAAATGTCCAGACGGATACATCCGTAACTAAATCAGTGTGTTATTAATTACATTTATCCTTCTCTCCACCTCACTGACCTCCCTCCCTACTCTACTACCTCTGTCGGTGAGCTAATGCTCTCCTGTTGACTCCCCACACTGCTCTCATTATGAGTGAACACTAATTAGCGCTCTGGACTCAGTGGAAGGAATAGAAAGAGAAGGTAAATATCACACTCCAGGAGGTGGGCCACCATTTCAGGTGCTTCCCTTTGCATGGTACGGCTGCCCCTGTGGAGACTCAGCACCGACTCGGGCATCCCAGCGTGGGTGTGCGGCGACCCCCCGGTGACCAGCAGCGTCATCTCCTCTGACTAATGCCCAATTAACCTTTCTCTCATCCACCCAGCGCTTTCCTCTCCCTGTCCCTGCTTAAAGGTGTGCAGATGCAGGTGGAGGAAGCATGAAAACCAGCGTGGCTACTCACACCATGTAGGTGGTACTCACGTTATTGGAACGCAGAGAGACCCTTCCCCCGCACCGGGCACAGAACTTAGTCTGGCAGTAGGAGCACAGGTTTCCGCAGCCATCAGCAAACTTGGTCTTGTGGCAGATGCCACAGGTGGGGGCATCATCCTTGTGTTGGCCCTGCTGCCTCTGTTGGGGGGGCTCCGGCCCAATCCGCCTCACCTGCTCCTTGTAGTTGGCAAACTGCTGGTGCAAACTGGGAGGGGAGAGGAGAAAAAGAAAGGGGACATTAAAAACTCATATAGCAGCCAATGTAGCATTTGTACCTAATAGTTTACCAAACTTGAGTAATTTTAACGTTTTAATCCAATAAACTCTCAATTTTAGCATGTTACCAGCAAATGTAACAGTTTAGCCAAAATAATTACATTAATTTTAACAACTGTACATTTTTATAACTGTATTAAAACTCTAACCCAATAGTAATAATTAAAAATATTTTTTCTTTTTTTAACATTTGTAACATTTTTACCTAATAACACCTCTCGCCCCAAATTTTTTAGAAAATTTTCACATTTTTACCTAATAACACTCAACTTTTACCAGCAAATTTAACATTTTAACCCAATAATCCCTAAATTTTTTTTTACATTTTTGTAACATTTGTAACATTTTAAGCTAATAATCCCCAAAAAAATATTTTTCATTTTTAACATTCATAACATTTTTACCTAATAACACCTCTCGCCCCAAATTTTTTAGAAAATTTTCACATTTTTACCTAATAATACTCAACTTTTACCAGCAAATTTAACATTTTAACCCAATAATCCCTAAAAAAATAATACTTTTACATTTTTGTAACATTTTAACCTAATAATCCCCCAAATTAATATTTTACATTTTTTAACATTCATAACATTTTTAACTAATAACACCTCACACTCCAAATTTTCCAGAAAATGTTCACATCTTTACCTAATAACCCTTAACTTTTACCATCAAATTTAACATTTTAACCCAATAATCCCTAAAAAAATAATAATTTTACATATCTATAACATTCGTAACATTTTAACCCAATAATCCATAAAATGTATAATTTTACATTTTTGTAACATTTGTAAAATTTTAACGTAATAACAATTTAACCCAATAATCCCTAAAATTAATAATGTTACATTTGTAGCAGTTAACCTAATAATCTGCCAAAATTAATAATTTTACTTTTTTAACATTTGTAACATTTTTACATAATAACACCTCTCGCCTCAAGCAAATTTAGCATTTTACCCTAATAACTCCCTACTTTTTCAAATTAATAGTTTTACATTTTTATAACATTTGTAACACTTTAACCCAATAATCTCTAAATTAATCATTTTACATTTTTTGTAACATTTGTAACATTATAACCTAATAATCCCCCAAATTAATAATTTAACTTTATTTAACATTTGTAACATTTTTACATAATAACACCTCTCGCCCCAAGTTTATCAGAAAATTATTTTTTTTTACCTAATAACTCTCTACTTTTTTAAATTATCAATTTTACATTTTTATAACATTTGTAACATTTTAAACCAATTATCTCTAAACTTAATAATTTTACATTTTTTGTAACATTTGTAATTTAATTTGTAACATTTTAACTTAATCCCCCAAATTATTATTATTATTATTTTTACTTATTTTCAGTTTCATTTTTATCTAACCCTTTTAATCTAATAATTCCTCGATTTTAACATTTTACAAAAAATTTTCAGAGCACACGTAACATTTTTATCAACAACCCCCTTTTGGCATTTTACCAGCAAATTTAACATCAGAAATTGAGACTGAACTTGATGACCCAATTTGACTTTTTTTTTTCCTGATAAAGCCCCAAATTTATTCAGATTGTCAATATATTCTTTTTTTTCTCTCCAAAGTTATCTCCAAAGTTTTTCTCCAAAGTTCACCTCACATAACAGAACCAAACATATGTCTATCTATGTATCTATGTATCTATCTATCTATAGCCCTCACTGACCATGTCCACATTATGAAATCCCAACTCTGATTTTTCCTTCTTTCTGTTCTAATGTCTAAAGTTCTTTCCACCATGTAGGGTCATCTCAGACATTCACTTGAAGAATGCTTAAAGACTACATGAATGTCTTCCAAAACAGTTAATCTAAACAAAACAGTGACTAATAAACAAAATTACAATCTTTCTTCAGAGACCTGACACATACAACACATATCCAGCATATTTCCCCTGTCTAAACAGCACTAAGGTCTCAAGCATGAATCTATCCAGAGCTTTACTTACGCTAAAGGGGTCTTCCTCACAGACTCCTCCGCCATGACGATAATATGACGTATATTAAAATAAGCAACCTACATAAAGAGTTAAAAGAATATGCTACCTACGGAATGTGATGAACGTGCGACCATCCGTGCAGAACGTGCCCCAGAGAAAGACAGCGAGATGATCTGAACACCTGCCCCAGTCCTAACCCCGGTCTCCCTCCCCCTGTGCACCCCTACTGCTCCCTGTTCCTCAACACCATCACCAATGAACATCCTGTGGGCCAAAGATAACCATAAAGGACAAGCTACAACACAGGAGCAACAAGGTGACTGCAAGATGTTCAAATTAGAAAACTAAATCAGTTGCATTTTCATGCCCAATAAGACTTGGAGTGCAATAGGCAATACAATACATTACTTTATTAAAGGGGCAGCTCGAATTTGACACAACATACAACAGTATAGACCTGGGGGGTGAAAACTTTTTGAATTTGAAGATCAAGGTAAATTTCACTTATTTTGTCTTCTGGGAAATATGTAAGTATCTTAAATAGTTTCTGAATGGCAGTACTAAATGAAAAAAAAGGTATTTAAGCAAAATAAGAAAAATGTACTAATCTTCATTCTGTTCAAAAGTTTTCACCCCCCCGGCTCTTAATGCATAATTTTTCCTTCTGAGGCATCAGTGAGTGTCTGAACCTTCTGTAATAGTTGCATATGAGTCCCTCAGTTGTCCTCAGTGTGAAAAGATGGATCTCAAAATCATACAGTCATTGTTGGAAAGTGTTCAAATACACAACAATGCTGAAAAACCAAAGACTTGGTGAGACCTGACTTTTGAACTTTTGAATGGGGTCATTTTATAAATTAATTTTAATTTTTTTTTCTCTTGTGAACTATATGTAAACGTCTTTTATGTGAAATATCTTATTCAGGTCAGTACTAAATAAAAAATAACATGCATTTTGTATTATCTCTATTATTTTGGTAAAAAAAAATTAACATTTTGCAGATTCTGCAAGGTGTATGTAAACAAATGAGAATTTTGTTTGTCATTTTTTCTTTGTAACTGAAAAAGGCCACACTATAAAAAAAAAAAAAAAAAATGAAAGCAGGATTGAATTAAGCATGCACTCTTCTCAATTCAATATTAAGATGTAACATTCAACTTTCAAACTTTCCGAACACAATGACCTTTAGTTACAGTAGCTCAGATGAACAATGGAGCACAAAGTCAATGCTGAAATGAAATTGAGCAGCACTAGACTACAAAAACCTTTCAGCACTTTATGAAAAACATGAGAAACAGAGACAAACATTGAGCTTGGCACTGTAAAAGAACATATGAAAGTGCTTTGTACTCTGAGCAGGAAATGATATTCAGGAAAGCAGCCCAGGCTTGCCATAATTGAGACAGCACATAAAACAAAGACCCATAAGTGAAGCACAAGGTTATACGAAAGTGAACCACAGCTTTACTTTACTAGCACAAACCTCTCTTCCCCATCACAAATCATTTGCTTCTTTCTCTCTCCCTCTCCCTCTCATCCAGGAATAGAAGTAAACCTTTTGTGAAATGCAAATCAGGCAGAGTCTGCAAGAAACGGCGAGCTATTCACACAGGACTCCGGCATTAGCATAGAACTTGGTGTAATTAAGGTATGAGGAAGCTATAATTAATGTGGTAAAGTGTGGGGACACGCAGGAGAGCCGGCGTGGAGATGCGAGAGGTGGGACGCGTTTTTACTCCGTTCTCCCCTACTTCATGACAGCTGGTCTCAGTGGCCGCCGCTGATGTCGTCAGGCGAGCACATGGAAACGTCCATGATTAAACAGCTGTCAGCAGCCGCTCGTACTAACGCACACCATGACAGAAGCCACAACTGTAACTCCTTGGCTGTGCGCGGCGTTCCTGCGGAGGCTTTGGTCGGGCCTACACGCTGGCCTATTTATCATGTCTGCTAGGCCCCACGGCTCCCTACATGGGCATAAATCCACCCTATCTGTGCCAGGATGTTGTATGAAAGGACAGACGAGGGACAGAGATGTAGTGAAAGTACTGCTGAGGTTGAGTCAGTGTAAATTCAACATCATTCACAGCGAATGCCGGGACAAACGTGCGTTTATGAGGGAACAGCGCACGTTGGCAGCCTGTGATGGAGCCATAAATGCAGCTCACAGGAACTATAGCAGCTCCATTCATCCTCTAACACAAGAGGACAAATCTGAACACCACTCACAGAACATTTATGTTGTGTTCAACAAGAAAAACAGCTTGAAACTAAAATGCCAATTATATAATATATGTCCATATATATATAATTTTTTAAATATATACAATTTTTTTAATGTTTTTGAAAGACGTCTCTTATGCTCACCAAGGCTGCATTTATTTGAAATTTGGAGAAAAAAAAACAGTATAATTGTAAATATTACTACAATTTAAAATAACTGTTTTCTATTGAATGGAAATGAAAAATTTGATGAAAAAGCTGGATTTTCACCCGCCATTATTGAAAAACAGTAATATTATAAATAGGAATACAATTTAAAATAACTTTTTTTCTATTTTTTCTATTTAAAATGCGATGAAAAAATTTATTTTAAGCAGCCATTATTGAAAAAATGTCCTGCATATTATTTTTGTGGAAACCGTATTATCTTTAATAAGAAATCTCGGTAACGCTTTAGTATAGGGAACAATTATCACTATTAACTAGTTGCTCATTAGCATGGTAATTATTAACATACTGGCTGTTTATTAGTAAAGCATATATTCTGTATGACCATATTCTACATCCCTAATCCTACCTACTAACTAAATTTAACAACTACCTTACTAACTGTTAACAAGCAGTAAATTAGGAGTTTACTGAGGCAAAATACTTAGTTAAATTACAAATATCTTCACTCACTTTTTTAATGTCTCCTTGCTGAAAAAAGTATTCATTTCAAATTGTAAAGATTTTTCTTATTTTATTTTACAACCATACAATGTGAAAAACATACATTAGTTTTTTTTACATTTGTTTGTTAATTAACATGCCTTACCTTAAATCAGTTCTGCTGTATAACCAAAGCATCATAACTCTAAACATGTCAGAATATATATTCTGACACGTTTATAGTTATGATGCTCTGGTATATATATATATATATATATATATATATATATATATATATATATATATATATATAGTCTATTGTCTAGTGTGAAGTATATATGTATATATATATATATATATATATATATTTCAGTGGCGTGCAGTGGTGTTCTGAAATGAGGAGGCAAAGTCATCACGATTTTTATGGTTTTATTTATTTATTTATTAAATGTACATTCATGTCCCAGTCACATTTTCTTAGTTAAGTTACTTACACTACCAGAATAAAAAACTATATTGTATTTTTACATTAACAATGTAATCAATAGGCTATATTTAGTAAAACCAAATATAAATCTAATCAGTTTAGTGTTTTTACATTTATTCCAAAATGATAACTCAAGACAGTAACAATTTAAACGATATATTTTATTTAAACAATTACATATTTTATTTATGAACTGATGTTCAGCTGTTCCTTTTCATAATAACCTTATTTTCAGATCAAGTTGATATTGATTACTGACTAAAAACCCACAAATCATGTTTTCATGCCATTTTAAGTCTTATTTTGATGTAACGAAGTGGTTATAAGTGAGTGAAGTTTACTTGCTTTTTTTTAATTAGTCTTTGAATTAACTCCATTATATTGTTCATTCAGACAGATTCACGAATGCGGAACGTGCACAAACACAAGAGACGGGATTTATTGCATGAACCAATCACAGCCGATTATAACCAGTCATATCTAATCACATCACGATGGAGGCGTTGCCTCCTCTCACTTGACTTTCCCCCATTCATTCTTAACTACCCCCCACCAAACTCACTGCACGCTTTAGGGGGTCTGTTAAAACTCATTGGGCTCAGGGGAGGCGAGAGAGATGCGGACTCTGACAGTAACTTTACCAGCTGGTGTGTGTGTGTGTATGAAGTATATATTACACTACATAAAAATGTTCATAAAAGCTATTTAAAAAACTATATTTCTTTACAATGCTAATTGTCTATCAATAAACAGTGCAAAATAGCAACAAGTAAGCACACATGCACTTCTCCTGTATAGCAAATTTGTAATATTTTGAGAACACGGATAGTTAAGCTGTGGACAAACATCCACTATTATCTATAGCATGAAAGACAAGGAAATCCCAAAGCAGAAAAACAGTTTCTCCTCCTCTTAACATTTTCTTGAATAACAAACAGAGCAGCACTTTATGCTGCCGGGCAAACTCACATATCTTAAGTACCTATGAGAAAGAAATGGTCTCATTATTCTTGATAAAAATGGGCTAAATTTAGCTTCTTAAATGAACGCAGCACTTTCACTCTATTGGTTCCATGAATTTAAAGGCCTCTTACGATATGGCAGCCGCTCATGTTTTGCATTAAACAGCTGTTTAACGGCATTTTTTAAAAGGCTTTCGCTTATAAATCCAGCAAAGGGTGACTTCCACTTCTCACAAGGGGACCAAAGTCACCAAACCAGAATGATTTATCCCATCACCTGGAGATCAATGGTTAAAAGTGAGCGGAAATCCATCAAAGTACACCGTGTGAAAGCATCAGGAACATAGTGAGAAAATCACTCCCTTCCAATTTAGAAATTAAGTCCCCCTTCCAGATAGAAGCAGCTCCATGCATGATTGATTTCTGTAGACAGACACCTTATAATAAATGGGGTTCAAATGAACTGAATTATTTGGGCTTTTGATTTTGCTGTGCTTATTACCACATGGAAAAACAATGCTTCTGCTGGGCCCAGTGAGGGTTTAAAAAGGGAAAAATCCATTGAGAGAGCAGAATAAAACAAATGTTACTCCATTTCTTAAAGGATTAGTTCACTTCCAGAATAAAAATGTCCTGATAATTTACTCACCCTGTGTCATCCAAGTTGTTCATGTCTTACTTTCTTCAGTCAGAAAGAAATGAAGGTTTTTGAGGACAAAAAAACATGATTTTTCTCTATATAACTGACTTCTGGGCCCGATACTGAGCTCCTGTACTCGTACTCGTACTCGTTAAAATGCCCCGATACCAAACGCCGATACCACATCATGTGACAAGTGCGTATGCAGGCAAAGAAACACCGACAACAAAACTACAGATAGCAGGATGGAGTCATTAGAGTATAAGGATGTCTATGAAGTATGTGTATGTAAGTAATATAATGTTAACATTCAGTATTAAGCTTGTATAACTGGTGCGCGTCAGCAGATTGGATTGAGCGCGCAGCGGCCAAGATGTGCGGGCTTGTCGAGTTAATATCCCGCCTTGACATCACTGGAAAGTTTGTAGTTCGGTGAGATATGTCAAAAACAATTGAAGTAAATCAATGCACAAGTTATTTAACGGTATAGAGAGAGAGAGTAAGCGAGAGAGAAAGCCCGAGACAGAGAAAGAGAGAGAGAGCGCGCGCTGTTGCGTGATCTTCATTGATGTTCGCATATTTAGCACACACATCTTTTGGATTAAAACAAATTCGTAGATATAAAAAAAATATATATATAGGGGCATTCGCTATAAACATCGATTTTTTTTCAACCTTAAGCATATACGAATGTCCGGCGAAAGTGAAACTATAGCAGCCTGTGTGAAATGCGATGCGATGTTTTGAATGCTTCACAAGTGATTCTCCATTATTTGAGTCGCTTTGGATTGTAGCCCAAATAGCAGCATATTTCAGAAAAAACGTGACTTATAATTCTGAAAATATCAGAGTTAGGAGATTCATAATGAGTGGTTGGCGTGATTACAGTACTGAGCCGCTGCAATTGAGCAGTTTAATGTTATTAAATTAAAGATGATGTACCATAGAGCAAGAAAAAAAAACAAAAACAAACAAACAGTGAAAGTAACAAAACACATTTTAATGGGCATAATTAAGTGTAAAAGTAAAAATAATTAAGGGATATATAGTCAACCCAAAAATTATTCAGACAGCAGATATACACCATCTTTTGACAATTTTTGATATATATATTTTGTTATTTTTTATTTTTTTTTTTACTAGTGGGTGCAGGACACAGTTTATGATAATGGGTTCTAAATACATTTTGGTTTGACTGTATCTATTTGATAAATAAAGTTGACCAACTAACATTATACATATTCTTTTAGTTTCTGTACCCTATATTTTACAAATCTACCTGTAAATTTTAAAATATCTGTATCGGTACTCGGAATCGGCAAGTACCAAAAATAAAAGTATCGGTATCGGGCGAGTACTGGAAAAAGTGGTATCGGTGCATCCCTACTGACTTCAATGGGGATCAGCGGGTTGACGGTCCAAACTGCGCTCCACTTGTTTACAAAGCGAATGTGCAAAGAAAGTCAAAAGCCAAAAAAAAGGTAAAACAACAGTGTCGGGCGATTTTGAAGTTGGAGGAGAAAATGAGATGTTTTTCGCCCTAACCAACCTTTCTGAACCGAAGTACACAGACGAAGACCTAACTGTGCGTAATGTGTGTAGTTCAGGATGCAGAGCTAGTGCAAGACGAGCATTTGTGGTTAAGTATAGCATTTTTTATTTTTTATAGAAAATGTTTGATCAATTCGCTAGATAAGACCCTTGCTGATATAATGTTAACGTATTGAAATACTGAAATCTGTTTTGTTCTCTGTAATAAACTGATAACTACCAAAAGCAGGTGGTGATGAGAAAGTCAGATGATGAACCAAAGCCGATCGCAAGCAGCTTTTAAATATTAACATATATAGAAGGTGCACAGTGTCATTCACACAAACACTGAACACCATCATGGTAACACACTTGAAACTGAAATAATGCAATAAACATTAATTTAACATCATTAGATGTTACATACAACCCTAATGTACAAAACTGATAAGAAAAACCAAGAATAAACAGTTATTTCAACAATAAACATCAAATGAAAAAAAAAGTAATGTAGGGAATTCTGGGAATGTCAATTTACGGTTATTCACTGTAAATTGTACATTCTTTTTCACTTCCGAAACCGGTATACTACCTTAAACTTACATGCAATGTCCAAGTTTTTCACCTTATATAGTAGGGGAACTACCATTAACCGTTAATTTAAAGGGGTCATCAGATGCCCATTTTCCACAAATTGATATGATTCTTTAGGGTCTTAATGAAAAGTTTATAATATATTTTGGTTAAAAATTCTCACTGGTAGTGTAAAACAACACCCTTTTTACCTTGTCAAAATGAGCTCTGTAAAAATAAACTTATTCTGATGGATTGTTCCTTTAAATGCAAATGAGCTCTGTTTGCTCCGCCCCTCTCTTCTCTCTGTGGAGTGACGAGCCTGTTTACTTTTGCCGCGTTTAGCACGTTTAGCCGCGAACGTTGCTAACAGCACGTTATTAGGAAAGGTGATTGCAGAGATTCATTAAAAAACCCTTATACTCATTTCTGCTGTAGGTGAAGCTGGATCACGAACGATTTGCGTGAACATAGACGCATTTATGTAGATTGGGAGACGCATTCCCTTCACAAACAAACGTAATCCACTGCATCTTCACCAGCTCAGATGTCGGGAGTAAATGACGACCACTATGTTCATTATTACATCCAGCAACACAACACCTCAAACGCTCAATCGGAGATATTCTTGTCTAACTTACATCCCTGCTCTGGCATCGAAACGGTGGAGGTTGGACTGTTACAGCTGATTTAGGATGGGTCTGAGGTAAGATGCTCATGTCAATTAACTATCATGGGATAGTTACCACCTCTGTTGGTGTGACACCACAACGACAGGCATCTGAGAATGGCTCAATTTGAAAAAGGTGATATTATTTTTACAGATTAACTAAAAACCACTGCATGGATTTTTATCATTATAGGGTAGATTTGTACATACACTGCCAACACAAATTAATGTTCAAACAACATGTAAAAGTGAACTTTGCACCCGATGACCCCTTTTACAGGATTTTACTATTGCATTTTTACTGTTTTTTACTGTTACATTCATGGTCATTTTTTACAGTGTATTTATATATTGTGCATCCCAAGTCAAGAAACATTTGCCAGCGAGGGACAGTGAAGAAAAACACTTAAAATCATTCAACTTAGTGTCTTGTAGTCTTGCTGGTTATACAAGAATGTACACATTATCGACAAAGTCTTTAAAAAAGAGCTATTTTTTTAGCTATTTCTACAAATTGTTATTTAGCACTGACTTCCTCCTCACAGTTTGCTACCACTCTGTCTCATACCGCTTAAATATCCGGTTTTGACAATTATCCAGACAACGCCGTGGATGCTCAAGGTCCGGCCTCAATGTGTCTGTTGGCTCTGGCTTTTCACGACTGGCTCTAGTACAGTTTGCCATTATTTCTACTCAGTCAGGCACTGAGGCTGAGGATGGGGGTTGCCATCCTCTGAGTGGCACCATATGGTACCATGAGCAGTGCCATGGCTGAGTCCTGCCTCCACCGGAACTTCCCCACTGTGGAGAGTGTTGACAGCGCTGCCCCCTGCTAACCCCACAGACCAGCCATGTGGCAAGGCTATGGTGCCGTATCCCTCCCACATTCCCCTTCTCAGCACTTTCAACAGAATTGTGTCTACTTCTTTTTTCGTTTCACACACTTGCAATGTCGCTTTCTGAAAATGACCTGATTTTAACTAGTTTTTCTCTCTTAAGTGCTCCAGCTAAACATTCGAATAAGACCTCTCCTGTTCTCTCTTACACTTGGCTTTGAGTACTTCACTGTGCTGCTCTTGAAACCTTTTACATCTCACTTTTATGTTTAGATCTATATATCATGTGTTTCATTTTTTCTTTTAAAGAGAAAATTAGCCAGTCTATTTGACTATGGTGACTTATGACATGGACTGATTTTAATAAAACAATTTTTGCATTTTTCTTTGTGTTATATATAACTGTCTAGAAAGCTACTTTTCAAATATCTTTGCTTTCATCTTAGACCCAAACTTTCAGTCTTAAAAACTGCATATTGATCACAAATGAATATATTATGACAAGATTTCTATGACCATCTAAACAAAAAGTGACAATATTTATTGATTTTTGTTGTTGTTGTTATTTTATTATTATTTTTTCCCTAAAACTAATTTTCAACAAGAACCTCAATTCTGCCCCTAAAAATGACTCAAATTTAACTGGTTACCTGGTTGAGACAAAAGATAAAATATGGGTGATATATTTAATTTCCAAGCAAGTTGTAACTATTATTAATTTATTAATTTTAAAAATAAGCAATAAAATGTAGGCACTATTTAAACAATTAAAACAATTTACAAATATTGTGGTCTATAGATATATGAATACATTTTCAGAAAAGTCCATAAAAATATGGTCCAAGGTACTGTGCTAATATTAAATAATTTTCCGTATTGACTTTTTGCCAGGTGTTTTACCCATATTTTGAATTACACATTGCATTGTGCAGCATTTTAGGGTTGAAGCCTGCATTTATTTAATCCAAAATACTTTTTTTTTTTTGAGCAGCAAATCAGAATATTAGAATGATTTCTGAAGGATCATGTGACTGGAATAATTCAGCTTTAAAATCACAGGAATAAATTACATTTTAAAATTCAAACAGAAAACAGTTATTTTAAATAATATATATATATATATATATATATATTTATTTGAACTGTTTTTGCTGTACTTTGGATCAAATAAATACAGGCTTGGTGAGCAGAAGATGTTTAAAAAACATTAAAAATCTTACTGTTCAAAAACTTTTGACAGGTAGTGTACTACAAGGGGTAAAACGTCACCAATTTGCAATTTATGTCATATATAATATGACAAAACTCAGTAAAGAATCACAGACTATGCAAATCCACTAAAGCCACAAGTAAAAAGACACATCACTGATATGAAACCAAATCACCAGCTTCTGAGCATTATGAAATATCAGTGCTCTCAATCACATGCCCAGTGGAGATACTAGATGGCACAGAACACAGAGAAGGTCACATGACAAAAATGATGAGCACACAGAGGAGTGTTGTGCACGTCACATGACCAGCCGCTGCCTCCCATAGGACAGGTAGAGAGAAGCAAGTGTACAGCGGTGTCCTCATTATGCCAAACTGGAGATGCAGCAGAGAGTCGGGGGAGAGATGTTACGTCCTCTCTTGCGCTCTTAAGGCTACAGTAACATTAACGTCCAGCAAGCCAGCTACAGCTAACTACAATATTCTTTTCTTCACACACTAGTCTTTTACCCGTTTATTATTGCACTTCCTTTTTTTTTCATAAGGAAGTTTCCAATCCCCTTCACAGATTCCCTAATGGGGTTCCTTTCTAGCCCTTTGTAACTAAGAGCTTTTTGCTGTCAAGAGCCTCTACTGTGAGCAAGTGGAAATCCACAGCTGTTACATGAATACATCAGAACTGTGATATTTAAAGGGATAGTTCACAATGAAAATTCCACACTCATAAGAATTCCTTTCATTCACATATACATAACTCTATAAAAGATGACTTAATTGTATTTGTGATCAAAATCATTATTCATTGATAATCATTCATTGTTATTCACCGTTAAGTTTACAGAACCGCTGCAACTACATTGTCTGTGAACTGAGCTCAAGAACCAGATGATTCTGATTTGTGAACAAATCAATCATTCCTTTTATTTATTTATTTATTTATTTATTGAAACAGGTCAAATAATTTTTTTTAATTATTTGACTCAAATTTATTTGTTGTTGTTTTTTTTTAAATAATTTATTTTTATTTTATTTTATTTTATTTTATTTTAGTTCAGTTTAGTTTAGTTTTACTGTTTTTTTTTTGTTTTTTTTTTTTACCTTTTAAAAGCCCTAGGCCTAATTTTTTTAATTGTTTGTTTGTTTGTTTGTTTATATTCAATTTTTGAAAAGTCTT
This sequence comes from Labeo catla, assembly GCA_012976165.1. Taxonomy (NCBI): domain Eukaryota; kingdom Metazoa; phylum Chordata; class Actinopteri; order Cypriniformes; family Cyprinidae; genus Labeo; species Labeo catla. Next base: position 978,481 of record VONZ01000020.1, on the reverse strand, counting down.
CTTTTATTTTCAACAAAGTAAAAGAAAAAAAGAAATACAAGTTTGAATATATATTTATGAATTAAGAATAATAAAAATACTAAATACCAAAAAGAAAGTAGGATGAATATTGTTTTTTCTTACGTATAAATGCTAAATAACTTATAAATGCTCCATTTAAATTTAAATCTGAATATGTCTTTATTGATAAACTGAGTTGAACTGAGCTTTTGAGTCATTTTAATCTGTTTCTGAACAAATCGCTTTAGTGAATGATTCACTGACTCATTTTTTTTCGCTTATTTTTTGAAGTTTTAAAAGCCCCAGGCCCAATTTTTATTTATTTATTTTTTTTTCCAAAAAAAAAAAAAAAATAGATACAAGTTTGGACATATATTTAATAATTAATAATAATAAAAATACTAAACACTAAAAAGTAAATAGGACAAATATAGTTTTTTCTTACGTATAAATGCTAAATAACTTATAAATGCTCCACTTTCACAAATAACAGTGTAACTGGCCTGATCAGCAGGCCTTTTCATCCACAGTCGAGCCGAGCGGAGGAGCTGTACAGTGCCACCAGGACAATAACATTTCCCAGAACCCCCTGGTGACGGCAGCAACTCTGTGCCGATTAGACAGCATCCCTTTAATAATGAATGGAGTGGAGCTTCAAATTCACAAGCAAGAGACGTAGAGCGAGAAAGTGAACTGAACGATATAAAGATATAGTAATATTTTTACCAAGGGTTACAGTAAATGCAGTAATGAACATGAACTTGAGAGCTTGTCTTTGACAAAGACAGAAAATAATAAGCGGGTACGGGAGACAGAAACAAATGTATGAGCTTAGTAGGGTTTACTGAGGCATTACTGAAGTGGCCACTCTCCTCTGTCAATAATCCAACTCATTACTTTTTCCCCTTGAACAGCCTCCGTGACACTCGCATTAGCTTTGACCGGCTAGTGTTTCAGTTAACAAACCTCATGAAAACACTTAATAAACCTGTCGGCCTTTAAAGCCCCCCGGCAAAATAGAGACCTGTCGTTAATTAGGGTGGTACATGAGATGATGATGATGTCTATTTTTACCCTGCTGTGAATTACCCATTTACAAACAGATTAGAGTGGGAGGGAGGAGGAAGGGAGGTGTGAGGTGGAGGGATGCGGGGGGAGACAAGTGGGAAGAAAGAAACAGATGGAGAATATGTGCAGTAGCTGTTGCAGTGGAATGGTGGATGCTGGGATCTCCTGATAAAGGTACCCATATGGCCTAGCTGTGCATCTACAGGACCAGCACAGCCCAGTGGAGGCTCAGCATTAAACACACACCAGGCTATAGCATGATGCTAAACACACACATATACATACACATGTCAACACAAGCTGTGCAAATACACACAAACGCACATGAAGCACCAGTTGGCATCATAGGAAAATCAGGCAGCAGCCAGTTTGAGGAGAACCCATGCCAGCACAAACACACACACACGCTCGATATATAAGTCCAGCTACTGCATTTACACTGGACTATATCTGAGCAATTCCACACAAGCAAGTGCGAGTTATACAACAGTTCAATAAACAAGAAGTTTATATTGAAAATAAGGCCACTTATGAACATAGTTGCAAATACATCCAAAGCAGAATTAAGGTTTAAGCATCTCTGAGCAACACAACATAGCTATCCTGAACGAATCGGTTAAGTGAATGATTCACTGACTTGCTCAAAAAACTACCTGATGTCATGACGAAAATATACCTGTGGGAACTTTTTCGCAAGACGCGAAATACGTACCCATAGGTACATATCACTGCAGTTTCCAACAGAAATGTCCACTAAGAGTGGTAAAATAGCAAGGACTTGTAATCTTTTTTGTACACAGTTATGATTACCGCTCCATATGTTTCACTTTCTGGACGTAACAAGCTTTTTCAGTAGTTTAGCCAGCATGGATTTAGACTTAGGATGTGGAATCCTTGGGTACGAATCTTGTGAAAAACATGACTCACGATGAAAGAGCTGAAAGATGAGAGATCAAAAAACAAGCTATTGCGTTTTTACATCACATTTGCTTTTGTACATACTATCGGGTAGGTTTAGGTGTAGTGAGGATGGTATTTTAAAAAGTCACTGAGCATTAGAGTGGTGACACGTACAAAACCAACGTCACATAAAACGTACCAAACAAACACTATTTTAGCGCCACTCAGTGGACATTTCACATTGTACATATTTCGCGTCTTGCGAAAAAATTCCAACAGCTATGTTTTTGTCATGTAATCGGATTGAAAAAAGAAGTCACTTGTTTATTTTCGGAATGAAACAATGTTTTTGAACAAATCATTTGAGTGAATGATTCAATGACTGATACATACAGGCACTTGATTCGTTCCTAAATGAATTAATATTTGTAATATTTATATAAATAAATTAAAAATGTGTGTTTTACTAATTGGTTAACTCAACTGATTCAAATGACTCATCCATTTAACAGTTACATGTCGCCACCTAGTGGTGCAACAATGTAACCTGCAAAAAGATCACTAATGCACTATTTTTTTTTTTTACATGATTATTATTATTATTATTATTAGGGATGCACCAAACTGAAAATCATTGGCCGAAAGAGAAAAACGGCCAAAAATATATATGATATATCTTACAAAAATATTACTTTATATTATTTACTAAAATAGTAAATCATTCTTACAAAGCATTTTCTGGTTTTCAGCCAAGTGCATTCAGAATTTTTGGTTTCGGCCCAGAATTTCCATTTTGGTGCATCCTTAATTATTATTATTATTATTCAAAGCCACAGGAACAAAAGGCTGACATTAGCTGCCAGACAAAGAAAGAGAGAGAGAGAGAGAGAGAGAGAGAGAGAGAGAGAGAGAGAGAGAGAAGTTTGTTTGTTTGTTTTTTACATTTCAATATGTAATTCTGAAAATAACAGCACATCAAAAACACAAATGTCTTTTATACGTCCCAGCTTTCTGTTAATAGGTTTGTAAATCCTTCCAAAATGTATATGAGAGGCTTCTTGACGCAGTGACATAGTGGAACACAGCTCAGCCAATCAAATTAGAGAACTGGGACTACTGTTGCAGCAAAGGATCAAGAAAATAACTTAAATACATTGTGATTTAACATTACACAAGCCATAGAAATATCAGACTAGTCAATTAGTCTTCTGGCACAACAGTTTTTTTACTTGCCCTTTTACAAATCTGATAAATACAGTCATTTTTAGCAGCATACACTACCAGACAAAACGTTTTTGAACAGTAAGATTTTTAATGCTTTTTAAAGAAGTCTCTCTGCTCACCATGCCTGCATTTATCTGATCCAAAGTAGAGCAAAAACAGTACAATTTTAAAATATTTTTACTTAAAAAAAACTGTTTTCTATTTGAATATATTTTAAAATGTAATTTATTCCTGTGATTTCAAAGCTGAATTTTCAGCATTATTACTCCAGTCAAACAATCCTTCAGAAATCATTCTAATATTCTGATTTGCTGCTCAAAAAAAACATTTATTATTATTATGTTGAAAACAGCTGAGTAGAATTTTTGCTGATCTTTGGATCTTTCTATTCATCTCAGAATCCTGAAAAAAAATTACACAACTGTTTTAAATATTGATAATAATAATTCACAATTTTACTGCTTTTGCTGTATTTTGGATCAAATAAATGCAGGCTTGGAGAGCAGAACAGAAAAATCTTACAGTTCAAAAACTTTTGACTGGTAGTGTATATTTAAACACTACATCTTAAGCATGCATTAGCATTATTGCTAATATGGGCTTAATGTTTTTTTAAGTTAATGTCTACATTGTACTGTGTATTTACTGGTCTGTAAACTCCATTCAGCACTTTGAAAAAGATGCATTTATCGTTTTACTTTGTCTTTGCTGTTCTTTATTATTTAGTTGTTCTTTCGTGCTATATTATATGCATCAATCAAGACACACTGTGTCATTTGCTTCCATGCTACAATTTTTCTATTCTGTCGAGTATTGAAATTTCTTAATTGCTTTGCTGACTTCATACCTTGCAAAACGTGTACATAGTCTTTGTTAATAAGCTCGGCGGTGATGTCAAATTATGTTTTAACACAGTGCTGTAAGCCCGAGGCTACAATTTCCCTTATACAGACTCCAAAAAAACATAAGAGTGTTTGAGAGTGACAGAAAACACACCAGAAAACCTAAGGGTGCATCTATATAAAGTCTTCAGAGCTTGTGAGCACTCCCTGGGTTTTGGCACCATGGTTACAGCCCTTAAGAATAACGGGCTTCCCAGTGCTTCCACTCTGAGTCTGGTTGTCACCCAAGCCATCCCATGAGTCCGAGCTTTAACCCTGTGGAGCAGGAAAAGGACATTACGGAGAGAGTGAGTCTGTGAGCAGGCAAGAGGAGCCTCCAGGCCTCACTAATGACATTTTCTCCTTTCTGCTGAGAGACACATGAAGGAAGAGATGGGAGGGACGTCACTGCTGCTCTATTCTGACAATCAAATATGCCTCAAGACACACTAGTAAGCATCTGAAGTTCAAGTGGAGCAATAGTTGGGCCCTTGTGGGTGTTAGAGGTCCAGATCAGCCTGTTAAGGCCTTGAGCACTCATATAGACATACAAAACTTAGAGGACAGACCAATCTGAAAACAATCCATTTGAGGATGGATATAAGGGCATGCAATTCTGGTTTCTGAAAGATGTAAAGTGACACAAATATGTGATATATATTGTCTACGATAATATTGTAATTGTTGTTGAAGAGTGGCGTTTTGTTTCTAGATATGCACGATTGCAAACGATACTGATTTGATGAACAGCTCAATAAACAAAATGTTAATATTAAGTGACTTACATTATAGACACAACAGTTATTGATTTTGCTGTATTTCAACAACGAAAAAAGTTCCAAACAAGGCCAAAACTGTTTTGTGTTTCTGAGCAGCACACAACGGTGTTTCGTTATTGATTCAATCAACCGTTTGAACGAATCAGTTGAATGAATGACTCACTGATTCACTCATGCAGTGATTTGCCGCCACCTACCGGTGATTTTAGGTCAATATTTAAAGCATATTTTCTCTTTTTTCCCACAAATCATTTTAAACATCAGCAACTTCTTCTGACAACATCAAAATATTAATTATGCATTTGTAACTGCATTAATGTTCTGCATTAAACAGTCTGTGTGACTCCATCTAAATGCCACTTTAGATGCAGATTCTGTGCAATCTCTGCACTGCAAACAAATTTTGTTGATAATTTAATTTGATTGGTAACAGCTCTATAGTGTCTTACTATTTGAATTTCTTGATTAAAATTTATGAATCTGATGCAAAAAAAAAAGTAATTCATCCATTTAAATACAGTTGAGTTCAAAAGTTTACACCCCCCTTTCAGAATCTGCAAAATGTTAATTATTTTACTAAAATAAGAGAGATCACACAATATGCATGTTATTTTTTATTTAGTACTGACCTAAATAAGATATTTCAAATAATGGGAAAAACCAGAAGGAAAAAACATTAATCAAGAGCCAGGGGGTGAAAACTTTTTGAATTCGAAGATCAGGGTAAATTTAACTTATTTTGTCTTCTGGGAAACATGTAACTAACTTTTGTAGCCTCTGAAAGGCAGTACTAAATGAAAAAAAAAAAGATATTTAGGCAAAATAAGAAAAATGTATACTTTTCCATTCTGTTCAAAAGTTTTCACCCCACCTCTTAATGCATCATTTTTTCTTCTGAAGCATCAGTGAGCGTTTGAACCTTCTGTAATAGTTGCATATGAGTCTCTCAGTTGTCCTCAGTGTGAAAAGATGGATCTCAAAATCATACAGTCATTGTTGGAAAGGGTTCAAATACACAAAAACGTAAAGATTTTTCCGAAGAACAGCAGGCAGTTTAACTGTTCAGGACAAACTAGGAACTCAACTACCACTAAACAAAAATTATCCCACACCCCTAAGTGAAACATCTCAGGACTGTCTAAATATCAGCATTCTCAGCCAATCAAATGACAGGACCAGAAGTAATTCTTGTATAATATGCTGTAACCCTGCGTGAAAGTGACTGACTGGGCAGTAGAGCATGAGTGATGTGTGAAACCTACAACGGACATTCTTTAATAGCAGAGCCGCTCAGACGGACTGTAAATCTCTGACAGAATCTGCTCTCAGATGGAGCAGTCCCATGTGGGCTGGTGAAAATAAGCAAGGAGAGAGAAAAAAGGGAAAAAACATCCATATGCCCATCCGCACACACGGCAGCCATGTCATTAAAACAAAACACATCTATAAATAGACAACCCACTCTCTTCATCCAAGACATCGTGGTCCTCGTAAAACCCTCCGGAATCCACACGACCCGGGGCAAAAAAATGGCCGTGGATCTGATCGCCTCACACGTGCAGTCGGCTGAATACATCAGTGACGTTATTTCAAATCAGGCCATGCATTATCTGCTTGTGCTGTTTTTACACAAATGCATGGATGCATAAACACACCACAGATACACATCTCTCTGGGCGATTAAAAAAATCATTGGTGCAAAAGGAACACAGAGCCGCAGCTTTTTGGCCAGCTCAGGAGTAATACTGATGATGCTTGAGGAAAGTGACACTCTGCCGAGGAAAAAAGAGAGAGAACAGTGCCTACAGAACAGCCTGAAATGCACATTCCTCCACGGGAGTGCTGTGTAACTGAAGCTCCAGGTGTTGGTGCCACACTTCACTGACTGACTGTCTGACTGACTGACTAACTGAAGCTATCTGCTAATTAAAAAAAAACATACGACTGACAGAAGAAGCAGGCGCAGTAAAAAGACAACTCAAAGCTGACAGTTCACCACAGTTGTGGAGCTAAGAGTCTGTTTTTATTTGCAAATTATCTTCACTTTTTATATGACTCATTCTTCAGAAACAAACTTCTGAGGTAGTGGAGATAAGTTCACTGCCTACGTAAGTAACATCCTAACAATATAACATGTGATATTACTTCATATTAAGCAAGATGATGTACAATTGCCATCTTGTGGCTGATAAAATGGGAGAAATCTCCAAAAGACATTTTCCAAAGACTATTTATCAACCACACAAACCAGAACAACCTGTAAACCACCTAGAAACAATATTTTAAAAATATTAAAAACTAATCAGAACACATAAGAAACTGCATAGCAATTTTCTGACAACCAATAAGTTGTACACAAATACAGAGCACTCACATGGGTACTAAATTATATACAATAGTTAATTCCATAAAATATAAAAAATATATAAAAGTTAATTGCAGTCCTCAAATTTGATTGGCTGAGTGGGATTTCAAAATTAATGATATACATTTCAACAGCACAGCGATATTTCATTAGCCCCTTTTACGCTGTAATATCAGTAAATTCCCTCTAAAATTACAGGAACGACTTTTTGGTACAGTAAAAACAAAAAGGCATTGTTCACACAGGCACTGCAATTCCACCTTTTTACCAGTAAAACACCATTCACATATCAGTTTCAAATTAGTGGTATATCCTGTGACATTGTTAACTGATAATAACGGCTGCACCTCCCAGTGTTGTGTTTGTAAACATGGAGGAGTATGTGGTCAGTTTTTTTGTTGATGTTTTCATTTTGTGTAAAATGTTCACATGCATGCAGCTGCTTTTGGCCCAGAGACATTGTATTAGATGACATTTCTTTCTAAAGTAAATCCGTCATCTGCGTCAGAATGTTATGATTATGATAAGTAGATGTCTTACGTCAGCTGGTTCTGAACTTGTACGTGCTCATTCCAGTAAACTCATTCTACGGTCACGCAGAGCACTTTACTGGTAATTTACCGGTAATGTTACAACTTCTCATACCGGTAAATTGCCGTAACAAATTTACCGGTATTTTTGAAAAGGTCCTGTTCGATAAAACATTGCCAAAACGTTTTTTAAACAGAAACAGTGGTGCATTGAACAGTCTGTTCTGATGACGCAAGAGTTGCAATTATGGCAGCTGATTCTTTGTGTTGTTTTTGAAGAATTTTCGGAGCCTGATGAAATCGGTATAAATACGTGTATAATATCGGCGCCGGTAGCCTTGTGGGCAGCGTGCCGACATATAGCGCCTTTGCGCTACGGGCGTCCCGTGTTTGAATCCTGACTCCAGGACCTTTCCTGATCCCGCCCCCATCTCTCTCTCCCACTTCGCTTCCTGTCATATCTGATCTGTCCTATACAATAAAGACAAAAATGCCAAAAAATAAATCTTAAAAAAAAAAAAGATATGTGTATAATACTGCAAAATACACTCGTTGTTACAGTCACTGGCCTTGCCGTCTAGAATAAAAGTTAACATCCCAATCGAGTGACTTTACTTGGGCCCATGGTGCAAGGTGTCTGTTTAATACCGCGTGGTTTATATACATTTCGCTGCTGATTGGGCTGACATTTTTGACACACCCACCAAACAAGAGAAAACGTATCTCAAACCCCATTGCAGGAAACATATCGTTCGACCCAGAAACCATAGCAAAACACTGCGCACTGGTTTAAGCTTGAACATGCCCACGATCTCTTAACGGTAAAAGACTATATGTGTGAAAGGGGCTATTATTCAAATCACCTCAGATAATCTGTGGTGAGGATTTTTCTGCAAATCTTTCTGCAGGTTACATCGTTATGCCAGTAGGCCAGTAGATTCACTGGACCTTTCAGCTGATTTGTTCAAAACACTGATTCATTCAGCCACAAAATAAGTGACTTAGGGTGTGTTCACACTTATGTTTGGTTCGGTTAAAACGAATTCTGGTGCAATTGCTCTGTTAGTGTGGTTCATTTGAGTAAGTGTGAACGCTGCCATCCGAACCCTGGTGCGCACTAGAGGGTGACACGGGAGTGGATTTTCAAACCTCTCCCGTCCCACTCCCACAAAAAAAAAAATCCCATCCCATCCCAATCCCACGAAAAAACTGGGAGAAAATCCCGTCCCGTCCCAATCCCGGAAGAATGACTCCCATTCCCTCCCACTCCCGTATTTTTTTTTTTTTTGGCCGGAATCTGCCAAGAATACAGTACAGATCACAGTATGCCCGTAACTTTTTTTTACATTAGTTGAATAAAAATGCAAAATGTAGTTTTTTTTTTAATCGAACTGAAAGCCATCTTAAACAAATGCACAGTGTGCATTGCACACACATTAAATTTCATGTAAATCATCCATGCAAACACACGTTTCCTATTTGAATTGGTTCATTTGAAAGTAGACATTTCACTCTATAGATATATTTTTCATGTCTCTAAAGCAAGTATACACGGAGTTTCGAAGTGACGCGCTCAAGTTCACAGAGACAGACGGCAGAAAGCGCGTCCTTTTGCTTTAATTAGTTTACAAAAGCGCAACGTTTCCTTGTTTTTCTGAGTGCACATAAATAAACGTTGAGTCATTACAGATTCGAAGATGCCTATCACTCTTATCTGTATGACCAAAAATGACGGTATTTTAAGAGCAAGTTATGCAGTACCGCGCTACTATTCGTCTTCCACACTCGCACTGACACTTCAATAGCGCACATTTTTCTAGGTTAACATTACATTGAGAGGCCATGTAAAGTTGCTACTACATACATCTTTCAGATGAAAAGCCATATGGTCGATGAATGATAGGTGAGCATTTGGATGTCCTGCTGTATTACCAGTCGATGGGATTCCCGAAAAAATGTCAGCCTCTAGTGCGCACCAAACAAGCAGACCGAGACCGCTAAAAAGATGGGTCTCGGTCCGCTTCCAAACAAACTCTGGTGCGGTTCGATTGAAATATGAACGCAACACTGATCAAATATATAAACAAACCAAAATCAGTAAGTAATGACAAGATGTGATGCTATGCCATGATTTCACGAAGGGAACAAGTGGTGTATCCAAAACAAAGTGAGCAGAGGGCAAACGCAGAGTAAGATGTAAAGTGCCCTTTATATGCTCTTTGTGACTTCGCAGGTGGTGAAAATAAAATCACATACACACAACAATGAGCACACTTAGTCCAGCAGATGGTATTAGGTGTATTCAACATTTGGAAAATGCTAGTGTGGACAGAGAGCGTTTTGAAACGAAAACAACATTTTCAAATGTGTCCAGATTAATGTAGACGTAGCCCTAGAGACATTTCCATCAACTTCCAAAACCTCTCACAGGTCCTCCATCCCTGTTGAAAAACCAGCATATGCTGGGTCAATATGTTTTGAAATATGGTAGCTGGTTTGAGCTGGTTTAAGCTGGTCCTTAGTTGGTCATGAGCTAGTTTAATCTGGTCCTGAGCTGGTCTTGAGCAGCTAGTTGTTTAGGACCAGCTTAAACCAGCTCATGACCTACTTAGACATACCTTCACATTATATCCAAAACTAAGAAGCATCTGAAGAACTTATAACTGAAAATACAATTCATCTGAGAATAGCCAGTGTTAAAAACCAAATTACTAAGAGATGAGTGGAGGTGTCGGGCAAAGAAAATGTCCTGGCATGCCTACACATGCTACACATTGGCATCTCCCTGGGACAAATTCTCACAGGAGGGTTGGTGGTAGCGATCATGACACATTTATGATCTGGAAATATCAGCAAGACAGCAAGGGAAGCTTGTACACTCACTGCTGCCTGCATACCTCCAGTCATTTAATCATCATCCTTACCATTTAAACACTGATTTACTGACATATTAAATCAGTTCCTGAATACAAGACATATACACTAAACAGCAACTAACAGTTGTGCCAGTTCGTCCCACATACTGTATGAAGATCCAGTATGTCAGGAGAGATTTTGTTGTTGTCGCATAACCTAAGCTGTAGAAACGTGCCCTCTGACCCTGCTTTGGGAAAGTCCTACTACCCCGCGTTTGTGTGTAAACAGCTCGCAACATACTCCCCAGCAATACGGCGACAGATGCCAGCTGTAATTCCCCTTACTTTTATGTGTTTCCATGTTAAAAGGTCTTACTTCCCTAGCAGACCCATTATCCACAAAAACATTTGTGCTCTAAACAGCCTGGGTCACTGACACCACGGCGCAAGGATGGGTGTATTATTACAGTGCATGGTAAGGGGTCCCTGTCGGCTTGACTGCATATTTTTGTGAGTTGGTGAGGAAATGAGTGTGTGTGTGAGTGTGTGTGTCCTAGCACAGTTAACCAACTGGAGGAACAGATGGACTCCCCACTCTCCTTGTTGTGAAGAAACACAGCCTTCACACATACACACACACACCTCTCAAAACAGCATTTAACTCTAAACGGGATATGGTGACATGTTTATGTGGGTCTATTCATACATTTAATTATAATACTCAGACAACATTTGTTTCAGAGCGCTCATTATCTGATGCACTGTAAGCATTTTTTATTAAACAGAGAGAAAAGTAAAGTTTTGCTCACTATCTATCCAGGTGCTGATGACTGATATATAATCACATATTTGGAAATATGATACGTTTTATTTCATCAGCGATATTGTTTTGGAAGTAAATATATTATATGCAACCCAGGACCACAAAACCAGTCATAAGGGTCAATTTTTTTGAAATTGAGATTCACAGATCATCTTAAATATGCTTTCCTTTTTTCATCAGGCTCCAAAGTATGGTTTGTTAGGATAGCACAATATTTGGCTGAGATACAACTATTTGAAAATCTGGAATCTGAGGGTGCAAAAGAATTTAAATATTGTTGGAAATATTGTACGGTAGGAAATGTTCAAAATATCTTCATGGAACATGATCTTTACTTCATCAATAAAATCAATAATTCTGACACATACAATGGATTTTATGCTATTGCTACAAATATACACATGCTACTTAAGACTGGTTTTGGGGTCCAGGGTCACAAATATTTATGAATTATAAATATTTCTCACTTTGGGTTTTCTTTTTAAAAACTATAACAAATAATTTAGTAGGTTTTCAGCATTATCTGGAAATTACACAACTAGAATTTAACATATTAATTAAAAAGTACACTTTTTATAGAAAACAAATGGCATACACTGGTTGGTTTATAATTTTCTTTTCATTTAAACTGATCTCAAATCATTTTCACAAATACACATTTTTCTTTTTTTGGATCATCAGTCATCAAAGCTTGCTAAACACTGGTTACAGACACGAAGATGGATCCACCAAGCTGATTACTCACTAAAAACTCCCACAGATCATGGTTTCAGGCCATTTCAAGTTTCATTTTGATGTAACAAAGTGGTTATATTGAACTGTATGAGTTGTTTACTTACTTTTATTAGTCTTCATAAAAGAAGTTCATTCAGACTGATTTGCAAACACAGAACATGCACAAACACAAGAGGATGGAGGCATTGCCTCATCTCACGTGACTTTCCCCCCTTCATTTTTAATTACCTTCCACCAACCCACCACACACTTTAGGGGGTCTGTTAAAACTCAATGAGCTCAGGGGAGGCGAGACAGATGTGGACTCTCGCTGTAACTTTACTCCTGGTGTTGCTGTTGCACAGTGTTATTTTAGAAAACAAGCAATTTATAAAATTTTATTTAAAAAATTATAAAATTTTAAATGCCATATTTTTAGGGGAGGAACTACCTCCCTTGCCTTCTCGGAGGAAATGCCCCCTGTTAGCAATGGTGATATATTGAAATCTCGATAACCGGCTAGCATTATGCCGATGCAGTTCAGAGTTAAGCTGCATCATTCAGTTTAAGCAGCTCAGTATGAGTAGGTCATATAAAACGTACAGCAATCAAACCCACAACCACTCCAGCATCTGTATGCAGAGGCCTGCAAAAGACACACTCGGTAATGCAGTGGGGCCACTGACTGAACAAGTGAGAGAGTAACTGAGTGGGAGCCGGAGAATTAGGAGCATGACTTTAGCACATGCCAACCCGTGAGCTCAAGCTCATCCTTCTGAGGCCTGCTGGTGGGTGAGAGCAAATGGATTCGGAAGGCTTGTTCTCCAGTGGGTGCTAATGTATGGACTAGGGCGCTATTAAAAGCCACTACTGTGTGATATGCCTGTGCATTTAATTATTTATCTATTCATGTATTCCTCCTCTTTTTAAAGGCTTTTTGTCAGTTCTTGTGTCTAAGCCAGAAGCACAGGCTACAGGAGGAGTGGGGCTCAAGAGAATAAGATTACAATAAGAGCAACTCTCTGTTTGATCTTCAGCAGAATAGACCTACCCCATCTACTAAATCCCTTGCTCAACAACAACATTTCTAGGCCAGAAGTCTTGGATAGGTGTAACTGATCGAGTACATTCTGCATATGCGCATGGTGCAATGATAATAACGATAAACAGCATGACTGCATTTTGGTCCGGGCCAATAGAGGGTTTGCACTTACGTCACGATTTGGTCAGTTACCCAGATGCACGGTCATATTGGTGATATTCGGATGTAAACAACAGCATGGATTGCATGGTTAATGTACTACTGAATACGTTGCTCTGCTAATTTATGCTGTCTAAACCACAGAAAAAATGTGTGGAAGCTGCTAAATCATATAGAGAAGGATTTAGTAATCAGGAAAGGGCGCAATATTTTGACAAACTAAAGTTAATAGGTGGTAAAGATACGTACGAGCAGTATTAATTAAGATATTAGTCTAATATTTCACCTACCTGACTGGAAATTGTAAGAACAAAGACGAATGTTGTCAAGATTCTTTTCCTGGAAATCCTGGTTCAGTCTGGCCACAACCACAAACACCTTTTGTTCCTCAGACAGTTTTTGCACTCTTCTCTTTGATTTGTTAAAACCTTTGGCAGTCTACAGTACTCCAAATGTTTTTCTGGTCTGACTTCTTAGTACAGCCCAAAACATGACAATAACTGACCAATTTCAGCAGCAATAATCAGCAAAATATGCAAGTTTCGTTCTGTTCAGTGGAACTGTTTACATTTCGTGCCACCAATATGGCCAATTAATGGTGTATCGTGAAAAAACTAGTGCTGCAAGGGTAACATATTTTTGTAGGCCAAAAGCTCAGAAGTGAGTTAGTATTTTAGCATTCCGTCATTACTTCTGGTGATTGTTTTTATGTTTCAAACTTTATACAAGGTGTGTTCATTTGTGAAGATTATCATTATGAACAAAATGTGTATGAATCCTAAACTTCTGTCGCTCTCTGAGCTTATTTTCTCCTTTAATCCAAAAGCCAATGGAAAAATCTTGCTGGATTTTTGATTTTTCTCAAGTGAACCAGGACAATGCTAACTTCTGGATTGGCCTACAAAAATACATCATCACTGCAGCACTCTACTAGGGCAAGTTCTTGGTCAGGCTGATGACAACACAAGTGACCACATCCAGGGTCTCCACACAGAAACAGATGTGTTTTGGCCAACTTGGCCCATAATCCTAAGCCTTTCTGATCCTCTGACCCCTCCAGAGACCAGAGAAAGCGAGTGGGAGAGATAGATGTTCCGTGTCTGTTGATATGAACCACACCGCAGTTCTCTTATTCTTCAGCTGAGAGAACCAGGGCAATACTGGTGTGCATAAATAATTTAACATAGCATAAATATTACTCTGTCAGCACTCTAAAGCACCACCACAGGTGCCAGGACTTGTTTTCTTGTTTTTGCATGAAAAAAATAATGCGACTGTAAAAAAGATTTTGATTTACAACACAGTGCCACTCTCAGCAGCTTCAGCATAACCCCAATGGGCAGTCAAAGAGAGCTTCGAAAACATATAAACCAGTCATTTAAAGTATAAAAAAAGGTCACAATAGCATGCACAACGTGTAAGTCTCATTTTTAAACATTCTTCGCCAAATTTAATTCTTTATGAACCCAACAGCTGCAAAAAATACCAGCACAAGGCACCTCGTTGAGGTAAACCTTGACCTTTCATTCACTATCATGTATGAATCTTAAATTTTGAGGCAGTGCTTTCATTGTCTGACATTTACAGAAACCGCAGTCACAACAGACAAAGCATAGAATGACTAACATAACATGGCAATAGCCATTAGACTAGTGGTTTGCAATCAGAGACCAGACAAACTTCCATGGGGGCCTGGATAAGCCTTAAAAGTATGTATATGCACTCAATATAATCTTAATTAAATATTACTCTTAAAATAAAGATGTACACTGAACTGACATATAATTTTTCAGTTTATTTTCATTCATTAAATAGGAGGAACTTTAAATATTGTGTTGGACCTTTGAAACAAAAAAGATTGAGAAACACAGCATGTAAACTTGACAGAGATGTTTACCTGATGTCGTTCTGCTGAGGTGGTTTCTTGTTCCCGACCAGGTTCACTGTTTTTGCTTGTATGGGCTTCTCCTCTCTAAAACGTACAAACACATTTTAGATAGCGACATTAAACCTTTAGAAATAAATCATAGCACTTTTGCATAAAACTTTTGCATAAAACTTTTTCTGTAAATAGCTTTTTCTACTATTACCAAACTTCACCAAACATGCATTTTCATAAAATGATTGAGTTATAAAGACAAACTGCTTTTGTAAACAATTCTGCAATGCTATTTTTAGAAAATAGTTCATCCAAAAATGTAGATTCTGTGTGCATATAGTGATGATAAATAAGTAAGTACAAAAAAACTTTTTGTTTTGCATTCGACAGAAGAAAGTCAGTCATACAGGTTTGAAATGACATGGTCCTAAGGGTGAGTAAATGATAGCACAGTATTGTTGTATTTCCGAATGCTTCAAAAGTGTTGTGAGGTCGACCTCTAGCTTCTGCTTCAGGACAGAAGTTTCTTTAAGAGTGAGGAACTGTCCCATTCAAATATCGATCTCATGACACACACAGAGCAAATGAAAATGAGAGGATGTTTATCAGCACACTAAAACGGATTAGTACACAGATTATGTGCTGATCTGTCTCTTCTTTCTAAGAGAAATACTGTGTAACTGAGGGCACAGGTCACAGGTCAAAAGATCACTGAATTCTATTCAAATACAATGCTATTTATTTCTCTTTCAGAAGAGTTTAGTAACAAATAATGTACATACAAAGACTGAGAAATTAAAAAAACTGCATGATTATTTCCTATGAGTAATACAGGACAAGAAGTGGTTAAGTTATTGATTGTAGCTGCTCAGTGAACCAATTTCAAATGCATAAATCTGATTTCAAATCTCAAGGTGGCCAACAACTAATGTAATATAAGCAATGATGGCTTCTAAATGGCAGGTGGACAGGAAGCCAAGAAGCATCTTCACACTCATGATAACAGCACTGATTAACCACAAATAGGCATTCAAAATAAAAATTATAAACCATCCTATGTAAACTGCTGACAAGTGCCCGTCATAAAAAGATCTCTTATTGTTTACTGGTTTTCATTTTAAGTACTTGGTGCTTATTGTAAAAAGTATTTTTTACAGTAAAGCACTTGGAGTTGCTATACAAAAATGATCTAACAAAAAAAAGAAAAGAAACAGATGAGGAAAACATAAAGCTATGACTGATGCTTCTACTGAAGCACTACAATCCAGGAAGATTTCAATGAATGGGTTAAGGATCCTGACGATCATGATGACGAGGCACGGAAATATTGTCGTGACCAGGCAGGAATCCTGACACTGGTGGTGAACAGTGCAGAAAACGTTCACGAGCCTATTTAAAAAAAAAAAAAAATACATACATAAATGAATGATGTGTCGAATAAATGAACTTATAATGTGACATGACGTGTGTGCTGCCTGAAACGAATCCATCACACAGTGAGGTGTAAAACAGCAGGATGTGTCGAGTTGTAGATATTTAGTTCTTGCATGTCGACACACCCCTTTCTCTGTAACAGCTACACCTGTGACCGGTCACCTGGACGAGTTTGTTTCATATGAATGTGTTTTGTATGAATACACAAGTGGTGCTCATCCATGACAGGTGTCCATAAAGATGGAGAAAGTGGACATACATGGCCAGACTCACCCACCCACACACACACACACACTTAAACACACACAGGAGCTCAGGTGCAGGCGTACAGCCTGATGGCTTTATTAGTAGACTATTGCAAACAGATGCACCTACAGAAACCATCACAAGCTGTTTGCCTTTTGGTCTCCAGAAGCAGCACAAATACTACAACAGGCAGGCTCCCTATGAAGCGTGATGTCTTACTTGAGCATGGCCTCATCCTTTTCCTCTTCCTCCCTCTGCCGAACCATCACAGCCATGATAATTTTCCTCTCCTCCTCGGTGAGGTGACTGAGGTCCGGTAGCTCGGGTATGGAGCTCTGCGCTGTGGGTGGGCGAGGGCCGCCGCGGGGCCCCACCGAGGCGGACATATTTTACCCCTGTATGATCGGTGCACAATCCCAGCTACGTAAACCGCTATTCAGGACATAGTCCGATGGCTTATCTGCGGTTGTCGCGAGCGTGGCGAACCGTTCATCGCTGCGGCGGGCACCCACGGTTGTGCTTCTCTTCCTATACGGCTTTTTCTCCTGTCTCTCTTCTCCCCCCCACCCCCCGCCCGCCCGCCTGCCTCTCCCCTCCAGGTCCAGTTAAGGGTAGTCCATATCTGATCCGGAGGATATGTGCAAGTCGACGAGGGGGGTCTTGCGCTTGTTGATGAAACCGCCTCGGAGCTCGGGCTCTCGGGCGGAATGATGGGAGCAAAGGCGGAGTCCGCGCGGAGCTCTGTTTTTCGAGCTCGCAACGCTGCTGCTGCTGATGCTGCCGCTGTCAGGGAGACGGAATAGTCAATGGGACCGCAGCCCCTCAAGCGCGCGCACGCCTCCTCGACACGGCCACGCGCACTCTCATTTGAGAATGGGGGCTCGCTGCACGCGCGCACAGCATCCCATTTTCGCTCTCCAATCACAGCGCGCTGGTGACGCGCATCTACCTGCAGCCGAAGCTTGGAGATTCACCGAGCCTGACTCGCCGATGAGATTGAGAACAGCATGTTGCAAGTACAAATTCAGCACGCAACAGATGAGCGGCTAAAATGTAGATAATAATGCACACTAAGAAACACAGACTTGCTGTAAATGACTAACTTCATATATAAATTGGGACATCTGGAGCCGGTTGCATAAAAGGTTTAAACTAGTCTTAAAAGTTAGTCACCTATTTGTTTTCTTTCAGACTGGTCTTTTTTTATTAATATTTAGTTACATAAAAACATAGATTAGTCTCAGTTGAACCCAAAAAGTAAGACTGCTTACACTCTGGCTAAATGCTAGTTGATCAGACAAGTTTTTAAGACTCTGTCTTAACATAGGCGGAGCGTGTGTAAGGCTAATATGTATGCCACTAAATTGGACAAAAATGCCACTGCACAAACAAATTAAATCTACTACGTCTGCTGCTAACGACGTGAAAATGAATAGAAAGTGTCCACTGCGGCTCATGTTGCACCGTAATTCTTTTTAGGCATTTTTACAGTGTTGCGCTTTATAACCAATCACACACGATTCTGTTGCGCTTAGAAATGCTATGGCCAATCAGAGGCGTTCAGATGAGTCATTGCTGAAACTCAACAGTATGCGCGCAACTCCTACATTCTCTCGTCATAAACAACAAAGACAGCTGTAGACAGCTTCAGTGATAATAGCGATAAATTTGTTTTGTGCTTAAACTCGTGATAGATCAAAGTTTGTAGTAATGTCGCTTTCTGTATAGAATTTATTCCTTGTTTGAATAACCGTGGAAAAAAAACATTATATAATTGCCATTTCTAATGATTTTATTAAACTCACTTTAAATACAAATTCAGTCCCATTAAAAATATTTTATTAGCCTACACGACACTCATGTCTGATAATATTTCAACCAGGTAAAACCTGGTTACTTTCTGAAGTTGAAACAGCACTTTTAAATATTTTAAATAACTTAATATAAGCAAATAATATAATATTAATAAGTAGGCTTTATACATAATGCAGCAGTCAAATAATGAATTTGGTAATAAAATGCTGAGCAGTTATTATTATTATCACTATTATTATTTTTAATGTAGGCTACTAAAAGAAAATTTAAAACAGACATATGGGATGATTTTAATCCTAGTTTTAATCTCAGATATAAACGGTTGCATGATGTTAGACTGGTTGTAATATAAGGTCGGTGTTTTGCATTTTGTGCTTTTTTCCTGTTTGTTTGCATGTCCAATTTCTAAGCACTAATGTATTGGTTAAAGAGACTTTTATTTTGATTTTTCTCTGTGGGTGCGTTGACGTGTCTGGAGTGTATTATAACCCTGTCTCTCATCTAACGTTATAGGTTCTTCAGCTTTCAAAGTACATCTGCTGTCTGTGATTTCATATTCCAGTCGTTAGTCGTAAATCTGGTGAGGAACCCTTGTTAAATATCGTTTTTTTATGATTTCATGCGTATGTGGCCCAGAATTACAAAAATGCTGCATTTAGATCTGGTCATCAGCTGAGTGAGATGAATCTTTACCGCTCTTCCTGATGATTCACAGAGCACTTTATTTGATGACGGGATTTAGCTGATCACAGCTTGTAAACTAAATGATTAACGCAGTTTGACATCTCGTTGTAAATTAACTGAAATTTTAGTTGTTCAGTATGCTGACATTGCAGATTGTAACTTACCTTCGGAAGTACAGTAGCCGTTGACAGATTTATGATGATAGTAATCTTATTACATACCACAGACTTGTACTTGACATATATAATGGGCAGGGAATTTAACTTTATGCAACATAATGAATACAATTATGCGTGTTTGCAGCTGGTTTGATATCTAGGTCAAAGTAATAAAACGGTTTAAATTAGTAGGTTAAAAAAAAAAAAAATCACCATTGCAAGTGATACTGCCTTGATACAACAGTTAAATGCACATTTTTTTCTCTCACTTTTGTCTTCTCATTGTCATTCTCAATCAAGTATTTGTGGACAGCTATGCTGCCTGTAGTGGCGGTGCATGGAGGTGCTGGTCATATTCCTAAAGAAAGAGCTGAACTCTCTACTATCGGTGTAAAGGAGGCAGCCAGGACTGGGTATGCCATCCTCCAGAAGGGTGGAAGTGCCATGGATGCCGTGGTAGAAGCAGTGGCCCTGATGGAGAACAACCCGAGATTCAATGCAGGTACCTATCAGTTAATAACTCTCATACTTCTTGCCTAATACTACATTCAGGGGAAATAGAAAACTCAGGTTACGCCCAATTATCATAGGTCGGGGGTCAGTGCTAAATGTGAAGGGGGAGGTGGAGATGGATGCAATGGTAATGGATGGCAGGACTCTAGATAGTGGGGCTGTTTCAGCGGTCAGAAGAATTGCTAACCCAGTGCACCTGGCCAGGCTTGTCATGGAGAAGGTATTGTTGTAAAATGCATAACGTATTCCCAAATACTATACATAAACACCATGTACAGATCTAGCTTTGCGTAACCTACAGCAACTAAAATTAAAAACGAAAAGCGTTAGACACACATTAACTAAGGAATACCAGGCTATATGCTGTCAGTTGCTTTTTTGCATTATTTGCAGTCATTAGATGATTTTGTAACACTTTGCATTTAAAATAATCAAAGTAATAATGTGAATAATGTCTGTCCTTTCTCTGGAGACCAAACACTTGTGTCTGACAGCTGAAGGGGCCTCTCAGTTTGCCAGAAGCATGGGTGTACCGGAAGTTCCTGAGGAGTCATTGATCACAGACTATGCCAAGATGCGCTGGAAGAAGAACTTGAACCCAGATGCCAACCCAGTGGAATGCCAAATGTAAAGCTTTTATGTAATGAAAACCGGTACAAAGTGCTGACATAACGCTTTTGGCATAAGATGTCTGATGTCTAGAACTTCAACTTAGAAGAAAGAGTTGCAACATTAGTTAAAGTGATCGTTCACCCAGAAATAAAAAAGGCTTTCTTTCTGCTCTGAAATACAAAAGATTATATATACACACACAACCGATGAAAGGTTTGGAATAATTAAGACTGATTGATTTTTTTTTTTTTTTTTTTTAAAGAAGTCTCTTATGCTCACCAAGTCTAAATTTATTTTAAATAGTAAAAACGGTGAAGTATTATTAAAATTCATTTTTTAAATGAACATATTTTAAAAATGTAATTTTCTCCTGTGATCCCAAAGTAAAATTTTTTTAGCATATACAATGAAAGTAAGGAGTCTGTATATAACTTTATATAAAATATGCTTTTTCAATAATGTGCATTCATTTTAAATGTATAGTAATTGCAAAACATGCCGTTCCTCTATGTTTTTCCATGTTGTCTGATTTCTTTCTCTTTCTTTTTTTCTGATGAACTATTCCTTGGCTACCAGAATGAGTAAGACATTTTGTATGCATGTGTTTCAGGGGCAAGATGGGAACAGTCGGTGCAGTAGCTGTGGAC
Organism: Labeo catla; assembly: GCA_012976165.1. Lineage (NCBI taxonomy): Eukaryota > Metazoa > Chordata > Actinopteri > Cypriniformes > Cyprinidae > Labeo > Labeo catla. The sequence goes on along the minus strand of VONZ01000020.1, from coordinate 957,153 downwards.
AAAGACGGAAACATTGCTTGTGCCACCTCCACTGGTGGAATGATAAATAAAATGGAGGGTCGTGTGGGAGACACGCCATGTGTTGGTAAATCCAAACCTGCTGCTTTGTAATGTATAGTAGGGGTCTTGATTTCATTTGATTTACACCACAGAACTCCATTGTTAACACTTTTTTAAAGGAATCCATCTACAGTGGCTTTACGTATATGTTTCTGTGTATTTAACTGAAATAGAAGTATTTTAACTTTTAAAAATGACACACTTCTTTATTTGGACAAGAAAACCCTAAGCAGCTGATATGACAGGGGTTGAACTCTGACCTTTGGACATACAAGAATGTGTGTAATTTTCAGCTGCTCATGAGAGCTTGTTGCCTGCTGAGTTAATATTCAAACAGATCTAATCCCAGCTCAGCACAGCGCACCACATCACCCTCCACATACACATTCTCTCAGGACACATTTTAACCTGTGGGAATCACACATACACACTAGTTAAGAGCTGGGTAAACAGGAGAACAGACTCTGCCTGTATTGTCTGCTGTAGTAAGTGAGTAAATAAGCAAACGTAAAAAGACAGCTGCTTTTTTTCACCTTTATGCAGCAAATACTATCAGGGTTTGCCTCAAACAGGTGGAAGTTTATCCTGTTAGCGTTACACTGTACCACCCGTGGTACACTTAGCATTTAGTTAAATTTTACAGGAGTGCTAAAGGGTTATCGGGAGCAATAGGTTTGCTGAGTGTGAGTTTGTGTAAAGGAAAGATTTGGGTGTGTGTTTCTTCTTGTGATTTTCAGGATGTGGGGGCTATGCAGATAACAATATTGGGGCTGTCTCACCCACAGGCCATGGGGAAGCCATCATGAAGGTCACGCTGTCTAGACTCATTCTCTTCCACATGGAACAAGGCATGTGTTACAAGATCAGTACAACTTATTTAGCATTACAACAAACAAAACTTTGAGGGCTTTTTTTTTTTTAGTGAACAAAATTACCATATTTATTACACAGAATATTTATTTTAACCATGAACAATATGCTTTCTACTCTCTGGTCAGTTGTATTAGCAGTATTTTTTAAAAATAATATAATGCTTTTAAACTGCAAGGACAAGCAGTAAAAGTGACAGTAAAGATATATATAATGCTGCAAAAAAAACTATTTTAAATAAATGGTGTGATTTTGAACTTTCTATTCATCAAGGAATCCTGAAAAATCTATCACAGATTCTCCAAGAAATATTAAGTAGAAAATATTAGCACAAATGTTTTCAGCGTTTAAAATAAGAAAACCTTTTTGAGCACCAAATTGGCCTATTAGAATGATTTCTGAAGAGTCATGTGACACTGAAGACTGGAGTAATGGCTGCAGAAAAATCAGCTTTGGCATCACAGGAATAAATTACATTTTAAAATCTATTCAGATAGAAAACAGCTATTTTAAATGTTAAAGGGGTGCTATTATGCTTTCTCACTTTTTGAACTTTAGACAGTGTGTGGTGTGTATCTTTGGGCATAAAAAAGATCTACAAAGTTACAAATCTCAAAGTCCACTCCAAAAGGAGATATTTTGTTTTTTAAAAAATTCATTTTCAAGAACTACAACGAATGGCTCCTTTGGACTACAATGTTTGTTTTCCGCATGTAATGATGTCACAACGTGGCCCATTAGAATATCATCAAATTAAATCCCACCCACGGAAATTCAAATTGTTGGAGGGAGGGTAGAGACGAGGTGGGGGATTAGCCTAACTTTAGCGATGCAGCGTGGAGAACCACTTCAACGAGCCGCAGCGTCGCAGGTATAAACACAAGCATTGACTAGAGTGGCCGCTTCAGAGCTGTAACGCATCGCGGGCGTGTGCAGTACAGGGGGTCGAAACATGCGTTGAAGCCACAATCTACTCCGGTTGCCGCGTCAGAGCTGTAACACATCGCAGACGTGTGCAGTGTGTGGTAAGAGATTTATTCATCATACAGTGTAGATAGCTTCACTTATAACGCAAGTGTTTTTTTAAAATGCATAAACTTGCACTAGAATAGGCTAGGCTAATCAGTGATGATGTTCTTTGATAATGTTAGGCTGCTTTTAGTCTTATGCTGGAGCTGGTTTCGGGCAATGAAACTAAGTATGTAAATAATTAAATACATTAGCACGATAATATCATGTATCAGTGATCTCGCAGGCTGATGATTGGACCCACCACTACTGTAGCAGATTATTTACTCACCCTCCATGCATCCTAGGTGTATATAACTTCCTTCTTTCAGATGAATGCAATCAAAGTTATATTAACATTTATTCTGGCACTCCCAAGCTTTAGAACAGCATAGACAGGTGTTTCTCCTCATCAGTCCTTTAAATCAGTCCTTTAAAACATAAGAATGACTTTAATCTAGCTTGGGCTAACAGTTGTACACAGAACTTACTTCTTTGACAAGGGGCGTGGCAGTACTGAAACGCTGTCTAAGCTGTTCGCCAATCGCAACGCAGTGGGACAGCTAACCAATCACAACACATTTCGTTTTTTGGAAGGCGGGCCTTCATTAAACCCGGAACTAATCAAGCCATATGTGCCAGGCTGAGAGAAATGTATTGTAATAATGTAAATTATGTTAAAAATAATGTGTTTTTCGAACCACCAAGCATCAAAGCATGTTCTAGTACACCCCCAAAACAAAATCAAGACTTTGTAAAAGAGCATAATAGGACCCCTTTAATAATATTTCACAATTTAGCTATTTTTACTGTATTTTTGTTTAAATAAATGCATCCTTGGTGTGCATAAGAAACCTCTTTCAGTAACTTCAAAAAAACTTTAAACTTTTGAACCGGAGTGTATTTCGTAATTGTCTATGGCAATAGTTACATTTTATGTCTTACGTACTCCTTTTCTTAATAACACAAGTTATAATATCAGTCTCTCAAAACAAGTGACTGCCAAATGTTGTGAAAAATAATATCGAAAGACTTTGGTATTAATTTTAATATATAGTACATGGTGAGCAAGTAATGAAAACATTGCTCAGAATAACTAAGACATTGTTAGAGACAACTAGAGTTAAAAATGGTCAAAAACATGATAGATTGTAATAAAAATGTTAAACTAGTTCCTAGATAAAAAAAAAATAACTGAAACTCTAAAATATATAACTGAGCACGATTGCAAGCTTTAGAAATTTTGTAAAAAAATTTGTGATAGTGCCCTATAGTACATTTTACTAGACATAATTATTGTAAATGCTAATCTAGCCATATGACCAACTGATATCTTTCTTCCTGTGTACTGTGCACTTGTAATAGGTAGTTTTATTATTACTGCATGGCATCTATAAATGTCACATCTTGGATCCTAAATCATTCTGCACTGTAATACTGGTTTAGAAGCAACAGGTATATTGACATGAGCTCATATTAACGGTTCACATGTGTTCATGATTAGCTGTGTGACCAATTCCTGGCAGCATTTTAGTGAATAAATAGCTTGAATTACTGCAGCTACACATTAACTGGAAATCTAGGGCCTCATTAAGTTGCTTGACCTCAGGTCTGTTTAGGTAAACATTGCTCACTTCATGGGTCTGAGTAAAAACAATTTGAGTCAGTCTCATACAACGTGTTACGTAAAACCACCTCCAGCACCATTTATAATCAGCAGACACATGGAAGTCAGAGTTATATAGCTGTCTGAACAGTACAGATTAACCTGCCTGTACATCCTCAAAAGGACATTTCATATAACATGGTCTCTCATTACCCGGCCTGTATGTTGTGTAGTGTAAGTTAGCCTTTGTTTTTTTTTTTGTTTTTTTCGTTGAGGCGATCTGTGTTTCTGCTTTTGCCTTGTGCATGTGGAAACACAACAGGAAGTCTTTCTGCTGAAGCAGCAGAGGTCAGCTCTGCTATATGTGTGTTGATATGGGCAGGGTGTTGATAAGATTTATTTGGTTCCACCTAAGATCCAATCTTTACAAGCCATATACTTTAAAGGAATAGTTCAACCAAAAATTCCCTCAGGCCATCCAAGATGTAGATGAGTTTGTTTCTTCATTGAAGTCCAAAACAGTTCTAAACACACATGTGTGTAGATTTAGATGTGAGAGGACAGCAGGGGATTGACTTTTTCCACTGAAGGAAGTGTTATTATTGATGTGTACTTTGGCCAGAAGTGACGGTTTAAAGTCAAAATGCCTTAATGATAGATTTGTTTCTTACAAACCCAGCTTTTTGCTTCACAAGACACTAATTGTTGGACTGAAGTTGTGGATTATTGTATTGTTTTTATCAGCTGTTTGAATTCTCCTTCTGATGGCACTCATTCACTGCAAAAGATCCATTGGTGAGCAAGTGATGCTAAATTTCTCCAAATTTGTTCTGATGAAGAAACAAACTCACTGAGGTCCTTTAAAGCATTTGCTTCTTTATCGTGCATTACATGGTCACATACAGTTGAGGTCAAAAGTTTACATACACCTTGCAGAATCTGCAAAATGTTAATTATTTTACCAAAATAATCATACAAAATGCATGTTAAGGGATCATACAAAATGCATGTTATCTTTTTTTATTTAGTACTGACCTGAAAAAGAGATTTCACATAAAATACATTTACATATATGTCCACAATAGAAAATAATAGTTGAATTTATAAAAATGACCCTGTTCAAAAGTTTACATATGCTTGAAGGATTTTTCTGAAGAACAGCGGGAAGTTTAACTATTTACGACAAACAACAAATTCATGAACAACTTAAAAAAAACAAAACAAAAACACAGCTGTGGGTTATTCAGGTGACAACACAGCATTAAGAATCAATTGTATGTAAACTTTTGAACTTTTGCTCCCTCTTATTTTGGTAAAATAATTAACATTTTGCAAGGTGTATGTAAACTTTTGACCTCAACTGTAATTCTCATTACTGGTTAGGAGAAACAAGAAACAAATGAGATATTAAAGATATTTTAACTGATTCTTAATACTGTGTTGTTACCTGAATGATCCTGAATGATTTCTGGTTTAGTGAAAGCTGTTTATGAGTCCCTTGTTTGTCCCAAACAGTTAAACTGCCTGCTGTTCATCAGAAAAATCCTTCAGGTCCAACAAATTCTTTGGTTATTCAGCTTTTTTGTGTATTTGAACCCTTTCCAACAATGACTGTATGATTCTGAGATCCATCTTTTCACACTGAGAACAACTGAGGGACTTATATGCAGCTATTACACAAGGCTCAAACGCTCACTGATGCTCCAGAAGGAAAAACGATGCATTAAGAGCTGGGATCAGGGTAAATTTAACTTATTTTGTCCTCTGGGGAACATGTATGTATCTTCTGTAGCTTCTGATGATATTTAGGCAAAATAAGAGAAATGTACACATCCTCATTCTGTTCAAAACTTTACACCCCTGGCTCTTAATGCATCGTTTTTCATTCTGGAGTATCAGTGAGCATTTGAACCTTCTGAAATAGTTGCATATGAGTCCCTCAGTTGTCCTCAGTGTGAAAAGATGGATCTCAAAATTATACAGTCATTGTTTGGAATGGGTTCAAATACACAAAAATGCTGAAAAGCCAAAGAATTTGTGGGACCTAATGGATTTTTCTAAAGAACAGCAGGCAGTTTAACTGTTCAGAACAAACAAGGGACATCAACAACAATCACTAAAAAAAAAACAGCTGTGGATCACTCAGGTAACAACACAGTATTAAGAATCAAGTGTATGTAAACTTTTATTAGTTTGTCTTGTGGACTATATGTAACGTCTTTTATGTAAAATATCTTATTCAGATCAGTACTACATGAAAAATAACATGCATTTTGTATGATCCCTCATATTTTGATAAGATAATTAACATTTTGCAAGGTGTATGTAAACTTTTGACCTCAACTGTACATCTGGCAGAGAGATCTGGAATGATAACACCATGTAACATCTATGTACTTGTTAGTCCACTGTATTTTTAAATCACTTACTTGTACGTTTTAGTTAAGTATGTGTTCTTCTTTATTCTCTAGGCAAGACCCCAGAGGAGGCTAGTGACCTGGCTCTTACATATATGAAGGAGCGGGTGGACGGTCTCGGCGGGGTGGTGGTGGTAGATTCAAAAGGGAACTATGCAGCTCGGTTCAGCAGTTTACAGATGTCATGGGCCGCTGCCCAGCAGGGCGAACTCCACTATGGGCTGTACCGTGGCGAACACTTTGTTGAGCCTGTACAAGAGAACATACAATGAATACACACACACACTTAACAGTAAAGCATTGTACTTCTTAACACTCCTTTTTGAGGGCATTGTATTGTCCTTAGTGGTAATACTTTATGTTCTCCACTAGATGGCGATAAATTATGTTTTTTAATTAAATCTGTTGTAAGGTGCAGTGCACATTTAATGGAATAGTTCATCCCAAAAATGCTAATTCTGTCATCATTTACTCACCCCTCAAGTTGTTCCAAACCTGTTTGAGTTTATTTCTTTCTGTTGAGCACAAAAGAAGATGATTATTAGTTACAAACAGTCGAGGGTAGACATAGACTTCCATAGTTTGAATACATCTTCAGAGTATCTCCTTTTGTACGGGTAATTGTTGACAGAATATTAATTTTTGGATAAACTATCCATTTAATAATGATTACAAAATTGTTAAATAAATGTTATGCATATTTTGCAGCTTTGATATGACTGTGAATAGAATAGCAAAATAAAAAAATGTTTACATGTAGTGTAAAAATCTTTTACTGTGAGCCTATGTCAGAATGTCTTAGCAGACATACCAAACTGGTTTTATAACTGATTTTGAAGAACAGAAAAAATGATTAATTCCTGAAGTAGTTCCATCTATAGACTGTAAGAGAAAGTAGCTTATTAAATCAGCACAAAATATTTTTAAACAAACAGATAATGTTGACATTTGAACAAACAATGCAGCAGTTTTAAAATGGTTTGTATTCTGTGAGAACATTTGTGGCAGAAGAAATTTTGTAACACATTTTAAGTGTGTTGGTGTCATCACACCATTTAGACTAATTATGATGGCTAAACTTCTGTTGAAAGGTGAAAATGAGCAGATAATATTTTTTTTGTTGTTGTGGGTCACTTCTGTGCTATTTTAAATAAACAGATACTGACAACTCTATATAATAAACATTAGTTCTGTTGTTTTCATCTACAGTATAGTGAGGTGACGTGGCCTTCAAATCTTAATGCCCTGACCCTCATGACAGTTTAAGTACACAAGCTTCTGCTTATTGTGTCAACACATAGGCCAGCTTGCAAGTTCCAACTGTGAATTGTCTTTATAATGATCCACAACCCAAAAACCAGTTTTTCTGCCCTCGGCGGTCAGTTTGTGTTCAAAATATTCCACATGGAGCATGCAAAACAGCATCAGCTTTTGTCCTCTCAAAGACACAGCCGACATGACCTCTCTGTCCTTTTGTGTCTTACTTAACCCTTAAATGTGCAGGAACATAAGAAATACATACATGTGAATTAAATTAATTAGGTATATATCAAAATTACACTTTCAAGTTAAAAAAAAAAAAAAGTAGAATCTCCCATGAAAATAGTGTAAAAAAGATAAGCATTTACCTCAAGGTCAGTAACCTTTTTATGGCATGGTGCCATGTTACTTTTAGATAAAAATGGTGAGTTGATGCCACAATGTTTGCACCACTTTCTAGTCATTTATACTGAATATCTGCAGGGACCCCCTTTTCAATATTTAGTATTTTGTCATTTAAATATTACATTGGTTCCACTCACTCACTGTCCCTCACTTCAATATATATCTGTTTATGGGGAAAATGTTAAAACTCAATATTAAATGTATTTTAGTTATCTAACTAAACTGAATTTGTTTCGGAGTGAATATATTTAGCCATGCACAATAGAATATACTAAGAAAACTGAACATTTACAAACATCCAGAAGGAGTAAAAATATATCTAATTATCTAAACATTAGTATTAGCACAAAATCAGCTGCAGTGCATTCATTTTTAATTTATATTTTGCATTTAGATGCTTTTATCCAAAGTGACTTACAACAGAGGAACAATGTTAGCAACATTCCTAGTGAAAATGTCAGGTTTGTTTCTTAAAAAGTTAGACTAGGAAATGCGAAATGCAAAGAAAATTATTATTTTTTATTTTTATTTTATGAACCTATGTGAATTTAATCATAAAGCAACACATCTGTATTTCAAATACAAAAGCACAGCGGTCAAGGGGTCATTCAGTGAATGTAAACGCTGGCACCATCATGGATACGAGCGCTTCGCCTGCTGATTGGCCAGCACTCGACGGCGATGACAGACAAGGGGCGGGCCTAAACTCAGGAATCCGCATAGAAAAAGTCAGGAGTGACAGATTGCCCGGAGTGGGTGACAGCTTTACAGTGGGTTCGGACGACGACGAAGTCAAGCAGCCCCTATTCTTACAGTTGCCATCTTACAAAGCTTTAATACAGACTTTTTTTTAACATCGTGTCTACACTGCAAAAGAGCGACGCGACGCTACAAAACTTCAACCAAACCATTATAATATTAGTTGATTATAACGGTCGCTTTCTATTTTTGTCGCGTCGCGTGAGATAATTACGTAATTACGCACTTGTGGCGGTTCCCAGCAGCTTATACAAATGCATTGCGCTTGTTTGCTTCGACCAACAACTTTAAATCACGTGAGAACGGGTTTTCGTGAAGTTCAAGAGATGATAAAGTTAGAAGACGGAGAACATGGCAAGAATCAGTCGAAGTGGAGATGACATCCTTTCTGGACATTTACACATTTTCTCACAAGGCATTTGTGCTGTCAGCGCTGGAGGAAAAAGTCACGGACATCTGCGAAGAAGTTTGCAAAAGAAAGTTCATCAGACGGATCTTTCTTAGAAATACAGACATTCTGCTTGTAACTTAGGTGAGTGGTCAGTTCATATCCTGCGTTAAGAGTTAGTAACGTCAGATTTATTTCAGAAAGAAAACTGCACAGTAAAGTAGGCGCAGTCCAAGTCTGCGCAGCAGTGTGCAGGAAATGGCTCCATTATGAGAAAAAAAAAAAAGAAATGTAAGATAGTACATATGCATTTAATCGATTTTAATATAACAAAAAAACAAAATTACATTAACAGATGAATAGCATCTGCCATAAGCACGAGGCTGCAGGTAATCACCCATGCTGATGTTCAATAGGTTTGTAAGTGTTTACAGATAAGATACAATATTTACTAATTAATAATATGACTGGCTAGTTTAGACATATCTGCCTTCTCAGCCAATAAAGCTTTTTGTGTCACCAAGCAACTCACACATTAAAAGCTGATCTGGAGCTCCGTGTATAATTGGAGCGGAGTGACAGATATTTCCTCAGCGCTGTAATCACCCGGCTCCTGCTCCGGTCCGGGTTTTACATTTCCTGCTCAGTACTGAGAGAAACCCGTTCAGAGAGAGATAAGTGAGCGAAAACATCGACGTCCTGGTTTAAAAGAAAAATCGCTGTTCTGTTTAGGTAAAATCACAGAACTGTGAAAGATCGCATAGTTTAAAAAATGCACAATTTTGTGGAGTTTTTGTCTACTTAAAGTTTCTTTGAAAAAATATTTTGTCAGCTGAATAGTTGGCATGTTATTAAACTACAGTACAGATCCATTGAACACACTGTACTTCTAATCAGTGTTGGGGAAAGTTACTTTTAAAAGTAATGCATTACAATTTTGTGTTACTCCCTGAAAAAGAAACTAATTACATTACTTAGTTACTTTTTATGGAAAGTAATGCATAACATTACTTTTGCGTTACTTTATAAATCTGGGCAGGGCTTGCTTCTTTGTTTTTAATATAAAACAATTCTAATGTAAAAGCCCTTTTACACCAAAAGTTAAATGATTTCACTTCAGGCTGAAAGAAAAGTTCATTTATGCAGGAGATCACTCTTCAGCTATAAAAAATGAAGCACAAGTTCATCCAAAATAATTTTTGCTTATTAGTATGGTTGAATTGCATCATCGAAGGTCAGCAGCAAAGACAATGGTTAATAAAATGGGATTAAATACATAAAGGATATTTGTTTTATTTAACATATTTCATTATTGCAGGGTTGCGTCATATTCTAAGTTTGCATTTCATTGTTTTTATTCATTTTGAGGAATACTGAATCTGTTTTTTGTGAGCGAGATGAACTAATGCATGTTCACATTTAGTCTAGAATACAGTAACATTAAGTTTGCTCCCAATTTCCAGACAGGAGACTTGTCAATCAATAAATGAGGAAAAAAGTAGCTCAGATAATGCGTTACTTTACTAGTTTTTATTTGAAAAATAAAACTCACGTTACTTGTAATGCATTAACCTCAACACTGCTTCTAATCCTCACAGCCTCATTTTCTTCCCTGTCAAAAATTAAATATGGCCAGTCACATTTTATCTGTTTGTATAACTGAACAGGTTACAAATTAAAGCATATGAATAACTAAAATTGAATATATTCAGGAAAATACTTAGTTAGATGGGCTATTTTGGAAGACACTTTGTCGTATGGCCCTTTACATTTAAAGGTCCACTGAAGTGTTCAGAAACACGCTGCATTATTCCATATGTTATTGTAATTTCAACTGAAACAAGAAGAGAGGGTGGGACAAATCAAAGTCGTGCCCCCTTTTTAAAACAGCCAGTAGCGTTTCATTTATATTAGCTTGGGTCAGAGCCACTGAGCTCGGCATTTGTCAGCGTTTGACAGCCATATGGCAATCAAATATGGCATTCTGCGTGGAACTCCAATAGAACGCATATTTACATTTTATGAATCGTTCCCCATCACCTATATGCACTACGTGCCATTCACCGTACAGAAACTACGTCTATGAACTAGTGACCAATTTCAACAGCAGCTTCAGCACAGTGTATTTATAGCGTAGGAGGCGGGACACTTCAGATTCTACATTTTGATTGGACGGAAATTTTGACGAGAAGCTGAAGTGCAGGGTGATGTCATCAAAATCGTTGATCCATATTGGCGGAAGCTAATGACTGTTTTGAATAAGTTTTGAATACTTATGTCTTCTAAATGTGAATTTTGTCATTGTTTTGGAGCACACTAGCTTATCACTCCAATAAATTATATTGTTTTGTTTTTTATATGAGCGCACCACATTTATTTATTTATTGCATCTGTTTATTGCATCATTTATTTTTAATGGGTCACATAGACTTCTCCATTGTAATTTAAATTAAACATTCTAATTTTGTCAATGAATGTATTGGAAATTAACTCATTTAATGTTTAAAAATTAGCTCAGTGAGCAGAGAGTAGGTGGACTTTAGTGGCCGTTCAAACGCATTCGACACTATGAGCGCAATCCGGTCGAATGCATTTTTGACTCTGGAAGTGGTCGCCTGTGATTGGATTGACGTAAATGCATCTTAATACCAGGTGTAAACAGGGCCTGATGGATTCTGATTGGCTAACAATACCATTTGCTAGAAGAAAATGGTATTGTTCCACTGTGACATAATTGTTATAGTTGTGGTGTTGACTTCTCACAGAATTAGAACGATTAATAAAATTTTATGGTTATAATTATCATTACAGTTATTGCCCTAGACGTAAACACCCCTTTAGTCGTTGAACTGTAAGAATATGTAGGCCAGCATTTCCTTCTTATCTCGTTGTCACATCTGTGCCACAGTACATTACTTTGAGTTATTTTCTATGCATCAGTGAAACAGCCAATCAAATGTAACCTGAGCTGTGCACAAAGACGATTTAAAAATCAGCAGATTTCATGTGTGTTGCCAGTGTAGTTGGGTGAGATAGCATGAGCTGGTGGAGGACAATGTGTCAAGACCTATTAAATAAACCCTTCATTACTGCATTTAACACATAAAGTAAGTCTTTCACTCTTCATTTCATGTTTCTTTTCTTGTTTCTAATTCAGTTTTGCAAAGCAGCCAGTAGAGTGTAAGTGTCGGGGTGGCATGACTTCCTGCTGACCTCTGAGAGTTAGCGTTTTCTGTTAATCAGTGTTCTGGTGACACAGATGACTTGTTCTCTTGCTGTGAGTTTCGTGCCTGAAATCAGGGAACTGTGTTTAACTGCCCGTCGAGTGCAAAGGAGTGTGACCTCCAGCAAGGTCAGAGAGGCCTTCGCTCATCTGATTCTGCTTCGGGTGGTTTTAAGTTCCTGGAAAAAGGAGACAGAGAGTAAAGCAATGCGAGTGAATGGAAACAAGTGATTTTGTGTGAAACAGAGGTTAAAAAAAAATCAATGTGTTTTCTCACATCTCAGGTACCTCGCATTAGAAATGGGACAGTGTTGTTTTGTTGCATTTAAAGATCAGGAAACACAAGAAAGGGAAAGTCAACATGTAAGAGTAGTTAAAAAAATAAATATCCTGACATACTTGCCATTTGCTGTAGTAGTTGTTATCCATACATATTTTTATTTATTATAGACTTTTAAAGAACATTCTCACAAAAACAGTCAAATGTATAACTGATGCCCTCTGAATTGGACTGATTTGCCAAATGTGTTGAATAGGTAACAAGTTGTGGTTACTGTTAAAGCCAGATGAGGATTTTAGACATTGACTTAACCTCATCTGCCCCACAATAAGTCCATCCCACAGGGCATCTGCCATCATGAGACGTGCAGTTTAAGTCTGCGTTAGGGAAGAATGCTTTGATGAGGCCCTTGATCTAGGGGAAATCAGAGTGCCGCTCACAGGGGTGGTATTTTCACCAATTCAGAAAGAACAGGATGATCGCAAAATCCTACAACCAGTGTATTCAGGGTTATTTAAAAAGTTTCTGCTTTATAGCACTCTCAGACTCAGTCTCAGACAGAAAGAGAAAGGATGAAGAGGTTTTTTTTTAATTTGTGCATGTATTGTCTGATCATTGTGACCTTGCTGTGACTTTGCCCTGTCTGGGAATGTATTATGTTAGTTTTAATAGCGTAATACAGTCAAAATCACCAGGTGGATCAGGTTTGGTTAGGGTGTTGTTGAGTTTGAAACCTGGAAAGAAAAAAAAAAAAAATTAAAATGTCTAACATTAGTCCAGTCGTGTTGCACATTCTGCCTATCATTAGCTTTGAACTACGAAGTATGACAACATCTACCAAATATTATGTCACTCCAAATATTTTTACTATGCAATATTAACAAGACTTAATGTCAAAGCTGTTCTTTTCCATACAATGCAAATTCAAGTGTAATGCATCAAAAAAACCAAAAAAAAACTAATGAAAAAACAGTGTCTCAAAGTTAATGGTAACTGTAAAACCATGGTGAACAGAACCATTGCCAATAATTGATGTGATCAGAGGCCTTGTTTGGGTGGAGGCCGTGTGTCTTCGGACTTGCAGCCAGATCCCTTCCTTTTTTCTTTTAGTCTCGCTCTCTTTCCTTGCTCTCCACCCCTTCCCCAATTCCCTCACTATGTCTCTGCCTTACTACATGCCATGCGGTTGCCAAGTGCTAAGAATCTGCGAATGTGGGATTGCAGTGGTCTGATAAAGTTTGCTTTGTTCCCGCCGTGACCTGAACACTGGGAGGGATATGGGACCCTGGAGTTTCACCAGAGTCAGTGCATAGCAGACCCTGTACACAGTCTCGACACACTGTTAAGCACACACATACACTCTCACACTTGAGCTCACGTCTCATTATGTCTTATAGCACATGCTGCTGACTGCTGGTGTGTGGATGGGGATGCATGTTACAAGTCGAATTTACATACACACAAATTTGAATATGCATATTATAGCTGTTACAGGGTACATGTTATGTTCAAAAACGGAAGGTTTTAAATAGTCTGGCCTTGATTTTAACCAGAATAGTTTATCAAAAAATACACCTTAAGACTCAAGCTGTATCAAGTACAATAAAGGCCTCATGGGAGTCCACTTGTGAATGTCCAATAAGAGTTTTTTATATTTATTTTATTCTGTTATTCTATTTTAATGGTTATTTTATTCTAACAAGCTAAATGATTAAAATATGCATTATGGAAAAATATAAAATATTATTAAAATATAAATAATATAAATAATATTTTAAAACATTTTCAGTATAATGTAAGTTTTAAAGGAGTAGTTCACTTCCAGAACAAAAATTTACAGATAATGTACTCATCCCCTTGTCATCCGAGACGCTCATGTCTTCTTTTGAGGAAAATGTTTCAAGATTTCTCCATATAATGGACTGAGGCCCAGAGTTTAAACTTCCAAAATGCAGTTTAAACGCAGCTTTAAAGGGCTCTAAATGATCCCAGCCGAGGAAAAGGGTCTTATCTAGCTTAAAGGATCAGTTGTTTTCTAAAAAAAAAAGTACAATTATATACTTTTTATCCTCAAACGCTTGTATTGTCTAGTTCTGCGTGAACTCTGTGTATTCCAGTTCATGACAGTTAGGTAATGTCAAAAAACTCCAATCTCATTTTCTCCTCCAACTTGACAATCGTCCTACATCATTTTCCTTTTTGTAAAAGCTGTTTGTCCTTTGCATGTTAATTTTGTATACACTAGGTCAGTACTTCTGCAGTGATGTAGGGCAATTTTGAAGTTGGAAGAGAAAATGAGATGGGAGTTTTTCGACATACCCTAACTGTCATGAATCGGAATACACAGAGTTCACACAGAGCTAGCTAAGACAAGCATTTGAGGTTAAAAAGTGTATAAATTGTACATGTTTTTAGAAATCAACCGATTGTTTTGGTAGAAAAGACCCTTATTCCTCTTACTCTTAAATGCCCTAAAGCTGCATTTAAACTGCATTTTCAGCCCCCAAGTTTGAACTTTATATTAAAGTATAAATATACTTAAAAATAAAATGTTTATATATTGTACTGTATATTAGTAGTAGTATAAAAGTTGGAGGTAAAACTTAAATTGTGAAGCAAGAAAATCTCACAAGGAGTCTCAGCGCCCCCAGATATTGACTGAAATCTGTGCATGTTTTCATCCGGCCAGGATGGCATCTAGCGTTTCTTGTCTCTGCTGTTTGTAAGCTCTTTCAGTAGATGTGGTCTACTAAAAGCCTTCAAGGCATCAGGGCTAAAGTGGAGAGAACAAAGACGTGGGTCTTTCAGAAGTTTTTTCCATCCACAGGTAGCTTCCTATTCTTTTCTATTCGTTTATCGCTTAGGAAAGCAGTGAAGACTTGCATTGCTTCTCTTGTTGTCCTTCGACTGAAAATTACAACCAAAAGCCCACAATGTGGCATCGTATCGGTGTTTTATTTTCCGATTTGTGTTCCGGTAAAATAACGCCATTTAACGTAATCTAAATAATGGCGCGTCCATAGTCCAAAATATGTATAAAACAATGTGGATTTTTTAAATAATGTAAATCTGTCATGGGTTTTCTACTACATTTTAGTAAGAGACATAATTTATGTTATATTAAGTCATACACGTCTTAATACCCGGGGTTCCCTTTAAATTAAATAATAAGTAAAGGGAAAGATTAAGGGTTAAGAAACAGCTGAGTAAATTTTGTAAATGTCAATGAGTGATGCAACACATCTAGTAAATCCATAAATGTCTTAAACAAAACCATTTCCCTAAATGAAAATCATTTTCTGAATGCACGAGGCCTTCTGCAGCAAGATTCCTTCCAGAGAAAAGAAGATGCATGATAGAGACAGAAAAGACACTCAGTCCAAATTCCCATTGTCACTTTATCAAAAGTAGACACTCAGCTATTCTCGCTCTCACACTTTTCCAGTTTTAGAGGCCAGTCGAGTGGAAACACTGCCAGGAAAGTACGACTGATGACAGAAAATGATGCTGATTTACTGATTTTAAGTTTTAAGTTGGCGTTCCATGTGTAATGGGCGTACAGAGGTCACTTCTTTCAGAGCTGCAGTCTAGTTTTGAAGGGAGTTGAGACACTCTTGAGGAAATCTGCCATCTCAGCCCTCACGACACAGGGGTCTCAACAGCTTCGTTTAAAGAGTAAACAGAGATGGACGCTTTGTGATTGGAGGGGGTTAGCAGGAAACTGTTCTGGTGTTTGTGTTTAGGAGACGTTTGCAGTCAGCGTTGCGTGTGAAGCTTCATCAGATTGGCTCTTTGTGGGAGAGTCATGGCAAAACAAATGCCAGCCGCTGAGTTTCCAGTGTTTTCAATGTAAATATGACATGTCTCTTCTGTCATGGTTACCAGCCCTCATAGTGTCACACAGTGGGCCAAACCTAGTTGGAATGACTGCCTCTCCATGGACACAGAGGAAGGAGTGCCGAAAGGCTTCTGATGACAGCAGTCTAATAAAGTCAAGTTTTTGTGCCAATGATGGCACAAATTTTTAGTGTATTAGGGTTACAGTCAGTGTCAGGTTTACTTATCATCTGCGTAGTGGACAAAAAGTCAGCTGGCAGTACAGGCTACTGTAAACATCCTTGACTGGAAGCTGGTGCTTAAGATGGAGCTTTCAGTCGGATGTTTGCAGCAGCCAACTGCTGTTACTCTCACCCAGAAACCTGCGCTAGAAGAACATGGACACATCACTGGAACAAACAATCAGATTTTAATGTTCAGATTGTGGAGGTCCAATTACTTTTAGTCCCTCTCTGATATGGCATGCTGAAGGGCCACCCAAGGTCCATATACTGGCTGTCTGATGCACGTGGTACGCAAAACTGGAAATCACTGTGAAAACTGTAAGCTTCAAACTGATTGGCCAACAACTGTGGGATTTGAGTCGCATCTGCTGCCCAGAGATTTATTTGTTTTATTTATTTTTTTGCAAGATATTTTATTTAAGATATTTACTTGGCAATCAGTACAAAGAAAAATACATATTTCTAAGCATGTATTTCCTTTGGTTAAATTTTTTATTATATATCAATTTTTATTATATATATATATATATATATATATATATATATATACTTTACCATTTAAAATAAATGTTTTGTATTTGAATATATTTTAAATGTAATTTATTGCTGTTATTTCAAAACTACATTTTCAGCATCATTACTCCTCACTTCAGTGTCCCACGATCCTTCAGAAATCATTCTAATATGCTGATTTGCTGTTCAAGAAACATTTATTATTATTATCAATATTTAAAAGTTGAGTACAATTTTTCAGGATTCTTTGATAAATAGAAAGATCCAAAGATCAGCATTTATCTGAAATAAAAAGCTTTTGTAACATTATACATTTATACCATTCAAAAGTTTGGAGTCAGTATATTTTTTTTTTGTGTAGTAATTCTAGAAATAAAATCTACTCAGCTGTTTTCAACATAATAATAATAATAAATATTTTTTGAGCAGCAAATTAAAACATTAGAATGATTTCTGAAGAATCATGTGACGAGTAATGATGCTAAAAATTCATCTTTGAAATCACAGTATGTAAATACGTAAATAAAATAAATTTTAAAATATATTCAAATAGGAAACAGCTATTTTAAATAGTAAAAATATTTCAAAATTGTACTGTTTTTGCTGTACTTTGGATCAAATAAATGCAGGCTTGGTGAGCAGAAGAAACTAATTTAAAAAACTAAAAAAATCCTACTGTTCAAAAACTTTTGACTCATAGTGTATTTGTTTTTTTGTACAAATTTCATGTTTTATTTATTTTAACTAAATGAAATTTAAATGTGGCTACATTGATACCTTTATGGTGTTTGGTTAACTATATTAATATTTTACACACTAAATATGTATGTTGTGTAACACAATCGTGACCCACTGATTTTTATGCTGCCCTTCTGACCTTGTATAATTCTTCTTGTCAAATAAACGGTAGCATTTCTCCCTGTACACATGCCTGTGTAATTTTGATACATTGGTGAAAAACGTCTTGCTTTTTTGTGCATTAATTTAGATTAATCTATCATGGGTCACAGAGCTTATAAAATAAAAAAAAACACTCAAACTGCAAAGTGGACCACAATATATGGCATAAGTCATGTAAGCTACATAAAACCAAGCCACTTCCAGCAGTAAACTATGAAAGGTTTTCGCACATTCTAGCTTTTTTTTATCATATATACGAAACTGTGAACTACTCGAACAGCTGACTGTTTCAGCCATGTTACCTTCGATCCACAGCAGCTGCAATAGTGTAGCTGTGTGAACTGAGACGGGCTGAAATGGATCCCTCTGTGGCACGTCAAGAGCAAACAGTGGTTTGAGAACGAATCAGGCTGAGGGTTTGCTCCGTGAGCTCAGGCGAGAGCGAGCATTGTCTCTAGAGGCCGAATGTCAACATCAGAAGCCAAGGGTTGCCATTTGTGTCAGATTAACACTTTCAATCATGTAAAACACATTCCACCCCGGCACCTGCGGAGCGCTAAGACCCAGATTAGCCGAGCTGCCTTTGCACCGGGTCACTCCTTCTCAGAGTTTCAAAGGCCTGTAACACAGATCCCGAGAGCACAGGACTCTCGCTTTCCCACCTCCTACATGAAGGCTCCCACAGGGTGCGCGATGAAAAGCACAGAAATGTGATCCTGAAGAACAGCTTTTGGTCAGCAATGTGAAAACTTCCAAGCCTACATAGTCCAATCACTATTAACACTATCTACAATGTTAACAACCTTTTAATATTTAGAATGGAGTATATGTTTGACTATTTTTCATGTGCAGACTACAAGCTTTGCAAATTATCAGACAACACTGCTGTGTTAAAGGATTAGTTCACTCCTGAATTGAAATTTCTTGATAAGTTACTCACCCCCATGTCATCTAAGATGTTCATGTCTTTATTTAGTCGAAAAGAAATTTGGGTTTTTGAGGAAAACATTGCAGGATTTTTCTCCATATAGTAGACTTCAGTGGGAATCAGCAGATTGAAGGTCCAAACTGGAGTTTCAATGCAGCTTCAAAGGGCTCTACACAATTCCAATTAAAGAATAGGGGGCTGTTCACATATGGGGCCGTTCACATATCATGTCTTTTGCGCGCTCAAGTTTGTTATTTTAAATGTAAACGCAAATAAGACCCTTATTTCTTGGTGTAGAGCCCTTTGAAGCTGCACTGAAACTGCAGTTTGGATGAGTTTCAACTCATTGATCCACAGTGAAGTCCACTATATGGAGAAAAATCCTGGGGAAAAAAAAGAAAAAATTATTTTCGACTGAAGAAAGAAAGATATGAACATCTTAGATGACATAGGGGTGAGTAAATTATCACCAAACTTTAAATCTGGAGTGAACCAATCTTGTTTTGCACTGTAAATGTAAAAATGTAAAAAAAAACAAAAACAACCCAGGCTCATTGAAAAAATGTGTCTTTGGTGACATTTCTGCAACATGGGATTGCATGGCCTCTTGCGAGCTTTGCAACACTTTTAAAGTGAAATGGTTCTAAAAGTACATTCAGTTTAATACAAAACAGATTATGTTTTAATGGGTTGGTTGTTGTATGTATTGCAACAGTTTGAAAATGATATGTCTGGTGAGTGACGCTAAAAGATTAATGTTCTATCACATTTGAAAATAACATACCACTAACACTAAAACCGCAAGGAACCACGTAAAACGAAATCTTCATTAATCAATAATCATGTGTGAAAAGGAAACTCACACCATTGGTTAAGCCAATGTGCATTGGTGATCTTTACATATTATGTTGGGTTAATTATTTTAACACTGAGATTACTTCAACTTTGCTTTATTGAGATCATATTTTAATAAGTGTTTCCTGCTAAGTTGGTTATCACTTCATCTGCAATAAGTGACAGATTTAATGAGCACCCAGTTTCAGCACTCTGGACAGCTCTCTTAGGTTGACCCTGCAGACACCCTGTCCTAGGGGTGAGACAGTCCTTTGGGACATCTTTACTGTGATAATGTAAAACAAAATAAATTCAATTAAGCAGGGATTTTTAAAACTGGCATTCTGATCCATTTAGTGTTTCCTTATAGTGTCAACAGACAACAGAGTTTACATTGTGGCAAGTTAGAAATGTTACTAGAGTTAATTCTTCGTTAGAAATGGGCTAATGATAAATTTTGCTGTATTGTTGAATAAGCTGTATATTGGGGTTTTATATATGTTAATGTACAAAATATTCTGAAATTTGTTATCAAAATGCTGGACAAGAACACAGAGGTTGGCAAACAAACACGTATATACTAAATAACTCATTCTTAAAGTTTAAAATAATTACAAAATGTATCAAAAATGGTGCAGATTTTCTGTAATTGTAAGCTACAATTTTTAAAATGGCAGAACGTTATTAGGTTTTGCATCCGAATCAATTCTAATGCATTTCAGAAGGCCTCAGTCACTGACTAGAATACTAGAATGGAAATATTTTATAAGAAAACAAATACTATCTACTGTTTTGCTTTCTTACTAAAGAACGAAAAATGGAGAACACTGTACATTTGTCTAGAATACTACTGTAAGTTGCCGTCGTTCTGCATTCACTAAGCCTTTTAAAAATCATTCTTGTGTCTTTTTCCTGCCCCACCAGTTTAATCACCCTGTCCCCTCTTGTTCCTTTTCCTCGTAAACTCAATCACTCTTTCTCTGTGTGTTTCTTGTCCTCCACCCCTCTCTATGCCCATAGGCTGGCACCAAGTCTGATGACTTTTCCCAGAAGATTCAGTGAAGACATAGAGAGAGGGGGCAGAAAGAGAGCCTTCTTGTCCAATAAGAGGAAAGGGGACTGAAGAATGTGAAAAGCTCCCATTCAGGCCAGTTCACAGGGGCTGGGAGCGGCCACATCCTCAGGAGGGAGGAGGGGTTGCTGCTTTCAAGAGGGTGGGCTAGGGATCCTGGACAGGGGCCAGAAGCGATGCAGAGGCTCCTCGGATGACGCTGGTCCGTGGGAGCGTCCAGTGCCTCCGTCTCTCCTCTGTCCCTAAGGACATTGACTCCGGACCCCTTGCATTCTATTTACTCGCACAAACAAGCTCTCCCCACAGTCCTTCTACCCTCAGAGTCAAACCAGCCGGTAGGCTGCAGGGTGAGGAATGTGTCTCTATTAATAGAGCGGATAGATTATCTCAAAGACTAATGACTGGCATGTCCAGATTCCTGAAAGGCACGGCAGTGACGTACTTTCATCCACCGGTCTTCATTCATTGGCAATGATCTCATTTCCTCCGATATTCTATAAATTTAACTTGTGTTTCTCTTTTTAAAACAGTTCATATTCTAGTTGCACAGCTTTATCGTCACCCATTATGGTTAATGAAAACATTTATATTTAACGTAGAGCTGGACGATTAATTGAAAAGTCATCGAAAACCTCTAATCGACG
Source organism: Labeo catla (assembly GCA_012976165.1). Taxonomy (NCBI): domain Eukaryota; kingdom Metazoa; phylum Chordata; class Actinopteri; order Cypriniformes; family Cyprinidae; genus Labeo; species Labeo catla. Next base: position 935,925 of record VONZ01000020.1, on the reverse strand, counting down.
TAACTTTCCCATGCCGGTTATTTTGGGGTTTTGAATCCTGTTACTACTTTCCCATTAAAAACATACTACTACCGTGAAGTCGGTGTTGTACTGACATGTATGACCATTGCACTCACGTCTTTTCCAGTGTCTCGCATGTGAGCGCAGAGTTTAAGACGTCATGTCAAGTTAACAGAATTTAAACTTTAACATGCAGCATCGCTCAATGTCAGTTCCAAAGCAGTGGACCAATCAGAAGACCACGGAGGCAGGGCAAGCGTTGCAAGCTCATCGTAATCGAGGTAAAACATTCACTTAATCAAGGTTTTGATTTTGGGTCATATCGTCCAGCCCTAAATTAATGTTTATTCAGTCAGCAGACGTTTTAAGCAACTTAGGAAATAAAAAAGCAAGCAAAAAAGAAAATTAAAACGACTTAAGTAAAAATAAAATCTCACATAAATGGGAAAATATAAAATGATGACTAATTAATTTTACTTTTTTTTATATATGTGTATTATATGACATTAAAACAAATAATAACAATGCATGAGATGGTGCTAAAGTGTTTTAACAATGTTTGTATTTTTATTTATTTATTTATTTTTTTTTTGAATTATACCAGTTAGCACATTTACTTGTGGTAGCCCTAAAAATCAAACTATAACTAAAAAGGTAAACTCAAAACTAAAATAACTAAATTACTCATTAACTAATTAACTCAAATAAAATAAATTTGAGAACAAACACTATTCTATATAGTAATATTCTGCTTAACCACACTTGTATTTGCATTGATTGTAATGTGATATTTAGGTATTCTTGGGTCAAGAAATTCTTTCCAATCCAAACCATGGCCAGATCTCTCCATCCCAGCCTGACTTGGGAACCCATATGAGCTTCAGGGAGTGTAAACATCCTACACTCTCAGCTGGAGCCCAGTCTGAGGCCGGGAGTGGGATGTTTGCGCTCTATGGCTCAGGAACTCCACGCTCACTATGGCGGGGAAAAAGCATATACAGAAAAAGTCGTCTAAATAATTTAATCTTCTATTGAGTCACAGTAGACCTGAAATTACACCTGACCACTCGGTGGGAATACACACTGGAACTGAAATCACTGGAGTAGGTAGCAATCACCTAATTTTAGGATCTATCTATCTATCTACAGCTATAGTGTCTATCTTTCCATATGTTATTTTAAACTATTTTTTAAACTGTCCAGTCAACAACTTTAGCAGTTGTATATATTTGTAAAAGATGCATGGCCCTGTTCATTATAAATGTCTATTCATTGTATACTTTATGTAAAGTATGTTACAAAACTCAGGATAAAAGAAGACGTCTACTTCCTGACTAGATCGAAGTGGACAGATTTTGAAGTGGATACGAGAGCTTTGTAACGCACACAGGAAGTGAACTCCATTGTGAGCACTGGAAGGGCTCTGAGGGTGAGTGGCTTGTCATTAAGCTGTTCAGGCTGAACTCTAGGTCTCTTTGAAGCTTTCTGACCCCACAGGGTGGGACAGTTCTGTTCAACTGCATGCGCCCCCACCCAGACAGAGCTGCCGATGGAATTGCCTGAGAGGAAGTGACTATTTATACCCACTAAGGAACAGAGAGAGGCACCCTTCCGATGGGCGTCTCTCCTCTTGTTTCCTTTGACAAATATGTTAGCACTGCTCTCATGAAAACTAAGCCCAACTCCACAAAGATATGCACAACATCCAGTGCTCTCAATGGTATTTGTGTACACGCCTAACGTTTTTTTTGGTTACCATTCTCTCCTACTGCAGTGACCTTTACCCACTTTTGCTTGGTGATGTCATAGCTTAAGCATCTCTTATATGCAGCCACTAGGTGGCAGACTAACTCCAGAAAATTGCTACAAGGTTTCAGACTTTGCTTGGAAAGGGAGTACACAAAAATGCCTCTGTTGACCAGCCATCTTTTAAAAAAAAAGTAAAAATTATCCACTACAAATCTTGTAAACATCTTCTACTAACGACACCAAACCAGAAAGTCTTTATTGTTTATTTTACTCATATTACATACATTGCCGTTCAAAAGGTTGGGATCAGTAAGATTTTTAATGCTTTTTAAAGCCCTTATGTTCATCAAAGTTCCGTTTATGTGATCAAAAAAAAGAAAAAAGTAATATTATGAAATATTGCTATTCAAAAAAAAAAAGTATTTCTGTGATGCCAAGCTGAAATTTCATCAGCCTTTACTCTAGTGTTGAGTGTCATGATCCTTCAGAAATTATTCTAATATGCTAATTTATTACTAATGCTGGAAACAGTTGCTTAATTTTTGATACTTTTTTCAAGATTCTTTGATGAATAAAAGGTTAAAAAGAACAGCATTTATTCAAAATATAAATCTTTTCTAACAATATCAGTCTTTACTATCACTTTTTTATCTTTATTCTTTTTTCTTTCTTCTTTACTATCACTTTTTTATTTCTTTCGCACAAAAAAAGAAGGAAAAAATTTACTGACCCCAAACTTTGAACGTTAGTGTATATTGTTACAAAATATTTCTATTTTAAATAAACGCTGTTGTTTTTAACATTTTATTCATCAAAGAATCCTGAAAAAAGTATCACAGGTACTCTAAAAAACTATTAAGCAGCACAACTGTTTGCAACATTAATAATAAATCAGCATATTAGAATGATTTTTTAAGGAACATTTGGCACTGAAGACTGAAGTAATGATGCTGAAAATTCAGCTTTGCATCACAGGAATAAATTCTATTTTAAAATATATTAAAATAGAAAACCACTGTTTTAAATTGCAATAATATTTCACAATATTAGTTTTTTTCTGTAAATAAATGCAGCCTTGATAAGCAGAAAACTCTTTTTTTTAAAACATTAAAAATCTTACTAATCCTAAATTTTTGAATTGCAGTGTTTAAATTAGCATTAACATTAAGATTATTAAAAACTGAGTTGAAAAACAACATTATGGGTAAAAATAAATAAATGAATGAATGAATAAATCATTCTGCTTGTGTCACACTAATTTTTGTTTCATTTAAAAAAAAAGAAACAAAAATCTGTCCTTAATTGTGACTCTTTTGAAATGATTGCTAAAATATATAAATATTTAGCAAATTTTCTTGCACTATTTTTACACCTTTCCAAGCAATCACTGTTGTACTTTTCCTAAAACCAAAGTAAAAAGAGTTTAGTAATGTTTCGACCTCATTCACCACAGAGTGCATTTCTAGTCATATTGAGTGGGGGAAAAACAGCATGAAATGTTAAAATTAACTGACAGCCTCTGATCAAGCTTTTCCTGTCAACTGGAGGAGTCGAAACTACTGAAGTATGACAACAAAGGCATCATTTATTATTAGTTTCACTTTTTCCTCTTACTGCCGTACTCTTTGAACTGACTCAGCTAATTCTTCTTATGATGCCGGAGCTCTTTTTATCTAACTGCAAGAGAGCTACTGAATTTGCACCCACTTCTTTTCAAATGTTTCAAACAATAATCTCACCCCACAGGTGGCACAGCAACAGGAAGGTGAAGCAAGAAGTTGGTATGCATGTATGTTATGTGTAGAGTAAAAACAACATTATCATAGTAAACAATGCATTGTCTGCAATAAACACATCAGGAGAAATGCTGTGAATGTTGTTCCTCGTTTGTTTGTTTAATAAACCATATGCAAGTGACAGTTTGACTGTTTGTTATTCTTGTACTGAGGCCTCTTTTTTTGGTCAGCCTTATTCCTTGTCAGTGAAATGGTTCCTCAACTCAAAAACATGATGGCAGTCAGTCGAAACCCCGTATTTAGTTAGAGTAATAGTTTCGGGTGATGTTGACACTCTCAACCACACAAGGAACTGAAACATTTCAGTGTGGTCAGATTTAGTTTATATGCTCTCAGCACTACACAGCAACAGAGTACTGAGATGTGACTGTGTAATGTCCAATGTAAAATAAATGCATGCTGTACGGTAAGTGTGGAACCAGAACAGCTCATTTGACCTTGTGTGACGTCAAGGTCTTTAGCCTCGTTCAGACTGTCAGCCCAAATCCGATTGAAATCCGATCATATTTAGGTAGTCTGAACAGCAACGAACTACATGAAATCCGATTTGGTCAAATCCGTTTCGAGCTACATTCGTATGTGCTTTGGAATCCTATTCAAATCGGATTTCTGCTTTTTCACGTTTTCATGCCACGTAAAACGTAAACACGTCAGATGTTTTTGTGGAAAACATAACAAACATCTTTGCAGAAACAAGCTTGTGTTGTTGCGAACTGCAAATCAAGTGGGAAAAGACAATATACAGCTAGTATACGCACCTCTTTGAGTTTTGAAACCAGCGGAGAAGGCAGCACAGAATAAAGTCGCACATTCCAGCTTCCTGCGTTTCTGCCGCTGCTTTAGAAGACGAAATATAATCAAACGCGACGGCAACGTTGTCATATCACAAGACAGCATCTATATTGCAAACTGTAATGCTGTTATTGTTGATTTTAGCGCTGGCATAACAACGCAACGGCATTGCCATAGAAACCAACGCACGTTCCGTAAAACGAAAGAGCGCTTATGGACACACAAATCGGATTTGAACAGTTGCGATATGACTGTGTGGACAGTCAGTTATTCAAATCCGATTCCATCTAGATATGGACAAAAACGGATTTGGGCTGACAGTCTGAACGAGGCTTTTGTGATGCTATAACTGAAGTTTACATTTAAAAACTGCATTAAAGATGAATGGGAAGACATGCAAACAAATGCTAGAATTGCTATTATCTGAAATGGGATCCAAATATCTGTAACCATATTTAAAACATAGGACTTTAAATATAATTTAAACTTGAAAACAAATTATTTCGATTTTTTAAAAGAAGTGAATACTTTTAATCAGCAAAAATGCATTAAAAGTGACAGTAAAAACATTCATAATGTTACAAAACTGTTTTCAGTACTGATAATAATAAGCATATTGGAATTCTTTTTTGTAATAATATGGCGGTTGTATATACTGGCAGGGGTCAAGTCACAAACCTCAGTGTAAACAAGGAATTAACCACTTACTGGCAAAGTGTGACTCTCCCTACTCTCGTTCTCGATTTCTCAAGCATACATACTTCTAGTATTAAGCCTGCGTGGGAACAGCTGTGTAATGGCTGGGTAATATTTTGGACAAAGGCCTAAATGCTCTTTGTCACTGCATGGCAAAAGGAAGGTCATTTGACGTCATGTGGCTGCTAGCAGTAAAGAATTGAGTTGACAGAACTGGCCGTTTCATTAGGCGCACTGCTTTGAGTTCCATCAGTACTTCCTCTTTACAGAAAACAGAAGTTTCCTTCCAACAACATCTGGGGTTTCAAGCTACTGTTGTCCCATTGGGGAATCAAAGTGAGAACACAAATCACAAACAGTTTTATCTATATTATGAAACCGCATACAAAGCAATTGAGCATTTTGTAAAACATGCATAAACGTTACACTCATTTAAACTCAATTTGAGTTTGATACTGTGCCAAAACGTTCCACTGACATGCAAAAATATATGTGACCCTGGACCACAAAACCAGTCTTAAGTCACTGGGGTATATTTGTAGCAATAGCCAAAAATACATTGTATGGGTCAAAATTATTGATTTTTCTTTAATGCCAAAAATCATTGGGATATTAAGTAAAGATCACGTTTCATGAAGATTTTTTGTAAAATTCCTACTGTAAATATATAAAAACTTAATTTTTGAATAGTAATATGCATTAGTAAGAGCTTCATTTGCACAACTTTAAAGGTGATTTTCTCAATATTTTGATTTTTTTGCACCCTCAGATTCCATATATTAAAATAGTTGTATCTCGGCCAAATATTGTCCTATCTTAACAAACCATACATCAACAGAAAGCTTGTTTATTCAAAAAACTGACCCTTATGACTGGTTTTGTGGTCCAGGGTCACATATATATTTGAATAAAATGTTGGTCAGGTTTTGAACCCTGGTCTCATTGCATTCTAAACAAAAACTGTTTTTGCTGCTGAAAAACATCTCTTATGCTCACTAAGGCTGGATTTATTTATTTGTTTACACTAATTTTGTACAATATTATAATTTAAAAGAATTGTTTTGTTCCTGTGGTGTAAACGCTGATTTTTCAGCATCATTACTCCAGTCTTCAGTGTCACATGATCCTTCAGAAATGATTCTGCTATACTAGTGTACATTTACAACACGTCTGTACAGTTCAAAAGTTCAGTTTCGGTGGAGATGACAGAAAGAGAGAGAGAATGTAAAAGAGGAAGTCACCCGCATTTGTCAGCTGGCCAAAATTCAAATACTGTAGTACGGACATTCCCTAGATGTGTGAAAAAAGCATCTCCCCTAGATATATGACACTACCAACAATGCAACCTCAATCATGATAAATTACCGTATTGTCTAAACTTATAAACCTGTAGTCATGTCAAATAACCTCTGATAGCCTGAATTTTATGAATGCTTATCCCATATCCAGGTATTAATAAATTACATGTCTATAGTTGAAGAAAAACAGAATTCTATAATTTCTAAAAGCGATGTTGGGAAAACTTGTTTATCTAGCTGCTCATATTAGAGAAGCTCAGAGGGTAAGACTTGACTCAAGGTCAAATTTTTAAGAGGATATTAAAGAGAGCAGATAATAGAGTTGAGGTAAGCAGCTGCTTATACACTTATCGTTGTGTTTGACAGGATTTTACAAACATGCTCCTAAAAGGGATAGTTCACCCAAAAATGAAAATAACCCCATAATATACTCACCCTCAAGTCATCCTAGGTGTATAAGACTTTCTTCTTTTAGACTAATACAATCAGTTATATTAAAAAAATGTCCTGGCTTTTCCAAGCTTTATAATGGAAGTTAATGGCTGTTGAGATTTTAAAGCAAAAAAGCACATCCATCCATCATAAAAAGTGGGATGACTTGAGAGTGAGTAAATCATTGGGTAATTTTCATTTTTCGGTGAATTATCCATTTAAAGACCCATGAAACCAGTTCTGTGTTTTTTAGTCCCCATGTAATGCTACATGCTGCCAAAAACCTTATATGGGTTATTCTATGGAAATGTCCATTTTCCTTTTATGTATGTCACTGGTGTTACTGTGTTTTTTTCTGTCACATTAAATAAATAAAACATAATCTCCTTATTTCTTGCATTTTCATTATTTTTCTGAGAAATAATATTTAATAAAAACCTTTAATATTGCCAAAAAACGTAACACCAGTGACAAAAAAAAAAATGGTACATGTGGTCTTTAAATAATTGTGCAAAAAGGCTTTTAAAAAATCATTAAGCTGTCATTTATATGTATTCATAATATCAAAAAGTAATAATGTGGTCTAAGTTAAATGTTAGAAAAAGACATCATTTTAAAAAATTAAAAAACATTAAAAACATTTTAAGACATCTTGCCATACCAAAACTGGACATTTCTGTAGAATGACCCATATACATTTAAAAACTACAATTTGAGAAATTAATCAAAAATACAGCAAAGCATCACGGGTCACGAATCTGGTCGGTGTCCTGCTGTCCGCTCACCACCAGATGTCACTCTCACCCCATCATCACACTCTGACTGTTGTACCACACCCCGGACTACATCTCCCGTCATGTATCACGCTGATTGCGTCAGCTCATGTGATCAATTAGCAGCACCATAAAAGCCCCGGTCTTTCCCCATGCAAGTCACGGATTGTTGATTGTGTTTCTCCCATTGTTTAGCGTTCTTTGTTCTTGTTGCTTGTGTTTTTTGATCCCCTCGCCTGGCTCCCCGTTTTTCGACTGATCGCCGCCTGCCTTCGGATTATTGCTCGTTATTAAGGACTGTTCTCTCGTCTCGCCTCTGTCACTCTTGTTACTGTTGTTAGACCCTGCCTGTACGACCATGTATCTGTCTCGTCCCTACAATAAATGCTCGCAAATGGATCCGCTCGCCTCTCGCCCTTCATTCTTTGTGACAACATGAAATTCTACAGAAATCATTCTAATGTACTGATTTATTATCAATGTTGAAAACAGTTGTGCTGCTAAGCTTTTTTTTGGAACCTATAAGACTTGTTTCACAAATATTTGATGATTAAAAAGTTCAAAAGAATAGCTTTATATCAATTTAACATATACTTGCTGAATAAAAGTATTAATTTCACTCAAATAAATAAGTAAATAAACAATTTTAAAAACATACTGACCCCAAACTTTTGAATGATAGTGTGTTTTGGCAAACACAGTTTTATCCAGAGCAATTCTCTCTAGAATATCCCTCCCAAATCTTGGCAAATCATGGTTTGTTTGTCTGTGGGTATCCTAAATTTCATATAATATTTCAATAAAAAGCATTTTGAATTGCCCTGCCCTACCTTCTATTTTCAAAGAAAAAAAAAAAAACACATCAACACAAAGAAAAATTTACATTAAAAAAATAGTATCTGATATATAATGCTCAGTAAGCAGTAAGCTAGTGTTCCATGCTGAACAGTAAAAAGACGCAATGACTGCTGGGATATCAATTTCATGGGGCGTGTGGACAGCAGGGCTCTCTGTCATTCAGCAGACCTCATCTAAACACACTGACTGATCCATTCTCGCCTGACCTGTGGCTGATGCCTGTTTTTCTGCATCATTGCGCAGAGTACTAACAGTGCATGTTGTATGTTTAATTGAGAGCTGTGGTATGAAGCTTTGAGGCTGCTAATTGCATCAGACTACAGCACAGTAAGGGAGATACACGCACACACACACAAGCTGGAAGTCATGGGGAATATCCGCTTCTCAACACGGACACCCAGCACACAAGCCCTTCCACCTCATTCTGTCACTCCCGATCAGCACGGCCATACTGCCTTCCACTCAGCACATTTAACACACATGAACCACAGCAAGAGCACAGTGTTTTGCTAACTGCTAACTGGAGCATACTGACCTATAAACAAGCTAAATCAAGACAGCCTCGCAGTGAAATTACACTTAGTGTAATAATAAATAATTATTAAATAATAAACTATATAAAACTGACATTTCCAAAAATGACAATTATAATCACTTAACAAGAAAAAAACTTTTTTTTTGTATAATTTCATTGCACATCAGTTGCATCAAAACTGTAATGTTATTAAATTATGCAAAAGTATGAATGTATTTAAAAGTATTTAAAGGATATTTTTTTGAAAATAGGCTCATTTTTTTTAAAAATCTTACTGTTCAAAAACTTTTCACTGGTAGTGTATAAGTAATTACTGTTCATATTCATCAACAAATCCTGCACAAATGTATTCATGCAGTTTCCACAAAAATATGAAGCAGCACAACTGTTTTCAACACTGATAATAATATGAAATGTTTCTTGAGCAGCAAATCAGCATATGGAAAATTCAGCTTTGCATCACATGAGTAAATAACTCTACAATATATTAAAAAAAAGTAACTTTGTAATAATTATAATAATATTTCATACTATTTCTGTATATGTAATAAAAAAAAGCATACAACCACAGTTGAAGAAACTCCCATATGATTCTCATAATTTAAATATACATAATACACGTCAAATGTATCATTTAATTTGATTTTATTTATATGATTTTATATATCATATTTTTTGTTTGTTTTTTTTAACAGAACATGAGCATTTAATCAACACAGTCAGCATATATGCTTCACAGGGGCTCACTTATGTAATGATATCCAATCACAGTATGTTGGTAGTCAAAGAATAAGCAGACTAGGACTGTGGTGAAGAAAACCACAGGAGAAGATGTGCAGGCCCGCACCAGGAGAGCCGGGCCAGGTGTGTGTCTGACAGCTCTCAGATTGAAGAGCTGGCAGGCAAAGTCACACTCACAGGTGTACGTCAGGAAAACCGATCCCACACACTGATGCTTTGACAAGCAACAGCAAAGCTCACGCTGATTACGGGATACACGGTCTCCTTAAGCCCACCGGGGACCAGGCTGCCTGAACAGACCATATGGCATCGCTCTTCTGTGATTTTATCACAATTTTAACTGTTTTCCCCGACTTCACAATCCTCTCAACAGAGCGGTGTGGATTATGGGAGGGGACACAGTGATATTGAACTCGACCTCTGTCAAAGACACGGCGCAGTGCGCTGCGGCGGCTGAGAGTGAAGCCAGAGCTGCTTTATCTTAAGCTGAGAGATTGTTTTGAAATTACATATGTAAGCGATGAGCTTCAGTTAGCTGGTCACTATTGCAAAATAAACCCGAGTTGCATGATCAGCACCCATAAGCTAAATGGTCTTTCATAACCCTGCACTTAAATATATGGGAATATACAGGAAAATATAATACAATAAATTAAATCATCTAAAACTAGTGTTAATTTTTTTTTAATGTCCTGCATTATTTGCATGAACCATGTATGGCTACATATTGATACACTACCAGTCAAACATTTTTGAACAGTAAGATGTTTTATGTTTTTTAAAGAAGTCTCTTCTGCTCACCAAGCCTGCATTTATTTGATCCAAAATACAGCAAAAACAGTAATATTGTGAAATATTTTTACTATTTAAAATAACTGCTTTCTATTTGAATATATTTTAAAATGTAATTTACTCCTGTGAACATTTTCAACATCATTACTCTAGTCTTCAATGTCACATGATCCTTCAGAAATCATTCTGATATGCTGATTTGCTGTTCAAGAAACATTTATTATTATTAATATTATTAACATTTAAAACAGTTATATACCATACCATTCAAACGCTTGTGGTCCATTTATTTTATTATTTTTTTGTTTATTTATTTATTATTTTTTCAGGGTTTTTTTTCTCTGTTCTTCTGAACTTTTTATTCATCAAAGAAACCTGAAAAAAAATCTACTCAGCTGTTTTCAAAATAATGTTTTTTGAGCAGCAAATATGAGGATTAGAATGATTTCTGAAGGATCATGTGACTGGAGTAATGATGTCATCTTTAGCTTAGAAATCACAGGAATAAATTACATTTTAAAATATATTTAAACCATTATTATTATTATGACATTAAATCAGTTATTATATTAATTGTTCATATGTAGGGAAATATATTTTCTTTGTGTAAGAGTGTACAGGTTCATTTTGGGTCCAACCAAATATTATTCTGCTTATTACTGCTAGTACTTCTAAATAAATAAAAAGTAGTGTCAAACTATTAATCGCATCCATAAATAAAGTTTTTGTGTACACAATATATATGTGTATACTGTGTTTTTTCAAAATGTATATATTTTTATATTTATATAAATACACATACAAACAATATTTTAAAAATATATTTACATGTATATATTTATATGCATATAATTAATATTTTCTATAAATATTTTCTATACATACACATGCATGTGTATAATAAATATACAGTAAGTAAAAGTATTCTTAATTGAAATATTTTATAATATAATTTATATTCATTATTAGATATTATAATATTTATATTATTTGACCACAGAATGCTGTGACTGACCAATCAGAAACAAGTATTCCAAAGAAAAAGTTATGAAATCATTGTGGTTAGTTTGTGAGTTAGTTTTTTTTATTCTTAAAATTGTTTTTGTTACAAAGAGTTGAATTTCTATTGCATTTACAGTATCTTCTCAAAGTGCATAAATATATATTTGACACACCGTAATAGTAACACCACCATACTTCTGACTAGCAAATGAATTCAGCTGGATTCAATGAAATTAAATGTACGGGGGAAATTAAAAAAGAAAAATCTCAGTTGTGTCAGTCAAATTCACAGAACATCAAAATTCAGCATCTACATTTACACGCACTCACACTTACAATTCGTCAAAGAGCTGCACTTTATTATACAGTAGGCCACAATAGAAACGTCCAAATATGAACTTCCAAATCTCACATACATTTCCTTTGATTACAAATGAACAGTTCTCAACAAAGTTATAAGTTAGAAACACTTAAGGCGTCTTGCGTGACGCCAGTCAAACCGTTTCCACATGATTATGGCACGAGAAACACTGAAATACTGAAATGTGGATTCAACAGTCTTTTAGAACCACAGGTTCTTCAGATGGACAAAGAGAAGATGGCTATTTGTTTCCCAACAGGACAAAAGTCTGAAACTTAAGTTTCGCTGCCTATTTTGACTTAAAGGCAATATTTTTGTATAAAAGTACCTCCCAAAGAAAACCGGTTCCAGACTGACTTCCAAAGCATTATAACTTCACATTTAAAAATCAAGAAATTCAAGTGAGCTTAAGAGATAAGCAGGCAGATATTAATACTTATTTCTTAGTAGATGTAAAAAAAAACAAAAAACATACATTTATGAATAAATATATTTCTTTCAATCCCTCCATCAGATGCTTTATTTCTTTTCTTTTCACCAACTGCCATACCACATGCACAGGATTGTGGGACATTGCAGTGCATATCTGTACTGAATTCAAAAACTGACCAGATGAAGGCATCTTTATAGATAGCACAACGTTTTCAGGTTCTGGACACAAGAATTATGTGACCCCTCTTTTCTTGCATGACTCTCACACATTCAGAGAGATGGCATTTAGTGAACACCAGAGTATGAACTGGGTCAGACCGCAAACAGAAAATTGTGCTCAATCTAAATACTGACTGAGAGAAAGAGACTGAGAGAGCCTTCAGCATTTAATCCAAGAGAAAGACGGGAAGATGGCCATTAGATGAAAGAAGGGAAGATGCCGTTAGAAACTAAAAATGCATAACCCCATAGCATTGGTATTGTCTAGCCCTCTGGGTACACTCTGAAACAGCAGTGTGGAACAAATACACATACATGCTTTATTTTTATTAATATTTGCTAATAAAACACTCATTTATTTGTATTCTATGTGGATAGTGACCATCAATAGCCCTGATTGTCCACACTTAAACACTGTAAGTATGATTAGAGAAAGGCAGCATACACTCTCACACACAGCTACATATGTGAATTGCTCCATCACTTTGAGTCGTCCAGAGTAATATACCAAGAAGTCTGCTTTCTAATGATATTACCATTATCTTTCAAACCGTTCTCGAGATATAGATAATCATTTAAACGGTGGCTGTCAAACCTGTATTGTTACCTGCTAGTTAACTTAGTTCGCTAAATGATGTAAGTAAGCTAAATGTTAGTTACATACCATGTTGTTCACAAGCTGTTTCACTGATGTCTTCCCCGTTGAAACACTTCTTCGTCGATTACTTAAGGTAATAAACCTTTTAATATACCTTCCCGTGTACTTTAACTAGTTACGCTAACTAAGTAATGATTGATAAACGCGCCGTACCGTCATTTGAACTGATGATGAGGCGGTTACAGCAGTACGTCACACCACACTTGGTAGCGTCAGAACGGCATTTATCGTTTGAATTTTTATTTTAATGAGTAAATGAGAGCTAAGGCTTCGTTTTATCAAAAAAAAAAAAAACCTAAAACACAATAAAGTCTAAATTCAAGTTTGTTTTTGCTTAAAACTGCGTTTCTCCACAAACGGCTTGGCTACTGCGCGACTTCCGACTCGAAATGATAAAGAACGTCACGTATGCTTCAACAAACGAAAGAAGAGGCACTTTATATTGCAACTGGATTAAGATCTCACACGTACCTATAGAAACATGGAAGATCAATTACCTGAAAATTCCTGCAAGTATATTCACACTTCACATTATTATGATCTCCCTGCTGAAAAACAAAACAATGGAAACCATCACAGAAATTCTAATGGTTACATTAGAACTACTAGCTACTAGCTACTACTAGCTACTATTAGCTACAACTACTATTACAAACATTACAAGCCATACATTTTTAATCATTTAAAATGGTTTTCTGTAGTGTGTTTTGGGACATATTCTGTTAGTATTAAATGGTTTTAACAATCCACCAATAGAAGGTAACTAATTACCAGTAGAAACCCACAGGGTCCGTTACAGTTTCCATTAAAACCAATACAAGCCCTATTATAACCAGTAAAACCATTACAAATTTTGTGATGGTGTCTATTGTATTTTTTTCAGCAGGACTGTTACAAGGAGCTACGAGTATCCGTTACAAGAATCATCAGCAAATTCTGAACACGGAAAAGAAGACATGTCTGTCTTAGAGATGGGTTTCCCTGCTGAAAAAAACTAGGCTGGTTGGCTGTACTTAGCTAGTTTAAGCTGGAAGTCGATGGTTTTAGTTGGTCTCCCAGCCTGGCTAGGCTGGTCAGGCAGGTTTTAGCTAGTTGTTCCAGCTGGTCTCCCATCCTGACCAGCTAAGACCAGCCTGGAAGTGGTCAAAACCCCTCTAAAATCAGCCTGCTGACCAGCTATGAGCAGCTAAGACCAGCCTGGATGACTAGTTAACCAGGCTAACTTAGGCTGGTTTTAGCTGTTTTTTAGCAGGGTTATGATTTAAAAAAGCCTCATCTCAAAGCATGTAGAGTAAGATAATATTCGTTCACAGGGGAAGACTGAATAGTCAAAAAGTGCAATATTTCACACAAACAACATGCTCAGGTAGCACTTATACATACTCACACTTGCACATGTGCTAAGAACTCTCCAGAGGGCTGCAAGTAAGAATTACAGTAGAGAAATTCATCCGCTAACACTTTGAAAAGTATTCAGAGTTAAGAAAACACCTCATATTAATTAAAAAAGAAAAGAGAAAAAAATCAAAATGGCAAATAGTCAAGTTGTTCACAAAGCAAGTCTCTAAAAGGCAATAGTATGGAATAATATTGCTGTGCCATTCTTTCACCTAACTTTAAGCTCAGCTTAAGCTACTTGAGAATCCCTCTCTTTCTATTCTTACAGAGGAATTGTCTCAATGTATTCTTCTAGATCTACCCTTCTCCTGCCCTCCTGCAGGACTTTGGACCCTTTTGCCATTTTCCACTCTCCACTTTTCACTTTTCCTGTCATCCATGGCATCCACCTCTCTCTCTATTAAGTTATTTCTGCCCTCCCTAGGTGACCTGGCTTTGCCCACACTCTTCTCCACCACCTCATTTTTTCCTGCCTTCATCACTGTGGATCCAGAGGCTGGAATGCGCTTTTTCTTGGGTGGCCCCCAGACGAAGTTTTCGGGAGGCTGGTAGTGGCGCTGGGCGAAGCGGAGCAGGGCACGTCTCTGAGCGTGTTGGCGCAGTGTGTAGACGAAGTATTCCAGTGCGCTGTGACGCATGTTGGGTAAAGTGCCTTCCACCAACGCCTCCTCCAACAGCAGACGCACCAGAGGCAGCTTGAAGCTTTCAAAGCCCAGTTCACCAAGACTCTTCAGAATGCGAGTAATACGCAGGTAGTTGTGCTGTGACCTGGAAAGAAAAGAGGTCATAGGATGTAATATAGATTTCACGCAATGCCCAACATTTTCAGTTAATGTTAGTTGTTGACAAAGGAGAACATGTTATTTTTGGGCACTGTGCATTGTCAGGAATAGTAGAAAAGGGTCCAAACACTATATGAAGTTGTATTAAACATAGGCTGGTTTAATTTATTTTGTTTTAAGGATTGTTACAGCATCTTTACATAGCATCTTTACATCTGCTTTGTGCCAATTCAGAATTAAGCGTAAATATGGTATGCTACAAAAGCCAGACTAAATTATGCCTGCTCAGACGCACTTCAGTCCCTAGTATCAAAGTATACAGCTGAGCTGTGTTAATGCATTTATGCCACCTATGAGCAGAATTAAACAGTCTGTGTAAAGACACCTAAATGCCACATCAGAAGCACTTCAATGCCACCTTTGCAGTATAAATTTGGCATTATATACACTACCAGTCAAAAGTTTTTGAACAGTAAGAGTTTTTCTTTTCTATTCTTCTTTTCTACAGTAAGTCTTTTCTACTCACCAAACCTGCATTTATTTGGTCCAAAGTACAGCAAAAACAGTACAATTTTGAAATATGTTTACTATTTAAATAACTGTTTTCTATTTTAATATATTTTAAAATGTAATTTATTCCTGTGATTTCAAAGCTGAATTTTTAGCATCATTACTCCAGTCACATAATCCTTCAGAAACCATTCTAATATTCTGATTTGTTAAAAAAAACATGTATAATTATTATTATGTTGAAAACAGCTGAGTAGAATTTTTAATCAATTTTAAGCATCCTTGCTAAATAAAAGTATTAATCCCACATATATACATTAAAAAAATTAGTAAAAATATTCCACAGTATTACTGCTTTTGCTATATTTTCGATCAAATAAATGCAGGCTCAGTGAGCAGATGCGACATCTTAAAAAACATCAAAAATCTTACTGTTCAAAAACTTTTGACTGGTAGTATATTTTAAATGGAAAACAAGCCAAAAACTTGATAGCTTTTGGTACAGCCCCATTCACACTGCAGACAAAGTTCATCAAGCGGTGTATCTCTACAATGTAATGTAAGCGTGTCCTCTATGGCACAGTCCTGGGGCAATGACACACAGACAGACACGCACAGTCATCTATGTCTACTACTCAGCCCGCTGCACTGCAGATTTTCTTTCACTCCTCGTTTCCTTGCTTATTGTGTGTTCATCAAACTCGTTTGCAATTCTCCTGCATTTTTCCCTGCACTAAATCACTATTTCTCTGAATGCAAAACTTTGTGTATCCTATTCTGTTCTTCTCTGTTCAGCCTCCTCTGTGCGTCTGACCTATTTCTCCGGCCCCTGCATAAGACGGTCACATGGCGGTGCAGTCAGGGTCATGACTGTAAAATTGTGTTGCAGGGATAGGAGACTAAGAATTCCCAGGACTGAAGCATTCTAAATTTGGCAGGAAATGAGAGACTAAGACTTGAGACTGTCATGCAATGTAACTGTGCAGGTGGAGTAGAACATAATGGTAAGATGAAAGAAATTATAGAGTAGAAATTACTTTTGAAATACAGCAAACCAAAAAGACAACTCACTCATTCAAGTGCTGGAAACGATCTTGCCAGTTTGGGGCCCGAGCCACATTCCCGTTTTTATCCAGGAGCTTGATTCCAAAGAAATCCAGCATGATCGTATATGCCAGGAGGAAGCGTCTCTTGGCTTCTCGAGTGCTTTGGAATTCCTGGTGAAAACAAAAACCTGCTTAGTTTAAAGCTGACCTGCACAATGACTACAGAAGGTTATTTAAGGTTGAATATAACAGAGGCAGGAAGAGACTAAAACACAGAATGTGCCACTTCCTGAAACCTATTTATGGATGTTCTGACACCCCTGACTAGGAGATATTACACTATTAAAAATAAAGGTTCCAATTAGAAGGGTTTTACAGCCTAATATATTTGAAATTTCATTAAAGAATGTTTTATTCTCTAGTTTTTTTATATGTACCAACCTTTAAAGATTAAAAAAAAAACAAAAAAACAACAACACTAATTTAAAGCACTTATTTTTTATTGCATCCAGAGGACTATACTATAACCTCAAGACCTTATACAGCATTTAAATAAATAAATAAGAAGATGAAGTTCTTTGCTATAAAGAACCACTGAAGAACCATTATTTTTAAAGGGATAGTTCACCCAAAAATGAACATTCTGTCATTAATTACTCACCCTCATGTTGTTCCAAACCAAATTAAGATATTTTTGATGAAATCTGAGAGATTTCAGACTCTAAATAGACAGCAACCCAACCTTCACGTTCAAGGCCCAGAAAGATAGTAAGGACATTGTAAGGAGTACTTCACTTCCAGAACAAAAATTTACAGATAATGTACTCTCCCCTTTGTCATCCAAGATGTTCATGTCATTCTTTCTTCAGTCATAAAGAAATTATGTTTTTTGAGAAAAACATTTCAGGATTTCTCTCCTTATAATGGATATCAATGGTGCCCCCGAGTTTGAACTTCCAAAATGCAGTTTAAATGCAGCTTCAAAACGGCTCTAAAACCCAGCTGAGGAGGAAGGGTCTTATCTAGCGAAACAATCAGTTATTTTCTAAAATAAATAACAATTTATATACTTTTTAACCGCATACACTCATCTTGGTCTAGCTCTGCGTAAACTGTGTGTATTCCTGTTTATGACAGTTAAGGTATTTGGAAGAACTTCCATCTCATTTTCTACTTCAACTTCAAAATCGTCCTACATCGCTATTTTAGCTTTTTTTTTGTAAAGGGCATTTGATCTTCTCTGCATGTTCACTTTGTAAACACTGGGTCGGTACTTCTGCAGCGATGTAGGATGATTTTGAAGTTGAAGGAGAAACTCAGATTTTACGACATACCCGCTAGATAACATCCCTTCTTCCTTCATTTAGAGTCCTTTGAAGCTGCATTTAACCTGCATTTTGGACATTCAAACTCGGGGGCACCATTGATATCCATTATATGGAGAGAAATCCTGAAATGCTTTCCTCAAAAAACAATTTCTTTACAAATGAAGTAAGGTCTTACAGGTTTGGAACGACATGAGGGTGAGTAATTAATGACAGAATTTTCATTTTTAGGTGAACTATCCCTTTCAGAGTATACGTCTTGACTGTTCTTTATGTTGAAAAAAGGAACATTTCTTTTCAATTCATCTTAAAAAAAAGGTCAACTTGACTAGTGTTTTTGTTTTTAGCAGCATACCTTTATCTCATCCTGAGTGAGTTCTTGAGCATAAAAATTTAGGCCTTGTTCTCTGAGTGGGAAGAGCCTGTATCAGCAGGAAAGAAACATGTTAGGATCTGCCTCTGAACATATCATTATTTATCAATTAGAGTCATGACTCACAATGCTGGATAAACATTATTAAAAACATAGTATTTTGGTGATCATCACTAGGATGTGGGCAAGGGGACTAGAGAGAGAGAAACGGGACACACACACGATGCAATAAAAGGTAAATTTCTCCCTGTCAGCTGTTTGATCTTTCATGTTGCTGACCACTAGCGAATGACAACCCGCAAACCCTGGCACATCTTTTTTTCCCTTCTTCTCCTGTTTCTCTTCTTTCTCTGAAGCCATGCCATTTTCTAGCTGGCTGCCTGCTATAGCAAGAAAGCTTTTGCTGTCATCTCATCTTAATTTACTTAAAGAGGCAAAATGCTAGCGATCTGTGTGCTTGTGTTTTTACATTCGCTAATTGATATTATGCAAATAGCCCTGCAAGCATACGGAGTGTGAAAAAATGAGTAGGGGGAATGAGAGAAGCTAATCGCTTTTTCCTCGGCAGGAGGGGGTGCCGAGGTACGATTGGCAGCATTTGCGTGAAGCCCGATTTTAGAACTGTGTTGTTATTTCACGCGGGCTTGGGGCATCATGTCCTCCCCCTTGTCCTCACCCTCAATGTTCGTAATAACAGCACAGGCAGGAACGAACAGGAGCTTCAGCTCTGGGAGTGTGTGAGGTAACGCCACCCTACCGAGAACTTCACAAGAGCACATGACGTAAAACCTCTGTTTAACCTCCGTACAACCTTCAGCGCTCACTGAATGTTACACTGCAAGCAGATTCAAATTCATTACTGTTTACATGTTTTGTCCTTGATGACGTAGGTATTGTATAATATTTATTTTTAAAATGAAAAAAAAAAGAGTATGACTAAAGCATGAAACAAAAAAAGCATGACATCAATTTGCAGGCCTTTTTTTTTTAGGTGTGTGGTTAACATTATTTGAGGAGACTTTAATGTCATGTTCTACAACATCAATTTCACACATTTATAAATCAAGCATGAATACTGAACCTGCTGTGTGCTTTAAAAACACTGCTAACACCAGCAGCTGTCAAGCTGCTCAAGCATGTGCTTGTGGTATGAAGTTTCTATTTAGCAACTTTAGTAACATTTTTATGCATTACATTATTTAAAAAATTACACTGGGTAGAGATTACAGTGTGCGAGCATCTCTTAAAAGTAAAGTTATAGACCTTCTTTTATTTTAAAAAAACTATTTTTGAGGAAACCCATAGCTTGAAATGCTAATTCTCTTCCAGGTTTTCTTCCAGGTGAAAACAAAAGGTTTTCCTTTTTTCCCAAAAACCCAAACATGACCTTGCATAGCTGCTTTGAAACAATCCATATTGTATAAAGTGCTATATAAATAAAGGTGATCTGTAGGAATACAGTAGTCAACATTTGAAGTGGATCAAAACCTTTCATCAAAGTTGTCCAAAACAACCAAAACAATACCCATTCTTGTCTTTGGACAACTTTGATGAACTTTTTTGATCCACTTCAGATGTTGACTACTATATGTGCATAAAATACCATCTACGTTTGCTACTGTCCACCATGTTAGCTTTACTGGGTAACACAGTTGACAGGTAACTTAGTTGACATTCTCAGTGTTTTGGGCCTATACTCAACATGAAAGCCTATAACTATTGAGCATATGGGATGTTTAGAAATATATTTTCATAAACAAAACATAAGTTTTAGTTAAATTGTCTTGTTAAAATTTGCAGCAATAAGACTTGTGTAACACTGTTGACAGTCTATTGCTAGTTTAACCAATATTAGGGGAAAGAGAGAGAACATAACTTATAGTGTTTCATCCATGTGCTACTAGAGGAAATATGCGAAAATGGGATAAACCACTCCTTTTTGAGGGGGGACTTTCTAGTGGGTAACATAGTTGACAATGGTTTTTCGGACACAAATGAAACAAGTTATATCACAATAAACACTTACTATTTTTGAAGCGCACACCCAAATGTCTTGATAACCTAATCTAACTGAAGGCAAAACTATAAAATTAATTTATATTTGAGGTCATTTTCATTCTTACATGCAGAGTAGAATGAGCTACTTTACAAAATAGGAGCTGAATTCCAGGGTTGTATGTGATATAAACATCATTTTTGAACATAAGATATTACTTTTTCAACATATAGCAACGTGATAGGGACAAATATAATTGTGTATTAGAAAATTAAGTATCGGGGCTTTATATTGGTGAAAATATATTAAAAATACACTTCACGGACATGAGATGTACCCACAATTACAGAATGACCCAGCTCTATTTTCAGGGACCAAAAAGCCAAAAGGAAAAGCTTTATACTTGTCTAGTCAATAGTAGCATGAAGCAAATGCAGGAGACACATATTGTCCTTCATGTTGCAGAAAATACAGTTTAAAAAGAATTCATTTCACCTACTTACAGTATTTTTTCATGTTGACCTTGAACAAGTGCCTCTTTTTTTATCAGTGATATAATTATCACTGGAATCCAAAAGAGTTGATGAGTATTTCTCTCAGTCTTCTGATACAAATGTACCTTTTCTTGTCTCCTTGTATGCTACAAAATGTTTATGAATTTTGAAAAACTCTGATGCTTTACACGCCCAAGCAGCTGGATGCTGTTTTACTATAGCGCCTGCAAGATGTTTAATTAATCATGCTTGATTTAATCTCAAATTCTTAGAAAAGCTTACATACATTTCTATAATATGGGCTGCACTTATCTTCTACCATTAAGATTAAACCTTTATCGTTTGCATCTTTAATGTTAGGAAAATGGACCATTTAATCAGGCAATGCCCTCAAGTCATAGACATTCCCCAAAGCTTCTTCAGTTACTAAAGAGGTGAAGTCAGCCAAAGCGGTCTATGAATATTTAAGCAACGTTAAACATTAGAGAAACTTTCATCTAATGTAGTCCTAAGGCCATCTTTTGTCACCAAAAGGATGTTATTGACCTCTTCACCTGCAGGTACCACGATTGTGCTGATTTTGTCTTTATAACTGCCTTTGTCCGCTTTCATGCCCTTGTTTGATTTTGCCTCGATCTACAGGATTTGCATCTAAGGAAGATGATTTTTATTTTGAACAGATGGTAAAGGAAAACATATCTAATCCACATCTCGCCGTCCAAAAACCCCTTATGCACATATTAGCATGCAACTTTCTCTGTTCTTTGAACAAGCAATAATGATAATATAATAAGTGCCTGGCCGATAACATTTTGTGAAGTCTCAGTTATTAAGCATTATTAAGCAATTACTGATGAGATGCTTTATTGCTCCTAGAGAAGCTGGAATATTGAAGAAATGTCTTACCATTGAATGTATGTGTGATTGTGCTCTAATTTTTCATAGTCGCCCCTCCATTTAGTGAGGATTTCTTCAATATAAATACCTGCGGGGACAAGGAGAAAAATAATAAATCATCACAACAGACCGAGCTCAGCATTAGTCATTAAAAAAAACTATTAAAGGGACAGTTCACCCAAAAATAAAAAATAAGCCACAGAATAAGGTTCTTAGCTATCAAAACAATCGGTACATAATGTAATCTGATATAGTGCTAAACAAGCATTTGTGGTTAAAAAGTATACAAATTTGTATTTTTCTTAGAAAAGGGCCAATCGATTTGCTAGGTAAGACCCTAATTCCTCATTTGAGATCGTGGAGAGCCCTTTGAAGCTGCATTGAAACTACAATTTGGACCTTCAACCCATTGGCCACCACTGAAGTCCACTATATAGAGAAAAATCCTAGAATGACTAAAGAAAGAACATCTTAGTTGACATGGGAGTGAGAAAATTATCAGGAAATTTTCATTCTGGAAGTGAACTTCCCTAAAAACAAATCAAAAGCGCTATAAACATATCATAACTGTAGTAGTCCATAAGACTTCTTGCAATTAACAGACCAAAATTTAAGTCGCAATTTCATTCTTTTCTTCCAGTGAGCTCTCAAGCTGAGAATTACCATACCTGATCATTGAATCAGTGAGATAAACAGTCAAATCTATGAACAAATCGTTCAGATGAAAGTGTACCAGATCAAATGATGCATTTAAAGGATTAGTTCACTTGGAGAACAAAAATGTACAGATTTACTCACCCTCTTGTGATCCAAGATGTTCATGTCTTTCTTTCTTCAGTCGTAAAGAAATTATGTTTTTTGAGGAAAACATTTCAAGATTTCTCTCCATATTATGGATATCAATGGTGCCCCCGAGTCTGAACTTCCAAAATGCAGTTTAAATGCAGCTTCAAAGGGCCCTAAACAATCCCAGCCAAGGAAGAAGGGTCTTATCTAGCGAAACAATTTGTTATTTTCTTAAAAAGTCAATTTATATACTTTTTAACCGCAAACGTTTGTCTTGGTCTAGCTCTGCATCAACTGTGTATATTCCTGTTTATGACAGTTAGGGTATGTGGAAAAAATCAGCCTACATTGCTGTTTTACCTTTTTTTGTAAAGGGCGTTTGATCTTTTTTGCATGGTCACTTTATAAACACTGGGTCGGTACTTCTGTAGCAATGTAGGGTGATTTTGAAGTTGAAGGAGAAAATGAAGTGGAAATGAAGTACCCTAACTGTCATAAGCACACAGTTCACACAGAGATAGACCAAGACGAGCGTTTGCGGTTAAAAAGTATATAAATTGTATATTTTTTTAGAAAATAACCTATCGTTTCGTTAGATAAGACCCTTCTTCCTCAGCTGGGATCATTTACAGCCCTTTAAAGCTGCATTTAAACTGCATTTTGGAAGTTCAAATTTGGGGGCACCATTGATATCCATTATATGGAGAAAAATCCTTAAATGTTTTCCTAAAAAGAACATAATTTCTTTACGACTGAAGAAAGATAGACATGAACATCTTGGATGACAAGGGGGTGAGGAAATTATCTGCAAATTTTTGTTCTGGAAATGAACTACTCCTTTAAGAAATGTGATTAAAAATAATGATTCATTCACATATGAGACATAATAGAACAGCGCGTTGTTTCAGATCAAAGCGCAAATAGAGGTGTAGGTCATCCGTGACATGAAAACATTAAATTCTCAGGGGGGCACAGAGCTATGGGTGGGTGTGTGTGTGTAGCCGTCTGCCTAAACAGCAGTGAAGCAGTTATGCTGCCATTAAATGCTTGCACAACAGATCTAGTTAATTCTCAAACATGCCCACAATAACCAATCAATGGCTCCTCTGAGATGTCTTCACTGTCTGTCTGCCTAAACTGGCCCCGCAGGGAAAACATTCAGCTAATGAAGCACTCCAGAACCCATGTACTTCCCTCACACCAGCTGGCATGTGTATTCAGTTGTAAAAACTGCTTTAAGTTCATTTAGCTATAAATGTTCTTGCAGTATGTATGTTAATGTGTTTGTGTGTTGTAATATTCTTGTGTTATGAGTCTCACCAACAATATTTCAGGTGAAATACTTCAGGAAGGATCGACATGACTCTTTTTTAGCAGAAACATTTAATCCAAAGCAACTTTTAGAATGTGTCTAATGCGACAAAGCATTGAAAAATCAAAAATGAAAATTCAGTCATTATTTACTCACCCTCATGCTGTTCCAAACTCGTATGCTATTATTTTTTTCCTCGGATACAGAATACAGAAGGATACATTTTAAGGAATTCATTGAAAAGCTCAAAATAATGATGTGCTCACCCAAAAAGAGGAACACATACATTTTTCTAAATTTATTTAGTATTCCACATAAAAAAAATAACAGCACACAAATTTAAAACAAGTAAATAATGACTTAATGAAGTAAATTTCTTGAAGTGTTTTAAAGGGTAAAAGGTTTTTAAGATTACTCTCTGCCTCATGAATCATTTTGCTAAACCGTGGTTTGAATGTTATTGGATTATCAGCCCAGATCATTATTTGAACCAACGCTTCTGTTCCTGAAATGGCTGTTTGTTATTACTGCGAAGAAAATTTCCCCAAGTAACAATTAAGGCACAGTCTCATTATGAGAATCAAGGGACTTCCAGGGAGGAAGTTCCTTTAATATAATGGTGATTTAAAAACAATAAAGCAGATTTGTTTGGCAAACATTTTGAACACCATACAATGCTGTCCTGGAAAGAACAGCAGTAATATTAGCTCATTATTGAAGAATAAAGGAAATAGAATGAAAAGACAAATAAAAGAAATATATGGTATAATTTAGTACACACTCAATGGCTAAAGTAAAATGCACTGAACACACACAGCATGAAGAAATGTGTAAGTAAAACAAATGATGGCCGCTTTTCCAGTCCAGATCATTAAAATGAAAAAGCAAATACACACTCACCATCCGGCACCAAGGGGATCTTATTCAGATAGAACCTCAGATTACGGTATTCGTTCGGCTGACGAGGCTCCTTGTAGTTCTGAGCAAAAGAATCACAGATTAAAACCAGGACAGAAGGATAGAAAGTAAGAGTGGAAAAGTACAATATTTACTGCAAATTTCATATTCAAAGATGATCGGCCTTTGAGCTCTGTATGAGAAATCTAAAGAGAGCAGACGCAACTCTTTACCGGATAACTGTGCCGATACTTGTACAAGTCCTTTGCGGCGTAAAAGCTCCTTTTCATCCTAGCAGAGGACTCCATCATGTCACCAAACTGTGAGAGGAAAAGAGCGAGAGGAGTGGAATGGTTATATAGGCAGTGAAAGAGCGTATGAATGACTTCACTCATCAGCATCTGAGCTACATTGTCACTGCTCTTCCCCATTGGGATGCAAAGGCTGTTAGACAAGAGAGAAGAGCTCCATTTTGTAGACTATGTACTTTTTTTCTAACTAATTCATGACCATTTTTAGCTCTCAGCCTCTTGTGATGTTCAAACACTGAACATCTTTACGGTTGAGTGACTTGAACTCTTATAACAAACATGAAGCGGTTTGCTATGTGGCATACTGAAAGGTCTATGAAGCTTATTTATTAATAAAATTACATTTACTTGCGTAATTTTGTATTAAGTAATATAACAAGTCTTTGACGCAAGGCTCACAAAAACAAAACTATAATGGTAAGTGTGAAAAGCTGTTATCAAAATCAGCTTCAAATTAATAAAAATCCAATTTCCTTCTTCCGCTGACAGGAAATTCAGCAGAGCAAATTTCCTGTGGGGAAATAGGTCACACCGAACAGGTCACACTTTCAGTGGCCTTAAAATCTAGAAACCTAGAGAGAACATGAGCCATTTTAAAACAAATGGCATCTAACAAGGTCAAAGATGCAATCCTTTAACCCTGCAATTGCTCTAAGAAAAGTCTCTCTAGGACTAAACAAAGCAAAACAAATGCCCTTTTTCCTGATTATTTCTGAACATTTTTGGCATTTCATATGATCTTATGTATATTACAAAAGTGTCTGCATTATTTTCCTATTATGAAGTGGATCTCAAAGCTACAATTTCAGTTGTGCATTACACAAATCAAATTATAAGTGGCCTTTACCTGGGGTGCCCAATACCCATCATAGAGGACAGCATGTGTGAGGCACTAAATATTAGAAAATCCTGAATATTTTGGGTCACAAATATGACAAACTGTATAAACTAATCTATGTAAACTACATGAAGCTACAGCATGCTGAGAAGCCAAAGGTGAAAGGTCATAGCTGGTTCTTCAAATATGGGTCAATAGCTATTTTTTAAATAAAATATGCCTTTATTTAGTTTCTTTTTTATTAGTAGTAGTATTACATATCACTAACAATGTCACAAAGCCTACCTTCACTTACTAAAACGGTATTTATAGCGTCAAGCAGAAAAGGGGACAAAAATGACACGACAATAGAGCTCATCACAACTGCGACCATGCTGGAGATGTGTTCGGTATTTATTCAGTATTTTACTCTAAATGTGCAGTTTTCAGTATGGCGCTGTGTTCTTTACAGCTGTACATCGATAATTTAATAATACTTTGATATCGGTGATAATGAGAGGTTGACATTGCCCACGCTTTAGGCAAGCACAGCACGCGTGCTTACACCACATGGATTTTAAATATCAATACCACAATAATTACTACACGCTGTCATTTTTGATGCAACCGACTATACGATTACAATTCCTACGGATGCGCCTAATGACCGTTTTCATGGTTATTGTTTCTCCTTTGTTGTCTTTCATTGCTCGTGTACTATATGATGAGGTACCTGCGGTGATCCGTGATCCAGCTGTTCGGCTCCTCTGACTGCATCCGCCGGGCTCATTGATTCGGAGATGCCGCTGTCCTCCTCCTCTCCACCCGGCTGATGCTCGTCGCTCTCCGAGTCCGTTTCCCATGTCGAGTCGCATTCTTCCACTGTGCTCGGCTCCTTATATCTCCAGCTGCCCATCAGATTGCCCATTTAAAACCTGTCCACCGTGCCTACATAGTTTAAAGTCCTCGTTCGGCTCAGGATCCAGCTTTAATATGTAGAACTGGCGTTCTGGGCGCTTTTATGTGACTAATGGGGGATTTCCAGCGCTGTGATGAGAACACACCCCCTTCTGCCCAGAGATCAGCACTGGAGATGATGAGGAGGATGATAATGTGCTCTCAGCATCATTTAAGGCTTCTATACAGCTGAGTTAAGGCTGCTCTGAGTTTGCTACAAATTCTGTGTAAAGACATAATGAAACGTAATGATGTTTACAGAGGCAAATGATTTCTGATGCTGCATCAGTGCAGCCTTAAACTTTGTTATGGACATTACAGAGCATGCATTTTTAAAAAGCATGATTTCATAACTTTATTTAAAAAATCTCGGCAGCCTTAAACTTTGTCGTGGACATTACAGAGAAGGCATTTTAAAATGCATTATTTCATAACTTTATTTAAAATATCTTGGTTTCAAATTTCTATTTTGAAAGCCCAAAAGATTAAAATTATTCAAAAGTTTAGGGCTTTTTGAAAAATAGAAATATCTTATGCAGCCTTATGCTGCATTTATTTGATTCAAATACAGTAAAACAGTACTACTTACAATACAAAACCTTTTTCAATTTGAATATATTTCACAAAAGTAATTTAATCACATGATGCAAAGCTGAATTTTTTGCAGTCATTACTCCAGTCATCAGTGTCACATGATCGTTCAAAAACATTCTAATTATTCTGATTTAGCGCTTATGGACCTTTCTCACATTTCCGGGTTTCTCGTAGTGGAAGTCATCATAGTTGGGTAAAATTCGAGAGTAGTGAATGGGAGAGTACCACAATTTTTTATTTTTTATTTATTATTATTATTATTATTATTTATTTTTATTGTTATTATTATTATTTTATTTTATTTTTATTATTATTATTATTATTATTTTTTTTTTTTTGCATTTTGCATTCACATTTGCTCAAATAGCAAAAGAAAAACTCCACGATATTTTCAAGACTTTCAATAAAAGGGGAAAAAAATTGAAAAAGACTGATAACTGCAGTCAGAAGAGAGAACAATGTCAAATTTACCGTTCCTCCCATAGACTCTGCATTAGAAACACCTTTGCATTAGCGTTAACTAGTTTTTTTGTAATTTGATGAAAAGGTGAGACAATACAAAGTATAGTTTTATAAATGTGCATATATTTTTTTAAATCAAAACATGAAAACTTGTTAATATCATTGCGCCTCCTGCACCCATGGTAGGGCAGCAAAATTCCTTGATTATTACGCCGAAATGAGAGTATAGTTCTTAGCCATATCGACCTAGAAAATCTTTCCATTTTTCGTCTGTCTTTGTACACAGTGTAACCACAGAACAGTCAAGTTTTAAATAGGAAAAACAGTGAAACTCTTTGGTCATTTTGAGCGAGATGCTAATGGTCTAGTAAGATTCAATGATCTATGCTAAGCTATGCTGAAAGTGCTACCGCCAGACCCGGAGATCGGCTGAATGGATTCGAAAACGGTAAAACTCAACTGTTTAACTCTAGGGGAGTTGGAAAAGGGGACTGTTTTTTTTTTTTCTTTCTAGAGTGGAGTGTTCCTTTAATTAAAAGAAAAAAAAAAAGCTTATTGACCCCAAACTTTTAAACGGTAGACGTTATGTAGCCCCGAACATTTTCAGCACTAGTTCAGTGTTGCCAAATCCATGGGTTTTCCGCAGAATTCGGCTAGTTTAACACTGTTGCCGCTGGATGTTTTTTATGTCCACGGGTTGAAGTGACCCCAATAACGTGATATTTAGCCCCTGGAATGTGACTTTTACCAGGGGAACCCTTATGAAAAACTTGTATTTTACCCCCCAGAATGCTATTTTTACCAGGGGGATCCCCCTGAAAAGCCATTGGGCTAGTTTTGGGCTAGTTTTGAGTAGCAATTGGGCAGATTTTGCTGTGAAAACCTGGCAACCCTGGCTCTTGTTGTCTTCTGTTTGTATTCCCACAACGTGAAGGTAAGGTCATGTAAAATTGTGAATTAACCGCTTCGTTTTAACTTCGTCTTACCGTCTACTGAGATTTGTTATGACATCCGCTTCGAACAATACAATCCACACGATAGCTTTCATTAGTCAGAGGCAAGCACAAATTATGCAAGGCACCACATCGCGTCAAAGCGGCATGACACTATCAGTCTGGTGCAGAGAAGAGGAAAAATAGGAAGGAAAATCAGCAAGATAAGGGTAAGTGATGAATTTTGAAATTATGTTGTTGAAATGGCAGTTGCATCAAGTTTCGATGATTTAATTCAGCATTTCGAAAGTGCCTTGAAGACGCTGTGCCAGTGTCACAACAGCATCAGTGTCCTGCACAGTGTTATCGTGGGCACTTCAAAATGTCTCAATAATTCTATATACCTTTTTATCCAAATTGTTTGGATTTTTAAAATGCAAATTAGCTTATATGTCTATAAATATTCATATTAGTGACCAGTCAAATTTGACAGCACTGCGTGTTTGCTACGTGAAAATTTGGTCTGCTTTTTGCATTGGTTTGAACAAAATCAACAGACGGGCTGAATAAAATTTCAAGTTCATTCTCTGACAGACAGTGGCACTTATGGAACAGCAGAAATAAGCGGTTACCATGTTAAATTTGTATATATTTCTCTAAAACGAATGGTTTATAAATGGTTAATATTGTATACATTTTGCTTAGATAAATATATTTTCATAGTTATACCTTAAAAGATAAATATGAGTAAGACATTTTTCTAAAACTTTACAATAAGGTGTCAGTGTATGCAATGCTAAAGCTACCACAAAAATTAAAGTTTAAAGGCAAAATTCTAAAAACAGCTGTGCACTTTCTCTGACGCATAAGGTCTATAGGTACAAAGATAACTTTAGACGAATCAGTAGGGATCTACTGAAACTACAGTATAGCTACTAACATTACTAAAATCACAGGTGCCTAATATTGTCACAGCTCTAAAAATGCACAATAGATTTTGAGCAAGTGAATAAAAATATATCATTCACATTCTTGTTACATCTGCCAAATCCGTGAGTGTAATATTTGTCAAGGACAGGGAAAATCATGCAAATCATGTCTGCTTTTCTGCCTTACATTTTCTATAAGAATGCTTTCAAACACTGCATTGCATTAAAGGTCATAAATGGACACCTTTATTTCCCTAGAACAGTGGTTCTTGGATTTAAAAAGGTTGGCAACCACTCAAATCAAGAGCAATCAGGTTTCTAGCTGAGAAATTAACTTAACATAAATAGAAATCTCTTGATTGTTAAACGTATAGTTCACACAAAAATGAAAATTTGCTGAAAATGTATTCACGCTTAGGTCATCCAAGATACAGATGAGTTTGTTTTTTCATAATAACAGATCATTTTAGCATCACTTGTTCAGCAATGGATCTTTTGCAGTGAATGGGTGCCGTCAGAATAAGAGTCCAAATCAACTGATAAAAACACATAACTCCAGTCCATCAACAAAGTTTTGCGAAGCCAAAAGTTTATAATGTGTTTACAATAAACAATCCATCATAAAGACATTTTAACTAACCTTTTAAGACATTAATTGATGGACTGGAGTTGTGTAGATTATTGTAATGTTTTTATCAGCTATTTGAACTCTCATTCTGACGGCACACATTCACTGCAAAGGATCCATTCGTAAGCAAGTGATGTAATGTTAAATATCTCTAAATATGTTCCAAGAAAGACAGACTCATTTACATCTTTGATGGCCTAAGGGCGAGTACATTTTCATTCTTGGGTAAATTATTCCTTTAATGCATGAAATTTGACAAATGTCTACGGTTCAGCCTAATCAATCAATTCAAAATTAACCCAAAACTTCATTCATTCATTCATAAATAAATAAATCCTGCATAAACATTTGCAAAGGCTAAATCTGTTACATGATGTTAGGAGGATGTACTCATTGTCTATTTATAGGAAGCTGTATCCATTTTTAAAGAGCCACTAGGTGGCATTACCATTTGTAAAAAGCTTGAAATGAAGCATTCACAGTGAATTACAGAAGGATGAGGGCAGAGGCCGCTGTGATATGAAGTCAACTGTAAGTCATTTGCACAATAGCTCAAGCATGATCATGTGTGAGAATCAAGTTCAGTGTTCTTTTAATCCCAGATCTGACTTCGGGTTATCTAAAATTTATAGGTTTTAAATGGTTATGACAGGAGAAAATTACAATCAAGTCTTTTGGCAGTTTCTTTTTTTAACACTAAATGGTTGGATGAAGAACAATTATCAATGAAGATTCAAATCCTTTCAAATCTTGTTCTCTCTCTTTTCATGTTGCTCACAACTCTAAATAATGGACTTACAGTCTTCCCAGTTCACTCTGTCTATTGTTCATGCTATAGTGCATTTATCCTTAATTTATCACTTTGCCTCTTCCTGTCTCTTTCCATCTAGTTTTCCTCTCTGTCTCTCTCTTTGCCTTCTGTTCTCCTTTCATCATGAATCTCTCTCAGTGTGTGTGAGTTTAGTAAAGTGGATAGGCTCTCCAGTGACTGTGGGGTAATTATCCTTCATCACAAGTCATGCTCTGCTGCTTCCTGCCTGTTGGGGGCTGGGAGACACAGGCCCATCAGTGCAACTGTTTCGGAAGCCTGGGATTCGAAATTACAGAAAGCTTGTCAACATTCTCTCGCTTTCCTTCTCATTCATTCACTCAGACACACACACATTCCTATGATGACAAAGCTGAATTTTCAACATCATTATTCCAGTCTTCAGTGTCACATGATCCTTTAGAAATCAATCTAATATGCTAATTTGGTGCTCAAGAAACATTTCTTATTATTATCGATATTGAAAACAGTTGAAGCAACCAGTTCAGCAGTTCTGCTTTGTTTTGTTTTTTTGCAGTTTTGCAACATTATAAATGTCTTCACTGTCACTTTTGATCATTTTAATGCGTCCTTGCTTAGTAAAAGTGTATATTTCTTTAAAAAAACAAAACAAATAATCTAATAATTCCAACCTTTGAAATGGTAGTGGTAACTTTTTCCAACACAGATGATCATAATAATAAATGTTTCTTGAGCAAAAAATCAGCCTATTAAAATTATTTCTAAAGGTTCATGTGACCCTGTAGGCTGGAGTAAAGGCTGATAAAAATTCAGCATCGTCAACACAGGAATAAATAACAGTTTGGAATATATTAAAATAGAAAACAGTTATTTTACATTGTTAAAATATTTCATCATTTTGAGCAGGCCTTTTTAAAAAACATTAAAAATCTTAATTATTCTTTTTGACTGCGACTGTATGTTCTGCAGAATGTAACTTGTAGTTGTAACAGGCATTCAAACCTTCTCAATCTGTTCATCCGCTGAAGGGAACAATCCGTGTCTATTGAGTTAGGAAAGAAATCAAGAGGCGTTTCTAAGCAATTTGACAATCATACTTAGCAAACTGCTTGCCTGCCACTTTTGGGAGCCATTGTGCATTTTATAGCTGTTTTCTCATTACAAAAGCCATTTGTGCCAGGCTATGTGAGAAGACAACAACAAAGCAACAAGCAGAATGAGAAGAGGTGGGCGGTGAAGTTTAAAGAGGAGGCGAAAATAATAATGACTTAGCCATCCCGTCCGTTAATAGAACCGTAAGGAGCACATTTTCTACTGAGTCAGCATGTAGGACCTGCTGAAGTGAGCTTAAATCTCTTGGTGGACAGCCAAAGCTAATTTAAATGGGTCAAACGGCTGAATGACTGCCTGTCTTACCAAACGCTGTGACTGACAGAAGCTACAGACCCGAGTGAAGCTGTCAGCTTGAAATCACGTTACCTTTATTTATATAGTGATTTATACAATACAGATCATTTCGAAGCTGATTTAAAGTGATAAATGAGAAAACAGCGATTGAGTGATGCAATTCAGCTAAAAAGACAATAGCAAATAGTCGTTTTTCAGTTGAAATCAGTCTTTCGCTGACTGAACTAGCCTACTTGTTTGCGCTAGTATATGAAGGAAATTTCTTAGATTTCATTAAGTTTTTCAAAGAGCAATAAAACGATTGTGGTCTTAATATCCATTTCTCAGGCTAATATTCTCTGATTGTCGCTAATAATATGCTAATAGGTTCTGCTGAGCGGCTACTCTGCCTCAGTAATGTTTGTATAAAATCTTTATTGCCCATATGTACTCTTGTAAAACACTGCGTTGGGTCCATATAATCTAAAACTGTGATACAATGTTGGAACTTAACGAGTTCAAGATAAAAAGGTGGTAAATGTGGCTATTCTGGCAGACATACAGAAGGTATTCAAAACAACTTTGTAGTGCTATAATTCCATCACTAGAGAGCAGCAGTTCCTCTGTAATGAAAGCGATGCGTTTGTGAATCCGTGAGCTGCGATTGTGAGGATATATTTGGTTAGCGGGAGCTTGTGGGACATAACTCTTAGCATGCATTATGAGTCAGACAGCCAGTTGTGGGGCGCTGGGGCAGCAGATGGGCTATTATCTGGATCTGTGCGGGAGTGATGGAGAGCCAAGCCTGTGCTAGATACAACACACCATTACTCAAACAAAATATCACTGTGCCAAAGAAATCCCTCTGCTTATACTGAAGCTTGCATCCACTCTTTTAAACAATAATGCCGCCGCTCTCTCGCTTTCTGATACATTCACAACAAATACACAAAGCTACAGCGTGCATAATAAAACTAATAACACAGACAACGAGGATAATGAAAGTTTATCATTGTTGTCGTTAATGACACACATCGTTTTCCACCTTACATTAGCGTCTGTTGTTTTATATCATAACTGAGCATTATTTTCTGATTTTTCTAAGGATATTTAATGTTTGTTATGTTTATTAACGTTTATTAAAGGGTTAGTTCACCCAAAAATGAAAATTCTGTTATTAATTACTCACCCTCATGTCATTCCAAATCTATAAGACCTTCTTTCGTAACATAAGGCCTAGAAAGGTAGTAAGAACAACTTAAAATAGCCCATGTGACATCAGTGGTTCAACCATTATGTTATGAAGTTCTAAGAATACTTTGTGTGCACAAACAAAATAAAAATATCAACTTTATTCCACAATTTCTTCTCTTCCATGTCAGTCTTCGCCACATGCTGCAACACATTCTCACTCCCATCTCCTCACAAAGGGTACCCGTTCAGCATCACTTTTGGACGTGCAGGGTCCTCCATTGATTGTAGTTGTTTGCATCATTTAATGGTTTGCATGCATTTGCATAAATAGCAATCATTTTATGTAAATTTATACTTTCATAGATATTTTGGAGCACCTCCTCACCCCTACTCTAAACCTAACCACTTCTGAACAATAAAAAACATGCAAAAGGCAAGTAAATGTACAATAACAGGTATGTTTTGCAAAAACTGACCATAAAAAGCAGTATAAAAGTATTACAAACAAGTCATGTTGCATTCAAACTCCAATATCTTTATGGGAGTAAATGATAAGGTTTTAATAACTAAAAATGATCTCGCTCCCGCACATATCATATTCAAAACGAGCCTCCCGAACTTGATGCAATCGGTTTCACAACCAAAGCTGAAGTAACGATTCTTCTGGCAGCAATTTTTGTGCACAGATCGCACCAGTGTTGCCAAGTCCGCGGTTTTCCCACAGAACTGGGCTACTTTGTAACAGTACACAGATGTCACGGTTCGATACGTACCTCGGTTCAGGGGTCACGGTTCGATATGATTTCGGTACAGCAGGAAAAAAAACAACAAATCTACTATGCTTGCTATACTAAGTTTCTTTTAATTTATTTTGAACATGGTAGTACAAATTACAATTTTTTTCCACCTAGATGTGACAATACTAAATATTATATCAAATGATATCTGTAGTACATATATACAAACAAGGAATAAATACCTATATATTTGATTTAGTTAACAGATAAACAAGGGGAAAAAAAAACAGTGCGACACATAACGTAGCATATATATATGCTGCATTTCAGTTTATTTTTGTGACAGAAAGGAAACTCAAATGGCAGAAAGTGATATCCTATTCGTTTTCTTTAATTTACAAAAGACCTTTTACAGTGATGCATTATTAACAAGACAATAAATGACAGTGTTTTAAGTTGATTTTGCTGGTATAAGGAAACAGTTTAAGTAATTGCGCCGGCGCACACACACACACAAAACATAAGTTCCAGGCTTCCAGCATTGCTAACTTGACAGCGCAGTTGGTACTTTATCAAAACAAAATACAGTGAACCAAACGCGCATGCCTCATTGTTTCAACGTTGGAAAGCGACTGAAGTACAAAGCCTATAATTTATATACTAAATAATAGTTATTGCAAATATGGAAATATTATGGAATATTTGGATTTGTGCCGAATGAGAGAGGTAGGATACAAGAGCACAAAGCTCCATTTCACTACTGAAACACGATTGGGCTAGTTTTGAGTACCAATTAGGCGGGTTTTGTAGTGAAAACCTGGCAACCCTGGACTGCACACAGGATGAGCTTTACGGTGGATAGAGATGGCGATCGCGTCTGTTCCTCTCAGAAATCATTTGTTTTGCCTTGGGATATTAATACTATTTAAATAAGTTGTGACTGTAGTTGTATCTGCCTGTTATATCCTGTGTTTTATATTGACAAATGATTAGGTTTAGGGGCAGAGGTTGGGTTACGTGCTCATAAATTTGTAAATAGTGTAATGTAAAAAATGGTTCTGACTGTTTACATTGAAAAAAAACCCCACCCCAACATATATGCAATAATGGCAAAATGATTAATCAACTGTAATTTAATAAAAGTAGCTTTCACATCAGCTTATTGACACCAATTTTTTCTTATTTAAAGCAATGGAGGACCAGACACGTCAAAAAATGACGTGTACCCTGGAATATGTGATGAGGAGAGTACCTTGACGCATGTGTGTGATGCTGCTAACACATGAATCAACGTTCTGAAGTAGAACATCCATCTCTCTCTTCGGATTTCATCAAAAATATCTTGTGTTCCGACGATGAACGAACATCTTACGGGTTTGAAATGACATTTGGGTGAGTAATTTATAACAGAATTTTCATTTTTGGGTGAACTATCCCTTGAAGATTGTTGGCTGATGGTCAAAATGTAGTTGGCACATACACAGATATCATGAGAACATTTTTTGTTCAATTTCAGTTTTGCAGAACATTGATTTCTAAGCCACACCAATACTCCTGGATCTACTTACTCAGACCACAGTAGTATAATGTAAGCACAGTGGCCTGTTAATGACATAACTCTTGTCTGTTTTATTGCTTTCTGAAAGCCAAGACTACATGACAAGCTCACCACACACTTACGTCTGTGTCTCATGTCCCATTGGGCATGACATTCTACCAGCCCTTAGATTCTGCTCAGAGCTTAATGAGACGACGGACTGTTCATCAGGCATAGCAGACCGAATTTAGATGAGTTCAGTCAAGGGGTCATAACGAAGAGCAGCAACACTTCACTCTAGTCACTAACTGTATATTTTACTTTTAATAGTGTGGGATGAATAAAAGAAAACATTTGAATCCTGAAAAAGAGAGATAATAAAAGTCATCTGAGGTCTCAGTACAATCTACAGGTTATGAAGTGGAGTGTGCCAGGATTATGCAAGTCAATCAGTTTTATAATTGTCTGTAATTAATTAAAGATATGGGTCATTACCTTGTCGTCAAGTGTGTCTGTGCATTTCAAGGTTGCTTTTACAATCTAACGTAATAGCTTGGATGTTTCTACCGAGAATAGTAATCACATCCTCGCTGTGAGCGAACACTGAAACGTTCGTGTCCTTCTAGCAAGGGTTGTGGGGGGTAAAATGCACATCAGCATTCAGCACTCATAACAGGCACCCACAAATATCCTGGGATTTCAATTCTGTGTCTAACGGTACAAGGCCCTTATCATTTTTACCATATTTCTTCCCTTTAGGCAAACACACACACCTTTACTTCTGTCACATAGTGAATGTGTTACAGTGTGCTGTGACTGCAGCTTGACCATGGCTGTTAATTAAGTTCTTATCAGTGCTGTGTGTCTGCGGATCCACGGGGCTCCTGGGACGCCCCCAGATACGCACCCACATCTGACGCAGCAGCAGACCCCTCAGATATAGCTTTCAGCTTATTATCAGCATTTCACTGCCAGTGTTTCTGCTGTTTTACATGGCTTTCTACAGCACTTGATTCTGATTGGTTATCCATGCTACCCAGTGGTCTGACATTTCCTAATATTTACCCTCATTGATGGCAATGCTGTATAACAGTGTCAGATCCACACTTTGATTCTATTAGCTGAAAAGGACAGTTCACCCAAAAATGAAAATCTGTCATTAATTACTCACCCTCATGTCGTTTCAAACCCATAAGACCTTTGTTCACCTTCAGAACACAAATTAAGATATTTTTGATGAAATCCGAGAGCTTTCTGACCTTGCATAGACAGCAACACAACTGAGATGTTCAAGGCCCAGAAAGGATGTAAGGACATCGTTAAAATAGTCCATGTGACCTTATGAAGCTACGAGAATACTTTTTGTGCGCAAAGAAAACAAAACCTTATACTCACTCATTATGTTCTCTCTTTTGCAAGCCTCTCACGTACAGGATGATGTATTCAATGAAACACCTAAAAAACAAACAGCGGCACAAGGTTTAAAATCGCCCCATGAGAGCGAGAGCATCTGGAGCAGGTGACAGAAGGGAGGAAGGGGTTTAACGACACAGACACAGCGGCATAAATCACACAGCACGCTGACAAATAATGCTCAGTGTCACAGACAGCTGATTGCAGGTAATATATATAGGCATAGGCACTCATGTTGATGAGACGCTTCTCCATAACGACATATATTGTTATGGATGGCCCATAGTTTTCATAAGAGCTTTGTGTCATTTCCTGGACTCTGATGACAGGGGTGTTTTATTAGAAGTACGCTGGCTTTGCTAGCAACATCTGCACGCAGAGACGCGCGAGCTACAAAAACTGGCCATTCATATTTTATTAGCCATTTTGCTGGCTATCCATAATTCACAGCAGAGCATACTTAACAGGCCTGCTCAGGGAGAGTGGACCAATTATACGGCCCCTGTGAAGGAGGATTGATTCTGTTTGGGTCGTCGTGTCTGTGTGTGTTTGTGTGGTCTGCAGGTGATTACAGGAGTTATAAATGCAGCAGGCTGCAGGGAGATGGAGAACAGAAATGGACAGTAGCTTTTCATTAATTATCTCAGTTTGGAGTAGTGTTCATACAGCAGAGTTCAGCTTTCTAATGCTGTTATTATTATGTGAAGTGGGATGGTTAAAAATTGTACATGATGTTCCGTTTCTTGCACAGACTGATCGTTTCATTTCATAAGACATCAATATTGCAGGAGCCATGGGTATTATTTTTGTGGCCTGAGGGTGAGTAAATTAACAGCAAATTTTTGTTTTGGGGGAAACTATCCCTTTAAAGGGATAGTTCACCCAAAAATGAAAATTCTGTCATTAATTACTCACCCTCATGTTGTTCCAAACCCCCAAGACCTTTGTTCATCGTCGGAACACAAATTAAGATATTTTTGATGAAATCCGTGAGCTTTCTGACCCTGCATAGACAGCAACAGATTTTGGCGACACACCGGCATGAGAATTAGCACTATTTTCGGTAAAAAGTGCTTACAGAGAACAGTTGAATACACAAAAATTAAAATGCTCCTTTTAAATGTTACATGTTTATGTCTAAAATGCTGTTAAACGAGTTTAAATGTATGTAATATTGTAAACTATGCTGTATTCACCCAAATAAATTCAATTTGTCTTTTATTTTGTCCATGTATTCTTGCTTAATACTAAATATTCATCTTTTTATTATTGCTGTTGCCTCTAGTAATTCTGTGTTTTTATAAGTTCCAGCCCATTTTAAACCAGCAATATAATAATTTTTAAACAATAGTTGACTTAAATAAAATAACCCAGCATGTTTGGTAAACATTTACCCCAACCAGCATGTATGTCCAATATTTACCCAGTGCTGGGTTGCTAAATAACCCAGATAACCCAAATAACATAGAGTGTAGCTTCGTAAAATTGCGGTTGAACCACTGATGTCACATTGATTATTTTAACGATGCTCTTACTACACTAAAAAAATGTTGGGTTACAAAACAACCCAACTTGGGTTATTTGGCAACCCAGTGCTGGGTAAATATTGGACAGAGCACATGAGCACATATTTTGACCCAACTTGCTGAGTTGTTTTATTTAAGTCAACTATTGTTAAGAACACCCATGGACAAAAATATAAGACAAATTGAATTTATTTGGATGAATAACTTGCCCATAAACAAACAGTACTTAGATTAAAGAACATGTTTTAAGATCAAATTAAATTCAGTATTATAACGAATAAAATCTATTTGTTATGCAGGGCAAAGGCGTTGACTGACATCTCTTCCCTGTATGCTGCGTTGCATAAAATAATATCATTTACAGCACAGTAGGGACTTTAAATGAAATGCATACAAACCTTTATTTCAGTGAAGAAGTGCACCAAATCGCTGGCGCTGTGAACCGCTCTCTCTTGTAGAGGATGCTGCGCTTCTCGTCTGATGTGTGACCACCTTTATTCAGCAGCTGGGTTGTTTTGTCTGAGATAGGCTCAACTCAGCGGTTGGGTAGAAAAAATAACCCAGTATTTAATAACCCATTAAAAATGACTCAGCAGCTTAGTTACAGAAAACTACCTAGCACCTGGATAAAAAAAATTAAAATAACCCAATAAAATGACTCAACAAGCTGAACCTAGCATTTGGGTTTAAAGGGGTCATCGGATGCCCATTTTCCACAAGTTGATATGATTCTTTAGGATCTTAATGAAAAATCTATAATATACTTTGGTTAAAAATTCTCAATGGTAGTGTAAAACAACACTCTTGTGTAAAACAACACTCAAAATCAGCTCTGCAGAATTGATCATCATATTCTGGTCGAGGTTGCTTTAAATGCACATAAGCTCTGCTCGCTGCTCTGCTCTCTGTGGATTGCCTGTTTACTTTAGCCGCATTTAGCCGCTAAACTTTAACATTAAACGTTATTAGGAAAGGCGATCACAAAGATGCATTAAAAAAACCCTTATACTCACTTCTGCTGTAAGTGAAGCTGAATCACGAATGATTTGCTCGAACACAGATGGATATATGTAGATCGGGAGGCGCATTCCCTTCACAAACAAACGTAATCTACTGCATCTTCAGCAGCTCAGATGTCGGGAGTAAATGACGACCACTGTGTTCATTATTACATCCAGCAACACAACACCTCAATCGCTCAGTTCTTGTCTAACTTACATCCCTGCTCCGGCATCAAAACATGAAGGTTGGACTGTTACAACTGATCTCAGGTAAGACACTCATGTCAATCAGCTACCACGGGAGCGGCCTCTGTGGGTGTGACACAAAAACGACAGGCATCTGAGAATGGCTCGATTTGAAAAAGGGGATATTATTTTTACAGATTAATTAAAAACCACTGCATGGATTTGTATCATTATAGGGTAGATTTGTACATACTCTGCCAACACACATTAATTATTATAAAAAAAATACTGAATTCATCTCTGGGAATAAACAGTTTGGGTTCCTATGCTGATGATGTCAAATCGTCAGCTTAAATCAAAGGATAAGTTAACAAACATGTAAAGGTTCACTTGTGGTTCACTATATGCTACATAGTTTATGATGTGGGTGTATCAGAATTTCTAAAAAGTAGTGTTTATAATATAAATACTTTCTAGCTACAAATCTAGCTTGTTTATGTTACGAAAGCAAAGGAAAGAGATATCTTAAGCTTTAAGCTGTTCATAAAGGTATGACATTTAGATTGTAGTTAACATTTGGATTCCACTTTATCAATATTAGTCCTGTATTAGAAAGTATGCTGAGTCACATGCTTATCATTTTGTTTACAAAGTTACATTTGAATTATTGTCCTTGCTTCAGCCTGACCTTGCCTCATGTGGAATGAGCATCTGTTTGAGCTTAACTGACATTTACATTGTCAGTTATTTGTTATTTGTACATTGTCATTTAAATATCTGACGATCTGATTACTGTTTGTTTGCTACTGTTATGCAGGAATGATGTCATTATTAATTCTTCAGATGATGGATGTGATGTGATGTGACATTAGTGCTATCTTCCTATTTGTGTGCCACATACGCACACCAAACCTCCGTACATTCCCTGAATACATTCCTGCAGCTTTACTAATCACAGCACTCAAGATTATTATGGCCTAATGCACGTCTGTGCCGTTTAATTAAGAAAGTTCAGTAAAGACTTTGAAAAGTCCTCCTGTCTGTCAGTCCTAACCTACGCCCCTCGGCGAGCGCTAAATCCTCCTAAGGGTCTGTGGCTCTTTCTATTCCACGCTAATATCTTCCTCACTGAAGACTGGAGCTAACCTCGTTCAACAGAGCAATGCCGTGGCATATAAAAATGCAATACAACACAAACAGATTAGGAAGAAATTTCGGCGGCTGTTCACATTTGCTTTTTTCATTTTCAAGATCATTAAATGTTGACAGTTCTTCTGTCATTAAGAGGAGGAAGTTAATTATGGCTTTGAAATGTAGTGCCATCACATTCAAACTAAATCTGAATATTAGGAACTAGTCATTTCAACTGGAGGACATATCCATTTCGCACTACATATGAGAGCCCTCTGAATGAATATTGTGTTTCTAACAATATGATTTTAAAGCACAGAATTCTCAGACTAAATTAAAGACTAGGGTCTGTAAATTACACTCAGTCCAGCCTCTACTCCAGTCGGCGCATTTGGAAACGATCGCAAATGAGATCTCTATAATATCTCAATTGTTTGAGACACACGTATGCTTAACGCAGTTCTGTTTTTTATGATTGCATCTCATTTCAAACCATTTGAACTGTGCTTTTTACCAATTACTAGCACAGCAATGAAAAATGACATTTCTTTAATCCCATTTGCTTCTAACCACAAGATTAAATGGAGAGCAAATTGAGTCTTTTGCTTAAGGCTCTTTTTTAACACTGAACACTAAGATACAAAACATGAAGCATAAGGACATGGTCAGATTGGACAGCTTTTTTGATGTATATATTTCAAACTTACTGAACAGGCTAAATGTGCTTGTTACATATATTGAAGGAAAACTGATGCATTAAGATCCAGGGGTGTAAACTTTTAAACAGAATGAAGATCTGTACATTTTTCTTTTTTTTTCATTTAGTACTGCCCTATAGAAGCTACAAAAGATACTTACATGTTTCCCAGAAGACAAAATAAATTACATTTACACTTATATTCAAATTCAGAAAGTTTTCACCCCCCGGCTCCTAATGCATCATGTTTCCTGTGAGTGTTTGAACCTTCTGTAATAGTTGCATATGAGTCCCTCAGTTGTCCTCAGTGTGAAAAGATGGATCTCAAAACCCTAACACACATGGCATATTTATCATTGTTGGAACGGGTTCACAAAAATGTTGAAAAACCAAAGAATTTGTGGGACCTGAAGGATTTTTTCTTAAGAACATTGGGCAGTTTAACTGTTCAGGACAAACAAGACTCTTGAACTACTATCAAAAAAAAAACATGTGGATCATTCAGGTAACAACACAGTATTAAGAATCAAGTGTATGTAAACTTTTGAATGGGGTAATTTTTTATAAATGTAACTATTATTTTCTCTTGTGGACTGCATTTAAATATCTTTCATGTGAAATATCTTATTCAGGTCAGTACTAAATAAAAAACACACATTTTGTATGATCCCTCTTATTTTGGTAAAATAATTACCATTTTGCTGATTCTGCAAGGTGTATGTAAACTTTTGACCTCAACTGTATTTTTACCAGCTTATAACTGTCAAATTGCTCACAAAATGTCAAAATAGGAATCTCCAACATATCTGTACGGACAATGTAGCTCTTATGACAAGAAGAACCAGGTCTGCTTGGGCGTTTTGTTGTTTTTAGAGTTGCATCTTATGACAAGACATCCTGTTTTTGGTACGTTTAGATGTCTTTGGGCCATGTTGCATTCCAACTTGATCTTTCAGCTTTTTCATCGTAAGTCATGTTTTTCATGGGATTCGTACCAAAGGATTCCGCATCCAAAGTTCAGTTCTGTGTCAGCTGAGCTACCGAGCAAGCCTGTTACGCCCAGAAAGCAAAACACATGGAGCTGTAATCATAACTGTGTACGAAAACGATTACAAATGCTTGCTATTTTGCCACCTCTAGTGTTCATTTCTGTTGGAAACTGCGATGATATGTACTTAATGGTATGTATTTCACGTCTTGTGAAAAAGTTCCAACAGGTACGTTTTCATCATGAGAACAGGTAGTTCACATATCAGTCGATCTGCACCAGAGTTCATTTGGAAGTGGACAGAGACCCACCCTTTCAGTGGCACCAATGTTCGGATTGCAGCGCTCACACTTTTTTAAACAAATCACACTAAGACCAATCACACCAGAGTTCGTTTTAATTGACCAAATCTGCTAAGTGCAGACTTAGTGCTTAAATTTGCTGAGTCTGCATTCAAAAGTCAGATTTCAGTATGAACTCAAACATTTTAACAGCAAGATCAAATTTTCAGAGCTGCGATCCACATGAATTGTATCACTCTATGCACCTACTGTCTGCCAACGATTGTCTCATTTACTTCTATTTTTATTTCTCCCAGGAATTTTGTCATTGGAGCTCCACATGAGCACACAGCTTAGTGTGTACACACTAACCGCTGATTACATCGGTTACAGATGCTTAAATGAAATCTAATGGGACCTCCGTTAAGCCTACTGAGTCATGAAAGAGGCAACCTCTGAAGAATGCAGTTTTCATCTGGGTGTGTCCTTTCTCCAGCTGAGATGAAAACCAAAGGGTGTCGTCATTCATCAGCAGGTGAGAAAGAAGTCAGCGGGCTGGGTGCGGCAGGGACGGCATGTCCTTCCAACATGGTAATGAAAACTACTCTTCCAGGTTTCTATACGCCACTCTACCGTAAGGATTTATCCAGCTCCCGGTGGGACTAAACGAACAGAATCAAGAGAGTTTCCAAACAGAAGTGAACAGGCCAGGGAGAGACAAGCTTAATTGATCACCCTGTCACCGCTCTTTATCGTTAACGGCTTCGTGTCACGGTAACAAATTAGATTGTTGCAGGATGAGACCAATTAATTGTGATGGTAGAAGGCCTTGCCAAGTTCCCTATGCCAAATGCAATTGTGAACACCAGTGATTTCTTAGTTTTGCTGGAGCACTCTATCAAAATGCCATTCTCTATTCTGCATC
This sequence comes from Labeo catla, assembly GCA_012976165.1. NCBI lineage: Eukaryota > Metazoa > Chordata > Actinopteri > Cypriniformes > Cyprinidae > Labeo > Labeo catla. Next base: position 891,553 of record VONZ01000020.1, on the reverse strand, counting down.
TTTCATGATTTGTAAATGCCCTCTCAGACTAATGTGAAAGCATTTTCTTTCGTTCATTTCTTTACTGTTTTCTTTTCTGTGAGAAAAGTGTCAGGACGTACTTCGGCACAGTTTTTGCTACATCAATGCTGAGAGCGAATAGCACACAACACGACCACTAGAAACCAACCATTTAAGACGTGAAGATCAAGGACCACTTGAAAAGATGAATAGGGAGAAATGGTAACACTTAATATGGCGGCTATACAATTTTTTTCATAAGTCAAAATTTTAGTGCAAAATAGGAAAAATTATGAAATTAGTTGTGGTTTTGAAAATGTTAGACTTTCTCCTAACAAATATATAGGATTTGTCCTTTGCCCATAAACCATTAAAAAAACACAGTTGAGGTCAAAAGTTTAGACACACCTTGCAGAATCTGCAAAATGTTAATTATTTTACCAAAATATGAGGGATCATACAAAATGCACTTTATTTTTTATTTAGTATGGACTTGAATAAAATATTTCACATAAAAGATGTTTACATATAGTCCACAACAGAAAATAAGTGTTAAATTTATAAAAATTACCCCGTTCAAAGATTTACATACGCTTGATTCTTAATACTGTGCTGTTACCTGAATGATCCACGGCTGTGTTTTTTTTGTTTAGTGATAGTTGTTCATGAGTCCCTTGTTTATGAACAGTTAAACTGCCCACTGTTCTTCAGAAAAATCCTCCAGGTTCCACAAATTCTTTGGTTTTTCAGCATTTTTGTGTATTTGAACCCTTTCCAACAATGACTGTATGATTTTGAGATCCATCTTTTCACACTGAGGACAACTGAGGGACTCATGCAAATATTACAGAAGGTTCAAACACTCACTGATGCTCCAGAAGGAAACACAATGCATCAAGAGCTGGGGGTGAAAACTTTTTAAATTTGAAGATCAGGGTAAATTTAACTTATTTTGTCTTCTTGGAAACATTTAAGTATCTTCTGTAGCTTCTGAAGGGCAGTACTAAATGACAAAAATATGATATTTAGGCAAAAGAAGAAAAATGTACACATCTGCATTCTGTTCAAAAGTTTACAGCCCTGGCTCTTAATGTATCTTTTTTCCTTCTGGAGCATCAGTGAGCGTTTGAACCTTCTGTGATATTTGCATATGAGTCCCTCGGTTGTCCTTAGTGTGAAAAGATGGATCTCAAAATCATATAGCCATTGTTTAAAAGGGTTCAAATACACAAAAATGTTGAAAAACCAAATTATTTGTGGGACCTGAAATGTTTTTCTGAAGAACAGCAGGCAGTTTAACAGTTCAGGAAAAACAAGAAACTCATGAACAATTATCACTAAACAAAAAAACACAGATTTGGATCATGCAGGTAAAAACACAGTATTAAGAATCAAACTTTTGAACGGGGTCATTTTTATAAACTCAACAAATATTTTCTCTCGTGGACTAAATGTTAACATCTTTTATGTGAAATATCTTATATAGGTCAGTACTAAATATAAAATAACATACATTTTGTATTAAATTATTTTGGTGAAATAATTAACATTTTGCAGATTCTGTATGTAAACTTTTGACCTTAACTGTAGCTGCCAGAGACATTACCAAATGGCTGGTGAATAAAGTTAATTACCTTAAAGAGACTTTGGCCAGAATCAGCCCAATCCAATCCAGCATTTCAAATACCTCATTCTGCATTTGTAAGGTTAGAGAACATTCTCATTCAATCTTTCCTTCTCTAACAGACATAATTTCCCCATGGGTTAATTAAGGACCTAAATGACCTTTTACTGCATGTATGTCCCTTGAAGACAAAGCACAGTGTTAAGAGAATCTGCACAGCTATCAGCATGTTGATTTGTGGGCTCGCTGGCTATCGTTACGTCACCAAGTTGCTCTGCTAGTGCTAGCAAGAAATGAATATGCCGTATGTGGCAACAAACACAACCAAGCTCAGTATGTCAGAGCATCCTGCAGGTAAATGCTTAAGTTAGCTCCAGTGTGAGAGAGCCGCTTGGTATCTCAGGTGCTAATGCGTATTTATCCCAGGGCTCATACCTTTGATGTAGTCCCGGATTGAGGACTGTCATCATCTATTAATGTACTCGTAATATGTGGCCTGTGAAATGCCATGTTACCGCTTTGGATCTGTTTACTTGTGATCGAGCTCCAAGAGACATCTTTTGTTATGTAAATCTATCCAACAGCATGATATTCTGCCACAGATTCAAGGTTATTACAGCACATATTCATCCTTCATCATTCATTGCTGTGCTAGGACTGCTTTTATTCACCGGTTAAAAGAGCATCACGAGAATCTCGAAAACCACATTAGACAAAGATGATGAAATATACAATGCAAAGAGATGTTAACTATCAAAAGTCAAAAAAGATTGATTGCATGCTTGGATGCTTCAGATTTGCACTTTGTTCAGTGTCCTTGAAATGAAAGAGCTTGCAAAGTTACTTCTGTCATTTAGAGATCTGGTTGCGTGACCTGCATACATCTGACTCTGCTCTGGAAATTATTCACACACGCACACACCCGCTCACATTTTGGAGCTAAATGGGCTGTTCTTACTCTACAGCTTCTGAGAAACAAAGTCAGTTGAATTATTATGGCAATTAAGCTATTAGGCCAAATTTGCTGTACATCTTTAAACTCAATTTATTGTATAGCTGAAATGGTGGCAGAATTGGAAACACAAACGGTTATCAGGTTGAAACATTAGATGCATTTCGCTCGAAAATTAGATTAGGCTTGGAACAAGTGAAACTATTTGAATTCTTCGATTTTTGGTTGAGAAAACGTCCAACAGCAATTTGTTTCCGTAGCTTCGAGAACAGAGCCCTAATGCTGTTAACTGCAGACCAATTGATTCCATTGAGTTATGTTGAGAAAATGTATTGGCTCAAGCGAAATTCACACAATAATGGAAAGTGATGAAAAGTCATTTCTATGCAAATGGTGTTGACAAATGCATTCTATATTTCCTGCTTATTGTGAAGATCTAAATTGCTTTGCCTCACTCTTATTGAATTGAGACCTAAATTATCGTTTAATCTAGTTGTGCTGTGATCTATTTTCATGGGGCACTGCTTTAATTGGTTGTTATTGCGTTCTGTTGGCTTCAACAGCATGCATGAGTATTGAAAGGATATTTCTCCATCAATAAACAGCTTTTCTTTTCCTCCTCCCCCACCCTGAAAGCCATTAAATAGTCCAGTCCACGCTTTCCCGTGAAGCGTCATCGGCGTGAAGGAAGATGCGAGGATTACCAGATTAGATTGACTGCAAAAATGCACAGTATTGCACCATTTTGAAGTGTGTCATATGTGTCATAGTGTCTCTTGTTCTTTCTGAACAGCACAAATCCTCCTTATTCCATCACATCTCATTTCAAACCAAGGAAAAAACACTTGCTCCATGTAATAGAACAGTTCACTGTGGATCAATTCCATTACTTCTAAGACCAAGCTTTTTTTTTTTATAAACAGGCCATAACCATTGTACCTCTCCGTACACTTCATAGTGCTTCCTTTTCATTCTAGATGCAATGAAATGAACAATAGCCACTGTTACCTGTCAGATTTCAGTCATTTGCAACAAAAGGGTGCCCACAATGAGATAGCGTCTCTGACAGTTGCTTCTATTTTCTGTGATTGACATTGTCTGTGGTGACAGGGGGTGGCATGTCGAGGATGGGAGGACAAGGCTGGATGTCACAATCCATTGCTGTCACCGTGCTGTGAATGGAGACACAAGACAGTCAAATAGACATGCCAGCGCTGAAATGAACATCATAAAAGCCTGCAGGCAATGTGTCAGCTATTTTGATTACAATGTAAACTGTTAAATCTAATAAGTTGCCATGTTGCTTTTTACCTTGTTGTTTGTTATGCATCAGGATTTTTTGCTTATGCCATCAGATGATCTGCTAAATCTACAGATGGGAATACGCCTGAAGCAAATGAACATCAACAGATTTAGTCTTCAGTCAATCATATTGTTAATGTCGAAAAAAACAAGATTGGATTTCAAAGGATCTTCATTCACAAGCTGACATTAATTGACATTTTGAACAGCATTAATTTGGATGTGTTTTACATTGATCAACAAAAAAATCCTCTGGCTAGCAGTTTCTATCAAAGTGTACAGTTGACATACTCATATATCTTACCTGTTGTTTCAGATGGTGTTTAAAGAAATCTGAAGATTACATACAATAATAGCAACATGAATTAAACTACACAGAGTGGGCATGACGTTCACACCTTGTTTTTAATATTATTTTCAGAATCAAACTGTTTAAAATAAAATGAGCTACATGCTCAAGGGAAATACGTACCTCTATGTATTTCTGCAAAATGGAAAACGTGCATATATATACAAAGCACTGCAGTTAACAGTTGAAATGAACAGTAGAGGCAGTAAAACTCCAACAACATTAATTCCTTTTCACACAAAGTATGATTTACAGGTACAGAGTTTTATTTGAATAAAGTCTAATTTTCAAACAATTACTTGCAGAATATTCTGTCATGTACAATTTTAACCAACATAATAAAAATGTGCCACGATCAGGGTTGCCATGTTTTTACAACAAAATCTGCCCAATTGCCACTCAAAACTAGCCTAAACTAGCCCAGTCTGCTTCAAGGGCATTCCCCTGTAAAAATCGCGTTCTGGAGGTTAAAATACACATTTTTTGGCAGGCATTCCCCTGGTAAAACGAACTTTCCAGTGGCTAAATATTACGTTATTGGGGGCGCTTCGACCCGCGAACATGAAAAACAACCCGCGGCAACAGTTTTAAAGTAGCCTAATTCCGCAGGAAAACCACGGACCCTGGCCACAGTCATGTACTGAACGTGTGTTTTAGCGCCACTCTCTGGACGTTTCACTTTGAAACTGCCGCAAAACATGCAGTAAGGTAAGTAATTACGGTGTTGCAGAAATGTATTTAGAGGCATGTATTTTCACGAGCCTGGGTTGTAATGAGGATAGGGAAGTATTTATGATTACAATACGTTCAAGCACAAAAGTAAAAACATCTCTATATAGTGTTTCAAGCATAAGTGATAACTTCTAAAAACTGTACTTATTTACACAGTTTGGAAATATACGCTTGTATCTTTAGGCAAATATAGATGGTTTGCACCTAAGTCACGGTTTGGTCAGTTACCCGGATGCGCGGCCATATTGGCTATACTCGAATGTAAACAACAGCATGGTTTGCACGGTTAATGTACTACTGAATGCATTGTACTGCTAATTTATGCTGTCTAAGGCAATAAAAGGCAAAACATTTTGACAAACTTTAAGTTAATAGATGGTAAAGATATGTAGGCCTACCAGCAGTATTAATTAAGATTTTAAGATAAAAATTTCACCTGCCTGACCGGAAATGATAAAAACAAACACAATGTTGTCAAGATTCTTGCCCTGGAAATCCTGTTCAGTTCGGCCAACCACAAACACCTTTTGTTCCTCAGACAACTTTTAGCACTTATCTCCTTGATTTGTTATAACTTCTGGCAGTCTATAGTACTCCTATTACTACTATTAGTAGAGCACAAAACATTACAATAATTGACCATTTCCAGAAGCAGTAATCAGCAAAATATGTGAGTTGGGTTCGGTTCAGTGGCATTGTTTACATTAAGTGCCGACAATAATATGGCCGACTGTACTGAAATCACTCTATATAGATATTAGGTGAAGATCGGAGACACATAATGCAAAAAAGAGACTATAATGCAAGTGACTCCTCTTCAGAATTAAAATGTTTAAAATAAAATGACGATAGAGAAGTCATTATGATTACAATAAATACATGCACACCCTTACGAAAATTAACCATGGTATTATTATAAAAAAGTGTAGTAACTTTTGTTGGCATATTGATTACCATTTGTAAAGCTACAAATACCATGGTTAAACTATGTTTAAAATGCAAAAACAATGGTTAATATGTATTACCATGGTCTACGTATAGTTGCCATGTTTTTTTTTTATTTGTAGTAAAACCATGGTTAATTTTCGTAAGGGCAAAATTACAAACCATTTATTTTACCTATTTATGCTGCCTCGCAAGCCGTTGGGTAAGTTCTAACAACAACCCTTTTTGTATACTGATTTACAGAGTGGAATTAAACTGCACACGTCTGACAAGTATGTGAATATTACATTAAAGTCTGCTATCGCGCAAAAAAAGAAAAAAAGACTACAATGCAAGCCTCTCTCGCTCTCCAGCGCGCAGGTGGGGAGGGTGAAATCTCAGTTTGAAGTCTCAGTCTTCCTCATTTCAGCGGACTACAGCAGCGTCTGTCGCACCATCAGCTCAGTCCCATCATTCGATGCAGTTTTGAATAATCATTACACCTATATGGATTTATTTCACTCCAAGCTATGCCCGTGACCAAAACAATGACCTGTTGTTATTTTTGGTACTGTTTTCTGCGCTGAACGACTGAAGACTCCCTATACAAGGAGCATCATCTCAGGGAACGGACTCTCTGGTGGAGCGCAGGACGGGATGGGATCGCAACAGCGCGTTTAGGAAACGGGAATGGGAAGTTTAAACGTTCGTGGACTGCGGATACCGGCTAAAACACGCGAGGGACGGCTTTAAATGAAGTTTAAAAAGTAATAACACGCAATAATTGAATAATCGCCTCTGAATGAACTGCTCTGTTTGTGGCGGGCTGTTAATTCTTCACAGTAAGCAGCAGCGCTGGTTCTTCGGGCACAATGAAATCCATCTACTCTCGCTTTTTCATTCTTCTTCCGTGGATCTTGATAGTGATCATCGTGATCGACATCGACACGAAGAGACTGTCTGTTCGGAACACGGCCAGCTTTTATTTGTCTCGGCTGGGAAATGTGCAGCAGCGGCAGGTCGTTAGGACGACTCGGACCAGCAGCAGTACCACCACAGCCACCAGCAGCAGGAGTAACGCCACATCTCTCCCGGTCATTTATGCCATCACTCCTACTTACAGCCGAGCGGTGCAGAAAGCAGAGCTCACCCGCTTGGCAAACACGTTCCGCCAGGTTCCACAGTTCCACTGGATCGTGGTGGAAGACTCGAACTCCCACACGGAGCTGGTTTCCCGGTTTCTCGCCCGCTCTGGGCTGAGATACACTCACCTGAACGTGTTCACCCCGCGCAGGTTCAAGCGGACAGGGATGCCCCGAGCGACCGAGCAGAGGAACTTAGCGCTCGGCTGGCTGAGAGGACATCGCTCGTCCAAAGACACAGGAGTCGTTTTCTTCGCGGATGATGATAACACTTACAGCCTTGAGTTATTTGAAGAGGTAAATACGACTTATTGAGATGATTGGTTAAGGATTGATATGAAATTTGAAAAATAAAGTATATTTGGTTAGAAAACCAATGACAATATAAATGTTACATAGAGATGTGGCTGGGGCTCTCAAGAAACCCCTGCTGGTCTACACTGGTGCAAATCATAAGAGCTCACCTCCATGAATCTATGACATTCTGTTGTCTAGACATGGCTGGGATTTGCTATATGGTTAACAGGGTGTTGCTACAATCTGCTTGTTGAAGTCTCTGTAATATCCTGGTCCTAATATATGTGCCCCTGGACCACAAAACCAGTCATAACAGGGTCCATTTTCTGAAATAGAGATTTATACATCATCTGAAAGTGAAATAAATATGATTTCCATTGATGTATGGTTTGCTAGGATAGGATAATATTTGGCCGAGATACAACTATTTGAAAATCTGGAAAATGAGGGTGAAAAAAAAAAAAAAAAAGAAAAACCTTCAAACTTGTCTAAATTAAGTTCTTAGCAATGCATGGTACATGATCTTTACTTAATATCCTAATGATTTTTGGCTTAAAAATAAAATCGATAATTTTGACCCATACAATGTATTTTTGGCTGTTGCTACAAATATATCCGTGCTACTTAAGACTGGTTTTGTGGTCCACGGTCACATACCCATTGAAAAAGGTTGTGCATTTCAACATGAGTTAATTTTGCTCCAGGATGAGCAGCACATTAATATATGCCCATCTTATTTTGTAGATCTATACATGCTTTACAAGGTCTGGTATATAGACACAATCCAGTGCCCTTACAGTATTTACTTTGAGAACCTGTTGAAAATCTAAAAATTTAAAAAAGCAATTAAACTTACATGCCACATTAAAGTCAATTCAAGCTCTATACAAAATGCTTTTGTACTCCACAAGGTTGCTGCATTACATTAAATTAGAGAGAAAGAGGAAACGTGGCAATAAATAACTTGTAACGCATCAGGAGACTTCGCTGTGACATCTGTCCCCATGGACATTCATGTGATGTGTTTTATCACACCATTGCCATCTATTTCTTATGAGTCTCAAAAGCACAGCGTTTGACGCACATAAGCGAAGGCGACCCAGTATACTGTGTAGCCAAGCAGAGTGAATTAACCCAGTTTAAGGCAGTGGAAGTCACAGAGAAACGAGAGACTGACCTGACAGCTGGGAAATTAGGATTTGTCTGTTTAAACGGTTGTCTGTGGACGACGGATGAAACAGATAACACACAGCGAAGCGATGAGTGGAAAGACACTTCATTTGAGGATGTGTCTTACACAAGTTAACGCTTTTCTCTGTCTTCCACACATTAAAAACCTTTCAATTCTGCACATACTTCTTCAGGATATGTTTTTGATCAAGGATTTTGGTAATTATAAGAGTGTAAGCAGTAGGATTAGAGTAGTTCTCTCAAAAATGCTTATTATTATTTACTCTCATGTCATTTATTACAGTCGAAAGGGAGAAATTTGAAAGAATCTTTAAATCAAAGGGACCAAAGGACCAAACAAAAACACCATAAAGTAGTTTGTATGATGAATAGACCGAAATTTAAATGAAAGTTATTCACCTTATTTTTCATGTAAGAATGGCCGCAGCCATTTGTAAACTTAACGTGTCTGGCTTCCGGCGCCATTCGCATTCCAATTATTTTTAGCTGTACAAAACAGCTCATTATGCTGCTTGGCTAACACTTTAGATTAGGGAACACGTATTCAGTATTAAGAGTTTTCCCTCAATAAACTCCTAATTTGCTGCTTATTAATAGTAAGGTATTTGTTAAGTTTAGGTATTGGGTTGGGTTAAGGGATCTAGAATATGGTCATGCAGAATAAGACATTAATATATGCTTTATAAGAACTAATAAACAGACAATATGTGAGTAATATGCATGCTTATAAACTACTAGTTAATAGTGAGAACTGGTCCTTAAAATAAAGTGCTACTACTGTCTTTTAATCAGAAACACACTGGTTTTGTAGTGTAAATATTTTTAACGTTTACTGCACTTTGAAATTCTTTGTTATTTTCATATAGCAGCTAATGAATTGGAAGCAATATTAATATTATGCAATATTACATAGTAAGTTTAGCATGCATTAAACAGTGCACAAGTCATATGGACCACTTTTAACGTTATTTTATGGTATTTTTTGGGTCCTTTTTGGAGTTTGACCAACATGGACACCACATGTGATGCAAGAATTGTCATTCTTTAATGTCATCCCTTTAATCAACTTAATCTCATGAGAAAACATAATGATTCTACAAGTTTGTTTTTTAATATTAATTCATATGATGCAATTTGTTTCAAATTTCTGCAATTATTATTTTTTTTTTTTTTGGAAAAAAGTAGGCATGAAGGTTTACTACTAAAATTAACCAGAAGTGGGGCGTATAAATACAAATTCAAACGAATTAGGTACCAATTTAGGAATTACCATGTAAATGTGTTGCTTTATTCGATGTCTGATGGTTGGACATTTCTTTTATTTGACTGGAAAGCATAAAAAGGGCAACAGAAAGCTGACAGCAGTCAAGCGATGAGAGAAGAGTTTCTCTGCATTACGTTCTCTATCCCATAACACCAAATCTTTTTCTCTCTCTTGGCTGTTGTTGAAACCCTGCACTTATAGCTCATCGTCTCATTTATCATCAATTATTCTACCCTTCTCTTACCTCTTCTTTTCCCCCCTGTCTAAGCCGTTCTCTTTTCCTCTGCCACGGGCCTTACTGCCCTCCTCATTCCTTCAATGCTGGCTTTGTGCATCTCTCCCTCCCTCTGCCTCTTTCACTTTCTCTCCATTTCTCCAGAACACAGCTGGACATGTGGATGAACACATGGAACAGCCCCTGAGGGGTAGAGCGCAGTGTCAGTATGCTGATGACCCCTGCTCTGCTCAACACAAACACATTACACAGCACAACAATGAGTCTCATTTGGCCACTTTCAGCAGCTTGTGCTTCATAATGACAAATATTAATGACACAAAGGAAATGTATTCATTTAGCACATACTGTTTTCCACAACAAGAGATGTTACAGCTCGAGTGATTCATCCTCAGGAGACAGTAACATAAAAGAACTGCACTGCAAAGTCTCAAAATTGGCTTGAAAAGCACAAACTAGTACAGATATGTGACAGCAACAGTGAAACAGTTTGTTTTTAACTAACAGTTTAGTAAGGAGTGATCAAGTTCTAGTGGAAAAAATGGCTAAATGCCTGAGTATGTAAGATTATTCTACCATAAAGATTTTGAACAGAAATTCAGCATTAAACACAAATCAGAACATATATTATTATTCTCTGGATGGAAAAATACGATTCCAATGACAAGCAGTCAAACTCAGAACTGAAACATGATATAATCGATCACGAATCAGTTAGTGCTACGTCGATAAATCGAAGAGTCGTGATTCGTCGATCGATTCTGAGATCTTCCGAATGCATCATGAGTCTCTCTGGAATCGATTCTGGGTTTAATTTTTAACAGCAGATGGCGCTCTAACTTAGTTTTAACTAGTGATGGGAAGCTCTCATCATTTTACCGACCTGAGTCTCTTTCAGCAAAATGAACTAATCTTTTTTCGAGTCATTTCGTTCATTTGGTTCATTTTAGCAAAATATAATTAAAATGTTACCTGCTACCTCCCTAACACATCTACTGCTTACACAAACGTTGATCACACTTCAAACAAAACAAAACTATAATGCTATAAGAAACAGAAAAGATTAATTCATTGTTTACCTGAGTCTTTAGTCTATGATTAGCTCACCTGGCCTCTTATCTGACAAGTTTTCGGGTTTGAGTCGTTCGTTTATCACCTGACAGCCCAATTAGCTAACCAAGGCAGTCTGAGCCGGAAAAATAATTGATTAGTTAATCTCTGGAGTCTTCGGGTTTGAGTCGTTCGTTCATCACGTGACAGCCCCATAAGGTGAACGAACGACTCTAAAAACCCGAAGACTCAAAACGGCTGAACTAATTCCAGTACAGAACCTAATAGGATGTTGCGCGTGCGCGACTGAACGAATCACTCCCCGAGACGACTCGTTCGTCTCGAGTCACATTAAAGATTCGTTCAAAATGAACGAATCGCTCAAGAACGACCCATCAGTTTTAACCGCACTCTCAAATGCTCACGAATACCACCGCTTGTGCGTTCGGCTGAGTCATATAATTACAGAAAGCTTTTATGACGCGAAATTTAATGTAAACACAAGCCACTTTGAACACTCTTGTAATTCGTTTCAACCCTGTAGAACTTTATGAATGATTATTTTAGTTTCAAGTGTGTGTAATGAATTGAAAGCAAGCTAAGTACGGTTTCTAAAGCATGCACTGCCATCTGTTGTTAAAAACTAAGCTTAGAATCGATTCGAGAGAGAATCGCGATGCATTCGGAAAATCTCAGAATCGATGCAGAATCATTTCTGGATTCACGATGCATTGTTTCTTGACATCACTGATTGATGTCACATTCACAAAGTAACACAACTGAAGAGCATTAAAAGAAAGAACGCATACCTTGTATTTCTTATGTAAATATGTAAAAACAAGACATGTTTACTTAAGAAGCCACACTCTTAAGATACTAAGACTTGTTTTGAAAGATAATACATTTTCTTCTACTGCTGTAGCAGTTTTTCACTTGTTTGAAGTTTAATGTCAGTGCAGTAAAACAAAACGCACTTATATTTTATATAATATTTATGAAAATCACAGTATTTCATGCAGTGTTTCTTCTCGTGTTTACAGAATTTCAGATATTGTTAATGGAAAGCAAGTCCGAGAAGAGTTTATTGTTTATTGATTTTTTGTTGTCTCGGTAGAACATGATCATAATGAAGTCATATTTAGATTTCTGTGGTACAATATACTGTGTATTCCCCGACCCAGCCTAGTGTCTTCAGTGCCACGCCACATCACAGCAAATTCTGCATTAGATTTATTGTTTTCAGTTGTAACCTGTCTTTCCTTAGAAATATAGCTCCTTACTAGATCCAATTTTGTTGTTGCATTGTTTGAATCCTCTCTGGAACTGTCAGGCAGCATGTAGAGTTGTGTTATCGAAGGTGATTTTGCCTCCCTAAAGATGTTGAACACACTCGTCTACTACAAACTTATTTCTCTGCACCGTGTTGTCAAAATGGGGCCAGACTTTCTTATTCCCTGTCCCTGCAGGAAAACACATGGGTCACAAAAACTGCCAAATACAGATGCCTAGCCATAGCCGCCTGTAGCCTGAGAGCTCAGCTCAAAGAACAGTGTATGTGACATTGCATTGATGGCTGTGCCTGTTGCCCTTGTTGTCAACTTCAACGCAAAAGGACGCTTGGCACCTGCAGATGACATCCTCTTTGCTACAGAGAATTCTTTGACTTTGCCTTTGAGCTGTGTTGCACTTTAAGAGCACCATTATGGAGATGGAGCCTTTGAAGAGAGGGAGGAAGACAGACATTAGAAACACAGCTAAAGGGGCAGCAGTTTGGGGTTCAAAGCTTGTCCGTTGCTTACGGCCGCCAGCCACAGGCACGTCACCCGACTGCGTACAGCACTCACATAAATAGCGCAACCATTAAATATTCAAAGGCTACTCCGACCATTTGTTTGAGAAATTGCAGCGACGCTCATTTCCCCAGTGGCAAATAGTTTTTATTTTTATTATATATGAAGGAATAAAGGGAAAACAAGATTCTTTCAGCGGTAGGATGTTTAAAATTCCTCCAGGAAGATGGTATCTTGTTGGAAATGACGGTTTTATTGTTGGCGGGTGGTTCAATCAGATGTGATCGTGTTTATGAAACTGAAGAGCGATGTGTGCTGTCTCCAGCAGACTGCAGGTGGACGGACTTATTTGTGCTGAAAATGAGCCAGTATTTTATAATAAGCCATGCTGTGTGTGGCAGCACTATGCTTGCTCCTTTAAAAAATAATAATAGACTAAGTACTGCATATATAAAGACTGGGGGTGCACAACAAACCTGTGCAGATCTTTATGATAACTTAGGGTGATTGTGTTTGTAATGTTATCATATTTATCCCTGCTCTGTCTTCTGCTATTCAGATGCGGTCAACCAGGAGAGTGTCAGTGTGGCCGGTGGGACTCGTTGGAGGAAGGAGGTACGAGCGTCCCTTAGTGGAAAAGGGGAAGGTGGTCGGCTGGTACACAGGCTGGAAGGCCGACAGGCCGTTTGCAATTGACATGGCTGGTAAGACACCGCTAAGATCTCGTTAAATTCTTGTTAAACCACATGCACGGTCATTAAAATACTACTGATTGTTATTACAACAAAATTGAACGATAATGGTGTATAAAACTCTTGCTGCAACATTGTTACCTGACCAGGGAAAAAAGGTGAAAGGTGAAAGAAAGTGGCAAATTTTATGCCAATTATGCCTGTTTTACACTATGTGCAGAATGAAACGTTAACACAAAAGGATGCATTCACACTGCGCAGCAAAATTGCAGCAAAATCACAGACAATTGTGTCACAGACAAAGTGATTTTCAGGTTATTGTACTCTATGGCTCAAAAATATAAAATGGTATTTTATATAATGATATCAGAGTGTACCATTGAAAACCATGGAGCAATCTTAACCACCTCCAATTACAAAATTATTTGTCATTATATTACAAAAAGCTGTGTTGATAAATGGGTTTATAGTGCAGTTTCTCCATATTTTCTACCTGTGAGGCAAAAATTCACTCAGTGCTGAAACTGCTCATTGGAAATAGTTAAGATATAGTTCACCCAAAAATGAAAATTCTATCATTAATTACTCACTCTCATGTCGTTCCAAACCCGCAAGACCTTTGTTCGTCTTGGGAATACAAATTAGGGTATTTTAGATTAGATTTGGGAGCTTTCTGACCCTGCAATGCAACTGACATGTTCAAGACCTAGAAAGGTAGTAAGGACATTGTTAAAATAGTCCATGTGCCATCCTACCTGGTCTCATGGCAAAAACGTACCTGGGGGCAGTTTTCCGTGAGATGCGAAATACGTACCGATAAGTACATATCACTGCAGTTTTCAAAAGAAATGAACACTAGAGGCAGTAAAACTCCAACACCTTTTATTCCTTTTCACACAAAGTATGATTTACAGAGTTTTGATTAATAAAGCATAATTTACTTGAAGAATATGACTTCAAAACAATTTTAATATGCTGGGAGACTATGGGTTTTCATAGATAGTAGGTTTGTTTGGTAGCTCATGCAGTATGGAGATGTACTTGAGAGGTGAAGAACTCCAGTACGAATCCCGTGTAACTACGGTTCGACAAAAACAGTTCAAATCTGCACACAAGGAATTTTACGAAAAAGTTTTGCATTTGTTAACACTATCAAGTAGGTTTAGGGTTGGGTTTGGTGTAGGGCATATTTCCAACAAGATAGAGTTCCTGAAGGTCTACCTTCCTGCAGAGTTCAGCTCCAACTCTGATCAAATACAACTGAACCAACTAATTAGGATCTGAAGGAGCACTTGATAATTACAGACAGGTGTATTTGAACAGGGTTGGAACTAAACTCTGCAGGAAGGTAGATGGAACAGGGTTGGGCACCCCTGCAACAGAGCATTAACTTTTAGCGACAGTCCCTGGATATTTAAACTCTGAACCGCCGCAATACGTACCTGAAGCAACGTAATAAAAACACACCAATATGTACCTATATCAACGTAATAAAATGTGCCAGGCTTCATGTATTGAACTTGTGTTGTAGCGTCACTCAGTGGACAGTGGTTCAACAGTAACTTGTGTGCAAAGAAAACAATTACGGGTTTGGAAAAACATGAGGGTGAGTAATTAATGACAGAATTTTCATTCTCGGGTGAACTATCCCTTAAAGATAAGCACCCTGAAAAACAACTACAACAAACTATGCCTTAGACATGAAAAATCCTATGCAAAGCCGCTTGACCAGTTCTTGGAAATATCTGTAAATGTCTTTTCCTAGAATTAAAATATTCATAAACCCTGAACATGATCTGGCTCACTCCCTTGAGTGCCACAGACAGATTTTTGACAATAGATTCCATTTGTTGAATAACAGGTTTCTGGTGACTGGCACTTTCCGTCACCCAGATGGTTTTGAATTCCAGAACTAATTTGTGCAAATCACTTAACACCTCAAGCTATACACTAAACTACTTTTTTTTTTACACACTGCCCATCTGAAAGCTTCCATTTAAGTTACATTTATTCATTAGACAGATGCTTTTATCCAAAGTGATTTACAGTGCTTTCAAGATATACATTTTTATCAGTATCCCAGTTCTCCTGCGAATCAAACCCATGACCCGTGGCATTGCAGGTGAGCTACTGTGACCAATTAACCATCCATCAACAGACTTGATAAAGACATCTTTAAAGTTCAGAACCATTACTGTAAATGTCTTAAAGGTATTGGAGAAGCAGAACAACATTAGCTGGAAGCGTTATGTCTTCAAGTTTCACCACAAGGTCTCTCAATTTTATTTAATGTTATTAAGGTATTGAACTTACGCCATCTATATCCCTGTCCATCTTCTCTGTGTTCTGAAGGATATTCTGCCCACGTTATACCATGTGCTGCTGATAATCACAACATCAGCTGTGTGAGGAGCAGCTTGCCTGCTCAGATAAGCAGATGGGACTTCTTTGCGGTTTGGTTGTATTGATACTTTCCAGACTGCCCCTCACTGAAGTCGTTTCAAACAGGCATAAAAAATTGGCCCAATGCAGACAGCAAAGCGGTTCCTATATAGAGAAACCATGCAAAAGGAACGTTCTAAGCTGAGGGAAAAAACTGAGAGACACTAGAGAGTCTTCTGAAGATGTCCTGGCTCCTTCCAGCTTTATAATGGTAGTGAATGGGTGTGGAGATTTTGAAGTCCAATAAAATGCATCCATCAAAAAAATGACTCCGAAGGGTTAATAAAGACTTTCTGAAGCGAATTGATGTGCTTGTGTAAGAAAAATATCCATATTTAAAACTTTATAAACCGTAATCTCTAGCTTCCACTAACTGTCATATGCACGTTCACAAGAGAGTGGTGTTCGAGCGGATGACATAGGATGTAGGTGAACACACAATTGCAGAGGAGAGAACAAAACACCGGTCACAAATTAGAATTACAAAACGAGGATTAGTAAAGAACAATGTCTGAGGATTTTGATTAGGGCTGCCTCCTAATAGTCGACTAACCATTATTCAACGAGAAAACTTGGTCGACCAAAATTTTATTAGTCGCAGAAAAAAAAAGTTGGCACAGTCACGCACTCCGTCCATCGTTAATGGCTGGTCTATGTGGTAATATAGTACATCGGGCAGGACATCCAGGCGTTCAGCTATCATTCAACAACCTCAAATATGGCTTATCATCTGAAAGATGTATGTAGTAGCAACTTTACATGGCAGCTCAATGCAATGTTGATGTAGAAAATGTGTGCTATTGAAGTGTCTGTGCGGAGTGTGGAAGCTGAATAGTAGCGCGCTTACTGCATGACAGAGGGATGCGCAGGTGCGGTCACTTGCTCTTAAAATACTCCGTCATTTTTGGGCATACAGATAAACATAATACATCTTTCGAATCTCCAAAGAGATGGCACGTTTATTTGTGAGCACTCAGAACAACAAAGAAACTTTGTGCTTTTGCAAAATAATTAAAGAAAACAGGATTTGCTTTCTGCCATCCCGATTTCTGTGAACTTGAATGCATCACCCAGAGACGTAAAAAATATATATAGAGAGTGAAATGTCTATTTTTTTTAAATGAACCTTCAAGTAGGAAAAGAATATTCTCAGATTTTTTTATCCGTATGAAACATGGTATCCGTATGGTAATTATTATATCTGTCGATGCACTGTGGCAAGCTTTTGTTGCATGTGTTTGAGCATTTATTAGGTTATGTAGGCAATTGAAGGTTTAGTAAGATTTATATGGTTAATTAATAAAGTGCGACTAATGTTTAAAATGAACGACTACTAGTCGACCAAACAAAATCTTTAGTCGAGGACGTCCTTAATTTTGATATAAGCCATGAGGAGACTGTTTCTTTTTTGCTTTAAACAAAACTTGGTTCTCGTGAGACTAGCATATTCTCACCGGAGCTCATGCTATGTCTATGTCCTATGTCATCCACTGGAATGCCACTCTCTCAGACTAGTACAACAGTAAGCGGAAGTTAGAGACTAAGGTTTATAACATTTTAAATATGGATATTTTTCGTACACAAAGACTTTGATTCACAAAGGCTTTTTAACCCCCCAGAGCTGTGTGGAGTACTTTTTATGAAGAATGGATACACTTTATTGGACTTCAAAATCTCAACACCTATTCACTGCCATTATAAAGCTTGAAAGAGCAAGAACATTTTTTAATATTACTCCTATTGTATTTATCTGAAAGAAGAAAGTTATATACACCTAGTATGGCTTGAGGTTGAGTAAATTATGGGGTAATTTTCATTTTTGGGTGAACTATCCCCAAAAACGGTCTTTGTTTTAACAATGCTGTCATCTGTATGCTATACTTTTCAAAAACCCTCCTGTTTCTAGTACAGTCACAATCATTATGCCATATAAACCCTAAATGGCTTTCCAGAGACTTCTCCATCTCTGTTCTTCTCTGATGAAACAAGCTGCTAACCTCCACCCAACTGCTGAGACCATCAGAACCTTCAAGAAAGAGCTGAAGGCACAGTTCTTCCACAAGCACTTAACTAAAACACAACCATAAACAAAGGCACTTCCTATAATAACTCCTGGCACTTGGCACTGTGTATTGCAAATCCTGTTGGCTCTTCTGATAAATTGCTTGTGATGTTCCACATTTGTAAGTCGCTGTGGATAAAAGCATCTGCTAAATGACTAAACGTAATTTGGAAGTTGACATGTCAGGCTGGTTGGGATTCCCAAACAGAGGGATGTTAAAAGCATCTATGTTTACACGTTTTAAGGAAATCACTTTTCAAATGGCTTAGTTTACTATCATAGTATTGCAACAGTAAAAAAAAAAAAATACATGCTATTACAAAGCATAATAGGTAAAAAACATAACAGATAACCTGTAATTTAGGTAGAAGTGAGGTGATGGGGCAATCACTCGCTATCGGCTCCGTATAATTGGTGAGAAGCACCTTCACCAAAGCTAAATTCAGCAATTTCTCTGTGCATTTTTAGCAAACGTGAGCTCTCAGGCAATGCATTAAAGAGGGTGGGGTGAGAAGATGCTGACAGGTTGGAAACATACTAATGGAGAGAGGCAGGGCTCATATGCAGCTCGAGGGAATGAATACCACGTCAGAGATAGCAGTACGTAGTTGAAGCAATCCCTAATTCCCCAGACTCCGGCGCTGCCGCTGGATATTATGCTGTTCATGAAACTCTAATAACAAGAGATGGTATCATCTCTTCCTCAGGTGATCTCCATTACTGCCACTATTGCTCCTCTTCCACAGCTTGTATTCTTCACACACGTTCACTCGCCCATAACATCATCATCATTGTCATCAGAGATAATGTATTCATTGTCAAGCCCTACCTGACAGTGAGCACATCTCCCTTCACAAACACTTCACACAATGTATACGCTTCCTCACATCGCTGCCGTAGACTAAACGCATGTTCTATGAGCTGTTTAAGGTTCATAAATCCGCCGGCTCTACTACACTTCTCCCCGAACAAAAGCTGAGAACAATGAGGATATTTAGTATTCCTGCCGTACGGCTTCTTCCGAGAGCAAACACAATAGCAGAGAAAAGGTCCTGAACCGCCTCTCTCATTGCTTTCAAGCACTGCTCTCACCTGAAGAGGAGCTCAAGTGCTTGTCTTAACATGGAAACCTTTTTAACACACAATAGCGACGTTTTACGCATTAGACGGAGAAGGGTTGAAAAGATTATGCATGAGAATAAACGGAAACAAAAAGCTGCATCTGTAGTGTACACAGTGATTAGGCTGTGCATGAGTCACACTAGCTTTTACATGATCATTTATATATATGCATCTCCTAGGAGTCTGGGGGACAATTTGCAAAATTTTATTTTACAAATGTATTATAATATGTCTAAAATAAATTTTAAAAAACTGATTACAACAGCTTCTTTGTTGTGGCGGGCACTATGCGACCTACAAGGGTTGCCAGGTCTAAGAAAAACAAACCTAGCCAAACTGCGTTTTTTTGTTTTTTTCGGCCGTTTTCTTCTCCGTCTGTGTTCCCTCTGCATCACAATAGCGTTCCGGGGGAAAAGAGGAGATTTCCTTGCCCCCCGGTCTAAAAACAACTCTTGCCAGCAGGTTAAACCACGGTAAAACCATGGACTTGGCAACACTGCACACTAAATATGCGATCCTGGACCACAAAACCAGTCCTAAGTAGCATGGGTATATTTGTAGCAATAGCCAACATGCGTCAAAATAATAAAATTTTCTTTTATGCCCAAAATCATTAGCATATTAAGTAAAGATCATGTTCCGTGAAGATATTTTGTAAATTTCCTACCGTAAAATATATCTAAGTTTAATTTTTGATTTGTAATATGCATTGCTAAGAACTTAATTTGGACAACAGGCGATTTTCTCGATATTTTATTTATTTATTTTTTTTTGCAATCTCAGATTCCAAATTTTCAAATAGTTGTATTTTGGCCAAATATTGTTCTATCCTAACAAACCATACATCAATGGAAAGCTTATTTTTTCATGATGGATAAACCTCAGTTTCAAAAACTGACCCTTATGACTTAGTTGAAACATTTACACCACCATTAATAAGTTTTGGGTCATAAGTTTTTTTTATAACACTTTACTTGAAGCGTTTATGTATATGTATAATGTATTATAAACGGATATTAAAGGGTATAATGCATAACAATTATTCATAATGTGCATTGTAATACATTGTATCTTGTCGTAAAATTCATCGTTTATAATGTATTAACTGTTTTTACAATTATTCATGATTGTACAATGCATTATAAAGGTGCATTACAGGCATAATTAATGCATTAAAACTAATTTTATAATGCATTATACATAATATTTTTGCTATTTGATAAAAAGACATTAATTTTGTAAAATATTATTTCTGAAATATTATTATTAATGCTTTTTATTTCAATATATTTTTAAATGCAGTTTTTTCCTGTGATGCAAAGAAGAATTTTACTCAAGAAACTTTTTTTTTTTTTTTTGGTTAATAACCATACGTTTTTTGCGGTTTAATATTTTTAATACACTGTTTTTTAAATTCTTTGATGGATAGAAAGTTCCAAACAAAAATAGAAATATTTTGTGGTGTAAAGAGAATGACAGTTGGAATAAAACAGCAGATTGATTAAAGTACACAGCAATGAGCTTATATTGTACCTTAACAAAATTCAATCCTTTTGACATAATTTTATGTAAATAAGTGAATTCTTAATGACGCTTAACATAAAACTAATCTAAAAAGTGCACTTACCCATTTGCATTTTACAGACTGTTGTATGTTTGTATTTGCTTATTGTCCCTTATTAATTTTACACAGTTCCTTAATTACATATTTGCATAAACTAATATACTAATTATTTAATGATTTATGCATTGCATTTCCCGGGAAATGTAATTAGTACTGACAGTTCTGTGAGTGAAAGTACGTTTTTATCAAGCATAACAACATAAACAGCTTTTCAGCACCACTTATGTTTACAAATTTGAAGGCCATCCTAATTAAAGACCTTGCAAAAGGCCGGTGTAACCCTACCCTGGTCATGTATGCTCAGTTGTTTTAAAAATCAGGATGTGAACGGTCAGGGTGGGTTTACTACACTGTTTACGCATTTAACTCAGCAGTGCATCTAGCCGTTGGTGCAACAGCAGAAACATGTCTGGCTCTTGAGCTGTATTAAAGCCCTGTCCCTGGATCTCTGAGCATAGGTTCTTACATCATTCTCCCAATACTCCAACAGGGACATCAAAAGGCAATATAGTCATTAAAAAAAAGAAGAAAAGATCAAAAGAAAGGAGTTGGCTGGCCTTCAACTATTAATAAAGCTTGACAGTATGCATGTCGATCTGAGGGAGAGAAACCTTGTAACTACACAAGGACACAGTTAGCCAGGGCTTAGATGAACATTGCATTGCTGTCGTGAGCTCGCCTCTGCGGATTTGAGGGAAGCCCAGATGGTTTTAGCTGGAACGCAGGCGTCCTAGAAAACAGCCTGTACCCAGGATAAAAAGCCCACAACAGAGGGTGATATTCCCTATAGTAAAATTTGAAAAGTCCTTCTGTTTTGTGGCCGAGACGGTGTCATCGAGAGAAATGGATGAGAGGGGGTGAAAAACTTATCCTGACCCACATGCAACAGTGGGACGGTTCAACCCGCTCCTACGAGAAATGCATAAGGTCAAGAGCGAGCTGGAGAGCTGTGTATTTGCATATAGTTAATAATACAGAGTGTGCTCGAATATATAACGAGATTATCTGCACAATAATTAGTTTTGGATAAATTTGCAATAAACAACTTAAGGTCTGTGAACTTTCTGATTTATATTTAGTCCAATTTTTGGAGCTTGTGCCAAACCCAGACTGTCTCACTTGCAAACGAGGTCTATAATACAAGGAGAAAGCTATCTGTTAGCATTCCCATTCATCTCAATGGCAGTTGCTCAACCCCTGGAAGTATGTGATTTGCAAATTGTTAACACGGCTCAAGGGCACACACTTCTTTCCAAACTCTAATGATTATTATGAGCTACAACATCAAAATACATTAATAAATAAAATAAAGGGCACCTATTATGCAATACCACTTTTATATGGTGTTTGGACATAAATGTGTGTTGAACACAACCACCCTGCAATGATACAAATCCACCCACTCATTATTTTTTAATCCAAATTAAATCAAACCAGTCTCATTAGGCAGTGTGATGTCACATTGTTTAGGCCCCGCCCACAGCCGCTGAAAAACAGCCCTGCATTGCTAAAGTTTACACCCTCATCGTTCTGTCTTTGGTTGTACGCTGTCCTCTATTTTCTCTGCGCTTGAGCAGCTGAAATGTCAACAATGTCTCGTAAGCAATATCGGTGTTCTGTGTTTCGAAGTAAGAATAAACGTAAGAGTCTTCATTTTTTTCCACTGAGGACGCAGTGGATTACTTTTATTTTTGAAGGTAATGTGCCTCAAAATCTACCTAAATACGTTTATGTCTGCCCAAATCATTTCACTCCAGACTGCTTTGTGAATGTCATGCCGTTATAGTGCTAAGCTAACGTTTGAACCGTATTTGTGTGCGTATGTTATTGAAGTATTTTAATTGATCAGCGTTGCACTGTTAGTTTGGTGGCACTATCAAGCACCTCTTTCCTGTACTGTCGAGACAGGCCAGCGCAGCTCTGTAACATCACACTGTTTCATCCCACTTTCGTTGCGTTTAGCTTCCCATATGTACGGCTGAACACTGGTTCTCTCACTCTCAGATATGTTGCTTCTACCAACTGTTTATTGCTGACGTATACGCTACACCCTCTTCTGAAGACAGGGGGGGAATATGCAGCTCATTTGCATTTAAAGCGATACCAAAAAAGCTATTTTTTTAGGCATGCTCCAAAATTTACATTTTCCACAGTTTATAATAAATGATCTGTGGGGTATTTTGAGCTGAAATTGCACAGACACATTCTGGGGACACCCAAGACTAATATTAGGGGAATAGGTGCCTTTTGATTAAAATATATGATTTATAATTCGCTTGCAAAACTTTTTGTCTTTGGCAGGCTTTGCAGTGAACCTGCAGGTGATCCTGTCAAACCCACGGGCCCTGTTTAAGAGAAGAGGAGCCAAACCAGGGATGCAAGAATCTGATTTCCTCAAACAGATTACTAAGGTGGAGGACTTGGAGCCAAAGGCCAAGAACTGTACCCAGGTTAGTAGAGCAGCCTGCATTTGCATCCTTCATGCAAAATACTAGTTTTTGATGTTCTTTTATTTGTTCCTACAGTTAAGGTCATAAGTTTACATATACTTTGCAGAATCTGTAATGTTACCTGAATGATCCACAGTGGTGTTTTTGTTTAGTGATAGTTCTTCATGAGTCCCTTGTTTGTCCTGAACAGTTAAATGGCCTGCTTATCTTCAGAATAAATCCTTCAGGTCCCACAATTTCTTTGGTTTTTCAACATTTTTGTGTATTTTGAACCCTTTCCAACAATGTCTGTATGATTTTGAGATCAATCTTTTTACACCAAGGACAACTGAAAGACTCATGTGCAACTATTACAGAAGGTTCAAACGCTCACTGATGCTCCAGAAGTAAAAACGATGCATTAAGAGCCAGGGGTGAAAACCTCAATGAATGAAGGTGTGTACATTTTTTTCTTATTTTGCCTAAAAATCTTCTTTTTCATTTAGTACTGCCCTATAGAAGCTACAGAAGATACTTACATGTTTCTCAGAAGACAAAATAGGTTTAAATTTACCCTGATCTTCAAATTCAAAAAAAAAATTTCTGAAGAACAGTGGGCAGTTTAATTGTCATTCAGGTAACAACACAGTATTAAGAGTCAAGCATATGTAAACTTAAGGACGGGGCCTTTTTTTTAATAAATTCAACTATTATTTTCTCTTGTGGACTATATGTAAACGTCTTTTATGTGAAATATCTTATTCAGGTCATTACTAAATAAAAATAACATGCATTTTGTATGATCCCTCTTATTTTAGTAACATAATTAACATTTTGCAGATTCTGCAAGGTGTATGTAAACTTTTGGCCTCAACTGTAGTCTCTCTTGAGTCTGAGTCATTAGTTTGGGCATTATGACTCAACCCTCATCTTTTGGTACAACTTTGAAAGCCTAACTTCATACGCCGGTTTATTCTTCTACAAATGTCAATAGCGAATAGCACTGTCAAGGAGCGCTTAAAAATGAAAAACACATACCTATGCATTTGACTCAGTCTGATTCAAAGAGCTCCTGCATTCATCCGTGGCCCATTATCTCAGTCGCTGAAATCTCAAGCTCAGACCTCTTCACTCGGCTCACCTTGCGTGTCAAAATGCTCTCTTCCTCCCCGTACCGCACGTCACGGCTCCTGCCATCATCATTATCACCCAATTACCCTAATGGTAGCCGCACTGGGTTATTAATAGTGACTATTAGCAGGGCTGACAATTCCACTAATCACCAACACCAGCAAGAGCAGGACATGTTTCCAACGTCAGCCAATCAGCTATGCGTCATTTTGCCAGACACAGCATAATGTGCGCATTGTAAACAGACTGCAGAGAGCGCAGGTTTACAATGCTCTGGCGGGTGTGAGTGTGTAGATATTGCACCCGTAAACTGAGTAGAAAGGCCACTGACAGTTACGAAGAAGTGCGAGTCGCTACTTGGACAAAGTGGGAGTTTAATATACTTAAATTTGTGGCTGCAGTCCAATTATATGAGGATGGCATTATGGAAGTAAACAAAAGGAAGCGCTTGTGCCAACAGTTATGGGTCCTCGTGATGGGCGTGAGCGGGCGCCTGTCCAAAGTGGAGTGCTGCCAGCAACGTCTTTTGGAAAGGTCACATTTGTAGAAGCGTTCTTGAGGGTCCCGGCGGATGACTGTGACTAAGCCTGCGGGCAGGGCGATATGGCTAACTCCCAGCATGCACTTCAAAATTAAGCACAGGGAGGCTGGGTAGGGTCATCTTATGTGAGTAATCAGACTGAACTGATGCGACAAGGAGGAAAGGGACAGAAGGAGAGAGGAAGAAGAAGAGGGCAAAGGGAATGTGTTTGAGATTGGCAGAGAGATGGCAAACATGCCATATAGATGGAGAGGTGAGTGAAGAGGGTGCGTGAGGGATTCACAGGCTTATTTACAGAAGTCAGTGCATAGACTCTCCTATTTATTAATGTCAATCTCAATCATGCTCCTGCAGACCGGATCCTGCCAGACTGCTGTCATCGTGCCAGCATGCTTTACTCTGCCCACAACACAATCGCTCAAATTATTATTCTCTCTCAAGACTTCAAGTGCTCATCCTGTTTAGATTCAAAAGAAACCCTCGGAAAAATCTTCAACACAAACATTGCTTGAGAAAATGCTTTCATATAGGACAGCCCAAATGAAATCTTTTTCACATTTTTTGCAATGGACCTGAGAGTAATACACATTAAGTAACAGCTAAAATCCTTGAACAGTTATAGGGATCTAATAATTGTGACCCTGGACCACAAAACCAGTCTTAAGTAGCACAGGTATATTTATAGCAATGACCAAAAATACATTGTATGGGTCAAAATAATTAATTTGACTTTTATACCAAAAATCATTAGGATATTAAGTAAAGATCATGTTCCATGAAGATATTTTGTACGTTTACGACCGTAAATATGTCAAAACTTTTTTTTGATTAGTAATACGCATTGCTAAGAACTTTATTTGGACAACTTTAAAGATGATTTTCTCAATATTTAGATTTTTTGCACCCTCAGATTACAGATTTTCAAATAGTTGTATCTCAACCAAATATTGTCTTATTTTTTCAGCTTTCAGATGATGTATATATATCTCAGTTTATGAAAATTGACCCTTATGACTGGTTTTGTGGTCCAGAGTCACAATTAGTTCTGAAGTCATGCAAGATTCAATCCTATTTGTAGAAAGCCACTTTCAGGTGTGTTTATTGCCCTGCTGAAAAAACAAAACAAAACAAAAAAACAATACAACCCTGGCGAAAAAACCAGCATATGCTGGTATGTATGTTTTGATGCTGGGATGCTGGTTTATGCTGGTCATGTTGCTGGTCAAGGACCAGCATAAACCAGCTAAGGACCAGCATAAACCAGCAAAGGACCAGCTTAAACCAGCACCAAAACATACCTAACCAGCATCCCAGCATCAAAACATCCCTACCAGCATATGCTGTTTTTTTCACCAGGAAAACCATCACAGATTTTGTAATGGTTTTACTGGTTATAATGGGGCTTGTATTGGTTTTAATAAAAAACTGTAATGGACCCTGTGGGTTTCAACTGGTAATTGGTCGCCTTCTATTGGTGGCTTGTTAAAACCAGTAAATCCTAATGGAATATGTCCCAAAACACACTACAGAAAACCATTTTAATGGTTTTAATGGAAAAAAGTTGATGGTTTACACTTTACACTTAATGCAATAGCTAACATAAACTGACAATGAACAATACTTTAAAAGCATTTAACAACCTTCGTTAGCCTAATATTAATTTTAAATACCCACCTTTTCCTCAGTAACCGATGAGCGCCGAGTCGCCGACATGATGGATTCTAACTTGCGTTTGGAGGCTCGTCTTCCGGTCTCCATAGAAATCCGTTAAAACGTGCTAAAAATATCGACTGAGTAATTAAACTGAAACTTTTTCAGTATAACTAATTTTGAAAATGAACTCAGGGTTAAGCTGTGCTGTTGTTGGCTGCCACACTAACAGCAATAAGTTTAAGGAATTCCTGTCAAGTACTTGTTTTGATTACCAGCAAATTGGTCGGTAAGGCGCTGCATGCCTTGGATAAACAATAACAAACGAAAACGAGCAGGGCTTGCAGCGCTTGCGTTAAAATACTGTGTGAAATAATAGAATAAAACATTAAAACAATGTGTGCTCTTATTATTTTGTCGACAAAATCCCCCTAACTTCACCTCGACTGGGAGCTGTAGCTATGTAGGATAGGCTATGTGTGTTTTCAGTGCAGCTAACCGCGAGTCGCCTCATGTCATCTTCCCTCTCATTAAACTATGACAGGTGAGTTACTGTAAAAAGCAGGTCATTGCGACACAACGAAGTGATGAAACTATGGCATCATGTGTTTTCATAGGGTTAACGTTATGTACGTTATATAAAATGCGTTAACTAGAAACAAAGACCGGAAATGTACAGCGTCATTCCAGTCAGGCGAGACTTGTATACTACTGCATTTTTAGTCATGTAAGTTGTGTACATTTACATTTCATATATTATAAATTAGTATGAATTATGCAGAATAAATAAATAGAAAACTGTTCATTGTTAGCTCATACACTACCATTCAAAGGTTCAGAAGGATTTTTTTTTAATGTTTTTGACAATGTCATATATGTATCAAACATCCAGTAAAAACAGTAATAATGTCAAATATTATTATAATTTATAATAACTCTGCTCTATATAAACATTTTTAAATGTAATTTATTTTATGGGGAAGCTGAATTTTCAGCAGCCATTACTCCATTTTTAAAAAAATTATTATTAATGAAAACAGCTGTTGCCTAATATATGTGGCAATTTTGTATTTCACATTCATATGATTAAATTTTCATTTTTTCATGATTCTTTGATGAATAGAAAGTTAATTTTGCAACCTTGTGTAATATTATGTTTACTCTCACTTTATCACTTGAATGTGTTCTTGCTAAAGAAATTAATCTGAGGAAAAAATCTTGCTGAAAAATCTTCTTGAGCCCAAACTTTTGAACACAGTGTACCAATAAGTCTAAATCATGAAAATGGTAATGTTTTCTATAACACTTTACAATAAGGTTCATTAGTTAACATTATTTAACATGCACTAAGACTGAACAATCCTTCTACAGCATTTATTAATCTTAGTTAATGATCATTTCAACATTTACTAATGCATTATTAAAATCAAAAGTTGTGCTTGTTAACATTAGTTAATGCACTGTGATCTAACATGAACTATCAGTGAACAACTGTAATCATTATCATTAACTAACATTATCAAAGATTAATCAATACTGTAAAAAAAGTCATTGTTCATTGTTTGTTCATGTTAGTTAATACATTAACTAATGGAACCTTATTGTAAAGTGTTACTATTTTTTCTAAATAACACTTTAAATTATATTACTGAAGCTAAAATGGTAAACATTTCTATTGCTATTTATTTGTGCTTTCATCTAACAACTTCTCTTTTTAAAACCCAAAACAAGATTGTGAAGAACAGGGATAGGATCTAGAGGAGCAGGGTGACAGAGTGTCTTCTCTCAGTCCTGGATCGCTTGAAGTGAGGTTTCACATTGTAGAAATTGAAATATGTCTTTCAGAGACTTAACAAGACTTCTGCACACATTGCAATAATGACATTGACATCTACACACTTGTCTTACAATATTCTAATAGATACACATGCATAGACTAAGACTGCTCCAAGATTAGTTCAAAAAGTATGAAGGGTTTAAATTTTAATAACTTTTTCTTGAAACTCATTTACAATTACTAGAGCCCATGGGGATTGCTGGCTTCACACCCTGCCATACTGCTGTTATATCACTGCTTTCAACCTTTGCACACTGAGTTGTAGCCATTACATTATCGACATTAAAAATTAAAGGATTTATTACATATGAAAGCGGAAGCGCACAAGTTTAATTCTTCATGTATTATTACTTTGCTCCTATAAAAATTAGACATCACTGTGGGCAGCAAATGTCTTCAACAGCCGCACACAAACACAACTAATGAAGTTTAACCACCCACAAACCAATTACAATTCACTCCAGGAACTTCCTAATTTAGTCTATCTCAGACCTTCAGACTTAAAGTTCTTAATGTAAAAACTTTTAGCCATATATGAAACCCTGTCCTACAGCTTACTGGGCCCTGGTAATATTTATCAAGGGAACAACGAGATTAGTAAAGTGTCAGACTCCTTCATAAAAAGCATTATTACAGACTTTACCAGAGGGATACATCTTGTTATAAAGCCACTACAGGACACTTTGGGTTACTTATAGGTTGCTGTTCCAGGGTGCACCTTGTGGTTTTGCTAAATTAGCTTTATTATGCAAAACAAGCCAATCTGTAGTACCATGTGTTCAGAAACTGGCACGTCACACCTGGGTGCGGACATTTAACCATGCTCATTCCTAACACTCCCTCTGATATAATTACGACATGTAACCAGTCCATGAGATCCCATTCCAGCACCCTTCACGCACCAACAGCCTGAAACACCTCCACTGAGAGATCACGTGCAGTGACCCTATTTTCCGTTATGATGTACCTGTGTACGCTTCCTTCAAAATCCCTTCAAGGAAAGCCAGTTCATTTGGCGGCCATACAGTGAAGATCAAAATTAGAGAACAATTTATAAATACATGATTTTTTTTTCTTCATCGTTCAAAATTTGAAGGAAAATACCACACTGTTCTATCTTGCTTGACAAAATATCCGATGCATTTCAACAAAAACCTTTATTTTGTGGAAAACACAGTGATCAAAATTAGAGAGCAATAACCACTGTAGCACAAAAGAAGATTATAACTAAAATATAGAAAGTTACAGCTGTCAGAAATGAGTAGGTGGTGTAGCGACTCTTGCTTTGAATGACTTCAGCACATCACTAATTTCTCACACTGTGCTGGTGTGATCTTGGTCCACTCTTCCATAGTTTGGTAACTGTAGTGGGTTTCTTTGGCATAACTTTGTCCCTTAGGATTTTCAGTTGGGTTTAAACTCTCTGGGGGGACTCTGGCCGGGCCATTTCATTAATTAATGTTCTTAGCTTCAAGGAACTGTTTTACCTGCTTTGCAGTGTGACGGGCGCGTTGTCTTGCATAAAAATTGCAGAGTGATTGGGAGATGCTTGCAGGGAAGGAACTGCATGTTGCGGAGGTTCTGATAAATTTTGCATTCGCCCTGCCATGTAGCTGTGTAAGAGGCTAATCTCCTGCTGCAGAAACAAAATGCTTCCCATCAGACCCAAAAAAAACTTTCTCTCATCATTAAAGTGAACTTTGGACTAGTTCTCCTCTCTCAAAGTTGAGCTTAGCTTTTGATTCTTTTTGCTGATGAGAAGTTTGGCCACTGCAGTTCGACTTCTCTTAAATATGCCTAGACAGATCCCTACCCCATTCAGCACTGAACTGGCAAGCAATTCCAGCTGCAGCGCTGAACCGATTCCGCATTGAGAGTATCTGCACTGTGCTGTTTTGAATTAATGAATTCATGTCATTGTAAACCTGCAACATTCAAGTTATCACAGATTCGGAAATGACCACTTTCTCTTGCAATGGCTGAACCCTGTTGCTACCAGTAAATAGGGTTTGTCATATAATTAAGGAAATTAGCACCAGATGCCAGAATAACACCTTTGAAGTATCTGTAAATGATCTCTAATTTTTATCAGAGTTCTTATTCCAATATCTCATTTAAGTTTATTATAATTTGCTTTAGCGTACAATTAATTTATGAAATATACCCCCCTTCTACTCCTAAGAATAACTTCAAATTGGACTATGCAGTGACCTTAAAAATAGATACATTAGGTTGTTCTCTAAGTTTGATCTTACGACTGCGTTTTAGTGCCATGTTAAAAAATGTAAAAAATTAAGATTACAAAATTAAAGTAATAATATTTTGAGAATACATTTGAAATTACAAGAATAAAGTCAAAATATTTTGAGAAAGCTGAAATTATGAGAATGAAGTCGAAAAGTTTCACGAATACAGTTGAAATTTAAAGAATAAAGTTGGTAAAAATTTTGACTTTACTGACTTTATTGCCAAAATATTTTGATTTTATTTCAGAAATATTCCAACTTTACTTCTGAAATAATTTGATGCTATTCTCTCAGTATTGCCAAAATATTTAGACTATTTTCACAATATTTTGACTTTATTCTTGCAATATTTCAACT
Organism: Labeo catla; assembly: GCA_012976165.1. NCBI lineage: Eukaryota > Metazoa > Chordata > Actinopteri > Cypriniformes > Cyprinidae > Labeo > Labeo catla. Next base: position 860,568 of record VONZ01000020.1, on the reverse strand, counting down.
TTATTCTCACAATATTACAACTCTAATCTCGTAATCCTAAAGTTAAAAAAAAAAAATTATTTAATGTGGCAGTAAAACACTGTCGTATGATCTCCACTGTACAACATACAGTCTTTGTGCTTGGTTTCCCATATTCTAAAATACCTGATTTTGGTATTTTTATCATTTTTATCATACGACTGAGTTTTAGTGCCACGCTATAAAAAAAAAGAAAAAAAAAAAAAGAATGTCAAAGAATGTTCAAGAATGTCGAAGTTATGAGAATAAAGTCAAATTATTATGAGAATAAAGATGAAATAACGAGAATAAAGTAAAAATATTTCAAGAATAAAGTTGAAATTACGAGATTAATGTCAAAATGTTTCAAGAATACAGTCAAAAAGTTTGAAGAAAAAGTTGAAATTTCAAGAATAAAGTCAATAAAAATTTGGACTTTACTGTCAAAATATTTTAATTTCATTGCCAAAATATTTCGACTTTATTCTTGCAATATTTCAACTTGAATATTCTTGCAATATTACGACTCTAATCTCATAATCTTAGATTTAAAAAAAAATAATTAAACGTGGCACTAAAACACTGTCGTATGATCTCCACTATACAACATACAGTGTTTGTTTCCACACACGTGCTTGGTTTCCCATATTCTAAAATACCTGATTTGGTATTTTCCTAATTTTAATCTTATGACTGCATTTTAGTGCCACGTAAAAAACAAAAAAAAAATCTTAAAATTATGAGATTAAAGTCAAAATATTAAATATAAAGAAATTGAGACTTTCAAATTGTTTCAAGAATAAAGTTGAAATGTTTTGAGAATAAATGTTTTCAAGAATAAAGTCGATAATCATTTTGACTTTATTGCAGAAATATTTAGACTTTTCTTGATATATTTTCACTTTATTCTCATAACATTTCAACTTTATTCTTGCAATATTTCCACTTTGTTCCCGCAATATTTCAACTTTGTTTCCACACGTGCTTAGTTCCCATATTCTAAAATACCTGCTTTCAAATGCTTTCTTTCAGGTCCTGGTCTGGCATACCCGCACTGAGAAGGTCAACCTGGGTAACGAACCAAAGCGACAACAGGACTCGGTCTATATAGAGGTCTAGCGAGCAACACTGCACTAAGACTGTCACATAACACTGGATGAAGGCCCGCCATCATCAGCACTTTCCAAAAAACGATGGCCACCTTTAAACTTTCAGATACCTGCTCTGGAGGAAAAGACATGCCAAGCTGTCTTGGGATTCTCTACTGACAGTGACACACTGTATCTGCTGGACGTTCTCACTGTGGCGTCACACTGGATTACCTGTAACGTGGTAGAGGAAAAACCATGGATAAGGGGTTTTAAAATAGCAACTGTACGTGAAAACTTGATCTTATTCCCAATGCGGTAGTCAACAGACCATTTTGCAGACTCTGGACACTCGGAGAATCAGATCAATGCCTGTAAATGCGGAGGAAAAGGACCAGGTGCTTGAATAATGTACAGAGAGGTCGAGTGGTGCTGAAGAGAATCGAACCATCCAGGAAAATAAAAGGAAGAGTGGATAAAAAAGCCTGGAAATACCCATCTAAAGCGTGAGACACCATTACAAGGACAGAACTTTTGGATTACAACTGTCTTTATTCCAAACGACCCTCTTTAAAAGCAAAAAAAGGAAAAAAAAAAAAAAAAAAATAACTTTACAATAAATGCGTCTTTAGACAAAATGATCACACAATAGTTCATGGCTATTCACTGTTTAATGCACGGAAATAACAATATTCTGTCTCTGTACTAGGCACCAGAAAATGTAAACACATTATAGAAATAAACCTGGATGACACGGTGGGGATGTTTATATTATTGCACAGCAGAGAGACCCTGTCTGAGAGGATAGAAGCTCTGCTACAGCGGCGAGACTGACGTGTTCGACTGCACGCTTTGTTCGGTCCTTACTTTTCAAAACTAGCTGGTTAAAATGATAATTCCTTCCCCAACCCCCTCTTTTTTCGGTTAGCCGTCACAGCTGTACAGTCGTCCAGGTTTATTTGTCTTTCACTCACTGTGCTTCTCTGTAACGCACACATTAAAACATCACAGTAAAGATGAAGTTTGTCATGGAGCTACACGGATGCGATGGGGTGAGAGGCCGGAGAGAGAGGGGAGGCGAGGGGTTCGTCTATCTCATGATTACATACATTACATCGGTCTATACAATATCTGCTACAGGGTTCTGGGACGTGGGACTACAGAAGAAGGAAAAGGAGGGGGAATTCACAAATATGATAGCCATACCTCTGTCTTTTAAATACTATGACTCACTATTGATTTGGTAAAGATATATTAGAAGCCTGTATAATTGGTCCAGCAGCTTTCTTGTAGCTGATATGTGTTTTGAACCCCCCAAAAATATATATTTATATATATGTATATAGAAGAAAAAATAATTGCAAATAAGACGGTCAAAGCTGCCAGTCTCTTAAACTCCGTCCTCTCGCTCACTTGATCAATACACAGGGCAGGGTGAATCGATGCTCTCCAGAGTAGTAATGGTTGGAAAGAGAAAGGGGGAAAAAAATGACAGTACATGAATAAAACTCTGGGTGCGAGTGGTGGTTGAGGAGGAGAGGAGAGGAGAGATGGAGGCGTGTGGTGCCCCTTGTCCTCCATCTTCCCTCGTTCGTTTACTTCCAGAGCTGGGTGCTGAGGGTCTGACCGGAAGGAGGTGCCACCCAGCCGCCCATGGGGGCACCAGGTGCGCCAAATGCCATCGGAGCACCGGAACCGTTCAGGTTCATTCCAGACATCTGTTGGTTAATCTGAAAAACACAAGGGGGGCAGACAGAAGTGTGAAACCTCTATAGCTATGGTCCAAAACCTCCAGAGTGCCCCTGGTGCATCTACAAACTCAGAAAATGTGAAAAAAGGACAACCTGGTAACTTTGTTTTGATAGGCCTTCCTCTGCAAGCATGTGAAAAAACGAGCCGCCCGGGGATCTTACCATAAAATTACCGCCGCTTAATCTGCACATTTTACACCCATGGCACAATTGTGTTTTTGCAAGTGACAACGGTGTACCAGTTCTAACGCCATGCCAAACGTTCAAGGAAAGCATGCTAACTGTTCTGTCATTGGCTGCATAGAAAACTATTTAGAGTCTCAGCCTCAGAGCAGATGAGAGCAGTGTATTTATTGACACACATTCAATATAAACATGTGATTTCTTTCCCAGATGTTTGCCTTCACAGGCATAACTGACTGTTTTCATACCTCATGTGTGTTTTTAACATAAACTTATGTGTATTCGATAGTTTAAGCGCAATAAGACATGAAAGAGAACTTACATTTAGTACTCACATGACGTGTGACCAGAACTGGGTAGATTACTTACAAATTGTAATCCGTTATTGATTCCAACTTACATGACACAAATTTTAGTCAGTAACGTAATTTATTACACATTTTAGGTATTATAATTAGACTACTTTTAGATTACTTTTGACCTAACTCAGTTATCACATTAATTTAAACAGGATCACCTTGTGCCATAATGACTTAAAAATACAAAGAGAAAATATATTTCTTTCATTGTAATTTACAACATGAAGTGCATTAAACATTATATTACATCAAGGTTTCCCAAACTGGGGTTTGTAAAGGAACCTCAAGGGGTTTGTGAGTTTTTAAAGATTTATTTTTGGGCTTTTTTTATGCCTTTATTTGGATAGGACAGTGTAGATAAGACAGGAAAGCATTGGGTGAAGAGAAAGGGGAGTGGGATCGGCAAAGGACCACGAGCCAGGATTTGAACTCGCGTCACCGTGAGCGCAATTGTGTATGTCGGTGCACTAACCACGAGGCTATTGCCGCCGACGGGGTTTGTGAGTTTAATGACAGGCTAACAAGTAATTAAGTCATAAAATGTAAAATTAAAATAAATCATTTTAAAATAATAATCAAAGTACCCCTACTAAAAAATATGAAATATTTATTTAATTATTAAAAAATGTATTTTAAAATATCAGGGGTACATAAAGTGGTCACTGATTGTGATTTTAACTAGTTTAACTTTTTAAACTAGTACGTGTGTAATGTTGCTGTTTGAGCATTAATGCAAAGGGAGATATTGGCGTTTACAGAATTGCTTAGTGACCACCCTTTTAGAATACATATATTAGGTGAAAAATGTTCAGATGACAAAAAGTTTGAGAATGATAATGAGAATTTGTGCATTGAGTTTGAAAAACAAAAGCCTTTCAGTAATACATAGTAATACATGGTTAACCTACTAAGTAATAATTCAAATAAAAAATGAATGTGTTCATCAGCAGTTGATGCAATGTTGAAACACTTCTTAAACTTGAAATGATTTTTGTAAATCCACTGATTAAATGCTGTGTTGCCACCTGACTAATGACTAGTCCAATGTGTGAATGTCCACAAAACTGGACGTTCTGAGTGTATATAAGCGGTAGACTATTTTAGAAAAAAAAAAATGTAAAAGATAAAAAGACGAATTAGAGAGGGTCAATAAATGCTGAATAATTTATTGCTATTGTGCGAATAATATGTAATCATGTAATTAATAAAAAAAGTAACTAGTCTGATTACGAGTACTTTAAAATGTAACTTACTCTAATTACAAGTACTTGATTTTTGGAATCTGATTACGTAATCCAGATTACATGTAATCAGTTACTACCTAGCTCTGGGTATGACAACCGTTTTTTGTGTGCCTGCTTTGAATGTGCGCTCGGAAAACCGTACATCAAAAGTTTAAACTGATATGGCTTTAAAATATGTTTAGACATGATAATCAAAACCAAACATATGTTTTTTATGGCAGAGTATCTGAGATCCGGAAAAGGGGGCAGGGAGCAGCTCATTTGCATTTAAAGAGACATGCATAAAAACAGCGTGTTTCTGCTTCCACTCAAAATAGCCATTTTCAAAATGATATAATAAATGACCTGAGGTATTTTGAGCTGAAACTTCAGACATTCTGGAGACACCTGAGACTTATATTACATATTGTAAAAAGGGCATAACAGATCACCTTTAAGGTATCATGGGAAAAAGTTTCTTGAAGCTTTGGTATTAAACAGAAATATATTTGCTAGGGCTGCAACGATAATCGCACGATGTCGTGAGGCGCGTTTAGTCAATGAAGCCGGTACTTTGATTAGTAGTAAAGCTCCATCACGTGCGTTCAGCTGGAGCGGCAAGTAATACACAGAGCCGTAAAGCACTGACAAGCTACGCCAAAATCGCGCTCAAATCGCGATTTTGGCGTAGCTTGTCAGTGCTTTACGGCTCTGTGTATTACTTGCCGCTCCAGCTGAACGCACGTGATGGAGCTTTACTACTAATCAAAGTACCGGCTTCATTGACTAAACGCGCCTCACGACATCGTGCGATTAATCGTTGCAGCCCTAATATTTGCTTTAGTGGAGTTTCTACAGTAACACGAAAAGAAAAAGCGATGTTTTTACACAATCCGACCAGAGATTTCACCTACGGATGGCCTTTTTTCCCAATGTTCCCTTTCCTCTATTTTTTTTTTCAGGTTACTAAGCTGTCCTCTGATCTTTACACCCATCACCCCTCTTATTACACTTCATCTACCCCTCTCTCTCTTTCATTTTCTATACCTCTACTGTTTTCCCTCGACTCCCACCAGTGTTCTTCCTGAGGGTCCTGTGGTGTGCGCTGGCTGTGGGGCAGCCCATCAGACACGTCTGTCTGATTTATACCGCTGTCTCTACAGCTCATAGCCAGCAGAGAGAAGAAAAACTAATGGTTTCAAATAAGCAGCCTGCTATTTTTCATTATTAACTTGAATTCTGGGAACTAAAGTTTGTGCAATCTTTATCCAGCTGTCAAAAGGGATATAAAATAGAAAACAGGATATTCTTTCTTTGAAAGAATAGTTTGATCTACTATGTCGACAACAGGTGTACAAAACTACATAATCGACCAGTCTGCGTGTTGTCTGGCATATATACAGGAGCTAAAATAATTACAATCTATTGTAACAGAAAACTAATCTCTGTTCACAAAGAAACTACCGGTGATAACAGCAATACTACTTGAAATATGTTGTTAAATGTGGATCTGTGACATAAGCGGTGCTCGGATGGCAGTAGTGCTGGTGTTTTAGAGGGGATGAATGTAGAGAGGTGACTTAAACCATGCTGACAGCCTAACTGCACACTAAACCACTGCCAGCATGCTAAAAGCCACTTGGATAAGTTGCGTTTAGTTTCTAAATTCATTCCCCGTGAAGCACCACTTTTAAGAAAATATAACCGCTAAAACAAAGCCGACCTCACTAATTGACTAGATGGCTGGTGTTTACATAATGTTTATACAAGGTTATGCTAATGTTTACATAACTGCTTATTCACAATTCAGCAGCTCAGCCTGATCTGATGAGTGAAACAGTGAAGCGTGCCAGTACACAGAGGCTAGCCAATCATAAGAGGGATCATTTACATATTAAAAACTTGAGAACAACAGTGCTTACTAAATAAATGTGTAGAACTGTCATTTTTAGACTACCTACACAACCATTTAAATATGTGGGGTCTGAGCATTTTTTTTTAATTAAGAAATTAAAACTTTTATTAAGGGCTACTCGATTCAATTTGAGTACTCAATTTAAAACAATCCTCGACTGCAATTTGCCCATAAAGACTAGAAGGAATACAGCCCTAGCTACTGGGCATGCGCACATCAATCTAATGTTATTTTTGTCACACTGTACAACAATAATACTGTTTTTTTTTTATTATAGTAAGGGCTAAGTTTAGGGTTGGGGTCGGTGTAGGCGTTAAAAAAAAAAGTCTAATAGCTACAACCATTCATTTCATTGTTAGTTTCCGGTCGGAACTGTATCCCTTCTAGCCACAACCCAGCTGACCATATGCACGGATTACTTCCTTTTTTAGACAAGCCAGCTCAGTCATTTCCAGTCTACTGCACTGTGCCGTAATAGGAGTGTCCTTTGCTCGTTTTATCTACATAATCATTTCACAATTCGAAGAAAAGTTTTGTTTGTCTAAGAGGACCAAATGTCCACGTATACCGTTTAAAGAATGCCAAACGCGTATGGAAAAAATTACTTGAGTAAATCCGCTAAATATGCGCGAGTGCTATGATTGACAGCAATAACTGAATGAAACATCTAACAAGCCAATGTCAAAAAAATAGCTGTGCATTAAATGATTAAGAAAACTACAGCAGTAATTGAATATAGGCTATTTAATAGCTTTTATAGTTCAAGATAAAACTTAAAAGATGTAGTTATTAAATTAAATATAAAATATTTCAAATTTATATTGATTCATATTGAATGCATTATTTCTTATACCATTAATATTTAACTTATCTAATTTGTAGTGAACTATATACAAGTACTTAAATAATTCAGCCTTATAGTGTTTGTGTCTGAGCTTATTTATTTATTTATTTTATTGACTTTCTGTACTTGCTATACAATATACTTAAGTGTGGTAAAAGTACAAAAATTTGTTATACTACTAATTTTATAATAAAACGAAAAGCAGGACTAAAAAATACTAGAGAGTTAAAATGGCAGCTGCAGCCAATCTTCTGGTTATAAGGGTAATTTCATGTCATTTTCATCTTAAAAAATATCGTTTTCCGACGTTGTTTCATCTCATCTTTATGAATGAAGAGTGAATCTTTAAAGTTAATTTTACTGCACAGCAGTAGAGCAGAAAAATAAAAATGGCTTTAAAATATTACAAGATTTTAAAAATGTGTTCATGACTATGAAGGAAAGTTATTAATGTTAAGAAAGTTAAGATGTCATTGAAGAGAAGCATCGTTAGTTACGTAACATTAGCCTAAACAGTTATGATAGCGTTTAGCTGTTAGGGTTTAAATGTACTACTATGTGTCTAGGTACTTTTCTGGGATTTCCAGGCTCTTTATATGTTGTTAAATAACATGAAACTTAAGGTTCATGCCGCTATCATTATTTACGATGTTACAGGTATTATTTTTCTCAGTTTCTGATAAGAACGAGGCAGTAGAGGGGCCTTAAGGGTCTCCGCCTATATATAGCACATATAAAATGAGCTTAACCGGAAGTTTACGAGGTGGCTTATCATTATAACCGGCAAAATACCAGAAGTGGCGCATTCCACGGACGAGAATCCATTAAGCGCATTATTAGATCGTTCTCCAAGGCTACATGATACATTAAATTAATTTAAAATCATAATATAGCATAATGCTTTGGGAATTCACAAACGCTACAATTCAATTAAAAAAATATATGAAATGCAGGTTTAATACATGCGTTTTAATTATTTAAAAGTTGCATGTCATAGCGGCTCCATACACAGCTGCTATTACTGTTATCGCAACATGTGCCATTTCATCGGATTTGTAAGGTACATCATTTATATACCTACGCAAACACAGGAGAATACATGCTAAGGCCCCGATCACACCGAACGCGTTTTTTAGTTCTGAAAACGCGAGGCGCACCGCACTGCCTTTTTCTGGTGACTGTTAAAAAAAAGAGCAGTGCGTTGCGTTTTTTTTTTTTCAAATTAGCCGTCCTGTCAATCTAATCAAAGGATTATAGCGCGAGAGCTCTAAAATCTTTGGTTTTTAGCTGTTTAGTAAACTGTCATATCAGCAAAAACCTTTAAAAACACATCTCCGGGTAACCTGCGATAGACACCTCCATCACTGCAGTCTCTCGGACTTTTTAGGCAACGGTAAAACTTTCGTCACCACAATGGAAGGCCCGCCTCTCCATTAATTCGATTGGACAATGGAAAAACCGCGATGACGTCGGGCGCTTTTCCGCCAGATTTTTTTGTTTTTCTCTTTCTTTCAGGCGCTCAGAGCGCTCCGGCAAAAACGCGAGTCGCAGCAAGCGGTAAACGCGAGGCGCCAGCGGCGCAAACAGCGCGCATAACGCTCACTGCCCATAGAAAACAATTTTAAAAAATCGCCTCTCACTGCAAAAACGCGTTCGGTGTGATCAGGGCCTTATAACTGTTCAACGCAATTTCAAAACAAAAACTTAAACGAGTTTTCATGTATTGATATTCACATATTTATAAGAAATTACAGTGGCTGTAGCATTTATATCGTAAAGAAATGGCCAGATATTAATGATTAAGTGGACTTTCGAATTAAATGTTGTTTAGCCAATAAACAAGGATTAGATTGCGTAAAGCGTTTAAACAATCGTCAGGCCATTGGCAGGCATTTGTCACAATGTACAGTATAATGTACATTAGTTCTATTGTTTATAATACGTTATGTCAATAAAACCATATGATTACTTGGTTCTGATACTTTATTTGAACTAATTATTGCATTATTGCTATTATGTATTTTAAGTCGTTTTAAAGGCTATTGTGTGTTTGTCTATTTTTATTACCTCAAAAAATGTGATTATAATGATACGATTACTCAGTTATTCGTCAGAATAATCAACTGATTACTCGATTACCAAAATAATCATTAGTGACAGCCCTGCCTTTATTCAAGATGCATTAAATTGATTAAAAGTGACATTTGATGTTACATAAGATTATATTTCAAATAAATGCTGTTCTTTCAAACTTTGCTCATTAAAGAATCCCAAAAGAAAAAAAAAAAAGAAAAAATAATTACCACAACTGTGTATAAGAAATGTTTCTTGAGCAGATCAGCATATTAGACTGATTTCTGAAGGATCATGTAATACTGAAGATTGGAGTAACAACACAATAAAAGGAGTAATGGAGCAATGAAGTACATTTTAAAATATATTAAAAACATAAAACAATAATATTTGTGTTTTTAGTGTATTTTTGATCAAATAAATGCAGCCCCGATGAGCATACAAATGCTTCGGAGACATTCCAGAAACATTTACAAATCTAACTGACCCCATAAATATTGATACACTTCAAAAGAAAAGAAAAATTTCCAATTTAAATATAAAGAAAGAGTAGCACTTGCCTTTTCCCACAAGTCTCTGAAATGCAAAGTACAACCTAATAATATTTCACCATATTTCTGTTTTTACTTTTTGATCAAATAAATGCAGCCTTGACAAGCATAAAAATGTTTTTTTTTTCAAAACATTTACAAATCTATCCTGACCCCAAACTTTTTTTTTTTTTTTTTTTTTTTTTTTTTTTTTTTTTAAGAAAAATCAGCATTTGACTTTCCCCATACAATCCTGAAATGCAAACTACAAAATACACAATCCAGGCACATTTCACTGGCTTTCTATTTGTGTTTAATTCCAAAGCACTAAACCCCATCCTGAGGCAGTGAGGGAGGTTATCCATCACCGTGAACTCCTGGAGTGCTCTGATGTCTCACAAGGTGACTAAACCGCTTTAGGCCATGAAGTGTATGACTAGAGTGAGACAGTCAGCGGGAAAATATTTTTAAAAAATCATCTGAAAATCCTCAGGAGGTTCCAACTGAGGACCTTGACTTCATTTTGTGCTCAAATGCACAGCAGGACAAATATGGCCAATCTCGTAATTACACCTGCTTCCTCCTCAACACAATACCGCCTACGCACGGAGAAATGAGTGTGCCGTGAGTGTGTGTGTGTGTGTTTGTAAATACTCCAAGAACAGTACTCAGCTATTCAGGGGAGTGAAAATCAAACATTAATGATTCTTCTCCCTGCTCACCGGTTCTCCTCAGACCTCCTTTGGAAAATAGGGAGACGATATGTGTGCTGGGTAACGAAGAAAAACATCTCAAGTCAGATCCATCTCGAGAAAAAAAAACACTCCTCCCAGGAAGCATGCGGCAAAATTACCCTCACTCCAGAAAACCATTAAGCAAACGCATTTCTTTCCTCAGCCGGTCTCTCAAAATACAAATGCGCTGCTGAAGGCCTATAACTCAGGAACGCGCGCACGCGCTTGCATTGTGGGGAGGGATTTTAATTAAGGCCGTGTGAGTGTAAAGCACGCTGTATTGATTTATGATGTGTAATTAACCTCCCGGAGGCTGAAATCTCGGACTCCCTCTGCTCTCAGCCTCATACACAGGGGGTCACGGGCCACGGGAGGCGGGGGCGAGGCAGGGAGATGATAGAAGTTGAGAGGTCGGAGTCACTGAGCCCTCATCTTTAATGAGCCACATGCAGATGGGAGGTGACAGCAGATTAGATGAGGATTTTAAAAGCCCTTATTATGGATCTCTGATTATACAGTGAGAGTGACGGAGAGAGACCTAACGTGACAGCTCACTTGCCACCTGAACTGGTTTTGAAAAGCTCTGATCTGAATAAAAGGAAAGCTTTGTGGATGCCAGGAGATGCATTGTTGGAATCGGATATGATGAATGGTAATAGCTTCAGATATAGATGCTCTCTCTATAAAAAGCTGATGCTGATCCACTGCAGCCAGTACGCTGCACTGATGATGAACGTCTACTTTTATATCAATGACTCATGGCAGATTCTGAGAGGGTTGGTTAAAAATACACTCCCTAGAGGAACATTATCAAGCCAACCTGAAGCGTTCGACCTCCGGTGTGTGACTCAAGTGTACCGTCATCAACAGTAAGTAATTAAGACATTTTTTCAGGTTCACTTTTTTCCACCTACATCATTTCGGTTCTGTTTATGTCATGATATTATTACACTCGTCACTCTTTGCCAGCTGCCTGAATGCTTCCTCCACAATGGGTTCTTGTTGCTGCTAGAATTTAGAGTCTCTTTCCTTCCTGCAACGTACCTAAGACTTATTTAGGTTGCACACTCCATTTGACCCAATGTGTTTACCAATCCAACTGAAAAATACATTTATTCTAGTTTCATAAGGACTTCAGTAAGTATCACTGGAGCACAGTGTAATCTTAAGGGGGTCATCGGATGCCCATTTTCCACAAGTTGATATGGTTCTTTAGGGTCTTAATGAAAAGTCTATATTATGCTTTGGTTAAAAATTCTCAATGGTAGTGTAAAACAACACCCTTTTTACCTTGTCAAAATCAGCTCTGCAACAATCAACCCATTCTGAGGGATTGTTCCTTTAAATGCAAATGAGCTCTGCTTGCCCCGCCCCTCTCTTCTTTCTGTGGAGTGACGAGCCTGTTTACTTTAGCCACATTTAGCACGTTTAGCTGCGAAACTTCCTAACTAGCACGTTATTAGGAAAGGTGACTGCAGAGATTCATAAAAAAAACTCTTATATTCGCGTCTGCTGTTGGTGAAGCTGGATCACAAATGATTTGCGCGAACACAGACGCATTTATGTAGATCGGGAGACACATTCCCTTCACAAACAAACGTAATCCACTGCATCTTCAGCGGCTCAGATGTCGGGAGTAAATGACGACTACTATGTTTATTGTTACATCCAGCAACACAACACCTCAATCGCTCAATCAGAGATAACTTACATCCCTGCTCTGGCATCAAAACATGAAGGTTGGACTGTTACAACTGATCTGAGGTAAAACGCTCATGTCAATCAACTATTGTGGGAGCAGCCTCTGTAGGTGTGACGCCACACCGACAGGCATCTGAGAATGGCTTGATGTGAAAAAGGGGATATTATTTTTCAAATCATACAGTCATCATACAGATTAATTGCATGCAAAATAAAAGTTTGAGTTAGTCTAATAATTGTTTGAGTACTGTGTGTAATTATTATGTATATATAAATACACACAAATTAATGTATATATCTAAGAGAAATATGTTATGAACCAAATATTTTTATATATAATTTAAATTATATAAAAATGTAATAATTACATATACTTCTAAATATTTCTTAAATATATACATGAATGTGTTTGTATTTATATATAATTAATAATTACACACAGTACACACACACACACATATATATTAGGCAAACTCAAACTTTTATTTTGTGTGCAATTAATCATTTGACAGCCCTATTATTAATATTAATAATCAACCATATTCATACATTTAGGTACAAATATGGAATAACATAAATATTATATTAAATAAATGATATTATAAAAATATGATTAAACATTAAACTGTCTCCACATTTCTTGAACCACATGGCCTCACTTCAAAATCCCATTCTTCAAAAGCATTTTAGCAAACCAAATGTACCAAAACACTTCTAGCATAGACTTAAAATAGCATAGGATGTTTCTAAAGTGCACTTTATGTTGTTCACAGGCCTAGAGCTGTCACAGAGACATGTGTGATTTCATAAGCGATTTATTTTAGTGACTGAAGGAATATTTTATATGTAGTTAAATGCTTATAGCAGCATTAACAGTCACAAATCCAAATATAACATACCTGTGCCATATTCCACTGTCCTTGTTGACCTGGCTGCATGGCGTACATGTTCTGAGGGGGCACCATGCCCTGAGGTCCCATCATGCCTGGGGCCAAGCCCATCACTCCTGGTTGTGCGTTTCCCATGAAACCATTAGGCATCGTCATGCCAACCATCATGCCCGTATTCTGGCCCATCATAGCGCCGCCCTGTCCCATGACGGCCCCCATCATGGTAGTGGGCGGCATGGCTCCTCCCATCCCGGGGAAGGCCTGGAAGTTCCCTTGTGGTTGTGCAGGGAACTGCATCTGAGACGGGCCCATAAACATCGCAGTCGCTGTGGGAGCACAAGGGTACACAAATAAGAAGATTTACACACGATAACATGTTCAATATGTTCAAAGAGACAAAAACAGAAGACGACGAGAGGACACATGAAACAGACGGAAGAGAGCGATCAATATCTGCGCTAATGTGTGCAGTTCCTCGCCTCAAGCCCAGAGGAAATGGATCTTTGAGACAGAAGAGGTGTGCGGGATGAAAGGGGGCATCTAAAGCATCCTGATGGTGGAGAATTGGCAGCGCCTTCATTTGGAGCATCTGAGGTTTTGGGAAATGTCCTCTTTGAAGAGTAGGGCAGGCGAAGCAGGCAGCTTTAAACCACGTTCAGCAGTATCAGAGTGCTGAGACACGCAGTGCTTGAATTATTGATACCCCCATTAAAGCAGGGCTTCTCAAGAACCTTGCTTGCTTTCTCTTTCACTCAAACACACACACACACACACTCCCACAGCACCATTAGAAATGGACTCTGGATGCATAGCGCCATTTATAGATCTGCATTCTCTCGCTCAGATCGCTCATTCTCTGAGGAATAAGAAAGTGGGACTCGGAGGGGATGGATGTACCTTGCGCAGACTGTTGTGGGACGGTGCTGGAGCCGTACAAGGAGAGAATAGAGTCCTTGGAGAGAGGTTTCTTGGCCGAGTCCTCTGCTTTGCTGCTCCCGCTGGTTTCGCTGAACAGGTCCAGATCTCCCTGTGCTGGAGCAGCACTTCCTGTGCCCGTAGCACCTGCCACAGCCCCTCCGGCGGAGTTGGCCTGAGCACTCCCAGCTGCCTTACTGGAACTGACCTGCAGAGCACAGGAGATGGTCGACTTCAAGTCACACTCTCAACACCTGCTTACATAGCTTCACACAATAACTCCCTCAGATATCAATAAAACTCATTAGCAATCACAGACACGCATGGATATATCTGTGGGCCCTAAAATCATGAGCCAAATTAGGTATCTCAACAGACCTTCCAGTCTAAATGGAGGGAAATGTGTGCCAAATCAACTGGATAGAGCTCTGAAACATTAACAGAATAACACTAACAGAAAAGTACCAAAAAGTTATTATATTTAGCTTCATGTTAAATTATATACTATTGTGTCTAAATAAATTAAAACGGTAAACACTAAAAACAGTCATTTTAACAGTAAATTTCAAAACATGTATGTGACCCTGGACCACAAAACCAGTCTTCAGTCGCTGGGGTATATTTGTAGCAATAGCCAAAAATACATTGTATGGGTCAAAATTATTGATTTTTATTTTATGCCAAAAATCATTAGGATATCAAGTAAAGATCATGTTCCATGAAGATATTTTGTAAATTTCCTACCGTAAATATATAAAAATTTAATTTTTGATTAGTAAAATGCATTGTTAAGAACTTCATTTGGACAACTTTAAAGGTGATTTTCTTAACATTTAGATTTTTTTGTACCCTCAGATTCCAGATTTTCTAATAGTTGCATCTCTACCAAATATGGTCATATCCTAAAATAACATACATCAATGGAAACCTTATTTATTCAGCTTGACTATTTATTCAGATTTATCCAGATGACGTATTAATCTCAATTTTGAAAAACTGCTTCAAAATCATCTAACATCGTTGTTTTACCTTTTTTCATAAAGGGCATTTGACTTTCTTTGCACATTTGTTTTGTTAACACTGGGTCAGCACTTTTGTTTACATCACCAGCAACAGAAATTTAGTGACTAAGTCATGTTTCATATTGGGCACTGCGCTTTGACAAAAGCAGGATCATATAATTCATTCCTACATCTTGTTAATTTGTTCCTATGACTTATTATTTTGTGGCCACGGTCCATGTTTCATTAACTTGTTCCATAAATAACCCATGATTTACCTAAAATGGAACAAAGTTGTAAGAATTAACTCTTAATTCAAGACCACAAAATCTTTCATTTCCCCTCCCGCATGTTTACCACAGTAAGAGATGCGAAAACAGAGATTCAAAGTGAATGACAATAAAATGAACCTAAATTAGAGGGTGAGACGGTGAGGATTTATACTCACTTGTTTCATTATATGAGCAGCAGTATGTTTTGCCATAACACTGTCGGCGGTTTATATTTAGGCTACATTTAGGAGCATTTTATTTAAAATGCTAATATTGTCAATAGCAAACACTGTGATTGTGTTTTGAATACAATGGGCACTATTTAAAAAGGTGCATTCAGCGGTCTCCGTGACAGGATATTAAATAGCCAACAAAGTAAAATTATCCCAAACACAACTACGGCATGCTCTCTTAATTTTATCAAATGATCATAATTGCATCTATTAATTTTACAATCCTGCTACTAGACTTTTTTTTTTTTAACTAAAAATTCATTCTGGTGAGGAAGCTGGTGTTTTGAGTAGCATTTGCATCTGTCATGCTGGTTACTATATGCCGCTGCAAAAGATGCATTTTGCAGTATTAAGGTTAACGATTAATCAATTAATTGATTGTTAATTTAAACTACGATCGATCATGGAAATGATCGAACACTTGACATCCCTAGTCACCAGTGACCTTTCCAACGTGACTACGTAATGTGTGTAGTCAAGACAGTGCAAGATGAGCATTTGTGGTTAAAAGTATAGAATTATGTTTTTTTTTAAAGGCCAATTGCTTTGCTAGATAAGACCCTTATTTCTCTGCTGGGATCATGTAGAGCCCTTTGAATCTGCATTGAAACTGCAGTTTGGACCTTCAACCCACTGATCCCCACTGAAGTCCACTATATGGAGAAAAATCCTGGAATGTTTTCCTCAAAAACCCTAATTTCTTTTCGACTGAAGAAAGAAAGACATGAACATCTTGGATGACAAGGGGGTGAGTAAATTCTAAGGAATTTTTGATTCTGGAAGTGAACTACTCCTTTAAAATCACATACATTCCTGCTAACGTGACACGAAAACTAACAGAACAATTGTAAATGTGACCGTATCTCAAGGAATGTCAAATAATCAAATCAAAGTTGGCTAAAAATATCCACCCTGTATTAACTCAGATGATAGAAGACAAACTCACATACACACACAGATGAAAGAAAGGCTTCATCATCTTCAAGCTGAGAAATGACATTAATTAGGCTGCAGCTGTGATGAATGAATAGCTCAGGAAGAGGAGACACAATTCACCGTTTACACAAACTTACAGCATACACAACTAACAGAAGATGGAGGAGACAATCAGATCAGTACGAGGCAGTTTGTGTTTAGTCAAAGCACCTGCATCCTTTTACTCAATTACAGTCGGGTGATGCTAGACTAGCAGCTACAAAGCTGCAGATGGTACAGCTGATACCATGGATACCCCCCGAAAAGCAAGTCTGTTAATTTGAAAATGAGGGAAAGTTCTAGGTCTAAATCATAGTTGAAATTTCAAGGCAAGTCAGCATGGTGACAAGTAACTTCCTGACTCTGGTGGCACATGGCTGAAGAAACTCAACAGTGGCCCAAGGTCATGTTCAGTGATGTGAGAGGCCTGGGTGAGTCTTGCTGAGTTTTGGCACAGGCTCCAGTACATTCGTGAATAAGAATCAGGAGGACATCACGCCATTATAAGCAGGACTGAGGACAATATGCTTTAACAATACTACATATTAGCCATGCCAGGTGGACCTCATGAAACAGTGTTTTTGTCCTTTAGCTTGAGGGTATTTAAGCTATTGATAAAATTAAAGGGTTAGTGTACCCAAAAATGAAAATTCCGTCATTAATTGCTCACCCTTGTGTCGTTCCAAACCCGTAAGACCTTCGTTCATCTTCAGAACACAAATTAAGATATTGTTGATGAAATCAGAGTTTTCTGACCGTGCATAGACAGCAATGCAACTACTACGTTCAAGGCCCAGAATGTGCATCAAAGACTGACACGGTAGAGAAGAAAGTGTTAAATAAAGTCGTCATTTTTGTTTTCTTTGCAGACAAAGTATTCTCGTAGCTTCATACCATTACGGTTGAACCACTGATGTCACATGAACTATTTTAATGATGTCCTTACTACCTTTCTGGGCCTTCAACATGTCAGTTGTGTTGCCGTCTATGCAGGGTCAGAAAGCTCTCAGATTTGATTAAATATATCTTAATTTGTGCTCCAAAGATGAACAAAGGTCATACGGGTTTGGAACGACACAGGTGTGACAATTAGCTGAAAAAAGACTGACTCAAACTTTCCATTTCAACAGGAAATAAGTTAACACAGAAAGAAAATGCACTCACCAAACTATTTCACAGGGTCTTTTAAGTACTAGAGCTAATTATAACCTTTCACTCTCTATAGAGAGAGAATGAGAAACGTGAAAACACAGAGGGCAGAATGTGCCACATCATCTGAATTCAAATCAAGCGAACACAAATAGATATGTGTATCAATCGATTTCCCCCACAAAAATCTTCCCCCTCTAGCATCATTAGGTGGCAAACATGCTTACTCAATGGCAGATATTGAACAGGCCATTCTCTGAAGTTCACTGCTGAAGTACGTGCGTGACATGAGCTCATAAATAAAACTAAACGAAAAGAGTGTGATTCAGAGACCGTCTCCGCTCTCCCGCTGTCAATCCATCAGTGTCCCGGAGCACCAGCCACGGAAATGTTCCACAGTAATCAGAGACAAAAAAGCAGGGTCGGGAGGATGGGTTGGAGGTTGGCAGGGACGCATGTGGACGCTCTCTTCCCATTTAGATGGGTCGACGATATGCAGCTCTGCGCGTAGGTATGCGGGAGTAACACCTCCAGCTGCTGCTGCGGCAGTCGGCGCATCTGATAAGAGGCGAGCCGAGCTGAACACGGGTGAACAGCACTGCGGCGCGATAAGGCAAACACCGCCTCGCAGATCTGATACGCAAACCCCTCGGATGATTAACCTGTGAAGGCTGACGCTAACACAACTGTGTGCTACAGCCTGTAATGGGTTCAGCCTTTGATATGCATGAGAGAAAAGAGGCGAGGAACAAAGAAATCACACAAACTCTTGACAGCTAGTCTCAAGACCCCAGCAACAAGCAAGAACATACTTACTTGGCAGGAGTGAGCCTTTTTCGGGCCACATTATGAAAAAGAGATGACATAAGCCCTTTTCTCTATTTGTAATATGAGTGACATTTGAAGGGATCCATACGGGAGTCCGCAGAGGGACACAGGAAATGCTATTAGAATTAAAAATAGATGAGGAGGGGGAGGCCAGGAGACCTACACTCCATAATTCAGGAAGAGGAACAGATATTTTTCTTTATGCCCCATGAATGAGAAGGAGAGAGACAGCTTTTGTGTTCACATGCACGTGTCTACAGTTTAATGACAGAACGATAGAACTAACAACAGATAGAATGATAGACAGAGAAGACGAGAGACTGATAGATAGAATGACAGATAAGAGTAAGAGACAGAACTACAGGGAGAACAAACAATAGACAGAATGACATACAGATGGAATGAACAACAGAATGATAGACAAAACAAAAAACAGAATGACAGACAGAATGAGTGATCGAAAAACAGACAGACAGAATGAACAATGGGGAACGACAAACAGAATGATCCATCTATCCATCCATCTATCATTCTATCTATCCATCGTTCCATCTGTCTAGCTATTGCGTTCCATCTTTTTATATCTTTTATATCTATCTATACTCACATCTCTCTATCTTTCTATCCATCCATGCATCTATCTATCCATCCATCTATCCATTTCTCAGCGTTTCATCCATCTATGCATCCATCCATCCATCTATCTAGCATTTGATCCATCAATCCATCTATCTAGCGTTCTATCCATCCATCCATCTATAATCTATCTATCCATCCAGCGTTCAATCCATCAATCCATTCATCTATAGTATTCCATCCATCTATCCATCATCATCTATCTATCCATCATCATCTATCCATCCATCATCATCTATCCATCCATCATCATCTACCCATCCATCATCATCTATCCATCTATCTAGCTGCTCCATTTATCTATACATTCATCCATCTATAACGCTCCATCCATCTATATACAGCATTCCAGCCATCTATCCATCCATCTACCCATCCATTTATCTATCCATTCATCCATCTATATAGTGTTCCATCCATCCATCCATCCATCCATCCATCCATCCATCCATCCATCCCAGTCTTCGATCCATGTATCCATCCATCTTTCCTTCTATCTATTCATCCATCTAACATTCAATCCATCAATCCATCTATCTAGCATTCATCCATCTATAGCTCCAGCCATCTATCCTTCCATCCATCCATCCATGTTTCCATATAGCATTCCATCCATCTATCCATCCAGCGTTCAATCCATCAATCCATCCATCTATAGTATTCCATCCATCTATCTATCCATCATCCATCTATATACAGCATTCCAGCCATCTATCCATCTATCTACCCATCCATTCATATATCTATATAGTGTTCCATCGTCCATCCATCCAGTCTTCGATCCATCTATCCTTCTATCCATCTATCCTTATATCATCTATCTATTCATCCATCTATTTAGCATTCATCCATCTATCGCGTTCCAGCCATCTATCCATCCATCCATTATCCATGCTTCAATAGGGCATTCCAACCATCTATCCATTTATCCATCTAATGTTCTATCCATTTATTTATCTAGCTTTCTATTCGTCATCCATCCATTCATGTAGTGTCCATCTATAGTGTTCCATCTATCTATCCATCCTTCTATCTATCCACCTATCTATGTATCAGCTGTGAAGTATTTTTTTAAATATCAAATATAGTATATATTCTGGAAGTATGCAATTTTTGTCAAACTTTCGTAATAAACTCTCTCCTTCGTCTCATTCACCACAATCAGTGTGGCACCAAACCCATGAATATTTGATCTTTCCCACCCCCACATTAACACAGAAACACACACGCGCCATACAAACACACAGTGCAGCCTGTATTTCACTGTGACATTCACAGAGCACCATGCATATTCTAGCTCTACCCACCCCCAAACACAATTCACTCACTCCCTCATACCCACAGAGAGAGAGAAAGAGAGAGAGTGAGCGAGAGAGATTTTATGTGCAACAAAGTAGGCTTTGTCTGATTAGCAGCCCCACACAGATAATTAGCACTCTGGTGGTGCTGTGGGCTGGGCTAATCCAGTTTTCCCCACAGCCCCCTTCTGCCTGGGAAACCAGAAAAACCCAAGCACAAAAAATAAGAGAAGAAACAAAAGAACAGAAGTGCCCTAAAATCACAAATGTGTTAGGTTGGATTTGGTGAAGACGGTTGTTCGCAGCAGTGGGTGCATGCTGGGAATGTGCCAGAGTGGAGTCTGGCATTGCCACCCTGCCAAGGTCCCACTGCAGCTCAGAGTCTGAGGATCAGTCAGCAGGAAAGAGAGGATGAGACAAGAGGCCATCTGGGGAATACACAGCTACACAATCAACAATATGAAGGGGGGAAATAAATGAATAAATAAACTAATTTGCAAAAAAATAATCACAAAATTATTAAAAAACTAAATATCCGATTAAGTAAAAAAGACAGGTCACTCATAATAAAACATGTTGGTGTGATAGGCTATTTTAATCCAATAAAGTGGTTTTAATGCTTGAAATAAACTACAAATTTCCATACAAACAACCATTTTATCAGCCCCAAGCTGCAGAGATGCTTTAGTTGTATTGCATTCATGACCTTCACTGGTTCAGCAGACGTTCTGAAGCAGCGCATCCCTGTGGTGCTGCTCTGGGATCAGAGTTAGCAATGGTTACAGATAGAAGATGTAACCATTGTGTTAGTTAGCAATGGTTACAGATAGAAGATAAAGAAATCTGAGCCTGCATTAGCGCTCTGACCTATACGCTTCCAGTCAGCCTTCTGCAATGCATCCACTGCCTCACTTGGGCTGTGATCGATACTCGGCTGGTCTAGACTTCACTCACAGTGCCTTTAAGTGCAGATCATATTCGTACATACTGTATAAGCAGCATGATTTCACTTTCTTCTCCATACAACCAAAAATACCTTAAGTGTTAAAAGCCACTATGGCACTAATTTAACATTTCAGTAGGCAAGGGCTTCCTGCAGTTCTACTAAAAAAGGATGTCGTATCTGTGAAAAATTGCTGCCAGTGCATTAAACCTTTTAATGCATTTAATTTTACATCATGTGCTATTAAATGAAATCACACTTATTAATATAACTTTTATATAAGTTAATAAACGACAGCTACAAACAGAAGCACTCATTCATTCCAGCTAATTCCATCTAATCATATTTCAGCTACATTTCCCCCCTGAGAATAAAGCCTGATGGCATTTTGACCTTAGTCGTAACATTCAATGCTGTGCTTGCGTACCCAAGGACGTTCTGTCTCAAGAATACTTTTAAGAAAATCAGCCGTCCTGGAAAAGTAAGAACACGCATACATACACACACTATGAATGTGAAAAAAGCAAGACCAATTAAGGCCAGCTTACCCCGTCTGGTAAAGAGAAAAAGTTAATACACTTGACGCCTTACTGTCCCTGAATCCTAAAATATGCATAAGTGTTCTTTAAATATCCTAACAATTTGCATGTGGTCACAAGCGACGGCCTCACCTTTTCCTGAGACGTATGGGTGGATTGGCTGTGTTTCCAAGCTTCCTGGGTTTAAGGTAACATGCGTGAATTTGCATTGTGCAGGACTGGAGCGTGAAATAAGTTAATCCTCCAGTGCAGCGGTTCCTGGGGCAGTCCTTCGTGAGAACCGACCTTTCATGCACTTGTCTGTAATGTTGTCTACGACCTTGGGATAGTATCATATAACACTTTCTAAAGGTTTCATGAGTGGGGCAGGCATGGGACCAAGGGATGCTGGTTAGCATGGTCCCATTAGTACCTGCTAGATGATGACGCAACTAAACCATCTGGCTCAAAAAAGTATTTTTCTCCACGCTAACGGTATTTTAGACCTGCTTGTACCCTTGCAGATGTGCTTGTGTTGTTCTAATCAGATTCAGAGAATGGAGGCATATACAAGTACATTGTGATTAGGCTAACTACAGAGACAAACACAGGACAGAAACAGAAAACAGAAGCCTTTGGATTGCAGAATACCATAATTTTAACACTCCATATATAAACACACTCACATTCTGCTACTAGGGCCCTCATCCCAGATGATACATCTGCCGATGAGTCACTTACCAGACAGCAGACATTAAAATACAAAACTGGCAATGAGAATGGAAATGTAAAAACGTACAACTTAGCCCGCAGAGCAGAATTTCCAAAATACACTGAGTAAACTAAACTAAAAATATAAAATAAAATAAAATAAAAAATGAAAATAAAAATAATAAAATAAAATAAAATAAAATAAAATAAAATAAAATAAAATAAAATAAAATAAAATAAAATAAAATAAAATTAAAATAAAATAAAATGCCCTAAGAGCATAATTTCCAATATACACTGAAAAATAAAATATAAAATAAAACAAAATAAAATAAATTTCTAAACACACTGCATGGAATTAAATAAAACAAATAAAAACATGAATTAATAAGCCCAAGGAGCAGAATTTCTAAAATACACTGCATGAAATAAAATAAAACAAATACATTTATTAATAAAGTCCCAAAGGCAGAATTTCCAAAACAAATCACATAAAATATATCTCATAATATATATATATATATATATATATATATATATATATATATATATATATTTAAATTAATAAATACATTTAAAAGAGCAAAATTTCCAACACACACTGCATGAATTAAAATAAATCAAATTAATTAATAAAGCTCCAGAAGCAGAATTTCTAAAAAATTACTGCAATAAATTAATAAAAAATAAATAAATAAATAAATTAATTAATAAAGCCCCATTAGCAGAATTTCTAAAACACACTGCATAAAATAAAATAAAACAAATTAATTAATAAATTAATAAAAAATATACTGCATGAAAGAAAAAAAAGAGATATATATATAAAGCCCAAAGAGCAGAATATCCAAAATACACAGAATAAAATAAAACAAAATATAAAGCCCTAAGAGTAGAATTTCCAAAATACAATGACAAATAAAATATAAAATAAAATAAACTAAGAGGATAATTTCCAAAATACAATGAAATATTAAATAAAATAAAATAATATTTTAAACACACTGCATGAAATGAAATAAAACTAATAAATACATTAATTAATAAATCCCAAGGAGCAGAATTTCTAAAATACACTATATGAAATAGAATAAAACAAATAAATGTATTAATAAATAAAGCCCCAAGAGCAGAATTTCCAAATTAAACTGCATGAAATAAAATAAAACAAATTAATAAATTAATTAATAAAAATATACTGAATGAAATTAAACAAACCAAAATAAAATTCATAATTAAAGCCCAAAGAGCAGAATTTCCAAAATACACCGAAAAATAAAATATGAAATAAAACAAAATCAAATAAATTTCCTAAACACACTGCAAGAAATGGAAAAAAAAAAAATCAAATAAATTAATGAATAAAGCCCCAAGAGCAGAATTTCCAAAACACATGGTATGAAATCTAACTAAAAAAAAAATTTAAATAAACAAACAAAAAATAAGTCTTAATAAATAAATCCACAAGGACAAAATTTCCAAAACACACCACATATAAACAAATGTTGCATATGTTCACACCGTTATAAACAAACTAACTCAAGTCCAAAAAAAAAAAAAAAGGCTTTCTCACAGTCTGAACATGGCCTAGCATTCTAAATACTATTATTTTCTACAAACAGGCCGGGTGATCTTTAGTCTCCTTAAAAAAGACACTCTGTCACTAAACCATAGCAAAGTGAAAACACCATTTAGCAGCCCTGCTGATCAGTCTCTCCCGCTTGTTTCGCGAGAGCCTTTCTCTTGTAGAGGTGATACTGTAGCTCTCACAGGGCTGAAGTCCCACTGAGAAACCATCTGGCGCCTTTAAACATACCTAAACACTGAGACTGCCTCCCACTGCAGCTCTCTAGTGTAGATACAGCGCATACAAAACCTATATGCTCTGAGAGGCTCAATGGTTTCCACTGTGCTGCATGCATGCAGCGCTGAATGTGGTGTAATGGCATGCCCATATGTTGTGCGGAGGGAAGCACAGAGCTCAAAGAACCCAGTGGATCAATAGCTGGCTCTTAAAGGCCGACGGGTGGGTTTTGATGAGATATGCCTCTTAAACAGCTGAATGATTCATTAGTGAGTCAGCAATTCATACATCCTGTGTGCTGCAGATTCTGGGGCGAGACTAGTGCAGGAAAAACAGCTGACAGATGGTACCTAAGCAAAATGCTCTATAAAAAGCAAACCTTTCTGCAATTACATGACCTAATCTAGTAGACTGTATCAATGTAAGAGCATGAAGAGGTTTAGAGAATTCAAAAACAACCCTGTAATACATCAGAATCCTCATTTTAAGAGGATAATAAGCAGCTAAATGCTAAGAGGATCATCTGTAAGATATGGAAGTGGAGAGATGTGTGATTTTTGGGTCAAAGCATGTCAATGGTAGAGGAAGGAGATATATAGTGGAAACGCATATTAGTTAACATCCTAAATACTGTAAAGGTGTAAGTAAACACAGTATGTTTTTACAAAAATACTATGAGTCTTTCTACTTAAAGGGATAGTTCACCTAAAAAAATGAAAATCACCCCCATGATTTACCCACCCTCAAGCCATCCTAGGTGTATTGACTTTCATCTTCCAGACGAAGACAACCGGAGCTATACATTTACACTTAAAGAAGGTTAAAGAAATGGCCCTGTCCCAAATGGCACCCTAAATCCTTGTGGCCTTCCTCCGAGTCTGCACTTTCATGACATAATGCCACTTTGACTGTCGGGTAGAAGTCTGCTTGGAGCTCGCACCAGCGAGGGCTTGGATGAAGTGCGTATTGAGGGCTCAAAAGCACCCTTCTGAATGCTAAAATGACGAATGGGGTCTCATGGACTTAACAGACAAGCACATGCGGCGGCCATTGTAAGTCCGTAAGACCTCAAGTGTACATAGTGTTCCATTTGGGACAGAGCCTATGGTATAACAAGCACACTTGCACCCTAAAGAGAGCAGGCTGGAAAATAAAGCGCAGCTGGAAGAAAACCAAACTAGGAGGTATTTCGTATTGCATGGAGGGAAAGTATATCCTACTACAGAAAATGTTTAAAACTGTTACAACTGTTTACTTTTCGTCTCTTTTAGAAGAAAACAAACATAATCCCAGGCATTTATTTAATCGAAAGGCAGTATCCTCACAACTATGTTCTTTTCTAGAAAAAAAATGGTATCTGTGAGGATTTCCAAACAGGATTTAGACTAGTCACAAATGACCTGCTCTTATCATCTGATCGTGGTTGTATCCCTCTATTAGTGCTGCCGGACACCATCAACCACAACATTCTTTTGAATAGAGTAGAAAAATATGTTATTAATGGAATAAACGTGGAATTTGTGGCGTTTCAGTGGATGATGTAGGACGTAGGCGTAGTGTAAGTTCCTCTGGGAATATGCTCATGTCTCATGAGAACCAAGTTTTGTTTACAGGAACAAAGGAAGCAAAGTTCCCTTTGTTTAGCAAAGGAAAACAAGTCTCCTCTTGGCTTATATCGAAAGCCTCCAACGTTTTTCTTTACAAATTGTCATTTTGTACATCTAATTCATGACCGGCATTTTGTTGAAGCTACAGATTACCGTTTATGAAGTTTTATATATAGATATTTTTCTTCCAATAGCATCGATTCACTTCAGGAGGTCTTTATTAAACCCCCCGGAGCCATGTGGAATACATTTTTATGATGGATGGATGCATTTTATTGGACTATTGAATATTATCACCCATTTACCTCCATTAAAGCTTGGAAGAGCCATGACATTTTTTTTTTTTTTTCACCTAGGATGGCTTTAGGGTGAGTAAACCATGAAGTAATTCAACACTTTTACTCAGGTTTATGATTTACTTGCCATTTCTTTGTAATTATTGTGACTAGCAATTCATGAGAGAAATAGTTTTGAAATAAATCCTACATGATGTGTTTTTTTTTCTTATTAACCCTATTTTTACATTTAAACACTCAAGAGAAATTACTATTATTATTATTAATTCATTCATTCATTTTAAAAGCAATAAAATAAATAATAATTATTAGATTAAATTATTAATTTTCATACTGTACATTATAATGTTGTGATTCCTAAATTCACTTCTAGTATTTAAAGCCATTTTTCCGTATCAGTTATTGACCATAACTACCAAAATTACATAATTTTTCCATTGAATATTTAATTAATATTAATATTAATATAAATATAATATATTAATATAACAATTCCTTAAAAAAGATAATATAATTAATTATATAGAAAAATACTCCTAAAACCGGTTTACTTTTTTCCATCTAATATTTAATATATATTAATACAATAATTAATAAAAAAAATAGAATTAATTATAAAGAAAAATACTCCTAAAACCTATATTAATCTTAATAATTTGGGATACATTATAATCAATAATCATTCGCATATAATAACATAAAACATAACATTAGAATCAATTAATGGTGAACTAACAATGAACTGTTGTACTATTAGTAACTAACATTAAAAACAGATTATTAAAGAGTGTAACAAATGTATTGCTCATTGTTAATGTCAGTTGATGCATTAACTAACGGTAACTAATGGGACCTTATTATAATGCGTTTCTCAATTGACATAAAAACCCACAACAGTGATAAACATCATGTGTCTAATATGCGAATAGCAAATGATCATGATGCAAATGAGCAGAGACATTCTGCCGCCACAACGCTCATGAAATGTTGATGTTGATATTCTCACAGCCCTTATGTGCGCAGACAGCTTGATTAGAGAACTGGAGAGAAACAGGCTGGTCAGGATGTCAATAATGGGGAGGGATTGGCTGCTAACCGAGCATCATGGGATACCAGAACTGGCTAGCAGTTGTGCAGTCATATAGAAGCTGCAGGGAGGGGGAAGTCTTGCAGAGGAGACTGCGTGTGTATGTCTCTGGGGGTGATATAAAAGCTGGCAGTAGATGAGATGTGAAAAGAGGAAGTGTGAGGACGGATTAACATGCACCGGCTGGAGTCACACTGAAGGAATGGAGAATACGGAAGCCCGGCGGTTTCTCATCAAAGGCTCCAACTGTCTCTAGTGCTCTCATCTTTCTCTCCTTTTAGGCTTAGGGATAACTGCGAGCAGCTTGATTCAGGCCCTCATGCCAACCAACCATTCAGAGATCTCCTGCTTGTTTCCACATGCAGGAAAAAAAAAAAAAAATGCATGGATTTCCTTACTGTCTCACATTAATTTCCCATCCTCTCCATTCCTCTCCAGAGAAAATGAGATGGAGATTTTTTCCTACCCTAAATTTTTAGACCTTCAACCCACTGGCTCCCATTGAATGGAGAAAAATTCTGGTATGTTGTCTTCAAAAACCTTCATTTATTTCTAAATGAAGAAAGAAAGACATGAACATCTTGAATGATATGTGGGTGAGTACATTATCAGGAAATGTTTATTATGGAAGTGAACTAATCCATTAATAACAACAACACTGACAGAGAAGCAAGGTCAGGCTGCTCTATTCACTTCCTGCAGGTGCTCTTGCTTCCAAAAAAAACACTGTTTGGGGAAAAACAAATCCCCATTCATACACATAAGCAATCCAATTCCAATTCCAATAAGTGACACATCCTTAGATATGCGAAAAGCCTCCAAATCCTTTAAAAAGCCAGTGTGTGGCTTTTTCAGACACATCTTGCACACAAAGACTCTAAAAAAAAAAACACAACAAACAAGAATCAAGGCATAATGCTGCCATCCTCCCTCATCAGACACCCACCGCCGCACGATTCATCTGGAGAATAAGAGCAGAGATTGACAGCATGCTGTTGAGACTGAATGCTTTGTGAAGCCCTGAGCATTCGCTTTCTATTCTCAAGTGATCTATCTTTAGCTCCTCTTTATCCTTTATTAGCATCCCATGAGAATACAGAATGCATATACAAATGTGCATTGTGTAGGTAGGGCTGATTTCCAATTGGCCAGAGCAGAGTAAGAAGGCATCAATTATTCGAGAAGTCCAAGTCAGTCCAGCGGCTCTACACCTCTCAATAATACACTGATTCAAGCGGGGGAAAAAAGCTTTTTGTTAAGCAACTTTTCTGGCTTTAGAACAGCTTCAGGCTTCCCAGATCAAAAGAGAGAACTGTCCCCAAGCCATTCTGAGAACGACGGCCAAAACAGGTGTGAAGGGAGGATGGGAAAAGCCCGGAAAGGCCCTTAGTCAGGGTAGACACCATATTGAATTTTACACAGATGTTTTTCAAAACTCACAACTTTCAAAAGTGTGTTTTTGTGAACTACTAAAAATTTTATCAGAAAGAGGTTGTTTCATTCATCAGTTGAACAATTGGCATGTTGTTAAACAAGTAAGATTTATTGAACACGCTGTAGTTCCGTCCCGCACAGCCTCATTTTCATTCCTGTCAAAAATTAAATATGGCGCTACCCTGGCTAAGGTCTATCGAGGTAGAAAAGGTGAAAGTGGAGACAGTGTGGGGTTAGTGAGAGTGGATCCCAGAGGTGAAGACAAGCTACCACAAAGACAAATTGCTATGCATGCTGGGATCCTCCAGTGTCCTGATTGGCTATAAGCATGTAAATCAGTGGTTTTCAACGTTTTTTCAGCCCAGTGCTCACCTATAAAGTATCCAGGTCACTTAACACCCTTCATCAAATAAAATGTGAATATTAATGTTGATTGTTATTCTGTGCTGTTAATGTTTATATTGACAATTTCTACAATATGACAAAAACATTCCTGGGAATGGATAAATATCTAATACTACAGTGCAATATTATTTTATTTAAATATATGGACAACAAAAACAAATCTCGCACACTGCCAAAATGCAAATAGTATTAAAAAGTTTATTGACGACATTTTGGTCGCACAACATTTATCAGGTATCTTCAAAAAATGGAGATACCTGATGAAGGTCATATGATCGAAACATTGTCAATAAATTTTTTGATACTTTTTGCATTTTGGTAGTGTGTGGGATTTGTTTTTTGTTTTTCAGTTTTAAGCTTTGACCTACGCATCTACCAAATTTCTGGCAGGTGTGCAGAGTTTAATTGGTAATTTAAATATATGGAAAATTAAAAATATGTAAATGAGAAATATATATTAATTTTAAGATCTGCTGAAGATTACATTTAACAGTGTTATTAAATTATTAGTGTATAAATATTAACTTTAATAGAGCCCTATGAAATCAGTTTTATTTTTTCCCAAATTCAGTTTTTTTTTTTTCCATTTTTGGATTCTGTTTTTTCCATTTGAATTTTACTACAATCTGTTTCAATGGTTATATTAAATTTTGTTAATCAAAAAGCTTTTTTTTTAATTACATTTTTAAGGCCCTGTGAAATGCTTTTTTCCTTCTCAAATTCTATGTTCTCAATTAATTTTCTGGATTTTATGAACCATTTTATTGGTTTCATTACATTTAAATTGATTTTTATTGATTGATTTTTTTTTCTCAGAAATACTGTGTTGTGTATGTGTATTAAAATTTTTCTGGTAAATCTGGTAAAAAAGAAAATTCTCTGAAATATTCCTTAAAAATAATGTTTCGATAATAGTTCTATTAGAAGTAGCACTATCACCACATTAAATAATCTATTGTATTGTGTTAAGTTAAACCAAACTTTTATTTTGACAGGTTGCTGTCAAGAGCTTCACGCTTCTGTTTGTATATGATATGGCGATAGTTTTTCTCAAATTAAATGCTAAAATGCTGATGAAGTGACTCTCAGAGCACTTTTAGAGATTGCTTATGTGTGCATCTACTCATAAATTGAGGCAGCAGAGGCTGAAAACACAGCAAACGTCACAAAAGCTTCAAGTTTGTAAGTAAACGAAACCACGCATCTGCCCCATTATTCACACAGAGACACAGAACATGCAGGATTCATATTTAGTATTTTTGCGGCTTAATATTCACAAACACTAGTCCATATCACATTTTGATCTAAGTATACAGATGTACCTGTGATTTATTTGTCCTAAATTAGACATTCAGCGTTATACAGCAAATTCCAATTTTTCAATTTGGATTCTGTGATTCCGTCCACGTTTTCCATATCACAGAAATCATAGGGCCCTACTTTAAGTGAGCATTAGATAATGGGAAAGGTCATTCTAATGTAAAATAGAAAATGCGGATGTACAAATAAATGCACAACATCAGCCAACAAAAACAAATCTTGAACCACTAAGATACTGATATATTGTGGACCTCTAACTTCTCTGTCTCCTCTTAACATGATTCTGTTTTTATCCCTCTCTTCTCTTGACATTATTAAACATCTCTCCTCTTCACTCTCCTCAGTGTAGGGCTGTAATAAATGCTAATATCCCTCATTATTCATGCTGCATCCTTTGGCCAGGGAGACCCTGCAAATCAATTCTGTCAGCCGCAACTAGACAGGCAAAATGTAATCATGTTGTTTGTGGAGGAAATTAAAACAATTGGGTTTGACCTTTTCTTTGTCTCTCTTACTCAGTTGATTTTAGACTGAATTAGGGCGGGCAGGAACAGACAGATGTTTTGTGACCTAAGAAAAATAACGCTTCTTGTTTAACTCGTACCTCCATTGCCTTACAAATGAGGCACGCTGGTCTATGAAGGTCTGCTTAGTGTCAGCCATGATAAATTACCACATGTACCAAAAGAGTTCAGGTGGTTTGTGGGTAGCTGACATAGCACAGACTTTTTTAAATTTAATATTATGGTAATCAGGTTAAAATAAATCAGAATATATATATATATAACACAAATGTATATTTTCGGTGCTCATTCTTTTTTTAACCATTTCAAATAAATATTTCCAGTTAATCTGCAGCTACATAAACAGTTCCACACTGTGACAAAAGAACTTTTACAATTGTAATACTTTTTTGAACAGAACAGAAGTACACAAGAACTGCAATTATTTAAAGCAAAAACAATAAAAGTGTCACTTTTGTTCAATTTCATGCATCCTTGCTAAATAAAGGAATTAAGTTCCTTAAAAATTCTTCCCTCAATGTTTAAACAATAGTGTAATATCTCTAATATCTACCCAGTGCTGAGAAAATGTTGTGACTGACATGACAACAGGACAGAGCAGGTGTTTTGAGTTAGGAACGCAGACAAACACACTTGCACACACATGAAATTGGCTATTGATGTTTGCATTAGTGGACTCATGTACCTGGTTTGTGTTGGTGTTTGAGGGCAGAGGGTTGGATACCATTGGTCCAAAGATGTCTAAGTCGTCATTGATTGGAGCTGCACTGCTTGTTCCCACCCCACTGCTGCCAGAGCTGGCTGTGGGTGCATCTGAGCAAGAGAGAACAAAAAGTTATTACAGATATGGACAAAGTGTCAACTTCATTATATAGAGAAACAGTCACTGTGTATTTTTATTGGTTGTACACCAAAGTTAAAGAAATACAGTGATGAGAAAGTCACATTCAAATATGCCATTGCCTTACATAATAACCAGTTGAAGTCAAAAGTTACTTTCAGAATCATTTAAAATGAAAGGGATCATACAAAATGCATGTTACTTAGTACTGACCTGAATAAGATATTCCACATAAAAGATGTTTACATAAAGTCCACAAGAGAAAATAATAATTGAATTTATAAAAATGACCCAGTTTAGAAGGAAAAACGATGCATTAAGAGCCGGGGGTGAAAACTTTTGAACAGAATGAAGACGTGTACATTTTGCTTATTTTTCCTAAATATCATATTTTTTCCATTTAGTACTGCCCTTCAGAGGCTACAGAAGATAGTTACATGTTTCCCAGAAGACAAAATAAGTTAAATTTACCCTGATCTTCAAATTCAAAAAGTTTTCACCCCCCGGCTCTTAATGCCTCTTAATGCATTGTTTCCCCTTCTGGAGCATCAGTGAGTGTTTGAAACTTCTGTAATAGTTGCATGTGAGTCCCTCAGTTGTCCATAGTGTGAAAAGATGGATCTCAAAATCATAGTCATTGTTGGAAAGGGTTCAGGACAAACAACAGACTCATGAACAACTATCACTAAATAAAAAAACACAGCCGTGGATCATTTGTGACCCTGGAGCACAGAACCAGTCTTAAGTCGCTGGGGTTTATTTGTAGCAATGGCCAAAAATACATTGTATGGGTCAAAATTATTGAATTTTCTTTTATGGCAAAAATCATTAGGAAATTAAGTAAAGATCATGTTCCATGAAGATATTTTGTTAATAATACAGTAGGAATAAAATTCCTACTGTAAATGTATGAAAACTTAATTTTTGATTAGTCATACACATTGTTAAGAACATTATTTGAAGAACTTTAAAGGCAATTTTCTCAATATTTTGATTTTTTTGCATCCTCAGATTCCAGATTTTTTTTTTTTTTATCTCAGCCAAATATTGTCCTATCCTAACAAACCATACATCAATAGAAAGCTTATTTATTCAGCTTTCATATGATGTATAAATCTTAATTTTGAAAAAATGACCCTTATGACTGGTTTTGTGATCCAGGGTCACATTTAGGAAACAACACAGTATTAAGAATATAGGGGATTTTTTTTATAAATTCAACTATGATTTTCTCGTGGACTATATGTATGTTTTTATGTGAAATATCTTATTCAGGTCAGTTCTAAATTAACAATAACATGCATTTTGTGCATGCATGATCCTTCATATTTTGGTAAAATAATTTACATTTTTAATGATTCTGAAAGGGGGATGTAAACTTTTGACCTTAACTGTAAAAAATGGTGCCAACAATATCAAGGCCACTGCAAAAGCACATTTTAAGCAAAACATTTAATAAAAATGTTTGATTTTTAAATAAGATACCACAAGCAGAACCACTGTTTTTTTTTAATAACATATCAGACCTGTGTATTGCAGATGTTTTGTCTTCTATCCACATTTAATTTTATTCATATTTATTTTATTGCTTCTATTTATGCATGCAGATTGCAATTACGCTAAATATATTTAATGCCTATTTTCTCAAAAGCTACGAGTACCATGTGAGTACTCTCATCAATGTGCAGTGAAGACTGACACAGAAGAGAATACATTTCTGAATAGTCATTATTTTTGTTTTCTTTGTGCACATAAAGTATTCTCTTAGCTTCATAAAATTACAGTTGAAAAACTGATGTCACACAGACTATTTTAACAATGACCTTACAACCTTTCTGAACATGTCAGTTGCTTTGCTGTCTATGCAGGGTCAGAAAGCATTTGTGTTCCGAAGATGAACAAAGGTCTTGCGAGTTTGGAACAACATGAGGGTGAGTAATTAATGACAGAATTTTCATTTTTGTGTAAACGAACCCTTTAAATGATAACATACCACAAGTCAAAATGAAGACAAAGTATCTTTTGTTGTGAAATGTAACGTCTATAGTTTGTGATTTCACACACCAGTGGGTTTTAGTTCAAAAATAGCCAAGAAATAAAAATTGTATTTATTTGCGATGTCCAAATACTTTTCAGGGTCACTGTATTTATCTATTCTGAGCCACTAAAGTCAGATATCAGAGACACAGCAGCTGTACAGACTCTTTACATAACAATTCGGACGCATCTGTGACTCATTGACTCAGCAGTGATGACCAATGCCAGCCTAAACCTGCTCGCATGAGTCTTTGTCTCTGTAGAGGGAAATAAAGGAGCGTTCATCTGGCAGCAGCCCACACCGCCTGCTCAGCTTGCTTTTCCCGTTCCCGCTACCTATCGACTCCATCCAAGAGAGCAGGAAATCTAATCACACTCCGCACACGCCTCCGCCAACGCTGGAGAAAAAGCACCCGCTCGCCTCCGACGCCGGCCTGCCGCTCAGACGCACACTCTCTCATTCCATTAAAGTCAAAGACTCCATCAGAGCCCTGCCTGTGTTCACACGTTACAGTGCACAGAGTCAGGAGCCGCTGCCATCTCTTTATGACTGATAAAATCCATGGAAATAAAAGAGCTCAAAGTAATATAAAGGGAGCGAATAGCAACGGGAGTGGGGGAGAGGAGAGATGCGACACTTGATGAGCTGGGGAAGAGGAAATTAGAGAAGCCGCGTACAGTGTGATGTGCAAAAGAGCGGAGCATCTGGAAAGCACTGCACTCTATTTCAAAGGCCTTTATGTGTGCACAAACATCTGATATGCTTTAAAAGCGCCTTTACGTGCTGTATAAATCAGTGGTTTTCATGTGGTGGCGGGTTGCGGGTCTATTCTGATAGGGTGACAAATAGTAAGGAAAAATGAAGGTAAATACAAGAATAAAAATAGAATGCAGAAATATGAAAAGGATAAATGGGCTGATTCACAAACGCTACAATTCAATTAAATATATACGATGTAGGTTTATAATATGCGCTTTAATTATTTACATGCGTGTTGGTTACATACGTGTGTGTCGTTCACAATAAATTTTGCTCCACACAAACTGTTATCAATTACTTGTGTGGAGCATCTCAAACTCCATCTCTGCATATTGAGTTTGGGTTTATTGTAACATTCATCTGGGAACGTAACGTGCTATTTCATCACATTTGTAAGATAAACCATTTATAAACCTACGCAAATACAGGAGAATACATCAATATCATTCTCAATATGCTAACTGTTCATTGCGATTTCAAAATTAAAGCTCAAACCCTCACTCTGAGTTTACATCTTTTGATGTCCACACATTCAAAACATTACAGTGGCTGTAGCATTTCTGTCTTAAAGAGATAGCCAAATATTAAAGATTAAGTGGACATTTGAATTAAATGTTGTTTAGACAATACTAAACGTGGATTAGATGATGCTGTAAAGTGTAAAAACAATAGTCAGGCCATAGGCCAGGTGCCCTCTGCAGTAATTTGTTAATGCTTAAGGTACATTAATTATATTGTTTATAATGCATTATGCATTTTTGTATTACAAAACTGTAACAGTTTTGTTCAGTAAAACCATATGATAACTTGCTTTTGATACTTTACTTGAACTGATTATTATTGGCTCATTGCTATCATATATGTATTTTAAGTAATTTTAATGGCTCTTGTTTGCTTAGGTCTACACTGTAAAAAATAAAATACAATTTGTTGAGTAATAATTTGTTACCCTGCTGCCTTAAAATTTTAAGTTCAGTTAACTAAAATAATTTTAGTTAACTTGAAATGTTAAGTTGTACTAAGTAACAACTTAGATATTTGTGTTTGCAAAACTTAACAGATGGGTAAGTAACCCAGCTGCCTTAAAATTTTAAGTTGATTCAACTCAAATATCTAAGTTGTCACTTAGTATAATTTAACATTTCAAGTTGAATACACTTTTTTTTTTTTGAGTTGACTGAACTTAATTTTAAGGCAAGTTAAGGAAGTTAACTCAACAAATTGTTTTTTACAGTGTATTTTCATAACCACAGAAAAATTAATTATACTTATCTGATTATGTGATTAATCATCAGAATAATCGACCGATTACTCGATTAGCTGTCAGAGTAATCGTCCAATTACTTGATCGATTGCCAGAATAATTGACCAATTACTCGATTAATCATCAGAATAATCGATTGACTACACTGTAAAAAAAAAAACAATTTGTTGAGTCAACTTAAAATAATTTGTTACCTGTTCAGTCAACTCCAAAAAAAGTTTATGCTAAGTGACAACTTAGATATTTGAGTTGATTCAACTTTTAATTTTAAGGCAGCTGGGTTACTTAACCAGCTTTTAAGTTTTTAATTTTAAGTTCTTACTTAGTACAACTTAACATTTCAAGTTGACTAAACTTATTTGAGTTGACTCAACTTAAAATTTTAAGGCAGCAGGGTAACAAATTATTTTAAGCTGACTCAACAAATTGTGTTTTTTACAGTGTGCTCGATTTGTTGTCAGAATAATCGAAAGATTACTTGATTAGTTGTCAGAGTAATCATCCAATTACTCGATCAATTGCCAGAGTAATCGGACAATTATTTGAATAATCATCAGAATAATCGACTGATTACACGATTACCAAAACTATTTTTAGTGACAGCCCTAGCTGAATGACATGCCTATATTCACAAATACTTTTGTAATGTTTTATAAATGTAAAAAAAGTAACATTTGTTTTGCAGGGTGATAAAAATGTAGCAAAAGATCTTTTCTTCCATACTGTTACATACATCAGAGTGAAACCGATTTAAAAAAAGCAAGCCGGAGACTTGGTT
This sequence comes from Labeo catla, assembly GCA_012976165.1. Classification (NCBI taxonomy): domain Eukaryota; kingdom Metazoa; phylum Chordata; class Actinopteri; order Cypriniformes; family Cyprinidae; genus Labeo; species Labeo catla. The sequence continues at coordinate 823,644 of VONZ01000020.1, read as the reverse complement.
CTAGAGTTCTGCTACCCGACCCGAGCCTGATGGGTTTCAAAATACTCTCGTGTTTCGGGCCGCGTTTGGGTTAATGTTTAATGAGTAGCTTCGGGTTAGGGTCGGGCTCGAGTTTGTAGCTAAAGTAAAATGATATGCAGTAGGCTACGCTTTTTTTGACGCAAACACACTCATTACTTGCACATTGGAGAACAGAAACACTGTGTCGCTTTTATTAATAAAATAGCAACAACACTAACTTGCTACATTACATTTCTCAGCAACAAGTGGGTAAAATCGCTGTAACTAAACTCAGCTTCATTGTTTGTAGCAAGAACAAACAATTGGACCTGTTGTTTGTAAAACTTTTTTGCCTGGTGTGTTGAACTGGCCGTGAGCCTTGATGAAAGTATTACTTTGTAATCGTTTACTGATCGTTGCATGCAATCGTGAAATATAGCATATTGGCTATTCGTTGTGAAAACCAATTTTGGGTTCAGGCTCTAAATTTAACAGTGCTGCTCGGGTTGGGTTGGGTTGGGTCGGGTCGGGTCAGGTCAGACAATCTCAGGTACAGGCCGGGTTAGGGCTTCAGTTTAAAGCCTGTGCAGACCTCTACTTGGTTCCATCTATCAACTGTATCTATCGATTGCTGTTAATTGAATCGAGACAGATTTGAATGTAAGCTTGCAATATATTTTTTATAAAAAATGATTGGAAAAGCATGACATTTCACACCAGAAAGAAGTCTTTTGTTTTACTTAAAGATGAGGGTGAGTAATTAATGACAATTTTCATTTTTGTGTAAACGAACCCTTTAAATGATAACATACCACATGTCAAAATGAAGACAAAGCATCTCTTGTTGTCAAACCTGATGTCTATAGTTTATGTGATTTCACACACCAGTGGGTTTTAAGTCAAAAATAGCTAAGAAATAAAAGTTTTATTTATTTGCAATGTCCAAATATTTTTCAGGGCCACTGTATTTATCTATTCTGAGCCACTAAAGTCAGATATCAGAGACACAGCAGCTGTACAGACTCTTTACATAACAATTCGGACGCATCTGTGACTCATTGACTCAGCAGTGATGACCAATGCCAGCCTAAACCTGCTCGCATGAGTCTTTGTCTCTGTAGAGGGAAATAAAGGAGCGTTCATC